>QCXZ01000003.1:8737359-10002654 GCA_025024175.1 Rhyzopertha dominica | reverse complement strand
CAAAAATGTGACCACCAACTACGCCACTGGATCCATCAAACAATCTTGATTTAATTCGGAACTAAGACGTATGCGAAAACCTAACTATAATATATAAAAACATCTCTACATTAGATTAGAAGGCAGGCTTCTTCGCTGTGAGTGTTTAAAAACCGACACAGGTCCCTAACGACGATTTCTGCAAAGAGTGTAGTTCATAATCATAATAACAAGAAAATTACGTCTATGCCTTGTCTATATGTATATAGCTGTGCTGAGGAGGCTTTATAAGCCGAAACAGCTGTCCACAGGTTATTTTGACGCAGACGACATGGCATAGACGTAATTTTTGTTGTTAATAAACCAAGTGTATGTTGAATATAATTAACACAAATTGAAACAATACAAATACAAAAACTGTACCAGGCACTTTAATGTTTATTTTTCCAACGCAGCAAAAATCCATAACTTATTAGATTGGATAATAGGTAAAGCACAAAATGAGGAGTTCTCTTGCAATCAATTTAAATTTACGCAAATAACTTACAATAAGGCTAGAGACAAAATTAAGATGTCAAAGAATTAATCCTGCAAGGATATATCTGCTAAAAACTACTACAGTTTTTACCGTCCTATATCAATATTGCCAGCCGTTTGTAAAATAATTATTAATTAATAATTGTCAGCATGGCTTTCGCAAGAGCCATAGAATTCGAACAGCTACCACAGTCTTAATAACTAATATTGTCGACAACTTTTAACCTTTTAACTTTTAGAATACAACAATGCAGTCTTTTTAGACTGCAGCATAAAAAATTGACTATAGGTGTGCAACAAGGAGCTATACTAGGTCCATTGCTGTTCGTCATTTACGCTAAATATATGTCGTTTAAAAAACGCAGATAATACTATTATACCAATAAGATCCAAAGATATCAAAAATTTAGAACAAAATACCAGTAAGGCATTGACTAATGTTAAAACAAATTGTTAAACGCACAATACCTCGTTCATAGTGAATCAAAAACGCAAACCATGTCATTCACACAATTCAACTGTGAGAATAAATTTAACGACACTGGTTTTGTAAAGTTTCTGGGAGTATGCATCCATTCGCAGTTAAAACGAAACACATAGACCAGATATGTCAAAGACTAAGCAGCAACCATTTCCTGTTACGGCATCTAGAACAAAAGATGTAGTGACTCAAACAGGGTATTTGCAATACGAAGAAAAATTATGAGTGCTGGCGCGTTTGGGATACACAGATAGGAAATCCATACTTTATCGACATAAGCAATGGAAACTTGCCAGATACGAGCACGTTGTTGGATAGCCATATATTTCCAAGCAAAGTTCAGAACGTGGATCGTGTATTTAAGAACAAATTTAGGATGAAAGTTAAAGTTAAGTTAAGAAATACGACTTTCATTAAAGCTTAACCTGGAAACCGGGCATGTCCTGAGCTACTGCGAAACTGGAACTTTATTTTGAATGGATTTTAAACTTTTGCAACTAAGATTTCTCCTTTTCAAAAGGGCATTTAATCATAATGCATCAGAAAACTTGTTTGGTTGAGCTTGCAAACATGGGGTTCAGAATATATCAATTCCACGATTGCTACATTCTCACCCTATTATTCATGCAATTTCTGCAACGCACAACTTCAAACCTTTACATTATATTTCATTATAAACATAACCTAGAGTTACGATAGTACTGAAATTTGTCACGATATTATTGTGGCGAAAGCTATAAACCATAAACAGTCCATTAAGCTAATGTTTGCGTTTCATTTAAAAATAGCAATATATTATTCATTTGCCATTTAGTCCGAGACGTACCTTGGTAAAAATATGCCTACTCGTACTTTGTGCCGCCTTTTTATAACTGCTGCCGAGCTACAATACGCACGGCGATCACTGAACATCAACGAGCACGATAGTACTGAAGGTTGCAGATCAAGTTACAGTCACGAAATTGATGGCTTTATAAAGATTTTCCAACAATTTACGGTTCCATTTTTTCCCAAAGGTAAGAAATAACAATAATTATTGGTGGAGGTAACCATTACAGTCTACACCCTTGCACTGTGGAAGCTTAGTGTAGTGCAGCTAACGTTACTACTAGTGCTGTAGCAAACCGTATGTATTCGTTACTGAGTAACAGGTAGCCGGTCAGAACCGAAGTATCGATTCGTTACTACTTTTAAAATATCGTTACTTGTTACTCGCATCGACGGTAAATCGTGCTCGCATCTGGCATCTCACAATCAGATCCGGACTAGTGTTCGGGTCGAGAGTGGGGACTTCGGACACCGTACTGCACTAATGCCGCTGTGAGATGATCGAAAATCGAAATGCAGTTACCGACTACTTTCTCGTATGTCATGTTCGTAGTTCGTAATCGTATGCCTTGTTGCTAGGTGCAAGTTGGACCGTTGCAGTCGGCGCGGAATGGCGGAAAAGTGACGAAGAAGCATTAATAATTATGGTGTATCTTACCGTTTCTTTGATACAAATTCGCTACGTATTTAATTAATTAATAACCGAATAAATAGGTACGATTCGTTACCGATTCGGTATCCTGTGCTATAGGTACGTGTGCGAGGATCCGGGCGCGGAGTATTCAGTTGGTAAGTAGGTTTCCGTCTCGTATAACAGTAATGAAAGTAACGAGTAACGAATATTTTGTAACGAATACTCGGAGCTGAAATGACGAATACATACGGGTAGTGATTTTCTCGTTACTTTTACACCACTAGTTACTACCACTTAGTTTGTAAATTTTGCCTACTGCGACAATTATTTAACATGCTTACTGTAGACACTACCTCACAAATACGATACATAACACGAAACCATGTCAGCCCACAGATCCAATATTCTGCAACATTAAAGTTGTTATTGCACCAAACACTACAGAATATGTTGAAAATACAAACTCCCACGTGTTTTCTCATATTAATTAAGATATATGAAATAATTCAACAATCAGCAGATAACAAGTATACGTCAAAGCAATTGTTGTGTTCATCTTCCTGAGTGGCGGCAAACTGATTTAATCGACAATTTCTATAAGTGCCCTGGATGCATGATCATTTATAAAAACCCTGTACCTGACTACATTATTTGTTAGGTACTCGGAACAACTTACAGATATGACAATTATAATCGGTACTAATCTGTAATAATCTGTATAAACAGTACTCGGTTGGTTCGTTACTTAGCAACTCTTTTTATTAACCCCGTAGTAAACAAGCTTTTTGTACTCTATAGCTCTAAGTCTCAATTTCGTGTCTGATTCTGGCTGTCCACTCTTGCATATTTCGTGGTCGTCTCTGTAGAGCCGATTTTTTAAATGACCCTAGAGGAAACAGTCCAATGGACTTAAATCAGGAGACCTAGCGGGGAATTCAATAATTATCCAACGTCCTATCCACCAACCTGGGAGGATGTTATCCACATTAGCAGTAAGTTCAGATAGATATCTGCTGTTACATTTCCATTTACAAAGTATGAACCTTTAATGTTTTCCCAATAATACTACCCCACATATTTAATTTCCCATGATACTGTGTATGCTGTTCCATCGTCCAGTGAGACACTTAAGTATATCTGTTTACAAATCCGTTTAGGAAAAAAGTGGCTTTGTTGGAAAATAAAGTATTAACACAAAACTGCATTCTTCTGCCAGAAAGCAAGGGGCATGGTTAACGCTAACTATATAACACACTAAGAGCTTGATCTTCACTTTTAGCAGATTTCGGACGTCCAACATGTATAGTTTCTTTAATTCATTTCACCAATTTAAACACTAGATTCCATGAACGATGGACGTAATTAAATAAATCACAAATACTTTGGTTTGGACGTTGTCGATATCCAATGCCAAGCGTTAATTATGTGGATAACAGTTCGTTCAATTTCACTGTCTCACTATGTTTGCAAACTAAAACAAAAGTCCTGTTATCAAATTGACCTTTCAGCTCATTAAAGGGTACTTCATACAGGCGTAAAAGGGTACTTTTTGTTTAATTATCATGAAATGAATGAAAACAATTTTTTTCGGGGCTGATTTCCACGTTGTTCGTTTGGTCTTGACGTTTTGACACTCATGTCGGTGTCTTCCTCAGAAGTAGCTCTTCGCTGAAGCGTGAACATTGTTAGACATGACCAATTTCCAGATTCCAGGTAGTTTGATGACTTGGACTCGGTTGTAATTGTGCGGATTCTCCTTGATTTTTTTTAAATTACCCTAGATTTGATTTAATTTAATTAAAAAACCATTTTTTTATGGATAATTTGCTATAAATTTCATAATTACAGAAACAAAATCGTTGTCTCTCACTTTTGACTAATCTTCTAAAGCATGGGTAACTTTAAATTACATGAAGAGTAAGAGATTTATGACTTAGTTAACCTTTCACGTTGATAATAATAAATTTTGATTCACAAAGGCAATTCTTAGTTCTTAAATTTATAATAAAAAATAGAAGCGTAGACAACCTTTTGTTCAGCATAAGGAAAACTCCTTATTGCACAGTACAATCATCTGGTTTTCGACCTATCAGATTACCTTGTTATAATAACTAGAACCAATTTATAATAAAAGCTTTCGATGTGCACGCGAATGCCGACATAAAGAAACAAACATTAGGCCCATGCTCGAAACCGCAGCGATAAATTTTGCCTGGCAAAGTGCCCAACATCGTTTCTATTACAATACCAAGTAATTAATGACTTACATCAGATATTCAGGCTTGTTCTGTTATAACATCTGTTTTCAGCGATTTAGTAGTCAAAGAAAAATAATTAACGCTGAAGGGTGGAAAACTTCTGTTTTGTTAATCCCACAGTTTCTTTATCGGATTTGAGGGGCAGTTGTACTTCGATTTCCAACGTTCCCACTTCCGTTCGTGTTTTAACGACCGAGCGATAATCGATCCGAATTACGATAAGTTAAGCTTAAATATTCAGCGGCTGAATAGCTACGGTCAGTCCGATATGGGAAGCTATTGTAGCAATTCAGCCACGTCAGTTTTGCCAGGAACTACTGGAAATTTTGAAGCATATATAATGTTTAATCTCAGCACTCGGCAGTCGATCACTAAGCTTAGGTCCGCCGTTGAGCAATTATTTAGTAATGTACACTTTAGTGCTTGGTAAAACCAAAGGGCTAAGGAGGAAGTTGGTTTCAAATACAAACCTAAATGATTGGAAGTACATCTTGCACTGTATGTATAAAATATATATTATATAATACTTTTGCACTCTACTGTAAATTAATAAAGAATTGACACCATTTTTTGTGTTTAAATACTCGGCGGCATTGTGCATGCAAGGTAAATTTGTTTTTTTCTTAAATGGAATACTGTATCATACGCGGAATTAATAGCATATACAAAAAGAGTGTTTGGGCAGTGTACGGCATTCAGGTCGACACTTGGATTTGTACAGTGGAATAAACGTGGAATAAACGGTGCGTATTATTGAAGAGTGCCTGTGCTTCCCGATTTGCGTAATATATTACATTGGCGACGAGGTAAAGTGTGTTTAATTAGAAACTATGGCGAACGAAGACGTACTGCCGCGAGCCAACGTCGGTCAAGTGCGCGAATTTGATACCCGGATATGTGATTCGCCAATTTATAAGCGTAGATTGGACAACTATTTTGTGGCAAATAACATTACTGATGGCGCAGTGAAAAGAGCAATATTGCTAAATGCTCTTAGTGAGGAATGGTACTCAAGGCATAGGTGCTGTTTTATCACATGTTTTACCAAACGGCGAAGAAAAGCCTATAGCTTATGCCTCGAGAACGTTATCGTCAGCTGAAAAGAATTGGAGTCAAATTGAACGTGAAGGTTTAGCTATCATTTATGCCTTATTTAAATTCAATCAATATTTGCTGGGCAGATCCTTCACCTTCGTATGCGACAATAAGCCGCTCTTTGCTATTTTTCACCCGAATAAGGGTATACCGCAATTCTCTGCAGACCGTTTGAGAAGATGGGCGCTAATATTGTCAAATTACCGGTATAAAGGAAAGTTTGTTAAGTCAGAAAATAACGTGGCGGATTGGCTGTCAAGATTGCCCGAAGAAATTTCTGCAGGTCATTGTCACGATTCAAATAATTTTGATTACGTTAATTACTTTAATGATAATGACTATTTTCAAACAGACTTTGATACAATTCAAAAGCATACAAAATTCGACGAGTTCTTTCAAAAGTTGTCAGTTTTGTCAATAAAGGTTGGCCAAAATATGCAAAAACGGATTCCAAATTGAAAGATTATTACCCCAGAAACCAGTTAACCATAGAACAAGGTGTTTTGATGTGCAATCACAGAACATGCATACCATTTAAATTGCGAGCAAATATTTTAACACAGCTACATGCCTTCCATCTAGGAGTAGTAAAAATGAAAGGAATTGCACGTGGTTACTTCTTTTGGCCAGGTATTAATCAAGATATAGATAATGTATCAAAATGTATCGAAAATTGTTCTACAGTGAAACAGTCACCACCAAGTGCAGGTCTCAATCCCTGGAAATGGCCTGCAGAAGTATTTTCAAGGCTTCATATAGACTATATGGGACCGATTTTAAAGAAGTACTTCTTAATTGTACTCGATGCACACTCAAAGTGGTTAAAAGTATTTCCAACCAACAACATTACATCCAATTTCACGTTTACTGCCTTACACAGCTTGATGGCAAGATTTGGAATACCTTCAGTGTTAGTGTCAGACAATGCGCCAAATCCGGTGAGTCAAGAATTTAAACATTTTGACATAAAACCTGTCACTTCCACGCCTTATAACACTCAATCTAACGGAGCGGCGGAAAACGCGGTTAAAACTATTAAAAATGCTTTAAAAATGGTACTATTGCAAGGTAAGAACATTAATTTAAATAAAGTGTTACAGACATTCTTGTTTGATTACAGAACGTCAATTCATAGCACTACGGGAGTTTCTCCATCTCTTTTAATGTTCAATAGAAATATTCGTACCAAATTTAGCTTGATGAGAKCACATAGCAGTATTCAAGAAAAAGTTAATTTAAATGTAGAGAAACAGATACAAAATTTTGACGGAAGACAAAGAGGTTTTAGAGTAGGGCAGAAAGTAAAAGTCAAGGACTACCTAMCGAAGCATAAATGTAAAATGGATTAGTGCTATAGTGAGGGAGATCATTGGAAAATGTACGTACTTAGTACAAGTTCCAGGATTAGATTGCTCGTGGACGCTCCACACTAATCAAATTATAATCTGCGCTACTAATAATTTGCAAATTTCAACAGTTCCTGTAGGCGTTCCCACAAATAATGAAAGTCAAGTGTCTGATGATGTAAACAGTAGTAACCGACCTAAAAGGATGGGTAAGCCTCCTGAACGACTTATGTATCATTTTTTGTGTGTATGATTCTGTTAATGGAACTAACCATAAAATTTTGTAATTTTTATGAGGGGAAGAATGTACCATACGCGGAATTAATAGCATATACAAAAAGAGTGTTTTTTGTATATAGTTTTTGTGCAGTGTACGGCATTCAGGTCGACACTTGGATTTGTATAGTGGAATAAACGTGTTGTTAAGAGCTCGGTGAGTATTATTGAAGAGTGCCTATGCTTCCCGATTTGCGTAATAAGAATATATTACAAATACTCATTTTATATGTACATACTTTTCCATTCCTCATGAAATGTTAATGCTTCTTTATGCACCATGCATTATAGAATGCACCAGTACAAAATTATTCCACATTTTGTAAAAAATGACGATTTCAATACCTATGTAAAATTGAAATAACTTAAAACCAATAGAGATCTAGTGGTGCAATAGGAATTTTAATAGACCAGAGAAACATAACATTAGGAATATAGGCGAAACTTAACCTTGGTGGACGAGTACAAGAAACCAGACTACAAAAATCAAATCCATCGGTGCGTTTCGTGTGTATAAAAACGGAATTTGCAATTCAATTTCTGCTACTGTAATTCATTTATCAAGAAAGTAAAAGGAATGAAATTTAATGACGTCCACAATAACAACAGTATAATGCGCAAAATTTTTCGTCCACCTAAAATACAATTTACATATTCTAGCAGGGGTTTCTGTTATCCATTAATAACAATCACTGCCAGCTTGAGTGAAACAGAAAAGCATTTTTCATTTATCTAAATCGCTAGCAATTTTTTTGCGTTTTATAGCAGTGTTTGTTTACTGTTCGAGATTGTATTAGCTATAATAACACACCATTTGTAAACATCAAAACCTGTTAATATTGAACGTTGCAGAGCATATCTTGTGACAGAAAATGAAAGACTTATATACCTGTACTTTATGTTTAGTATATGAAAATCCACAAGTGTGATGGTTTATTACCATACTCACAACGATCAAACTAAATCCCTTAGTAGAAGTTGACTGAAATTTGCACAGCCACACACAGGGCGCAGAAAGATTAAAGTATGAAGCGAACTTTAAAAATGAAACTTATGTTTGTGGAGACTGCGTATTTTCCATGAAAGCACTGTAACAGCTTCATCAGCAACAACTCGTATGGATTTATGTTTCCACTTCAGAGCCGATAAGCTCCAAGTCGTATTTGTGATGGCCAGGTTTGTCGGGGTGCAATTCTCTGAAGCTGCTGGTACAGCAGCTTCAGCACAGTCATTATTTTTGTAAAAAGAACTCGCAATGTCCTAGAGGGTGAAAACATTTTGGGTTGATAACTTTCAACGTTAGGTGGCAATTAATTACAAAATACAAGCTAGCAGTGCAATGCAAGTAATGTAAAAAGTCGGTTTATACAACTGTTTTATATTAAATAGGATCAGTTTCCTACATTTACTAAACTGAATTTGCAGGTATTTAACCTTCAGTTATAAATATTGATCTTATCCTTTTATTTTATTTTGCAAGGTGTAAGAACGTCATATAGATACTAAATATGACTAGAGGGAATAACAAAGTAAAGACGTGTATATCTGACTATTGCTTCTTAACAATGAGGTTTTATAATAGAATGTATACCATTTGTAAATTTACGAGGCCCTTTGATTGTATGAGGTCAACAAGTAGGCTGACAGGTGGACAGAAAATCAATTTACTGACATTGTGTGTGAAATGGAAAACCTTAACCTAACATACGCCTATGGAGAGGTCATTGAATCAATGAGTCCCAACTAGATTATGGGTATTGTTTGTATAGTTACGTAAAATTTAAAATGAAATGATACCAGAAATAGAGGAATGAACTGGCTTACTATCAGGAATAAGTCTCTCTAACAGGTTTGTCTCACCTATACAAAATTGCTGTAAATAGTAGCAAAAAGCCTTTAACGAAACAGTACCATGAAATATGATGTAAAAAAGTACTTAAACATTGCATTCAAAAAAAGCGGAAAAAACTGAACAACAACCGTATTACTTCCACATCCAATGGATGGGTATTGTATCGCAAAAAAATTTTCAAATTGCTCATTCGCTTTAAAATGGCCGAAAACGCAAAAAAACCAAAATTTGAGCAAAAACAAATTTCTTGTCTGTGTGTCTGTGGTTTTGTTTGTATACACGATAACTTTCGAAAGACTTAATATATGAACTTGAAATTTGGCAAATGTATAAATCTCAACTACCCAAAGCGACATATTGTTTGTGGGGTGAGTAGGATATCGGTAAGGGGGAGAAATTGGGGGGTAAATACCCTTTTTGCAAATTTTTATTTTTTTATATTTTTTTCGTTTTAATATGTGATTAGTAGTATAACTGCGAGTATTATTGGCTCTTATAAATTTTCGGTGCAGCAAACTGTTTAGAAGATATCAGCAAAAAAGCGTCACTTAAAGAAAACGGTTTTTCCTAAATATCTCTAAATATATTTAATATATAGTAGTACCCGTTAAGGCAGCTAGGTGGCTTTGTCATCATGTCAGTGTAATGCTGACAGATGGCATGCCATCCTAAATTCTTACTTACATCATACCATTGCTTTGGTATATAAGCAAAAGCAGTTCTATGCCATGCTGTTTACACTAGACCTAAACTGCACTTTATTAAATAATATTTAGGTTAATAACCGGCTATTTCCCTCTAGTATAATAAGTTATTTTTCAATAAGCATTCATCCCCAAATTCTTGTGGAAAGGTTAAGGTCTTGTATATAGGTCTATTGGCAGGAAAAATAAACAAATTAACCTACTGTGAGATAGGTTATAAAATAAAAATGTTCCGATATAATCAAATAAGTATTGCAGTTATTGTAAAGTGCAACTGCAACTTGCAGCTTCGACTGCTTAAAAATTATTATTGATCAGACGAGGACTGGCACTGCTGGATTTTTACACATGCAGCTATCAGCAGTTCAACATCAGCGACGCATTCAAGGTGCTGTATATATCTATAGGTACCTCTTGTCAATCTGCATAAAAGCCACGTAGATGTGATGAAGGCATGACATGAACTGAAACTGTCAGTCAGCAAAAACCTGATAGGTAAAATCTTTATGAATGGAGTATTTTTATAACTCTTGAAAGAGCGCTCAGGACCAGTAAATACATATTGCATACTTTGTAAATTCTCTTTGTTGGATTTACTTATAAAAAACGTCCCTTCTAACAGCTTCTTGTTTAGTAATCGGATGCTGTCATTACTCATATGTTTGTACCACGCAGATAGTGTTTTGAGGGTAACATATGTCCATATGTTACCTATATAATCAGTTCCAACGGGTTCCGTTACCACTAACATATTCTAAAATAAACCCTATAGACACAGATCAATCTTACAAAATATGCGAAAAAACGTTCAATAACCGAAAAACAAGAGGTTGTAAAAGTTTATCGACACTGATTTGAAATTCTTGAAATTAGAACGACAGTAGTAAATACTTCCAACTGTCACTGCATTATTCTTACAAAAATATAGCACTGTCATAAAAATTTCAGCCGAATATTTGCTAGTAAATATAGTCCAGATTCTTGCAATTCTGCATGTAGAAAGGTTTTACTATGACTCGGAATAAGCCGATCCTCTTCTGCATAATGAAAATATGTCTGAAATTAAAAAAAATGATTTTCAAGGTCGCTGCTATAGTGATTATATTGGCGTAAGTTACAATTTAGGCACATCTAACGCTGATATTGAGGCATAATATTCATTTTTTTCTTTTTTCGTTCAACAGTGGAATGTTCTCGCTTATTTATCAGCCGAACTCAAATCAAAGTTAATGTAATATCATGGTCGAGCAGTATGAGTTTTAATACACTTTCATTTAAAATCACCTTACAGGTATTCAGGACGCTTGTTGGATATGAATAATTACAAATAGTTTCTTCTTTAGCTGCTGCAAACCGCTGCGTCTCGGAAACGTAGTGGCGCTGAATTTTGTATGTTGCATGTTAAGACGTCCAGATTTAGTCCTACCACGGCTAAAAGATGCACTATATTATTTACCAAGCGAGATTTTCCAAAAGAATCGTGCCATCTGCTGAATGCTAAATTGGTTAGGACCAAACACGTTCTGCAGCACGTTACGGAAAATATTCCCATTATATTGATGTATATTAGTGGAAAGAGCGTACAGGCTTCCTATTTTGAAACTCTTGACAAACTGGTCTACATATTTCATTGCTGAGCAATACCCCGTTCTAGCAAAAATATAAATGTGTCAGAGAGTGCTTGAAAGCATACAAAATTTCAGGCAAACTGCTTTGTACTAAAACGTTAAAGGTATTTGCTGTGTAAAGAAAAATGAAACTAGCATTGTAGATCCTTAATTCCAATTTATTTTTTTTATTGAAAATTGAATACTTTTTATAGAGTCCTCACAAATTGCTGACAAAATGATTAAAAAGGCCCACGCGACCTTGGTTCTCGCTGATCACGTAACAAAAGTGTGCGATATAGCAAAAGCCATATAGGGTGTCTCACGGAAAGGTAATTAGTATTTTAAATGTTAAGTTAGCAATGAAACAAACGTCCACCGGTTACGTGTCCCCATTACTCTTGAATGAAAACGAGCGGATACGTCTGTCAATTTAGAGGAAGTGTATGGACAATTGTTAGGAGCAAGTCCTTTATTATACACTGAAGACCAATTAGCAAACAAAACAAAGTATATTATAGGGAAAATTTGCCGAAAAAATGGGAGCAAAGACGTCTCTGCTTGGCAGTATTAATGGAGCAATTAATGGAGAATTGAGAAAGACACTTTCCTTCTTGGGAAAGAAAACATTGGTGTACTACCGCTATAGCGCGCTAGAATTTCCTACTGCAACTGTCTAACTAGCACTTCTTGACTCCCTGGATCTTTTTTCTGTGTTCGTACATGATATACTATTCGTTAAAAAGTGGCTGAGATGTTGGGAAAAGTGCACAACTTTACTAAGATGTTCTTCATTCTTAAAGTCATATTTCTTAGATGATGATTTGTTGACACATCTCGAATAACTGTCGTACTCGTGCTTTTATTACCCAATAACCTTACACCTGGAATAAAATAGATTTTGATAAACCGTAACATTAAGTATACTGAAATCTTAGTCATTTGGGGTTAGACCGTGTCTGATATAGGAATATCAATCATGTCATGTCCTGATGATACCCCTTACAAGTGCGGGCGAAACGTCGATCTTCTTCCTATATCAGACGCGATTTAACCCCAAAAGACTAAGATTTCAATCAAACTCTGGCCGCGAAAGCCTACGTTCTTACATTAAGTGTTCTTATTCTTAGTGTACTTATTTGTAGATTCTGGCTCCTGTTTGTATTAAATTAAAGACACTTTTATCTATAAATCTGACGTTTCGACCTATAATTTAGGTCTTTATGGAATATTTTTATTTTATAGATTGACAAACTAGTATGAAATTAATATGACATTTACAGTTTTGATATTAATATAAAGTGTACCTTTGAGTTTGTGCCTTTGCTATTATTGTGTATATAGGTGGATGGTAAATGTGATGGTCAGAATGTGTGTTTAAATGCTAGTGTTGTATGTATTACTTAGTCCTTGTATCTCAGTCCTGTCGTTTACATTATTATTTAAATACACACTCTCACCATCACATTTACCATCCACCTATATACATAGTAATAGCAAAGGAACCAACTCAAAGGTACATTTTATATTAATATCAAAATTGTAAATGTCATTTAATTTTATACTAGTTTGTCAATCTATAAAATAAAAATATTCGATAAAGACCTAAATTATAGGTCGAAACGTCAGATTTATAGATAAAAGTGTCTTTAATTTAATAAAAACAGGAGCCAGAATCTACAAATAAGTACAGTAAGAATACGATAAGAAAACAACGCCTACTACTATGCAACTGACGTTAAAGGTGGGATAATCCAAACATTTAACTTGTAAATTAAACTTTAAGCATATGGTATCGATTACATGAGCATGACCATGATTACGGAATGTAGTCCACAAATTATAGCATATGTTGCAGATGTTTTCAACCACTGCATAAATGAATCTCTTTCCGATGTCTTGAAAAGACCTTAAATTGTACGACGATTTGGAATAGCTGTGATACTGATTTTATCTAATGTGACTGATAGATATCAATCATATGATATCATAGCAACATGCGACGAAAACATCACAGTACTTATTCTTTTTGATTATAACCATGAAATACTATTGTAAACCTTACATTACATCGGTTGTGATACTAACCTTGCAAAGCTATTTACATCATATTTAAATAACCATAGTCAAAGGATTAGACTCGGCGGTAGCTACTAGTGTAGTTTACGGTGTATCGCACGACAGCATTCAAAGTCTTCTTCTGTATAACATCTACGCAACTATATTACTCTTTTTAGTAAGTAACTATACTAATAGTAATATTCAACCACTTATTGAGGTCTCAATTTAAAACAATGAAATATCATGCGCAAGAACCTAAGGCTAAATATTGACTGTCAATTCCTTGTTACCAAAAACACAATGATAAGTTGCTGCTTAAAAAGACACCATTTAAACGAAGACGTAAAGAGGAATCTAGGTGCCACAGTTCCTGTAACGCTATTTATGGCAACAGCATTGATAACAAACACATACAAAAAGCTTAAAACACACATCTGCAACTGATGAATGGTGTTGAAATCAGAAGGATTTCGTATTGAGTTAAAGGATAAGGAATGGCTGCAGTTTGTATTTAAAACTTAGAAATCGGGCAGACCTCCATACCTATTACAAAATGTAAAATTCCAGACGAATATCCATAATATATATGTAAATGTAGCTACTAACAAAACTGTCACACAAAAAGACAATATATGGCAACCCTTTTCTTATATTATTCAAACCAATTAACCTTAGGAATTAAAGACTTTTGTTCTCAAGTTCAATAAAAGCATCACGCTATAGCGGGTCCTACCATTCCGAAAATATTTGCTCATTCACTTATAAGTGTATCTGTCGTTATCAACATATGGAGGAAAGCATTAAATGGATTATCATGAAACCATTCGTGACTAATTTGATAGTTTGAGGACTGCACGGTCTTTTACTCTAAAGAAAGTATATACATAATACACCAGATTACGTTAATAATAAATATAAGTAAAAGGTGAGAATTACCGAGAATCCGGCGCCCGTGTTCACATTAAAATTTTAACGCTTTGAATTTTCAGGTGACCTAACATAAGATTGTAAAGGTTTTTTAACCAATATAGCTTTTAAAGCGGTACACTTTAGAAGTGTTCGAATAGTAATTATCCGGGAAATTGACAATGTTGTTCTTTTATATATACGTTGTACACCATCTTTTAAATAATTGTAGTAACACAAGGCGTAATAGGAGACGTAAGTCTATTATTCCACAACCTTATGCACATGTTTAATGTGCTAAGTATATTTTATTTTCTAGACTTTCGTCCTTTGAACGTTAATTAAAATTATCACGGTAAAGGCTTATTCTTTAATTACATTACATGAAGTAAATCTTTCCCTTGTCTGTTGTAAATCTTGGAAAGGTGGCTGAAGCGGGAGGATGAAAACGAACGAGTGTAGGCCGCAAGGTAACGGCTAATCCGTTAATCTTGTTTCTGGAAAACGGTTATTTGATTACCCATACCATAAAATTTTTATTGGCTAGGAGAATATATTAGCTAGGATCCCTCAAAAACGTTTTCCAAAACACCGATATTATTATTATACATGTTAGAACTACCTAATGCAGTTCTTTATTTATTACAATGATACTCAAAGCCCTGGTTGGATTAATTGACGAAAAAGGTATCCTCTAGATCGTTTGAACAGTGCCTGTATATTTTTAAGTCGTTTTTGTTACTGCATCATGATAAATCTTTCCGCAAAAAGTATTAGAAGCTTTTCCATTCAGAATCTATTGGCGTTCAGAGACTTTTTGTCGCTCTTACGTAGAATTTTGCTTTGTCTATTTAGGCTATCTGTAAAAATTTTCTTCGCTCACTACCTAAAGCCCAAAAACAACCAGAATACAAAAATGAATTGTATCGTTATTAAAAGTTGGTAGTATTACTGTAAAAAAATAATTTTTCGCGAAGGTTTATGAATATCAACCTCCACTTTAAGTATCAAGATATTACCACAGGTATACCGGCTAGTAACATTTGTTTTCTCTAATAAAAATGCGGAGTGTACAGATGTACATCCTTTATTTTAAAATATTTCGTTATCAATTAAGTATTTTTGATACTGGTTTTAAAGGAAACTTTCCCTACTAAGAGTTTTAGGTCTTAACCCTTCCCTTTCCTTTGAGATATACAATAAACTCCGAGCTGCTAAAAAAACGCCTGTTGTTCTTCCATTACAAAAAACTAGAAACCCCAAAAATGTAAAACAACTGCAACCAATTAGTATTCTGCCATTGCTGCTTAAAATTCTTGAAAGATTAGTTCATAATTAATATGTCAGTGTAAATGAAATATTGCTTTCTCCCGTCAGGATTTAGAAAGCACCGCAGTACTACAACATCTTTGTTAAACTATATTGATAATATTATTCCAGCTCTTAATAAAAACAAGACCATTTGCTTCTGTTCTACATGATTACTCCAAAGCTTTTGATGTAATTGATCAGCGGCCTCTGTATAGCAAATTGAAATACTATGGCTATGATGCTACTTCGTGTGCTTTTTTTGACCCTTCTTATCCTCGGCTGGTAAACGAAAAGTTTAAAGCAGACTTGGATACAACTTCTAATTATTCAAAAAGGCATAATCTAAAGAAAAATCCTGATAAACACACAACGGTCCAAGACACGATCGTGAGGCACATCAAAATATTATACACTTGAAACTCGATAACCAAGACCTCTGTTTTTCGGAATTTGCGAAGCACTTGCGATTGTATGTGGACGGAAAACTTACATTTAGACACCACGCTAAGCAATGTTTACGGATTATTTATTGTAAAATGAGATTGTTATAAGCCCATAGAAGCTTTATTAACTTCAAAATGCGCAAAGATCTGTCTGAAGTATTGATTATGTCAATTTTTAGTTATTATACATCTGTATATTGTTCCTGTTTGAATCAGCAAACTAGAAATCTTCAAATTATCCAAAATAACTGTTGTCGTTATGTACGACATGTGTCGAATCATGTGTCCCAGAGAATAAACAGTCTCGGAGGTGAGAGTTGAAAATATGATGAAACTGCAAATAGTACTATTTGGGGTATTAAATGGATCTGGTTCTCAGTATGTAAAGACAAACTCATATTGGGAAATTGGAGACGTGATAGGCACTTGCGACATGTAAATAATGTGTCAGTGCCAAAATGAAAAACCATATTGTTTTAAAGGTGCTTTACATGCAATCCTAGAGTTCAGCCAATGTTGTTCGCAAGGGCAAAGAAAAAATTACTTTATGTAAGGTCAGGAGACCTTTGGGGGCACCTAAAGGTTGCCAAATCATCATGAGTGCAGCGTATAATCCACCGGTTAGGATGTTTCACCCTGCCGCCTTGTGAATCACAATGAAAACAGCAGTGACACAAGCGAAACCTTTAAATATTTTTTTATTGGTTATTATTATTGGATAGGTATTATATATTTGGCGTCGAATGTCAAAACTTGATCAACCATTTGTGATCACCCTGAATATTCGATGAAAATTTCAACCATTAGAACCCACTAACTACTGGATTGTAGGGAAAACAAAATCTGTATTTTTGTATTTATATGATATTTTGTCTTCGATGTCGGTAGTTTTAAGATTCATTAAATGATTTCACCTACAAGTGTATCCATAAATCAAATTACAATAACCATACCTATAAGCTAGTAAATTTCATAGGGAGCTTCATTCGGAAACGTTTCAACCGTCTTAGTTTTTCTAGGCTGCTAACTTTTCGGTTTGCTTTTTTAAATGCAATCCAAAGACACTAGCCAAAATTACATACTATTAACTTCAACATGGAAAATGTAACCATAAATGAAAAAAGCATACTTTGCTACAAAAGTAGGTACTTGCGTTGGTACGATTACATCTTCGGTTTTGTTTCAAATACGAAATTTTTCTAGCTCGACCGCTTATTACTATTCTTCAGACTTTTGAAAAAATGTACTAAAAGTAGCAACATTGTTTTTTTCTTTGATATTATTAAATAATTACTAATTTTAAGGAGTGTCTTTTTTAAATATGTGTAAGTGGATGATTGCATTAAACGCTATAGAATGTTCGTAGAAAAATCGCTCAGTTTAAAACGTACGTAACTAAAAATGAAACGCAATTTCCCTTTGCATGTGTCATTTTATCCTATGCAATCAAAATTGTATATTTGTGCAGTTTTGCTCTGTTTCCTCCAAGACATTGGAAACAAAGGTAATAAAGCTATGCCGTGTACAGCTATCAATAACGTCTAGAGCGATACAAATCAATATTTTAATCGATACAGAATTTATTAAATCTTCCCTATTTTGTGAACCATAAGTAGAGGAATATTTCCGTTTCGTTTTCTGCATCTTAGAAATGTATTGGAATTTACGAGAAACTGAGTTCAATAATATAAACTTCATTATTATCCCTTTGCTTGAATGCCTAAAATATTAATGATTCGTCAAGTCACTTTCGAGTCATCTAAACGTTCAGATAAGAGTGATGTTTTTCGTTATCTTGATGCTTTTACTTCTTTTGATATTAATACTTAGCTTTCCGGCAACCTCCTTCATCAAGTCTCCATAGATTATGACAAGGTTATATGAATAATGAAGACTGTGGAAAGTCCAAGAGCGGTAATGTCCTGGGGTAATATTAATACTTACACAAATATTATTTGGAGAGCATCAAGGCTTGTTACTCCTAGTTTTCTACAATAATATAAGAGATAAACTACAACCCGCATTTCTTATTTTTCAAACTTGAGTGAAATCAAAAATTTTGCAGTATAATGGTGGCCGTCATATTATTTCTTAGCATCAATACTTGTCATTTGTATAATGCGCGCTTGATAGGATGTATTGCTAATTTAGAGCGAGTACTTCCAGTGGCGGCCCATCCAGGTTGGCAGAATTTTCATCAAATTATAATTAATTTTGTTTTACTATTTTTATGAATATTGTTTTAATTATATTCAGGTATATTAAAATAGCTAGCGCGTATTTTTATATTACAGTAAAATTAACAACTAGCTACTTTTAAAACATGCACAATCCATGTTCGCGGCATTGAGAAGAAAAAAATACAGACGATTAAAACAGGTTAACATGTTTGACTTGACGATTTTGTTGGATTGTTGTAAACTTGGCTCTTTTGAGTGGAGTAACTACAATCCAATCCACAACCGTTTTTAACGTCAAATTGAGATGTGTTTCACGCTTTTGTTGTCTTTATCATCAATTTTCTCCCTCTTCAGAAAAGCATTTTCAATTATCATTTGTTACGCTACTGAAATAGCTTTCCGGTTTATAAATAAAATTATTCTGTTTCTGTTCCATTGAATATTTTCACTGCATGTMATAACTTTGGTTATMATTAGTAACGTTKGATATCAAGCTGATTTGAAAGCGCTTTGTGTGAAATATGACAATGAATAAAAGTGTGTGCTTGAAATTATTAATCAGTTAAAAGGTTTGTATTCAGATTTGTGAATCGGTTATCTGGGCTCATCAAGACCTAGCAACTCTGATCAGTTACGTGTTAGGTAGAAGGCTAGAAAGTTCGAGGTTCTTTTTGGTTGTTTTAAACAAGATACGAAAGGGTGATATAGGTAATTTATTTCCGTTACAGAAACAATACAAGGGATACCGTGTAATTTGTTTAAAAAAACCAGTTTTTTTAAATTTTCATACGACGATAAAGTTTTTATATAAAATATGCCTCGCTCTTCTTCCAATAAATATTATAGACGAACTAGGCTGGACCAAAGCTTTGTTACTGCATACCCAGTAGATATTGTTACGAGCCGCCACTGATTATTCTATTTTTGACATTGACAACATTTGTTTTAATTTTAGAAAATTTCCATACATGGATGGTTTAACTAATCACCGCTTTACTGCAACAATGGGGTTGTAGCCCTTGACAGCAAAGTGTTATTACACACATGTGCGACTTAGCCTGGATCTAATGGAGTTAGAACCTGGCAATAGAAATAATACTTGTAGTGTTTTAGTGTCTTATATTTACCTTTAAAGGTTTTCCGCCAAATTCAAATATTGCATGGTACGTCACCGTTCCCGGAGACGCAGTCCGCTATTGCGCCGATGTAAAGTAATGGCAGCTATATACACTGTAACTCAGGTTTAAACGAGTTTACTAAATAAATAGTTATAATAGTCCAGTTTTAATATCACTTGAAATATGTACTTATCCTGCGGCTGTCATAAATTCAATTCTGTTTGCGATATGTCCTCGTCTACAAGTTAATATTTTAATATAATACCTATCTATATTTTACATTTTAATATAATAATAATAATAATAATAATAAACGACTTTATTAGGCACAGTAGGTTAAATACATTCAAAACTATTATTTTGAACGTAATAGAAAGAAGAAAAGAAAAATATAAAATATATATACTGTATTAACCGAGGTATTAACCTACCCAATTATACAAACCAAACAAAAATCTTTTTTGTAAACTGGGAAGCATGGCGAAGTCTAGCAAAATGCTATTCTACTTAACTACGCATCTCAAGCTATATGAGGGAAAGAAATCAACAAATGCAAAAAAAAACACAATGAAAAAAGGGCTTAGAAGGAAGACAAAGTCCAGTTGGCACGCAGATTTCATCTAGTTTGYGTAACAAAAAGGTACTCTTTTAYTTTATATTTAAACTTATTAATATTATACCMTTTGAACTGACGTGGTAAGGCATTGTACAATTTAGCAGCACTGAAAGAGAAACCTCTGCGACACAGAGCTGTACGGTGGCGAGGCACAACAAGAGTGATATGTTAATCGACTTTTCGAGTTAGAGTTAGGAGATGGAATGGAAAATATTTTATGAACAAGACAGTTAAGATGACACTTCTTACGATTATCCATGTTCAACCAATTTAAGTCATTTATAAACGACGTGATATGATGACGTCTACTCAAACCATAGACATAGCGGCAACATGCATTCTGTACTCTCTGCACACGGCTTTTCTCGTTGGCATCCAAACAAAACCCATAAATAAAGTCACAATAGTTAAAATGCGATAATACAAGACTTGCACATAATTGTTTCCTTAGTAAGAAATTTAAAAAATATCTACTGGAATATAACAATTTTAAAGCAGAGAATGCCCGTTGTATTATTTTGTGACATGTTACCTAAACCGAAATGTACTATCTATGATGACACCCAAATTTCGAGTGTATATACAGTGAAAACGACCAGCGTATCGCGATTAACACATCCATTCGCGTACAGGTTGTTATAATTCATAATTATTACCGTTCCGAAATTCGGAAATAAAATGGCAACGCTGCTGCGACTTCGGTTGTATACTTTCCCATTGGAATAAGGTTATATGGAGGGTCCTTTTGTGTAGAAATAAATCGCTTCAAAATGGGTTAACGACGAACCCTTGCCGTGACCATAAATTTACACATATTTTCTTCTCCCGCAAGCGATACCTGTTCACCGTCTTTGGGAATGATTTATAAGCTCTGTTTCGGTATCTGTTAAAGGGACCTCAAGTGGTAAATAATCCCTCATTATTAAAGTTAAAATTTTTTACTGAGGCCGTATAACCTTAGAAAACTGGGAATAGTATAGAAACCAATGTAGAAACCTCATCTCGGCCGACCGCACTGACTGGCATGTCAAAATCATAAAATGCAGGTGGCAATATCACACAGTTACAGCGCAGTAAGCGCGCCAAGGAGCGGTGACGTCAGCGATTCAAACTTTAAACATAAACAATTTTTTTAAACATTAACTAAGCGCTTTGCGAATAATWAAAAAATACGGGTCATGTAGATTCATATTCCGTAATAAAAAATGGATGCTACATGTCCATTTATCCTTCGTGAATAATAATAATATTTTACAACTAAAGTATTAGATTGATTGACTCAAAATAAATCATTTATATAGTATTGCGATAGAAAATTTACATTTGCTGCTTGATCATGCTGTTGCAGTAAAATTCGATTTGTGTCCTTGAAAAAGGAACTGACGAATATGACAAAAATAATACGTAATAAGGAAGTAAGTTATGGATTCATAAACCTAAAACATGCACTAGAAGAGATTTGTGCAGGAATTAGGATATCCGCAGGAAACTCATATCTTGAATGATAATATAAAATCCTATGTATCGGGCGATCGCGAAGGAATTGGTCTTAATATACGTGAAACCGAAACAAGCTAAACCAGTCTAGTCCATGATAATACGAAGAGCAAGAAAATGAAACTTTCTACTAATGTTTTAAATAGTTTTACTATTCATACTTTACTTAATTTACAACTGAACTGACAATCATATTAACGGGCCTAAAATATATCACTATTAACTCTGCTAATAGTACCTAATTGCGTTTAATTAGCGCCGCATAATAATGCGAAATCATTTTCATCTAATGTGACCTAGTGTCTCTAAATTAAATTCACGCACACGGACGTGGTGTACATTACTTAATCAATAAACATGTTTTACTTGTTCAATAGAGCCACCTGCACACCCACCACAATAGACCATCATTTTCAATACTTGCTATCGAAAGCTTATCGGCAATAACGCGTAATACTTGGACATTTACCCATCATGAATGATGAACCGTTTAAGCGGTCGACGGCGGGTGTATTGTATTTCGGTTGTATAGCTTCCTATCAGACAGCAGTCAGCAGAGGAGAAGGTTCACTAAAACGCTAATAAAATATTCATCCGCTTTGTACTATACACAATCCTTTTTACTACGCGGCAGTTTTCATCTCCGTAATGGCTACAATGTGGGTTGTAAATACATTAATTGAAATCTGAAACGTTCGTTACATGGCGGGGTCGCCCACGAGTTTACTGGAAACTGTAAATTGCTATTAGAAAGAGGACTTAGCACACCCTGGAAAAACGTAATTAAAACAAAGCGAGTTCTGAAATTCCTTCCGCATTACGTTAGACAGTGGTATAAATGATTTCAAAAGGTTTATATGTGATGGTTGGAAAGTGCCACTGTTTTACAGCCATTTGATTAGTTTGTTACAAAATTGTTTTATTAAGCTCTAAGCAACAACGATAATGTGGCTGGTATACGTTTCCACTTTACTACGACATTGAACCGTAATGTTTTATAAATAAGCTAGAAGACTCAAGCGTGAGAGATATAGCAAATATGGGGTAATGGGTAATACTTGAAATGAAGATAGGTATTAAATAATCTGTCTTAAGAATAAAATATATATAGAAAGCATATATGTGGATATGCACCTCTTAATGTATGTATATAAATGCATTGCATGGGCAAAATTAAAAACGCTTTGGCAGTTTTGTAGCGTCTTTGTACCATCTGTTAAGTGGAACCTTGTTAACTGTACAGTGTTAAGTTCTTGATTATTGCAGTAATGTCCTAGAGAACATATTATTTTATAAAAACTTGAGTTTCGTTTTAAGTTTTACTTTGGCGTTTTTTTTATAAAATTATTTATTTTAAAGAACCTTCTTATCTTTTTAACTTCATATATGTAAGATCTCAAATGCATCAGTTGTATGTATTTACAAAATCTAAATGAACTTCTGATTCCTCAACATAAACCAAAAAAGTTTGAGGGTTGCTCATATACTATGCGGCAAAGTTTTACAATGAAAGTATAAATCTGTTCGTGAACTGTCGAATTATAAATTCCTTTAGAAATAAGCTGCCTGACGGTTTATTCAGGGCGCAAATAGTTAGTTCGATTGATTTTATTTATTTATTAATTGTGTCTACGGGCTCAATACTTAATATTTATATATGTGTGTTTCTTTTTATTTGATTAATACTTATTGATACTAGGTTTTTCTTTGTTATGTATTACTCGATATCTTTTGTATGTCGCGGCATAAGATGAAAACTGGCCGATCCTTAGTGCTATTGAGATTCTCAATAAATATTATTATTATGCCTCGACCAGCAAAACAATCATTTACGCCAATCATATAAATATTCTTGTCAAGTTATAAATATTAGTTTTTTGGAAATTATTATATAAAAATAATAAAACACTTGTTTATGATCCTACTTCCAAACTTTTAATTTTGGCAAAGTCAAATGCCAGCATTCCAACCGCCAAGCGGCTTTCTTCCGTGGCTTGACAGGTATGGCTGAGTAGACTCATTAGTTTTACGAGGCATGTTTTTTAAGTAAGTACCGTTTTGCGATTCCGCCGCCGCAGCGCTACGCTCGGCGTTCCGCGCATGCGCGCTGGTTACCTACAGCTCTTTTCTACGCACTGACGCCATTAAAGTTTGATTCTTCATTGCATACGTTGTTTACTGAGTGTTTAAGATGCCTCCGACAATCGTGAGTCCCGCCGATTGTGAGTACGGGCTGTTATATGATTTCTTAGTGCTAAAGGCGTAAAACCGATCGATATTCATCGTGAGATCTGTGAAGTTTACGGACAAAACATTATGAGTGATGGAATGGTAAGGAAATGGGTGAGAGCATTTAAAGATTGCCGCACAAATGTGCATGATGAAGAACGGAGTGGGCGTCCTTCGGTCGTTAATGAAGATTTGGTGCAGAAAGTGAACGAAAAGGTGAGAGAAAACAGACGCTTTACAATTTCATCATTGTGCGACTGCTTTCCTCAATATTCTCGTAGTGTTTTGTATCGCATTGTGATCGAGAACTTGAATTACCGGAAATTGTGTTCACGTTGGGTTCCGAAAATGTTGACGGATTTGCACAAAACCCAACTTTTAGGCAGTGCATTGACTTTCCTTGAGCGGTACCACAATGAAGGTGAAGATTTTTTAGACCAAATTGTTACTGGTGACGAAACATGGGTGGCCTACGTCACACCGGAATCGAAACAACAATCCAAGGAATAGCGACATTCATCATCACCCAAAAAAGTGAAGTTTAAGCAAACAATTTTTGCCCGGAAAATCATGTGCACAGTTTTTTGGGACAGAAAATGAGTATTGCTAGTGGAGTTTCTGCCTCGTAATGAGACAATCAATGCAGCGTCTTATTGTAAGACATTGAACAATCTGTGTCGTGCAATCCAGAACAAAAGACGTGGCAAGGTGAGTAAGGGTATCGTTTTGCTGCATGACAATGCCCGTCCACATGTGGCTAATCGGACCAAAGATCTCATCAAATCTTTTAAATGGGAAACTCTAGATCATCCTCCATACAGCCCTGATCTGGCACCCAGCGACTACCATTTGTTCCTGCACTTGAAGAAACACCTGGGTGGTCAGCGTCTTCAAGACGATAACGAAGTCGAAACATTTGTGATACAGTGGTTAACACGTCAGGCGGCAGAATTTTATGAGGAGGGTATTCAAAAACTGGTGCCACGTTATGACAAGTGTCTCAATATTCACGGAAATTATGTAGAAAAGTAGATTAAGGTACAGGCTTTCATGTAAGATAAAATTATTGCGATATCTTTGCACGTCTTTTTTTAATTCCAAAACGGTACTTACTTAAAAAACATGCCTCGTACACGTTAAGCCACTTGGCGTTTGAAATGTTGGCATTTGTCTTTGCCAAAAATAAAAGTTTGAAAGTAGGGTCAAGTGTTTTATTATTATTCTCGTTAAGGGTAAATTTTGGGACAAGCTTATTCAGTGTTCTGCAATTGCTGTTAACTTTAATGAATGATATGTTATGACCGTTTAATTATAAACTTAGTTTTATGTTTTCTTACTGACAGCTGAACACTTAATTTTTTTAATTAGCCTAGGCTATAAACTTACGTGTAAGGAGCACATTGCTGATATAGGAGTACCGTATAAAATAAGTTCGCTTTGTCTCTATTAAAATCCATCTCTACTGCAGTTCTTCGAGAAGTATACACCGTCCACCACATAAACCTCCCCAGGCTTTATATTTTTTTTACTTACGTAAAATTTTCTTCAAGAAATAATTTCTACATAATACAATGCTACATTTCTTTTAATACTCTTGATTATAATTTAGGTTAGGAAGCAGAATTTACAATTATCTTCAACAATGTTGTTTGAATGTTAAGGTTTACTTGTAGTTTACTCAWAAGAGGCAAAATGATAGTGGTAAGTTTAGAATAATTCTCATAMAGCTGAAGATTGGTACCTACAGGTCTTAAAAGGTTTATTTAATGTCCAATATGAAAAGTATCCATTTTTTTCATTTTTCTCGTAAACGGTAAGAATTATCATAAAAGGCCAGTTGTAGATCTTGTAACTGTTTACAAAATGGGTTTTAATACTTTCATCCTACGAATAATTTTAAACATTGAAAACAATAATATGCCTATGAGCCTATATGCGCCATCACTAATGAGATTCTTGTTTTTCTCTAACGTCTGCTTCTGCTTATCAACACTTGTTATATCGCGTATACTATCAAGCTCAAGTCTGCCTAGGCTATAACAGTTATATTATAACTGGGCCCAAAAAACATAGGCTGGAAATTAATAGGTAATAATACTACAAACTGTGATTATCTATTATTTTGTTCTTATTATATCAATCACGCATTTTTCTTAGAACAATTTATCAATATCCATCAAATGGATGTTTTTATGATAACACTTACCGTTTAGGAGAAAGATGCAAAAAACGATGCTTTTGACCTTAAATAAATTTTATAACAGACGTGGAGATTGGTGGGGATTTTAGACAATTACTTGTAAAAGAGAACTTGAAACCTGTAAATATTCAGCTTTATTCGATTTATAGCAAACTGAAATGTCGATTATGACTGGACGTTTATCCACTCAAGAATCATGAATGAATTTGCTAGGACTACGCGAGCTGCAGAATCTAGCTATAAACAGTATAGCAAAGCAGAAAACCTTCTATGCAGGGATAATGGCGCTGGTCAAGAAAAGAATTTCACTTATTATCTAGAGTTTCCTGAACATATTTCTATGTAATGAGATAATATTTTGTCGGATAGATCGCTGTCTCTTGAAAACACTGACAAAAAGTTAATAGTCTGACGTTTCGATTACACCTGTAATCTTTGTCAAAGACGAAGAACCTCAAAATTTGCCTAATACAAGTTCAAACAAAATTTTGAAAGTAAATAAACAAATCACCAAGGATGCGAGACGTCATAGAAACAACGTGCCAACCTGATAAAAAAGGAACCTAACGGTGAAAAAGGAACTACCTACCTACTAGATATACACGAACTACTTGATAAAAGATAACTACAAAATAGCCTTCCAAATGTCACCTAACTCATAATTTCCACAATCCCTATTAAAATTATTAGTATTCCTACAAATTTCTATAGCTTCTTTTATTAGACGTTTGTGATAATATTTTTCCCTATGTAAAATTTTTGTTTTATCAAAATCAATCATGTGTCTAGTCAAATATGAGTGTTCAGCTACGGAAGATTTATCTATCTGTTGCAACCTAGTAGCACGTATGTGTTCTTTCAAACGCGTACCTACTTTTCTTTTTGTTTGACCTATGTAACTTTTTCCGCAAGAACAAGTAATTTTGTAAACACCTTCACTCTCTAAATGTACTTTATCTTTAGTAGAACTTAAAATTTTATCTAAATTATTATATGTACTATCAACAACTAAAATATCGTGTTTTCTAAGCATCCTGTTTTTTTTCCGAAAGGCCTTGTACATAAGGCAAACTCAACTTCAATTTACTTTGTCGTGGCTGAGAATTTACTTGATTTGGATGAGCACTTTTATTAAAAACTGACCAAATATTCTTACTACTATAACCATTTCTCACTAGCGCTGATTTAAGATGATATATTTCTTTTTGTACAGAACTTTTGTCTGATATCCTTTGTGCTCTAACAAATAACGTCCTAATAAGACTATTCTTTTGAGAAGGAGGGTGGTGAGATGTGGCATGTAAATACCTATCTGTGTGCGTTGGTTTTCTGTAAACCTTGTGTCCTAACTGTCCAGTGTTTGTTCTGTAAATTTTGATATTCAAGAAAGGTAAACTACCATTGCTTTCTAATTCCATAGTAAATTTTATGTCGGGATTTTGACTGTTCAAATGATTTAGAAACCTACCCAGCTCTTCTATACCGTGGGGCCAAATAACAAAAGTGTCATCTACGTACCTATACCAACATTTTGTCTATCCGACAAAATATTATCTTATTATATTATGGACGCTGAAAGCATTCACCCTCGTACGTTTCTAAATGTTATAAAAATTAATAAATAAACATATTTATGTGTTCATGTCTTTGCTCCACAAGAATGAATACACTGAAAACAAGATTTGCTTGCCTTTAATATGATACCTTGATACCAATTTTCAGTGTTTGTACAACGACGCATGTATGAAATGAATAACATAAGAGTTGTAAACCTCCCTGTGTTCCGTTGTGCGTTAACTTCGCTGCCTGTTTCGTGAATGCCATTACTTTAGCTATACATAATGGACTTCATCCAGTCAACTTTAACCCTGCTATTTTTGGTATTTACGACCTATAATATAAGGTATTCTTTATATCCATTGCATTTAAGTTGGTTCACTTTTGGATTCGCAAAACTTTCTCCTTACAACATGCGGCATTTCAAGCGTAACAAAGTTTAAAGTGTCTGCTATAATAGTTTTCACTGGAATGCGTTCATTGTTCAGTTTAACCGTATTCATCTTCGCTCCGGTGGATTCCAATAGCAACGTGTAATCGAAGTGTCATTTTTAGATTTCCTAATGGAACATTTTTTAAGATAAATTATGCCTAAAATTGAACGAAGTTCAAAACAAAATAATAATTTCTTATGCTAAAATACTTGGGCTAGTTGTAAAACTTACTCTCTTTTCCAAATCATTAATCATTTTTTAATGAAATTCGGCATATGTCTCTACTGTTTTAATAGTTAATGTAAATGTAAAATTATGCAGATGTCTGTTCTAGAAGATACTATAGCAATCGCAACTCCTATTTGTTATATAGAGCTTCTCATTAGTCGAGATAACAGATATAAGTATATGTAACTAAAGATTTGTGTATTTTACTCGCGAATCATACTTAAAAATTTGCGGTAGTTTTAAGGGGATTTGTAAGCCAATATTGAGTTTGAAATTTACAAAGGAATGTTTGCTACAAAGCATGAATGAATTCAGGTGCTCAAGCCAATTTTATGAGGATCACATGACGCTTTGCAATTTCGGTAACTGTATTAGCAAGTAATTCAATTATGCTCCTTGCTTTTAAAATTTAACAGCTCATGTTACTGTCAGAATCCTATTAAGTCACAATGAAACATACAGTACCTGCTCAAATTGTAATTGTAATATAACCAAACTAAGTGAGTTGGCATCATGCTTTTCAAACGAATGAGGTACAATTTAGTTAAATGTAACGCAATAGTTACCTGCATCAACAAATTAATTAAAACTGATTATTAAATAACTTACAACTTCTATCGCGGTAACGAGGTAAACTGTGACGTAATTTCAACAGCAAAGGTATACCCTTGGCAGTACACAGATAATGTTGAATGTAACTATATTATATATTTTTGTCTTATTTTGTTCCACCTTATTTAGTTAAGTACGTACTAACACCGTCAAATACTTGTTTTTAGGTTATATAAAGCTACACACGAGTATTATTTTGTTGCAACATAGAAACTGCATTTCAGACAATCCTTATTGCTTGTGCTGGCTTCAGTTTTCACCGAGGGGTTGTCTAACTGCTACCATTAGCATTAGCACAAAGCGGTAATACTAATTCCATTAACTTCATGCCAGTCTAACTTTTTTGTTTATTATTTAAAAATGTTATATACTGGAGATAAAGTGAAAGTTAATTACTGCCTGAATTCAGTTTTTGTGAACATAGATGACATTTTAATGTGTTAACAGGCATAAGAAGAAATGAAAAAGTATTGCCAGCCTTGACCGAGATTTGAACTAAAAACTTAATTCAGGCGGTAATTATCTTTCATTGTATATAATGTAATTGAGTTGTATTTAGCTGCCGGTCGCCATAATCTGGCCACCGCAGCGAATTACGCTCCGAAGCTCGAAAATACTGAGCGACGAGCGATTTAGCTGCAAATGCGCCGGATGGCGTTCAGCAGCGTTTACATAGTGATCTTTAATATATACATACTGTCTTGACCACCAGTCTAAATAAGGGCCCTGATAGCTCAGTCAGAGGGCTTTTGACTAGAATTCAAAAGGTCCAGAGTTCAAATTTTGGGCAAGGCTGGTAATACTTTTTCATTTCTTCTTAAGGCTGCTAACCCATTAAAATATCATCTATGGTGATAAATATATTTTTATTTTATTAAAAAAAAATTAAAAAAATTCTTAAATGCATGTCTGAAGATGTTAACCGTATTTATGTGGATGAGTCCACACTAAAATGTTCGTATACCCTGGGAATTCTAATTATGAAAAAAAACATAAAAATGAGCAACTATAACAAAAGATTTTTTATTTTCTTTAAAATTATTTGTTCAAGGTTATTGTTTAATTTTAACATGAACTGTGTAGGTCAACTGCAAAACGGTAAATTTTGTTACAGGAATTACAACGACCGGAACAGTGCATTCATAGCACTCACAAACTCAATGAAGCACAGTTTGCGTTTTATATCCAAAGCTGATTTCGGATTATGTTAAAATCTAAGAATTACATTATTACATAGGATTTAAAACCATGATTAATAGATTTGGTGGATAACGGTTTAAAATTGAGCCTAAGCAGGCTAGTTGAACTATTTGAATGAAGAGAGAGATTCTAGATGTTTTGATTGCCTTATTTACTAATTACTACAACTTTTTTATTTAATTATAACTTAATGTTTTAAATCGCCGTTTCTTTGCAGATTGCCACGCCAACTCAGGCTAATATTTATTTGGAATTGACTCTTCTAACCATTTAAGGCTGGAGTAACGTGTTTTGTGTTTGTTTCTATTTATTTGTTTAAGGTCATTAATGATTTTAGGAAGTATTCTTCTCTTTCTTAACATGTCTATCTTCATATCAATTGTAGATATGGTGCAGCCACAGAATCTATTTTTTTCATTTTTAGCTCTAATTGGATTCGAGTAAAGTAAGTGTTTTTATTTTTATTATAGCTGCAGAGTGTAAATGCAGTACTAGGCCTTTGTTACCGGTTCCAATGTATTACAAATTATTGCTTGACGCGGCGTTATCTATGCTATTCGCGGAGGTCGTTATTTAACCTACATAAAACGTTAACTGCATTTTTATGACGAAGAGTTCGCTCTAAATTAAGGCTTGCACGTCCGTGATAAAGTTTTTACCTTTTATGCCAAACGAGATTTTTATGTTTCGAAAATTGCATTTTAAATGTCCAGACTTGCATTCTACCGGGCATAAATTGACAATAATGTGTCGTAACCTAGATCTGATACGTCTCCAGCGCTAATTGCTGCAATTATTATGTGTACTAAATTGATGCATCATAAAAATGATTGTGAAATAAAACTCAAATAGACGAAGAAAATAATCACTTCGCCTATATCAATTTTTTATGAGGCTTTCCCTTTCTGAATGTTAATGACAACTTAGCAATTGCTACTTAACTTATAGCTATGTCGCAAGCTATAAAAAGAGTGAAAAAATTATTTACAAAATGAACACCAGAAGAAGACTACATAAAAAATACCTAGAACAAAAGAAAACTTTGTTGATTTACATTTCAACTTGTTAACATAAATAACAAATTGACTGAGCAACATAATTACGTTTACGCAAACCCTAGATACAACACAATTGCCTTCTCAACGAGATATTTAAAAAAAATGTCTACTCGGAGGTACCAATTTTAAAACAAAAAAGCATGCTAAAGTAACTTCGTGGCATATTTCCTTTAATGACTTTAATTCTGAGTGCAATCGTTGAGCTGGCAAAACAGATAAGTTATGGTCTAGTGAAGAAGCCACGCAGTCCTCAAGTACCAGATGCCGATAAAGCTGCTTGGACTTTACAATAGATCCCTGAGGAACTCCAGTTAAAGTAAATTAGGATAATAACGTTTACCAAACCTATATTTTGTATGTCTCTATTATTCAAGTATTGTGCCACCAGTAAAACTTTCGAAACGAAACATTTTGAAACGTTTAAGTTTAACTGATTGACGTTACACCACTTGACAAATGTTTCAATATTGTATTGTAAAACTAGGCAATCGTTCATATAACTGATTTCAAAACATAGTTTAAGGGCTGCAAATAAATAATTTTTGACATTTCAATGATCGACAGTATCATTATTAGTATATAATAATAACTGTGCCAGATTTGAACCCTGTGAAGCACAGGATTGAATAATTGTAAATATGTCGACAAAAAGAGAGGATGACAAGAACCCGTACGAACCTAATTTTTTTAATAAGAGATTATGACTGATTTGATCAAAAGCCCTATGGAAGTCGATTTGACTCTTATTGTCAATAGATTCTGCTACCGATTGAATAAAACACGCCAAGTTGGCAGTGGCTGTTCTTTTCTTCATAAAACCATGCTGAGATGGCGAGATAGCATTTTTTACACCCTCGTAGATATTGCCAAAAATAAAACGACATTGTAAAGTTACAAATAGTTGTGATCGGCCCATAATCTCTATATATCATTTATTATATGTTACCTTTTTTGTAAGTTATTGGAGTAACATTAGCTGTTTTCCAAATGTCGAGGAAATTCGATGTTTTAAGAATAAGATTAAAATGAGAAAAAAGGTAAATGGACTAAGACAGCAGTTCCATATTCTTTTAGTAAGAAGTTAAGAATTTGTCGTCAACCGCCGTAAGAGAATTCTTGGCCTTTTCAAAATTTGCAATACGATGTGTCTCTCAATTTGAAGGATTGCGAAAATGTCAGAACAAGAGTTTAATTTAAATTAAGTTTGAAGTAGACAGAAGGTAAATAGTTTTAAAATAATCGGGAAAACCGTTGACTATGGTTTCTGGAAATAGATCTAGTTTTCATAACTTCTGCTATCTATACGAATTTTACTACGCTTGTTTTAAAATGAACCAAAATTTGTTAGGATCATTGTCAATTTAATTTTCAATTCCAATCAAGAAAATGGCAAGCGGCTTGCGGTTCATACCTTCGATCTAATCTAGGGCTCCAGGCCACATTCATAAATTATGTCACAAGAAATGTTCATTTTTTAACTTCAGCTATTCTACAGTGCAATCTTCGCACTCTGCTACTACATTTGCATATTAAAGAGAAACCCACTTGCATGTGCCACATTCATCACGTGGAAGATTATACTTTTTCCTCACACTAACTTATCTAAAATGAAAGTCAAGTAAATTGCCTGAAAGGATTTTCGAACGGAACGATGTCTACACTCTGAATCCGCGTACGTTGTAGTCAGTGGTTTATTGCCAACTTCTATCTGTATGTATTTTGTTCGATAAATTAGTATTTGAATTTGATGCCAAACAATGAAAATAAAAGGCTCTATGTAATTACAAATAGACAGGTGCTGCCGCTACTGAAGAGGAGGATGAAATTACTAAGCGCTTACTAACTGAATACAAATTTCTGATTCGTCTGCAATCCCATTTCAGTATACCTGCTACTTTCGCCGTGTAAGCAATCGATTGTGCTGCTCATTTTCAGTAAACTGCCATGGGATTATGAGCCATTTGGGAAATAAACATAACTGTGCTTTTAAAGCCTACATTATTCGGCTTAGGTGGTGATGAAAGTGCGACGTTTTTAATTTTATTCGCTTTGAGTTGGTTGACATTTACGCTAGCTAAACCCAATGGTCTTTCCGAACGACAGAGAGCTACATCCTTTGTAAATTATGTAATATATTTGTAAATTATACATGATAACATACTGAAGTAGTAGTTATACTGGTATAGATACGAAACACCATCATTTTATACTTAATTATTCACACATAATACGACAAATACTCATTAAATTAATGTTTACCAAGTTACTACATGAATTAATTTTAACAAAAACACCTTATTGCTGATCTTACAAGGCCAACAAATTCAGCACTGAAAAAAGAAATGTTCATTTTGTAATAAGATATGATTCTGACGTTTTTCTGGACAATTCACACCAAAATTTATTAGAATTATCATCGACCATTATTAGCATTTCTTCTACACCAAAAGTGTCCGAATTTACATTAATATTGAATCGTGGTACGTGTCCACGTCTTATTTTTCAAAATTTATATTATTAGCCTTTAAATGTATTTCACACCACTGTGCCCTCTGTGCGAAAACGATTTTATAAAGAAAAATACACTAGTAAGGGTCAGTAGTACGACTAATGTTTAGTTCTCTTTAAAATAACCACTGTATACTCTAACAATCGCAGATAACTTACTGAAACGTATACTTTCACTTAATACCACAAAGTATTGCTGACCTAAACAAAACCGCACGCATAAATGAAGGTTACAGTTTCCCAGTAGTCAGTTCGTTAAATGTAGAAAGTAACCGCGGTAAAATTTGATGTATCGATCCCCCAAGGTGTATGGGATTCGAACTGTGAATAGAGCAAACAGATCTTCCCTGGTGGTGTAACGCTACAGTAAGTTTGCAAATAATCGTTGTACTTAACATTACACTTCAGTGCCTTCCTTTGCGTGTTCAGCGTATAATCGATGCTGAAGCAGGATTCTGAAATTTGTTCCAGCGCGTTGCAAACTTATTCAACAGTTACTAGACTGTGGCATTTTAATTAACTCTTTACCAATATTTAACTTTTTTAATAATTGCAAAGTCTAAAATAAAATTGATGAATTACTTCCACATCCACGGGTGGGAAGCTTGTATCGCGAAAAAAAATTTTCAAAAATTTTTATTTGCTCATTCGCTTTAAAATGGTCGAAAACGAAAAATTTGAGCAAAAACAAATTTCTTGTCTGTGTGTCTGTGGTTTTGTTTGTGGACACGATAACTTTCGAAAGACTTAATATATGAACTTGAAATTTGGCAAACGTATAAATCTCAACTACCCAAAGCGACCTATTGTTTGTGGGGTAAGTAGGGTATCGGGAAGGGGGCGAAATTACCCTTTTTAAAAATTTTTATTTTTTTATTTTTAAATATCTCCGAATATACTTAATATATTAAAAAAAAGAAAATACAATAAGATAGGAAATAAAATTTCTCACAAAAAGTGTCTTAGAAACTTTATCCAAAATTTTGACATTTTCGAAATATTTCCAAAAAACCTATTTTGGACCCTGCTCGTACGATTTTTTTTTAATGTTGATATATAGAAAATCAAATTTCTGATCAGAAAGCACTCTTGTAATTTTTTGTTAAGTTAGTAATTTTCGAGTTTGAAAAAAACGATTTTAAAAATTTATATATTTTTGCTAATATCACGAGGACTGTTTGTCTTAGAAAAAATGTGTAGAGAGAAAAAATGCTCAAAACCCGATTACTAATCGTATGGTATAAGAAATAAAAACGTAAATGTCGTTTTGACAATTGGATGTAGAAGTATTGATTCAATTTGCAGCGGTTTCTTTATCCTTGTGTTAAGTTTTGCTCAAACAGATCAGTTTTACTTGTAAATCTCCATTTTCAACATAAGTAACAATGGCACAACGAGTCAAAATAAATTCATCTATTATCCATACGTAAGGGATGTTTCTAAATTGGCTGATTAAAGTAAGAAAACAGTAGTTTGAGTTTTCGTTATAATCGATACAGACAACAACTTCTTGAAAAAACAAACAAACAGTTCAAATAAAAAGTCATAGAAGGTGCTCAAAATGAACTACACCGACTTCCTAACAAATAGCCAAACGGGTTTCCGGTTTGTTTAGTACATTTCGAATCATCTCTGTAATTTGCGCTATTTCGTCTCTAATTCTTATCTTTGGGCCATCGGCTTGTCGGGTTTTGCTCTGTATACTTTGTTTTTTAGTTACTCACAAAAAATGCAAGGTGCTAAATAAGTGACCGCGCCGGACATTCGCAGAAGTCCTCACCATTCAATCTAGGTATGATACAAAACGTTGAAACTAACTTGTCCCTAATAAGTTTAAATACATACATACATCTCCGTTAGATTAAAAAATATAGCCCCGAACAAGATAAAAAAAATATCCATCGTTCACGCCCAAGCGTTTAGTTTTTGTGAATAGTGCCCAGTATCGTAAATTATGTCGACTGACTCCTCCATTTGGAATAAAAGTTGATTCGTCAGTAAAATCTATGTTGATCACCAAATCACATTTCTATTACACATCATGGTTTCAGAAAACTTTAACCGGTGATCTTGAGGAAATTTTGATTGATTGCGATTCTCATCAAAGTATTTAGTAATAAATAAAGTATACACTTCCTGCTGAGGTAGGCCTTTAATGCGACAATCGACCATAATTTAGATATCAGCGTTTCCTTTTTCAGTTAAATGTTACGTTGTCGCTTTTAACTAAGCGTGGAACTTGAATCAAACACATTAAAGCAGTTTGTTTGAAATTGAATAAAGAAAGCTAGATACCTGTAATAGTTTAAGCAACTATTAAACGAAAACACATGTTTGAAATAAGTAAAAGGGCTCATTCTAAAGATATTGCTACATTGCAATGTTATACCCTTCGCGACAAATAATTTTATCTATAAAATAGATGTGAGAGACAGTATATATTAAATACTATTATGGAGGGTGTCAATAAAGTTTTGGTTAAAGGATACAATTACATTTGCACTAGACTTTTTCGTATGGATATCACAAATAGTAGTAAAAACGGTCAAACGGGAATTACTGCTGTTGCAATAATAAAACTAATTTATTTCTGTTGTAATCGAATAGGTCATTTATTTTTATCATTTATTCAACGAAGTACTACAGTTTGAGTTTTTAACAGATGTACTGAAGTTTTAAAATAAATATGCTTATTTTCTCAAAAAAATTGTTAAACAATGTACAATTTTTTACATTTCTTCTTATCTACCGAAAATGATATAAAAATATATGGTTGCTATTAAACAAAAATGATGATAACGTCATTACCTAAAACCTAACTACGTAAGCGTCGTGATAATATTGTTATCATTAAAAGATTTAAAAACAAAATCAACCAGCCCAAGGATTTTTTTGTATAGTAGGTATGAATTGTATACCATAATTTACACTCGCACTGTATAGATCACCCAATAGAAATTTTAACCTGTTAGTAATTGGAACTAAGTCCAATTAAGGACGAAAGTAGTAGCCGTGGCAACCAAATAGATAACTGGAGCATATAATATTCAATTACATATATTATCCTCTGAATGATGTTTTCGCCAGCAAACTGCGCTGGGTCTTATTACACTGCTCGTTTTTTGTCCTAAAGTTAATTTTATAACTTTCCTGTTTGTTATGTGTAAAAATTAAGAAAAAATAATTAATAAATAAATAAAGTTTGCTTTTGTAATAGTTATAATAATAATAATATTACTCATTTTCAAGAATTATAAGAACTTTAATTAATTTTATTACATTCAAATATCCAGCGAGATAAAAGTGGCGTATTTACATTCACACAGTGCATCCAGATGGCACTCGAGTTATAAACAACAATTAAATGTTCTGTTACAAGTAGAGAAAACAAATTCGTTTTTGTCCTAAAGTTTATTTTATGATTTTCCTGTTTGTTATGTGCAAAAATCAAGAAAAAATATCTTTATTTCGAACAGTTTTCCTCTGCACATGTTAATGAAACAATTTGTGAAACAAATGGATGAAAAGTCAGAAATTTCCTAAGTTGTCAGAAGCAAAGCTGGTGTGGCTGTGCACTTTTAATTTTATTATTTTCCACTTTGATAGTAAAAATTCGACCAGTATGCTGTTGTTGCGTTAAATTGCGCTAGAGGCATTTGCTTCCACTTTCACGTATATTTTACGCTACGGATATCAGTGGACAGTCTGCGATGAGTCCAATTAAGAACGACACTCGAATCGGTGGATCAGTATGGTTGGCCAGAACTACATATACATACTTTTGTTTACTGTGGGCCAGTTTTATTGGTATACCCTTGAGCGCATATTTATGCTTGGGTATCGCCATCAACACGGAAAGATCCAGTCAATACCTTAATAATTACGACTGCATGCCAGTGTCACTTTTCTTAGTAATTTCTACTAATTCATTTTGAACAATCCGCTATGGTTAGAAATTTTCGATAAATTGAAGAATATGAAGAGTAATGATCATAAAGAGAAACTGAATGTGCTATTTAATGTAAGGAACGTAGTTAGTGACCAAACGATTCACGCTTGTCTTTTGTAGCTATCTTCGTGTGAATGGTTTGAATTTTGCAAGGACAGCGGTTCAACACAGTTCATCACTTGACGGGGTAGCTGAGGGCTAAAACAGATTTTTATCACTTTTCCCAATACCCGTAACATTTTCGGTGAAATTGTCTGTTACCATATTAATTAAAAGATTGCTTAAAAATGACAAATGGTTACACAAGAGGATTCCATGAATCAAGAATTTCGCCATCTTTTCAGCTCATCAGACAGAAATGCCGACTAAATAATAATCATCAAATTAAAACATGCCGACGACAATAAGTACAATAACGTACAACACACTGCTGACCAACTCTTACGTTTTTTGGTTTCGGTCTTTCACGTGGTCGCATTACAGTTCATTCATAGGTTTCATGTCTAAAAATTTTTTTTCCGATCTACCTACTTACACTTAATCTAAAGTATTCAACAGCAAATAATTGATATCTGTAGACTACACAATGCAAATTTGACGAAATAATGCGAGAATAATAGCATAATATGTTGTATGAAGAGGTTTACATTATTGAAATGACATAATCTAAATGAAATAACACTAAACTTTTGCTAATGGCACAATCCTGAATGTGAGACAGAGCCTAAATTCAATATAAGCTGTGCTCCGAAAAAGGAAAAGTATTTTTGTCTCCATATAAGCTCGTCGCAAAAGTAAAATCGCATGTGATCAAGTCTTTAGTATTCGTGCTGTTTGTATACAACGCTCAAGTGTTCAAACATATTTTTTGCTTTATGAGATTTCGTGCATTCATAAACGTATCGCTACATCCTGGTTTCGTTTGACCTATATTATATTTTCCACATGAACAGAGAATCCGATACATTCCTTTGCTTTTCAGCGGCTTTTATCTTTCTCGTTTGGTGTCCTGGTCCTACTACTGTAGCGTGTCGTTCTGTTTCAAAACCAGCTGAATAATAAGCGTGAAATAGCAAGCGGTTCCCTTAGGGCATTGAAATATAATTCCGTATTCTGTTCCTCTCAACTTTTTGGATTGTTGCAAATAAACGTTCTCGAACTGGGACATCACAGTTCCTTTGTGATTTAATGCATTTGTAACAAAAGCGCAAATGGACGTAATTGTTAGCGGTAATCCAAATCCTACACTAAATCCAATATCACAATAGTGTTACGMGTAAATTTGTTCTATGTGACAAATTGATCAATTATTAATGTCACACGCWGAATTAATAATAGCAATGAAACAACAACAAATCAACCGTGTTTTCAGTATTGATTATAATTAAAGAAACAAATAMAAACTTTTGATTATCAAACGTACCTGACGCAAATAATTTTAAATTTCAGCAGAWGCAAGCTGAAATTCATACCCTTTTGATTTGTTTGTTTATGCATCTGTGTATATAACTACATATCAAGTCAAAGTTCTTGACTGGTGAAGTTTCCATTCCATAAATATACCGTAAATAGAGATACGGAAACGCGGGATTAGAAAGAGAGATGATGCCCCCATCTCATTTTCGTGTTCGAGTTACGAGTTGAAATAAAACCTTAGGTCACGCCAACCCTAATCCGTTATGGTAAATGCGTCCAATGAAGGTTTAAGGTCGGTATGCGGGGTACTCATACATTCATGCTGCATATAAGTCAGGTAAAAATACTTGCATTAAAGGGCTATTTGATGAAATATACAGTGCGCCTCCTAAGTCCACCCGTTTCCCCTTCCTCCGAAATGAGGTGCAGCTTCCATTGCTAGTCACAATTTCTAAATTGGTAGAGATTGTGACACCATCTTGAATTGTGAGAAATACGTATTACCTATATAAGGAGGTCAGTTTTCAACAAACTTACGCGCTTTTAGTCAAATTTTTTAAATGAATCAGAAGTTAACATGAGGGAGGAAGGAGATTTTAGACGGCCACTCCATAAAGTATCGTCGTCAGCATGATTCACACCAAGTGATGTATAAATAGCAGCAAGTATTGTTTTTATCTTTACTTAAAAATTTTATCGCAATATTGCTAACCTACTTATTTTATATATGAAATTATAGTGTTCGTTCATCTACTGCAGTTTGCATATTCGTTATTATTTACAGTAAGTAAATCAAAACTTGCGGATTACTCACGGAAGGATGGCTGTTTCTTGCCTTAACGAGACTTACATATCTATTTATACAGTGTGTTTTGGGTGCGCAGAACCTTCTTATTATTAATTGAACACCCTATATGTTTGGAATGATTGCACGTATTTCAGAATTCTTTTTCAGAAAATGCATGATTTGTTTATTCTTTTGTACAAAATCGGCATTAATTATGTAAATTATCTGCTATCTGGGATAGAAGACTATTAAATTTTGACCTATAATTAAAAAATTTTCATTTAGGCGGAATTGAAGGATCAATTTATAATTTCCAAAACAATTTTGGTCTTTTATTCAATGTACTTTTTTATTTTATGTAAGCCTCCAAATATTGCCAGCCAGCAGTTTTGCCGATTATTTTAAGAGCCAAGGACTTTGGAAATACCGAAACTCTATTATACACATACACTAATTGGTCCCCAGTCTACTACAGCCTAACAAAGCTATAGAATTTTTCATTAGTTGCCTTTGATCGTTATATAATTAGCTGCTGGTTGCTAGAATATGGCCACCATAGCACAAGTCCGCTCTGAAGCTCGAAATCATTGAGCGACGAGCTCAAAAGCGTCGAATAGCTTTCATTTGCGTTACAAACAGTAAATTTTAATGTACACGTGCCGCTTTGACATCGAATCTGAGTAGGTCTTTTGTAGTGTAGGTTACATCACATTTAAACGGCATTCGAAAGGTCCCGGGTTCGATTCCTGGTCAAAGCTTGCAATACATGATAACGCAATTATCTTCCCTTATAATTATAATAAATACATTCAAGCGTTAATTACCTTTCAACATTATGTAATAAATAACTGTATTTTAAGTGGCGCAAATAAGTTGGATTCGCTAATTTCATAGTAATGAATAACTATTGTTTAGAAGAATCCATGAGGTGAATTATCATTAAAAATGAGGAAATTTTCTTCGATTACGTCCTCTACTACTAATTGCGTCTTTACTTGCATAGACATCATGCAAGTATTGAGTGCTCATTTGCTGCAACAGGTGATAAATTGCGGTATGATATATTTGACAGGTGGTATATATTTGAAACTCATTTTGGAACTAAATAGATCTACATATATGCAGTTGGTTGAGGTGTAGACAGTACAGCATAGACATGCATTTTAATGTGTAATATGCTTGCAAATTTGTGATTTTATTACATAGCAGTTAAAATGCAAATAATATGTTAAAAGCCACCATTCTAATAATAACAACCTTTGACGCTTTAAATTGGAATAGCCAAAAAATGATCGTGTATTTAGCACTTACTGTAATGGTTCCCAACCTCTTTCACGTTACATATTATAATAAATATATTTAATACAGTAGAGACCAAGTGATTCAAGGTATGTCGACCTGTAAGCTACACGTAAAGAGTACTCTTTTTTCTTATAACTGATTTAATGTGATTATTTAAATAATATAATATTTTTTTAAATTGCTGTATATGGATAATCTTCATCTTCCAAACTAAACTAAATCAACTGCCTTTCATTTATTTTTTGTTGGCTAACAGGATATGAAACAAAGTTAATAGTCAGTGTTGAATAATACCCCCTACTGTTAAACAAAAACGAGTGTTCATTATAATTTAAAGTAAATTACTTAGGTTACTAACTAACTAGCCCAGGACAAGCGACAACGGCCTCTAGCAAAATATGTAGAATAAGTTTCTTAGGCATATTTGTTGTATACTGTTGTAGGAATTTAAAAAAGTTTCTGTTGCATACTCTAGCGGCAAAGAAATGTCCCTGACCGTAAAACAAATACATCTTGAATAATTGAAGACCTTCTTTCAGGAGACTGAAACTTTGCTACCTACCATTTTAGGTAGTTTCAAGGACTTCTTTAGGTGAACATTGATACACACTTAAAGTATTCATTTCATATAATCAAATTCGTATTCTTATACCCACAATTTATGTATTTTTTAAGTTATTTTGCCCCAGGATCCACTAATGACGAACAATTTACCTCTTTATGCGCGCCATGAATTACTTGAAATATGTAGCGATATTACCAGAGAAATCATTTTTAGCAGCTCAAGATATGGTTGAATCTGGCGTTCATTAATTGATGACCTCACCAAGGCATCTTCTTTTCCAAAAAAAAATAATCACAAAATACATAAAGTCGACAAATGTAAAAGTCGCGACAGTTTTATATACTCTTTAAGTACACGAGTTTTTCTACGAACTCATTAGAAAGTTGTCTTGAACGATGCTGAAATACCAATCGACGTTACCTGGGTATTTTATCGTAACTATCCCAACTTGTTAGGCAGTTATATGAACTATATCTACTAGACGCAGCCATGGTATCACTCGGAGGAACGCGAGCGCCTCATGTCCGCACTAGGCGCGACACGCCACTGCAACGCCGCGACGTCGGACGTCGCTCCTACCCCCACTTTGCGGGCACATGCCTCGTGGTCCGCACCCACCGATATACCTGCTTACCTGAATTCGAATGGCTCACGTGGTCATCACTACCGCATTGTAGCAACCAGAACGATAGATAATACGCGTTCATTGTTCAACAGATTCCGGCATTGTTCCTGATCATTTTCTGACAATGAAGCGTTTAATCCATAGGGCGCAAATGGCGATGCRATAGACGCAGTTAGTTCAAGTCGCTGCAAGCCGATTCTGCGAGATTTGCATAGTGCATTCCTTTACGAATGTAGGAAGTCCAAAATGCTTACAAGAACTTCGAACTAAATCAGGCGACTGGGGTGGGCATTCTGCAATTCGCCTGCGACTTATCCATCTATTGAAGAAACATCATCCGGAAGAGATGTACTGCTACACCAAAATAATTTGTCGGTGCACCATTTGGTGCTGGAACCTTCTTTTGGAATATTCTAGAGCTCATTCTGATATATCTCCACCAGCGCATCTCTGAGAAATTCTACGTACCTATCTGCCGTAACATTATCTCCAAAAACGTTGCTTTGACCGTTGATGCCTTCCCTAACATCAAATTTCTTAGGACCTTGCGTATGCATTTCATGAACCTATTGGATTTTCTCGTGCCCATTAGCGACAAATCGCTGTTTTTCAATTTTTCAAAAGTGTTAAAAATGTTATCTAAAAGTACATAATTACTAAACTAGAAAATGTAGGTCGATTTGAATGCTCGGTAGAGCGCGCGTAAGGTCACGTGATCTTTGTCGTCATAGTTTCGATCATTTGTAACGGCTGGAACTGCAAGGACAGGTAGTGGACAGATTGGGCGACTTAGATTAAAATATGTACTTGGAGAAAGTTTGTGCAGTGGCAACAAGCAATAAATAAACGTAAATTCATGTTAAGCGGAAGATATAGAGTTATTAATACACGAATATATATGACATAGATGATACCCTCAAAAATTACAAATCCGGGAGGTAGGACGGTAATTTTCAACCTGGGAAACTTTTCTCTTTCTTACTACACAACAAATGTATGTTCTTTTCCGAATTTCGGGAAAGACCGACGAACGTAGAACAAGGTATGGAATAGCAAACACAGAAGCCTAATCCTGTAAACGTTTGTGAGCTTTACAAAGTGTAAAAAGTGGAGTGGGATTTGGAATTAATGTTAATTCCAGTCAGAATCAATTGAAGCTGTTTAATGCTGCAAGACGAGAGATGACTGCTTCTAAAACTGTGTTTTGCTGATGTGTGGTCAATTATGCACAAAAACTCGGCCATTTTAGAGCGGACGGAGAAACCAACAGTCAATACGTAATGGTTAGGCGGATTACTGCGACTAGTGGAAAACACCCAACTGCGATGACTGACTATGTCGTTTAAATTGCTCTTCGTAAAACAGAATATCCATAATAAGTTAGGGTCTTCGTCGCATTTTCTGAAATTCATATATCTATCAGATCTTATAAGGATGAAATTTTTTCTTTGACAAAGTTTCACTGTTGATTCCTGTTACGTCTTTGTTTATCGCAACCTGACCCAGAGAAAGTTGAAATTTTCTTCGGCTTCTAATAAAATGCTTAACTTTATGCCGTCTAACATGTCTACTAACACCAGACTGTGCAACAGGAAGTTTGTTTTGTGTACAGCGTTAAATAATTGACAAACTTCTTGATGACTCCAATTGGATGGTTATTCATGAATTGGACTTCAGATTTTTGACAGCAATTTTCTCCTCTATCCTCTCGGCCAACAAAAGTAACGCGACTGTAGTTCTTAATACTTTCGACTATGTGGATAAAATCGACAATCTTTGTAAAATGAGTTACATACTCCCATTCCTTATGACCCTACTCCAAGAATTGAAAAAGAATTTAATTTGATGCTGAAAAATCCAGCAGTACCTCAAGATATCAGGAAATAGCCCTTTCGTTTAAATGGTATTCCAAAAGTTCATAAAAAAGATATTCTACTCAGGCCTATTGTTAGCACTATCGACTCGCCCACTTATAACATCGCCAAGTTTTTAGCGAATCTTTTGAAGAACCAGGGAAAATATCTTCTCATCTTCTCAATTCCAAACACTTCGTAAATACTCTATCGGAACTCACCCTCGAACCAAGGGACTTTCCGGTGAGTTTCTAAGTCACGTCTTTGTTTACAAAAGTTCTAATTCCAGAATCTGTGATAGTCATCCGTCAATTATTATCCCGGGACAATCAGCCTGGTATATTCGTAGACTTGGTAGAAGAATGTCTCACTTCAACGTATTTCACATTTTATGGTCAATTCTGGTACACCTATGAGTTTTCCATTGTCACCAATAGTGGCAAACATATTCATGGAAGCATTTGAACAAATAGCTTTAGAGTCATCAGACCTGAATGCTTCGTTATATCGACGACACCTTCATTATATGCCTCACGGCCCCGACACCTTAATAATCATCCTAATTCCCAACATTCTAACATGAAATTCTCATGGAAATCGAAAGCAATAGTTCTCTCCCATTCCTTGATGTACTTATCACTCGTCTATCGGATGGTCGTTTGGACCACTTGCATGCATCCGCTCATCATCATCATCACAAAGAGGTTCTGTTCTAAATTTTCTTGTTAACCGTACTATATCAATTTCTGAATCGGGCAAACTTCAAACTGAATTGCAACACTTATAGTCTGGCCAACAACAGGCACAAAAACCGCGAGATACAATCAGCAATTAATCGTCATCTATACCCCAAATAGGAAAGAATGAGTGTGTTTGTTAACTTCGGGAATGGTCGAACCTCACGGATCCTTCTCGATCCTGTCGGAATCCGAATAGATTTTTACAGACTTCATAACTTGTTTACATTTGATAAAATTTCTGTTTACTATTGCAGCGGCTTATCACAACAATAACAGAATGACAGTTACTAAATTGATTTATAATCTATAATAATGTTTCTTAATTGGGGAGTAAAAGTGCTTGTCTCAACAAAGAATGCCAGCGATTCGGATGAATTCAGTTGAACTAAATTAAATTTAAATGTAACAGAAAACATCCAATATGTGAGCAAATACGTAAAACTTACCTTCAATATTGTTTGCATGTTTGAAGTTACAATGTACCTGCAAATTACTGTGCACAGCATAGACTGCACCTCACTGATCGGAATTCAAGACTAAAATGACCAATTGTCCAGATTCAAGGTGGTTATGATGTTGTGTAATTATGCATTCCGGTATTTGCCTTCAGACAGGCATACGGGGGTTAATAAACAATTATATAATAGACAAGTTCTCAAGGTAACTCAAATACAGTAGCAAATCCCTAAGTTAACAAACCCGATGAGTGGATTTTTAATATCTAATTTTTAAAGCAATTTGAAATTTCCTGTTGTGATGATTTTAACCAAACTTACGTTTTTGGTTGTGCTTCTAAATATATTTACGTGACTTGTTAACTTGCTGGTGTATCTAGCAGCAAGGCGCTTTTTGAGAATTAACTCATTAATCATTATACAGGATGATCGGTTAAGGCAGGACGGTGTATGTATCTTGCATGGAAATTAAGCTTGTAGAATCTTGCGGTAATATACAAATATGGCAACACAGATATCATTTAAAATATTATGAAACTTGGCCGCTAGGTGTCACTTTCGTATACGTGCCAAATGATCGTTTCTTTCTATAAAAAGTTGCAATGTGATGTTGGTTTAAAATAAACTAAATGTTTACTTCTTAATATATTTTGTTTAAACGTATTTTTCTAGTTGCTGTGACAACGATAACACGAAAGATTCAGTTTAAACTAACATAACTTAAGTATGATTTAAGCGAATTTAACGAATTATCGTGAATTATGTATAATTTATTGGAAACTTTAATCTAACTACACAAATGCGAAAACCGGCGGTCAATACCTTCCCTTTTTACTACAGCATCCCTTTTCCTTGCAAAGAACACGAAGTATTTTACCCTCAATTTAGTTTTACTCATTTTGCAATACAAATTTCTCCGCTGAATTGTTATACCTAATTGAAATAATTTGCGTTTAATTTACTCCGTGTATTAAAAAATGTGCCACAAATCTGACAGCAAACACTTCTGATCCTGCATCTTTTATTTAGTGGCTAAGTAGATTTCTTCCTAAATTGCCTACGTACTTAAGGTTTTGAAGTAATCCTTTTTAAATTTATAGCAATGAATATGAGACACCCTGAATATGCCGTTTTTAAATAAAAATGTCGTTTCTCACAAGGAATTTCGAATTGTCATTGAGTTCTAAGCATATCGAATGTTAACTGTATTTAGAATATGGTAGTCGGATGGCAGAAGCTTAATTTATAACCTGTAAACTTTTTATTGTTACAACATTTTTTCCTTTCCCGGCCTGTAATTTAGCATCTGTGCGAAATTTTATAAGCTTTTGACTACAGAAAATACTCCACAGGCCTCTTAGCGTTCGCTTTATCGCTCCACCTCATCACCACTTCCTTTCATTTTCATTTCAGCGTTCTTTTATCTTGGAGATAAATATCTTACTGGCCATTACGGTTAATTGCAAAGCAAGCATTTGTCTGTTGTAACGCGTAGTCGCGCTTTTACGTTTGTGCTCTTTTTTCCACGGAGTTCCTTTCATCAATTAGTTTTGACGTGTTCAATACTTTTATTGCTCATTAATAACGCATCGTCATTTAATCGATAGTAATAGTAAGTGTTCAGTTTCACACAAAATTCTTACGAAGCTGAACAYACGATTACAAGTTTCTGTGAGAAACGAGTTACATTGATGTTTTTTCTTCTGTGGAAAAGTAAAATATAGTAGGTTGAAAAAGAGGCTTGCGTGATAATTTTTGGAATAAAAATATTCTTTCAATACCTGTACGAAATAAAGTTTTTCATTTGCATTTTAAAACTATTACACATGAAACTGCCACCGGAAAACATTTTACAAGTATGTATTCGACCCACTTAAAAGTTTAAAATTTAACCCGAAATTGAATCCATATATTGGTTACAAAAATGTGAATCGAGCTCGACATGAAATATTTGCTTCTAAAAAAATAAGACATATATGTAAGTACATTAGTAATATTATTCGATCAATAAATTATTGCAAAGTCCATTTTTTTATAATATAATAGCAAAAATACTAAAAAAATACAATTTATATAAATGATAATTCAAATGGTAAAGTAGTAGTGTGGATGATGATGATTGTTATTTATACAATAAGTATGTATCTGATTATTTTAAATCATTATTACAGAGTATATTATTGGGATAAGTAATCACAAAAACACTCTGATTGGTAACTGATTTTACCTTCAAACAAAAATTTTTGGGTTCATTTCGTAGTAAGCGGCCTCAAAAATCCCCTTCACATAATATCAGACTAGAGCGAAAAAACCTCAATTTCATTCTGAAAAGGTCTGCCATTTTGAATTCTGATTTTCTAGTTTCAATGTCTTAGCCAGTCACCCCAAAAACACCCGAATATGAAATTTGGGGTAAAAGTATCCGCTTTTTTTAGTTTTAAACAGGAATTTCGAATGCTTGCCCATTGTGCGTGGACAGATTTAGATATCGAGCAGGTTACAAATAATTGTGAAGCGTGCGTGAAATTTGTAAACAAACCGCAGCGAGCTCCTTTGGTTGTTTGGAAATAGCCGCAAGAAGTTTGAACTCGTTTACGTACCGATTTTTTCCGTCCCTGTTGCAATAAACATTTTTAGTGGTCCGAGACGCTACTTCAAAATGGTTGGATTGTTTTGGGGTAAATAATACGACTTCTAATATAGTAATAATTATTTTACGTAGTTTGTGCTCAATTTGGTCTTCCATGCGAAATTTCCTCGCATAACGACGCCGGCGCTGCATTCACAAATGAAGAATTTTTTATGACAAAACGGGATAAGCACTGGTGTTCCTTATACTCTAAAGAAAAGTGAATAGGCCCAAATGGGCAAAAAAGCAAAAGCTGATGGTATAGGCGATCTTAATTTAGTGATAAAGCAGATTTTTATTTCAATATCGCAATTCTATTCATTCTACAACAAACTGCTTAATTGCTGATTGTTGATTGGTCGTTTTACCGTTCTTTGATCTTATGTTACCTTCAACGAAAGAATTTGTACATGACAAACAATAAAAAATGTATGTCCTGATTAATATAAATATTTTGTTTGCGGTTTTTCTCTAAAATGAAATGTAATTTTCTTTTTAGGTTAAAAATTGGGCATTCTATTCTAAACGATTACTCAATTATTTATGATTGACCGGTTAATTAAATGTTTGCACTTTATGAAGTGGGCAATCAGTTATCAAACTATACATTCAGTTTATCATTTAGTTACTTTCCATTAATCAACAATTCAGAATATCCATAAGTATGGATTCCACAATCTATTGATTGATTAACTCATTGTTGATCACTTAAGATTTAATGGTAATCAATTATTCATTAATTTGATTAATCTTAAAGATGTTTCTACAATAAAAACCGATTGATCAAATCTATCAATTGCATACGCTATAAATTTATTAATTATTATTATTGAGTTGTGAAGTGTTTCAACAGGAGCACAATATTATTATTACCTTCATCCTTACAAAATATTTGAGAATTCTTGTTTTGATTTTTTTCAATGATCCGGTGCCTCTCATTGTACCGCTATTTATTGCAGTTTAATTTAAACATCAGCAGCTGTTGTGTTGGTTTTCCCCACTAAAAACAGTTATGTCCAAAGTAAGAATTCCACTTATGCGGAAATACCTTATATTATTGTATTCCTTATTTCGTTATTACAATTACTAGACAAATACAAATTGTACTATTAGTGAATCAGTTGAGGTGGCAAGGTTTGCTAAGATTCTCAAGTCTTTCCTCTGTCAGATCAGTCTGAACATCCTACCACTGTTTGTCGGCTGAATTCCCGTTATCAGACTTGGCTTCTTCGGCGAGTGGCAGTTCAGAAGTTTAAGCCAATTCGTACACGGCACATTCAAGTTAAACGTTTCGTAACAAACGTCTTAGGTGAAACGTCTATAGTAAGGCTTGCGTTTCTTAAACCGTAACTAATGTCACTGTAGGTCGACCACTTCCTTAATATTGCCTGATATCCCAAAGTTAGCAGAAAAGTTTTAGATCCGTCACATGCGAATTATCCAAAGGCATTCTACTAACGATTTGAATGCTACCTACTTAGTGAAATAAATTTCATCTTTATCTAGAAAAAAACTTATATTGCAATATCAGTACAGTATTGTTATTACCTAACCGTATTCACTAGCAATATATCAAGCTGTAATTTATGGTATTCTAAATTTCTGTCTAAACATGCCTCCTTAAATCTAAGGAATTATGTGCTAATGTTTTCGAGCATTACAGATGTGAAGTACCCCTAGTGCATTGATTATTAGTAATTTATGTAACACCATATCAACATTCTACATAAAATTTTAAACACATTTAATGTATAATGCCCTAATACTTATTAATAGGTATAAACGTTTTTTTACATATTCAAAATTATATGTCAAAAATGCTATAAAAGTGATCAAGTTCTAGCTTATAAAAGTCTTTATTTTTTATCTGGAAGTGACTTCTAAGTAGCAAAAGGATCAATTTAGCAAACTTCGTATAGTATATTGATGAGTAAGGCATAAGAAATTAAAAATTTTAAAAATAAATTAAAAAACCACTATTATAAAGCGGCCTTAATGATATTATAAAACAAGCGTTTCTCAGATAAATGTCACTGTTAAAAATTAAAAAAAAATATTTTGGGACTCTTAAATAATTCAAACGAAGACTACTAAAATTTATTTATTATTTATAGAGAATGTAATAAAGTTATATTAAGAACATGTCATACATTTGCGACTAGATATTCGCAAGAGCGATAAACGCTCACCAAAAACAGTTAAACAAATGTGTCAAAGAAAATGTGGATAGAAACGGACCTATTGTTAATAATAATAATAATATTGAAAATGCTAATTTGGGATATTTTGGCGCACAACCCACAAGGTATATAAATAAAGCTGCACATTCTTCATAGTGCACCATTTAAGCGACAGCAATGATATTTCGCGAATTTATTGTAACTTGTTTATAAGCGATTTTTTTCTTAATAGTTTTATTTGGGCAATAGGCCAAATTTACAAAAAAACGATATTTTTATTCGACACATCTCTCGTTACTGGAGTAGATCGAATCTTCTCGTATTTAGAGAGCAAAATTTTCATGAATCGTGGTTATTTCATGTTTACCGTGCAATAAGCGATGATGGCAATAACAAAAATAAGTGGCAAGTTAGTAAACGTTAAGTGTTCTCTGTGAACAATGTTTATTAATCACCAGGTTTTACAACCTGCGTAATTTTCAAAATTCTTGGACATTATTGACTGATCACACAAAAAGCTATTCTACCTAGTACCCACATGATGCTTCACCTCCATATAATACCCAATTAATAAACATATACGTATTTAGTTTCTACACACGTACGCATGGTAAAGAACCTAAGCCTTAAAATGTGTTAACTAAGACTAACCCACTTGTATTAGTATAGCAAAAACTGTTAATTAAGGTTAGTAAAGTTCTCAAGTACGACATGCTTCATTCGAAATGAGTTCGGAAAGCCCGCTTTAGAGAGTTGTTAAATATCACTGAGTTTGACGACAAACGACTTAAATTTGTTTTGAACATCCAACGCTAGGCTGCATTCTACGATAAAGTCACGTACTTGTGCAGTTTTACTCGGAAATTAAAAGCATCTCTACAAGGATTTCACTTCTGACAGAAAATATAACAGCGAAAAAGAGAAGTCGATATCATTTACAGTTTTATTACAAAATCAATAAATGCGCACTATAAGATCAGCCACTCTCCTACTAATTCTCTTGATAATATATTATTACACTTGCGTAGAGCTTATATTAGGTTATGATTAAAGTTCGCTTCTGCTAGTGCACAATACTGAAATAATGTCGCCTGTATTAAAAAGATTCCCTGGCACTTTTATTGAAATACAGAATGTCTTACCGTTAATCGACTTAATACTATTACAAGGATATCATATTTGACATCAAATAAATGATAGATGTTCTGTTTTATTTTGAATAATGATATGGGCGAAAATACTCATGTAGCTATCAATCGTTGCTGCCAGCACATTTATCATTCAATTGCAAGATAACGTTTTGGAAGTTTTAGGAAAAACTAAAGTGATCCATCCCTCGCGCCTAACCTTTGATACATAAAGTTGATTAAAAACATTCATTTTCAAAAAATGGCTTAAGTTTTCCCGCAATCCTTCAGAATAACGCAGTTTTGTTTGTGGAAATGTTATATTGTGCACGATATACGTATCTACATTCTTAGACACTGAAAACCGAATCGACACTATACAGCTGAACTTTGTTATCGATTACTTTTCACGACCCTGCTAATGCAGCCATTGTTCATTGCGTTTCCATTTTGTCACCCAGTTATCACCATTAATACCAGGAATTTCATTAGTGAACCTGTCTGCTGAATATATGCAGCATGCGTGAAACTAGATCTACCTAAAGTCCACCGTTGCACGGAAGAGCTCACTTGTATGTGGGTTACTTTCAGAGCAAGTAAGTGCCTGACAACACTCTTTGTTGAGTAACAAAATGGAGAGGATAAATTCATCCTGTGCAGATAAATTTTGGATATATTGATCGACAGCCCCAGCTTATACTATACTATGATATTTCAAATCACAATCCGGACTTTTTACTGGAAACAAATCAATCAACGTCAATTAAGCGCTCTTCAGTGAGATTAACTTTTCATAATTTTGTATTTTACACCAGTCCATGCTCAAATACCCACAATATATAGGTAGGCGACAGATTTTTCGCGCAGCCTAAAAAAGGAAAGGGAACAAAGAAACAACAGTGGCAATAAAATACAAAAAGTAGAATAAAAAGGTAGAAAAAGACAAATGAGGGCAACAAAAACTTCAATGCATGGTCGTACAGTCTCTTGAAAGACTACAAAGAAAAAGTTCTTTCTATTTCTTTTATATTGTTAACGCAGTGGCCATCCATAATTAATGAAACATATTAAACCCGAGAAATACAATTCAGGTTACCTAAATATTTTCAATGCAAGAATTTGTGTTTAGTTTTATTTTTGCAGCTGTCATTGTCCCACAAGAATTAATAAAATAAATAAATTTGTAACTTGTTTTGATAGAGGATTAAGGACTTTTTTCTAGTACTCCCCGATCATAATATCGCACATCCAGAAGAATAACGGCGCCATTGCAAAAAAAGTCAATTCCTTGGAAAGGCGTTTGAAATTTTTTTATCCCTTATCATTGGTTAACTATGCAATATTAATCTTGCAACTAATGGAAATAGCTATAACGTACAGCAAATTTATTATAGTTTTAGWTATGGTATTCAAGWATTTTTCGAAAAKAATAAGCAGCTAGAACGTATGGAATTCAGTGACCTTCCATTTGCGTCACTGTTCTTCTCTGGCACTATTATACTTGATAGAATTTAATGTCAAAAATAACTTATTACAATTAATATTTAATTTTCCAGGACATCCTATCGAAAAAAATAAGCATTTGGAAGAGCAAAAGCAATGAAATGTTTATTAGTAATAATAATTGCAATATTCACAGCTTGCGTAATGCTGCTGAAATATGGTTAATAAAATTTTTGAACGATATGACTCTCTGGATTAAACTTAGTGCATAATACAATTAGGTCGTTGCACTACTGGAAGAATGATTATTTCTGACTAATTCGACATAATTAACCAAGAATTTGAACATTTTCACTTGCGTCATTGTTCTTCTGGATGTGGGATGTGTTAAAAATTACTAAAATCTGCAAAACTCAAACAAATGGATACATATTTGTGACATCCTATGTATGTGTTTTGAGTTGTTTATTTATGGATATTTTGTGTTTTAATCATTTAATCTCTTTTATTTACTGTCAATTATCAAAACGTAAATTAAAAAAGAAATATGAGAGTAATCAATTCTTATCAACACTAATACTTTTCTTGTGAATATATAATTTAGTATAATTTTAGTAGCTTAAACCAGAAGAACTACCCAAAAAGCAAGGAATTGCTATAAATCCAATAATAAATGAGTAGGTACTTTTATTACTACTATATCAACGCTTTTCCTGTATAGGAAAAATTAAAAACTATAATATCAAGACAGTGTATATTTGCACCGTAAAGTGCCTCAAGAGCCTGTGTCATGTTGCCAACTTGGCAGAGCGCTGGTCATTTTCTTTATGTACTAGCTCCTATTTAGGCAGCTAGGTTACTTTACCAACATGTCGGCTTGTTGTTAATAGATGGAATTGCAATCTAGTTTCTCATTATCACCACATCATTGATTTGGATTAGCGACAAAAGCAGTTCTGCGCAATGCAGTTTACACTGCAGACTGCACCGAGGAGGTTAAATAAAAGCGAAACAGATCTGTCAAATTTATGGTGCAGACATGATAGCATAGAGAAAGGTACATTTTAAACGATAAAAATAGTCAGGCCAAAAGCTATATAAAAAAGCTTGATCATTTTACGTACATTAAGTTCTATGACAAATATATTTCCATACGTGTGTTTACATTTCCATTAGGCATTTAATATGTTACATTTGTATTTAGAACACAAAATCAGACATCCAGTTGCTGGCAACAAAGCAAGACTAGATAGGTAGCTTTGCACTTTACCCATAAATCATAGCAAGCCGTTTCTTTATATCTTACGTTTACTAGAAAGGAAAGGATTTGCATGTGCGCAACAGTTGTGATTTGGCAAGATATGAGCGGAGGAAACGCAAACTACCTAATAATGTCCAACACTTGCAATTACATGCACGCTAAGTATGAACTTCTACATATACCGAGGCCCAGTTCTCGTCTAGCTTGGGGAATGCAGAAGTGATTGATCAAATTATGGCGGAGGTGCCGGAGACGTGATCGATTCTCATATTTTACGGCTCAAAGAACAGAACTGTATTGATTATAAGGTCAGTTCCTTTGCTGTCAGCATAACTTACAGCTAGTGTACTCCTCCTAAAGCTTCTTAATTATTTTCCAGTTTGTACGAATGGGGTTCCTAGTATCGGCAAAAAAGTGCAACTGATGTCGTTAAAAGGATACTTTTTATATCTAACAGTAAAGTTTGCAGCAAAAAGTTATAGTTTGTTCGTAAAAATGACTTTTAGTCACCACCAAATTTGTACAGGTAGAGTAAGCATTAAATTTTACCTGAGTAAATGTTTAATTGGACAGAGATAATTTCAGTTCACCACAAATCTGTACATGGAATCCTTCGCAACCTATAAAACGCAAACTCATATCTTTTGTCACTATCAATCACATATTTAGTTAAATATGAATATTCAGCGGCGGAAGTTTTTTTTTTTCAAACGGGTCCTATTTTCGTTTCGGATTGATATATGTAACATTTGCCGCAAGACCAAGGAGTTGTGTAAACTATGTGCTACTCAAGATAAAATACATTTAAAGATTGAAGGTATTTTCAAATTTACTTGTTCTTGCAGCACACGTCGCGTAGGTCAAACCAAAAGAAACCTAGGAATCCGTTTGAAAGAACAGATGTGTGTTACTAGGTTGCAAAAAAGATAAGTCTTTCCGTAACTGAACATCCATACCTAACGAATTTTAGCTTAGAGTTTGCATTGCAAATTTATGGTGTGGTAAAATCAAGTTACATTGTGATTTTTTTAATAAACAGTCGTCTAAGGAAAATATGCATATGTACTAACATCAATGTATTATGTTGCCTTGGCTATGAGCTGTCACAATATATTACAAAAGGAATTCGAAACTTTTGAAAAGGTTAAATTTAAATTCATGAAAAGTAAGGAAATTATATTATACTACGTGCAAAAAAGAGGAACCAGCAAAATTTTAAAGCGCTAGACTTGTTAACGGAGCCCTTAAAATCTAATAATATGTGGTACAATACCGTCTTAAATATAATGTTTATTACTTAGTATTTTTATTCAAAGGGTTTGCCATTGCCTTTCTTTATAAATTTTGTGATATCTTTTTCAAGCACAATTTTTGCATAATCAAAATGTTTTAGATGTTTGTAAAGTTAGGTACTAAAAAAATATGCTTGTAAGCTAAATGCAGTTTACACAGTAAATAAAAGTTCGTTTGCACAGCGCATCAGACTATTTTTGATGATTAGATTTGACAAAGATTGCATGTGTTGTAGTGCGTTAATATAAAAACGTGTATATATGTATGTCTATGTTTAGTTTAATTATTTTAAATAGTTTCACGTAGAATCAGGTTACCTTTCGAATGAATAGAGTAAAGAATGTCATGAAGGTCCTTTTAGAATTTGCTGCAAACAAATCTCCCAATCAGCAATACTCATAGTATATGGACATTAAAACTTATGTTTTTTTCTGTTAAAATAGTTCTAGGTCTGATAACTATTTATTTGCTATGAGTCGCTTTCTAGCGGTGACATCGTGCCAGTGGAACGTGGGTTTTCTGCACATATTTACAGGAGATGAAGTGGTTGGCACTCTCACTACCCCCTGATATTTAGGGTCAGTTTATAAATGTTGATGATTTGTGGGAGCCAATAACGAGTTTATCGCCAACTGCACTTGATGAGTTACTCGATGAAATTTTTTGTAATTGCAAATAAGGTTTGGAATAAAGTGTGCAATTGTTTGTGGATTTTGCAATGACCAACGTTGTCTGAATTCAGTACAAGAAGTTATAGAAGATGAGTATTACCATCGATTAAATAGAGCAAAATATGATCATTGAAAATTCAGAATCAGAATCTAATATAGACGGTGAATGTGACGATGATTATGCCAATTGATAATTTCGTCATTTTTTAATGTTGTTATACATAGAGTAGGCCTAAATGGAACACCGTTTCAAAAAAAAGCAACATACCCTACACTGTACCTCCAAGGTGGTGGGGAGATGGGTGGCTTAATATAATATATTATAACAGTTCTCTTTCCAAAATACATTTTACATGAGAACCATTGCTCACATGAAAAAATATTATGGGATATATTTTGTAGATAATTTTATTGTTCGCAATTTATATAATAGGTACTTTTATGATCCGATATACGGGAAAGCAGATATTGCACGAAAACAGTTTTGTTTTATATTTTGACCTTGAGTATTCTAATATTCCTCCGCTGGCATGGATGAGTACTTTTCACATCTCATTTCTAATGTCAAAATAAAGATGTTGAGAAAAAAACAATAGATAAGGCTGCAAAGCACAGAAATACTTTAGTGACTGGTTAAGTGTTGGATTGAAGCTGGCACCCCGAGAGTTACTCAGCTGTATTCGATCAATTCTTGGAAACATGTAATTTGCAGTTAGAAGGAATTTTTTCTTTATATTTTGAACAATACATATTAGTACGTGCTATTGACATGAACGCAATTTCGCATACAATTGTAGGTCTCTTTAAGGAAATCAATACAAAAGCAAGATGACACAGTAACAGAAACCCTACATTACTTTCTACATAAATTGATTACATTTTTTAATTTGTAATATTTTATCTATTATCGCTGATCTCGTGTAGTGTACGCTGTTTGTTGCGTCATCAAGTAAGAATTTCTACATTTTATGTCAGTCTTATTTATGTAAGCCACTGTTCAGTCGCACTTATTCCCTGAATGCCTCCTAATGTTGCCTTTGTATTTAGAGCACATAAAGCCACGACAACAAAAGCTATCAAGGACTTTAAAAACTGTAACGATCTCGAAGTTTCCATTCGGGGATTCAACGGGGAAGCATTAGTAAAATGCAGCCTTCCCATCAATAATTTGGAATACTGCGGAGAAGAAGACCTAATCACGCTTTTATATAGAATGGCACAGAAATTCGGAAAAGGACATCAAATAGAAACGATAAAAATGTTCTAAATATAATTAGGGCTCTTATCTCGCATTAAAAAAGCAGAAAACGGTTAATAAACTTAGTTATATACTTATATTGGTCTGCCAGTTAAACCTATACTCGAACTATACAGAAGTCTATTCTAGAATATGGTTAGGTAAATCCGAATGTTTACGATACCTGCTGCAGTAACACTGAACAATTTCACATACTTCTCCTATTGACTTCTTCGTAAACTTCTTGGTCAAAATAACTAGATATGTTTCTTCTATAACAGGAAAATAGTTCAAAACTTTTACTTTCAAGTTTCTTCTTGAGTTGTCTGTACAATCTTTAAATACCAGCAAGATAAATAAATAAGTGCCATATCCGACATTCCAGACACCGAAAATGTAAACAACAGAGAAATATTAAATTAAGTAAACTTCGAGTCCCAAAGCAGAAGAATGTTATTTTAACTTTTTCAAGAAGTCTGCTGATATTGCAGAAGTATATTTTCAGTCGATAGGTTGCAAGGTAATTTTAATGTTTTTGACGCTCAAGACTGCAGCTACATTCTTTCTTGAATTTTCAATTTGAAACATAAACCGTCTGAGTTGCTGCTGCTAGAGCTACCGCTGTTGCGCTTTTGTGTTATGCTACTTTCATGGAAAACCCGCAATCTGTTTGGAAGTTGCCAAGAGTTTCTGGAGTCAATATGTAACCAGTCTTCAGGAATCTAACCAACATTTTATACTTTCAAAGTTACTTGACGCATGAAATAAAGAGAGATGGTTTTGTCAGACACCAGAATTATTTAACAATTTTAGGAAAACATATTAACAATAATCCATGTTTTTTTAGAATACTTTCTTCTCAAACGAGTCTAATTTTTTTTTAATTAACATGTTAATCGGCATAACTGCAGATACTGAAGCGATGTTAATCCTCACTTGATATGGGAAGTACGTCTTCATAGGTCCCCTGTTCCATGAGCAAAACCTCAGCGCTCAATTTTATTTCAATATACTGGTATAGGCTAATTTATCCCAATACAGTTAACTTGAAACAAGAATATTTGAATGAAAATGATCTAGTATTTTAACAGTACGAGGTACCTCATTATGCTCTTAATGTTATCGAATTTCTTAATGACAAATACAGAGGTAATGAATTAGTCGAAAAGGACTTATTGAACGTCCAGCGAGCTCACCATTTCTTACAGCCCCAGATTTTTTCCTTTGGAGACGCGAAAGAATTGTGTTCAAGTGCCAGCAGTTGGCGAAGGACGTTTTCAGAAATGTCAGGCATGCAACGAAGTCAGGACTCAACATTTGCATGGGTTCTGAAAATTTCGTCCTTGGAAATTATAGGTATTGTCTACCATAGGAATTATTATGCGTGCCTTGTATTCATTGAATCACTTGATAGATACTTAGACACCAAAGGTATATTATTGACTAGAGAAAAAGTTCAAAGAAAAATTGTGCGAATTACACGGTTGGCGTTTTAAAAATTTGTCTTCAATAATGTCCAAAGCCTTCAGTAGGTATTTGTAAGTACTTAAATTTAACGACATATTATTTTCCGGTTTAACTAGCTTACCCTACACATACTGATCGAAGTACAATAACGTCTAGAAATTGCGGTATTTACAATACATGCATTCCACTTAGTATTCCACGTATCTAAACGGAATAAATTAGCTATTGACTACGATACTTACAGTAGTCTAAAATATGTTGACGTTTTCATTCAGTCACATATCCTTACCTGAAAATAAAAATGCGGTATTAGTGAAAATGTAAAACAACAATTCTAAATGATCAATTTGTACTCAAGATGTTCAAAATACATTAGTATGTGCCATTCAACATGTCCACACTGTAAGATCAACGACTATTGTTTTAAGTACTTTTGGCTTTTCAGACGAATTGATTTTCAGCTATATGCAGAATTTTAAATTCCCGGATGCATCAACATATTATCCAGAATTGTAAACCAGTTGCTTATGTTAGCCAACTGAAAATAACTTTCGCATAGTTACTATAGTATGATATTACCCACAAATACATCCATCAAGCTTTTATGTTATGTTTATGTTGTATTTACTTTTATTACTATTTATAGATATAAAATTCACTTTTAAATCATCACTTCATATACTTAAAAACGTTGCTATTCAATACATCTCTCTATACGCACTTGCGTTTACTTATTGGTTGGTTCCAAACAAACAACTGACGCCCAATAAATACATAATATGGCAATACCATGTGTGAGCATTACACTGGTACGATTACAAAAACACTTATAAGTTAAATCTAAAATTTATATATTTAGTTTAATGTAAATTTTATATGAAAATGTATACAGGGTTGCTACAGAGTATGGAACCAAAAGCAGGTTCTATTCGACCCATTCTTCTGAAATTGTGCATGGGCCTAAGGGTAACTAAATGTATTTTCTGGAATTTTTTCAACTCCGTGTCAGTTCTCGTTTCCGAGATATGGGCGCAAGTTGCATTTTTTTTTAAATTGGAAGGAAGGTCAAAAGGTAAAGGATATATTTTCCTGATTTCAAAAATGTATCACACTTGTACAATTTATTGCTTCTGAGTTGAGAAAAGTGTCATAACAAACAATATTCGTTATCGCAAAGTAAGAACAAAAAGGTGTCTCCGTTGTCTTCGTGACTAATGATGATTTTCATTCACTTTGTTATTTGCAATCGCAATGCCTCAGTTAACTGAACATGATCGCATCAAAATTTTGATGATGATTAGTTATGGAGATAGAAGGTTGAAATTATTCGGAAGTAGTTGCACTCTAAAATGCAATTCATGAGGATCGTGAACCAAATGCCAGATCAGCAGTTATTAAAACATTGTCACGTTTTGACGAAACCAGCGGTGTTAAAAATCATCAAAAACCAGGACGTTCAAAGGTTGCTACGATTGAGGAAAAAGGCTTGAATGTCCTTATAGATGTGCAAGACAATCCCAAGTGTTCCGTACAACAGCGTGCTCTCACTCACATATTTGCAGAAAACTTTGAAAAAAGGGAAGTTTCATCCATACAAAATTCACTTATTACTTATAAGAAGTATGATAAAATTTTGCGAAACTGCTATGAACGTGATAGATGAAGATAGAAACATTTTAAATTGGATTATGTTTTCTGTTGAAGCAACTTTTTACTTCAATGGTAATGTGAATAGACATAATTGAAAGATATTGGTCGGCACAAATCCACAATGGATGGAACAAGTCCACACACAACATTTTTAGAAAGTGAATGTCTGGTGTGGTATTATCGGTGAGCACATTATTGCGCCATTTTTCATCGATGGAAGTTTGAATGAGGTCAAGTATTTACACCTCTTGCGCGAACACATTATACCAGAACCAGAACTTATTCGTCTGTTCCCTAATCGTGAAAATGCTGCGTGTCTTTTTGAACAGATATGGTTTCAGCAATACGGTGCACCGTCCCATTTTTCAGTTAACGTTCGTGGATATTTGAATGTAATATTTCCAGATTGATGGATTTGTAGGAGCGGAGCGATAGAATGGCCGCACGTTCCCCTGATCTGACACCGCTTGATTTTTTTCCTGTCAGGGCATATATATATATGTTCTAAACTAACAGCTGAAATCTATTCACCCAAATAAATAATACGAATGCATGGCTAGTTAAGTATTTATTAAGTTTGGTCGGGTATATGAAATCAATACGGCCACGATAAAGACTGACGTATCTATTAACTTCTATAACTATTGAACTGGGTCAGAGCCGAATAATTTATATCTCGTGCACGCTTAACGAATTTATTATTATGCTTGTGCCAACAACTGCTGTTCACCACAATATGACGAGCAAACAGGTGTGCAGAAAAGAACTCAATTCCATTTAGTCCCGTCACGCAATTGAAAGTCCGTAGATAGCAATCTAGCATTGCGCAGCCGTCCAATTATCGCGGCATAAACTTCTGAACACCCCAAATCCCTTCACGCAAATAACACCAGTAGAGGCGCGAGTCAATAAAACAGGAAAATAACATTCGGCTGTTTAGGGAAGTTTAGCTGCTGAGCTAGAGGTGGCGGGATTTGTCACGATTTCTATCATTTTCCTTAGAGAAGTATATTTTCTTATTTCTTCATAATAATTACATAATTGACAATGTCCCGATTGCAAGCAATAGGTATATATAATACAGTAACCATTAAGAGTTTATTGATAACACAAAATTGTTGCAAAATTTAGATACAGGTAGACGCGATTTGCATCGATTTCAGTAAAGTTTTTGATAAAATGAGTCATAACTTACTTCTAGAAGGACTAGCCGAATCCGGTATACGCGGCGAACGGTTGAGGTGGATTCAGTCGTACAAATGTCAGTTTTTACAGGTAGAAGATTTTATTTTCACAAGTTACAGTGTTTCATCGGGCGTACCACATGGATCCCATCTGGGCCCTCTGTTATTCATTATTTATATCAATAACATTGTATCATGTTTTCGTAATTGTAATTTTCTTTTGTATGCGGATGACGATTAAAGCAACATTGCGAAAAGAGCAGTCTAATTTTTAATTGAAGCAAATGTTACTGTAAAACTTTTACTAGAAATAGATTTCCCGTTCGGTTCTCGTACTATTTAGATAACAATTGCTTTCGACGTATTGAAACAGTTAAAGATTTAGGTGTAATTTTACAAAATTAGGGATAATTCGCATATTGATATTGTTGTGGACTCTGCACTGAGAACTCTTGGTTATATTTTTCGAAAATGTAATTATTTTTCGTTTATCAAATCTATTACTGCGTTAAATTATAATGCCTCTGTTCTTAGTAAACTAAGTTATGCCAGTGTGATTTGGATTCCGCAGTATAAATGTCATTAACATAAAATATAAAAAATCCAAAACAAGTTTATTAGATATCTATTGCAAACAAAATTACATCATTCCTGAAGGATCTGTTGCAACTGCAAGACGTCACTTTCATTTCATTTCACTAGGAAATAGAAGAACTACATTGAATATTGTGGTTCCTTACAAAATACATAACCATGTTTGAATTCCCAAAATAGTTATCCCAGATTGCAATAAATATATCATGCAGACTTCTACAAAACTAACGAACGAACGAACTGTTAAAAAGAACGATTATCGGGTGCGAACTATAGTTCTCGAACGAACTGTAGTGGCAGTATTAGTCGTAGAAGAAGTTACAACACTGAATGATACACTGAGTGATACGATCAGGATGAGCTGCGAATGTGTGATGCTGATAGAAATGAATCGATAAATCTGAATGATTTCAATTAAGTAGTAGAGTGATGTAGTCTCAGAGTGACTATATCTATTCATAAAATAATAGCTTCGAACACAGTACATGCAGATACTTACTTAACATAAAAACAAACATTTATTGTCTCCAAAGTTTAGGATGTAAATTTAAAAATATAGTTACGGGTAATTTTAAACAAGATGAGAATGTACTGGTTAGATTAAAAGCATCACTGTGCCTATCAGTCATGGAGCCTGCCACACAGTGCCAGCCTGCATTCACGCCAGGCTCGTGTTGGCAAGATAAAATATTCACACCGCTGTAGCTTCCCAACTGTTCTTTAACGAAGCTGAATATTTTACAAAGAAGTGCAAACAAACTGAAAATTCACATTAAATTTCACGCTTTGCTACAGTTGAAGCTATTATCATAGGTCCTTCCCGTCACCTTACCGCCTTTATTAAATGCTATTTCAATGACCTACTGCAAACATACAATATCGTAAGTATGCTCATAGTTGTTGAATTGTTAATATCGCTTAAGGATATATACGTAAAGACCTACCAGAAATATTCTGCGAATATGGTGTTGATCGTTCAAGAACTTTATTACGACCCGACAGTAAACCCCCATAAAAATAATGACGCCCAGATGTTAGGTATAGATAGATGTAGAATKGATTTGAACGAAATCTGTGAAGATTGGCCGTACACAATTTAAACATGAATAAAAATTATTTATTTGAACAAATTTACCTGAAACCTACTTTTAATTATATTTTGAGAATATATGTATAAAGAGCTTTAATTCCTGGAAATGCACCGACAAACTTTCTCTAACCTATCTCATCTCTTCTAGTCCCTTCTTGTTCTGTGTCAAATTTAGAAACAATCATTTTGTTCTTCCGTGTTAAGCAGTCGAGGTCTTGTATATTTCTATGTTCGTTTGTTGCCTGTTATTAGTTGCATAATTTCTCAACGAAACAATTTCTTTCAAGTCTATACATTTTATCTGCGTTACGTAAGGTATGTTTTAAAATAGCAATAAATTTTGGGGAAATACTGCAAATTGAAATACTCTTATAGCACTCACTTATTATAAAGATTTTTTAGACTGTGGAATGGGGTGGCTGTTTCCCAAACATTAGAAGGTGAAATCAACGTATTCCTTGTTGAAATAGTTAAAATGCCGGAAGAAAATGATGTAACGGAAGAGTCAAAACTCATTAAATGGAATTATAACCATTTACCACCTGAAGCCAAACAAATAATTTTGAATGTTTATGAATACATCAAAAATGCAGAGGGAGAAGGTGGGGCCATCGCAAAAAGCAGCATAATATCCAAATTTCACATACAAATGTGAGAGATATAGCTGTAAATGGAATTCAGGACAGTAAAGTGCGAAAAGACTTTGGTTCGTCGAGGCTTTTCAAAAATGATCACGCAAGTTTAATACGACGTATGATTTATATATGAGGCATACAAAATGAATTAATTGCTGTAAGGAGAGCTTACGTATTTTTTAAGACAACTATATATTCCTTATACGACATGTATAAACGCCAAGTGCTTAAACAATCTCCACCAATTTCGGAATCGCGAATAAATTACTTAAACCAAATTAAAAAAATTCTAGATTAAGATAGATCAATCATGTATGTCGACGAAACTTGGTACGATACCCATGACACTGTGAAAAAAGGTACCTAAGTAACATGGTAAAAATTAATTATTCTAAATGCAAGATCAAAAATCGGATAGGTGGAAGATGCATCATTTCTATCTAAAAATATGAAGGACGCAGAGGTAGATTACCAGGAAGGTATGACGGCTGAAGTTTTTGATAATTGATTGGAGAATAAACTGCTGCCAAAGCTTGCAGTCAACGAAGTAATTGTATTAGACAATGCGTCTTATCATACTGCTCAGATTTAAAAAATTAAAATTAATACGTCTTCAAATCAAGAAGAAATCAAAGATTTTCTTTTAAAACATGACATATTTTGAGATGGCTAAAGAGCACGGACACATAGTTTTACGGCTTCCGTCGTATCACTGTAGATTTAATTCAATTGAAATGTTGTATCGAACTTATAGGTCATTTAAGGAGGTAAAATGCTAAGCCAAGATTTAGTGATAGCACTATATAAACTATCCAAGAAGAAGTTTCGAAAATCACAGCAAATAGTTGGTCTAACTGTGTGTGTCATGTAATAAAAGAAGAACTATTTTACAGGGAATGACTGGATTTAACACTCCAACTTGGCGACGGTGATGAAACAGACACTGATTTTTTAAAGGACTAAAAAATCTAACTTTAAAACATGTAAAAGTAATACTTTTTAAAAAAATTATTATTCCTTATATTTTTCATGTAACGGTTGAAAGTATTGTTCTACAATGGCACGACAACAGCCTGGCGGCCTGGCGGGCAAATAGTTTTACAGCGGTTTGTGGTTGAATGTGGTAAAAATTAGGGAACGTTAAATATAGCAATAAGTTGTATTCGCAGAATATTTCAAGTCCTACAATAAGTTGCCCCAGAGAAGTTGCCTATAATAATTACCATGTACTACATAAAGTAATAGTTACATGTATTACCTACGCTATAAAGGGCCATTTATTTTACCTGCCCTCTTCTGTCCCACGCTTATTTACGTAAGTTGGAATTTCTATATTATATAAACTTTCTAATCTAAGGCGCATTTAGTGAAGTATTTTTGATTACATATAGAATGACTTAAAATATATAAATAATGGCACGCGTGTATTTGATTTAAAGACACTGCAGTAAATTAAAACTAAAAAAACTTTGTTTAGCACCTTTAGATTTGAAAAATTAATAAAAATAAAAATAGTATTACCTTAATAACATTAGTATTAGGAATTCCTCTTTATCTTTATATTACTCGATGAGGGTTAAAAAACGAACATACTTTTCTTCTTTATTCTGGCGTTAGATAAGATAGCTTTGAAAAGTTTAAATAATAACCTAAATTGTCTTTTCTAAAATTAATAAACCACTAAAACAAATCTTTGGTACAGCTACCGTTTTCCTGAAGACAAATTGGGAGTTACCATGCTACTTCTATTTAATAGATCGGGAGTTTTCCAGTGTGGTTGGAGGTTCCTCCCAAATAATTTGCTTAATGTAGCCCCACAAAAGAATCTAATTTGGTTAAGTCGGGTGATAAGGGCCCGCATATAACTGGCTCTCCTCCTCCAATTCGCCGATGGCCCTTGATGCATTTGGAGTAATGTGTTTGTTTTGCATCGTGTTATAGCCGTTTTGATAAAAGATTGGCAACTAACTTTGCAAAAAAAATCGAGAAATATAGGTCCATTCAAACACCATTAAAATGATAACCAATTATATGTTCGCCTGTCTGAAAATTATCGGATGTGGTCAGAGTGTTCGACAGATATGTGCAAGCCTTTTCAAGCAAAAAGTAGTCGTGGAAAGAATACGGAATGATTAGCAAAAATTGTTTTCAAAGTTGAAAGAAATGCCATATGGGAAACCCTGATTGGAAGAAGCTTTAATTATAGTAATTCAGATAAATGATTTCCTTTAGCAACAGCCACAGCTAAAAATACTAGTTTTTTTATTGTAATTCCTTCACATCATTTCACCACGACAGTTTCAAGTATTTCACTTATTTTTCGCCATTTATGGTATCAGAAAATAATATAGGTTTTAAAATCAATCTGATTGTTTACTAAAATGAAAATTATTATTACATCTTGTCACCTCCTTATCGCTACGAGGTAACAAGCACCCGTTTTGTATGAGCTTAGAGTGAAGCTTGCGCCGGACTTCACAATTAAGAAAACGGGAAACTACGTAGGAAAATTCACGTAAGAGACCAGTACAATTTTCGCCAACTAAAATGTTCATTTATTTAACCAACCATGATTTATAACAACATACGTACGACACAAATATCCGTGCATGAATAGTTAATAGCGGTAATACAACTATATAGTTATATGTTTATAGTAAATATTGATTGCTAACAACAAATCTACAAAGAGAGAAATATGAAATGCATTTGTGTGAAAAAACAAATCATACACAACCGCGTAAGACGATGGTGGTACCCTTATATAATTATACTCGATTTACAATTAAGCTTAATAATGTTCAGCTCTTATTTTGTCTTAATGAGATAAAAATAGTAAAAGAGAGCAGGCAATTCTTGCTCTTTCTTTTCTCTTTAGTTACTTTAATTAGAAATAGTCCCTTTCTTTGCAATAACATCAAAGTAAAATTTTCTTAAGGTAACATATCTTGTATTACCAACGTTATTGTTCTTTCTCCTAATTAGACACCCATAAAAACATGCACGGACTTGCCAGATAATGGAGAAAATTCCGAAAGAACCACCGTGTCAGCAGCAAATTAAGTGTGGATTGAATTGTGGTGACTCCCAATGATAAGGTGATCCAAATCTCCACAAGACGTAAACTTCGGGTTGTAAAACACGTTCCCAATAGAATGAATCCTATTGTAAAATAATAGGAACCAACCCAGATCAGAAACGCAAGGAAAAACAGACCTAAAAATTTACAATACTGGGCAACAAAATCTCTCTTTTATTAATCACTTTCTTACCAGGTGGTAATGGACTTCAGTTAAACTTGGAATTTGAGAGCAGCAAAAATTATATTAACTACCAAACCAGCTAACGGTATGACCTACGACCAAAAAAATAAGAAACACAATGAAAACGAAGTCGGAGTTTTCCTTCACGATATGCACTTACCCAGATAAGGAATTCAATCAACAGTGGGTTACAAGAGCCAGAGACAAGTAAACTCGAAATTTGCCATAAAACGACGAATTCTCCGAAAATCAAGCAGCGGAAGAAAGTGGCTAACAAATGAGTTCAATTACTCCAAAATCGCCAAAGGATTCTAGACGAATCCGCAAAATATTGCGATATCTGCTCGCACCAGCAGCAGAAAAGATACTGGATCCAAGGATCCGCAAATAGGGAAAAAAGGTTGATAAAACTCTCTCCTGATTAATACTTGAAGCAAGGTAACGAGAAAGGCTGGTTGTATACCGTCAAGGGCAGTACAAAATGAAAAATTCATAATAAAAAACCACAAATAAACCAAATAGTCGTCCACAAAATTAATTCATACGTGTGCAAAGGCTCGATTGAATTGTTATAAAATGGAAACAGTAAAATTGAAACTTGTCTTTTAAGTTTGAAAAAAATATCAGACACTGTTTACTTTAATCCCTATGTAAAAGAAGAACCTACTATCTAATGTCGTAACTCAAAAAGAAGGAAGTTCAAGAATCGGAGCGTGCATACCAGTAATTTTGTACACAAGAAAGGGCCCACACGATGTTTTTATGATTTGACGATACTTTCACAGGAAAATAATTATAGGCTATTAGCGAGTTGGACAAAAACATATGCAGTTCAAACAAAAATGACGATTGAGGATATTTGACGAAAAACTCGGTATATATAGTAAACAGAGCAGTAGTTAATACGTAATTGTATTTAGGCTAATCAAATAGTATATAAATATTCCTCAACAATCATGTCGGGTAATAATCAGTCTACATCGATCATCGCGTGGGTTTAGAGAGCAGGAGCCAAAAAACTTATCTTTAGGCCGGTATGAAAGATTAATCTACCAATTATTTTATGCGTGGTCTTAATCCACCCGTGAGTATTAACTAATAAAAAATATTTTTACGTCCATATAGAGGGAGAAAACATAATTACATTCTTTATGAAGCTAAATAGTAATTAACTTGGTCAGAGGTACGCATAACAGTAAGGGCGCCTGTAATGAAATATCTAAAATTTTCAAGCTGGTTCAACAATTTACGTCTACATGTTCGCAATATTAGCTAAGCGTAGGGTGGGGCCTGGCGCGGGATTTTCCGACTACCTACCCTTTTGTTGTATTCTTTATATGAATTTTGCAGGTGTCCGAAATAGCTTTGAATAATACAGGTGAAGGCAGGCGATATGCTTTGATCCCTATTTTTAAGAATAAGCCTGAAAAAACGTATATCCAGGGTATCGATAAAGTATGCGAACATTTGTGAATGACATATTGTAAAGAAATTGTTTTAATTTGAACAATAAGACATATTAATGATATTTTATTATGTTAATACCAAGCTACGTTCATCATATCAAAAATTGTATACCCTGATGGCTAATGAAAATCGTTGGAGGTATCTACCGGAAGTAACTGATAGTTTCGTTACTTCAACGCCCAAACTTTTGATGACTGTACAATTAATTAAAGCGATAGTTTATTCAAGGCGTTCCGAAGTACCCATCGGTGTTCAAATTTTCCTCATATAATATACTTAAATACACAAAGATTTATCATTGTAACGACATAATGAACGTTAAATTGATTCCCTAAATAAAAATTAGTTCTTTGGAAGTTTCACCCCATCGCATCGTTGCAATAAGTATCATTCAGTTTTCATGTTTATTTTCTTTTTCTATAATTTTTTGTTTGCCCCTCTTCCTTATTTTTTTTTCATCCGCGACCGCAGCTGAATCTTGTAGCGCAAAAATATTTATCGTTTATTCAAACCAGGAAAATCTCAGTATACCATTTGTATTAAGTAGGTAATTACTGTTAATAGTTTTCTGAATTACTTTTATAATTTTACAATACAGTTACGCGAACATAGTTAGAACAAACGTACCTTAGGCATAACATTATACAATTTGCTAGACTATCGGGTTATCTTTGTCGTCATAAAAATTGGTCGTTTATAAATATTTTCATATAACTGCTGAAAGTACAGTATTCGTATTCGTATCAATTTTTACTGCCTCCATGGCATCAGGCACAAAACCATATTCCAATCAAAGGCATTTATATGAATCACAGGCATCAAATTAATTTTATGTGGGGCATTGATTTTTAATTATTAATATTAAAAACATGAAACAACAATGCATCAAGCAATACGTTAAAATAGGAACAGGTGAGATGAAATAAATCGTATGTTTATAGTCCTTTAGGAAAGCGAAACACTATTTTCCAATCTTTAATGAATTTGAACTTATTAAGTTTTAAAGAGATCAATGCAGATTTCGATTTTTTACAGTAACCAAAGTTTTAAAACTCCTAATTCTAACAGTTAGAGTATCTTGAATAAAGTCGCATTTAAGTTAATTGTAAGATCTAAAATCTGAATTAATAAAAATGACCCATATGGCGAACCTATTTCAGGAGTAGAAAGATGTAGCAGTTTGACAAAATTTTAGTCCAAATGGCATTACTTTTATTATTTACTAGGTCAACGTAATTCAAATTTTATTATATACTTCTATTTAGACACCCTGAATACAGCCTTAACGTTTTTAAGTTTTAACTAAAAAATTAGTAGGATGTATTTTTAACTACAGAGTTTGTGTACAAATTATTGATATATAGTTCCGTTTGGGAACTTATTCAGCACTTTTACCGTTGCCAGGAGTGCCATTAAGAACTGTTTATAACTCTTCCCAATATCATAAATATTATATTGCCTGAAATGCTCCTCTCTTCCAACTCATTCAAAATTTTAAGGATTGACCTGTGATGCTCAGTTTCATTTCATTCTCGAATTCAGGCGGAAATTTATCGTTTAGACCGACAGCTGGCGTGAAAAAACCACATCATAGTATTCGAAACGTTTGAGTACAGAAATAAATAGTACATATTTGAGTAAAATTCAAACCGGCCGAATGCCGCACGGATATGGTCACCCAGATCTTCTGTAATAAAACATACATCACATGGATCCCCTTGCTTTTGGTTAACACTGCTTGCTACAAAAACACAATACAAAAATTAGGCTGTAAATGGACAGAAATGGATGGAAGTTAATTTATCGCCCTTCGGGATGCTACTGACATCCCTCAGATAGAGCCCATTTAGAATAAATACTACATAAATGGTTCAAAATTAAATATTGTTTTCAAAACGGAAGAGAAAGTCTATTTTACATAGAACCACTTTAAATTTGCAAAATGCTGTACATACATGTTCCACAAAAGCAGAATTTATACAAATTGATACACAAAATGTAACTTCCTTTGCGCAGACATTTTAAGTAACAAATAAAAAAAATCATATATCTCTGAGTAATATGTGTGAGGATTATTAGAATGTTTCTTTTTAAAATGCGGCCGAGCAGTGCGTAGCCAGAAAAATAAATTTGGATTAACAATAAAAGCCATTACAGGTAGCCGCCAAGTTGTGAAAATTTTAGGACATTTTTGGGACATTCCGTAAGTTATTCGGTACCGTCGTTTTCTTACTGATTGGGCATCGTGTTCCACGTTATGTTGCGTTTCAGGAGAAGTAGTTCTATATTGATAAATAATAACTACAGTAGCATGTAGTTGCCTTTCCAGTACACTCGTACTGTACAGTACATACTTGTATCTATCAAAATTGTCAAATGTTCCCGAATCAAGCATTTGTACGAGGCATGTTTTTTAAGTAAGTACCGTTTTGCGATTCCGCCGCCGCAGCGCTACGGTCGGCGTTCCGCGCATGCGCGCTGGTTACCTACATCTCTTGTCTACGCACTGACGCCATTACAGTTTGATTCTTCATTGTATACGTTGTTTACTGAGTGTTTAAGATGCCTCCGACAATCGTGAGTCCCGCCGATTGTGAAGTACGGGCTGTTATACGATTTCTTAGTGCTAAAGGCGTAAAACCGATCGATATTCATCGTGAGATCTGTGAAGTTTACGGACAAAACATTATGAGTGATGGAATGGTAAGGAAATGGGTGAGAGCATTTAAAGATGGCCGCACAAATGTGCATGATGAAGAACGGAGTGGGCGTCCTTCGGTCGTTAATGAAGATTGGGTGCAGAAAGTGAACGAAAAAATGAGAGAAAACAGACGCTTTACAATTTCATCATTGTGCGACTGCTTTCCTCAATATTCTCGTAGTGTTTTGTATCGCATTGTGACCGAGAACTTGAATTACCGGAAATTGTGTTCACGTTGGGTTCCGAAAATGTTGACGGATTTGCACAAAACTCAACGTTTAGGCAATGCATTGACTTTCCTTGAGCGGTACCATAACGAAGGTGAAGATTTTTTAGACCAAATTGTTACTAGTGACGAAACATGGGAGGCCTACGTCACACCGGAATCGAAACAACAATCCATGGAATGGCGACATTCATCATCACCTAAAAAAGTGAAGTTTAAGCAAACAATTTTTGCCCGGAAAATTATGTGCACAGTTTTTTGGGACAGAAAAGGAGTATTGCTAGTGGAGTTTCTGCCTCGTAATGAGACAATCAATGCAGCGTCTTATTGTAAGACATTGAACAATCTGCGTCGTGCAATCCAGAAGAAAAGACGTGGCAAGTTGTGTAAGGGTATCGTTTTGCTGCATGACAATGCCCGTCCACATGTGGCTAATCGGACCAAAGATCTCATCTAATCTTTTAAATGGGAAACTCTAGATTATCCTCTATACAGCCCTGATCTGGCGCCCAGCGACTACCATTTGTCCCTGCACTTGAAGAAACACCTGGGTGGTCAGCGCCTTCAAGACGATAACGAAGTCGAAACATTTGTGATACAGTGGTTAACAAGTCATGCGGCAGAATTTTATGAGGAGGGTATTCAAAAACTGGTGCCACGTTATGACAAGTGCCTCGATATTCGCGGAAATTATGTAGAAAAGTAGATTAAGGTACAGGCTTTCATGTAAGATAAAATTATTGCGATATCTTTGCACGTCTTTTTTTAATTCCAAAACGGTACTTACTTAAAAAACATGCCTCGTACTATAGCATGTGGCGTATAAGACTTCCAACCGTTTTAAAAAGTTTTTAACCTGGCGGCTCCCTGTGACGCCTTTTTATTTGTTAATCCAAGTTCTAAACGTTTTGATGGTTTTATAAGTCTATTAGTATTGACAGTATTTATTCTAACCTTATTTATATTATATTTTCCTGACCAAACACTTCTGCAGCATTTTGAAAAGGCACATCGTAATGATTCGGGAATAGTTGATTCACTTTCATATATTATGTTATTAACAGATATCTGAACAGCAACGGGTTCCTTGAATTTTGGAAAATTGAAATGTTTGTACCAATTTGTACCGATTTTGCCTTTGCGGAACACATAATGCACAGCATTTTGCGAATTTAAAGTACTATTATGTAAATTTGACTTTCCTAGGCGTTTTGAAGTTATTTTATTCTTTCTTGTTGTAGATGGGTGCGTGCAATAAATGACTTCTCTATTTTGTAAGAAATTCCTTCGTTTTCTACTCCTTCAAAAAAATGCGTATACGTTTTTTTTATACATGGCGCAATAAAAAACGTCTTTATTGTCTAAAATATGCATGTGTACAAAGCTATCAGATTTTTAAATGCTCTTCTGTGGTAAACACTAATCTGATGCCAACCTAGTTTTGTGTGCGATTTTTTTGTATCGCTATATATATTGTGAACGGCATATTCTGTCTATCTATCTGACATTATTATCGTAAAGTTTATTTAGTAAATGGTTTGACTTCTGAAGTGTTTGTTGGTAAATGAATGAAACAGTGGCATAATATTAATTCTACTAAAATATGCACTATTTATTTCTGTACTCAAACCTTTGGTATACTGTGATGCAATTATTTCACGCCAGCTCTCGGTGTACTAGATAAGACACTGATGTATTAAACATAATAATCGTTGTACATCTAATTATTTTACATTATAAGTAGGTATGCGAATATTGTGATTTTGTAAACAAGTGCGCTACTGCGTTGTTTAATTTGATACACTCTGACATTGGACAGCAAGCGAGTTATGCAACAAATAGTTTTTTGCCTTAATTAATGGTTTAGTAATAAGAGGTTATACTAAAATTATAATTATAATTAATTAATTAAATAATTAATTATAATTTATACTAAAATTAAGTTTCAAAAAATTCTACTTTCAAATTGTGGTACATATAAACATATATGGTAGGTATGTTATCACATTTATAAATAAGTACCCCTTAGAAATAAGAGAACAACCCTTACAATCATTCGTTGATTTATTTAACTTACAAACGCAACTTCGAATAAACAAAAAACTTTCTACGCAATACCCGAGAGGGGTAATTCATAAGTTACGATGAAAGGAAAACGGAGTAAGACGTTTTGAAATAAAGTAAAAAGGAGTTGTAATATTTTCCATCTGATTTACAATCCATATTCTTAAGTTTATCCTTTAACAGATAATTTGTGAATTTACGTTACCATTTTTTCTGACACTGTCTTTTCACGGAGCAATGCTTCGTTTTGTAACTTTAATGAATGTATTTCGTTGGATGATTGCGAAACGTCGTTCAAGGTATCCAAGGCCATCCTTTGCACTTCCATATAAACTTTGGATACAGCTTCGAAACACTGAACATGTAATACCCCGCACGGCTAAAATTTACGCCACTACTACGTGTAGTTCTTTTCCACAAAATATGCATGCATTTTCGGCACTTTGAGACTAACCGCTGTCAGATGTGTCTTCATCATCTGCCGCTATGGTGAAATAATGTTGGAAAACGTATTAATTATTTAAATATTTTTTGTTGAACGCAGTTATATATCAGTTTTGGATAAAAAAAAATCAAGGTCAATTAAGGTTGTATTAGCAGTTTTCAACCAATTTATATAAAATGCTTATGACTCTTAATAATACAAAACATCTAAATCGTCTTCTTTTTACTCTAGCAGCTCCTGCAAGATATTTAATACAGTACTTGGTCGTTGGTAACAAAGAATATTGATAGTTACATTAGACTGACTTATTTATTTTCTTGTTTTTTGTTTATTTCATTTAATATCTATTCACTTACATTTTCCTGTAACCAACACATGCATATCTACATGGTTATTTTTTTAGTTGTGGTTACCGCAAAGGTAAATTCATATTTTTATATTGGAATTCTTTTGTCGAGCCTAAGCTAAGGCTTAAATAAAAATAAAATCAATTAAGATTGATTTTATTATCGATATATCTTCATCATGGAATGTACATAAATATTGAAATTTAATTCATTCATCCACATGTGAATAGACTACTCAGAGGAGTAACTAGATGCCCGGCCCGCTCCCCAGACCTATCACCACTAATTTTACTTCCGCATCCAATGGATGGGAAGTATTGTATCGCAAAAAAAAAATTCAAAAATTTTTATTTGCACATTCGCTTTCGAAAGACTTAATATATGAACTTGAAATTTAGCAAACGTATAAATCTCAGCTACCCAAAGCGACCTATTGTTTGTGGGTTAAATAGGGTATCTGGAAAGGGGCGAAATTGGAGGGTAACTACCCTTTTTGCAAATTTTTATTTTTTTTTCGTTTTAGTATGTGATTAGTAGTATAACTGCGTGTATTATCTGTTCTTATAAATTTTCGGTGCAGCAAACTGTTTAGAAGATATTGGCAAAAAAGCGTCACTTAAAGAAAACGGTTTTTCCTAAATATCTCCGAATATATTTATTATATTCAAAAAATGAAAATACCATCAGATAGGAAATAAAATTTCTCACAAAAAGTGTCTTAGAAAATTTATCGAAAATTTTGACATTTTCGAAGTATTTCCAAACAACCTATTTTGGATCCTGCTCGTACGATTTTTTTTAAATTTTGGTATTATATAGAAAATCAAATTTCTGATCAGAAAGCACTCTTGTAATTTTTTTAAGTTAATAGTTTCCGAGATATATGGAAAAACGGATTTTAAATATTTATATATTTTTGCTAAATTACGAGGACTGTTTGTCTTAGAAAAAATGTGTAGAGAGAAAAAATGCTCAAAACCTGGTTACTAATCGTATAGTATAAGAAATAAAAACGTAAATGTCATTTTGACAATTGGATGTGGAAGTATGGATTCAGTTTGCAGCGGTTTTTGCTACTGGGGTCACTTAAAATGTCAAATATAAGAAACCTCCCAATCAACGTAAAGATTTAGAACAAGAAGAATAAGAAGAGACATATGGTGCAGAATTCACTAAAGCATTTTACCGATAGATTGTATAACTGGCAYGTTGCAAATGGAGCGCAGTTTGATCATTTATTGTAGTCTGAATAATATTTTAATTGCTTTAGAAAGTGGTATAATCAGTTGGCTTTTAATTTTTTTGTGTTATGTTCTTATATATGAATAAGCAAGACGAGAATAGTTTCTAAATAAATTGTTTTCAAATGCATTTTCATTTGTAGCTTTCGGCAGTTATTTAATTAATTTTTTATTGTTTCATGTGCAGAAAAAAATATGTTAATATTATTAGGATGGAGTTTTTTATACTCCACTGAAAAGTGCAAGTATACACACTGTTCTATTTAAACTAAATAAAGTTGAGTGGTATTACCGGTTATATTGGAAGTGGTAAAAAAATTAAAATATTATTAAATTCTTTATTTTTCAGTATACAACCGGCAATTTTCAAGACAATTGCTTTTCAAATAATGAATTTACTTAAGGGTTCGGAATTTCGGACTAACCCTGTGTATAAAAACAACAGGGTAAGCCATAACTTAAGTAATTACGATGTAGTTATATTTATAACTTTTTTACTTGCAACTATTGATTCATATCAAATATTTAACAGGATCATTGAGTTACGCTTCGCGTTTATTCGATACTGCAAGTATTTCCTCCATTGTTATCTCGCGCACATTTTTGGGTTAAACCTTAATGTACTGAAAAAAGTCTATTAAAATTCATCCCGTCTAATAAAATAACAAGCAAGATAACGAAGAAGTGAGTTTGTTTTGACACCCCGCAGTACTGGATAAACTAGTGCTTTATGAGAGTAAGTAAATAAAGGTTTACACGATTACATTCCATTATTGGAATATACGTTCCGAAATGAACATATTTAACGGTCATGAAATTCCAAGTGACATCAAAATTCCCAAGGAACCAAAGCCGGCACAATACGCCGTTGTGTCGCAGGCGTTTGCAGCGAGCTGTTCAAACGAATTTCAGATATGGAATCTTATTAAGCCTCGGGGGATTATTACGATTTCATTTTAAATACGAGAGCCTGCAATTTCCTTACATGACAAATTCCCGCCACGAGTCGTTCAGTTAAAAGTCGACCGAGTCCGCCTTTGCAAGTGTATCCAGCTTTATGTTCTGATTTACGGTAAATGTCGCTTCGTTTGGACAAGTTGTTCGCAGCGAAAGACGCGCGCTGCGAGCCAGAAATTACGAAACTTGAGGCGCGGCGTGTTGGAATAAAATAAGCGACGAGTAAAAGTTGTGTCACGGTATGATGTACTTACACGATGGTAAAAAAATGTCGTGCTTTGCTGCATCCTGCAGAAACTATAACAATAGCGTCAGTTCTGAAAGGGTGTTTGGAACAAAGAACAGGAAACATTCCAGCGAGCGATATTTAGGTATTATGTCGCCTAGCATAGAAACATTCCTTGCTAAGAGCTAGTAGAATAAACATGTATTCACCTATTTGCTCTTAATATTTAGGATCTGTGGGCCTCTAAGCAGGCCCGTAGGTAGAAGGAGTGGCATAGTTGGGGTTGCCCAGTCTGGAATAAACAGTAGTCCACTCTAAAAAATTTAATCCTGTCTAAAAAATAATAAATAAGTTTCATTCTCATATTCAGTTGAAATAAAAAAAATAAGTACTGTTTTATTGGATTTTTATCAGAAACATAAAAAGCAAACGAAGTTTTGATTTAATTTAAACCGTAAATTAAATTATAGACCAGGTTCATATTGCGAGAATTACAGTGTGGATGACACCATTCCATCTAGTGGCAATACGGCATCATCCACTCGTCTCGGTGGAGAACTAATCTGAACGGCAGCCCACTATGTTGTGGGCGTTTAAAACCCGGCAAACATTCCCCAACGACGATTTCTGCATTCGAGTGGATGATGCCGTATTGCCACTAGATGTCATGGTGTCATCCACACTGTAATTCTCCCATAGACATCGCCTACCTTGGCAATGGGAAGCCAGATCTATGCCGTGTTGTCTGCGTTGGGACTATAGCTGTGCTGAGGAGGCTTTATAAGCCGAAACAGCTGTCCACAGATTGTTTTGACGCAGGCAACATGATATAGACGTAATTTTGTTATTATTAGGTTCATATTTTCTTTTTTTACCTTCAAACCGTCACCCATGCTAAGGACAGAAGCCAACAGCGTTTGACCTAAAATATTATGCTGGGAGATCAGGTGATAGAGTCAAACTAAGACGACAATTGTTGTGATAACCATTAAAACCCAAATTCACAATTACAATTACTATACGTCTATTATTTTTGTTGTTGTGGGCAGGTCACATTACATGAAATTAAAAAAAAAACGCTACTAAAACATAAACACAATAAACAAATCAATTAAACCTCAAGCTACAATTATTATATATAGATGTTACACTTTGGTAACAACAACGTCCGTAAAGAACTTGGCCTTGTGGCATTTAAATATTATTTAAAAATATTATAAAGTTTAATAATGAAATTATTACAGACACTGTCACACGTTTACTTTACAAGGCTTGTTTCTTTGATGACTGCGTTTATGTTGAACAGTAATGTAAAGAGGCATAATTGTCGTTATTGGAGTGAAAGTAACGCCGCATTATCGAGACACTTTTTTTTAAGATAGTTTGAATGGTGGTAGTTATATGCACTTACTGGGGGACATTATTAACCACCTCGTTATCTAAAAAAACCATAAATCCCAAGATATCCAACTTTTTTTTTCAACAGAATAGAGTGCCTCCTCATATCATGTATAAGTTTAACAGATCCTCGTTTTCCCGGACGGCAGTTAGGTCAGAGAAGTCCGACCGAATGCCAAACTAGGTAGCTCCTTCCTTTCCTTTCATTCGTTCCTTTTTTGGAGCCAATCTAAGATTTTTGTTGCACCACCTGAATCTCTTCAGGTGCTTGGATAAAAAATCGTCGCAGAATTTTTCAAAATCAAATGTATTATTGCACAGAAGTTGCAGGTGAACATTATCAGCAGTATATTTGCTAAATTGAATTACGCTTTCATAACCACTTTTGTTTCATCCATCAGCAATCTAAGCAGTATTTCCGAAAAATAATTGTTCGTTCAAATTAAAAAAAAAACATGGTTGCATATACAATGAAAGTAGCTTCAAAATGATGTGTCGCTCGAGTCTTCTTATTTAAGGGGTGGCTCCGAACGTTAAAGGGTTGCAGAGATAGCTGTGAAGCCAAAATAAAATGCGGTCTATCTTCAAGTTTTTTTTGCAAACTTGGAGAAATTCAAAGACTTTTGGGGTGAAAATTTTACTTGGAACATCCTGTATAACTAAATTCTATACAATGATTTCGACCAACAAAACCAAAGCTTTGTTTATGCACTTTTTTATGTCTAGAGGTTTGAGATTTACTAGAGGAAGTATTTTGACATCAAGCACAGTAACAGTAGGTTATTTTTTGGGGATTGCATTAGCATTTCAATACAGTTAGTGAAATTTTAACAGCGGCATCCTCAAAAATATTGTCCTTCGTAGCAGTCTTAATATGAGTTCTCACTACTCAAGGCATATACCTGTACATACACTATTCACCTGCGCGATTACTACAAGATCTGCAAATTTAATGAGAATTAACATAGAATAAGGTACAAAGACCACTAAAAGCATGGCACAATGCAGACAAGAATTTCGTTACTTGACAACGCCAGGTAGCTAGACACTTGAAATATATGTGTTATTATTATAATATTTTTAATACGGGTACAATTCTACGATAGCTATAATGACTGGCTATTATAAGACTAAGCAGGTTCTAAGAACAAGAAGAAACACACTAAGGGAAAGACAGGAACTACAACACGAAGAATATGCCTACCTACCATACGATTCCGAGGTAACAGATAGACTAAAGAAAATACTGCGGAAGAAGATCACAGTAAGATACAGCGCAGTGCAAAAATTAAGACATATTCTACCATCATCGGCCGAGCACAAAATACCAAAACTAAACGCCAAGGGAATCTACCAGCTCCAAGGTCAGTGCGGAAAAGTCTACATCAGGCAAATTGGACGCAGCATACAATTTCGTATAAAGGAACACCGACGAGATGCAGCATATGGACACACATACAGATCTGCGATAGCCGAACACTTAGCAGGAGGCAAACAACACATCACCGAGTATGACAACGTACGGACCCTAGCAAGGAGCAGCCATTACCACAAAAGAATTGTGAGAGAATCTCTGGAGATAATGAAGCAGCCTAACAACTTTAACAGAGAAGACGGCTATCGCTAGAGCAGAATTTGACAGCCCTTGATCATGGTAACCAGCTAAACGGAACACCTACTATATAAGTCTCGATAATGAATGATTTGACCAGTCAGATTCGTTCTGAAGAAGCCGGCAGTATAATCGGCGAAACATCAAGAGTAAACCACGGAGACCACGGCATCAAACCAGGAAGAACTTTCTACGATGGACAATGACCGTGATAGCCTGCATTCTATTATAGATTGTGTCCCCAAAATTTACCTAGCTTTGGTAAACAATCGATAACGTATTTACAGCATGGGCTAGAAAATAATAAACCATCTACTTGGAATCATCAGAATCAAATACGGTCAGTGCAGGGCTAACCGCTGAAGATATCGCCCGTATTGATACATGAAACTTGGAAATTACATCAACAAATATTAACAATGAATTGCATACTCAGATTTAGCATTAAAGCCGTCTAAAACCCCTCAGTCGAATTAACCTCTTGTAGACCTCTACGATAACAAATACTAGGATGAATGTTATCAAAATAAAATTTGATAATGCCCTAGATGAGCCAACCACTCTACATAATAACCTTTTTCTACCCCTGTCCTGTGCGAAGCAGAATTATATACCTTGGTTTTGTGTTCGATATGTATTCAAAATCTGATCAGCTTAATTAGCTCAAGATGACTGAATTACATAATCAATCTAAAGTATTAAACCTGGCATTGCGAAATATACTAAACACCTACACATAGCCGTAAGTTTTCATGAAGTGCGCTGAACTTGCAATAGTATCGTTGTCCATGGTATTACAACAACACATTTCTTTCCAGCGCAGTTTATAAATCCCCATACATTCATTCTCCCCACGATCTCTGAAACGGTAAACAACGTACCGTGCTGAAGCCTAAGAAAGCGCACAAACAGGCTAGCCTTGCAACCTCGAAGCGTAGTTTACTGTTGCAGATTTTACGCTTCGTGGACATTTGAATGTCATCCGATTAAATTCGCTCGCAAGTCAAAACGTCCTTTGCAGCATGTTTTTTGTGATAATGCTACAGACACACTATGCATTAACATGTAGATGTAGAATAACTATTATTCACTGTTATCATACCTGCCACTAATTATTTAATAAACCTAGACAARTTAGATATATCAGTAGTATTAGTTTCCTTTAAATTTACCTAAAGAAACCAGCAGTTTCAATGATAGCACTTCCAATTTTACCTTCATATAAGTTCTATATATCTGATGCAGCAAATGTAGTAATTTTTAACATTTGAAGCGCAAATGCATTTAAAATATATGAAATATGCATTAGTATCTATTTAACAAACGATTAAAGTTTAAACCCTAATATAAATAATTACGAAAAAAAAAACTAAAATTGCTCACACTTATGAAGCAAGGAGTCTTCTAGATGCAATCTTCATGTGAATGACATTAATCGCTTTTTTGTGCTATCCCTGCTTTTCCTATCTAAACATAGCTGTCAAATGCCTGTTAAAGCGATATAGTTACACGCATTTGAATTTAATACCAAAACGCATTTACATTATCAATTAAGCACTTGTACCTGTACAACTTTCTGCCCTCCACCAGTTCTTACCCTTGATTTTTAAACAAAAACCTCATTTTAAAAATCATTCACGCTTTCTTTCAAAAATACAATTTGTGTCGGGAAATGTTAAATCAGCTTAAATACCACAATTTTTCATTTTGTTATTTTATGTAAGTACAGCCGGTACCTAAACAGATTTTGTTATTTTAAGGAAACGAAAACGTATCACTGGATTCCTAATGCATCAAAAACTGAAGCAACTTAATCAGTATTCAGTTTGGCTTTGTTTTGCATCGTATAATTTAAATTTGACAATCCAAAATGTGTTTACCATCCAGGAATGTGTGGAAGTTGTGAGTTTACTTTACAAAGACACGACTGCGCTAGAGCTGCAGCTGCCAGCAGATTCAGTGAATTGCATCCGGATAAACATGTCCATCACAAATTCGTCTTGGAACTAATGGGAAATTTAGGGGGACTGAATTGGTGCAGAATCAAAAACATAAACCCGTCCGAGCTGTTGGTGATGAAGCTACCGCTCTAGCCGTAATGGGTCATTCTGCTATCATGGAAAATACGAAGTCTGTTCAAAGGGTATCCTTTATAGTACTTCTTTTTTGGACGAGATCAAAAGTGCGCAAAATGTAACTTACTAGTAAACTAATATCTAGAAAACGATTAGCAATGCTGCAATGAAATTATTTTTTGTGCTGTACTTTAAATGGACTATATTTATGGACTACATTTCTTTATGCACAAATGTGCACTCTATTTGTTGAATCACAAGTGATGAAAAATGTAACACTGTAATAGGGCCGAAAACGGACAATCTGAACGCACAATACGTTCAAATTCAAATTTAAAAGTCTAAACATGCCGGCCGCCTTGAAGGAAGAATGGCTTTCAATATTTTTCACAAAACAGTTAATTGGGTTACTACAGGTTTTACTGCTCCACTCGAAGTTTTAAAAGACACCGCTCGCGCAATACCATCCTTTCCCGGATGTGTTTCCGCGATCCTCTTCGCCATGTCATGGCTGGTGTCTAATGTCGGAGTAGAATCAATTGGCCTGTACGTAGTTGGTGTGAAGAGTATTGATACCATCTGATGCGTCACTGTAGAGTTTGCAGGTAGTCCTGGGACCATTTCCTTCAAAACTGCTGACGTAGTTGCTCCATTAAACGAAACGTTTTAGATAATTCATCAGCGCATCTAGAACATCCTGTTCTGGTATAGCAAGTAGACTGTCACCTATCAGGAAGTGGGCTGGAGTGAGAATAATCGGTGGGATTGGAAGATAAAAAAATGAACGGTCTGGAGTTCAAAATGCAGTGATGGGCGTTTACGCGTAAATTATAATTTTCTACGTTACATGCGTAGAAAATGTAGATAAAGCACTTTGGCGAAGATTTTGAGTAGAAAATGTATGACGAGTGCCGAGTTCCAAAAAATTTTTGAAATTTAGTACAGGTTTGTTTAATATCTGTATTACAAACTTGCATAACATATTTTAATATGTCATCCAAACGGTTTTCTTACTTCTTTTGGACGTAAAAGACAAAGCATATATTTCGAAATCTTTACTTTCGTAGCTATGTTAGGCATATTTCTGAGAGGCCCATTTTTAGATGCTATAAAATTAGGAAACGCATGCTTCACATACAAGTTGATTTTAAGTATTTTCTACAAATATCACCTGCCACTTGCTTCTTTATATTAATATGTCCAGTAACAGGAACTGCTTGTATATCCTGTCAATATAGCACAATAAAACTGACCTCCGATTAGAAATGTTGAGGTAAAAGAACAAGGGTAGCGTGTGAAACTGTCCGTTTCCGTTTATAGAGAAGAAAGACAATAAAATCACAGTTTACAGACATTGTGGAATCCACTTGGCCCATTGTGGCTCCAATGTGCTTTTGACGGCACACTCATACAACATATTCAGGTTTTATGGCCGTAATACCCAAAGAAGTTGTTGTTTAGACATTTGTCTAGTTAACTTAATTACAACAGGGTAATTTTTGTATTTCGTTTATTAAAAAAAATAAAGATAATACTAAAATTGAGCAGTATTGGTGATTAAAAAGCCAAATATTCCTAGATTTTTGTCTACCTACACAATGCTATTTTCTACGGTAGACTTTTAAAGTAGAACATTACATAGTTTACGCGTAGAAAACAGCGTAATGTACATGACGTATTCTACGCGCCCATCACTGTCAAAGTGGCATTGTAGGTTGTTTTTGGTCATATTAGCGATTAAAATGAGTAAATCTTCAACCCACAGGAATGATTCCGTTATCGTCTAGAAAAGGTTTCTATGGTAGTAATTTACTTTTTGATGACAATGTACCTGCCTTTAGGCTGTTGATATTTTCAAGATATTGTGACCGCTACTTTACCCTTATCAAATATTGCAATGATTTATTTAATTCACGGGTATTTAATGGTCCCATGTCTCTAGATTATATAGATTCACGCCAGCTATTAATAAATCGTAAGCAAAATGCTACAGTTCTCTGAATTTTAATCAAGTTTGAACAGTCATTTAAGATTTTTATCAATAATTTTGTAGATGTTTCTGTTGTCATCAAGCTAACATTGGTTTTCATTTCTGGACTATCCGTATGATTTATTGTACCACAAGACATTAGCCTTGGTTGTTTACTGTTTACAAGAAATTCTTAACCATGCCATCATAAAGTGGACTCAAATAGCCTTTGAGGACTAGCTCCTCTTGAAATTTTGTTCACAGGATTATGTTGATTATGATTATGTTGATTTTTCAGACAAGATGCCGCTGAGATGGTTTGGTAAGTTTAACAATGTAGAAACTCGATTACCAACGAAAGTTTTTAGCTGATTTGGAGGTTTATTCAACCAGGACAGTACAATTGTGGAACATGTCGAGAAAAAAGTTTCGGATATATCCAAATTTAACATTGAAATTATTTTGCTAGTTCTAGTCTGTGTAGTGTTACGACCTATATTGGTGCACTCTCTTTTTAAAACACAATAGCAGAGAGTGGATGTTTCCTGCAGAATCTGCGCATCTTAAATAAATGCATACTCCATAACATGTTTCACTGGCATCTGCAAAGCCATATACCTGTATATATTTTGGGATGTGCGCATAGTACATGTCTTGGTATATAGAAAGTTTGTCTATAGGTGAGGCAGATTGTCACAAAAGTCAATGCAGTCTGAATATAGTCTCATTGGAACTGATTCGTCAAAATCCAATTTTAGAGAACACAGTTTTTGTAAAATCAATTTTGATTAAACCACAACGGGTCTAGTCATTCTCAATGGGTCGAATAATTTACTTACAACAGATAATATGGTACGCTTGGTATCTAATTTGGTATAGTAGAGAAAACTGTCAGATTTTGGATTCCAAATTAAACCCAGAGTCTTAACTGGCTCGTTGTCATTAAATTTAACATTCTGATTAACGCTTGAAACATTGTATAGGATATATTATATAATAATATTATATACTCCTATGGTACAGCATTATATGTAACTATAAGTCAACTTTAAGTCGACGTATCCACTGCTTTGCTGCAGGAGCTAGTTCATCTAGATCTATTAAATTTCCCTGAAAACTTGATAGGTCAGAATGCATTATTTGTTGTCTGATGGTCGGCTCCACATTCGCGGGAGGGAGATACCTTGGAACTCCATTTGTACATGCGATTCAATATACACCACTCACGCCTTGCTAGGTTAAAGCCTGCCACTCTTTCTGCTGCACTTGTAATTATTATGTTGTCTTTAACAGCGATTTAGAAGAACATTGTTGCTGCCATCTTCCTTTCAAATTTTGGCTGCTTTCAATGAGTAAACAAGCCGTTCTACTTGGAGACCTCCGATAATGTAACCGAATATCAGCCGGATTTTCTAAATCTTTATTAATAGGTAGTGATGCATCGGTGGTATATTTGCAAACTCTCTTTTTAGAGCTTCTTCTCTTCTAAGTGGCGAAGGCGGTATATTTGTTAGAACTGGAAGCCAATTAGACGGAGTTGGTTGCAGGGTACCTGAAATTATTCTCATTGCTCTATTCAATTGTACATCAACTATTCAAGCGTGCGCGCTGTTTAGCAACACTGGACAACAGTACTCGGCTGCAGCGTAATTATCGCCTGAATTACTCTTTCATAATATTACTATATCATATAATATTTGGGCTGTAATTAGCTGCTGATCGCCGCAGCGAATTACGCTCTGAAGCTCGAAAATACTGAGCGACGAGGCGCTGGATGACGTTCAGCAGCGTTACGTAGTAACTTTGATTGTATAGGATGCTTTTATTATCACTTTTTACAAATTGAAATTAAATGCCTGCTTTTCAAATTCTTAGATGTTATTAATTACATCCAACACACTACTTATAACCGAGCTTATTACCATGTGTTCTGCTTCCCGTTAACTAACTTTAACGTATTAAACGGTTAACGCTTCGAACTAAACATAAGTAGTAAAGCACCAAATCGGATTATTTACATTCATTCAATCTCGCCAAAGCGACAACCCTCATGTTTCCATTTACAGCTCAGCCTGTCACTCAAATGGGCCTTTGATCCGTTACAGCCCCCATCACATCCGGCAGTTCCCGATATTTCTCTTTTTGATACCAGTTTAACTTCGTATCACATGTCAGCAAACGGAGTTCGACGTCATCAGATAAATTGGCATCGCAATAAAATGTTCGCCTTAAGGTAATACTGCTCTAATTAAATGGCCGTCGCCGCGTCTGCTCCATCACTAAGCTATTTATCAAGGAGATACGCCCTCCATCAAAATAAATCATTAGACAGATATCCTCCGGCACGTAGGTGAACGGTAATGAAGACCGAACACTGGGGGTGGAGCGAAAATTCGATACTGGGGGAATAAGGCAACAAATTATAATGTATATCACGGGGAAGTGTTCTTTGGCGATAAAAAATTGTGTTTAAAGGCACTTCATATTCGTGTTTGGTATGATTAATAAAAGGCCCAATTTATTAGTCAAATTCTGACAATATAATAGAAGGGCGAAGGAATGCATTTACGTTAAGAGGGGCGTTTACCTAGAGCGAATCGGGTCATTTTAAGCACCTACCGTTTTATATTTTACCGAGTTATTCAAAACTTTTTCGAAGTGAAATTTCGACATGGCAATGACAAAAGATGTAGCTACAACGTAGAGTTCGAGTTTTTTCTAAATTTGGTACGGTAATGTAAATATTTGTTGTTATATTTTGCTTAAAAATGCGTATTTTTGGCGAGCTATTTCTCGAAAACTAAGGCGCATAAACCAAAAATTCGAACTCCACGTTGTAGCTACATATTTCTTTGAACACTACCAAAAACATGAGCACGATAAATGAATAAAAACTTTCAAAAAATTTAAAACCGCAAACCCTTTCGCACGAGTCCGTCACGAGAGCGGAATGCGAATGCCCATCCCCACCAGGTCCGTCGCGTGGTATCCACTGAACAGTCAGGATAAGATACAATCCTGTCGGGAATGATCGAGCGGTATACGATCTATTCCGATATGACTGGATTTCTAAGATTGTATGTCTAATTAGTAATTACACGGGACAAGTTTAATGTTAAAAGCTCTTTCACATTAATTTACTGTCTGCCGAAACAATGGGGAGGCGGAAGGAAAATTATTATAAAAGTTCCTCCAGAAATCATAGTCGACATGCAGTTAGAATTAAATGTTATATAGCTCATATTTACAGAAATAAATGGGTTATTCCATATTTTGAATAACCTGGTATAATATCATAGTAAGTTACTAATAACATGGTTACTTTTTTATGCACACCCTACAGTCAGCAATTTTCCAAATATTAGTTTAGCCCGTCTGTTGCTCGTACGATCTATGCGTGATGTCAACCTATCGGCTACCCTCGTACGTCCCATGTCCCGCTGGTAATATGGGTTGCATAGTTTACATTTCTGCCCGATCGCTCAAGTAAATGCCCCTCTTAAATGGGCGGTTAAAATGCGTATGACTGTTATATCACTTCGTTTTGAATAATAACGTAGTGCAAGTCGTCGCCTCAGTCTGTTTAGTAATATGTCATTAGGGTGGGGTTTTACGAGCTTACACTACTTATGTACGCACATATTATACGGCTTAGATTACTTTAAAATTAAGAAAAGAATTTCTAAAACAAATAAACTTTGTCTGCAGGAGGTAATATTTGAGATCCGTTTCTAATGCATGATAGATAATAGCGGGGTAGACACTCCTTAAAAATTTTAAACGAAACGACCCATCTTTGTGGAAACAGGTACGACGTTATGGTGTTGCCATACCACAACACGCAAGTATAAGGAATAGGTAATCATGTATGGAATATTCAGAAAAATACTTTCTAGGATATTTTTACTCTATTTTAGGCTACGCAGATATTCCCTACAAACTTGACACTTGTAACAGTTTCAAGTAACCAAATTCACAACAGTTTCTGCTCCTTTAAGTGGTTGTGATATCGCATTAACATTCTTTCAAAAAGGCAAACTAAAATTCCCAAAAACATTGACCAAATTGTGGGGCAATTTTATTACTCGGTTTCTCACCCAAATCATTTGGATTTTTCATAAATCTTCAATGGATTTAGCATCACTTCTTCCAACACTAAAAGGGGCACAACAACTGCCACTGCATGTTAATGATCAAGCCTAAAGCTGCTTGGTGCTATCATTCAGCATCTGCTGAATGGGACTGAGAGGAATCGCAGAATGGCCTGTGTCCAGTAACCCCTATCCAGGCAGCTACTCCTGAGCAATTGTCGAAAATAATCTGCTGCAGATGCACCCAAGGTGTCGACTGATATTAGTGACGATAATAACGACTCTCCTTTGAAATTACTTTGAACATGTGATGGATTTATTAATAAATAATCGATTCAAATATATACATTAAAATGCATGTCTATGCTGTGCTGTCTACACCTCAACCAACTGCAGATAGATCTATTTCGCTGTCATTACAGCTCATCAGTGCAGTTTAGGTCTAGTGTAGACAGAACGGCATAGAACTAGTTTTGCTTATATACCAAAGCAATGGTATGATGAAAGTAAGAATTTAGGATGGCAATGCCATCTGTCAGCATTACACTGACATGATGACAAAGCCACCTAGCTGCCTTAACGGGTACTACTTCCTAAAGGAAGCGACCTGTAGCCTGACAAATTGGCATGCAACTGCATACTACAATTTGACAGCAGGCCCCCACGACACTTTTTGCTAGAGGGCAAGAACCAACATACATTAAAATGCATGTCTATACATGTTTAATTAATTACTCGTATAGAGTGTCTCATTTTCGTTGTAATGGTGGGGTTGCGATTTGGATAGATATAACACAATTCTGCATTTTTTATGGAAACCATAGTTGGCTTTGTGGTTGGAGAGACCTATTGGAGGACTAGTTTTTATATTCTTCTTGTTAGCACTAAAGCCAAACGATTAAAAAAACCAGCTTACTTAGAATTATTTAAACAGCTCTGACGCCTGAACTAATAAACAAAACCATAAAAATTCGCGATCTGACAGTAGATTCTCAAAATGTGACCACCTCTTTCCATTCAGTAGTACAATCTGTTTTCGAACTCCTGCCGTACCTTCCGAAACGTTCAACTTATACGCAATCTTTAATCATTCTATACTATAAATCTTCTAGGCTTGTAGATTGTGCTTTGTAAACCACGGATTTTAGACGAACCAATAGAAATATATCCAAAACGGCCAAATCGGGTGATGGTGGCGGGCACTAAATTGTTCCACGTTTGTCAATCTAATGACTGCCTAATGCTATGGACCTCCAATTGCGTCGCCAAGTATTCCAGCCCACACACTCAGTTTTTAAGGAACTTGGCCACGGGACTCGAAAAATATGGGGATCTTTATCGCTTTTACCATTCTTAATTAAATTCAGAATCAGCAAACTTACTCTAACTGTTGGCAAATTACTTATTACAGCATAGAGTAGAAACCATAAAGCTTAACTTTTTATTTTAGGATGTCTCAGAAATATTTCTTAAAATAGCTGGTTCAGTATATATCCCCATGTTACTAACCTGTTCCACCAATAGGTACGTGAAAATTCTATACATTGCACAAGTAAATCGGTCACACAGCTGGTCTGACTTCTTCAACCCAGCAAGGCTCTCCATTTGCGTATTGCCGCTTCGAGGTTACTATCTTTTATAGATATAGTCTTTGACATAACTTCATATGTAAATAGTACTGAAGAATTCAATTAGGCTTAAGATACGAAAATTATGTGTGAAATTCAAACCTCAAGGAGCAGTGAGAAACTGCTAGTGACTGCACACTAACTCAAAAACGTGTAGAACTCAAATTCTCAAAAGGGTAGTAGGAAACTACACACAAGCACAAGGATTAAAATTAAATTTATCATGACTGCTTGATAAAGTTGTTTTGACGTGAACACGTCTTACGCCTTTGGGCGCCATTTTGTGTGTTACGTAATGAGGAGGGGTAGGTATCTTCACTGGTTGTTTAGCACAAAAAACATCAACGTTTGAGAACTGTTCTTTTACTCCACAAGTACAGGTAAGTATAGGGTAGGTAAGTTTACACCAGGTAAGTATGTAACAAAATTGCAGAGTAATTTTGTTTATCAATATTAGCACTCGAAGGATACAATTTCTAACATCGGCTAGACGTATTTTTATCTCCAGGTACCTGGTCGTTTACGAATTGGATTAAGAGGGAACAGATAGAGTAGATTCCGGCACATCTACCCCTGATCTGGTTGGAGGATTGACCCTAGGAAAACCAAATGAAATTTTACTTGTAGAAATATATGGCTTTATATTTAGGTCAAGGTCCTTTGGAACCTACAATTACTAAGTCCCCTAATGAAATGCATTCTTTGGATCTATGGTGCTTTGCCGGGATTCAGAGGAGGAGTTACTTATTTGCTTGTAAGTTTAGACTCATTTTCTAAAGATTCCGCCACAAGGTGGCTTGACGTACGTAGATGACGGTCTGCATTGCTGATTGCCCAGTCATATTCCAAAGCCTTAGAATACTATTTAAAATACACGTGTTAACGTCAGGCTCACGAGTGCATCAAATATACAGGTTGTATTATTTTTTTTGTTGTAAAAACAAAATTTATTTATCCTGAATACTCGTTCATTGCAATTTTAGTGATTCTCCTGAGACCACTGCTAGGTTCTACACTACCTCAACGTTAGATAATAACAACTTGCACTAAAAGATTACATTGCAGTTCATGGAGGTAATATTCACGACCTTATGTAGTGAATAGGTTTATATGTAGCCAATGTATTTAAAAAAATCACACAACATATATAATTTATGGAGAAATTAAAACAACAATCCAAAAAGCAATGAAGCATTGAGGCTCATTTCATAGTAAAAGGTTGAACCTTTGTAAAAGCTTGAACTGGACACTTTTCTGCTTGGAAAGAAATTAATCTCTTTCATCCTTTGACCTCGAAGAAAAATTAAAATTCATAATTCAGAATCCGTTTAAAGAGCGCTCTTTGCCTCCTGATGGTCAGTAAATATTGCTAGCGCATAATACAATTAAAAACAGCTGCCACCGACTAGCGAAATTAGGGAGAATTTAATTACATTTATCTCGACTGGAATTAATTATTTCATCAGAAGCGGCGTAAGAATTCAACGAGAACAATATACATACTTTTACTGGAGTTAACGCTCCCGAGTCTCAAGGTTAACACGTAGACAAGTTGTTCAACTAGCAAAGTGCTTATCTAACATATCATATTACTTAACACTGTTTCATTACAAGCTGTATTAGATAAGTCAGTCGTATTGTAACCAGGCTGGAATAAAAACGTTTTTTAAAAACAAATTTTCTTTCCGCAAGACGAAAAGTGGCGCAGTCAGTAGGATTTGCCAAACGGTTTACATCGAGTATTACTGTTTTGTTTCAACAATTAATTGGCATTAATCCTACAAAAAATTAAAAAACGCGAAAAATCCGTCGGGTACACATCGACTCAGGCCAGGGGATAGGAACAAGCATCGTCCAACACCCTATTGGTGCGAGCAAGAAACCTCATAGTTAAGCAGCCAGGGATAAGACCAGCATCGCTTTCCTTTTGGCAAAACCATAGGCTAAGAAGAATGAGAAGTTGCATCTTGTGGATTACGCTGTAAGTCCCATTTTCCATTTCATTTAGTTACTAGTACTGTATATATATTAATTTCACCCTGCGTGTAAATAACCGATCCTGGACCAATTAATTACTATTTTGGAAAACTTAGAACTCGATCCAGGTACTGAAAATTCATTAAACGATCAAAATTCAACAATGGCTAACCCGAACTACCAATTAATGAAATATCAAGCCGACAATATCCCGCATTTTGATGGCAACCCCAAACAAATAAATCGATTCATTAAATCTTGCGAAAATTTACTTAGAAATCATCAGGACGCTACCAATGCTAATGCCCCAATTAATATCTGTCTGTTAGATACCATATTGAGTAAATTAACAGGTAGAGCTGCCGATTTAATAGCTTCACGTATAGAACTTGATTCTTGGAATTCAGTAAAGTCTGCATTATTAGCGACCTTTTCGGACCAAAGATCGATAGATTGCTTAGTGCAAGACTTGATTTCATTAAAACCTCACAATAATGAAACGCCGCAAAATTTTGGTTTACGCTTGCAAGATGCCAGAAGTTTGCTTGTATCAAAATTAAATGCAACTAACGAACAGGCTAACGTTAAACTTTTAAAGATTAATCAGTATGAAGACTTAGCTTTAAAGACATTTATTAACGGACTAAATTATCACATGCAGTTAGTAGTGCGCTTGAAAAATCCAAATTCACTAGAACAGGCAATCTCTTTTGCGCTAGAAGAAGAGAATTTTCTTTTATATAGACAACGTGCAAACAATACGAATAAGACAACTACTACAGTTCAACAAACCACAGTTAGCAAACCCCCAGTAAACACACAACCTCGATTCAGACCTATGTTTAGGCCTCCACAACATTTGTTCAACGAAAGACCACAGTTCACCCCAAACTTTGGCACTCAAACACATTTTAGCTCATTTGGAACCCAACCTACATTTGGATTTAAACGCCCAGCATTCTCAGGTCAATCAAATTTTGCTAAAAGACCAAATTTCAATTTCAGACCAAATTTTACGCAACAAAATTCACAACCTCAATATTTTGGCAATAAAACTCCTTCTAAAATTGAAAGATTACCCAAACCAGAGCCAATGGACACCTCCTCAGGTAATTCCAGATTTCTAAATCGCTCAAGACAAAGTTATGTACCTCAACAAAATTTATTCGCTCAGACGGTAGAATCAGAAACGGAAAACTACGAATATGACGATAATCCCTACGAATCAGAATATTATGACAACCCGGAAGAATTAGAAAATTTTGAAGGCAATGACGAATATTTAGATGTTCAATATGTTCCCGATACTGAATCTGACGCAGATCAAAATTTTCACAATGCCCCGAGTACGAGCAACACGAGATAATACATCTCAATAATTATACCAAAACAGATCTACCCATAATTTTTATTCCGGAATTAAACGCCAAATTTTTAGTAGATACAGGTAGTGGTAAGAGTTTTGTAAAACCCGAATTAGCATATCAAGTATATCAAGATTTCATTTTTCCCGAACTTTTTACTGTTAGATCTGCTCATGCAACATCGATACATAACGAAGCTATGATTATTCCCACATTTCCCTCTTTTAACACTTCATCACATCATAAATTTTATCTGTTTGATTTCTGTCCAAATTTCGATGGATTAATTGGAATAGATTTCTTATTAAAAGTTGGTGCAAATATTAATTTTAAAAATTCAACGCTTGAAACTCCGAATGTAATCATTCCCCTATACATTGATAACAAATTGCAACAGACAAATTTTTTCGAATCATTTAAAGTAATAATTCCCCCTAGAAGCACTCGTAAAGTCGAAATTCCTGTAAACCAACAAAGTGGTATTGGTATTTTACCATATACAAATTTTAACGGTGCAGAGATGCCCGAAGCCCTCGTTAATGTTGTAGATTCATATGCTTTGACACTTGTAACTAATTCAAGCGAAAGCCCAGTTGAAATTGAACTTTTCAAACCTTTAGATATTCAGATGATAAACGAAGCTGAAGTAAACTTTGTTGAAAAAATGGAAACCGAAACAATCTACGATAATGAAATAGATAATTTGCACAAACAAAATTTAAGATTGGAACATTGTAATTCGGAAGAGTATAAAGCAATACGGGATCTTTGTTACGAGTACAGAGATATATTTTACTGTGAAGGAACCCCTCTCAGTTTTACAAATCAGGTGAAACACAAAATTAACCTCACGGACGAAACACCCATCTATACTAAAACATACCGATACCCCGAAATCCATCGACAAGAAGTAAATTCACAAATCAGCAAAATGTTAAATGATGGCATTAMTCAAAATTCTACTTCTCCTTGGAMTAGCCCAATTTGGGTGGTACCCAAAAAATTGGATGCTTCCGGAAGACGTAAGTGGCGAATAGTAGTTGATTATAGAAAATTAAATCAAAAAACAATAGATGACAAATTTCCACTGCCAAATATCTCAGATATTTTGGACAAGTTAGGAAAGGCCCAGTATTTCACAACTCTCGACCTTGCCAATGGATTTCACCAAATTGAAATGCACAGAGACGACATCCAAAAAACTGCTTTTTCTACTGACACAGGTCTTTACGAATTTAAACGGATACCATTTGGTTTAAAAAATGCACCTTCGACATTCCAAAGGGTTATGAATAATGTGTTACGTGGTTATCAAAATGAAATATGTTTGGTATACCTTGATGACATTATCATATTTTCAACCTCTCTTCAAGAACACGTTCAACGACTAAAATTAATTTTCGAAAGAATTCGGCAATCAAAATTAAAAATCCAGCTTGATAAGTCTGAATTTCTACATAAAGTAGCATATTTGGGACACAAAATTACTAGAGATGGTGTAATGCCTAACCCAGATAAAGTAGAAGCCGTAAAAAACTTTCCCGTTCCAAGAACCCAAAAGGAGATTAAATCATTTCTAGGTCTCGCCGGTTATTACCGAAAATTCATAAAAGATTTTGCCAAAATTACCAAACCCCTAACTTCATGTTTAAAGAAAAATTCCAAAATTGAACACACCCCTTCTTTTATGCAATCTTTTAATCACCTTAAAACCCTTTTAATTAATGCCCCAATATTGAAATATCCGGACTTTACCAAACCTTTCGTTCTTACAACAGACGCATCTAATGTAGCCCTAGGAGCAGTTTTGTCTCAGGGAACCCCACCAAATGATCAACCCATAGCATATGCATCAAGAACTTTAAACGACACGGAACAAAAGTATTCGACAATAGAAAAAGAGCTGTTAGCTATTGTCTGGTCATGCAAGTACTTCAGGCCGTATTTATTTGGTCGAAAATTCAAGATATACACTGATCATAGACCCCTTGTATGGTTATTTAATCTCAAGGAGCCTAACTCAAAATTAATGAGATGGCGCCTCAAACTAGAAGAGTTTGACTATGAGATAATATACAAAAAGGGTAAACAAAATACAAATGCCGACGCACTTTCTCGAATTCAGTTAAATACTTTGGATACTCAATCGGTAATAAACAACCCAGGTGACATCAATCTCGACGTAGAGAACTTTTTAGATCAAAATTTTGACCCTAACGCTTTAACTCACGACGAAATTTCAGAAACTCTCGAAATTATCGAAAATGGAAATTCTGAACCCAAAATTAAAATTTTGCAAAACATTCAAATTAAACCTCCCTGCATTAGTAACTCAGGTACCGCACACAGCTCGAACACACCGGAAACACTTAACGACATTCCCATACTAGACGAAATAATCAATAATAAACCTATTCAAATGATTGTCAAAAAATCACCTCATGGCGCTTATGTTAAAACAACCCACAAAAATTTCGATGGCAACAAAATTATAAAAACAACACTACCCCTGAATATAACAGCAATTACGGACTTTCTCAAACAGTTTCTCACCCAGAAAACTACATTTGTTCATTTCATATCTAAAGAATTACGCCCATATTTCCAACAGTCTTTATCAAAATATTTCAGAAACTACAAGTTAATCGAATGTACAAAATTAATACATAACGTATTGCCTGATGAAAGAGAACTACTCATCAAACACAAACATGAAGGTAACACGAACCACCGTGGTATCGAAGAAACATGTAAATTCCTGAAAACAAATTACTATTGGAAATCGCTTAAATCAGACGTTACTAAATTTATACACAATTGTGAAATTTGCCAAAGAGCAAAATACAACAGGAAACCCCCAAAACAACCTTTAATTTTAACGGAGACACCGTCAAAGCCGTTTGAAATTATTCACATCGATACTTTTATTATTGGGAAACAGAAATTTCTGACCATATTGGACAAATTCTCAAAATACGGTCAAGCCCTTCCACATTTTGGAACTGCGATTTCAGTTTGTCAACAATTAGTGTTTTTCTTTTCTTTCTACGGAATTCCTAAACTTATTGTATCTGATAATGGTACCGAATTTAAAAATGAAATTTTAGATTCTCTTTTAAAACTTCACAAAATCAAAATTCACTTCACAACGCCACATCACCATGAATCAAATTCTCCTGTTGAACGACTACATTCCACCTTGATAGAACACATCAGAATTTTAAGAGAAACCGATGACAAGACTGACATAATTTCTTTAATGCCTTACGCTATAATTGCATACAATAGTACGATACATTCTAACACAAACTATACCCCTTTTGAACTAGTTTCAGGTCACACTAATTCTCGAGACCCAATGTTATTAATTCCTTCCCATGTTTTTGGAGAATATATTAATACTCATCAAAATAATACCAAAGCTCTTTACGACAAAATTCAACAAGAAAGCAAGGAACGCAAACAAAAAATCATTGACAAAATTAATGAAAGTAAAACCAACCAAAAATTAATATTAGGCTCGAAAGTATACAAAAAATTGGAAACTCGTTCAGGTAAACTAAAAAATAAATTTACAGGTCCTTTTACTCTAACAAAGATTTTGGAAAACAATAAGATTGAAATTGAATACCCGAAAACAAAATCTAAAGAAGTTATACACATCAATGAAGCCAAAATTATACCCATTGTTCCAGATGGACCGGAACACTCTCGTTCGACACCGACGTAAAATTTCATGATTTAAATGGACATCCTGGATTACTTCCCTTCAAACTTGGAACCGCCAAAATACTTTCAAACCATTGGTCATTCATACAAGTATTTGATCTTACCGCAATTAATAAGGAATTTTACAACATTCGGCAACAATCAAGAACACTATTAGAACAAATAAAGTCTAATCAAAATTACCACACGGAATATTCAAATTCGATAATCGCACTCGCAACATTAGAAAGACGTATAGAGTCCCAAATTAAACAAATCGACCCGCTATCACAAGACAGATCGAAAAGAGGTTTGTTAAATCCTTTAGGCACAATTATAAAATGTATCACAGGAAATTTAGATGGCACAGATGCAGAGCGATACGACAAACAAATCGAGCAATTGCAAGAAAACCAAAGCAAACTAAAAGTAAACACATTGGATCAAATTAGTTTATTGGAGACTACAATAAATAAGTTCCAACACTTAATTAGCAATATTGCACATAATCAGATTGTCCTGAAATCAAGAATCATGCAGATTGAAGCCAATATTAAACGTGTAGCTCTCGAGCAAGCTAAAACTCATGAATATTTCCAAATTCACATTGTCTTAAATCAAATCACTTTAATTTATCAAACTATCTATAACGTATTTGAAAAAATCGAAGTAGCAATCACTTTTGCGAAAATTAATACTTTACATAACTCAATAATCAGTCCTATTGAATTGTTATCAGAAATTAAAAATATCAAAAGTCACTTAAAAACTGACATGCTTCCCCTGGAAGACAGTGTAGCAAATATGTTGAGTTTTGAACGCATAATTGAAATCAAAAGTTTTTCAAAAAATTCTGTAATCACCTTCATATTGGAATTACCGCTGGTTGAAACCGAAATATATCAGTACTTTCGCCTTTATCCCATTCCGATCCCAAAAACAAACAATCTTTTCCAAATTACGATTCCACACAAACCCTACGTAGCATACAGCGGTATGAGATATTCATACAAGGACCAGCAGTGTACCCAAATGCTGCCAAAAGAATATATTTGCAAAAATGCCCACACAGCGTATCTGGAGGACGATCCACCTTGCGCCGTTCAATTGCTATCATATAAGAAAAATATTACAAATTGCCAAATCTTCAACATCAAATTAAGCCAATTACAAGTCACCAAAATTAGTGATGGGAAATGGTTCATCACCACACCTGCACGTCAGATAGCTGTAACTACCTGTGGAACTGCCAAAAACAACATACCACTTTTTGGATCATATTTATTGGAATCGAATCCAAATTGCGAAGTTCGACTACAATCGTTTATTCTACAAACCCACAAGCCCAGTCAGCTGGCCTACGTCAAGCTAAATCTGCCAGCACTGAATTTCACCATGGTTAACCGAAATTCTTCAGCGATCTTCAACCTACCTGCATTAAATTTGGACATCGTCAACTTTAAAGAAACCAGGGACATACAAGAAAAATTGGAACAGCAGCGTCAGCACATCGAAAATGTGTCAGTGCCGGTATATGTGAAAAGAGCGAGTGTTTGGACTATAGTGTTATACGTTTTGTTCTCGATTGCGGCCGTGTACCTTCTCAAAAACTTAATTTTTAAACATTGTCAAAAACCGAAAACCAACGACGAAATTGTTATATAATAATTCCTAGTGAAAACACATCATCTGGATGTGCTTTCATCTAAGGGCGGAGGAGTTAACGCTCCCGAGTCTCAAGGTTAACACGTAGACAAGTTGTTCAACTAGCAAAGTGCTTATCTAACATATCATATTACTTAACACTGTTTCATTACAAGCTGTATTAGATAAGTCAGTCGTATTGTAACCAGGCTGGAATAAAAACGTTTTTTAAAAACAAATTTTCTTTCCGCAAGACGAAAAGTCTGGCATCTCTCAAATAATTCCAGTTGTCTTATCGTAATCACTCACTGGCTATTTTATCTGATGACACGTTTTAAATAATTCAATCCTTACTCTCAGGTTGCGCAACAGCTCAGATTAGTTCGCCGAGGTAACCAATTCTTTTTTTTTCAATTACAGTAATTCACAGTAGTCCCACTACACATTTTCATTTCCAACAAATACCAACTAGGACAAGGTTAACTAGAATTTACTGGTACACACCACCGTTACAGATCCGTAACTTGAAGGTTAACTGCCTGTTTCATTTTCTCCCTTGAGGGCAAATTCGCAACTTCCATTTGTTTCTCTTACTTGACCAACTAACCGTAATATCTTAAAGAGTTCAGCAAAATAATAAAGTTGGCAACTGAAGGTTAGAACGAATTACCTGACAGTGACTCTAAAACTAACCTCTAAATAATAGCAAAACTAACTAGACGCTGTAACTTCTTAGACTTTCGCGGACAACATTTAAACTTACGCTTGAGCTACTTGGGCCATATGTACGTGGTCGATTCATCCTTGTTAAAGGACCTGAGGTTTCACCGATGTCTGCGGTCGACATCTTCGGAGGATGAAATAACACAATGAAAAGTTAAAATCTGAGCACATCTCGGTGCGTTACGATTGTTTGTGTATTTCAATGGCTTTTGTGTTTAGTCGAGGATAGAATGAATCTGTTTTGCAGATTAATTTCGTGCTATCAAACAGAAGATTATATCCAGGTAATGAAAAATGTTCAGCCACAGCAGATTTTTCTCTAAGAGGAGCGTTCACAATCGTCTTGCGGAACATATGCGTTGCTGTAGGTTTAAGCAAACAGAAAAATCTGCTATGACTGAACACTCTTCATTGCCTGGACATAACCTTTTGTTTGAAAGCATGAAATTAATTTGCAAAACAGATTCAGTCTATCCTATATACAGATAAGCCATTGAAATACACAAAAAATTAACACGAGAGACGCGGCTTTGAAAATAGGTAGTGTCTGGTTGGCAGTTGTACTTGTTGGTAAACGCACGGATTAGATATGTTATTCCAGCCTCCGAATACGACGGACCTATGGTCCAAATAGCTCAAGCGTAAGTTTAACTAGACGCTGCTTATTATAGCTATTAGTGTAACGAGATTATTATGGGATTTATAATAATCGAGGAAGTTGTCAGGTGACGAGGCGCTAATAATCGAGTTGCATTCAAAGCTTTATCGTATCATTGTCAACGATGACTGAAAATAAAATCAGCAGTTCTTGTTGTCATTCTAGCGTGCCATGTTACAAGCTTGTTTGGAGTTGAAGGAAAGAGTTGAAATCGACAATTCACATCTTGGGTATTATAATATGATATGGTAACCTGTTGCTAAATAACTTATTCAATATTGTAACTAGTGTATTATTTATAAAGTTGTTGTAACGTTATGATATTAGTAATTACCAATAAAGATTTACCTTAAAGGAACCTTAATTTTCAGTGATACGATAAATGAATATAATTTTATTACTGTTCGAACTAATACATAGGAAATAAGCACCAGTGGTAAGTATTTATAGATATCGCAGGTATACCTACATTTTATATACCTACGGTTCCATTGTACTAACACATTGAAAACAGAATATAGGAGCTGTATTGTTTTGTTATTCTTGTTATTCATAAATTCTTCTGCATGTATTCTTATTTTGGTTTAGTAAGTATAAAGCTATTGGCAACAGGTAACGGAACAGTTCGATAGGTTTACGCTAACCAGTCAACACAAACAACAAATTCTATTTATTGCTGCCCTTTACTATGGGCAAAATGCTTTTAAGTGTCATTTCCAAGCGTAAGCTTTCAAACGAGATATCGCATGCCATTTTTAGTACTACTTTTTTTTCTCAAAACTGAAACTCACATTTGCTTAGTTTCATAATTTCTAAAATTGAATTTCCAACAGGCGCAGGCACTTGCATGTAGTAAGCAATATTTTTGTGATGCGACATACGTTAAAACATTATGTTAGATCATAAGCGAGTTGATGATCTTTTTAAATCAACAATACTACAATACAAATGCATACTGTTGTTTTTTATCCGTTTAACGTGAATATATAAAAAAGTGTTGAATTTATAACTTCTAACCCCAAGGAATTTCGATACATCAGTTACGTATTTTACTAACCCTCATATATTACAACAGACGTTTCCTGCGTCGGAAAGCCGTCAATCTTGAGATATCCCTCGAATATCTAGTGCTTTCGGTGTTCCCGTCTTGAGGGAACGTCGTCGCTTTCTAAGATTAATTCACTTCAGAAGTTTTTAAATTCAAAGTAACCAGTAGAATAATAACACCTCAGGGCTAAATACATCAGGTTGCATGAAGGGTACCTACTTTAAAATCTGTCTGCATCATGCAGACTGCACCATAACCAATTGCGGACGCCACAGTTTCGCCAGTATTACTGCTCATCAGCACGTCGGGATCAAAACGAGTTTTCCTTTGTACATTTTAATAATAAGTAACATCTTTATGTTTATTAATATGGTAATAATATTGGAAAAACAGAGAATATCTGCCAAATTAATTTGTATCCAATTCAAGTATAATTCTACAGTTATTGTTTGATAATGTTATCGTGAGTATCAGCATTTTCATGTAGTCTCATTCCTGCCCTTGTCCCAAGCTGTGTTTCAGGTACTAATTTTCGGCGACGCAATCAGCTCGCACCCAAACCCTAGGTTGCGACAATACATATGTAAATGATATTTTCACAACAATTTAGGTGTGTGAGGCACACCTCAACAAGTTCAACACTTTGTATTTATAACAAAATTAAGCCTAGGTCATGTTGTCTGCACTAGAACAATCTGTGGACAGCTGTTTCGGGTTGTAAAGCCTTCTTAGCACAACTATAATATATTTTCCCTTATAAACGTCAAAGTAGGCGAAGTCATTGCGGAAATAATAATTGTGGGCGACAGCGTGCTATTTATTGGCAATTTATTGGCAATCCACCAGTCTCCGTGGGGAACCTGTATTCTAGATAGTAGCCCACCGGTACTGAGGAGGCTTTATAAGCCGAACCAGCTGTCCACAGATTGTTCTTGGCAAACAACATTGTTTACACTTTTGTTTTGTTAACCCCCCACGAAAAATTTCGGTATTACTGCAGTTACAACTTTTAAGAGATATCAAATCTTTCTTAATATAAAAGTGCATTTATTAATAAAAAATACAGGGTTTCTATAAATGATTCATGCATCTAGGGCGCTTATGGAAATTATCGATTAAGTCCAACATACAAATTATAAATATGAACTAAAGTGGAGCTCTTCCCGGCTCTGCGGCTCGAAATACTTTAACTGACTTCTTAGCTTTAGTTTATAGAAACTGTGTGTCACAGTAAGGAAAACACATAAAATTGCGTAGTTGGAAACTGTATGAACCGTAATTTTATTGTTTACAAAAAATGATTTTTTCCTTTTTCTTGTAGACCTGAAATTACAAACAAATCCGTCGCTCACCATTATTGTATTTTATGAGAAATATATTATTGTTGTTATTTTTTTGCAGTTACCGCCTGTGACTGATACATGTAAAAATCTTCCATATTTTGATGTGGTAGGTTTTTATTATTCTTTGATTCTATTTGGGTACTTTATAATGGGTTTTCCAATAAGGACTTGTCAACTTTTTTTCAAAATAAAATGAAGGCCATTTGAGATATTTCAAAGACTTTATTATCGGGTTGAAGTACATTCAAATTTATGAATAGAACTCGACTTCGCTCATATGGCCACCGCGGGCACGTTTGCAGCGGTCGATTCGTTGGACCCAATTTTCCATGACTCGGCCGAAACGGCTGCTATTTATTTTGTAATTATATTTTGTATTTCCTCTTCAAGATATTAATTTGCCTTCAAGTCTTCCTTTTTGTAAATGTAGAATATAAATATTCGTTTCACTTATAGACATATATTTTTATTTTATAAGAAAACAATCCGTTTTTTGATTGGATATTTGTGAGCTTTTCTAGCACAATTAAATACTTCTCAAACTCGCACAAATCAATGCACACAAATGGTGGATGCGCCAGCTGCACGCCGATGCAGAAATTTCATTTATGAAGACATACACCGTCCGCTTTCGCGGTATACTTCACAAGGGATACATCACGCACATAACTTCAAGAATTTATATTAGACCGAGGTGTTCTTGCTCGCGATTTCAAGTAATGAATTGCCCCATAAGTGTCGAAAATTAAGTAATGGGTCAATTAGAACGTTCTACAGTCATAAGATTGAAGTTTGAAACGTAATGAGTTGGGTATACAAGTAAATTACATCCGCCATTATGAATCGACGCATTTTACCTATTAAATAATCAGTAGCTTAGTACTAGTTTGCAAAATTATAAATAGTTGTAGCTGTAACAAGCTTAATTATTAAGAAACGTAGGTGCTTTTACGCCAAAACTGTATTTGAGAACATACCGTAAGGGACGTAAACCTCTGCACTGTTAATCTCACATACAGGTGCGTGCAAAAAAATCGGGCACTGAGTGAAATCTTTTTGAACGTCGGATAACTCGTGAATGAAGTTACCAATTGACACGGGGTTTTTTGCTGTTTGATTCTCATTTTCTTGTTAACATTTCCAATAAATATCGTTGCGATTGTTTCACTCTATGAATAGTTATGGTATCACGTTTCAATGCATATCAAAATCTAACCGTGCAAAAAAACCGGAAACTTCCACAAATTTAGTAAAACACAAAATTTATTTAAAGAACCACAAAATTAACATTTATCTGACAGAACTATGTATCAATATTTAGTCGCATAACCCTTTACAGAAATCACAGCAGCACAGCGGAGTCGATCAAACTGATAACTTTCTTGAGAGGAATTTTTTTCTATTCCGCCTCCAGCGCTGCCATCAAGTCGTCCGCTTTCTTAAATTTTCGGACGCGGGCGCGCTTTCCTAGCTAGTGCTCGATCGCATTGAGGTCCGGCGACTGCTTGCACATTTTCTCGGTGGCGTGCGGAAGCATAACCTCTTCCAATGTCAAACGATATTGGCGTTCATCTTACCGTCCACACGTCTCAGCAGACCGACCAAGTCACACCTGAAGCGGCCTGAAAAATACACTATAGCATAGTTCACATTTTCAGAAATTTCTAGAGAAGATTACCCCAAATCATTACGTTTCTACCACCCTGATGGTCGAAGCATTTTCCGTCCGGCCGGCGCACGAACCGAATGCCGCCCGAAGATACCAAATTAAATTTACTCTTATGCGACCACAAGAATTCGACCATCCGAACCGATTCAAAAATCTTGTGGTTGGATGTAAGTAAATTTAATTTGGTATCTTCGGACGGCATTCGGTACGTGCGCCGGCCGGTCGGAAAATGCTTCGAACACCGTTATAAAGTCTCCACTATCAAGCACGGTAGTGGAAACGTAATGCTTCGATGGTAACCTTTCCGAAAAATTTCTGAGAGTGTGAACTATGCTATAGTTTATCTTTCAAGCTGCTTCAACCTTGGTCGGTCCGCTGTGATGTGTGGACGGCAAGATGAACGCCAACCAATATCGGAAGATATTGGAAGAGTTTATGCTTCCGCACGCCACCAAATAAATGTGCAGTGCACACCACAGTCACCAGACCTCAATCCGATCGAGCACTTGTGGGAAGAGCTTGAAAAGCGCGTCCGCGTCTGAAAATTTAAGAAAGCGGGCGACTTGATGGCAGCCGTGGGGGCGGAATAGAAGAAAATTCTCCTCAAGAAAATCATCAGTTTAGTCGACTCCGATTGCCGTAAKGAGTTTTGCGACTAAATATTAATCCATAGTTGTGTCAGATAAATGTTAATTTTATGTTTTTTTTTAAATAAATTTTATGTTTTACTATAAATTTGTGAAGGTGTCCGGTTTTTTTGCACGGTTAGATTTTGATATGCATTGAAACGTGATACCATAACTTTTCATATACTGAAACAATCTCAGCGATATTTATTGGAAATGTCAACAAGAAAATGAGAACCAAACAGTAAAAAACCCCGTGTCAATTGGTAACTTCATTCACGAGTTATCGACGTTCAAAAAAAATTTCACTAGGTGTCCGGTTTTTTTTGCACGCTACTGTAAATATAGCTAAATAAAAAAACATGTCGAAAACCAGAAATGAATATTCTGTTCTCTCTTAAAAAATTATACGAAGTGGTAGAAACTTCTCCACTTTAGACGTAGTTAATGAAGTTTATTATGACAATGTATACTGTTCCGTTACAAGCGAGCTATCTAATMACTGAGGGGCSTTTAAGAGCAATGTAGTTCGATATGCTTTCTCTTTGAAGTAGAGAATTCAGTTGGAGTGCTTTTAAATATGCCTTCGTGGCGTTAAAAGAAGCCAATTATCTAGTACACACAACTAGAATATATTTCAGCCAAAGAAAACGTGAAGAAATTGTCGACATCGTAATGCTTTACCTAAGATACCTAAAATTTATTTACAAACAAACAAAATTGACCTTTTAGTCCTATAATTCCTTCAATATATTCTCCGATAGAGGGTTTATCTACTAATCTATTATCTACCTATTGCAGACGTTTCATCCTCAGCTTATAATTATGATAACCCTCATTATGTAAAAGATAATTTGTGTGTCCTAGTAATAACTATCGCCAAGTAAAGACTACTTTATGACTAGAGATATGCTTCTTGCAAGCCTTCGAGTACGCATTCCCGACCCAGAAACCAAGAAGATTTATTGGACCACGGCCGTAGAAGCCTTCAACAGTATAAAAAATTAAAATTATAGTTGGACCATACAATAATCACATTCATGTAAAATAATCTTTTGATGTTCATTATCTTGAAAGGCTTTGTTTCTACCATTATTTCTGCACTAAGACAAACTTTATTAATTACAGTACCAACATCGCTCAACGTAACAGAACTTCTTACTGCAAATGTATTAAGTGTAATACGTGGAGAAGTTTTTAAATTAAACTTATTTTCAATATTTGCTTCTGTTTTGAAAATAATAAACATCTTTCATGAGAATGTCCTTTTTACTGATGGGCATTATACTAAGTATCCTAGTAGGAGTTTAGGTATATTAAGTGTGTTCCTAAAGTCTGTTAACCTTTTAGCTTGCTTTACAGGACTGATTTCTAACCAGGTAGTTTGAACAGCATTAATTTTTCATTTAGTAAAAAGCTGATATATAGAGTTATTACAAATGGCACCTAGACATATTGCAAGACAGTTTCCTAAACTGATGACTGATACCCCAAAACTTCATATTATAACAATGCAGTTCCGCTTCATTGACATAGAAAAGTAAACTATGACATGCTCAAACCTATACATGTTGAACCTAACCATCACATTACATGTTTGTCGTGTAACACGAGAAAAGCATAATGATGTGTAAGAAACTCTAAAGTGTGCTTTTTCCTCCAATATATAATTTACTTTGCGAAGTACCTACGTTCATCCAAACCCGATGAATCATCTGTAATGACTCTGTGTTATGGATTTTTACTAGAAGAAAAACTAATGTTGTTCAAACCGCCTGACTAGAAATCGAATACGCTCACTTAATATAAACATTATGGATGTTGACATGTTGTTTTCCGGGCTGGTTCCCACGTTGGTTATTAGACCTTGACGTTTCGACACTCATGTCGGTGTCTTCCTCAGAAGTAGCTCTGAAACTGAAGTGTCCTAGTCCGCTCGGGTATTTATACTCGTCCGGGTCACTGACGCGTGGGCGTTGTTACGCATGCCCCGGTCTCGGTTGTAATTGTGCGGGTTCTTCGATGGCTTCCTTGTACAGTTTCGGCCAGAATCTCGCTTCCCTCGACAGCATTTGTGCTTCCTCGAATTTGATGATGTGGCCAGTCTCCATTCGATGTTCTGCTACAGCCGACCTATCACCTTGCCGGTCTCTGGTGTCCCTCATGTGCTCCTTGATTCTCGTGCTGATGTGCCTTCCGGTTTGGCCGATGTAAACCTTCCCACAGCTGCATGGGATGCTGTACACACCTTGTGTTTGTAGCTCCTCAGTCGTCGAACGATATTTCGGAAAGGCGTTAGCTATCTTTCTCGGGGCGGTGAAGATGGTGTTTATATGATGTCTTCTCAGCATCCGTCCGATCTTATCTGTACATCCATTGACGTAGGGCAGGTATGCTGCAGCGATGTGCTCATCTGGTTCCTTCCTCCGTGGTTGCTTGTTGATAGCCTTCTCAATCTGTGCCTTAGGATATCCGTTCTTCTGTAGTGCTCTGCGTAGATGTTCTAATTCCTCTTCTAGGTGGTCTGGTTCGCTGACTAGCTTCGCCCGCTGTATCAGCGTATTGATGACTCCAAAATTATGGGATGTTTTTTTAAAGATATTCTTCTAACCAAAACCATTTAAGAAATGTATTTTTTCAGTATGTCCTGTGTTAAAACAAATTCAGTTTCAGTTAAGCTGAAACCTTTGTAACAACCACTTGCTTGACACCTAAACTCCGACCATGATACTACAGTATAATGTCTGTCAGAAGAAATGATGCTTCTCCAAAGAAGGTTAATCTTATGAAAACTATTTATTGTTTTACTGATGATATAAATCTTCTCGATTGCTGAGTTGCAACTGCATCTTCAAAGGCTTGCAAATAAAATATATTTAGAGATAAAATTTGTCTTTACTTCTTCTTCATAACTATACACAATAATAACAAAATTACGTGTATGCCATGTCGCCTGCGTCAAACAATCTGTGGACAGAACTGCACTTCTTGCAGAAATCGTCGTTGGGGACCTCTGTGGGTTTTTTAATCGCGCCCACAGCAGTGGGCTACCGTTCAGGTTATAGTTCTCCACAGAGACGAGTGGATAACCGTTAAATTGCCACTAGATAGCATAGTGTTGTGGAAAACATTCTAATTCTCACATAATATCTATACACAGCATAATAAATGTCCAAATTTCTCACTTATTTCTAGACACCGGTGTAGTAAGCAGATGTTAATATATTCCAAGCATAATATAGTATTCCTATATATACTCTTATGAATACAGAACTCAATGATTGCCATGCTTTAGTCATAACCATAGCATAGACTTCAGCGCGGCAGATAGTATCCTATAGAACAGTAGTTGCTTTGAAACTCTAATCTACTATGGCGCACTAAGTGCGCTACAGTGATTTATATACCATTGGAATAGCTATAAAATTGGCTAAAATATATGTTTTTCCAAGGTACTCCTCTTGGGAAGCATGCAAAAATATATATTTTTAATAATGAAATTTTTTATGAAACAAAAAAAAACAAAAACAATTTTTTGTTGTTAAAAAAATAGGCTTGTAACTCTAAAAAAACGTCAGCAATCAATTACTACTACGTCCATGAAGGTTCTATGCTTCCTTAAACTATATAAAAATTGCACAGTAATTAATATTTACTTAAGAAAATGCACCTGGGAATCTGGAAAGCCACTTCGTCGAGACTGTCGGAAGGCGTGAGGGGTGGTCTTTCGAAGAGCCGGCTAGGTGCCAGTGTCAAGGCCGCGTTGGCGTAACGATTGCAGGGGTTTCGTCTCTGTCTTTTTCTCTTATTTTCCTCTTCTGCTCTTCGGAGGTTGTGCAGCCGGAAGAAGTACATAGACATTCTGCGTGAGAGTATCCAATTAAGTACGGGAAGTTACAAGGTACTCAAAATATCTGAATGGTCGATGGGCAAACGTAATGAGCAACCGGCGAGCTCTCAAGTTTGATGCGTAGCTCTCAAGTGTGGGATGTCCCAAAATAACTCTCAAGTGCTCGGATTTTCGAGGTGTCTAATTTAAATCTTGGTTACTTTAGCACAAGAAGTATTTTTATAAACAAGAAAGTGAATCAAGTATTTTTGTGAAACAAATTATTAAAATTATACGTTCTTGATACTAAGCTTCCTAAACTAAGTCGGCAACAAACACGTATCTGTTTATAAAAGAAACTGTTATAACAAGAGAAAGATATTACAGTTGTGGTAAATTCTTTCCCTTGAGTTATATACAGAATGTCCAACGACAACCCTTTTTTGGAAGTATCTGCGAAAATAAAACTTGGATGGCTTTGAAAGTTGGCTTACAACTAATTCAAACAGTACCAATCGAACTTCTGGTAATACAGGAAGTCGCCTGTAACTTCCATATTTCAAGTAAAATACCCTGAATTTTATTATATTTTTGGATTCTACGATTAATTAAAGGTCGACTTTGTTCAAAGTCATCTATACCTAAAATCAGCAGTTCCAAAATCTGCGTCGATAACTTGACAGTTCAGTAACTTTATAATCAGCTAACGCTGATAAATTATAGTAGGTAATTTCCTTACACCTATTGAGCTGTTTTAAGTTATTGGCAGTTTTCTCGAAATTTTCCACCCATTTTATTTTAAAACCAGCTAAATCTGAATTGCCAGTGTGCCATGAAACCATGACAATTGTTTTAATGGAATTCTTACTGCTGTCGAAACGTTTTATTTGAAACTATTAAAATTTAGGTACGGTTGACTTATGAGAAATGTGTCAAAATCACCAGAACAGCATGTGATAATGTAGCAGTCAAATTTATATTGTTTAATATTTCAAAGCATTCACGCCAGAGCATCAGAAACGTTAGCAATCTAATGGTTATTACGCAGTCAAAAGGCAAAACAATAAAATTCTTTGTGCATTTCTATGATATAAATTTAGCAGTGCGTCATGAATTTTTATCGATTTAAATTAACAACTAATAGTATTCGACTACAGCAACCATTTTAAGTTTAGTTGATCACACTGTTAGGGTAAACGCAAACAATCCTGAAAATGAGATTGTCATAAGGGTTTTCATCAGTCCAGCAGTGACTATTTCGTCTGTTATAAACTCCATTTATTGAAAATTTTACCTCATCGCTCAAAACAGTATTAACCACAAACGTTATGTTCTTGTACCTTTACTGTTATAAACTCGCAAAATTCACGACGTTGTAAAAATTGTGCTGGTTTTGAATCGTAAATGTGCTGATTTAAAAAAAAAGCCTAAAACTGTATTATGGGTACTCCAACTCTCTAAGTATTAGCACTTTTTCAAAATACTAAAAAAAACACAATACCACAAATTTATGTCTGTACCGTGCTGTCTGCATCAGAACAAGCGTGGACAGCTGTTTCGGCTTATTAAGCTTCATTAGCACAGTTATAGCACCAGTGCAAACACGGCACAAGTTCAGCTCCCCTAATATCTCTTGCTCCCAAGCCTAGCGCACCCTATTAGATTTTTTTTAATTTTTAGCAAAAAATTGGTACAAACCAATTATAACTTTTAAACGGCTATCGATCAAAGAATGAAATTTTGCCATCATTGCAGAAGATCTTCATACGATTTTGTCTGAGATAAGAAAGATATGCGAGTTTAAAATTGACTAAGTGTAATGAGCAGTTATGCTTATCTTAGAATGCAAAAATACGAAAAAATACAAATGTTTTATTTAAAATACGGAAGTTACAGGCTACTTTCGGTATAACAGTATATAAAATACTCTTTGTAAGTTATTTTAAGAACAAATCGAGCAATGACTCAAAGCAACTAACTATTATAACTAATATAATTTTATAAGATATGAGGATATTAGCCAGCCGGATAATAAGATAATTCCAAGACCAAATATCCTTCCACCTAATATTTCTATGAAATTATAGTACCATCATTATAATTTTGTACTTGACACTTTTATAGTTTCTAGAAAAGAGATAATATTTACAAATATTCAAAGTTTTTCCTTAAGTATTCGTCTGCTTGATTGTTTTATACTTAATTTATCAATTATATATCGACTTTTAAACAATTTCGACAAATCGAAAAATACTCAAGATCATTAAAAATTAACTAAAGAAAATACAATAAGACACTAGGCATGATTAAACCATACTTAGCAGTAACTACGGAGATGTACTTATTAAAAATAATTAGCTAATAATTAATAATTTTTTGCTTTTAAACGGTTTATACATCTACAAGTTAATCGATAGAAACGACATTAGCACATCAGATCCCAAAAAATTGTTTGCCCATCGTTACAAGTGCAGTACTATAACGACGTCAATATTAAAGGCACACCTTACAACACAACGACATAGAACTGGGTCACGTCCATATTACATAGGAACTGTTGTCTGTGCAGCACTACATTAACGTGCTCCTTGAATGTGAAATGTTACATCTACATGCGACCACAGGACAAAAGCTCTAGTGCTACGCTACATAGAAGGCTGCCATAATAGGGACGAAACCATAACAAACACGTTTTTCCTAAAGTAGTAGTGAAAGCATATGCATTAAGGAACCAATTACTTACGTGGTAAAGTTACAGTATAATTCAAAAGATTAATATACTTTAACCGAGGTGGAAACATAATGCTCGAAACGGTATATGAAGCCCCTTTCACTACTAGTGTAACTAGTGTTTTGACGACAATTCTGACATTCAACGTATTGAATTTAAACTGTTCTCTGAGAACAAGCTAATTTCACACTAAATGGGAGACATTTTATTATATTGTACGATAAATTATTTTGTAGGATAACATAAGGCAAATATCTTGTAATAGAACTAGACGTGACGTCACAAGACCGGTCCGGTTTTTGGCAGTGGCTGCGTGTAGCACTTTAATTCGCTCTGGCTAAAATAGAATGCGCGAATAATTCAAGCTTATCTTCACTAAGCGAGGCAATTCCCTATACAGCATGTCTAGCATTTCCTTAAGAAGAAGTATCTGGACGATCGTTTAAGCAGTTATTTAATAAATAAACGTAACATTAACGTTTCAAGAAAACCATGATTTACTTGTCTCTTCTAGTATGGCGAAAAATGGACGGGATAGCAATTTGTATTCCATTTTTTGTAGAGCTCAAAACTATCAACATTAGCTAACACTAAATAAGGCCTAAGCTTGAATCTAGTTAAGACGCGAAACGTTTAAACGTGGCTGGCGGTCGCACAAAATCCTTGATAATAATAATTGGGCAAATGCGAAATTGTAAATAACTTGTAGTTATCTGTGTCATAATAAATCAGACTATTTTAAAGAACCAAACCAAAATTAAAATGCGGTATGTGTACCTCATACGTAAAACAAATTAAACATCATATAGGTTGCTTCAAAGTAATAGTGTTTTATTCGGACAGAAGTTTAAATGAGTAAATAAAATAGATAGGTAAGTACCGTTATACTCCAATATCTCGTGCTAAAATGCTCAAGTACAAACACTAACAACAACAAAATTCTAGCACATTTTACTTGTATAGTCGAGATGTATTTCATTTCATTTTTTATATTTATAAAGCAAAGAAATAAATACATACACGGACATCCAGACGGACAAAGTACAGTAGCGTTTTTGAAAAAAGGGTTAAAAATGAAACAGAAGTGCATAAATGCTGATATTTTTAAAAGATAGGTACTTAGAAAAGACGTAGATATTTATAAAAGGTCCCAACATTTTTACTTTCAACTTTATGTATATAGATACTACAATGCTTCTTACGCCCTAAGAATTTTACCATTTCTTCAGTAGAGTTTCAAGTGACTGAAATAAAATTTAGTCGAATCTCGATATTCGACCAAAACTAAAGCTAGCGGTTGCTCAATGTTTTCCACTTTGCGAACAAATACGAGAAAATTTTTAAACACTTGATAGATTTATTTTTTGATGCCTACAAACGTGTTCTAAATTCGTCATTTTTATTAATAATGCAGGGAAACATCACCGCGATGACGTTTATTGCGATACAGACTATAAAGCAATTAGATGTCGGAGTAAGCTTTGATGTATATTATTAAATAATAATAATAATAATAAATAGGTATAGAACAGTGCTCAATGAGCGGTCTTTAGCAGTTTCCTACTATTATCTCGTAATAATTTCACATGGCTACTGAAAGAGTATATAGGAGTTCTGTGCGAAGCGGACCGATTATGTGACGTAGGCGTCGAGAGAGAGCGCCACATGCCGTCCCGTTATTATGAACATCCTAGAATAGAAATACATTTAATCCTAGAAATAAATATTCGATTTGCTACTAGTAGATACCTAGCCACTTAATATTGTTTGTATACTCTGTGTACCGCGTATCCAGATTAGATACCTTACATTTATCAGCATAAAAACAATTTCATTTTGCGTTATACGTACTAGGTAGATGAGGTTTAGATACTTGTGTTTCCCATCAATTTAGCAAACACTCATTTCAAAGCTTTCTTTCGAGCGTGATATTAAAAAGCATAAAACTCATTTCACTCAATCCTATATAATTACAGTCCAGTCTCATCGTGCGTACATGTTCAAGGCATTTTACCATACCCTGTAATATGAGCAATTTCCGGTTTTTTATGGAAGAAATATGTGCCTCTATAAACGAATAAGCATATTTTCCCCCATCAGAGATCTAACATTTTGATTGCTTACTGCAAGCATCATATGCCTTCAAGATTATAAGCTGAAAACGAAATATTCCATTGTTATTCTTGACTGCATCTAAATCAACGAAAAATAGCGGTTTTGCTTCTTTGGGTATATTACTTTTAAGATCATTGTAACCGTTTTCTATTTTACTTTTTCATCGTTRTTGCTGGGTTCAAGTCGTTTTACTACGATCCTCTTTGGGCGGCCTTGTTTTATTCGGAATGTTCAAGTAACCACGTAGGCTATATTCAAATTTCTTTATTTTATTCATATTACGTCTAAATAAGTTTGGTTCACATTTCTTATAGGATTTGGGAAAGAAAGGCATTTGGAGGGTCGGAGGGATAGATTCGTAAGTGAGTATGAAAGAGATGCAGTTCAGTTTCAGTGTGTTCCCTGAAAAGTTCACAGGCTAGTACTGTTTTAATTTTAGCTTACATTTATGTTTTAATTATTTCATTAAATCACGTATGCAGGTTTCAACGAGCATCATTGTCACTGTATAAGCTGAATTATTAAGGCAAACCGTTTTTTAATTAGCTAAAACTGCTAAATGTTAGTATTTGAAACGGTTCATACTACGCCGCTGTTTTAACATTAGCTGTGGTATTTTCTTAGCTGTATTCTCATATATTGTATATTACCTATTTTCTCGCGGAAATAGTTATACATGGTGCGTGAAAGTATGCTACAGGCTTGTTGCGTTATCTAAAATTTCCTGGGCAAACGTCTGGTAAAAAACCCAAGATTTTTGCACTAAGCCCTAAAACTATATCTACTGTCGATAAAGAAACGCATAAGATTTAAAATAAGTTATCGTATTTTTAATAAAATAGTCATCTAAGACATTTAACCATTATGTGATTTGTTATAAAAACAATGAAAATGGACACAATTGGAGAAATGGTTATTTAATACGTCCATAAAAAGAAGTTGAAAAAATTACATAGCCAAGTAGGCAAGCAAATGTTCATAATGTGATGAGTCAATTTATAATTTGACACACCTCAAAAAATTGTTCGAGATAATAAAGTGAATTAAACCTGCCGGTACTTTGTGTTCGTTCCAGCTGCAGTAAGCACTTGTGAAATACCTTGAATCAAGAAAATCTGTCCCAAAGATAACAAAAACATCGACTTGTATTAATAGACAAAAAATTATCATCTGTGGATGCCAGTGAAACTGAAAGATTTTTGAATCCTAAGATGCTGGAATATCCAGTCTGAAGTAATGTTGAAGTTAGCAAAATCCGACTTAGTAGAAATACGACACTGACAGTGACAATTCTTTAAAGTACGAGTCTCCTTTTAATCTGTGATGTGTACAAATTTAATTAAAATTGTGGTCTAACGGAAACCGAATGAATCTAAATTATAATGATGATACGTTATGGCGGTAGACAGCTGAGTCATCAGACAGTRTGTCAATGATTGTTTAACATGAAACACCAAAACAGTGTGTAGGATTTTCCAAGGTTTGGTCATTCCAAATTAAATGACGACACAAAATTAAATATTTTATTTGAAGCAGAAGAAAACGACGTGCCGCTAAAGGAWGAATTTCATTCTTATAAGATTCTATTGATCTATTTACAATTTGCAAGGTGCTGATGAGAAAATGTGATGAAAACCACAATTATTTAAGAAATTACTGTTGCCGTTTACATTTATTTTGTACAATATACCATGTACCGAATGTAAGTTTTTAAGAAGTATTCTGTTTTCCGACAAATCATAAACACGCAACGTTCTCAGACGCTTAAGTCATTGGTCAACGTATTATCGGCCTTACTTTTATGAAAATAATCTTCTCAAAAGTGTTTACTACCTGCACTGATATTTGTTAATGAGTAGAGCAAGGATATTCCAAGAGAAGACATTTGGCTTTAGCAAGATGATGCACCGGTATATTTTGGTGTAACGGTATGTCACTTCCTTAGTGATGTTTTTGCCAATAGACGAAGAGGTCGCAGGAAAATTGCAGAATGCCCGCCCCGATCGTCAGATTTGACTACTTCAGATTTTTTCTTTGGAATCATTTAAAAAGAAAAGTATGGATACGTGGACCATCCAGACACACTGGATAAATACAAGCTGGAATTCGAGCTGAAATGCGATTACCACCAGACGTTGTTGAACATCCAAAAGGTGTGTCTTGGACAACGTCAAGTTGGACTGCAATTTGGACATTTGGGTGTGTAAATGTTTGTTTTTTCTAATTCTAAACCTTATTATTGCATTAAATGTGGAGACCAAAGTCAGTTTATGATGTATCTTGTTTGACGCCATAGTAACAGACTGTTTTTGTTTTAATGTCATCAAAACAAATCTCTTTTTAAACCTTAATTTACCTGTTTCAGCGCTTTTTCAAATTTTTTGCAAACAACCCTTATTTTGAATTTTATGCTTTACTTTATCGACACTCTGTATCAATGAGTTGCCTCGTGCATGAGACATTAGTATATGCTCACAGAAATCACTATCAGAGAGTGATAGTGATATGGAACACATTAATAGGATTTGCGTTTCATAAATTGTTTTAATAACTACATTTCGGCAGTTGTCAATATAGATAAAACGATAGACGCTTTTTAATTTTTCAACACAGTTGAAAGACGACTTATTTGTTTACAATGTACATATGCTACGAATCTTGGATGTTTATATGTTTCAATGTATATATAATAAACAACACATAAGTTCACGCGGTTATAATACAACAAACACATAAAAGATTTCTGTTCTTGTAATAAAGAGATATTTAGGACACCCTGTACACAATAAAAAAAAACGATTCCTGCATAACCTACGCTTCATCTACTTCATGCATAATGGAACAAAATTACAAAGTCAATAAACCACATGATGTATACACTACGTGGAGTTCTTAATGGTACCTAAATCTTCCTAATATAATTAACCGTTTACAAAGGCGCAGCCCAACTCAGTAAGCAAACACGCATTAAGCGACAGTTCGCGTTTTATTTTTAGTACGGATGGAAACAACTGCCTGATTATCTCCCTATTTCCATTCCATTTCCTGGGAAACGTAGGCCCGTTTCGACGAAAATCGTCCAATGCCGAATACACGATTGAAAGTAATTTCAGGTAGGCCGCAGAATATGAGTATGCTGAGTGTTTATCGTTTTGGGGTGGTGAAAGTGATTATTACTCAGTTTTCTAACCACTAACGCAATTTAGTTATCGGTTTAAGCATAAACTTGCAAATGCCTTGTAGGCAACAAATTTGTCGCTACGTTTTATTAATGTTAGAAAGAAGAACAAGCAAAAACGTTTTATTCCTCCTTCGTGGTAAGCTTACCATGGCAGGGAGAGTGTGATAGTTGATATTTAACAAACTCGAGAGGCCTCAGCTTTCCGTGGAAAGAAAGGTGTGGTTGAAATTTAAAAAAAAAGTTGTGATAATCTTACAATTATAGTTGATATTTAATGAACTCGGACACTTGTACACTTGTAGTAGAAGAAAAGGGTGGTAGTGTAGTAGATTATATTTAATTATTATCTGATGTTACGTATGAATTATCTTGTGAACGACTATTTGGTTTATTTGTGGTATTTTATGAATTTTTCATTTCGTACTGCCCTTGCTGGTATACAACCAGTCATCTTTCTCGTTACTTTGCTTCCAGTATGACTTAGGTGAGAGTTTTATCAACCTTTTTTCCCTATTTGCGGATCCTTGGATCCAGTATGTTTTCTGCTGCTGATGCGAGCAGATAACGCAATATTTTGCGGATTCGTCTAGAAATCCTGCCTTAACGTTCTCCTTTGGCGATTTTGGAGTAATTGAACTGACTTGTTAGCCACTTTCATCCTTTGCTGCTTGATTTTCGGAGAATTCGACGTTTTATGGCAAATTTCGAGTTTACTTGTCTTTGGCTTTTGTAACCCACTGTTGATTMAATTCCTTATCTGGGTAAGTGCACATCGTGAAGGAAAATTCCGATTTCGTTTTCATTGTGTTCCTTATTTTTTTAGTCGTAGGTCATACCGTTAACTGGTTTGGTAGCTAATATAATTTTTGCTGCTCTCAAATTCTAAGTTTAACTGAAGGCCATTACCACTTGGTAAGAAAATGGTTAATAAAAGATAGATTTTGTTGGTCAGTATTGTAAATTTTTAGGCCTTTCTTTCCTTGGGTTTGTGATCTGGGTTGGTTCCCATTATTTTACAATAGAATTCACAATTCATTCTATTGGAAACGTGTTGTACAACCCGAAGTTTACGTCTTGTGTAGATTTGGATCACCTCAGGAAGCCCCGCATTATCGGTCATCACCCTCGTCATTGGGAGTCACCACAATTCAATCTACACCCCATTTGCTGCTGGTGTCCTAAACGGTGGAACTTTAGGAATTTTCTCCATTCTCCGGCAAGTCCGTGCATGTTTTTGTGGGTGTCCAATTAAGAGAAAGAAGAATAATGCTGGTAATACACGATATGTTACCTTAAGAAAATTTAAATTTGATGTTATTGCAAAGAAAGAAAATATTTCTAATTACCGTAACTCAAGAGAAAAGGAAGAGCAAGAATTGCCTGCTCTCTTTACTATTTTTATCTTGTTAAGACAAAATATAAGCTGAACATTATTTAAGCTTAATTGTAAACCGAGTATAATTATACAAGAGTGCCACCATCTCGTCTCTCACGATTGTGTATGGTTTGTTTTGTCACACAAATGCATTTCATATTTTCCTCTTTGTAGATTTGTTGGTAGCAATCAATATTTACTATGAACATATAACTATAGTTGTATTACCGCTATTAACTATTCATGCACGGGTATTTGTTTCGTACGTATGTTGTTATAAATCAGGGTTGGTTAAATAAATGAACATTTTAGTTGGCGAAAATTATACTGGTCTCTTACGTGAATTTTCTTAAGTAGTTTCCCGTTTTCTTAATTGTGAAATCCGGCGCAAGCTTCACTTTAAGCTTATAAAAAACGTGTGGCGCTCTCTTTAACTACAATATATTTTTATGTTTACCCACCCCACCCTACCGTATGGTTTAGTCGATGCAATAGTAAGCTTGTGTCTTATTTTTTCGGTAAGTACCTTCACTCTTTGTGCCCCCCCCCCGTTTATAACGAATTATTGCCATTCCTTCTTTTGTTTTTGGTGTTTTGTTACCTCGTAGCAATAAGGAGGTAACACTGTAACTTCCTGCAAGAATTTTTAATTTTGAAATTAGGCATTTTAGGATTACGTCATCCAATATGGTTGTCGAAGTTGTTCAAACTGAACGACTCATGCGTTGATTCGGCTCATCGGCTCACAGCTGATGAATAAATGAATTGGCATCATTCGTGTGTCATTCGTGGTTGACGAGACGACGCCATGTGTACATAGCATATTTATATACTGTAACGAGAAACTGCTTTCGTGCTTTCAGTTTTATTCGTAATCCATAACAACACTAAATCAATAAATTAGGAACAACCTGTGTCGTTTGAGAAGTGTAGGACTATAAGACCTGMTTACCCGTTTTTTACGAGAACGAACCTGMTTTGAACAATTGCGATTTGTAAGAAATATTAATAAAGCTTTACTCGTAAGTAAGTTAAACAACTATTGCTACCGTTTCAGGACAKAATTTACAGCTGCATAAGCAGGTGTAACTTCTAACAGCTCAGTAACTCGTTCTCAAAGTGATCATGGATAATTTGAATGATCCGACATTTGTCTTCGGCGAACATTATTTTTAACTGTTGGGWTTCTGACCAGTTTTGAATCGGAATTCTGCTGGATTATTAGTCATCATTTGTGCGAAACCAACGTTTGCAGTGGCGTAGTGCATGTTAAAGAAGGATAACAAAAGGATTTGTTTTACAACATAATGTAAAACAAACTTTTAGATCAATTAGGTAGCTTGGAAACAAGCTGATTGACTGAACGTATGTGCTTTGTCTCACTTGATTTATCAGATAACTCTGACGATCGTTTCGACTTAGAACGGTCATTGTCAAAGAGAGTTATCTGATAAATCAAGTGAGACAAAGCACATACGTTCAATCAATCAGCTTGTTTCCAAGCTACCTAATTGATTCAGGATGTTTCACAATGAATGCACCTTTGAATCCATTCAACACAAACTTTTAGAGTGCTCTCCGAGAACTTTCCGCAGCCTGACTGCATAGCAACAAAAATTGGCGGCTTAACACCTGTCATCAAACTTTACTAAAATGAGGGAAACAAGATTTAATACGTCTTCACTCGATGCAACGGGTTCTGTCAAATTATTTTCAATTTATTCTTACTCTCTTGTGATGTTCTTGTAATTATTGCCAGTGTAATTGTGTGTTAGTTAGCTAAAAGGTACACACTTTTTGTATTTGGTTTTTAGAAATGTCAATTAATAATCAATATAATTTAACTAATAATTGACTGGGTGTTTCATTTGTTTATGAATGAAATTCATAAATATCATTTACTTATTAGCAAATAACTAAGATTGGTTAATAATTTGGAGTATCATATTTATAAAAATAACATTTATAAATGGTACTGTGTACTGAATCACACAGTATAGCTAGCGTTATTATACATAAGACTAAGCGCTTCCTGGTCATTCACGCTTTATCTCAATGACGGTTTATTATATAAAATATTGCCCAAAACCAAACTTTTGTAATTCTTGTATAGCTTAGTCGACTTTTCTTAATTTTTTTATTATTGTTATTTTTATTATTATTAATATCTTGATTTGCGTAGGGACACTAGATTCATGAGACCTTTAAGCTACCCTATAATTTTTCAGTTACAAAATAAAGATTTATGCAAGTTTATAGCTTGAAATGAAAGGTCATTCAGAAGTTATATCTCTGTTTGCCTGGATTTATATTATTAAATGCTAYGACTTTACAATATCTATCTTAGGAGTCTCTTAATTTGGTACTTGATTCAGCCTGAAGTATGACTTTTTGTGATTTAAAAAAAAATAGCTGGTTTGTCCTATATTCAACATTTTGCATAAAGTAAAATTCATATTTTATTGATAATACCTATTAATGTAATTTAGCCAAAAGCACAAATTCAATTTTTGCATACGATTGGGGTGTTTTATCGAATAATGTGCAAAAAATGTACTGGCTTATATTTATAATACACTATTTCTAGTACGAGAAGTGAAATCATTATTAAATAAATAATTCTGGCCAACATGAATGAAAAAGTCATAAAATTTATTTGTTATTTTAATATTCTAGAGCAAAAACTATCTTCCTGATGACATTCGAAATGTTTGGTTATACGATAATACTAACATAATAATACTAGACTAGGAAATTTTGTAGAGAAGTAGTCAATAACTTAGGTTTTTCTCCAGCTGAATGAATTAAGGAACATTTAGAAATGTATACACTATAATCGAATGCGTCGATTGCTATATCAGTAATTAACACTTTATCAACCTTGGAATCTTAGCTATTTGTTGCTCAGTATTAAGAAGTTGAGGAAAAGAGCATAGTGCTGTCCTATATGAATGTTCTATGCATGTCGCTATTGTCAGTTTTACTTAAAATCTCAGCAATGTCTAACAACAGATTTCGTATTTAGAGGTTTTCTAAAGAGAGTAAAGCCCTTAAATCTCAGGACGTTGAACTAATTGTTAACCACCATAAGACAGCACCAAGTGAAAACGTAATCCGTGCACCATTCAAAACAAAGGCAGAATACTGAGATATTAAGGTGTTTAAGCCTATAATATACTTTAACTCTGTTAATCTTAGTTGCTAATTTAAGAGGAAGTTGTGAAACAAAAAGCCTTTAACGTCTTACAGAACGATTTCTGGAATCAGATTCGTTTCAAATTAGATCGAAAGCAAATAAGTTTCATTGAAGTTAAAGTGCACAAAGTGTTTATTTTAAATAAGTAGAAATTTGTCCACATTACACATGTTTAGCAAAAAGAAAATTAAGTATTTATTCAATGTATTACAATATAGTTCTTTCCTTCATATTTACTTATTTTAACATCAATGACTTGCACAAACAAAGAAAACGTAGAAAGATACTGTGTATAGTTATCTGCAGATTGGGCATCTCCTTTCCCTTCGGTGCTGTAGTTGCAGCTATATCGTTTGTCACGCAACAAAAAAAGAAAGTTAATCTTATCTGGCGTTGGTGTCAAGTATGCTGTTAATTTATTATCCTCCAGGAAACACTGCAAATTAAATTTTTTCGTATTACTTTCCGTTTCGGTTTAATTTGATTCACGAGAAGGAAATGTAGCAGCAGTTCAAATCAGCTTCCACCTTGATTAAGAAAACTTTTTCTGCGATATCCCTAAAAGAAATGGTTATCGTTAAAAACGAGAAAGGCGCGGAAACGTTTATATGTTGTATTTTCTGTTTAAATTACATTAATAGGTCTAAACCCAGAAAATAATTATTATCACGGGTATGACGTGTGACGTACATGGTGTTAAGGGCTTATTTATTTAGTAAGCGCTATCCATTAAAAACTTATGTCAAAAGTTGTCCCCCTGCAAACAAAAGTTTACCTGTTTTTGCAAATTTTTAAATTTTTGCTATATTTAAAGTTATTTAAGGTGTGAAGTTTTCAAAAAATCACTCTGTATAGGTTTTGTTTTGCTAGTCGGGTTGTATTATAGAATAAATTTAAATACTCCTAATATAATATTCTAGCAGTAGACTGCAATTACTAATATTTGTTGGCGTTTATCTACTTTGTTAGTGTTTTTTGTCTCGTAATGTTTAGTGAATGTAAAGCCAGCGTTACCAGATCTACGGATTATTCCGTATATCTACGGATTTCAGGTAACATCTATGGAACTACGGATTTTTTTCAAAATATACGGATTTTTCAACAAAATTAATATTGATAAGGTGACATCGATTTTTTAATGTATAAGATAAATTCCATACCCGTTTTACTGCAGATGATATGTATGATGATAATGTACCATTACACATTATCATATCGCCACCTAAAAGATAATAATTCCCTAGATTTATAAATTTAGGGTTTTAGAAAGATATTCGCCGTATGCATTTTGAATTTGTTGACACACAGATTTGCATGCAAGGATGAGATATGTTTAAGAAACTCAAACTTTTGGTTTTATAATAAATAATATATATGTATATACTCGTGTCTACGGAATTTTTTATGGATATTTTATTTTTCTTTCTGGCAGCACTGATGTAAACTGTTAGTTTCCTTTTTAACGTTTGTACTGACGATGGCTAGCATGTAGCCGAAAGCGCTTTACATTTGAAAAATAAAGTGGAAGTTCACATTAAGAATATTTTCTTTTGAAGAATTAATTAATAACTCCACTTAGAGAATATGGATCAGTTTTCAATTTTTAAACTCACATAACTAAGATATACCCTATACCCATATGGACTTAATTTGCACTTATTGTGTAACTGTAAGTTCTCTGAATCAAACGACTCTGTGGACAGCAGTGCCTACAGCTTGACGTTCGACAGAGTGAAAACGGAAACTAAATATATCCACTCATCAAAAGTACATAATCGCACTGTGAAAACTCACGAATTTAAGGAAGCACAGTTTAGTATAATGTAGAGATCGAACCAAATAAAATAACAACAACTTTTATTTTGTGTTTTGCGTTTGCTTAAAAAATTGTGACGGATAATTTATAACAATGAGAGAATCCATTCTATCCTCTCTCGCGAGTTCCCTTTACACCTAAATTTTTAGAGTGATTCCCTAAAATGTTGGGGCAAAATCCATTTCCTGCAAACAAGGTTTTACTCCTATTCAGTAATGAGACAAGTTATTAAAAAATGATTATTATTGGAGAGAACAAAATCCCTTGCGATAGTCAAAAATCTTTAAACTAGCAGCTTACACGCTTACAGTAAATGTATGGTGAGCATAATTGAAATTTGACATGCATAAAGATGCACCGCTATATTTTGCTTTGAAGGAATTAACATTTTCGGTTCTTAAGTAAAAAAACGTCTATATATCGAGAAGGACCTAATTTAGATCGTCTAGACCTTTATTAGTGCAAGCAGGTGAAGCAAAAAATCGACGAAAATAATTACAGCTTCACGATTCTTTTAGAATATGCCACGACAAGGGCCGATTGTTGCATACTAGCAGGGGGCGGCAATGTTCAATACTTATTGTATTTTTGTAGCCGATCACCAAAAGTAAAAACTAAATCGTTAATATTAAGTAGCCTACTAGATTTTTTTAGTTACTTCATTATGCTACATTTTTTATATTATGGCAATTTTCGCAAATAGGAAAACGATGACATATATATCTAAAATGCTATTACATGTATCCCTAGTAAAATAGGGGTTCGATCATTGAAAAGCTACCAACTAAGAAATTTTAACTAGCAAATGGAGTCCTGTTAGACTTTCATTTGAAAGTCATTATCATTCTCAAATGTTGCAACTCCTTCTAAAGTTATGAGGGTTTTTATATAAAAATGCTTCGCAGTCACGCTTACAATAAATGAGGCAAGCAGAGGTAAACTTAATGGAGTAGCCATACTCGCGTCCCTCGGAAGTAACAGTAAAATTGAGCCAAAGCAGTCATAATATTGATTGGCGTAGACAACTGGCATCGATTGGAAGATTAACTAACACATGTACTACTCTACCGACGGAGCTTTCTAACTTCGAAGTTTTTTCAGATTGAATCATCATTGTCGGACTTGAATATATAAGTACGCGCCATTGTATAGACAATGATAGTAGCGTAGAAATAAGTTGTAACATGATAACATTTATTACTTAAAAGTTTGTAGTTCTTGCGACGCCATCTGGAGTTTTGAGAAAAATATACTGCAATAAAACGATATTACCCAAATTTTATCCTAATGCGTTAAAAAGCTAGTGAGCGTTACTGGCCGAGGACTCTATACGTTAACACGTATTTACTTAGGTAATCAGTAATTTTCCGTGTTGAGTTATGTTGGGGTTAAGTTTTCAGTTTTTTCCCCATCTCCCTCCTGCAACTTGTCCAGTATATTTATCTTCTCATCTTATTTCTCTTTCTCTTTTAAGACGTTGTGTACCACTCCTATTTTCCCTGTATCTATTACCTCAAATTTTTGTCTACTTAGTCCGTTTTGTTTTCTACTTTCTGCATCTTAATTGAGTATGTTTCATAATTGTATTAACAGAAACTGTACTCTACTTTTAATACTTAGTACTTTTAATCTTGTCCAGTACTGTTTTCTCTTCTTTCTTTCTCAAGTATGAAAATCAGTACGTGTCAATCTAGTTTCCTGCTTGTGGGTTGTGCAAGACTCACATGCATAGGTCAACGTCGGTATCATTATTATTCTTTAATTTTAATTTGCCTTGGAATTACTTTTTTCCAGAAAGTTGTTCTTTATGTTGTACCATCTACGAGTTCTTTATTCTACTTCAATTATTTTGTTTTCTAGTACATCCTTCGTTTATCCCCAATTCCAAATTTGTAAATTTATCAACCTGTTACAAAATTGCGTAATGTGTTTTTCATAATTTCATGATACTCTTGAATTTGAATTACATGTTAATACAACGATTTTTATGCGCAAAACCTATAGTCCATCGTTTAGCTTTAAGTTTGCTGATTATAATGCCATTAATGATAACATGAACGAAATAGATTGGCATAGTGAGTTCCAAAACTTGGACTCAAATGAGTCACTTCAGAAACTTTATTCTGTACTGTATAGTTTATTTGATAAATATGTACCGCGGTGCGTTAGAAAATCATGCTGTTATCCGAGCTGGTTCTCAAAAATAACAATTAGAACACTTAAAGAAAAGAAGAAATAACTTAGTCTTTGGAAAAGATATGGTAATAAGATGGACTACTTAACTTTTAAAATACTTAGAGGACGGGGGAAGTATCTCATTAACAATGACTATAGGAATGATATCATTGACGTGGAGCCAAAACAGTTCTGGTCGTTTGCGTATAATAAACGAAAAGCATGTGTCGGCATTCCTACTGTTATGAATGATTGTAATGGTGCAGCATTTAGTTATTTTGATATATGTCAGTGTTTTTCGAAGTACTTTTCATCCGTATTTGTTGAATCCCGTTTATCGCAAGAGTTCATCTCGATTGGCCAAAAATAATTATGTATGTGCTCCCTCAATAACTGCGGGCGATATTAGGAAAAAAGTACAAGCTCTTTCAAAACAGGGAATAGGCCCTGATATGACACCAGTCATTTTCATAAAGGAATGCATGGATAATTTGTTGGCTCCTCATCAGTTAATTTTCAATAAATCATTAGGAGAAGATGTCTTTCCTAGAATCTGGAAAATTGCTGCGGTTTCACCTATCTGTAAATCAGGCAATAGGAGTTTTGTTGCTAGTTACCGCCCAGTCTCAAAACTGTGCATTTTTGCTAAAATTTTTGAGTCAATTATATACGATCATGTCCTCTTCCACGTAAAATTTCTGATTTGTCCTTCTCAGCACGGTTTCATGAGTGGACCCTCAGTGGTTTCTAACTTGTTTGTGTACACAGAATTTTTATTACAACAAATGGACAATCAACAACAGGTTAATACACTGACTTCAGCAAAGCGTTTGACAAAATTGATCTTTTCATAATGCTTAATAAATTATAAGACATTGGTGTGTGTGATTCTCTTCTTGCGTAGTTTGAATCATATTTGTTTGATAGGAGTCAGTTTGTGAAGATTGGTAGGGTTAAGTCTGATCAGGTAGAAATAACTTTTGTTGTTTAATATCTATATAAATGACATTTCCAATTGGTTCAAAAATTCAAATTTTTTAATGTAAGCCGGTGATTTAAAAATCTATCGTTGTGTTTCTTCTATAGACAACTGCAAGCTTCTCCAGGAGGATATTGAAAGACTGAAATCGTACTGCCCGAATTATAGCTTTTTTTAACATTGATAAATGTTGCACGATATCGTTTACCAGGAATAAGAGCATTATAAAATTTGATTATAGTATAAACAGTAGCTTGTTGAATAGGGTAAATTCAATTAGAGACTTGGGTGTTGTATTTAATTCAAAGATGCTATTTGGTAAACATATTTCTTATATTGTGAGGAAGGCAAATAATAGTCTAGGATTTATTTTTAGAGTTTGTTCTGCATTTAGAAAATGGATATCTTTTAATTCTTTGTTAATGGCTTATGTCAATAGTATTCTGAACTATGCTTCGGTTATTTGGAATCCCCAATATATTGTGTACATTAATAGCCTTGAAAGGATTCACGACAAATTTCTTAGATATGTTGCTTATAAACTTCGTATGGATCTGCAGAGTACTGATCTTATACGTCAACACTTTCGCATGCTGCCTCAGGAGCAGCGACGAAGTTTTGCAGATCTCCGTTATCTGCACAGCATTTGCAATGGTGCGGTGGACTCGACAATTATTTTGAGTATGTTGAATATTTCGGTGCCTTCTGTGTATAACACTAGGTCTCATAATTTGTTTTGTGTACCAGTACATTTCACTAATGCATATGCAAACTCCCCACTTCTTAGAAGTATGAAGTCCTACAATTCATTAAGCAGGCTAACTAAACCATCACTTGAAGTTGATATATTTAGTGATTCTGTATACTCATTTCGGAGAAAAATTTGTAAGTGCTTCACCAATAAATTCTTCCTTTTCCTTTCGTATTTTGATAGTTTACTTCTTACATAATGTTATAATCATAAATTAGGTGTTAATTGGGTATTTGCTATGTATTTATATTTTATTAAATTGCATATTAATAGGTAGCATCTAATTCACAAAACATCTGTGACATCTTATAAATTCGAAAAAATGGATCATAAGGTGTATTTTTAATGTTAAAAATGTGAATATTTAAAGGGACCGCCAAGACACGAACATATTGGCCGTGACGTCAAGTGTCTTGTAAATGGCCGCTTGTTTACATCTGGGGTCAGCGCGTCACGCGTCAGCCTCAACTCGTCAATTTATCAGTTTCTTGTTTGCGTTGATTTTGTGACAAGCGAATTAAAATACGCCAAGAAAAAGTGAAATACTTATGAGTTATGACTTCTGAAGGCATGTTCATTGTTATGGAATTTGTGTACAGCGACGAGCGGTTCAATGCGGCGGAGATGAGGAACGTAAAAGCAATAGCATAAGTGAACTTTTTATCAAATTAACGTAGTATTGATAATTTGATCACAGTGGGTTGTTGGAAACATACTATTTGTAAACGTAAAAATGTAAGAATCAAAAATGTACCCTAAACTTGACATTTATTTTAGAGGTCAAAATAAATATAAATTGCTATTTATTTTCGGGGCTCTTGCGGCTCGTTTCCGGTCTGGCTAACAGTCGAATATATGGGGAACAACGTCGTTCTTTATTATAACATTTTCCTCTACCAACTTAAAACGCATATAATTTTTAATATCCTTTTCAAGCTATAACAAAATGGAAACTAAATGGTAAACACTTATGTATAACCCGAAAAAGAATAATAAAACTTGCAGTAAGAATTAAGATGATCTTCACAACAGAAAAACAAACTGCGATTTTGGCATATCACATCTAGGTGCCTTAAACAACGTTTTCATACGTTGATAGTCTCGAGGAACGGTTACAAAAATTTTGTTAGCTATACTGACTGAAGTACTTTTATAACCATGTACAAAACAATACTTGTTTTGTTTTCCATACATAATAGATGATTGTAAAACTACACAAATCACTTTTTGGTGCGACCTCTTACACCGTCCTTTCAATAAACACCACACAAAAGCTTTTCCAATACAAGACTGATACTACACCATTAAATAGCACGCTCCTCGGTAATGTTTACATGACACTTGACGTCACGAGTTGAATAACCTTGGATAGAAGCGTTTTGGCGGTGAGTCCTAAAATTCGAATTTCAGACCTGCAATTCTCTACCTACAAATATTTTTTTGTTTTTTTATTATGGCGTACGATATACATGCACTTCAAGATTCATTTTACGTCATTTTCAAAAAAAAAGTGATAATACTCAATTAGGTATTAATTTTACATTTTAGTCGTTTCTGTTTTGCGGGGTGGTTTATTCTATACTATGTTAATTTCATTATTGAATAAGTTGTAAGCACTGTTTTAGGTTCGTCCTGTTTGTGCTTCTGTATATAAAAAAATGCATGCAAAAAGGTTTGGAATCCAGATATAATTATAAAGGAAGTTTTAACATTTTACTGTGGAATTTGAAACAATCATCTTAGAAAAATTAAAAAGAATGAAACCTTAAACCCTTTAATTAAAAATTAAACCATTTCAGTTATACATTTACAGGCGATTTTCTATCATTCCCCAAATATCTACGTGACACTTATAAATACCAAGTATGATGGCAAATTGGCCTAGAAAGGCTAGAAATGTCGTACGCATCGGGATATAAGTCTTATTGGATCTTAAATGTTTAGACGCAAGCTTCAGTGACTTACAGTAATACGTGTTAACCAGGCTGAAAACGGGTTTACCTAAATAGGAACCTTTTCGCACTTCTCAGTTTTCGTGTGATTCTCATTACATGAACCCAAAGCCAAAACTACTGCTACCTACCCCCTCTTGCATTTCCTAGATTGATCTTCATTGTCTAATCTTAAACGAACCTGCTGCTGTATTTAATGAACCACCTATATTAGTAGAAGCATATTGTTGACTTGATGAGTACGCTATAGTATACAAACATGCATCATCATATATATAAGCAGATATTAGAGCTGTAATTGGCTTGCTGCGGCTCAAATTCCACCCATTGTGTTAATGCGGACTTACAAATGGATTATGATGTGAAATGTCAGATTCGTCCTGGGGGAAACTCTAATCGCTAGCCAGGACCCCTGCGTTGCTTAGTTAATTAGAGTACAACACAACTCCAGATTAAACAAATGGTTGCAGCATATCGATCCTCTACGACAAGATCCCAAAATAAACCGTATTCAAATCAGAAATACATCAAGAAAACGTCCACACGTTATTCGCTTAAATTATCTGGAACGGAGTTCCGGTATTACAGATAAGATATACGACGCGGGCAAGACGAAAATGGCAAGTTGATGCCTGTAAATGAGAAAACAGACGCTTTCCGGTTGAGGTAGGCGCAAAACATGCTTTTCCGAATTGGATTGCACCGTTTCAGCGCTTGCACTGAAGCGCCGTAGCGTCTTAAATTTAATTTTATTGGCGTGCAGCTAGATTGAACTGTAAAGGTCTGCGAGGCGGCACGACGTCGTTAAACTTTTTTTTTCAAAGATTTTTGTGTCAAAGTGGCTCTACTTAACATATACAGTTTTATAAAAATCAGTTTTACTATTGTAAACATCTACAAAGTGCGAGTATCTTACCTACGCTTCAGCTTTATCGTTTGAAATTTTGCATTATATTACCTGGCCAATTTTCTTCTTTTTACTTGTACTGCAACTAACGTAACTTAGTTTCCTTGGAGGTTTCTTTACTTAAAACGCGTAACGTAACACAGACAACCTACGTAATTTTGTCAGAGAGGCCTTTTCTACCACTTTATTTTGTATAAAATTATGGAGGACATGACTTAATGACTAAATAAAACGTGTAAATCATTTCGTATTTCAAATTCATCGCAATTTTGTGTAACATACATGTTGTGATGTGAAATCTTTCTAGTTTTACAGCTAAAGTGAATTCACATAAATAGGTATAGACAATGGAGCGCTCGTTATTTCTAAAAAGAGCTACCAACCGCCATTGTTTCTTTCAGTTTTGTCTTTTTTAGGTTCGGAAGTTCATTCATATTCCCCGCTGTCAAACTTTATAATTTAATGTATTTATTTGTATTAAAAGTTTATTCCCTGCATTAGTGGAGAAATCTGTTCTGGTATAACGAACCAAAATAAACTGATATTCGTTTAGCTTCATTTTCTGTTTTCGTTCCCCCTAAAATAAGGATATTAACCGGCTTCCGGTTTAGAACGATGCCCTATGTTTAAAGAAGAGGTACTGACAATAACCAAAGTCATTATATAGACTTTAAGTAATAGCACCCTGTATTGCAAAGATCGTTACATAAATTTTGCAATATTTACAGTTTTATTTCAAAATAAGCCCCTTCATTAATAAATATCGTTAAGTCCAGAATTTAGCAAAAATATCTGGGTAACTTTCTCGTCGTGTACCGGTACCTTATAGGGCTGGGCGATACCATTAAACAGGTATCCATATTTGATACCGGTGCAGTATCGATACTACTCAAAAGTAACCAAGTATCGAAAGTACCTAAAATATGGACAGTATCGAAGTATTTGAAGTACATAAAGCATCGAATGTATCAAAAGCATTAAAGTATCGAAAGTATAAAAAATATCGAAAGAATCGAAATGTCGTAAATACCTAAAGCATCGAAGTATTAAAAATATCTAGGTATTGAAAGTATCGAATGTATCAAAAGTATCAAAGTTGCTTCACTATTATTGAAATAGGAATAGTTTGGAACATGCTGGAGCGCATGTACAATATTTCAAATGTTATATCCAGTTATAACTTATGAAACAGGGAAATCACTAATTCGGTATTTTAAAACTTTCAGTACTTTTGATACCGCTAATACATTAAATACTGCAACATTTTGATTCTTATGCAATAAATTATTCAGATATTTCGATGCCTTCAACATCTTTGATGCTGTCAAAACTTTAGACACTTTCATTCATTAACTAATTTAGCAGACTTTGMGAGAACCAGACATTTATCCATTCCAAAATGGCGTATTCCAAAACTTTCATAGCACCCTATGTATGTATTTCTAACGGATGTGAATGTGCAAATATGATATTAAGGTATAAAATCAAGTACGAACTTAACTACGATAATTATTTAAGAAATTAGCGTACACATAACATACCTTTATAGGATGCATTCAATTAATTCTTGTCATAAATCGTAAATCCTAATACTTTTTGTTGTTTACTCCTTAAACAGTAAATACTTATGAAATAACTCATTTCAAATCTTAGTTTTAAACTTCTGTATTCGTATTTAACTATTTTCTAAAAAAAAAACTGGCTATGTCATTATAATAAAAGCACCTTAATTTAATAAAAGAAAATATTAGGAATATAATTTACTCCGAAATAAACACATATTAATTGACTCCTTAAGGCCACTAGAATTGAAATGTAAATAGTAATGCTTCTCAAATACTCTATAACATGGTAAAACGCGCATTAAAAGTGCTACCCAAATCGTAAGTAAAAATTCCTTAAAAATAAAGGTATATAATTTAGAAAACAAACTATCTTTTTTCAGCTGTAAGTTTATGGTTAATTATTTCGTGCACGGTGCTTCATTGACATAATTGGTTGTGTTTAAAAGAGCACCTTGTATATAAACTGCATTTAAGAAGTTCACATTACTGTTTGCTGAGGGCCTCAAAACTAAAAAGGTCTTAGTCAATGTTAAATACGTATTTCAAAATAGAACCTGAACATTTTGTCATTTTTTCTGCTTGATTTCGAACGGCGCAAAATCAGCTTTTTCGAAAAAGGTTCGTAAAATAAAACCAAATACTATGTACAGAAACATGTATACCATGTGAATTAGAAAAAAAAACTTGTATGGACATATTTTATAACCTACTCATTACTAATGCAAAACAAATATGTAGGTAATGATAGTTATAATGCCAGTAGCAAATATTTATACAGCAACAATTTCCACATGGATACACTAAGCATTCACATGAAGTTGTAAATATGACAATGAAACAAAGATGCAACACCGACACAAAACATTTTTGGTTCTGTACCTTGGAACTATAAGTGAAACCGCTTGAGGATGAAGCTGTTCTTAACTGTTATTATACAGGCAACTGTCGACAATGCCATGTACAAGGAGATTAACCCCTAAGGTACTCTTCTGTCTGAAATATACACAGACACTTGTTATTTAAAGGTTAAAGCAGGAATTACACTTCTAACATAAAGTTCATACAAACATGCTGTACAGTATTGCCAATAACTGTATGTACATAAAAAAGTATTTCACACTCGTAAAAAGGAGTTTTTTTCCTTTTTTAAACATGAATAAATTTTTGGCGTATATATTATTTTATTAATTATTTATACGTACTATGTGAAAGCTCTTTATTAACGTAACTGCAACATCCGGAAATGTCTGCATGATTAAAATAAACTCCTTAGATATAATATTATGTTGCAGAATACAATTTGTGCTATTCGAATCCAAAATGTAATTAATTGTCATTACTCCGTTGTAAAACTTTGTAATAATATAAGCAGCAATGCCATCTATGAACAGGAAATAATCAAGCAACAAACTTGTGGATGTCGTCTATTCATACAAGTAGACTATATCTACTAGAAAAAAGAATTCCACGACTATGGAATTCAATTTAATAAGCACTCTGGTTCATTATACCTACTACTACTCTGTAATTGAGTGAAAAATAGTAAATCTAATTACATCGCGAGACTCCTTGTGAAATAAGCTTTCAAATATATCACGAGTTGTTCCATCTAAAATTATTGAAGCGGTGTCTGCTCGGCTAAGAGGAGAAGTGCTATCCATTAAAAACTTATCTCAGAAGCTGTTCCCCTTCAAAAAAGAATTTACTTGTGCTGATTTTTTGTCTCAATTTTTCCTCTATTTAAAGTTGTTTAAGATGCGGTGTATCACACTAAATTACATATCTACGCGACAGAACGAAACTAATAAACTTATAATTATTGTACATTTTTCATCGCATCATCATGCTTATAACAAAGGAACAAACATACAAATAATGTCAGGATTAGAATTGTAGTAATTGTATGCACTCATATGCGAGTATAACGATATTCTGCTCATTAAGTATTTATAAACTATACCTACATAAATAGTATAAGAACCCAAAACTGTAATAACCGTATTTATTTGATGTAAGTTTTCGAACTACATTACTGAAATTGAATAGTGTTTAAATATATTTTATGTTTATTTTGATATGGATTGAAATGTTGTTGAATTAAAAGCTAATCAAGCATTTTTTTATCAAAGACTGTTTTTTTAATTTTATATTGATATAAAGTCTTAATTTCTAACAAGTGGGTTCTAAATAATGTGTGTTCCATAGAAATTTTAAATATTACAGTAAATATATGCAACGTATGTAGCCAATCTATGGTTTTGTGTTGCATAGTTGTATAAAAGAACTTATTTACACCATAATCCTACAACTGTATACAAATAGACTTTAGTACTAAATTCGCTGCTAGAATAACCACTTTTGCTACTTGTTTTTTTGATTTCTTTACAATTTTTGTGGCATTAAAAATACGACGATTAACAAGGTGTCCCACAAAAGAATTGGTTAGTCTCTCTAGCTCTCATAAAATATAATCTAAATAAAAACATTTGTTACAAAATAAAAATGATCCACGAGTGGTTTTATTGTGTTTCATTTTGTAGGTATCTTGCTACTGTCCAATTGTCCCCATTTCAAAGTAATCTTGATTAAAAAGACAAAAGTTGTACTTTTCTACAATAATATCAGCATAGTGCCGTCCATTTTCTCTCCAACTAGAACACGAATCCTCTTCGAAAAATAAAATATCTATCTCCGTTCCAATATCCTTTAATCTCGCATGGAATTCCCTTGTAGGAAAATACTGTCGATTGCATATCAGAAAGGTAATGGAAGAAAATGAACAGAGAATTCGATTTACCGAAGACGTCAACTTTTAAGTTACTTGAGAGGCTCATATCTTGCTCAGGCAGCCACGAGCTCTACCAAGAACTMAAAATTAACGACATTTGACATTTTCCGATACAAGCTAATATATAAAGCTACTGCGTTGCTGTGCTGCCTTGTTCGGCTTCCAACAGTAATAAAGTGTACGCAGTATCGTAGATTTTAACAGACTCAGCTTTTATGAATTCATTTCAACAATCAATAAACCTGCAAAATAAACAAATAATTAACGTTCTCATAAATATGACGTTTGTTTTCTTTGCTTTCTAGATTGTGTAGCTGTAACGAAAATTGATAGTGATTTTTACAGCTGTCCGTATATCTATCACCAACTATAAAGCATTACTTATTATAGGAAAGAAAACTATTTGCTCCTACTTTGGTAACTACAAGTATTAAAAATCTCAGCACAATATATATTGTAATACATCGTTTTTATTACATATTTAAAAAGTGGACAACAAGATCTAGCAGGGCATTCCTTTTTTCAATCACACCTTGTACGTTTTTTTTCCACAATTAATCCCAAAATGTAATATACGCATAGCATGTGCTTTTAGTTGAAAATATCGTATAAAAACCTGAAAAGAGCCTAAGCATACAGATTTCAAAWCTACGAMGTTGCCAATGAAACAATTACAACTAAAAATGTCACCGAATTAATTAAAAATAATAGTAGTAATGTGCAAATGTTGTTCCATAAATGGCTCGGTAGATACTAGAAAAACTAGACATAGTTTTAATTTACGGGGAGTGTCAAGAGAGTACCAGAGCTCCAAGGAATTTGTTATAGGTACAGTTAACAAAAATCAGTTTGCAACTAGTAGTTCTTACGGAAACGTTATCTTACTTCAGTTCCCCGTATCGCTAGAGGGTGCATTAGAGATTTTTGCTTCAAACGCCTAGAAAAGTGGATGATAGCCATCCGTAAGTTATTAAAATTCATTAAAAGTGCCATATATTACACTGCAATAAGATTACATCCCCTAGTAGGCCAGAGGAATTGTTTACATCAATTTCCTAGATATTAAAGATACACGATCCCTGTTTTCTTCAATGCCACTTATTTACAGATTTTAATTTAATTTTTTTTATTATTTATTTAGCCTTGGATTCACCTAATATACACTGTACAGTGTCAGTAAATTCTACGACCAAAGAATCAAACCCGGAAGAACTTTCTCCTCACAAGAGCGGGGAATTTTAGTAGTATGTTTAACTAATAACAATTCAAAACGAAGTCCTAGAGTCAAAAACTCTCGCATATTCCATGCACAATATTCTCATTGACTAGATTAAGATGGATGTGAAAGCGATATAATTAAGTGAGAAATTTATACAAAACTCCTAATAGTATAAAGTGCAATTCCAATAAAGTATGTAAATGAAATGAAGTTCTGTATGATTTAAGGTGCTGATTTAGATCATTTAAACAAGCATTAGAAGAATGTGGCTATGCAAATTTATCTGCAGATTGGTCTTTGTACATTTGAGATGCAGAAAGTGTTTTACAACATATTTATATATGTATAATTTATTAATTAATTTAAATTATAGAGCTCTCAGTTCTGATGAATAATATGATGCTCCATCTTATAACTTGTTTGATATATATCACGGTATGTACAAAACCTGATCTTTGTACAGCAGTTGATATTTTGAGTCGATTTCTAACAAGAATGACAGAAAAGTGTGGGCAAACTTCAAAAAGGTATTAACGTTATATTACGGGATCTTTAGATTTAAAACTACAAAGTCAGGATATGCTATGTGTCTAAAGTTTCATTAATTAACATTCGAAAACAAAATGCGAGACTGAATCGTAGCTTAAAGGGCAACGTGTGATCGCACATCTCAATACATCTGTTTTCGCTTCTATCAGAACAAACAAGTGCGTTCGCTCACCCTCCGCTATAATGAATTGCGTGGCTGTGTATATTATTCGTTATTAAATCCCAACTGTATACTAGCAGCGCAATCGCATTTTGAGACACCATAATTGCTGGAATCGCAATTGGATTCTCGACAGTGATCCAAGGTAAAACATCACGTACACGTACCGAAAACAACGCAGCATTGGTAATTATCACGCACAACCGAAATCAACGCGCTTTTTGTTTTATATTAATTTATTGGTGCTGTCTGTTCGTATAGAACATATTCGTTACTCGAATACAGTAGAGCGAATACTATTCGGAAACTAAAAATCAAATAATTGCATTGCTTTTGTTAGGAAATGACTAGTAATGCACTGAATAAATTTATTCGGTTTGGAATGTTATTCGTTTTCGAATGTTATTTTGTTATTCGTCTTTGAATTTCATTCTTTTTTTAATACCTAGTATTTGTTTTCTAATAATATCGGTCTTCCAACAAACAATTTTGATCATGAAGAAGGAAATAATTATACGTAGTTTGAAGTAAGGACATGTATCAGCACAGCAGCTTTCTTCATACGCAGCCTTAACTAGAAAGAAACAGCAAACTTAAGTTTAAACGTAAATTATATATTCTCAGAAATGGCAACTGATTATGGAGCAGTATTGTAAAATGGACAGCGGAAGCAGTTATATAAATGTTGTGCATGTTTTGTCCAGTGTAAACTTAGATATTCTCTCCTTGCATTGGGTATATACATCTTTTTTTTAATCAAATAGTATGAAGTAGATATTATATAAAAAATAATAGGTAGTACAGATTATTATGTATATCAAATTTTTAAACAATTAGTTTATTTTGTATTAGAAATATATTTCAAATAAGAATCGAATAGTTTCAATAAAATATAAACATGTTTTCGATTTACTACAAATTCTGAGATTCTTAGGGTCCTAACCGCAGTAATTAATTTTTATGTTCACATAATTTTCGGTATCTTGGTGTGCGAAACAGTTGCACAAACTGCATAAGGAGCTTTTTAATATAAGCTAAACAGATCTGCCAACAGTTACTAACAGTTCACACAACATAGCCAGGCATTTATTTATATAGTTCTATATTGTATTTTGAATGTACTATCAATAACAAAAATTAATTTCCAAGAGAAATATAGCTACACTGAAAACTCCAATATTATTTTCACCTCTAATAATGAAAACTGAATTCTCGTATAAAATAAACATATTTACAAACCCGCACGTTGGTTTACAAACGAGTAAATTGTGTATTTAGATATAAACACTTAAAAAGCAATCTTAATTACTTATTGCGAAAACGTTTGTGAAATAAGTATTTAGATTGCATTTGTTAATACAACAAAGTCCTACTTTGATCAATTTTGACGAGGAATGAAGCTTTGATAAGTTTTTTTTTGTTTATTAAGAAAGGAACCAAATTACCCACAAAACGGAAAKACAAACATAATTTAACCCAGAGTTCCGCAAAAGAAGCAAATAATTTACATAGTATAGAGWRCGAAAGAGCTACTCACAGTAGGGATACCTGCATAGTATATTTCTTGTAAAAATGCATGTCGATGCTGTACTGTCTGCACCGCAGCCAACTACAGATGGATCTATTTCGCTCTCTTCAGCGTAGTTTGGGTCATAAAACTAGTGTCGCCCATGTATATAGCAAAGAGCTTGTCAGATTACAGATCACTACCTTTAGGAAGTAGTACCCATTAGGACAGTGCCCATTCATTGCTAACAGAAGGCATTGCCATCTATTTTTCTCCTAACATCATACCAAGCCTTTGGTATAAAATATATGCGCAGAACCAGTTCTATGCTATGTTATCTGCATTAGACCTAAACTACGCTAAGGAGCTGTAATGTGCACACAATTGGGTATTTGCCATGTATTTATATTTTATTAAATTGCATATTAATAGGTAGCATCTAATCCACAAAACAGCTGTGACAGCTTATAAATTCGAAAAAATGGATCGTAAGGTGTATTTTTAATATTAAAAATGTGAATATTTAAAGGGACCGCCAAAACGCGGACATAGTGGCCGTGACGTCAGGTGTCTTACAAATGGCCGCTTGTTTACATCTGGGGTCAGCGCGTCACCCGTCAGCCTCAGCCTGTCAATTTATCAGTTTGTTGTTTGCGTTCATTTTGTGACAAGCGAATTAAAATACGCCAAGAGAAAGTGAAATACTTATGAGTTCTGACTTCTGAAGGCATGTTCATTGTTATGGAATTTGTGTACCGCGATGAGCGGTTCAACGCGGCATAGATGAGGAACGTAAAAGCAACAGCATAAGTGAACTTTTTATCAAATTAACGTAGCATTGATAATTTGATCACAGTGGGTTGTTGGAAACATACTATTTGTAAACATAAAAATGTAAGAATCAAAAACGTACCCTAAACTTGACATTTATTTTAGAGGTCAGAATAAATATAAATTACCATTTATTTTCTGGGCTCTTGCGGCTCGTTTCCGGTCTGGCTAACAGTCGAATATATGGAGAACAACGTCGTTCTTTATTATATATATTTCCCTCTATCAATTTCAAACGCATATAATTTTTCACATCCTCCTCAAGCTATAATAAAATGGAAACTGAATGGTAAACACTTATAACCCCAAAAAGAATAATAAAACACAGTAAGAATTAAGATGATCTTCACAACAGAAAAAAAAACTTTGCGACTTCAGCATATGACGTCTAGGGGCCTTAAACAACTTTTTCATACATTGATAATCTGGAGGAACGGTTACAAAAATTTTGTTAGCTGTACTGACTGAAGTACTTTTATAACCATGTACAAAACAACAGTTGTTTTGTTTTCCATACTTAATAGATGCTTGTAAAACTACACAAATCACTTTTTGGTGCCACCTCTTACACCGTCGTTTCAATAAACACCACACAAAATCTTTTACAATACAAGAATGCTACTACACCATTAAATAGCACGCTCCTCGGTAATGTTTACATGACACTTGACGTCAAGAGTTGAATAACCTTGGATAGAAATGTTTTGGCGGTGATTCCTAAGATTCGAGTTTCAGACCTGAAATTCTTTACCTACAAATATTTTTTTTGTTTTTTTAACATGGCGTACGATATATATGCACTTCAAGATTCATTTCACATAATTTTCAAAAAATGATAATACCCAATAAAAGATACCCTAATTTACATCGGCTAAATGCATGATACAGCTTGGAAATGCAGTCACCGTTGCTAAAACCTCCCCTCTTCGCTTAATAAATCCCAAAGCTTGAGCCGTCCAGTATCCAGGTACATATTTTATCAATATGAATTTTAAACAGCTACGAAACATGGAAGATGGCCCACAAATCTTTGATATGCGATACGTGAACCGCATCAGTACCACATTCGCTGTGATGATGAATTATTGGACTAAGACACTACTCAATAAAATAAGTTTACATTTAACTCGAAGAAGTTTACTCCGCAGTTTGACTATTCGCCGATATTAAAAAATAACAACTAAGCTTGCTTCATTTGTTGCAATGTGGCAGTGAAGCATTTTCGTATTGAAATAATAAAAGTTTTGATTGTTAACAATAATGTCACTAAAGGAATTTTAGTTTTCTGGATATTAAACAATAAACACCCTGCTGGTTATGCATTTGCTAAAAGCAACGACATTCGATAATATGCGAAGTAAATGTACATATTTACTACAAACTGCAAAGACGTTATACGCTGTAATCATTAGAGTAAAATTACCTACCACAAGCACTAATTAAAGGTAAACACAGTAAAGATAGGTCACTGGTATATAAGACTAATAGGTATAGTCGTCTTAGCGAAAATAACAGTAAATGCACACACAATCCTAACTGAAACACAGTTCAGGAGAATTCATTTCAAACGTTACATGATGTTTGATCCAGATTATATCCAAACTGTTATTTAAGTATAGTGAGATAAAGTTGTTGTTTGTCCTAGCATGCTAAAAAACATCAACATTAAAGGTGGTCAGTTTCTATGACTTACATCTTCAAACGAATCAACTGCATTATTATTCAACCTACATCCCTTGGAGAAAGGGTAGTTTGCACAATGTGATTTGTTAAGACTAAATAGCAGCTGCACCTTGAATACTAGTCTTCCTGGAAGCTTTTCTGCTTTGGTTTACAATAGAATCCTTTAATTCTAAAAAGACCTAAAAACAACATTGCTCATAATAATTTCTGTCTGTTTATTAATTTTCAAGCGGTTTTCGTTGTTTAGTTTCTAACAGCGCCAGGAAGGGAAACTAAGTTTTAAACTTTAAAATGGCGTAGCTCGGGTTTGTTAAAAACTAATCTTCGATTAATTTTATATTTAATTGTAAATAGCACAAATAGCACAAAATGTATTTTACCTTTTCGTCAGTGGGAAATGCTACTTAAAAACGTTTTACTTTTTTACTTTAAAGAATTTTCTATATGTTTTTTTTTACCGTTTACAAATGCAACTTAATGAAACGAGATGTATATCTGCAAAATGGAACGAGGCATCATAAAAATCACTAGATTGGTACTAAAGAATCAACTGTTTCTTATTCTATAAGTGAAATTAACATGTAGGAAATGAACAGCATGCAGAATTCAATATATTTATCTAGAAATAAAAAAGGGACAAGGTATTAACTTTCGGTTTCCAAATATGTCTCATTTGATTAGTAAGCTACCGTTGATAGTAAAAAGTCTACAGGTTTGTATTTAATTTTTTAAATAAATTTAGAAAAAAACTTGTTTTAATGGAATAATAAAGTTTATAAATTATTTACGGTTAAATTAAAAGTCATTAAACGCTATTTAAAATTAACAATCCTTCGTCTAGCAATACTAAAGTAATCAAGCTTGTTTAGAGTACAATAAATCTTGGCTTTAATGGTTAAGGCAGAATCAAAGAAATCAATTTGTTGTTATAGAAAACTGCAGTGTAGTATCCGATAAACAACTGGCAGCGTGGGATATGCTTTGCGACCTGTTGTATAAACTTATAGGCAATACAAACACAAAGGAGCTTTTCAACACGCTTCCATTCTTAACCAAAACAAACTTTTCGTCTGAATACAAATCTTTAATAAGTTCGGTACTAATCTACCCCATGTCGAGCTAAACGTCGCTAGCGCCAATAAACAGGAGTCCCTCGCTCAAATTTCTTTCATCTGGGTTAGCTTTTATAAGAAATGAAAGCCCCGCTCAGCCGCATAAGACGATGATTAATTACGTTCGAGGATCCGCTTACTTGGGTCTACTTCTTGAAGGTCAGTAAAATTATATTCTTATTACAGTCTGCAGTAATTACGTGGCACTACAGTTAAGACTTCCGTGCACTTATTGTGTAGCGCATAATACTGTTACTAGACCTTTTGTTAAATACAACAAAAGACCTATCTAAAGATCGATTTACTTAACGTGGCAGGTACATTCGAAGGTTGAATGGATACTTGTGCATACAGGATATACGAGGCATATTCGTGAAGAAAAGGAACGTTAACCTGTATTTAAATATTGGCCACTCAGGCAACGCCATTTATCGATTGTCGACGAAGGCGCGAAATTGATTACGTATTTCAGTTGTTGTTTGCTGCTTAGTGAATGCAGTTAATAATGTTCGCAACAATCGTTGACCCAGCAGTTGCGAAGTGTGATGCAAAAGGTCCTCAGCCACTCAAATCTACAAGAAGTTACGCCTTGTTTATGGAATAGCTGCAATGCGTGAAGCAAAGGCTAGACAATAGTGTCGAGGTGAAGACTGATGAACTTATTCAACATGTGAACTAAAAGTTTGGATCTAATCGACGATTAACAATTAGTGTTCTAGATGATGAATTCCCTCCATCCAGTTATAAGTATCAATCTCTGTATATGTACGTCAATCCATCGAGTGGATCAAGTTTGTGTGAGGTATAACAGAAGTTTCTTGTTTTATGGTTTAAAGTGAAAAATAAAAGTGTTTTTAGAATCATTCTGTGCACTGGCAGTATGAAAATAATCGGCAGAATCAATCCACCTTCACGAAAATCATTGTCAAAGGTAAGGCTTTTACTAATATAATAATTTTAGTTTAAATAGTATTTGTGTATGTAGTACAATAGGTATATGTCAAATTTTAAGATTAGTGTATCCTTAAAACTTATATAGAGGCCATACACCTGTTTCTCCTAAATCCAATACCGATTTTAAACGCGATTTTTATATACTCATATTGCTAAAGAAATTACATGTTTCACCCTTGATCAAACATTTGGTTAATTATTAAATAATTTAATTAGTACTAAAACATCTTCCTTTTTGATTTTTTGTTACTTATGTATTTTGCTCTTTTGGATACTTAAGATACGTTTTAACAAATCAGCTGGTGCCCTCATGAAATTTTATTCTATTTCTAAATTATGTGAACCCATCCCATATTGCACATCTATAAGGAAACTGCCGTACGCATTAACTGGAGGTAGGTAATTCTAATTCACATGTTCTTGGACTCCAGTACAAAATACACTAAATCCCCACATTCATTTAATCTATAGGCAATCCTTTTAAAAACGATGTTTGCATGAAATCGTGTGCCACGCGTCCACTTATGTTTTTCGTATTTGAACTTCAAGTTACTACAATTTAAGAAATACTTATACATTAACTTTTTACCTTTGGTGTACTTGACGTTTAAAGAGGAGCGATGCGTTCTACATTCATAGTCAAGAAAAAAATGTGAAACCAGTGATCATCACAATATGTCCGTTGCTGTTCCCAGTGTAGCAAAGAATCAATGACAATAGTAGCATTTTAATCCAGTCTAAAAAGGAGACCTGCTAAAAAAGGAGCGGAAAATTCTGCATTCATAAAATTTGTTTTTGTACCGTTCCCCATTCATTTTGTCCTTTATGAAACCCAGGAAGTGGAACACTTGGGAGCACTTGATTTCGCTATCTCCATCTGAACGTAGCTTCATGTTCTCAAATAAAACGCTGTGCTGAAGCCTGCTGCACAGAATTTAATTATACACATGGCCCCGAATTGTTGTCGAGATATTCGTATACACGCAACCGCGGAATCTCCGTAACCAGCACCAGACTTGTCATGTGTGGAGGACTCTTATTAATATGCGGTATATTCATTTCAAAAATATTGATTTTGTAATAAAAGCCGACGAATAGCGGGTGCAAAATAATTAAATAGATTATCTGACATTGTGAACTTGATCCGTTCTTGGTTGCTTGCGAGGCTGTTTTGTAGCAACAAAATTTGAAATACAGTTACCTATTTGTTATCAATGAACACATTAACACTGACCCAATCTGAATAATTAGCAGATGAGCTAGGCAGGAAATCTTGCTTATGATGCATATTTTATCAACACTAGAAATTAATCCATGTTTACAAAACTAAACACTATACTTTTGACCAAAACAGGCAAATTTATGATGGGCTTTATAGACAGTAAACGAGCTCAGGAAAAAGTATATTATTTAATTGTAAATTAAAAAATAAATAAATAATTTTATGGAATATTAAAAAACCTTCATGGTAACAATTTTTAATGGAAAGCATATTGGTATGCTCGGATAAGTACATATGTGATAAATGCTGCTGTCCAAAGAATATTAGTAAACAAGAATAGCCAGTGTTGATAAATTTTGTGAATGAGTTACATCGCCATCTGTGAATTTTGTATGTGAACTACATTAATGAAACGACCGGCAGGTGTAGCCGATAAATCAGAAACTCCGAGTCATACAAATGTCATTTATTTTGACGTTTATTTCTTGTCTTAATTTTTAAACCGGTATCTACTTTGCCCACTATTTCACAGGAAAGTAAGAAAACAATCTTTTTAATTTATGTAAGCATGTCTAACTTAACTTTTTTATATTATGCTGACTTTGTACGCAATTGTGTACTTCATAAAAAGTTAAGTCAGAAAGGTTTACTTGAAATAATAATTAATAGGGTTGATTTTCTTAGTTTCGTGTAAAATAGTGGCAAAGGTAATGCGAGGTTTTAAAAAACTGCGAATTATTTGAATTGTCGTAAATGTAATTACCTGAAATAAGATTCAAAAACAATCTTTATCTTGCACTATTGTTTATTATTTATAGTGTGGGAACTACTCTTCTATTTAGTTTATTTTGCTCTGGCCTTTAAAAGCAATTAGCTGGAAGGTATTCTCCACATACAACAAATGATYCTCGAATGGATGTAAGGCTGCAAGACTGCACTACCAAATTGTTTGTCCGTTTTACCTATTCTTCACACATGGCATCTTCTCTTGGGAAGTGGTGAAATGTGATATTTGAATTTGTTAAATATTTATTACTACATTTCTTTACCGCACATTTTTTTTCTTTGTGATACCTTCGGCATTGTCCTAACTAACAATTTTAACACTTTTCAAGGTACAAAATTTAAAGCAAAATGTCTTACCTTCTTTGTATTCAACTTTAAACACAAAATGCTACCAAAATGTTAAAAGGTTGCAAAATAATAATAACCATAACAAAAGTAGGTACGTTGGGAACTTGCGACAATTTTTTGCTAGATATCAATACTTGACATCAACTTCATTTGAACATACCTTGATTTTAACGCAATCCCGCGTGCCTGCATTAGCCGTGCGCGCGCACACACACAGCACAGAGTGCCATCTATGAATGTTATATCCATAACTGTATCGTGTATTGTTGGTTGCAGCAATAGCGTTTACGGTTATCTAATATGAGAGTGTCCACTACCTGCTGCTGTCAAAAGTCAGATTCTCACAATTCACGGTATTGTTCTAAAGTAGTTTCCAGGATAGTCTAACCAACCAACACCACGCAAGCAGTATCTATAATAAGTTTGAGTATGAACGATGTAATAAAAATCGAATATTTTTTCAAATTATAAAATAGTGAAATGTACCATAACTTTGTTTAATTTGAGTTTTGTTTCCACATCTAGATTAGTGAAATCCTTGCAGAAGAAATATGGTTCAGCGTGTCTTTTCTCAGCATGGGATCTGTGAACGACAAAATGTCCAGCTACGTTATCGGTTTTACGGGATTTCTTCTTATAAAGGTACTTAAAGGCTGAAATACGCCCATATAATATAGCACACAATAATTTAATAATTCTCCCTTGCTAAACAAATGATAGAATCTTAATTAGATGATGCAATAGTAAAGTGTTTCGATAATACTAGTTCTCAGAGTAAAATGAACGTAAATAAGTAATTCATTCATGGTAAATTGTTTCAAAAGTACTAACATTAGGGTCGACACGTGAATTAAACCGAATTAATGATTCACTCAATAGTAGGCTCAGACCATAATCGCTTATTAGATAATAAATCACTTCGAAATTACACATGACACATTATTACACATCCGGATACATGCTTTAGTATGTTAGTATGTATATCTTGTATTTCGAAGCTCTTATACGATGTACATCTTTCTGCCGAACATAATATACAAGAACCTCGTACTTGTTAAAATTACGAAATAACTGACTATTATTACTGAAGTTTAATGAACCACYACAAAAAATGAGCAACCCTGTTATTACCGGAGTCGTATAGTTTGGCCAGTCTACCTATCTAACCCTTCTCTGACTGAGCGGGTCAACTAATCCCGCAATATAGTTGGGCCAAGAATCTGCTTTGCCCGAACAGCGGGTGATGGACCATTATTAGCAAATTAGGAAAGACCTTAATTTATGTGATGTGTGTAACTTATTAATGTGATTGCTACGGTTTTTTTCTTAGCAAACACGCTTAAAGGAATAAAATAAAACAATTTTCAAGTTTTAATACAAACTTATATTTATACGTTACAATAATAACATGTATGTATGTACAGTAAAGTATAAAAATATTTACAAATCTACAAAAATACGAACCTATATTTATACGTAATAACACAATATTAACATATATGTATGTACAATAAGGTATAAAAAATATGTACATATTTGGCGCGTATTTAAATGAAACACTTTTTACAAATGTCAGCCTGTCTATGAGATTTTGTTTGTAGTTATTAATTTTGACTTCAAGATAATCTTGCTTTAATTTTACAGTACGCATAACAACTTTTTGGAATTTGTTGGATGTGTTTATTTTAACATAAACTTCACTTTGAAAATTCAACAAACTATCACCAAATTGAAAAATATTTGGATGAGGCGAATAAAAACTTTTATTAAATCTTGAATGAAATGATTCACACGCATTGGTTGTTCTGCAAGAAGAGGCAGATGAACTTGCCCAAATATTTGGAGTAAATTTGGCATTTTCGCTGATGTAATTGTCCTTTAAATAGTCGCAAAACTCTTGAAGTTTCGAATGTTTTGGCATGAATGGAATTAAATCGAATGCAAATGCGTCACCCACTTCATCACAATCAAGAAACTGAAGTCCAAAACTTTCGTGTGGTTTTTATAATCTTGTGACAGTACAAGCGAGTGAATTTTTCGATATCATGCCTGCGAAAGATGAAATCGGCATCCATTTACTCTAACTTCCTCCCACGTATCCATAATAGCATTGTGGATTGGAGTTTCAAAATCAATCACGACACTTTTAGGATAAAATTGTAAGTCACTTTCACTGCACTTCTGACACAACATATTCAAACATGTTTGATATGTGGATTGCTTTTTATCCGGAAGCAAACAAAATACCAATGGAACGTAATGTCCATTCTTGTACCCATGTATTGTAAAGAGTTGTGTAAAAAATTTCGGACAAAAATCAAATGTGCCGTCCATATACACAGTTTCAGTACAACATAAAAAGTAAAGGAGCAAAAATGATGATACCTTGCTCTGCATTATTTGTCAAGACAAATGATTCTCCTTTATCTGTCATAGGTGTCAAGGTGTTTACTGCTTCGAAAACGTCTTTTTGCGTTTTGGGTAGATTTGGAGTTAACTTCCTCCTGCACATATCGTAAGTCGTTATGTTACTGCTTATGCCAGGGTTAGACCGAAGTTCCGTGTGCACTAATTTGGCAGGTTTTTCGTGTACATTTTCTAGAGCTTTCCTTTTCACACTGTTGTTGACAATCTGCCTGTGCAGGTTTATGTCTTCTTTGTAATTGTGAGACAATTCATAGTCCAAGATCTCATTTCCAGCCGACGTGTAGATTTTTGCGGGACATTTCGATATTTTATTTGTACACCTCCAACGCAAGTAGTATCAGGTAGCAGAATCTGATAAGGATTCGTTATCGATAACTATCAGTGGGAGGTTCATAATCCACCGTCCGCATCCTTCTGGCTCAACTCAATGGCAGATTAAAGAGCGATAAAGTTTTTGGCCCAACTATAATGCTCCCGTTATTACACTAATTTCTAAAACTGATTAACAAAGCTTCAATTCGCAGGTTTTTCCAACTAAGGCGAAAATAGCTGGCTATTTCAGGTAAATTTCATTAAGAGAGCTAAAGAAGCAAATACTTTGCAGACAGTTTGAAGAAGATTCAGTGAGCAGGCATTGCGAGTCAGCGATGCACTACTAATCAATCCCCTGACGTAATTGACTCCTGTTTCAAACCAACAGAATTAATTACTTCTGGCCTCCGGCCTCTGCCACGGTTTAATAAAAGACGAAAATGCCTTTTAGGATTCAATTATCTGACTCTGGTGTAGTTTAAAAGGGCCTTTTATATACAATTCAATTATGGCAAAATTTGCTTCGCAAACAATTGTGAATGATAGATTACTCCGGGGTATACCACTAATCACACAATGAGAAAACCACATGTACCATGCTTATCTCACCGGCAGGAAAGCATGCTGTGTTCTCAGAACATTTCTACCAATACGAATGGTCGGTTCACTGCAATCCGTTAAGGATTACTTATTATACAAGATCAAAAACCGCCAAAACATTCTAACTTGCAGTTCAATAAAAAAGAACTATTTATATTAAAAAATTAAGAAATATATATTTTTTAAGTGTACATCTAACTATGTGACGTTTACGTGACGACGGCATTTTTGATATTACAAACAATCGAGGTCATCATTTGCAAAAATATTTGCTATTCCTCCTGACACACCCTGTATATAACGCAGGCTAGAAAAGTAAAGTCAACATGTCTTTGAGATTGGGTTACTTTCGCTTCAAATTACTCAATATTAAGCTGTAACAATACTGTAAAATATACTGATACAGGTGTAAAAGTACCCGATAATACCCGATAATTATGTACTCTCCAAGTGAATTCAACCGAACCATTTACGCAACATAAGTATCGTTCCATTCTAAGAATCAAGCCCGCCTATGGAATAGAGAACTTATAAGGTTTGTTGATATATGTAATCTGTTAAAACTAAATCATTTTAAATATTTTTTGTTAATAATTTTCAACTTGTACACTAGTAATTAATTGCAATATAAAACATTCTTTGAAAGCACATCTTTCGGAAAATGTTTTAAAGTGCACTATTTTGAATAAGTAGTGGTTTATTGAAATACTAGTATATGAAACTAGTAGTCCGCGATTTTTGTTTAGAAATCCACATTTTTCAAGCCCGTATACGTAACAATACGTTGCTGTGCAGTTTACTATTGTTTTTAATATCGCTTTAAACTAAACAAACTATTCTAATGCACCCTGCAATGAGAACTGTTATCTCACCCGCTAGTTTATACAGTTTCCATGTTGTGCTAATTCGTTCCTTTATTGTTATATTCTATGCTGCGACTGCTAACACTTATGCTAATTCCTGCTGGAAACCTAGCTCTCAAAGTTCCGTATCACAAAACAAATAGGGTGATTAAAGGAAACTTGGTTATTATTATGCTAGTTCACAAAACTCTTTACGTTTTCTATAGATAAGACCAATGAGAATCGCATTAAATGTACTAGATTACATGCTATGTCCTTAACGAAAAAGAATGTTCATTCTTTAGAATTTCTCTAAAAGTTATTAATCTTATTCTGTCATTCGTGGCATTAAATTACGTATGAGCCTTATGACCTTTTTGCATAAAATACTAATCTGTTTTTTGTAGCATTACTCTTTTTCAGGTCATTTTTAATTGCCATAATTATATAGATAAAACAAGAAGTCGTAAACTATGTTAAGCAGTCTCAAAATAATTTGTATATATCTAAAAATAAACTGTCTGATAAATTATTAGACTGAAACATATTTATGATAATTTCCCAGATATTACGTGTGACCCCGATAATCTAAATTTCTGTATAACCTGTATAATTCAATAATGACGCGGGCTTTATTTTTTTACAAAAAAAACAGTTGCAAGAGTATACTTTCTAAAAGACTGTATTCGAACCATTTAAAGCAATTAGCTTATGTCACAAGATATATAACATTTTGGCTGAACTTTAGATATATCGAATTTCAGGATATAACATTAAAAAGTGGAGAAAGCAACCATTACCCCTTTTAAAATGCTTTTTTGAATCACTAATTTATACTTTCTCCAAAAATAAGTACGTGCCAAATAACAGATACCCTACCGAATGGTAAGTACGAACTAATACCAAGCGAAAAATTTAGATTCTATAAGACAGTCAATAAAACCCTTCTTTTTTTAGAAATTTTCTTTCGATACTTTCAATTTTAGTTTGTAAACTTTAAATGCCGGATCCCACGATTATTACTCGGAAAATTGACAATACACGCATGCAGAAATAATAAGCAAGGAAGAAGTTACAATTATAGGTATTTACACTTCAAAAACCACAAAACATAGAAAACGTACAATAAAATATGTATTTATGGATATACCATAAGTTCATACTAACTTATTAAGCCAACCATCCAATTGGTCAAAAGGAGGCTTAAAACCCAGCGAAACTGAAGAAGTGCCTGAAGAAGTGTCCAGTCTATATTCACTAAGATCCGAATCATTTATGTTTTAAATTCACTTAATCCTTAGATTATTTGAAAAGCAGACGAATCTAAAACAAAAAAAATATTGCTTCGACCGGAATCGAACCTAAGGCCTCTAAATTTCCGCTCCAGTATGCAGACCAGCGCTCTACAGAGCTCTTCGTCCAATTTATGGTCGAAGCAATTATTCAATGATGTACTTAAATATTGTCGCGTCACGTAACGCAGTTTGTAAACAATTATCAAAGCTAATTAATTGGCGCTAAATTTGGTACATTAAGCTTCTGGACATTTATATCACTGAAATAATTGTTTCCACCGCTAGCCGGACGGAGGGATTCGTCGCGCAGTTAACTGCGTGCTGTATCGTAAACTCGGGTTCTCAGATTCAATTATTTCTGATCCAAACAACTTTCGGTTTGCCTGCTTTCCTGGTAAAATCATAGTTGCGTTACTTAATACGGGTAAGGATTATTCGATTAATTTATTTAAAACATTTGTACGAAACAACAATATTGATATGTTCGCTTTTTCTTAATAACTATATTTTTTCGTATTGATGTGAATACAACTGAAAGTTAAAAAAAAAACAAAATAATTGCACCTATACGTGATCCTGTTTTTMGTTTTCTCACTGAAMACCAGATCAGTTACTGTAAAGTTATTTTACATTTTATTTTTGTCTTATTTCCTGGTTTTTAAATATAAGTATCTTACAAAACCCTTGCATCTATCAGACTATGCTCTAGATACATAATCAATTTCCATTTAACTTCATTTTGATTTCAAACAGAGAGCATTGCAGCAACAAGAAAAAAACGAAATACCAAATGCAAAAAATTGCAGCTATAACTATACTATACTACTATAACTATATAACTATAACTATATTATTTTGCATACATGGGACTAGTAAACAACGATAATGACATGATGACAAAACCATCTAGCTCCTTTAATGGAAACTACTTCCTAAAGGTCCTCTACTCTGTCAAGTTGACAGATAGGTGGCTTTGCTATCATGTTAGTTTATTGCTGATAGATGGCACGGCAATCTACCCTTTCACTAACATCATGTGACTGCTTTAGTATATAAGCAAAAGTAGCTCTATATTATACTCTCTGCACCATACCTAAACTGTACTGAGATGCTTTAATAAAAGCGAAACATATATGTTTATAGTTGGTTGCAGTGCAGACGGCCTGTTTAAGAAATACTCTCACTTTTGTCGTAGGAAATTCCTTTCTGGCGCTTTATCAATGAAAGCGCTGATTTCCTCAAACTGAAGGATCGTTGGCAACTCGCTCCATATCTGTAGTAGGACGATTACTTTCGCGAATTTGGATATATCCACATTTCTTTTAACATTTATTATAGTCATTAATTTGTAGCCAACAATATACAACTCTTATTTGTTTTGGACAGATTGTTAATGTAAACAATTAACCCATTTGCTGTTATATTCGTTGCTTTGTGCTTGTCGCACAATCATCATAGTGGCGATGCTTGGAATATCATCCCCTTCATCACTATCGACGGAGCCTGTTTGGGAACTGTGCTTGGACATTAAATTTAAATGTTATTATAAATGGGTTATGTTTCTCTAGTAAACTTTATTGAAATAACTGGATAATTACCTGCAATTATATGAAATCGAACCAAAGAGAATGTAAAATTAACAATTTTTCGTTTTTTTTTCTTTAGTTTTTTTATATTATTGATTTTTGCCGATTTTTTAAAGGATTAGTTCCTGTTAAGGCAGCTAGGTGACTGTCATCACGCCAGTTTGTTGCTGATGGGTGGCATTACCACTGCTTTGGTATATAGGTAAAATCATGATGTCAGCACTAGATGTAAACTGCAATCAGGAGCTCTAATAAAAGCAAAACAGATCTATCTGTCGTTGGTTGCGATGCACACGGCATAGCATAGACACATATTATATATATAAAAACGAAATTTAATTAAAAAAATTTCGATTGCGTGTCTGCAACAGTTCATTTAGGAGTAAAACTCTCTAAGTGATTTTTAGGTAGGATTCTCTCCTGTCCACACAAAAGTATATCGCCTCTATATCCCGTCAAGTGAGATCAGATCTTGTTATTTCAACGTTCATCCTTTGTAGCAGGCTAAAGACAAACACTTGACAGATTCCATAACACAGTCTATACCAAATTCTCTAAAAATATAAAACGGTTTATGCCTTACTATTGAATACATAAAGTAGAAATAGATGCTAAATGACCTATTAATTATATCGTTAGTGTTCAGTTTCATCCTTTTTCATCATTTTTTGTTTGTTCCCCTCCTTTTCCTGTTCCTTTAATCCGCAACCACCAGTTCTATTCCGACGGTTACCGTTAATGTACCGCAACTGTACACCGCTATTTATTTTTGTGACACCGCATATTCTTATATCGCCAAACATCACCAATAGCCCTCAGGAGGACGACGAAGACATAGAAAACGCGACGCCCGTGGTTCGAAAAGTAGATGGTCGCTTATCCTTTTTTTAACTACTACTCGTACCCGCATTGCAGGTTGCTGGCTGTTGACTACACTTATTAATCCCGAAAATAAACACCCTACTCCGTCATTATGATTATTTGTTGCAAAATCAATAAATTTGGGTGCATATCTCCTTATACAGAATAAGAAACATTTTAATGTTATAATTTAACTACTTATATCCAAAATTAAATAACTAATAGTTAAAAATATGACAAATCTAGGAATAGCTTCAAGCCGTTATTAGAATTTCAGATTCATGCCACATTTTTCCATATATCTCTCCATTGTAAATGTTTTGTAAATCGGAAAAGGTATAAAACCTATAGGAGCAACACAATATCTTATTAAATATGTTTTATGCTATAAATACAACTCTGAATGCTCAGAACCGCAGACAGAATACTCAGCAAGTGCATCTGCCTGCGAAGATTACAGAAAGTGACAGAATATCGACAGATTTAATTATAATCGGGAAACGTCCGAACAAATTTTCATTTAAGAGCAAATCAGATAGCATATTTCACACAGACATCAACTTGATTTAAATTGGGAATTCGATAAGCACATTCTGACAGCATATTGAAGAAGGTGGACGATGGTGTTATCTGGTCCAACGTTTACAGTTGGAGTTAAAGTTAAGCACGAAGAGGGGAGAAAAGGGAGAAAATTGAACGTTAAGCTAGTGTATGGTATATTTTGAAGCTACGTTAATATCAAATAAATCAGTAAGTTGCTTAAAACTTACCCAGTGAAAAATGAAAGAGAAGGAGTAACTATAAAGTATAAAATCCTTCAATAGCTACCATCAAGCAAACAAAAATTACGCTACGAATTGTTTCCTAGCTTTGAAAACAATGCTTTTCTTTGTTGCCTAATATATTCTTTCTGCAAGACCAAACATAACCTCCAATTATTTATTATATTTACATTTATTATATTTAAATTTTAATTATTTTTAGATATCTTAATGGCAAGCGATATTTGGAATTCATGCAGAAAGAACAGGTACCTACTTGGACTCTTACTTAGTCCTGGTGCGTGTGACGTCCCGAAGAGAAACAATTACTTTAATATTTATCAGCCATGGAAGCGTTATCTGCTGAAAAGGTCTAGTACAACCTCTCAAATGTATACAGGTACAGGTAGCTATACACAAGTCGCCGCTAGAAAATTTACACCCCACAGGTTATTGACTGCATTATTATTTCACAAAGGGTGCCACATACTAACAAGCTCGGTTTTGAAATTGCTTTGTTTGCATTTAACTTGATACCATACGATCTATAAACACAGTAAAGTTGGTCGATAGTTATTTTGCCAGCCTTGAGTTGTTTGTAAACTAAACAAAACTTATTAGACATTACTAAGTAAATGGATTTGATTTACCACTCCTAATGGAATATTCAAGTTAACACGCACATAGACAGAAAGTTTTGGGTTTCCATTTTACATACCTCTAGCCTCTAGCGCAATAGCTGAAATGTGTATTCCAGTGGAATAAGTAATCCAGAAATTAAATTAATGGCTATGAATACAAATAATACATAATAAAGGGAACATAAACATTGTACCCGTAATTGAACTAATCTTGATCACAATTGGTTCATAATTTTGAAGTACAATCGTTTAGTTAGGTTTTAGCACACTTTCTTTGTTATGTAAAGATACAAGGATTGCATGTAAAATAGGTTTACGTACATAAACATTTTTAAAAGCTAGTTCTGAATACATGGAATCAAGAGTATCCAATATTTTTTAAACGAAACGCATATAGTTAAGTAGCCCCACTTTGGTTTAGCTTCAATGTCGCGTGCAAACACCAGTTCTATCACAATCTAATACCGTAGTGTAGCTGTATATGTTCTAAACTCAGCCCCGTATAAACAATATATTAGCTAGACCCAAGCCTCTCCAAAAGTCATGTATGTTCTAGCTTTACCCTTCCAAAAACCATATATTAGCTAGCGCAACACTGGTTGGGCAGAGATTTCTTTGACAGCGCAGTGAGAACTTGCCTCTTTTAGTGGAGGTAATTTTACGAGTGATCGTAAACCTTTCTCAACCTTTTGTCCCATTTGCTKCTTACATCGACAACTACTTTTTGTTAATMTAAGACAKCGCAAGACCACAGTTCACCATACAACAGTACCAAGGTTTTGAAGAATGTAACAATAACAACCAACGCCATGGACAAGGAAGACCTCGAGAATCAACGGCGAACTTATTTTATTGCGTGGTTTGAGACAACGATTTGTAACAGCAAGAAATCTTTAAGTACACCTTAATGCTAATAAACAAGTGTGGCTACTGTAAGAAGGCATCCTAAGGAGCAGAATTTGAGCTACGAAATTCCTGCAAGAGGACCTATGTTAACAACAAATCATCGTAAAGCGAGACTACAGTTTGCTTGACAACATGTTGATTGGATTCTTGACAAATTAGGAACGTGTCTTATTCACGGACGACTTCAGGTTTTCAACGTCCAAATGAGCGTTATGCACAATGCAACAACGTTCGTCAAATCTGTAATGGTTTGGTAAGGGATTTCTTTGATAGCTCAGGCAGAACTTGTTTCTTTACGTGGAGCTAACAAGTGCTCGTTACATTAAATTTTTTTATCTCAACACCATTTGCTCCTTACATTGACAACAACTTTTTGTTAATGCAATTGATATCTTTTGTTAAATATGTTTCTGCTTCTGCACAGTCAGTATTCGAATGCATCTGAAAACAGATTGTTATAAAAGTACTACCATCATCATCTTCAGCAAACGCTGATTTACATTGTCAGGAGGAGGTGTTGCCCCCATCTTCAATAGACATAGATATACATTGCTATGAGGAATTGCCCCCATCCTCGACATATCTATCTATCTATCTATCTTCCGCGGTGTGACCCCGCAGATGAGCGGTGCGCTGCACTTAGACCTTTCGATCCATTGTGCCCGCACTTTAGTTTAGAAGAGTCCTGCCTTCTAAAAGAAGTGAAATATCTCTTTCCAAGGTAACCTGAAAAGATCTTCGGTCTCAATAAATTGAAACCCAAATTCTCCAAACCTTTTGCCTCCCAACGGGTGCATTTAGTAAGGAGGTGAATCGGAATTTCCTCTTCTTCTGAGCGGACCCTGCGGAAACTACTTTCGACTACATTCATATTATATAGGTGTCCATTGAGCCGGCAGTGTCCCGTAAGGCTTAAAAGCCATTTGAGTTCCTGAGAAGGCGTAGGTCTTCGACATAAGTAAACTATGTGAATATCGATGAGAAGCATTTAAAACTGTTTACTGATATGCTTCAATTTCTTGGTCATTTGCTTATACTGATTTCAGGATGTTTATGATACAGTTTACGATGGGTAAGAAAGTTTTTTTTGCAAAAGATTTGCTTGAAGTTCATCACATGGTGTAATGGGCGTGCGCACAGCAGTTACCTGCATCTGTAGCACTAATGCAGTTGTTGTTTGCATATTATAACATACTATAAGTGGCGCGCTAGTTAATATATGGTTTTTGCACGGACAAAGCTAGAACATATATGATTTTAGACAGTTTTTGGACGGTTTTGGATGGGCAGTTGTGTTTAAGAAATATATTTACTTTAGTTATACCTACATACAATCTCCTGTAAATTATGGTTTATGGTTACGACAGTTCCTTAAATTCTATTACCATCATCAATTGGAAGAGAACAAATTGTTTAAAAAAATAATTGTGGTATTTAGTGTAAGAACTGCAAGACTATTAGTGATAAGTGGAATAGCAAGTTGCATATCAATATTCTTATTAACCTAGTAGCTATTCTCCACCAATTGACCAATAACTCACCCTGTATATGCAGTATTCTGCTTGATAATAACAATAACTACTTTTATCCGGCTATAACTACCTTTGTTGGAGCACTAAGTTCTGCTCATTTGTACCAACGTATGAAGGTGGCGAAATCAATATGTCAACGACAAGAACCATCACAGACAATAAAAATAGATACAATCAATACATACGATTCGTACTCATTTCCCCGACTGTAGAATAATATTACGCTTGAAGCTACATTATTTAGCACAGAAAACGTAATAGATTCCAAATCTAAAGGAATGCAATAACTTTCTACATTCAATTACAGTTGCCTTAGTAAGTAAACACCAACAACTAAAACGGTGCTCCAAGTTATCATAGAACTGCTGTAAAACATTTTATATAATGGATGTTTTAGATGAGTTTATGTTAAAAACGTTGAAACGGAAGATGCTGTATTTGCAAAACAAACTCATTAGCTTTTCCCAACAAAGCCGTATATTTACCTACTTTAGCTTGTTAGTTAAACTACACTGACCTAGCACGTTCCTAATGTTCGGATACTTAATTGTTTGTTTTACAAGTGTTATAGCCTTGTCAACTTCTGTACCAATAATTGCAATTTTATAAGAAATGTGTTGGTTGAATATATTAATATTGTTACTCACTCTTGTCTTTGATGATTATACGAGTAGTTGCACAAGCTTAAAAAAGGTGGGTTTTAAAAGTGTTTTTCGTGCAGTGCAACCTTTTTTCTCTCTTTGCAGTAACAGATTCTCGTCAAACTGAAAACACTTAGGGAAACAATTTAGCCTTCCCTCTAACTGCMCAGGTTTAACAGCACTAACCTGGAGATAAATATAGATAGAACATTAAAGAAACAGCCCACCAAGGGTTACAATTACACCGATGGAAAGTCGCTAACTTTTCACAGAAACACATTTCTGTATTTGAACCCACAGACTCTGCATCTTCCTGAAATTTCTAAGGATAAATGTAAAAAAATGGTCCAACGATAGTTCATTTAATGATTTACTGTTTGGAAATATCTAACGTCCAATGAAGCCGTCCAGAAATCTGGAACCTATACTGTTAATATCTCATTTTGTATTTCGAAGTATTTTTTAAAATGCGTGGGAGAAAATTTATTATTTCAAAACAACTCTGTTGTTTTTGCTCTATTGATACAGCTGACAAGTAGATTTTTTTTATTTTACGATTTCTAAAGAATTAAAGACAACCTAATGAATCTATAATTCTTTATCACGTTGTTTATTACGTTTCCGACTTCTTTCACACCGTATAAACTAAATAATCTCCGGAATTATTAGCATTGGATCGCCATATAGAATTTGGAATTGATGCTGACTAACGATGGAAGTTACAAATCTAAATGGTGTTTATCATCTAGGAACGTGTAGAAATTGTTTATTTTGCTTCAGTATATTGAATTCAGTTGAACCTGTCCATCACAAATACTTCTTGGTKCTTGGAAAATTTAAGGAAACTAAACCCGTCCGTATTGTTGCTGATGAAGCTACCGCTGTTGCCGTCTGGGGTCATGCTACTCTAATGAGAATTAAGCAGTTTGCTCAAAAAACGTCGCTCTGAAGTTAACACGTTAAGAGTATGAATGGGCGCCAGAATCCCAAAATTGCAGATATCTGAGCACGTGGGATTCGCACGTGCACAAGTCCTTAAGGATCAAACCTTCCTCCCCCGACTAAGATATAGGGATGTCAATATAACAAATAAAACAACGGATTGAGCTTAAACCAAGGTTCATATACTTAATCACCCAAAGATAATAAGGCAGAGTATAAACTAAAATAAGAACAAGATAACCCGAAACGAACTAGCGTATAGTCTACCCCATCGAAACACAAAACAGTCACACAATAATCTAATTCTAAGCTAACGAAATCAAGGGAAATATCCTTAGTAATTATTAACGTAATAAATATGATGCACAAACAAAAAAACTATTGTATCTTCTTTTATTTTGTTGGAGTTATTTTTTATATATACGTATTTTTTTTTCTTTTGCTGGTTTACTCCAAATATTAAAACTATATTCTTTTATGCGACGTTTCGGTGGATAATTTTCCACCTTTTTCAAGCTTTTATTATTTTTTCTACTTTATAATACAATTCTGAAATTATAAAACATATATCTTTGATAATGAAATACTATAAAAAATGATAGAAACTAAATTAACTATAATAATTTGTTTACCTGTATTATATGTATCATATTCTGTTGTGGTTATTAAAATAATTTACGCTTTTATTTCTTTTTTGGTTTATTTTTGATTTTGTCAGTGTCACTGTCATGTATTTAATTGAAATTTTTGTAGTTGTTTTTATACACTGTTTCCAAATTTATTTATCTGTTAATTTTAATTATTATTAGATAATATCGTGGTATATACTACTAAGTCCTTGTATATCATTTCTGTTATTTACTGTTTTATTTATGTTTTTCTGTATGTGTATCATTTCTAGTAATAATCTTTTCTGTGTGTGTTTTTCTGTTGTTATTATTTTTGTATTATCGTAGTTGAAATGATTTTATTTTTCTATTTCATGTTTTCTTAGAGCAGTTTGTTGATTGTTATTGTAATTTTTATGTTGCTTAATTCTTTCTTTTAAATATTGTTTTGTTTGTCCAACGTAAATTTTGTCGCAGTTGTTACATGGAATTTTATAAATAGTATGTGTCATTAGTTCTTTTGCTGGTTTTGTTTTTAGTTTGGTAAAAAATTGTTTTGTTGTATTTATTGGTTTATGTGAAATTGTAATGTTGTGTGATTTGAGTATGTGTTGAATCTTTTGGGATAATTTTGGAATATAAGGTATAGATATGTATGTGTTATTTTTTATAGGATGTTGTTTTAATTTATGTTTGTTATATATATTTATTATGATTGATTTTGTTATACTTTTTATTAGTTTTATTGGGTAATTATTTTGTGTTAGGAAATATTGTGCTTTTTTTATAATGTTTTTGATTATGTTTTTACACACGACATTATAACAAATATAGAAACTATAACCAAACACATAGAACCAAATGAAGTAAACAATATAAGAAGCAAAATAACACGAACCATAACACACCACATAAACAAAATAAAACAAGAAGAAAAAATACAAAACAATATAAAATTACAAAAACAAATACATATAACAAAACAATTTATTAAAAATAACCAACAAATAACAATTTTAAAACCAGACAAATCTAACATGACACTGATAATGAACACAACAGAATATAACACAAAAATTAATGACCTACTCAATGACGAAAAAACATATAAAAAAATTGAGAAAGATATTACAAATACTACACAACGTAAAAATAACGAAATAATAAAAAACTGGAAAAACAAAAAATACATCACAGAACAAATTGCTGCACAACTCACAACCTACAATGCACTAGCACCAAAAATTTATGGCCAACCTAAGATACATAAACAAAACATTCCACTACGTCCAATTATTAACAATATACAATCCCCATTATATAAAATATCAAAATTTATAGGCAACATAATCAGTAACATAATAGGTAAAAACAATTATTATATAAAAAACTCTTTTGAATTCAAGAATAAAATTGAAAATTTAAAATTACCAAATAATCATATAATGGTATCATTAGATGTCAAATCCCTTTATACTAACATACCTATTACAGAAATAGAACCATTAATAAACAAAAATTGGAACAAAATCGAAGAATTCACAACAATTCCAAAAGATGAATTAATTAAAGCACTTAAATTTACCATACAAACAAATTATTTCCAATTCAAAAACAATTTTTATATACAACTAGATGGAATGGCAATGGGCAGTCCAATATCTGGCACTATTGCACAACTATATATGGAAGATCTCGAAGAAACAATATTAAACAAGTTAAACTATGTACATTTTTACACACGTTATGTTGACGACTTATTTTTAATAATACCTAATAATAAAACCAATGATGTATTAACATATTTTAATAGTTTTCATAACAAAATTCAATTTACTATTGAAATAGAAAAAAATTGCACAATAATTTATCTAGACTTAACTTTAATCAGAGAACACAATAAAATCGTAACAAAATGGTTCAATAAACCTACATCAACAGGAAGATACTTAAACAATGAATCCAACCACCACCCCACACAAAAAAGAAACATAATCAAAAACATTATAAAAAGAGCTATAATATTAACTCATCCAAAACATAGACCAAACAATATAAAAAAAGCACAATATTTCCTAACACAAAATAATTACCCAATAAAACTAATAAAAAGTATAACAAAATCAACCATAATAAATATATATAACAAACATAAATTAAAACAACATCCTATAAAAAATAACACATACATATCTATACCTTATATTCCAAAATTATCCCAAAATATTCAACACATACTCAAACCACACAACATTACAATTTCACATAAACCAATAAATACAACAAAACAATTTTTTACCAAACTAAAAACAAAAACAGCAAAAGAACTAATGACACATACTATTTATAAAATTCCATGTAACAACTGCGACAAAATTTACATTGGACAAKCAAAACAATATTTAAAAGAAAGAATTAAGCAACATAAAAATTACAATAACAATCAACAAACTGCTCTAAGAAAACATGAAATAGAAAAACAACATCTTTTCAACTACGATAATACAAAAATAATAACAAKAGAAAAACACAAACAGAAAAGATTATTACTAGAAATGATACACATACAGAAAAACATAAATAAAACAGTAAATAACAGAAATGATATACAAGGACTTAGTAGTATATACCACAATATTATCTAATAATAATTAAAATTAACAGATAAATAACCCACCAAATAAAACGATAAATTCAAAATTTGGAAACAGTGTATAAAAACTACAAAAATTTCAATTAAATACATGACAGTGACACTGACAAAATCAAAAATAAAGCAAAAAAGAAATAAAAGCATAAAATTATTTTAATAACCACAACAGAATATGATACATATAATACAGGTAAATAAATTATTATAATTAATTTAGGTTCTATCATTTTTTATAGTATTTCATTATCAAAGATATATGTTTTATAATTTCAGAATTGTATTATAAAGTAGAAAAAAATAATAAAAGCTTGAAAAAGGTGGAAAAATATCCACCGAAACGTCGCATAAAAGAATATAGTTTTAATATTTGGAGTAAACCAGCAAAAGAAGAAAAAAATACGTATATATAAAAAAACTATTGTCATAACCGTCCGCGGGGTGCGCACGTCCGACGGTGGTTCCGACTCAGTTATAAAAAGAACTCTTTAAACTCTCCGGTAAAACGATCATTCCCTTTTTCCTTTACAAAAAAATCTAAACGGACTATTTGCTATCAGATAAACGTGTATGTACAAGTTAAGCTACGTGTATTATTAATAATTTATTACGGAATGGGTGAAGATAAAGTCAACTTAATTAAATAATTACACAGAGTAATACCCGTACTCTATAAGATATTAACAGAGAAAGTGCTGAATATAAAAGTTCTAAGATTAACGCACAAATAAAATGCAGGAGCGAAGGGAACGCAGCGGCGATCTTCTGTAGATTTACTGAACAATCTGGCAACGTCAGCACGCAAACTAAATGGAAAAATCTGACCTTAAATACATAGGTTGATCCTTCCCCTCTGGCAAGGGTAGGCGACTCTAMGATAGGTGGATGATAATAGCCTCTATCACTCCAGCCCTTATATATTTCCACGAAAGGTTCCTTCCAGCTTTGAAATTTAGAAATCCCTATCGAATAATTCACCACGGACGTCGAGTACGTTCGCTTATATGGTTTGCTGATGTCCGGTACACCCCAACCAATGTAAGAAGCTCTAAAATAGCTGGTTTGGCAACGAGAAAACAATAAAATATGCACTTACTGAGGTGTTAGGGGGCTTCAGAAGTTGTAAAATGAAATATGTAGTACGACGAACTGCTTGGAAGTGTCTGTGCTTTTCATCCGGTTTAAAACCGAAACAGGCTCAATCGAAAAGGCATCAAGATACGAAGAAGTAAAGGAAACACACGATTGGCCCTTAAACAGCACAAAATTGCGACTATGATCCTCAGAAATGGGTGAAATTCACACAGAATTAATTCGCGATCACTTCCCGTAGTCGAATGTTCTCAATCACCGTAGGAGTGCCTAGCAAGAAAAACCAGCAAAACTCGTATGGACAGAGCGCCCGAAAAAGCGGATTTCAACAGATATTGGAAATTTAGCTACATACAAATGACAAACAAAACAATCTGTAGCGGGAATTTAAATTAGCAAAACGGGAGCGTTACAATGTTCAGCACTGATGTATCTTAAGCTTAATTTATCTTCCTCCAAATATAGCACAAGCTTTTCTAACGATTTTGCCAGGTTCATTATAAATAAGCAGTAACTCTAGTAATTAAACCAAATGGACCATGTGCGACATTTAGCAGAACTGAAAGGATAAGGTATCACTGTTTATCAGAAATTATGAGCATGCCTGGAATAATTCGACATTCACAACACAAACCTAATTATTCTGGGCCAACGCCTGGCTTAATTTACTCACAGACTTTAGTTCCAGGAGAACTGTTCCCAGAATTTCCACCTTGCACGACTCCATCGCCTATGGAAATGTAAGCCAATGCATTAATCTACCTAAATATGCAAATCTGTCTAAGCCAAAGAGCCAGTATCGAGGTAAATCGAGTTTTTGTTGCATTATTTCTGATTAAGTTTTCCAGTAGTGGTAATGTCAGGCTGGATGTAATACTTCGAGTAAACATTACACAAACCAAAGTTTAAACGTMCAGCTTTAAAGTAATMCTGATTACCAKATAAGTACAGAATTGTAGTAATAACTTTTTATTTATGACAGAAATTCATTAAGTAGCAAACGCTTTCTGATAATTAACCTTTTGCCTTCACGAGACCTTTAGTGGCGTATATTGACAAATAGTTACCGGCAGGTGTTCGTGCACACCACACATTATTTCCGAACGACATTATGCTTCACCAATCGAACAGAATTTTATACATAAGCTTTTAATGCATCCATATAGCACTTGGTATTGTACGTGAAATAGATAGTCATTTGGGGTTTATTTTGGAATTATTTCATTGACACATATTCATGAGATACCACTATCATGTGCCATTAATTAATGAAGTTATAATACGATTGAGACTCAAGTCTTTAAAAATGATTAAATTCTAGCCAAATTTCCGAAACGTAGCAACTAATTTCGCAAAATTCATAGCTTTCTTCGTCCATTGTAAACATATACTATATAATAAAATAGTACGTGTTAAATTACTGCTTGAATACAACCAATGAACAATAACTTGTAAGAAATTTAACGCTTCAACGTGTCAAAAAACCTAGTTTTCATTCTCAGAATATGTCCTCCAGGAAACTCCAAAAAAGCGATCCGATATTTTCGTTGGTCTTAGGAAATGAAACTCGGATACTGCAATCAATAGCTTTCATAAAAACTTATTCTTCTTTCTATACCTGATTACCGTAAAATATTAATCAAAACGTCCTAGCCATAAGCCATAGCATTTGCTTCTACTTTGATGTTAAGTGTAACAAATTTTGAAAATAGTAACAACTGGTGAACAAAAATTGGTGGACCTATTCATTAATACACTCTATTGAATTTCATTTAATAACAGGAGATATAATAAAATTAAAAACTGAAAGAGCGAGAAAAATTATTCGCCAGCAAAAAAAGAAAAAATTAGTTGACAAGGAGATTATTAAGCCTGTAATGAACAATTTGCCAATTAAATCTATTATTAATGTTTAGTAACAAATAATTAACTGAATTTCAACCGTCATGAAAAATTATTTTAGATAACTTGTAACAGCACCTTTACATCATAAAAACCATAATCACGGTCAACAACATGCTCCGATAAGGCTAAATTTGATTTTTTGTTTTTTTTGTCTTTATATAAATATTCAGACATTCTGTTATTAAACTGCCTATCTCTCTGACAAGTATGATTTACGGAATGTGAATAGGATTCAAATGTTCGCATATACAATCCCTCAGGATATTAGCAAAGTATTCCCCTTTTTTTAGAAACCAGCATAAACAGTTTTGTAACATCTTAAAAATGACATATTTAGCATGCTTTTGTTTAGTTACCTTATTTTGAAAGTATTAAGCATGTCATTCTGGTTGCTGCTTAAAAAATTTTGGAAGAAAAAATTAATAACTCTGTGGTCTTAAAATTCTCTGGAAATGTCTGATGGGTAATATTCCGGTACCTTTGATATCGCATTAATTCAGAGAGGTTGACATTCTCATACAGTTGATATAATTTACGTAGTAAGATACTCTTTAGACACATCACTTGTATCTCTAGGTGTATTTTATAAATTACTGACATAACGCGTTAGTGATGGCATAAGCCATCAAATCCGCCTTGATATCTCCTTTTTTGCTAAATATTTATTCATTAACAAAATACTTTTATTTAGCACACAAAACATATATATTTTATATATAAAATATTTTAACAATGTACACACTGAAAAAAATCACTACTGGTAAGGTTGACGTGGATTAATATTTTTTCTATTTTGCTTTCTTAATGAAGCCACTATGAAAAGATTTTTTATTTATATATAACTCCACTTAAGGGATAACTATCCTTGCCATCTGCCATGCTACAAAAATGGTCCTCTTTTAGAAAGAGGATGATAGAAGTTTCAAATATCACCGGTAGATGGCGGCAACTTACAATTATAAGATTTTTACATTGTTTGCTCTTTTTATCATCTTATTCAGAGTGAGTCACATAATAATGATAATGCAATAGAAGGACGTGACATAGGAATATGTTATATAAACTTTCAATATGCTCTGAATCGTTTACAACACGGATAAGCTTAAGTGCTCAATTTTTTAAATTAAGTACTGTCCACAAGTTTCTTTTACCTTTTAAGTGTTCTTGAGCTTATCATAGTTTGAGTTTTGCTGAATTCGTTGTTTAACATTCGATTCGCCGAAATTTAAGGTCGGTTAGAGCAGATAAACAAATAAATGTGCGGTAGTGCATAGCTGCTTAATTGTTGTATTGCGATAAACATTGTTCTTATATGGTAATTTTATATTTATGGCGATAAACTGAATGGTTGGTTTATATAATTTTGTAACTTTAAATGAAAATAAAACCTAACGTTTAACCAGTAAAAAGGAAACTGTGTCACATTGTGCTTAACTTATCGACAATCCATTAAAGCTTAAATTCACCGACAAAAACGGGGACGCTTCGGAATCGTTTGTTCGGCATTCTTAGTGGAGGTATTCGTAAAAAAAACTCCACCTCGTAACTCGTAACTGGGATCGCCAGTAGTAGAGTTGGGACTAGCCGAATTAATATTCGGATCGATTAATATTAATATTAATTAATATTCCGATTATTCAAATATTTGGATGATTCCGATTATTTCAGAATATTCGGAATACGATAATTTTCACCGCGCACACGGTTCACGCTTACTGTCATACTGATGATGCGATGGAAACTTTTTACTGGAATCGGAATATGAACTAGAATCGGAATAGGAAGCAACTCGCGCAAGGAAGGTGGGTTATGTATCGCAACCTAGACACTTACCGAATTACGCAATCGCTCGCGCTTGTTCGATACCGACAATAAGCTCATTCCGCTGGCTGTTTGTTGGAATATTCGTTCAAATACAAATACAAAAAAAGTAGAATACAAAACAATAACATAGACAAGTAATAATATCAAAACTTGGAAACCTGTCGAAATACATGATCGCCTACGCTTGATTGGTATTGATGCCGTTTTTTCACGCGCTACTTTCCGTAATAGTATTTCCAAATATAAAAGCGTGTAAAATTGTGTAAACTTCAATATGATTCTGTCTGACAGAGGCAATGAGTTGCTTAATTATTATAACCATTGTCGCTATTAACATGACGTTAGCTTTTAATTTCAATAATGTTTACAAAAAATAATATGAGAATAAAGTTGAACACCGAGAACAAGATCTCATTGAAAATTTATACAGAATACAGAAATGACATATTCACGCCGTATGCAATTTTTGGTAAGTAAAAAAGTATAGTTTCACGCAACATTCATGTACCTATAACTAAGCCATAATAGGTAGCTATTGCAATATTGTACATGCTAATCTTTCTGCACAAGGCAACACAAAACAATCCTTTAGGTTGAAGGGTATAACCACGAAATCTAATCTAAATTTGAAAATCATAAACACCAACTGCAACTCGATCGCATGGGGAAGCGAAAGATACCGAACTAAGGCGACGCGCGGTGTCGATTCTATTCTGAGAGACGCTTCGCCCATTTTATTCCGATTCCGAATATTATTCCGATTATTAACGTCTTCGGAATCGGAACATTCGGATTCTTTCAATCATCCGATTATTCCCAACTGTAGCCAGTAGTATTACAGAATTTTGCTGCAATTCACTGTTTATTAATAACTTCTTCCAGTTGCAATAAAATCCTATTATGGGATATTACGCTGCATTTCTTTTCAATCGATGCGATATCATCACCGATAATAAAATGCTTTCATGTTTATACAACGCACAATGAACATAGTACAATCATACACATTAGAAATATATTTACCACGCAACGTTGAATCAAAACAAGTTTAATGCATGCCTAATCTAACAACTCCTGTCAATGGGAAAAGATCCTAATGCGCTTTGGAACTGTAAATCAACTAAACTAGATATGACAGCACCATTATGTAAACTAGCATTTGTACCAGATTGTACGTTTACGAATATCTAGATATAGTATATTTCACAGTGTTAAATGGGACCAGAATCCAATAAACCTAATTTGTATGCGACTGATTAACTGGTTAGCATACATATGTAGTTGTTTTAACTGACAGAAAATTAAAATGGTTCCTTCCTGATTACAGCGCATTATAAGTAGTCAAATATCAAACATTATTTGACCACCATAGAGACAGAAAAGAAAAACACAATTAACTATCTAGACCTTACACTAATTAAAAAAGATAACAAAATTCTCACAAAATGGTATTCAAAACCAACTGCATCGGGAAGACTACTAAATTACCATTCTAACCACCCCTACAGACAAAAAATAGCTGTCCTAAACAACATTATACAACGAATAATAAAATTAACTAGTCCAGAACTTAGAATTGAAACTTTACATACCACTACTAAAATACTAAAAAATAACAACTACCCCACTAAATTAATAAGTAACTCAATAAAACAACAAACAGAAAAACTATACAATAGTATTCAATACGAAAAACAAGAAAAAAACACAAACATAACATACTTAACCTTACCATATATACCACCACTCACTCAAAAAATAAAAAACCTACTAAAACCACATAACTTCCAAATTACATATAAACCAATTAACACAATTAAACAATTCTACACACCGTTAAAAACAAAAATACCAAAAGAAACAAGAACACACACAATATACAGTATAAAATGTAAAGAAGGTAACAAACAATATATAGGACAGACAGGACAATACTTAAAAAACAGACTACAACAACATAAAAATAATAACAACTACACAGCTTTAAAAAAACATCAAGAACAAACTGACCACACTTTTGACTTTGATAATACCAAAATTATTACTACGGAACAACATAAACAAAAAAGACAATTTTTAGAAATGATACATATTCAAAAAAACCTAAACACATGTGTAAACAACAGGACTGACATKCAAGGACTAAGTAATACCTACTACACCGTCATTTAAACACACCCTCTCACCATCACATTTACCATCCACAACGATAGCAAAAGAACAAACTTGAAGGTACATTTTATATTAATATCAAAATTGTAAATGTCATATTGATTTTCATAATAATTTGTCAATCTACAAAATAAAAATATTCGACAAAGACCTAAATTTTAGGTCGAAACGTCATATTATTAGAAAACACGTCTTTAATTAATAAAAATAAGGAGCCAGAACCTACAACTAATTACAATAAGAAAAATTAACACCCAAAGGACTCCACAAATAAACACCAACAACTATAACAATAGATTTAGGTTACTGGACTACTAAGATTCTCAGCTATTTTTCAAATAACACACGGAAAACTCGGTTACTTTGTGGAAGCTCATTCTAACAATGGAACATACACGTCTTTGTCAATTTCTCAACGTTTTCATAACTGTTTGTTAATAAAACAGAGTACCTATTAGGTTTTATTCTTTAAATCTAGTGATGTTGGTGTTCTGATAGCTCACAATTCTGAATTATAATCTACATGTCCCGGCAAGCTAGTGGTTAACCAAATTAGGTGAAACCTGTTTAGTTACCAACGTATCTTCCGCAAAAGTAATCTTCATCAGGATGAACTTTCTTGTAACATTGCAAAGACCGATAGATCTACATCATGTCTTATTCACAAGGATCTAAAAAGAAAAAGGAAAATAACTGTTAAACTTTATTTTTTTAATGTACTTTTCCCACACCCTACACATAAGAAATGTGTTGCAGAGCTCTATGTAGAAATCATAATAATCCTACCAAAAATTTATTATTTACTTTTACTTGTACTATCGATAAGGTACACTTGAAATTTCCTATATTAAATTGTACCAAAAAGCATTTATTGACTTATATTTCTAATGCCTAAATATTTATTGTAATATGGTGTGACAAGTTGTTGATAATTTATTTTACATGAGTAACGTAACATCATCTTTTGCATTTTTTTACATTGTTACAATAAAGCCTTAATATTTTACTAAGACTCACAAAAACGCCACTTAATGTCAGGTGGTAATGTCTTTTTGTACATACATTTTTGAAGTATTTGAACTAACAATCGTATGGTTGACTGCTTTAAATCTCTCTAAACGGATTCACACAATCCTCCAGTAACACATTGTTATTTTGAGCATCCATCGCTCTAGAATACTAGACTTGTTGAACCTATGCAAATGAGACACTGTTTTATTTTCGATAACGATGAAAACATGACATTTTGACCAGTGCTGGTTTTACAATTATTTCGCCCCTAGACAATGTTCTAATATACCTTTATTATTATTTAAGCAAACTGCACATTACAAATACTCAAAATACAACTAATAGAAAACATATAATAGGTAAGTTTTAAGTGCTCTCTTTCATTATTTGTGCAATTTGCAGAACTAAGCAAACTATTATTAAAATTTAATATGGCCAACGAAGCAAGCCTTTTTTCGCCAACCCTGTTTCTAAGAGCGTTTTTCATGCATTTCAGCACAGAATATGACCTTTCCTCTGAAATTTGTTACTGCGATTCTCGAAAAAATTCTTAAGGCAACATCAACATCCAGAAATGTAGACGTAATAATACTTGTATTGGAATTTAAGGCAATAGTGTGCAGGTTTTACCTATTGATTATTGAAAATATGTAATTCGTTTAAAGACCCGAATAATTTCCGTTTCGGTATCCAAAAATTTCTTGACTGCTTGAGACGCTAGGCCGCGACTGGAAAGTATACCTATCAGTCACATTTGTGCTACGTCTTCTGCTACTGATGCTTTAGATGAAGCATAATGACTTGACTACACATATGTTCCACTATTGCGGCATTTCATCAAAGAATAATTTATTAAATAAATAACAGCGTCCTTACAAAATGGAAAAAACTAAATTCAACATTTTCAACTTAATTTGATCTATTCCCTTAGTAACATTTTTATGGAGCTAACCCTTCTTGCAGTGTCCTCAATTTTGATTGATACAAATATTAACGAAGTATCTACAAGCGCATGTTATGTAAGTTACAAACAATTTACCCCCGAGGCAAATTTTTTGTTAGGAATGTACAATACCTATTCATTTAAGACATTCTCATATGCATTGTTGTCAAATACATCGCTTCTCCATAGAAATTTCTGTGCCCCAAAAGTGGGTGCAGCCAGTAAGTATTTTAACCCATATATGCAGCACATACTAGTGCATGGCCTGTATTTGAATGTACTTAATTCAAACACAAACCGAAGACATTAAATTATATTAGCAGAAATTGATTGCACATGCCTTGTAAACTACTACCAGATACTTTTTATTAAACATGAAATTAATCGTAAATGGGCGAAGCAGAAAGTAACTGTAGACGCAACATCAAACTCAGTCTGGTTCAAGTGGGTCATTAACTTAATCGACCGCGTTTCATTCTCGGAAGATTCAGTGTCCGAAATGGGCCATAATTTGCAGGGCAAAACGATGCGATTTTTCTAGCGTATAAAACAACGATGTAGAAGAGATAACGAGCTTACCATAGAAAACGGTAAGAAATAAAGTAGGCAAACAATTCCCTAGCCGTCACTAAGATTTATCATGTTACAATTGGATTTGTATGAAATAAAAATTGTGTTTATTAAGGCGCTATCGCTAGAACAAAAACTGACTAGTTTCTATGCGCATATAGGAGTGGGTACACGGTCTTAAGAAATACGTTTCCTCTTATAATGGGTTTGAAAAAAGTCTTAACTTTATATTCGTACGCTTCACAAACTTCTAGTGCATATAAGCATAGGAATTAGCTTACATTACTTTTCTAATATGAACATTTAGTGGCATCAATCTATATTTTAACCTTGTTTTGATGTAGACGGGTCTTACGGCGCACTTTGGTGGTCATTTTGTGAAAATTTGTAATACTCATCTAGCGGTAGCTTTACCAACTATGACGTAGATTACAACGGTCTACAAGAACAAAGACATACATTACGAATTGCCCAGTCATCTGGTGAAAATCGCTTATCAGTCATCTAGCGGTGGCTGTATAAACTACGACGTAAGTTAGTACGGTCGGTAAGTACAGAAACCTACATTGCTAGTTACACGATGAGCATTTGAATCCATTGGAAAGCCCAGCGAGAAAACCGCCTAGTGTAATAAAATTACTATGATTGATTCATCCTTGTCATATACAAATAAGCTCAATGTTAATTAGATCAAAATGTCACGCCAAGCATACGGGTGATGTATCAAAGATACAGCCACGAGGGATTTTTGTACCTATTATTATTTCAAATCAATACTTATTACGCCACATTAATGAAAAATAATTGGAACCCGGAATTGGAAATATGATGAAATCGGGAATACCAGCTGTTAAATATACTTACTTTATATTCAATAGTGCCGTACTAGATGCAATAACGTTTCGTAATTATGTTAAATTCTATTAAATTCTTGTATTATAAATGACGCCTAGCGTCTAATTAGACTTTATACTGAAACTTAGCACTTCTCCTCCTACCCTAATACCATTAACGAAGCTTGCCTGTACGAACGACGGAATTGCCTACTTCATAGAAGATTCCGACACAAAAATGCCGTTTGATATCCTATAGTTCCTTTTCCCCAATTGGGTATTATCACTTTTTTTGAAAATTATGTAAATTGAATCTTGAAGTGCAAATATATCATACGTCATGTTAAAAGCAACAAAACCGATATTTGTAGGTAGAGAATTTCAGGTCTGAAATTCGAATCTTAGGAGTCACCGCCAAAACGCTTCTATCCAAGGTTATTGAATTCGTGACGTCAAGTGTCATGTAAATATTACCGAGGAGCGTGCTTTTTAATGGTGTAGTATCATTCTTGTATTGGAAAAGCTTTTGTGTGGTGTTTATTGAAAGGACGCTGCAAGAGGTCGCACCAAAAAGTGATTTGTGTAGTTTTACAAGCATCTATTATGTATGGAAACAAGAGTGTTGTTTTGTACATGGTTATTAAAGTACTTCAGTCAGTACAGCTAACAAAATTTTTGTAACCGTCTCTCGAGATTATCAACGTAAGAAAAAGTTGTTTAAGGCCCCTAGACGTAATATGCCGATATCGCAAAGTTTGTTTTTCTGTTGCAAAGATTATCTTAATTCTTACTGTAAGTTTTATTACTCCTTTTGGGGTTATAAGTGTTTACCATTCAGTTTCCATTTTGTTATATCTTGAAGAAGATATGAAAAGTTATATGCGTTTTATGTTGATAAAGGGAAATGTTATAATAAAGAACGACGTTGTTCCCCATATATTCGACAGACCGAAAACGAGCCGCAAGAGCCCCGAAAATAATTGGCAATTTATAAAATAAATGTCAAGTTCAGGGTACGTTTTTGATTCTTACATTTTTATGTTTACAAATAGTATGCTTTAAACAACCCACTGTGATCAAATTATCAATGCTGTTGCTTTTGCTTTTACGTTCCTCATCTCTGCCGCGTTGAACCGCTCGTCGCTATACACAAATTCCATAACAATGAACATGCCTTCAGAAGTCATAATTCATAAGTATTTCACTTTATTTTGGCGTATTTTAATTCGCTTGTCACAAAATGAACGCAAACAACAAACTGATAAATTGACGGGATGTAAACAAGCGGCCATTTACAAGACACCTGAAGTCACGGCCAATATGTTCGCGTTTTGGCGGTCCCTTTAAATATTCACATTTTTAATATTAAAAATACACCTTACGATGCAATTTTTCGAATTTATAATCTGTCACAGCTGTTTTGTGGATTAGATGCTACCTATTAATATGCAATTTAATTAAATATAAATTTATGGCAAATACCCAATTCCGATAACATGCAAGATTCGTACAGCAACTGAAAAAGCCTTCAATTTACAGTTTACATATTACTTCAGTTTAACTTGTTCTTTCGGTTTTGTACTTCACTAGCTTTGTTTCCTCTCAGGTTAATATATTGGCGGCAACCAATTAAAAGATAATAAAAAAACCAGCATATTTAAGTACTTTCTGAGGATTTGACAAAAGCTTACACTAAAATATGAAGTTTTCCTTTATTTGAAATAGGCAGTGCAGTGGAAAGACACGTTTTTAAAATTATCTATAAGTGGCGATATAAAATTTGTACACATTTTCCCCTGAATATCCTAGGGTAATTTTATGTAGTATTCCATTCCCTACACCTGCCTCTAAATATTCTCGAAAGAGGCTAATATAGTGCGCGTCAGGAAAGAAATCGGACCTTAGGAATGTAACATCGTCCACAATTTGAACGGAGCGAACCGCATGGGTGGGCCGAGTTAACAAATGTATTCATTGCGCTTGCCTGCAATTGAATAATGGCGAATATAGCAATAATCTAACTGTCTGGCGACTATTGTGGTCCCCACCACGCCTGCCTTCTTTGCTGGCAAGCACTTTATGTCCTACTCGATTACAATTTCAAATTTCCTGTTAAGCCATTTTAATTTTAATTAATGGACTCACAAAATCTTCCCGATAGGAAAAGATTGGTGCACAGAAAGCTATTTAATTCACACGGATATTGAAAAAGAACGATCATATACACTTTTATTAGATTTGGTTATGGTGTAATCATTTTCCTGGCAATTTCGCAGAGTTAAGTCCTTGATTCGAGTCATATTCGTCGACTGCTTGAAGAGTTTTCATTTTATAGGGACGACACCTGTACAGCTTTTTATCTTTCCTTATAAATCAATAAGAAAATCCAGTAGCTGTGAAAAGGCTAAACAAGGAGCTGGTTGGATTCATCGCAAAATGACCAAGTTGCTCAATTTAGTTATTGCTTTTTCTACAAGAGATCAAGAATATGCCTAGCTGCAATATACCCAACACAATAAATAACAATTATGTATATCCTTTCGGCAGCTGAATAAACCATATTCACTATGACTAACAAGAAAGTTCTTATTTCACAAAATCACTCACTTTCTTAAAAGATATGTGGACAAAGATATGGTCATGATAAATAAACAACCTAAAGTTGCAAAACGAATTCAAGCAGACACGTGACTAGCCAATTCAGTAGTGCGGAAAGAGTTTCGAGTATTTTGGGTGCTTTAAGAGTGCTTATGTATGTATAATCGTTTTTTTTTCTTTTTTTCTTCTAGTAAGGATAAATTTTAAATGCAGCTCCAAAAAATTTAGGAACGGAAGCTTTCATGACGTTTCGTCCGCTCTCGTAAGAGGCATTATCAGGACAGGAGAACAACGTCAGAGTTCAACCAAATCCTCCTTTAGGATCTATTTTAATGAACGAAGTGTTTATATGTGTAGATACACATCAACACATCCAAGGTAGTGCAATTAATTGTCGGATAGCAATTTGAAAACATGCGTTGAATTTTATTGAAGAGCTCATTCTTCTTCTTTGTTTGTTCTAAAAATATATTGTTATTTTTTTTAAGGATCGATACTATTTATTTTTTGTAGTAAACAAATAATTTACTAAAGAAAAGTATTAGAGGTACCTATTAGCTTTTTATAATTGTTTAATGCGGAATGGAAAAGTGTACGAAAAAGCGAAAATAATGGCGGTTACTGTCAAAAAATATATGTGAAAAGTGAAAAATATTGCCGAACTAAATAAGGAATTTTGTTCCGAACTTTATGATTACTCTGTAAGAATGCTCCGGTAAACGAATAACTTGCTTGCGGAGCCAGCAAATGGGGAGTTTTTCGAGTATCAATTCTGACTGAACGGCCGTAGTTGGATGAGGTAATCCAATTGCATAGTCTACATCCGACCCGATTTTATCAATTCAACCCTAAAAGTACTGGCCGCAGATATCCCTCCATCACGCTGTACAAGTCATCATTGTTCTCGTGATCTAATCAAATTCGCACGTTCCTGAACCACAGACGTAAAGGATCCGTCGAGTATCGATATGATTTGCATAATTCAAGTTTAATTAGATTTATGCTTTATTTGCACGTTTTCCATTACTCTATGCGTCAGCTGTGCACGGCGGCTATGTGATGGCGTGCCACTCCTCGTGATTTACAGGAATCAGACCAAATCCACGGAGATTAGCCATTGTGCAGGTCAGACTGCACCGATATTGCACAGTGCTTCTGTGAACGCTTGTGTTTTAGTGGAATTAGCGAGATATTCAGATGAAATATAAGAACTGTAAGAGAATGTACAAACCGTGTCGACAGAGGAACATAGATTTGTTTAATCATTTGCAAGTTATCATGCGAGTTAAGAATGACTTTAAATATAATCCGGCAGTACCAAATGTCACCATTCTTTTAATAGGCAGATTCTAATTTTTACAAATGTCTTAGTTCTTGATCCCTCAACCTGCCAATGCATGAATTAAAATAATTCGTAATCGGTTTCGTTTCTAGCAGTTCATACATTTAAAGCTCACAGGTGAGTTCCACTGTTCAGCGTGGTACGGCAGGTTTAAATAACGGCAAAAACACCACTTTGCTCAATCTTACGAAAAATCAAAACTAACTTTTGCGGGTAACTGGAAGACAACTACCTATGTTGTCAACTAACCAGTAAACAATTTACTCGAAAGTATATAGATATTTTTTATTATTTCCGTAAAAAAAGAAATATCAGAGAGTTGTAGAAAACGTTTTGTGTGCTAAACTAAACGAGATCGTGAACCATCAATTTTGTCATATGGCTTTTAATGTGCAATTTTGAACAAAACTTATAACAAAACTTCTATGGCAAGATGTCAAGATAAACACAAGGGTCTGTAATCAGAGATGATGAAATTGAAGATGCAATTCTGAACCATGTTTTAAATCCTCGAAAAGTTGCTCTATTAAGACCAGATGCTTAGACAGATTAAATGATGAAGAATTTACTGCGTATTTTGAATTTAAAAGGCACGATATTAGAAACTTTGCGAGGCCCTGAGTATTCCACCAATCATATAAAGTGGAATAAATTGAAAACCTTGAAATGTTGAAGAATTGTGTATTTTATTGAGAAGACGTCCTCGTCCTAATAGATATATACATAATATATTTAGAACGCATATTTGAATTATCTACAACTTATATATCTACTACAACCATCAAACTTATAGAAATAAATTTTCATAACAAGCATATATTATTAATTATATTCAATTAAAAAATTCCTGCTCATACCAAGCTGGCGCTAAAACAAGTGCTGTCAAATTATAAAAGTCTATCTTTTTATGTGTAAAAAAATTATCAAATCGGGGTAGTTTGATGCAATGGAAACCGTCACTGTAGTGGATTAATGTGCGTATATCAAAATTCAAACACTGCGCGCAAAAACGCTTGCCAAAATTCGCGGTGCTTTACAAAAAGCTTACCAAGAGTCGTGTGTGGATAGTTAAACAGTAACTTGATGGAGTAAGCGTTCTACAGCGTTGGACTAGTGTTAAAGACGACTACACAAGTTGGAGACCTCACACTGCTACCGACAACCCTTTTGCTGCTATTATGGCCGCAATAATGGAAGAAAACTGCATGGACAAACAAGCAATAGACAAATACCAACAGACAAATGTATTTGTCTTCTTTGTAGAAAATGTAAATCCATGATTCCAAAAGTGTAGACGCGATATGAAAGAGAGCGGCGCAATCCTCTTGCACGATAACGCTTGATCGCATAAAGCGGTGTCAATCAAACGAGTTTGCGAGAAGAACTGCAGTGAAATACGCTGATAACGCTTGATCGCATAAAGCGGTGTCAATCAAACGAGTTTGCGAGAAGAACTGCGGTGAAATTCTCCCACATCCCCCGTGCAGCTCTGACGTATTAAATACTCCAGATTTCGTTCTTTTCCTCCAGTGGAAAGGAGAATTTCGTAACGTCCGATTTATTGACTTAGAAAGATAAAAACCCTGCAACAGCATATGCGTTCCAACTGCTGAAACATCTTGACAAAAATGGCGTATTTAACGACATTACATTACTATCGGAGCGATGGCAACATGTTTTGGATATGCAAGGGAACTACTCTGAACGACTTTATTGCACTTTTTTAAATATACGTTTCATTTGCGAGCTGTGTTTTTGTTTGCAGAAATTCCTGGAAGAAGGCTTAAAGCAGGTATATTTAGGGAGTCCAATTTATATAAACTGGAAACAAAAATAAATACTATAGCAGGTGGTAAATGTTACTTGATTTATGGGGACTGTGCATATCCGATAAAACTATACATATTGCGTCCATACTCTAGAGGAAATTTATCGCCACAAAAAATCTATGACAGCTCAGACGAATGAGCCTTTGACAAAATAGTTAATGAAAAATTGTGTTGGAAGATGTACAGGTGAGTATAAAGCGCATGTAGCTGCCTGTATCATGATCAAACGTCGCTATAGTTAAGCGTTGTGCCACCAGAATTGCAGGAGTATTTAAACATAGCATGATTTTATTTAATAACACATGATATGTGATATAATATTTAATTAATATCGTATCCTTTATCAACCACCAGTTTCAACGTTTTTGCTCATTCTTTTTTCATATTTTGCTATCTCAAAATCTAAGAACATTTTTTTAAACATTACCTATTTATTCGGTGGAGAAGGGTATAGCTTGTCGGTCTCTGAACCGAAAGGCTGTAGGTTCGAGTACCACCCAAACCATGGCTGTTGTGCGTGTGTCATTTTCATACAAAAATATTCAAACCAGCGGTTCCCAACGTTCTTTCACTGAAAGAGCCTTCTTTTTTATTTATCTCTAAGACGATGCCTCTTAGTGCTACCCTACTTCGGCACAATTTTTAATACTCTGTCAAGTTTACCAGTGTCTCATCCTCCGCTGAGTTTAAGCTTTCTGATTATTTGTTAACGATGAACACCTTCAATATCCACATAAAATCACGTTTCCCTCCTCTGTTGGAAAATAGCGTTATGAAAGCTTGCTTGATTTTTAATGTTGTTTTCATGTAAGAAGCTCTTGATAATGATGCAGTTTGCTGTTTAGTTTAACTCCTATAATAAAATATAGACAAACAAATATATCAATATATCACTTCCACTTTAAAATCCCTGCAGTTCATTGTTACGWAGAACAAACCTATTAAACACCATGTTGCTTCGTGACTTTTTGGTATTTAGAGACAATAGCAATCAAGACCAAACACACTCTACAATGCATGTTCGAATGCACCGTTTGTTTGCGTGCCAGCTTGACTTGTAAATGAAGTGCGAATGCAAATGCATAATAAATGGAAGATGCTGCATAATGAACGGAGAGGTCAGACTCCGCATACTTGGGGCTCCGCTGAGATTATATTGAGTTGTATACCTTATAATCAGTTCAAGTTATATACGTATATCATGGTAATATCATGATTGTATGAATCCTGATACAAGGTGCAAACTTTTAGCTTTAAACTGTCTAATTCCATCAAAGTCATTTGTTTCACATAAAATTTAACTTAACTTTAAAAAAATGTAAAAATCTTACACTTGTAAGTTGCTGCCATCTACCGGTGTCGTTTGACACCTCTATTGCCGTCTTTCTAAAGGAGAAATATACGGGGAACAAGGCATATCCCTTGAAGCAGACATGCTGAAAAGAATAAGTATATGTCCCATCCTTGTAATCCGACTTAGAACGTCTTCTTGTCAAAAGAGCGTTTGCCGGCGGCAACTGTTTCTCTTTATCCCTCTTCTAGTTTGCCATGCGCATTCTGTACAAGCGGTATACAAAGATAGAAAATCATCTTCTATCGCTCTCGCACTCATGGGGATGTTTGCTTCACTTAAGTTACATTGCGGAGATGGAAGCTTCCCCGTATATTTCTATTATAATATTTGGGTATCCGTAGTGCTGCCGTAGGTGTCAGTCATTTTTCTGCGATGCGTCAAAGTCCTAAACAAACCGAGTTACCATAACTTGCGTAAATAGCTGCAGTCTTTATTTGATGTAACTTCTTGCTGGTAATGCCTTTAGCAGAGATCAGAGGCTGTTAGTCTACCACGAACATTCTACAACGTGGGCGATCTCGAAACTCAAAAGGCTTCACATATGAGACAGTGATGGTGGTCTCCATCCGAATACAAGGCTGGGCGTTGTAAGCATAGTGTCTCCACGTACCAGAATGCCGAGACATCATTTACCGCGGTATATGGAATTTTAGCTAAGAAAAGAATCTCTAGGCTATTGCCTGCGAGAACCACGTTGAATAAGTCATACAAGGTTGTCATTATTGCATATGTTCCCCCTTTGTATTATGTGTGCGTTTTTATTTATCTCGTTGTGTTGGTACGATATTCCCCCTCTTTATCTTTGTGGTGTCTTGTTTATGAAATTCACTTGTTTTTTCTTAATGTTTAACAATTTTTTGAAGCTTAATCCTACCATTGCTTCACAGCAATAACAAATAATACTGGTCAATCTGGTTCTACCACTGACCACCAATTAATTAAACCATTCTGTTTTTTTCTCAGGAAACACATTCAGGTTCCTACCACATACCTGGCTTTTTTTGAGAAGCCTTCTCCAACGATTATCTTTGACGCAATATGCGATATTTAAGTAAATTCAGGTCTAACCTGATTCCGTCAAGTTTATTTTTTATAGTGAAATTTGACATGCATTTACTATGTAAAAACTGGAGCTTTTCCTGCGGTTTTTCTCCCCGCAGTTTTTCGGTGCAAAATATACTATCTATATATGTTACACCGAATTATGTGTTTTTGTTTACCTTTTCGTTACAGAGCCTCATATCAAACTAAGTCAAACACAACGTAAATTTAGGGTCCTACTAGATAACTAGAAGAACACAATTTTAAAGCAATTTATTCATAGTATTATGTAACACTATATATAAGTCACATCTGGCTTTTTTGTTTGGAAGTTTATTTTTGTTCATACCTATATGTTATCTGAATTTATAAGAATTTTTTATTCTTATCTGTTTTGTTGGTAAAGTACGTTCATTTTTTAAATTCATTTTGAAACTTCTGAATAAATCCTGGTCGTGCCACTTCACCTTTCCCTTATGTGAAACGTGTGATGTAGAAAGGTACATTATTATTGTTAGCAGCCTATTGGGGTTTAAATGCCTTAAGAAGGCTCTCATATTTCTGATTATATTAAACCGAGCAACACCGGTTCGATATGACATGAGTACGTGATTTAGTCGTTAACTGTCTGTCTTCTTTATTGATTCTATAAGTCGAAGTTGTACTCGTAAATAAAAGCTTTACTATACAATCACATGGCAAAATAAACCACGAAGCAATAAACTGTATTAAAAGATTCATCCTACTGACCCAAAAACAATGACAGTCAATGTTGATTATACGAATTCTGCTGTGGGTCGTCTCATGTAGTCTAAATAGTTAATTAACGTTAAATCAATACATCGCAGCGACGTTTCAAGCGACAGGAAAGCTAAATAAAGAGTACTTCCAAATTCTGAGTAAACTAAAACGAGGTCACAAAAATATTAAAGTAAGACAACTAGAAGTTATATACCTAGCACCACACACGTCGTGCATAAACCTACTACAGAATCTAGGTGACAACCATCCGGAACAAAACTCCAAAAAATAGAATCAGGTATGGCTACTTCATATAATCGAATACAAACAATAATCATAAGCTGTTTCAACATAATGTCCTGAGAGGGAAGTTTGTTTTGGGCAAATCCCACAGTTCATGCTGATAACGGTCTTCCCCGTCGACACTTCAATCTGATGTATCGATTTGAACCCTTAACATTTATATCGAAAGCTGAAGTTGTTTTAGATAGCATAAAGAAGTTGGTTGCAAGGCATATTATAACGTCCACAGGAAAATTGTATACGTACTTTTTTTCATCATAAATTAAKGTATCGTGGATTTTTTATTTCTATTATMAAGTTTTTCAACTTTTTWACTGTAGYAGTCTAATAGTTACACATGCATTAAGATGGAATATGGCGTTTATATATGGCCATATATGGTCAACACAGAACTTCACAATTTCAAAATTGTTTTTCTTATATTGACCCTAAAATTATAAATCTCTTACATCAGTATAATATAAACTCGTTACGCTATGTTCGTGATCTTTTGCTCGGTGGTCAATGTAGCCTCAAACCTTATTATATCTAGTACTTTAGTTATTTATTTGTTAGCACCAACTACTTCTTTTTTTTCAAGTACCTAATACTATGTAATCAGCGTGTTTGTTAATTTTTTGCCCTCGTATATTTGGCTGCAAGGAAGAAGGAAGAACAGTGCTGACGGATTCTTTATCCCTCAGTTCTGATTGCAACCATTTCTGCATCTAAATATATATATTCTCTAAAAAATAAAGATCGTATTCCTTGCTAGGGCATTTTATTCTAGTAAGACGAAGGATCACCCTACTACGGCGTAGTAGTTCGTGATTATCTTGATTACGCTTTTTTAGTAGAAAAATGGTTTATTTTAATCCTTTTTTGTGTAACTAATACAACTTATATTTTGAAGTATAACTATTATTCTTAAAAAATGTTATCCAAGATAAAGCTTTTTTGATATTGTTGAATACATAATACTCAAAAGTAATTAAAAAGTTGAAGGAAGACGTTCAAAAATTGATGATGACTTCATAGCATATCAAATTAATCTTAGCGATATCAACATTTTTATGCCAAAAATGTCATTCTAAACATAAAATTCGATCTCTTTCAACGATTTTTTAAATAACATGCATTACCTACGTAACTAAATTATGAATTTTGTTTCGAACTTTATGATTTCTCTATAGTACAGACACTTCTACCCCAAAGAAGCGTGCTGAACTAGCACGGCTCATAAAAAATTAGTTGACGAAAGAGACTGTAAACTATAAAAGCCTACCAAACTGGCCGCATGCCATAAACAGGCACTTGAAGCGAAAAAGAAATTCTTGCTTGAAAACTATGGCCTCGTTCGAAGGAAATGAACTTAGGTTGACCTTAAGGTAAGTCCCTCGCGAACCACGATACTTCTTCCATTATTTGAATATTTGTATCCCACCTCGCCGTTTCTATCATCGGCTTCATTCAATATTTAAAGAACGGTAAATACGTGCCTTCCAACGCTGTCAGTAAAAAACGAAAAACGTGTACGGGGGGAACGTCCTAACCGCAAAGTCGCAACACAAAATCGATGAACATGAGAAAAGACACCTGAAAATATGTTAAGTATTACTTGTAGTTTTGAGCGACACCCTCAATGCCAGCAGGGATTCTCTGGAGCACTTCAGCGCCGATGAACTCTCAACGGCTTGACGTCACAGCTATTCCATCAATTTTGCAACAGGGAACAACAAGTCGTTAAACTTGGTTGACTGAACAATCCCAAGTCAATAAAACGTCAGTCCCCCGGTAGCTAACCGTGAAAAAACACCGTTTAGAAACTGTACGCGTTATTGTAATGCGCCTGATCAAAATTTAAAACTAATCCATCTCTTCAAATAAATATTTTTTATTTATTTGTATACAGGATGTTTCACAAATGATAATGACCCTGACAAAATTAAAAATGCAACCCAAAATACATTTGCAGACGTAACATTGATAATTGTTCATCGTCTTAAAAAAATATAAAACGTAGAGAGCTGTATAAATTCGTAAATTTTGACATAAACTTCAATCATTTACTTCGGTATTGTAAAACAAATTTTATTTTTGAAAAATGTTTGTTCAATAACATTAATGTAATAAATGCTCAAAATTTCGCCCTCCGCTGTTTTCACAAGCTTGAATTCGTGCCCAAAAACGATCTTTTAACGTGCATTAACATTCCTGGAGTGATGGATCTACATGCATCACGTATTTTATTTTCTGAATGTTCTACACTTTCAATTGGTGTTTGGTATACTTGCACTTTTACCATTCCCCACAGAAAATAATCCAATGGAATAAGGTCTGGGCTTCTCGGTGGCCAAGGATTAATTGAACCTCTTCCTATCATCGGCTAGGCAAAACCAAATAAAGATGATTTCGCACTATTTTATGATAATGCGCTGGTGCCCCATTCTGTTGGAACCATAGATCTTGTCTTACTTGTAAATTTACATTTTGGAGAAGTACCCGTAAAATGTTTCTTAAAAATTTAGATAAGTATTGCAGTTTAAACTATCTAGAAAAAAATAAGGCCCAACAATTTGATTCCCCAATATTCCGCACCAAACATTCGTCGAGTAGATAGTTTGAAAATGTCCTTCTCGAATCCAACGTGGATTTTCTTGCGCATAATAATACATGTTATGTTCGTTAACTCCACCATTATTAGAAAATTTTGCTTCATCTGAGAAGCAAATGTCATAAAATCTCACATTCAACTTTTGGTGTTCCCGAAAAAAGTTACAAAAAGCCAGTCTTTTAAGATAATCTGTCTCCTTTAAGGCCTGAACCAAATGCAAGTGATACGGATTAACTTGATTGCCTTTAATTATTCGGTGTACTGAAGACAGACTAATACCGGTTACTCTTGAGACTACCCTTTGACTAATATGAGGATTTTCGTTAATCATTTCCAATACTCTAATTTTATTGTCAGGGCCTGTTGCTGTTCTTTCTCTTGACTTTTTCAGTGGTGGCCAGTTTGTCCTTAAAGTTATTCTCTTGAAAATTGTATGGGCAGGAGCTCTTCTATTTGGAAAACGTTGTCTGTATAAACGGGCAGCAGCGGAAGTATTTTTCTTGCATTCACCATAAATCAAAATCATATGTTTTTTTATCATTTGAATACATTTGGACTTTTAATAAATACAGMYAACGAAACCATAGCGCATAGCCGTCATGGATTCCCAATTTATTTTTTAAATTATGCCATATGTAAAATAACCACATTGGCTAGGAGAATGCATTTTGGGTTGCATTTTTAATTTCGTGAGGGTCATTATCATTTGTAAAACATCCTGTACTTTATTTATTTATTTTTAACCAGAATATTACATTGAATTACAATCAACCAATCTAATGAACTTACAGCGCATAAAGGTAAACTGAGTTACTTGCAATAATTCTGGCTTTACTTATTGCCCAAAAAAACTCTAGTCAAAGTTTACAACATTTGATAGATAACATTTATAGTACATAAAAAACACACACTAGGTTTTATAGAAATGAAATAATAAATTATTTAATTAATGCCAATCGAAGCCATAGTAATTGAGGCAACCCAACTGTTTTAAATAAACAAATATAATCCCTACATTTTACACACCATCTCATTATATAATCCTATTGGAGTTAAAAACACGCAGTTTGTTTGTTATTAGCTAGATGAAATCTTTCTGCTAGTGACATATGCTTATACAGTACTCTAGCAATCATCCTGCAACTCAGTGCAACAATTTAGGTAAGATATTCGAAGTTCTGCACCTTTTTTTTCATTCAAATGGTTCCCAAACGTCACTTTGCGAGCTTCATTTCCGTGAAACACATATACGGAGAATGCATACGTGAAGTTTATGAATAATGTAGCCGATGTCCGGTTCGATCAAAAGGTAACGCATCGACGAAGGTTCTTTCTCAACTCTATATTCAGGTAAGATATTGAAATCGCTGTCGTCCGCTCGCACAGACGAAAAAGGACAGGGTGGGTATGTTTTCTTTAATAACCACTGAAGTGTGCATAGAATGCGGAACACAGAACGGAATTTATGTTGGTATATTACTTGATATATAAACTGCATGAATCAATTAAAATCTCAAAGCGATCATGTATATAACAGGCGTGTTTAAAAAGGGGGTCAAATAAGCCCATGGAAATATATAGTTACCTAAAAGTTTATAGCAATGATAAGATTTTGTGATAAATCGCCATCGCGCATGTAGGGCCAGACTTATGCGCAGTAAAGATTACATATAACGTCATGGCAACGTCACAGCAAACAGCAAGAGTTGCCACACATCTAGCCAATTGCTATGCAGTTTGTCACACTTGCGAGTTACTGCGCAAACTCGTTACCCTACAAACGACCAACATGGCGAGTTTACTGGTAGTCACAAAATTTACTTGAGCATGCCATAAGATTTAGCTATCTATCTTCTTATATCGATTGTCCAAAAGAGCCCTGTTTGCAATTTACACTGACTTTACGATTATCCATAAGGTATTTCGCGACTTACCGGTTTTACGGAATCAAAGGTTACGTATTAGTCCCAGGTTTCCCCGATAGCGTGTTATTTTCATCGGTGCAATAAATACCAATACGTCCAATGGTCCAAACGTCAAATGTGCATCTACAGGACAGGCGCTATGTTCGAGTTAGAAAAAGAAAACCCTGGCTTGCTTGATCTAGTTTTTTCATGAACTCTTGTTACAAAATCAGTTTCTCAATCGGTATACAATAGAGAATGGAACATAATATCGGTTCGTCTAAAAAGTTCGTATCGTTTCTATGTGACGGCAACCCTAGTATTCAATCCGTATCAATTTTAGTTAGTACCAACCTTTAAAAGATATGTGAATAAATTTCACAGCTTTCGGACGATTAGTTTGTGAGATATAGCATTTTCAGTGAAACAACAAAAGTTCTTTTGAAAAAAATAGATAAAAATGAAATTCTTGTGTTAATAATACTATTTTGGTTGCAATAAAAAATGCTGCTAATACCAAAAAGTGCCTTGATGAAATAGTATACGAACTCTGCGCCAGACGAACTAACCATTCGTAAGTGGTTTGCTAAATTCCGTACAGGCCATATGAGCACCGGAGACGATGAAGGCAGTGGACGTCCAAAAGAGGCCGTTACGGACGAAAAATATCCGCAAAATGATTTTAGGAGACCGTAAAATGAAGTTGAATGAGATAACTGACACTCTATAAAAGTATTAAGGGAACGTGTTGGACATATCGTTCATGAATATTTGAATATACGGCAGTTCTGTGCAAAGTGGGTGCAGCACGAGCTCACAATCGACCAAAAACAACAACGAATTGATGATTCTGAGCAGTGTTTGGAACTGTTTCTATCGTAATAAACCAAATTATTGCGTCGATATGTGACAATGAATGAAACATGGTTCCATCATTTCACTCCGGAGTCCACCAATTGACAGTCAGCCGAGTGGACTGCACGCGGTGAACCGATTCCAAAGCATGGAAGACGCAACAGTCAGTTGGCAGAGTTATGGCGTCTGTGACTCTATCCGGTTCTCAGACCTCAAGAGAATGCTCGCTGAAAAGAAGTTTAGCGCCGATGAAGATGTAATCCTCGACACTCACCAAAAGCAGACAAATCGTACTATAAAAATGGTATCGAAAAGTTAGAAGATCGCTATAATCGGTGTATGGCCCTCGATGGCAACTATGTTGAATAATAAAATCGAATTTTGCCAAAAAATGTGTTTTTGTTTGTGTTTTCGTTTAAAGACAGAACAGTTTAAGTTTGCGTAGGCCTAGAAAATAATATAAAACACCCACCGCGCCCGTTACTGTAAAATAATTTGCAGTCCGTTTTGAGGTGACATTTTCTGTCAAAGAAATTGTTAATAAGCATTTTGTGTACCTACTGCAAAGCCAATTATAGCGCACTGGAAAATTGGAAATTCTGCTTTATCTCTGACGTTTTGTGATGTCTACAGGCCTGCGCGAAAAGCAGCAAACTTTATCCCTTCCTTTTACAAGAGGTTCAGGTCCTAAAAATGTCAGGCTACACCACAATTTTGTGGATAGTTGCAAAATGGGTATATTCACGAAACTAGTTTCACCTGGAACGGCGTTACAAATTTGCATAATAATCATATTTGGTTGGAAGGAAATCCACATGAAATATTCCGGTGTTGTAACCAAGAAGAAACGTCGTTTTTGTAAAACATTTATTTCACTCATCGCTATGAAACCAAAACCAGCCGCGTATATTTATAAAGGACGTTCTGAATAATGTAGTGTTAGTCTGAAAGCAGAGCTAACTCCCTTCTACTTTTGTATTTATATAGAGATACTTAAAACATATGGTATAGGAAACAAACACATTTTTTAAGAATCTGAGATTGTTTAAAAATGAATGATGCTCATTAACGTTTAATATGACTGTATTTGTTAAAAATGTAGAATTAAGTAACAAGGATAAGTAAATGATCATTTTCAGTCTTATAATATGCATGAACCATTTTTGTTGTTAGCCTTGTTTAAGGGCATTCAGTTGCCCCAGCAACGATATCCGTTTGTCAACATAAACTGCTAGATTTTCCAATAGCGTGCTTTCCCAAAAGAAATAATTAATCTTGTATAGGTTCTCTCAGACACGTTTTTACTAATACGAATTATACTTAGGATGTTATAAGACATTGAAGTTCGAACTTCAAAAATGCTCGAAAATGCGCCCGAAAACACTCGTAAGAAGCTTAAATGCTCTACAACGTCATTAAAGTGTACACTTACGAGCCTCGCAAATGAAGCATGAAGTACTGTGAGAAAAAACAGATGGCGTCGCATTAAGTGTGCAACTAAAAACAAAAAAAAACTAGATTCATATTTAGGGACTCTTAGTGAGCAAGTTGGTATTGGGAGCCAAGCATTCACAAATCAGAAATCACCTTTAAATTCCAGTCTAACAGTATTATCGCGCTGTTTTTTCTTTCGTTGTTTCAAGATGGTATAATATTTTGGTAGTTCGTTTTTTCTGCCTCATTGTTCGCTATTTAAAAAATATAATTAGTATTTTTCTTACATTAAATAACGAAAATGAATTAAGTTCCATACTTTATCACCACACTGTATATACTCAGTTGAATGTATGAGGTTGACATCATAGAATACCTGTTAACCTTTTCTAATTCAGTTTCAGTGCCTATGATAAGATATGGTTTAAAATACACAACTAGTTTGTAATAGAGCAGTATGATTAGCTGGTTGTTACTGGATGGACAGCAAAATTACATTTAACCTGTGTTGAATTGACTGCGGAACTAATTACAATTGGATGAAATATTAATAAATGGCATATGAGATTTTCATTAATCATACATCGTGAAGCGCAAAATAATATAAACATTTACATTACATTAGCCAAATTATAATTTATGAAAATAAAATAAATTGTAATTGTTATAAATTAAATCATTTAAAGCCCATAAAAATAATGACATCACAATCAAAAAAAATATAAGTAATGCTTTGTACGTGACAAACCTCAAACTTCCCTAAAGGTTGACCTGATATTTCTTCTCTTATAATTTTTTTACTAACATTGATTATGTTAAATTTCTTGCAAAATTTTCATTTATAATGATTTGAGCTGCAAAAAATAAAATCTTTACCAAATTATTCTTTGTCTAGGAAAGTGGTGAGATGTGGCATATAAATCTGTCGGTGTGTGTTGGTTTTCTGCAAACTTTATGTCCTCCCAAACCCCAGGCCTCCTTTGCACAAAACTGTGCTATGTGAAAAAGCAAAGTTGGCTGCCATGGCAACGAAATAATTGCCTCCTAAAAATATTCAAGTTCATCAAAATGTACAAAAAAAATTGCTAAAAAGCTTTTGTGTACCACACTTATTTCTATAGGGTGTTTTTAAAAAGTTATTAACAATACTCCATACATATGGATATATGAAAAGGAAATGGAAAAGTTCGAGAATGCCACTTTGAAGAAATACTGCAGCCATATTTTTGTATGTCCTGAATTGATGTTCAAACAATGTAAGAAAAATAAAACATAATTGGGTGTTGTCACATTTTTTAGAAATCATGCCATGTGTATATTTGGATCGCCCTTGTTACGTCCTAATTTCAAAATTTTTCTAGCACCAGTTTTCGAAAAAAACCGTTCTGAAGTTTAAATATAAAAATTGACCACACAAACGCAGTGTCCCGGGATGGAGACGGTGTGACGTAGCACCCGATGTAAACAAAGAATATAGGTTATGTTACCTACGTGCCTTTGCTTGTGCCGAGTGAAATGAGTTGTTTTCTTGCTTTTAACAGACTCCTCCTAACAACTGGGAGAATGTTTAAGCATGACAAACCAGAATCTAACAGCAGATGGTGCATTGTGCCAGTGTTCAAATTTCAAATACATCCGTCAATAGTCAACAAAATATTCGTAAGTGTACCCCGAGACTACGAACGCAAACGGAGATTGTTTGAAGCAGCCAGAAGGGGCATGACCAAGACAAAATCTACATTTTACTGTTGTGAGACTTAGAGTAACTGCATAATTTTTTGCACGAACTTTGTGTTCCGGGCATATCTTGGACTGCAGTATACATATGGGCCCCTCTCGCTCACCTGAAAATAACCTATAGCTGCATCTCCGTGTTGCTCACGACTTGCACTAAAAAAGAGATGCATTTCGTTCAAAATATCAATGATCCATAATGTATTAAATTGCAGATTAAGCTGCTTTATTAATTACTTATACTGCTGCTTTAGCGCCTGTGATTTCGGCAGCATTAAAACGTGGGTCGTTCTTGATAAATTCGGTGACTATAATGACTACAGCCGGCAAATGGTTCGAAAACGCTTTAACAAAGCATTCCGACGACATATTGTTGAATTTATAAAAAAGAACAAACGAGAACACTCTCAAACATAACCAATAACGCAAACGAAATACGGAAAGTAACGGGCGCTATCTTGTTTACATCGGGTGATACGTCACAGCCAGTCCTAGTCAATGTGAGCGTGTCTTAAAACTGCGTTATTACCACGTTGCGCACTGAGAAGTTGGTTATTTTGGTAAAAATTTTTTTTGCAGCGTTATGGATACAGATACACACTTAATTAATTAAGTACTCTTTTTTAAAGCATAAAAGTTTATATTTTATAACTAGTGAACACACCCAATTGTGTTTAATCCGTTATATGCTACCTATCCAACAGTATCTTCTTTTACGTCGATTTGGCTAATCGGAATCCACTCTACCCATCCTCACTCCCTCTAGTTTCCAGAGTAATCCAACTACACAAATTGGCTTACCGCGAACATACTAAGAACGACCTTTCCGAAAAGGCAGGTCCTCTTGCACAGCAAACTAGATATAGGTTGGCTACGAGTTTACCTTTCTTGTCCAGTACAGGAAAGCCGGTTAACGGATGGCCAACCTTTGGGTTCTGAATCCAATATCCGCGCTACACTGGATCAATCTACTCTGCGATGAATAAAAGTAAATTACATGCGAGACTTGTTCGATACGCCAAGCCACTCGCGACGAACTGAAAAGGGTTAGTATTCCGTTTACATATTGGACATTTGATTTCTTTTGTTGCTGGCGAACGACGTGTAGCTTTAATCATCCCATACGCAAACACATTTATGTTGCTACTGTGTTGGGCATAAATAGGATATGAGAGATGGCTATAAATAATTTAATGCTGTTTTGCTCCCTAAAAAACGTCATAAACGATAAAATGAGCGAATGTTATCCATACAAAACATGTATAAAGTCTATAAACGAGACGCGAAGTTAATAATCTTGTACTATTGTCTAACAGGAATGAGAAGCTCGCAAATCACATTCAGTTCAATATTTAAATAACAAAAAAAAACATATGTTTACAAATTGATTTTAAATGTCATTTCTATGTACAAGAAGTGCAAATCCAAAATTTTAMGGGCTGCCATTACCAGCAGATACACCCTATACRGAACAAGTAAATGCTGACGAAACCATAAAAGTCAGCAACGCAATTTCCTCAAATTGTCTTGTGTTATAAATATGTATAAATAAAGTACCAATAATGAATAAAAATTTTGATTTTGACGTTAATTAATAAATAAATAWCGTTGCTTGCGTTAAACTGGCACTTTTCAAAATAAKATGATGCTCTAAGTCATARTATTATGTACTATAGGCCAGTTGKATGATACTAAGACTAATCAGATATGCTCACGAGCAGTCCGGTGATGTTGGTAAATGACGTAAATCCGTGACCAGGGCGATAATGTGATAAGTATCATCCTAGGTGACTACACTTTTTTTTACAGTTTACAGTATTACGTCATGCACCAACCGGGTAACAATTCGTTCGCCTAGTAAGCATATCTGATTAGTCTTAATATCATAGACCAGTTCTTCTCTTTATTGAATTTTGTGTTAGCTAAAATCATCCACGGCAATACCTTAGATTGAGGAATATAATTGGTTTAGATTTTAAATCAATTAGGTAGCTTGGAAACAAGCTGATTGAACGTATGTGCTTTTGATTTATCAGATAACTCTGACGATCGTTTCGACCTAGAACGGTCATTGTCAAAGATTTAACAGCGTTATTCACTCAACATATTAGATTTAAAATACAGTGTTGATTTTATCTTAACATAAAATGACAATTATCAACAAATTTTTTTCTTTCTTTCATTTCTTTTCCTTCTTTGCCATCTTTTTATAGTTCGTGGGTGTTATTATGACATWATGGCTCAGCGGGCTATAACGAAACGTCAAAAATTAAAAACAATAAACACAGAATCGGTACTATATCTACTCATCACACTATTAGGGGTAAAGGCGATATTTTCTAATTTATTGACAGCATAGCCAGAACTCTTGCTTTTCGCAAGCATTTCTTCAGTCTAATAGTAATTTGTACTGGATTCTCCACATATTTTTCGGCAACTTCTGTTGATGCCCAACCTCACAATTATTTTATTCCAATAATTCCTTCTCCAGAATTTACCAACACTTACCGCTGATCGACAAAATGAATGCCCAGTGTATAATTCAGTATTAGGCATTTAAGGTATAATTAGTATTGTAATTTCACCGAAAACCTTTTTTCCAACAACGACCTTCGATTTTTGATGGGTGCGAAGAAACATATTTATAATTAATATCCAAAAAAATGGGTTGCTTATCATTGTTAATAACACTAAGTGTTCAATTTTTCTTCGTCTTCGTATCACGCGGAATAACGATGGTCCTAAATCTTGAAAGTCGTCAATTTCCAACTGAATGAGTTCTTGCTTTCGCCATGCTCCAGCCAAACCAAAAATTAGCGCAACCTATTTCAATTAATCTGAAACAAAATTTATAGAAAGAAAAACACTTTATTTTACTTTATTCATTAAATATATTTTACTGGACGCTTCATACATAAAATATTGTATCTCTTCCACGGTAAAAACTTTCGATTTTTCGGACTTGTATCCGTACGATTTTCGCTTCAAAAAACAAAACAAACTMGAGTAATTATATCTATGTCATGGTTAGCTTTAATAGTAGCCTTGGGCATAGAATAGTTGCCCAATGCATAGTATCTTTATCTAAATGGCTAAATCTGATAGTATGCGCGAAAAAATTTTGTAACGTCCAGTAAGTGGCCATGTTGCTCGTTTGTAGGGCAGCGAGTCTGCGCAGTAACTCACGAATGTGACCTCGTAAATGGCGATTGGCAAGATGTGTTCTTTGCTGTGACGTTGCCATGACCTTTCCATATAATCTTTACTGCGCATGCGTCTGGCACTACATGCGTGAGAATCATTTATTACAAAATCGTATAATTGCTTTAAACTTCTAGGTAATTATGTACTTTTGTGATACAATCCCATCATAAATTCGAAATGTGGGGTATTTCTTTTAAAAATGATAAAAGGTTATATTATTGTAATTTATTTTAAATATTCAATATATTAATCGTGCATAAAGTTTTATATGCATTGCGGGCGTAACTGATTTTTATGGTCCTACAGTGCTTTTTTATCCCGAGTGCTGAGCGCCTCAACACATTTTCATTTTTAAAAACAAGTGCAATAAAATAAAATTGTTTAACTATTTTTATTTTTCTCTTGAGTAAATAGACAATACAATGCTTTCTGTTAATGTTACTATTGAACGACATAACTATTCAAAATAGTCAAATTATATTTACAATATTTATACAGATATTTATAAAATGCACATTGAAAGCTGTTCCATAGTGTCAATCACTAAACATTTTAATTAATGCACTTTTGCGTTCGAGGCCAACATCTATCAATGTCATGGTAATTCAGATTGATATGAATGGTTTTACACCAGGAATACAAACAAAAGCACAGTATGTGATACGAGTCAATTTGCTACCACAGATTTCTAAACTCGTCACATCTTGTGCCAGTGCAGAATTTTCGTAATCAGTATAAAAAAAACTATTTACTTTAAATACCCGTATTTCATTTTAATGTCCATGAGGGCTATAATGGTCACAGTTTGGTCACATCGAGTTGACGCAAAGGTCGAGAAGCTGTCATTAGCAGCTACCTCTGATGTAAATTTTGTCAGAGTTACATTTGCCATGAATGCTTTGATCATTTTGTGTTGCAAACCCCGACATAAGCCGGCCGGTATTTGGCTGTGTATATTCGTATATCCAGGAAGGTTGTCAAAGCAAAGTCAATTTAACAAAGCAAATAAGCTCGATAATGAGAGGATTAATGCTACGTTATTTGAGGTTCCACGTTAAGTTATTCTAGAGGTATAATTTGAAAAGATTATAGTATGGGAATTACATAGCTATGTGTATATTTGACATCAACTACTGCGCTTAGAAGTCTTGCATTTTACGTATACATAACATATACGTATAGAGTACAGTATACCATCTACGAGTATAGACGCTTGACACGTTGAACTACGGATTTGTCTGTGTCGTGTAGTTAATTGTAAAGTTGACTGCCTGCGATCAAAATAAAGAGAAATTCATTTTTAATGCATTTTCTGCGACCTAGTAGACACGGTCCTAAAGTTAAAGGAAGAAGTCGAAAACTAAAATAACGACTCCAAAAACGGAGGACCTACAGACAGTGCTATCAGTGATCCATCCGACAAATTTTCGGTTGATGTTTTACTGAGCTTGAAGGGCGCAACTCGTGAACTGCTAATTTTATTGTGCATTGTGTATTATCAAAGTATTAGAGGTTTGAACACAAAGATGAACACGTTTTATGAACACTTATTGTCGACAGATGGTGATAGGATATAAACAGATAATCCTCGTGGACGCGTATAAGAGGTGTTCTTGTGGCAGTGGAGGCGGGTTATGTATCCAAAGACATGCAACTTGTTTCTCCAGTGCCTGAAGATGATATTATTGGTGCCAAGATTTCAGGGGAACAGCACCATGTCAATATAACCGTTGTTTACATTTCGCCATCCTCCTCTGTAAATGCTTATGAGATTTTGCTGGATTATATTGAAAACTGTGATACTACATCCCATACAGCTTTATTGGGCGACTCCAAAATAGACGCGCTGTTTAAGGAGCACATACCAAAAATTTATCGCTTTTGTTCAAATTATCCACCTTGGTTTACCTCATCTATAATCTCCGATTTGAAAAGAAAGAGAATATTGGCAGTTGTATAAAAACACAAATTAGAGTACAATTTGAACTAAGTAAATAACCTTAGGAAGTCGATTTAGCGCAGTATAAGTTTGCAGTTTTCCAATTATATCAACTTCGTACAAGATGATATACAGCTGGATCCTAAGAAGCTGTAGTCGCATGTTCGCTCAAAAAAAGGGTGTTTCGAGTCTTCGTTCAACTCTGAAGTACCATCATAAACAACATAAACATCATACAGTTAGTGCTTTTGCTGAGTTTTTTGGTACCGTAACCAACCTAATCTATACTTTCATGAGGTGTTATCCATCGCTGATGTTGTTTCACGGGTATGGGAAGAGCTATTACTGCAGCAATGCATATGTTTTTAAATGTTCCTTATTTTATGGTAAAAGATCGTGTTTGCTGTTTTTTGCAGCTACTACGACATATATACATTTATAGCTAAAATCTAAAGTTTATCCAATTATCCGAAAAATTACTAAATCAAAAATTACAGAGCTGTTGCTATTGGATGTAATGTACAGTCCCCTGCAAATATTAGAAATGAAGATCATCGTGATTTTGTGGGCGGTAAATCTACTACAACCAATTTATGTGAGTATACACAATCAATATCGGATAATGTTGAAAACTGACGTTATCTATACTTACTATACCTAAAAGCTTCACAGTTATAGTTTATGTAGACATTTGTATTATTTTTCAATTTATTGCTGACTGTAAAGTCACAGTATGTTCTATGTTGAATATTTAGGTTATAGGCCTAAGCCATTCCAAATATATAGTGGATTAGTACAAGGTTCCAATCTGGGTCTTATTTTGTTCTTGACGTTCTTAAATATCTTTTTTTTATTTTTACATCGCATTTGTTGATATACGCTGATGATTTAAAGAAATGTTAGGTGTATAAGATATGTGGGATTATGCACTGGTGAAAAATGATCTTGAACAATTTTCTCGGTGTTGCACTGAAACAAAATAAATAAAAATGTTTTTAGACGCAAAATTATTTCATTTAGTAGGATCCAAAATCCAACTGTTTATGGATGACACTGTTGATTGTACCTACTGAGTTAGTTCGTGAGTCTAGGATAAGAAATCATTTTCTATACGTCATTTTATATCCATATTGAGCAAATGTGTTTCGAAGCCGTTATTAAACGCCAAACTAAAGACATCAACAATTTGTATTTTGACATTATATTATGCATTTGTAAAATGTTGTATGGTGTCTCAATGTCGACATCTATATTAACCAAATAGAACTGATACAGACTAATTTTTGTTGCTATTTATATTATAAGAAATATAAAAAATACCCTTGTTATGCCTACCTTCACATATGCTTTATGAAGAATTTCAATTATCTTCTTTAAGTTTAAGACGAACTTTTCATGGCATTACACTTTTATATAAGGTTGTACATGACAATATTACTTCAGTAAATTTGCTAAACCAACTATCTTTTTAGGTGCCTTCTGTTACGTTTTATGTAGCCTTTTCTCATACTAATTAATCATCATTTCTATTCTCCCTTGTTGTCAATGTGTAGATGTTATATGCAGATACGTAGTACAGTTGATATATTTCAGACACCATTGATGTCATTTGTAAATAAATGTCAGCGTTGTATGTAAGAAGTATTCCTTTTTAGACTTAGGTCTGTTGGAATTGATAAATTCATTATTATTGTTATTATTATTATTATTATTATTGTTATTATTAATATTATTATTATATTCATTTATTACCAATTGACGTTTTTTGAACTCTATAGTATGCTAATTCTGTGTGAAGTTCGTAGCGTGGAAAACACGGGAAACGCAACATCTGTGATTGTGCGTATTCAGGTCAGTTAGCACTGAAATCTAAATTTTGTTTTACGGTTTGCTTACATAAAGGGTGAGGTGTTTCCCCAGCAGCAGTTCTTTCAAAACTGGGACGCATTAAACACCATTTAACGATTCTCCTTAATTTTATTATGAAGCTCCCTTTAACCATCAAGTTAGTCATTTAATTTCCATTTCAGAATATAAAATTGATATTTTTAGCGTTATTGTTGCATAAAATTCCGCGTAATGTCATTTGAAGTGCTATATTGTCTGCATGAAAGTTTAAAAAAAAAGATAATGCAGAAGGTAATTGCCTAATTGGTTTGTAAACACATGATTGATAGCGTTAATGAGAAGAGAAGTTTATAACATTTTAATTGGTTTATTAAGCTTCTATAATATTAGTATCAACTCATTTTACATTTTAGTTGTAACGGGTTGATTTCGCCATATATGTAGATCTTTTCTAATTTCCTAGTATCCATCGCTACAACAAGGTTATTCTAAGTATATAATAATTAACTGTATTTGTGTATTCCATTTTTTGCTTAAAATGAATAGATTTATAGTATATTTTTTCAGAAACTTTATTCATCAAAGTGCGTGACGCCTACTGAGCTTATTTTATTTTTCATTGCACATTGAAAAACAATTCCGTGCTTTGCTAGGTACGAAATGTTTTGTTAATTTTAGATCTAAGGCATTTTTGGCATTTCTTCCTAAATTCTTTCTTTCTTTTAAATAGAAATACTATCCAAATAACAGTTGTATTGCAGTTTAAATTAATTACTTAATGCAATCATTTCTTCCTACTGAACTTTTTTTATATTATAATCTTATGTTATTTTATGATTATGGAGCTATATACAGAGTGGTTCACCTAAGTGTATGAAGAGGCAGTATCCTGAAAAAGATTTGTGCTTATCGCTTTGAAAATAAAAACAATTTAGATAAAAACATATGAGAGAAAAATGTTTTTACGTTCCTAATTTTCTCGCTATTTTACAGATAAAAGCATATAACTCCAAAATTTCCCGATAAAATATAGGTGAAAATATACTTTTAGGAATCTGTATTCAATTACCTAGAAGTCTTGTTTGACCATTATTTTTCTGGTTGCCATGGTAACGATAGTACAATGTTAAAAATAACCTCGATACTCTTAAATGCCGTATATCTTAAACGTCCCAATCATATATAACAAATAAAGGAATTTTGAGCGACATTAAGCCTTGTCGTAAACTGTTAAAAAATTCATTTCTATCATAAATAGCAGAGTAAAGGGCCTCAATTTAAAAAATGTTATTTTAGTTTTCTCTAAATATTAAATATGACGCTATAACCTCTTTCACTTCCTGATAACATACCTACATAAATAAATAGTAAGTTCGTATATTAACCATCTAGTTTTTTAACTAGAACGTACGTATCAAATATTTCCTTACTAATAGCTGGCTTTTCTAAAATGCAAAGCTAGCCTGAACTTGTAAAAGGTAAAAGTGAATGACTAATATCCAGCCTTAAACACTTTACAGCCAGTTGCGATGTTTCTAGGCTAGATCGAAGCAAAAGCGTTCAGTTATCGCTCACTAAGGAATGTGACGTTTTCCTTGCAAAGTCAATATTTGGAGCTATAATTGTTCCATCATCAGCGCTCTAACAAGTATACAACATTTACGCACCAGTGTGTGGGTTTTATATGATACAGGACATGGTTCCCAGCACTTTCATAAAATTTCCTTCATGAGCAGCAGACACATATGAAGCTCCAAACTGTTTGTACAGTATATTAAAACTGACACATTTACACTAGACATCAGCAAGTCACCAACAAAGCAAACAAGCTAAAAAATCCATCTATTAATTGTCGCAGCTATAAAACTTTTTTAATTCTCGACGTGGTGTAGTAGAAATAGTTAGCGTGCTCGCTGTTTCGCCGAAGGTCCCGGGTTCAACCCCTGGTGCCGACAACAACTATAATACGACCGCTGCCTCGTGAAAGGCCATGGCAAACCACCACGAATAAATTTGCGTAGTAGGTATAGCCTCTCAAATAAAGCTGTTCGGAACCGGCGATAAACTGTGTAGGTACAGACAGGTCCCGTGCGTCTGTCGAAAGATCTGAAAAAGCACGCAACACAGACGTATGCGAGAGGTTGCCTCGTTCGAATCGGACATGGCACAAGATTAATAATTCTCAACAAAAACTGAATTTCATATGTAAGACACAAAATTATTATTAAAATCAATAAAACATTTTTAGCTTAAAAATAATGAAAAACAACATAAAATGAAATTCTGGGAATCTAATAGTATTGTAGTGACCTAGTTAGCGTGAGGCTAACCGAAACAAAACAATCGTAAGCAGGTCAGCAAGAATGCGACATTTGCTTAGCTTGCAGTTCCGTATTCATCTACCGTGTAAACAGCACGTAGTATTAGATTATAAAAGTAGACCAGTCAATGGTATATATAGGGAAATGTTATTAGACGTAATTAGTCTAGTCAAGTCAAGTCAGTAGGTCAGTATAAGTCAGCCAGTAAGTGTTATTAGTTGGTAATAAGTCTGCGAATAATGTACATAATGTAACCTGCAAATAAATCGACTGCACATCACAGATGTCTTCATCAGTCTCCCAGCCTGGCGCCCTCAACACTACAACACAAATGGTAAATATCATTTTTTACCATAGTATTATTTCAATAAATTGTACATACAGGAGGAGTAACCACGTAACCCAAAATTTATGTTACGTTAAACCAGATTAGTAACCCAAATCATTTGTTAAAGAAAATTTATTGTGTCTAAAGTCGTAGTTGTTAAAAGGCTTGAAGCAGTAGTTTTGTTGTTAGTTACTACTTTTCAAGCGTTCTTTTCGATCACAAGATTTCTTAGTTTTTATGGTCTAGTTTTTGTATTCCTGCGATTCTTTGAGATCATTTGCCGAACACTGTTTAGCGAAGCAACCATGGGTGCAAAGTGTATCAGAAGTTATACTATCTCTGCATAGTGTTAAGGTATGTCAGCCTAATTTTGTGTTACACTGGCAACCACAATAAACAAGATGTGAAGTTTCACTATACAACCACCCGTTACAGGCCTTACTGATTTGTCAGTGGTTGGAAACACTTGGTAGCGAATTCATACAGATATTAAACATCACGGACAATTTTTCTTTTTCTCAACAACGAGAAAAGCCAAATTTGCAAGATATAAAATAGTGTCGATTGCAATGTTTTCTTTGGGGTTAATTCAAAATATGGAAAAAAAATATGGTATTAAACTTAAAAAAAACATGGTTTTATATTTTATTTTTCTTATTAGGTCAATGTTTTCGAAAATATTATATACTTAAAATAAAACATCAGATACGTAGGACAAACTCAGTTTGAACTGTGAAAATCACTCAAAACACGAAATGGCAAAAAACCAAATATAATACGTTCCATTTTCCTTTGAATATTATACGAGTGTTTTTATATTGCATTTGTTTTGAAGCTTTGCAATTATTACATTATTTGGAATCCATTTAATCATAAATTCAATTATTCACAATCACATCAAGTTTGTAGTCGCGCTGTCATACCAATACATTCGCAAAAATAGTGTTCTCTCCGAAAGTTGTCTGCATAATTACATGTTATTTTGAACAATACACAAGAAAATATGATATGCTTGATACCATTACGCGACTTCAACATCTACAAAGGTAGTAACCAGCCACATTTGTCTTGAAATTCTTCTCTAATGGTGTAAACATATACTGTATACTTTATTACATAGATAACAATAACCAACTTATTGATTTTTAGAAGTACTAGTAGGTATAGTTTTATTAGTATGGTATGTTTCGTTTATTAATAAAAATTGGATTTTAATTATTTGGTTAATAGGATCTGGAACTAACCATAGGTCAAAAATAAATAAAGTAATAAAACAAGTAAAAGCACGAAATAATATACAGTATACTAACCTTACAGAGGAAAGAAACTTTTTCGCTATATTGACACAGTGAATCTTAAAAGAAAAAGTATTGAGTACCTATTAGTTTAAATTGGAATATTTTACGACCGACGCAAATGCAAAATGATTAGATAATTAGGGATTCGAAATTGTACATTGCTAGGCGGTATTTTTATTCGTAGCAGCACAACACTACGGCATAAATATGACGTAGAAACACATTTTGTTTTATCGGTGAGATTAAAAAATGCCGTGTATGTATTATATAAAATTTTATTAGTGATGATTGAATTTCTTCATTTGCTCAAAACCTGCAGACCATCTAATACTAAACCTAATACCTATTTTATAAAGTAGTAACCAAAAAACTACAAAAATACTGGTCAGTATATGTTTAGTGATATACAGGGTATCCTCAAGAAAATAAACAATTCTGAGCAACATGGGAAATTAAATATTTTCGAATATTATTTGTCGGAAACATTTCATAAGAAATTTAAACCCATAGAGATATCCTCTTTTAATTTATACACGAGTACTTCTATCCTTCTTTTAAAGAATAACAAAAAATTGAAAATCTTCAAAAAAGTTTTTTTAACTTGCGTTTATTCAATTACATGTTTTTGAAACTGTCCAGAGCTCAAAATTGACAGCGTAGTGGATAAGGAGCTCCAAGCTTACCCATTACGCAACAGGTAATTAAACCTCGTTTTCAAAATCACGTAATGAAATAAACGCGTGCTAAATATAATAGTTTTTCTAACTAACAAAATTCATGTTCCTACTAAAAAACAAGGTTAATTTGGTTTAAAAGAACATAGCGAATAACTCTGTGACCGTATTGTTCTCCGAAAATGTACAGTATTCGCAAACATTTTACTTTCTGCGTTATTTAAGATACTTCACATTCAGTGAGACACACGAAATACACAAACAAATCGCACGTTAAACTATATTTACCTTAAGACTACCTGCATTGTACCTACTAGGCTTGGGATGAGGGAAAACATAATTATTTTGTAAGGGTGACGAACTTTACTTCAGTTGATCGTCTGCATGAAGACTTATTTCTAACGTTTCTATAAAAATGAGTTTTTCGGCTTTACTTTCTAAGTGCAAAATGTCTATATAATTACTAAATCCGTAATAGAGATAAATTTTTTATTTGAACATTTTACGATATTCCTTCAGTCCATTTTCAATATTTAGTTCAGACAATTTATCTGTGTACGCGCACTTCAATTGGTAATTTTTATTGTTTTCTCGTGATAGTTAATTTGAATATGTTGTAACTTGTTTTGTAAGCGAAATTATTGTATTTCCTGGTGTTGTCAACGATATTAAAAGGTCGTGGTTTTGAATAACTGAACGTTTCGAAAACTTTACTTTTAAGCTTTCTTGTAGAAAAAAACTTATTTTAGTGTGATATTGTCCAGGGCTTCTATAAATGATTCATGCGCCCAGGGCGCTTATGGAAATTATCGACTAAATCGATTTGCCGCCTCTCAGGAAAGTGAACGCAACTATTGCTTTGACGTATACTTGTTATCTGCCGATTTTTGAATTATTTGATATATTTTAATATGAGTGGAGTGGGAGTGTGTATCAACTTTTAACGTCAACTTTGAAGTTTCGGAGCTGTGGGGTGACACGGTTTCGTATAACTTTTAGGTTATGTATCGTATTTGTGAGGTTGTGGCTACAGTAAGCCTGTTAAGTAATTCTCCTATGAAGGACTGAAAGATGTTTTTAGCCTGCCACAATGGAAAAATTCACAAACTAAGCGGTAGTAATGTTAGCTGCACTACACAGAGCTTCCACAGTACAAGGGTGTAGACTGTAGAGGTTACCACAACTCTACTATACCAATAATTATGTAGTTTGTTACTTTTGACAGCCAAATAGAACCGTAAATTGTTGTAAAATCTTTATAAAGCGATCAATTTCGTGACTGTAACTCGATCTGCAACCTTCAGTACTATCGCCGTGCATATTGTAGCTTGGCAGCAGTTACAAAAAGGCGGCACAAAGAATTCAGAAATCAACGCCGCCCGCGTTGCATGCATCATTTATAGAAACCCTTTATTATTAAAGGTGTGCAAATAGACTTACTTGAGGATTCAAAATAAACAGTAGAAAAAAAAGATAGGCGTTTTACACGGGATCACTGCTCAGCCCTTTCCTAAGTAGTATTTTCATGGATAATTTAAAAAATAAAATAGAAAATATTTGAATCAAATCTTATATATTGATATCGATATATGGAAGATATGTATATGGAATTATGTAAACAACTACAAAATTTTCATGCATAAAGATGTATACCTCACTTTCGACACAGAAAATAATAAATCAATTAATTTCCTACGCCTAAAAACATCATAGTATAATAAAAGTCACACATTCAAAAGATATCGCAATCCTTCACTTATACAGACATAACCATCATCCAATAACAATACAAAGATCAATCAAATGTAGCTATGTTAGTATTAAATATGTAGTATTGTTGTTAAAAGATGAAAACAATGCAATACTATAAAGAGAAAATATCAAACACATAAAGTAAAGTTTAGAGTATAGAAACAAATTGGTTTTGTTTCTAATTCTGTGTGCGTGGCTCGCACAAGCTGTAATTTAGAGGTTAGAATAAAGATACATTTAAGGTATTCAATATGAAAAAATAATCTCGCAGGCTATTTGAATAATATGGACATTTTACACTTAGAAAGTAAAGCAAAATAATTATTCTGTTAAAATTTTTAAAATATCAGCTAGAATCAAAATCTTCTGCCTTACCAAACAATTTCTGTTTACGCCCACCCCCAAATCTAGTAGGTATTGTAGAACACGAATTTATTTGCTTGTTTATATAAGTCTTTGTGATTTGTTTATATATGCTTACACAAAATAAAACGGTTGTAAAGCTGAAGTGTAAGTAATATAGCGTTAAATTCAAATAAAGTTAAAGCAATTTGGAGCAATCCTAACTTGTACATGTCAAAATTTTCTTAATAATCGAAAAGCACGTGTTTGTCGAGAGGTCTAACTTGAAGATTTTTTTTATTATTTATTTAGTAATCACCACGGTCTTGTTATTTAAAACAAATGCTCAGTTCAATTTAACTATTATTCTACAACAATTACATGCAAGCGGAAGTGCAATAATATGTTATCTTTCCACAAGCATGCCAAGAAACATTACGCACCTATAACCGAAGCATATCACTATTGATGATGCACTCGGCCACAAAAATCACAAATCCGAAGTAGCGAACTAATGCCACTTTCGCCCGGAGCGAGATTTTTGAATGTTGTAGTTGATCACCTGGCCGCTTACCGCCGACACGTGCCCGCGTGAATTTCTCCGTCTCAGATGTGTGTAGGAAATGCCGGAAAGTGAATCACGTAGCAATGAGCGCGCTTGCGTTTTACCCCACTACGGGGTCACACGGGGGTACTTCCCATAACCACGTGCTGTCGCGATAACTGACGCGGTCGAACCTAGAAATTGGACTACGGTTCCATATTTTATATTAGCACAAATGACAAATCGATTTCAAAATCACACGCTTGATACCAGTGGAGTTTTAGCTAATTATTTAGACAGCCAATTTTTTCCCCTAAATAGCTCTCCTACGAAAGCTTACAGAAGGCCCACCGAAGCAAAGAGTTGTCTGGCATCAGCAGTTAACTGGCAGTTTTCCTAAAAAAATTGTAAAATTTATTTTTTTATTGTTTTTGTCTTTCACTCCATAAGCATGAATATATTAAGAAACACTATTGAACATTAAATTTATAACATTGTCAAGTTTCGAAAAAAAGTATTTTTACTGAAAAAAAAAATTTACTTTGACCGGGATTCGAAACCAGGCCTCCAGGTCAACGCCCTAGCACACTATCGCGTGAAATTTTACAAGCAGGAAACCACTGGTCAGAGTATGTTTGGTCTTGGTGAAGAGGAACAGTTTTTTATATATTTTTGCGCCTCCATGTCGCTGTGGTCTGCCAACCCAGGGAAAAGGGTCACATGTGGACGAAACCGACCACCCATAATATAGTTCTAAACATAGATATAGTTGGTTATAGACGATAGCAGCGACCGGTCGCCGCGCGTGCCGCTCTTGCTGATAGAATGTTACTACTAGAACTTCACATGTCCATCCTCAAGGTAAGTTCAGTAGTAATTGGAGGTCGCATTTAGATAGTTCGCGATCCTTTGTAAATTTGTTGATTGTTCTTGATAGCAGTTTCGGCACTCGGTCGTTACTGCATTTGATTGCGGCACAATAACAGAATAATTGTGTTATAATTACATCGTTTTTAGTTAAACATAAAAAATAAACAGACGACAGAAAAACGAGTGAACTCACATAGCTTACTTTTATGATTAGAAGAAAGTGCGTTTGCATTCAAATAAAGAGCCTTTAAAGAGAAGTGGTACATTTTTACCATTTTTCCTGTCCTCCCCTGTCAGTCAAAAACCACCTTGCTGGCCAAAAGCCTCAATTTTTCTATAGCCCCCAGCAAAATTCCTTTCGAGCATATAATCAAATACGTAGAATCATGCATTCATCACTGCCCAAGGATACGGTGAACCTCATCCATTTTGAGACAGCTAATGCTCTTCAAATACCGAAACATTTCCCATCGAATCTTTCCAAAGAGAAGAAAATTGCTCTTAAAGTCTTAAGTCCAATTCAGAGATATCCATCCTCTCAGCCGATAAAGGTAACGCGACTGTAGTCTTTAATATTTCCGATTATGTGTATAAAATCAATATTCTGCAAGATGGGTCATACAATCCCATTTCTTATGACTCTATCTCCAAGAATTGAAAAAGAACTCACTTCTACGTATTTCCCATTTCATGGTCAATTATACCGATATGGGTTCCCCCCATTATTACCAGTAGCGGCAAACATATTCATGGAAGCCTTTGAACAAACAGCTTTAGACTCATCAGACCTGAAACCTAAAATCTGGCTCCGTTATGTCGACGACACTTTCATTATATGGCCTCACGGTTCCAACACCCTAACAACCTTCTCCAATCACCTTCATTCCCAACATTCTGATATAAAATTCACGATGAAAATCGAAAACAGAAACTCTATTCCATTTCTTAATGTCTTTGTCACTCTACCGGATGGCCGTTAGGGCCACTCTGTATATCGCAAATCCACCCACACAGTACTTGCATGCGTCTTCTCATCATCATACATAACAAAAGCGTTCTGTCCTAAATCGTCTTGTTAACCGTGCTATATCAATATCTGAACCGAGCAAACCTCGAAGTGAATTGCAACATTTACGCATCAGTTTGTCAGTTTGGCCAACAACGGGTATAATAACCGTGAGATACAATCTACAATTGATCGTCATCTTTACTCCAAATCTAAACTAACTCTCGAACCCCCCTATTATAGATGGACTGCTTGACTTCCCTATGTTCAAGGTTTCACAGACAGAATTGGAAAAATTCTTACGAAACAACTCATCCATACTATCTTCCAGCCCCCTTCAAAAATGTTAAAGATTCTTCCATCTCCGAAGGATAAAATAAATCCTCTATCTTCTAGAGGTATTTATGGCATCCCCTGTTCGTACTGTGCCGTATATATCGGCGAGATAGTTAGATCCATTGAAACCAGGCTTGATGAACATAAACGCTGCATAAAATCAGGTTTCTTCACCCACTCAGCAGTAGCCGAACATCAGCATGAAACCGGTAACAATATTTTGTTTGTTTTTCTGGCGAAGCCGCCTTTGTCATAACCCAAAAATTCCCAGAAGCTACAGAAGTTTCCAAACATACGACTAATCTAAATCGGGAAGATGGTTATCATCTCTCCACTATTTGGTACTCACTCACCCAACGGCTATCCCCACTTCCACAATCTCTCACCTCTGCCCTTCAAGCATCCCCACCCGTCGCAACACCAAGTACAACGTTAAGAGCGGCATTTACTTGGAGTGATCGGGCAGAAATGTAAACTATGCAACCCATATTACCAGCGGGACATGGGACGTAAGAGGGTAGCCGATAGGTTGAAATCACGCAAAGATCGTACGAGCGACAGACGGGTTAAACTAATATTCGGAAAAATGCTGACTGTAGTAGGGTGTGCATAAAAAAGTAAGCATGATATTAGTAACTTACTATGATATTATATCCTGTCATATCGGAATAGATCGTATACCGCTCGATCATTCCCGACAGGTTTGTATCTTAGCCTCACTGTACACTGGATACCACGCGACGGACCTGGTGGGGATGGGTATTCGCATTCCGCTCTCGTGACGGACTCGTGCGAAAAGGTTTGCGGTTTTAGATTTTTTGAATGTTTTTACTCATTTATCGTGCTCATGTTTTTGGTATTGTACAAAGAAATATGTAGCTACAACGTGGAATTCGAATTTTTCGTTTATGTGCCTTAGTTTTCGAGAAATAGCTCGCCAAAAATACCCATTTTTAAGCAAAATGTAACAACAAATATTTACATTACCGTACCAAATTCAGAAAAAGCTCGAACTCTACGTTGTAGCTACATCTCTTGTCATTGCCATATTGAAATTTCACTTCGAAAAAGTTTCGAATAACTCGGTAAAATGTAAAACGGTAGGTGCTTAAAATGACCCGATTCGCTCTAGGTAAACGCCCCTCTTAACTGCAACTCGTTTTCATTCCCTTTGCTCCTTGGGATTTGGTTCAGTTCAAGCTTACCATCTTACAATTATTGAGTGGTCAGAACTGTGCAAATGCAATATAACATTTCATTTGGAGAAGTATAAAACCTTTAGTTTTTTTATAGTGATCATTGCGTTTAATATTCCCTTCAAGAAAATGGCTACTTTAAAATTATGTTCAAGTAAGGCAACTACATTAACGTGAAGCACAAATCCCTAATAATATTTATTTTTTCACCAGGGCGAAAAAGCATAATAAAAGTTCAATTGTTAGTTGTTGCGGTCTTTCGTAGCTCGTATCTTTGGATCAAGCTTTGTTCCCAGCTCAATTCCTTGAGAACCCGAGCGCACTATTAACTTATTTAGGAACTAGACTACAAGGAGCAGGCTATACTAAATTGATTAGCTTCAGAAGATAATCTGTCAATAGCGTTATTACCTTAACTTTCGGATTTTCGAGATGCTTATCAATTTTCTTGAAAACCTGCAAATATAGACTATTTCGGCAATTTAGCGGCGACTGGAGAATAGGCTGAACTTCTAATCAGAGAATGCCAAAAAGAAACAAGAGGCGTCTAGATGCCAAATTCAGTTGTATCAAGAATTAAAAAACAACGACTTTAATTTCACATTCAGATTTTGTGTGTGTTAACTGTGACACAAGCTGACGGCAGCATTTACGCTGGATAGAGCGGGATCCGTGGTTTCAAATTTGATTAGATCGAAACGGGCACCACCAATATTATAAATCTACTCAAAATTAGAAATTCTGTTTATGGAACGTGAATAAAACAAAGTCCAGTCCGCATTTATTGAGATATCAATTATGTATGTATTGTGTAACTGTGAGCACACAGCTAATGCACTAAAAACAATAAAAATAGAAAAATTTTAACCGTTTGGTGCTTCGATTATTTATAACTTATCTAATTTTCTTCGATTCGCTAGGGAGGAGAGGCCGCACTCTTTAGTGTTCTGCCCGGAGGAGCGCTCTTCCGTCTCCCGGATGAATTAGATTGATCAAATTCGAGTTCTTCTGGATTACAGGAAAAGTGATCAGCACTTCAGGGATGTAAGAGCCTGTCCAGTTGTTTAGGTGAGTATAAGATTAACAGCTCAAACACAACAATTACTTCAATCGTCGAAGGTCTTTCTCGAATAAGTTGGATTGTTAAAAATGCAAGTATGTCAATGTGCGGTGACACTTTTGGAATAATTGAAGCAGGTAATAATCTTATCATCTAAATGAATTTTGATGGTTTCAGAGATGAATGGTGCTCATGACTTGCCCTCTCGTGCCCGCCACATAATGCCTATTTTTACTAAGGTACTGAGGCCACGGAGATATGATTAAGATAGAATTACATGGAGGACGTTCCTAAAAATGTTCGGGCAAGTCAAGTTGCTTAGAGAGGTAAGATGTATACTTTAATAATTATTAATGGAATTGCAAATAAAATAAAACTATTCTATTTTCAGGAAGGTGCAGTATGATGTAACCGTATTACTTGCATACGATAGATCATCATGAATATACCACTTTTTGTATCACTTTGTTTGATTATAAAATAAAAACGCTACAAGTGCTCGTAGCAATTAACTGAGGAAATGATATATTTTTTCTATTTTGTTTTATTTGTCAACGAAGCGACATAAAAACGGTTGTGTCAATAGACTGAGTTTTCATTATTCTTCCTTCGAGCCCTATTAAACAGTCTTTGAATGTATGCTATGGCATTGTGGGAAATTGATGACAGGTGAAGTCGTAACTACTTGAATATCGCATTTCCACAAAAGGAAATTATTAGATTCATTAAGGATCAATTAAGAGACCACCGCGGACTCCTGATTTGACAAAAATGGACCTCTCTCTGTGGGCTTATGTTAAAGATTAAACTAACCTGACGCCGCGCCGTCTTTTAGCGAAATCAGTAATTAAACGTTAAGCAACTTATCAAGGTCATTTCATGAGTATTATTGAGTGTTTACCTTAGTGTTTTTGATTGATTTCATTCAAGAATTCAATAAAAATGTAAAATCCGTCCAATAAGAAAAAGTATATATACAGAGAAACCTCCCTTAACGGACACCTCTGATCAGCGGATACCTCCCAACAACGGACAGTTTTTCGTTTGCGTTATCAAAATATATGCAAAACTGTCTATTGAAACCTCTCTATAAAGGACACTCCCAATAACGGACGCGGACAGCTAAATTCTGATTTTGTGTATAATCCCATGTGCAAAATTGCCTCTCAACAACGGACAAATTTTTCCAAGGAATTCTATTAAGATAGGCGGTCAACAAGAAACGACCCCTAATGAGGTTTACATAGTGGGGGGTAGTATTAAGCAAAATCTGATTTCACAGAACTGTGTAATTTGGAAATTTTCATGTTTAATATTCCACTAAAGATTATTCAAATAGGGGGTGCTAATTGTTGACAGAGTGATATAAATTGGCGTCTCTTTTCTTGAGCAAAATTAGTGTTATTCAGAGTGTGACATCGAAAAGATAGCTTCGTCTTCAGTAAAACGAAAGTTTCTTAGTGTTAAAGAAAAAATCGAAATTATTGAATCTACAGAAAAATTTAAACTTAGTGTCCGTCAAGTTGCAGAAACGTTGAAACAGGGAAAAAGTCAAGTAGGTGAAATATTAAAGAAGAAAGAAGAAATTCTAAAGTCTTGCCGAAAATGGAAATTGCCAACGTAAAAAAAAATTCCCAAGACTCAAAATGCTGCACTAGATCAAATCGTTTTCAATTGGTTTTGCAAAGTTCGGAACAAAAATATCCCCGTTTCTGGTTCAATTCTGCAAGAAAAAGCATTGGAAGTCTCCAAAAAATTGGAAATAAACCAGTTTAAAGCTTCAAATGGATGGCTAGAAAAATTTTGCCAGCGCTGGAACATAAACCTAAAAACGATTTGTGGTGAAGAAGCATCAGTCGACATACAAGAAGTGGAGCAGTGGAAAAAAAAACTTTGTTCCATTATTCAAGGATACTCACCAGAAGATATCTTTATTGCTGATGAAACTGGTCTCTTCTTCAGGGCATTACCAAAGAAAACATTGGTGCAAAAAAACGAAAAGCGTACTAGCGGAAAATCGTCAAAAGAACGACTTACTGTACTATTTTGTGCTAGCATGACTGGAGAAAAAATCAACCCCCGAATCATTGGAAAAGCCAAGAATCCTCGCTGWTTTAAGGGATCTCACGTAAATAAATTACCAATTGATTGGTATTCCAATAAAAAGGCGTGGATGAKCAGGGATATAATGAGCGAATGGCTGATGAAATTTGATAGAACAATGGAAAGACAAAATCGAAAAGTGCTTCTTTTTTTGGACAACGCCACATCACATCCAAACATAACTTTAAAAAATGTAAAGTTATTGTTTTATCCACCAAACATGACATCTGTATGTCAACCAATGGATCAAGGAATCATCAGGAATTTCAAATTATTTTACAGAAAGTTTTTGGTCAAACGTCTGTTATCATCAATGAATGATTGTGAATCTACAAAACAGTTAGAAAAAGACATTACAGTTTTTAATGCAACAATATGGATTACCGCCGCTTGGAAAAAAGTAAAACCGCAAACAATAAATAACTGTTTTCTCAAAGCCGGATTTGGACAGTGCAACAACTGGATCGATGATTATGATGAAGAAGATAAATATAAACATCACCGACTGTGTCGAAGAGTTTAAAGATAACAAAACTGTGATTGAGAGTAATAGTGACAGTGAAGACGAACTAGTTCCGACTACAGATGTAAAAAACCTGAGTGACGCTTATGAAAAAATAAAGGACTTTCAAGTGTAGAAGACCAAATTATAAAAAATCAGTATTCAAACAAAAAGCAAACAAAAATCAATGATTATTTTAAAGATGATACTTGTAAATAACTATGTACATTATTACAAATTAACTAATAAATGCTTAAAAAAATATTTAATTTATTTAATTCTCATAACCTCTTAACAACGGACAATTTCTTATTCCCCTTCGGTGTCCGTTGTGGAGAGGTTTTACTGTAGCTATCTATTGTGTCCCATTTGGAAATCTCAAGAAACTGGCGATTGAATATTGCATAATATTATTCAATCCATTTACAATCGGGACTTAGCTCCGGTCCTTTAGAATAAAAGTGCCAAAAAAATTTCACAGCTACTGCGATTATTTTGTCTTAAGCTTATTCATTCATTCTTTTTAACTGGACAATGCCGCAAGGCATCTTCGATTACTTATTATACTTTAACGCACTAACTGGCCACCCCGTACAAAAGATTATTTTCTAAAGGTGCACCATGTATTTCGCTGAGTTTGTGCTCCAAAGCAATGGAAGAATGACAGCACCGAGTCCGCGTTCATTTTTTTCATTTAGACTACCGCAAAAACGAACTTAAAAACTTAGGAATTGTTTTAAAAGTTCTGATATATACAATAAAGAAACCAAGACCTTTCAAAGTTCTCTTACAAGTAAATCTATTAGAAATACTTTAAATTGGTACCTATATATAACCAATACGTACAATTGTAATCAAAGCATTTCAGGATGTTGAGGTTTGCTTTTGTTATTCACCTGCAATAATTAATTTGTGTTCACTCGGGTTGTCTGATTTGGTTGCATAGCAATAATTACCTCAGTCACTCTTTGCCTTCCATACATCAAAGTACATATAGGCATTAGTTAAGCCAGCAGTAATCACGGCCTTGCCATGTAATTTATTGCATCTAGTATGACAAACGACCACAAAATACCACCCACCTGCAGTTGGTATTTGTTATGTGTACCTGCGATGTTTCATTTAGGAACATTACCAACACAAAGAGCAAGTTACATTGGCGTTTTACCGATAAAGAAATAATTCATACTTGACCTATACTCTAAGGCCTTTTTGTAGACCTAGTTTTTTTTTCATATACCACTGTTCTCAGAACTTCAAATTTTACGTCATCAATTAATATGAAGTCACTTGTCTTCATTGTTGCCAGGTGTACCTGGTGTCATAATTGACACTGACAAACTGACGCGTTATAATGCACAGGTAATGCTAGGTAATACTATTAATACCTTACCGGTATGCAGTTTAGTTGTGTCATGTTACTACATAGAGCAGAAACTTTCAAATACACACCCTAACAGTAAAGAGAACAGTGTCGACTGTCAGTGTCAATTGTAACCTTAAACCTATCAATATGCTACGAATTTAAAGTATTTGACAACATTGTACAGTGATACCAAATTAAATCAGCCATGTCATTCTGTCTGGGTAGTGCTTACGAGTATTTGTGTTGGTAATGAAGAAACGCCATTGATGACGTAACTTTAAAGTTCTGAGAACAGGGGTATAAAAAGGATGATACAATTTTATAATCATACATACTATTATAGTATACTTATCTAATTCTCTCGCGGGTGTATATATTTATATGTACTTATTATCTCTTACGTTACATTATAATACCATTTTATTTTTTATTAGACACGAAATCCTTTATAATTTTATTGTGCGTCACAAAATGTTAATTGCACTATATAACGAGTATTATCAATAAATACCAATTTTTAGATAGTTTTTGTGTTACACGAATTTATTTGTTTGTTGAATTTATGTGTCCCATGATTATCCATGACACTCTCATATTTCGTATTTAATCATATATATTGCGTGTATTTCCAATTTGAAAATTACATGAATTTATCTAATACACAAAACATAGTACACATAATAAACTTTCCGTCTAAATAGGTAAACACCCTATTCATAAATAAAGAAACAATTTATTTTATAAGAATGTAGGGTTCTCGCCAGAGTGAACTGTTGCTCTTTCTAACTGCAGCAGTTCCCCATTCGGATAGATAGAAAGCGCAAATTAAAATTATATGCACAATTATAATATTTTGTGTTTTAGATCAAATCGTGTAATGTTCAAATTGGGAAACAATTGAGCTCGGGCGACATTAACAAATAATTCATTTCATTTCATAAAATGAGTTCTTAAGTAGAATAATAATTAGAATTATCTACAATTATCAATGTATCAATTTCACTAAAACGAATGCTTTGCATATTTGAAACATAAATAAATTTGTAAAAAATATATCCATCAGAATACATCAAATTGATACTACAAGTTAAGTATTTTCAGTTTTTTGTAAATCGTGGAGAGCAAATTAATATGGCCTTAAATCCATATCATGTGCTTTGAACATTTTTTTATATAATTACTTAAAAAAATAACATTATTTTCAAAATTTCCGCGTAAAGCAACCTCTTGCAGTTGCGTAGTCGTGTAACGTCATTTAGCTTGTATCAATTTCGACAATGACAATGGTGTTTTCAGGTTTAATACGAGTTACATTCAGTTCTAATAGTTTCAAAATAGAATGAACACACTTTTCCACACTTTCAAATTTTAGACATTTTTCAAACGAATATTACTTAATAAATATTTAATTATAATTCATGGCAGTGGTGCTACACTTGTCGTATACATATAAATTGCTTTGCATAGTTGCAATGGAAGTGGTTTTTTTGTATACAGCAAACCCCAGTTATTTCTATTTTAGGTATTAATTAAAATCAAACCTGTAACCATGGCGATAAATTAAAATCTACCAATAGTTTAACTTTCTTCAAAGCTTTGTAATGGTTACTGGCTTAATATAAATGTTAAAATCGAGGAGAGCTGACACATAGTTACTGAAAACATTTTAATATAATATCATGCTTCATTATTAAACAGTATTCCTAAAATTTAAGTAACGCATTGGGTTTATAAGCAGTATAGAATTAACGACTATGGAATTTAATAGATATTAGTTGCTATTAAAACGTAGAACGCTATCTTTAGGCACAACGTATTATCCTCGAACCCGCAAGATTAAAGCTGAAGCAAGTGATGTACCTTTTAGCTGAAGCTGTCCATATTTAATGAGAGAATGGAATTAGGCCCTGATAATATATCGTGTTAAGAGAAAGAGGGTAAGCAGCACGGTCTGGAGATTTGTTTCTAATCCATTTATAGCTATGCGTCGGCCTACTCACATGTACAGGTACAGATTCCATTAGTGTGCACATTTAGTTTAGTTATCACTATAAAAAAATCCTGTCAGAAACCCTAGACTAAGAAGATGTACACTGGGCTTCAAAAGTATTGACTGGTACCTCGGAGTGGTGGGTGGGGCCTCACCGCTTGACCCCTTTAGGAACACTCAAGGGTCTAGTGGTGCCGTTCGTATTTTTAATTTTGCTTWCCTACGTCTTACTACTTTTACTAGTGGTAATAGATTAAATTATTTTCGACAACATTTGCTAGTTTTTAAAATTAAAATGAATGCCCAATGTATTGCGATAAAAGCAAAAAACACTTATTTTGTGCAGAAAGCACGACGTAACGGTTGTTTAGCACTTTTTGACTTTCAACTTGTGGAAGGGTCTAGCGGTGAGGTTCTCGTTTCTAATTTTGCTTAGCTTCATGAAATGTCACAAAAGTATAACCGAAAGTTTAAACTTTCAGATTGATTTTTTTAAATTTGACTGACTAAAGTTGACACTTAATCAAGAAATTCATCGCAATAAAAGTTGAGTCACTTTCTGCAAATTGGTCCTTACTGTAGTTTTTGAAATTAAATATTTACTACAATTTAGAAATTGTTAAATTTATTGTATTTTATAATTAATTATTATTGTCACGTGTTCGATTCAAACAATAAAATCTATTTATTCTAATTGACGATTAATCGTTAATGTTTAAAATAATGGAAGCTTCCACAAAAAAGAAATACAAATATCCATGAGTAAATTATGAATCAAAGAACTGACTATCATTTAGTGAATTTCCTTCAATTAATAAACGCTGAAGTTCTTAATTTGCAGGAAATAGTAGAATCTTAGCAATTTTTACTTCCACATCCAACGGATAGGAAGTATTGTATCGCGAAAAAAATGTTCAAAAATTTTGATTTGCTCATTCGCTTTAAAATGGTCGAAAACGCAAAAATTAACAAAATTTGAGCAAAAAAAATTTCTTGTCTGTGTCTGTGGTATTGTTTGTGGACACGATAACTTTCGAAAGACTTAATATATGAACTTGAAATTTGGCAAACGTATAAATCTCAGCTACCCAAAGCGACCTATTGTTTGTGGGATAAGTAGGATATCGGGAAGGGGGCGAAATTGGAGAGTAACTACCCTTTTTGCAAATTTTCATTTTTTTATATTTTTTTCGTTTTAGTATGTGATTAGTAGTATAACTGCGAGTATTATTAGTTCTTATAAATTTTCAGTACAGCAAAATGTTTAGAAGATATTAGCAATAAAGCGTCACTTAAAGAAAACGGTTTTTCTTAAATATCTCCGAATATATTTAATATATTCAAAAAATGAAAATGCCATCAGATAGGAAATAAAATTTCCCACAAAAAGTGTCTTAGAGAATTTATCCATAATTTAGACATTTTCAAAATATTTCCAAAAAACCTATTTTGGACCCTGCTCGTACGATTTTTTTAAAATTTTGGTATTATATAGAAAATCAAATTTCTGATCAGAAAGCGCTCTTGTAATTTTTTTGTTAAGTTAATAATTTTCGAGTTAATTGGAAAGCCGATTTTAAAAATGTATATATTTTTGCTAATATCACGAGGACTGTTTGCCTTAGAAAAAATGTGTAAAGAAAAAAAATGCTCAAAACCTGATTACTAATCGTATAGCATAAGAAATAAAAACGTAAATGTCATTTTGACAATTGGATGTGGAAGTATTGATTCAATTTACAGCGGATTTTTAATTAATTCTGCATTTAAAACACCGAAATCCCCGATTGTTATATACCAGTAAAAATTCTTCCCCAAAATAATATTTGTTCAAGAAAATAGTTTAGGTGTGTTTGTTTAATCTGATATATACTTTCACGAAATAGAAGTCAAAAAGTTTTGTAGAGCCTTATGTATTTAAAATATTTTTCTACCTGGAGTTTCACACTTTTTAAAATGTTTTTAGTATCTTGCTCAGTCGTAAATAACTTGTTATAGTTTTCAAACTTGGATCGAACGAGAATTACTGATAAAATGATTAAATCTTTAAATATTCGCCCTTTATAGATAGTTTTCCAACGGATGGACGGTTAGGTTAATGGTAAGATAATAAATCCTCTTAGAAAGCACCTGGTATATAAATTTGGGAAATCCCAGGCAGGTTCCGCTTTAGTCCTTTGTATCTGTCCCTATCAGGTAATGAAATGGTTTACTTATCAACGGAAGTGGAATAAATTAAAATTTTGTAAATTCCAGAGGCGAGAATAGAATTTTATTTCATCACGAAAACGTTAAAACGTATTTCGCCGATTTTAGTGCGGTTTTTAAATTATAAAGTTAATAGTTCTATGTAAAAAAATAACAAATAATAATAATAATAATAACTGACTAACCAACATATTCCCCCTCAGCTTTCGTAATAAATAAAATATGTGTTTTACGTCAKTATAAATCATTTTCCACAAAACTGCATATKTTTGGKAGATTTGTGTATTATTAAGGGTTATCTATCGTATGAGTGCATTAGAAAACATTTTATCAGCAGAAAAATGTTTAATCACGAGAACGAAGTTCGAGTGCCTAATTCTTTTAAACGGATAAAGCGAGATTAATTTATAAATGCAATACAACATTTTATCCACTATCGCCATCTATAACTAGTAAGAAACCAAAATTATGTAGAATTAAAAAATAATTTGACATTAGTTTCTTCTGAAATGTCAGCGAATTTCCACTGTTTGTGTAAAAGTCGATATGGATACATTGCAAGTAAAACTAGTGAACCTGTCATCAGAAATCCACATGAAAGAAAAGTTAATGTAAATGTGTTAACAAGCAAAGTTAAATTCTGTAGCATATTTTAATAACATTATTTAATGAGTGTATTACAACATGGGTTTTAATACAAATCCGTATTTTAGTTAACTACATTAAAGCACGGATTCTGCAACTAGACGCAATTCTGGTGGGGTGCATCATCATCATCATCAGTAGAATCGTTTATTATTATAAGTATTTAACATTTGAACCTTTCTTTTACCTCGTTAGCCATTTTCTATAATTAATTATAGGTAATTGAGTTTAACTGAATGTGTAAAAGTGGTTAAAGCATTTTAGTATAGTTTTGCTTTTATTCGTAATACCCTTGTGTATACATATTATAGTGTGCTCACCTTATGGGATTTATCGCGGACACCTATTTTGCTCATTTACCTCTGTATGGTGGCGGTACGTAGCGGTAAACATCGGAACTGCTACATGGTATTAAATGCGGTAAATCGGAGCTTTGAATTTCGTTAAAGGGGAATATCAGACTGTACCCTTTCCATCAAACGTCTGCATTACACGACCAGGACTATGGCGCACGGTTGAGGGAACGCGGGGGATCAAACAACTTCTAATAACAGCGTGATTGATATACGATATACGTGCACCTGCACGAGCCATCGAAAAATGAGCATTTTCGACTTTCGCGATTTCGCACATCATGGCATGCAAATTGCAAAGTTCCGATACGTAATGGCTATTAATAAAATCTGTATATTAAAAAACTGTTTCATACAAAGATCGCGGGCACTTTATAGACGAATTTTGTTAATTTGGCTAATTAGGTAGGAGCGTTTACATTTGCGACTATACCTATTTTGATATTCATTTCGTAGATTATGAATTTTTTGTAAAGCATAGCTTTTTAATATTAAGGGATTTTTTTAACTTTAATTTGTATTGAATGTATTGAAAATTACTATCTATCTGTATATTAACAATCCTATTAGGTAATATTTAGGATAAAGAAGACGTGTTAAACTAATATGGAATTTATGATATTAAATGCTCCCATATGAAAAGAGTACACAGGCCAAACACAATATAGCTGCCTAAGTATTAAGCCGGGTCCACATTAGTAAAAATTTGCATTGTGCATTGTGCGCGGCAAAAATGTATTTTAATAATGTAGTGCGTACGTATGCGGCACATAAAAATCAACATAAAAATATCTGCCGCGCACGATGCACGCTATCCATCGGTTGGTGGTTTTTTTTGACGAACATTAAAAGGAATTTGCGCTAAAACATAAATGCTATGTAGACGCTTCAAAAATGAAAACAAGATTTGCTGCAAAACACATACCAAGCACAATGGATATGTTCTTGCTGTTGACATCAGGGCATAAGGTCTTCATGTCAGATGTTTGAATTCTCTGAATTACTGTTAGTGTAACTGGTCCAAAGAAGATGTGCGACGTTCATTGTCCTGTATAATTTGATATCAAAACAGAATAACCAGAAAATCAAAAAAAGATTAAGACTTCTAGAACAAACCACTGTATCACAGAAAAGCAATTGATTGGGATAGCAGTATTTCCCAAAGTCTAAAATCAGCTGCAAATCTCTGAAGGTACTGCTTTTTTGACGCACGAATGGCACACAACACAAATTTTTTCATGATGTGGACCCAGCTTTAGATTCCAAGGCTATAATATTCATCACATAAACAATAGAGACAGAAAAAAGTCACCACTAGAACTGCATAATATGGAAGCAGCAGATCCCGGATTTATCATAACCAACATCAAAAATATAAAACTGTTAACACGTGTCGAACTGGATCCCCTTAGAGGCTATTTATCTATATGAAACGCATTTTAAACCACCTGCTAAACACAGATCTTTTACGCCTCGAAATAACCCACTTAACGCAAGAGAATAGCCGAATATGTAATATAAACAAATTCTTTCCCATATTTGTTTGATTAGTTATAGTTGTTAAGCCACTGAAGAGTTCAGCGGTGAGGTTGAAATGCTGGCTGGTTTTGCAAAAATTTAATTTGGAAATAGAATTTAAAGACGTATTTGGTTACAACGCATTAAGAACAGGTCCATTTATTCTTATTATTTGTCTCTTTACCCAATTATCTTCAAGTTTCTGAACATAAGTTCTTATTGATCCTATTAAAGTTACCACAGCACATCTCTTATTATGTTACATTAGGTGTCCGAAACCGTATCTTATTTACTACATTAGTCGATGAAATAACAAACATTGTAGCCTGACCTACCCCCACACGACCTATCTTCAGAAGCCTCGTTTGTCAAGGCTTGCAAGACTGTTTTATTGCTCCTTCGATTGTTTTTCGAAGTATTATCGCACGGACCGTCTGGTTATAATAAAACATATAGGTATCTGAGATTTCAACTGCTGCGGGACAGTAAACGTAATATTGAATGATCTGATTTCTTTTGCTTGTTAGACAAAGTACTTATAAATAGGTAGTCAATAAATCGTACGAGGAATAACCCAAGCATTTATAAAAAACAGAGTTCATCTTTTAATGGGATATCCTACGATAGGCGTAGGCGTTACTCTTAGAAAGCTATGTTGGCAGTTTGTATTTTGCATATAAGTACACGAACATTTGCGGAGATTACATGTTCATTATACAAACTAAAAAAAAACGATTTGTAAGACAGTATGGCTGCATAAGACAAGATTTTGCTTTTAATGCGTATTATAATACAAATTTATATGGATATACTATTTATGATTGAAACTCGTATTCTGCACTCGCATAAATATAGCATCACTTGGCAACATCGGCAAAGGAATGGTTTTAAAGTAGGGGACATGAGGGGTACTCAAAATGCCGGTAACGTCAATTACTTCTATTTTACAAATTCGTTACAGCGCCATCAAACGTTTGCCCCCAGAAACACTCGCATTTCGCCCCCAAAATCTGTCCGTTTTTTCGCAATGTAGGTGAACACACTATAATATGTATACACAAGGGTAATACATTGGGCATTCCTTTTAATTTTAAAAACAACTAAATCTTATGTTAATGACATACTAGCAAATGTTTGTTGAACATAGTATAATCACCAATAGTAGAAGTCTGAGAAACGCGGACATCAGCTGAAAATATAAACTTCCGATCATCGCTTTGTCTCGTAAGATGTAGGTAAGCAAAATTAGAAATACAAGCCGCACCACTAGACCCTTGGGTCTTAATACTAAAGACATCAAGCGGTGAGGCTCTGCCCATCACTACGGGGTACCAGTCAATACTTTTCAAGCCCAGTGTACCATAGAAGCTGCGCGCTTCCGGGACCGAGCTGAAACCAAGCAAGTCTCGGTCTGGTTGCGCCGAAACCAAAGCACCAAGCCGTATATCACTTCACAAGAGCCAATAGAAATTACGCATTTCGTATATGATATGAAACCGGTCGAAGTAATTTACAAATGATCAAACTGAGCTAATTCATGCCCCAGTTTCGAGCAAAAAGCTCCGTATTAAAATGAAAAAATTGCAATCGTGGACTGGATCCAATGCGGGGCAGGAGGAATGTTCTCGTGCATTCCTCCACTAATGCTCGTACGAAAGCCCACGGTGAACAATAGATTAGACATGTAAAACCTTTTCTGCTCACGGAAAATGTTCTTGATCGATAGGATTTGTCTTTTTTAAATTAAAACCTGTTACTTACAGTAATGTTTAAGAAAATTATGGACACTGCTGTGCAGAACGACAACTGTGCCTTTTTTGCTATGGTTGAACGTATCAAAGAAAATGCGTTTAAAACTTAAGTACCATAAAACGGGGATACTTGGAACAATTTTTGCAAATTAATCTTTGTAATTCTTAACATACTGAAGTTTATGTTATTATAAGTGTGGAAGAATATGCATAAAGACGCCCTCTTTCAGAATATATTTACATACTTTGCATTATTTAATTATGTCTGCATTTTTTTAAATTTTTTGTTTGGTGTTCCAAGTTACCCCCAAAACTACAAACTTGGAACGACTATTTAAAATACCATCAATTTCATTTTGCGCATCAATGGGGCATCATGGAACATTGCGACTGTTTTTAAAAATAGCTAGCACAACTTGTTTTGCTTCAAAAACACCAGAAACACATTTATGTATAAAGTAAAATTTATTTCTTTAAAAATCCTACATATACTCTGTGTAAAAATATAAAATAATAATTCTAAAAATAACTAAAATAGTAATTCGTTGGTAATAAAGGCAGTAAAAAACACAAACTAGGGATAAGAAGTTGTTGATACATATTTAATTAGAGGTGGATTCACAAAACTGTCCTGAATTAAATGTCAACTGGATGATTGGTGAAAACTTTTAGGCCTGTTTTCTTCAAGTATCCCATAATATTTTTAATTTGAGATTTATTAATTTCACATATATCTTCAACATCTGGATAAATAAAAGTAGTCTTGGACAAACGTAATTGCCTCAGAAATTTACACTCAAAAGTTTGTTGCTCTGTAATATTTAAGACTTCCCCAACATAATTCCGATATTTATTTTTTCCAGTTTCTAAAGGAAAAGCGACCAGCAAAAAATGTCCTACTTCTACCCTGGCTTCTTGATTTGAATTATTCCCATCCTCTATGTCCTCTTGTTCCATAATATCTTGTTCTTCCTGAAGAATACTTTCATTATTTTCAATCGACTCTTCTAAATCCCCAAAAAGTCTCAGCTCCAATAAATGAATCGGTATCGTGTAAGGATATTTCAGTATCGGTGTCACTATTATCCTCTTCCTCCAATCCAGATAGGCTTTACCTGGTGCAACATTCAATCTTTTTTTCTTTGTTTGTTGCTTGGTCCTTGGTCCCAAAACGCATATCTTTAAAACTGCCGATAGAACAGTTTCATTMGCTTCCACGTTTGCATTGGGAAGCCTTTTTAACACCTGTTCCCTATCTAAGGGACATATGCCGGTAGCCTTAAACCCAGATCTTATAATTTTTTCTTGATTACTTTGCATTAATTTTAGTGTTGAATTTAGTAATGTAGGGAAATGAGATTTGGGAATGCAGCCTGAATTGGACAATTTCCATTTTAAAAGTTCTTTTCTCCATAAAGTTTTCAGAGGTCTAAATTCGGCAACGTCTAAGGGTTGGCACAAATGTGTGCTGTTAGGTGGCAATAGGACGAAATGTATATTATTTTTGCGACACTTATTAATGACTGTAGATAAAATATGGCTCGATAAATTATCCCCAATAGGTGCCTTTTGAACATCATCACCTATTTTTTTAAATATGTTAAAACTAAGGTGAAGAACCAATCCTCAAACACTTTTCCGTCCCTCCATCCAGACTTAGTCCTATTGTATCTTGCGCCCTTTGGACCTCTTTCAGTCCAACTATCATAAAGATGTTCAGCTTTATAAATAACGTATGGAGGTAATAAGCTTCCGTCGGCAATGCAGGCCATAATAATTGATGTACTTGTTTTTCATGAGTCTATACATCTCTCCGGATGTTTTGTTCCACGTCTTACTAACACTTTCGAAAGGTTAGTTTCTCCATAATTAATTATAGCATTTGGTGGAACATTATTAAGTGTCTGCTCTAGATTGTTAAAATATGCCAAAATGGTTTCTTGTGAAATCTCTGCTCTATTCCGTTTTATGTTTTCTGCCAGACGGTTAGTCAGTTCTGGATGTCTTTCTCTGAAATAACTAACCCAATCTTTACCCGGATAATTTTTATTAAATCTTGGTTCTCTTCTTCCGAGTTTTTCTAAATAAGAATGTATAACGTCTTGGAGGTCTCTTGTAGTTAAGGGAAAACCCCATTCGGCGGCTATCTGCAAACCCTCAGCAATATTATTTTCTTCAATTCGTGAGAGAACTGTAGGTCGTCCCACCTTCTTCATGTTTTTGTTGTTGCATTTTCTGCTCAATGTACCGAGAGATATTTTATATTTATTTGAAGCCTGCCTTAGACTAAGAGTTTTTGATTTAATATCAGAAATTGCTTTTTGAAGATTTTCTTCAGTATAATTTGCATAAGGTTTGGATGGAATTTTCTTTTTGATCCCTCCTACACAAAGGAAGTTATTTTGCAATAAAAATTATAATAATATTTACTTCCCAATTTTGATGATCAGATGTTATGACAAATTTTGCAAAAAAAAATCATGTAATACATAAAACACTTCGTGAAAATACCGCCAACTATTTAACGTGTTGCTAACGCCGGCTAATATCGGATGTTGCCAGATTTGACAAAAAAAGTCAAGGGATGAACATTTGCTCCAGGTTACCCTTCGGTTCCAAGTATCGCCATTTACGGTATACAATTTTGAAGAGTTATATGGTCACTACTTATGTGACGGACTCCCCTGTTCTACAGGTAAACTTTTTATACCATATTTTTCGATAAAAAACTTATTTAATGGTAAAATTTCTTAACCAATACAGTCAAGTATGAAAAATTTCTTCTTGCAAGAACTTTTAGCTTAAGATTAAATGATACATCAAAGAACAAGTCTCCTTGACTTTTTCAAATTTAACTTTGGCGTAAATAATATAAACGATACTAAAATACACCAAGTGAAAAGTTTTATTTAAATGCTTATAAAATGTTGCTACACGTATATGCCAAATATAACATACTAATGTTTTTTGAGACATCAATGCAGTGTATATCGTAAAAGCAAGCGAATCACCTGGAATAACCCTGCAATATGTATAACTACTGAGGTTTATTACTAAAGTATTAAGCAACGATCTATGAGACTCATATTATACGAACAGCCGATTACCGCTCACAATGTTTTACAAGTATTACCTGAAGCTGTCGTAAATAACAGACGGGTTCGGCACTTTCCACTGTTTTGCAACGGAGTGGACCGTATCCAAAAATTGTGTTTAGGCTTTTTCAGAATTTTTTTCCCGTACACATAAATCAATGAGCATTATTTAGTATTATTATTTGAACTACCAATACTTCTCATCCAATAGCTTTTACTGTATGACTAAATCGTATTCTTTCCTAATTTAATGAATAGTATCTATTTTTATAACCATGAATGGTAAACATTCCAATTTAAATGCGGCAGCCCATACTTTCTAATTTTTGATCGCGGTGTGTAATGCCCTGTTTCTTCACAGGTTAAAATTTTCTTTTAATCCGGTGAGTCATAAACGTAGTTTTTACCTGTATATTTTTTTGGAAATAAGTAGAAATCGGAACTATTCTACTCCTACTATAAACGGTGCGGCATGTACTGGACAATGAAAATCGGTACAGAGCGAATCATGTACAAGAATTAATAATAGAAGTTAATCGCGATTTTAGCAGTGAAAGTGATAGTGAGTAATTTTTTTTAATTTATGACTCTTGTAATGCGCTTATTAACAAGCTGTAATAAACATAATCGATACCGTGTATAAATTTTATTGTGCACTATTGTAAATTTTTTTTAACAAATGTAAATAATTTTCTACTTACTAATTTGTATGTTTTTATATTAAATTTGTACAAATTCGTTATGACATGTAAAGGCTTTTATTTTATACATCGGAAAATTTAAACCCAATAAAGTATCACATAAAAATAGATCGCGGGTCGCTCCAGTTAGCATCAGGTCTGCATTAAATAAAATTTGTTATAAAAGCTTTTATGTTTTATTGATTGCTAAATTATCACAACTAACAAATTTCAACAATTTATAGTGGAAAAGTAAAAATTTTAGCCATCAAGATTTTTTTGAATACGGCCCGTTTAGAAACTTTGAAGCATGCCACTAATCCCAATAGTTTAGGACGGCCGACCATAAAATTGTAAAAAACCCTCATTTACAATACAATAGTTTACGACGGCCAACCATCAAGCTGTAAAACCCTCTGCATAAGTCAGTCTCATAGATCGTTGCTTGATACTATAACAAAAATTACTCCAACGCATATATTGCTTTTTAACGTAGATACATGAATTATTTGCTAATGTCAAGGAGAATTTTCTGAAATGATGTGTTATCTGAGTAGTTTAACCCGGATAATGTTTATATGTATTTAGTCGTCCTTTATTGGCCAACACGAATAACAAGGACAATTACTAGCAACTAGAACAAATTTTTCTTATGAAGCGCTGATGCAGAAAAGAAAATTGAGTAACAGTCTTAGGTACCAAACACAAACTTGTTCTTTCTTCTGTATTGTCTTCTACATTCATAATAAAAATTATGCTTATTTACAAGATATAATACTTACTGCAATAGAGCAATTTGATGCAGTAGGTACATAACTCCCCATTCATGCCGAAATTAAATAAAGGCAGTGGACCAGGTTTACCATATTATTGTAGTATTACCACAACACAAAATCTGTTACAGACTCCTCTTCGGTTGTCTAGTGAGATGCCGCAAGACGTATATACGTAGTCAATTGTTATTGACGCATGACGGTCAGTTAATACTGCAACTTGCCTACCTGCAACAATAGAAATACATATTAATACATATATTTAACAACATCAAGACAAGCAAGTTTTGCTATAAACGTAAGAAAATTAGTTCATTTAATGATTTGCTTTCTAAAAACTTACTTATACACGAAGTTAGCCATGTAAGTCACATATATTAAAAATACTATGTATTGAAAAAATATTCGTACACAGAAAATATGCATAGAAATGTAAAATAAAAATCCAAACAAATGAACGTAAGCAAACTATTAAATGAAGTTGTCCTTTGTTTTGTGTTTTTTTATACCCGCAGGGTTAATTTATTTACAAATTATTTTTAAGGATGAATCATTTTAGTTACAAACCCGACATATTATTTATTTAGAAGTATAAGGTGTCCTAACAAGGAACGCCGAAGTTGATGTGCCCCAAAATTAATTTTTAGAAATTCGTAAATGTTTTTAGCTTTTACATATGTTGTACTTGCACCAGGTAAACGTTTCGATTCAAGAATAAAAAGTCATGTTTAGCATATGTCTTCCACGACTTCATCTACAACGCCGCACCATCTTGATGTGATTAGGAAATAATTACTTTTTCATATGTACTTATGTATATATATGGAGATAGCTAATTAATTAATTTCTCATGAACGAAACAATTGAATTTTGGGAGTTGCATCAGGTAATTTTATAAGTTGCTCAATCACACGCGTTTAATAGCAATTTCTTACAACAAACAACAGTATTTCGTCCAGTTTTTGTTTGTCGTCAACAATGTTCAAATAAAAATGTGGTTCGACAGTAAACATTATTAATGAATAGTGGAGTTTTTTGGAAGTTATTAAATAATAATAAAACACTTGTTTAATCCTACTTCCAAACTTAGTAGTTTGGACTAAGTTTGGAAGTAGGATTAAACAAGTGTTTTATTATTAGTAAACATTATGTTGTAGTTAACATCTATCAATAGGCGATCGATTGCTTATTTTTTCAGCACTTCGATATTATTTTCGAAAAATTAGTAAACTTTCCCATTTACACCACTATTCTACGAATCCAAATAAAAAGCTAACTTTCGCAAACCAATTCGTGAACAGTGTAATTCAATATAGAGTATCTCAAAGTGACCGTCGATGTTATCTATAGAATACGCTATTAAGAATGGGTTCTTTCATTTAAAATAACGAAGTTGTAATTAACATCTGGCACTTGATCAATCCATTGTTTATTTTATTTTATCACCACGGTATTCTTCTCGAAAAAAATAAATAACTTTCCCATTTTAACAGCTATTTTATAGACCACTTCGTGAACAATAGTTATTTAACATAAAATATTTCAAAAACAAACGATAGAATGGCGGTATTTTATTACTTTTTGTGTTTACTACGCTGTACAGAAGGGAGTCTTTCTTCTCGAAAAATTAAGAAGTTTCCCGGTTAAACCTCTATTCTATGACTTTAAATAAAAAAGTTAGCTATTGCAGATATTGCTGTATATTATTTTACAATCTTAGTAATATTTAACATGGATTTACCTTCTGGTAACGATTTCTTCCGGGCTGTTATGCCGTGGTCTAAGGTGTCCCTTTTTCTTCTCATACATTTCGCTGCTCTTCGCTGGCAACATCATTGATGTTCAGGTTTCGCTGATGTAATCTGAGTTAATTGATTAATTGAGTGTAATTGAGTTCAGATTACATCAGCGAAAGTTAGATTGAGATCTTAATATTTTTAGGTCAAACTGCGTCTGATTTCGGAATAAGGTCGACGTTTCGCCCGCACTTGTAATGCCCCCGCCCCCCTAGACCAAAATCTGGGTACGCGCCCATGAGGAGTAAAAACACGTCCGAGCTGAACCAAATCCCCTCCTTCTTAATGATATGCAATTAACAACAGCCATGTTTTTAATGAATTAAATAGGAATGTTGAAAGATCAATTTTGCTCATTTCTTTTGAGATAGGTATCGTCGATTGCATCATATTACAGACAGAACATTTTATAAATACTATTGTAAGTAAAGCCAAGAGAAGTAAGTAGGTAATAGTTATTTATATCAAATTATGTTTCAACCTTTTACAAAATAATTGTCAGCTATATGAATAACACCAATTAAACTTCAAACATTAAAATTTGAACAAAATTTCGAAGTTAATTATTTAGTAAATAACGACTTTCTTAAAAAATAACATGTTGCTAGTAACTATAGTTAATTCTGCATTAATTTAGCTTATATGAAAAGGCATGTTTGGCCGTGATATACCACATTGGTTACGTGTCAGGAAAGGTGTTAGGTACTACGCTGTAAGATGGTTTAATATTTTAATACACGTCAGACATCTCTAAAATAATAATAGTTCCGATATTATATGACACACTAAGGCCTAACATCTTGGTGTAGGTATATACATCGAAGTCAATAATTATGTAGAATTCATGAACCATGCCTTGAATATTATTTCTCCATACAGCTACCGCCACCTCTACGTTGCAGTTCAAACACGATATCTGGGTGACAAACCAGATCTTCTAGAGACGGATGTATTTCCAGCTATTAGCACTGCGCGCTTCTGAAAACTGTATACACAATTGTTTGAACCTAGGAAGTCGGTGACATATTCAATTGTAATATGTAGTTTAGTCTTTCAAACTAGCATTAATCTTACAGCGCGATTTTAATAGTGCTTGCATTTGATGACAGTATTATTTTCCTCAATATCATCTATTTGTGAATTGATTTTAGTTAGATACTTTGGGTATTTAACACGCGTATCCTAAATGTGAATATTTAATACCTATTTGTTTAACAATATGTGGTATCTACGGTTTTTGTTTATATATATTTTCCCGTAATATTACGCACAAATGTCTATCATTTTAAAGTACGACTACCGCACTGAATTTTGTCGAAATTTACGAGATTGAAAAGGTATCCCACATTTTTGCAGGTTGCCGTCGCCAAACTTGTGGATAGGAAGAACCCACCTGTGTTATTAGCATTCATTGCACCATTTCTCCCTAGTGGGTAAGAAATTAATTGTTACACCAGCACCAGAGCCTGATTATACTCTCTTCCAAGATTAGTTTTCACTTTATTCTGGGAATTCTGGATAAATAATAAATAAAGATGAAAATATAATTTAGTACTCATGTTTATAAGTATACAAATCACAGGTAATTTTTACATTACAAGTAAAATGATAGCGTTAAACGGCGAAATGCGAGGTACGGTGAATTGCCTAACAGGGAAAAAGAACCTACATGTCTGATATTTTTAACATGTAGGTAAGTAGGTTGTATGTACATATTATATTTTGAAGCGTAATTTTTTTCATGCAAATATTCCAATATTGCATAATTACTGATTAGTCTGAAAGTAGTTACTAATTTCCTTATTTTAATACGGCTTTGTATACAACTGCTTAATCATGCAAGATATCATGTTACGGTTTTTACCATTATTTTTTATCATAAAGTATTTCTATCCATTTGAAAGTTTGATCTATTGACTTATACATTTTAATTGATTTTGAATATAAGGTGATTTTCTTAAATGGAAACATCATGCCCACAATATGGTACTATCTTTTAGTTTTTTAAGCACTATTTTCGTATTAGATATTTCCAAAGGTTTCATAAAACAACTGAAATATTGAACAAATATCGGCTTATTGAAACTATCGATATCTGGCATCGAAATGGTACTTTAGTAATATTTTACGGAAGGTTCACAGCTTAGAAAGCTATACAAGCGCACTTGTTGCTTTTAAAGTTATTTATTTATAATAGAAAACTAGAAAAAAAGAATAATGGAAATAGTATATATGAATGTCAGTATTATAAATCTATTCCATTATGTATGAGCAATCCAATAGAATTATTAACATAATAGGACGTGCAGACGATTTAATGTCACCTGCAGCAGTGACAAATTTTCTATATTTTAGTTCTATTGTGTATTCTATACGTTACGCATCACATGAAATGTTGTGATGACAAATAATATGTGGTTTCTAAATTGATTCATCCACGTATGAAGTTTATCAAAATTGATGAATTGATATAACAATGTTTAAAATGCATTTGCACTATGTTGATAGTGAAGAAAATACGCATATAGATAGCTTGCCCGGTTATGGTAATGTTAATTTTGTGAATCGGTGTGCCTCAAAAACTGTTTACTTTTTATGCATATTTCATTAGGCAAATTCGCAATAAAATTATGTCCCTTGTTCATTGTATTTTAAAATTAAATTTCACTCACAGGTAAACTTTTAAATAAAGTTCTAGTCATTGCAATAATAATAATAAGAATAAATAGCGCTAGACTTTACATATATTTAGAATTTCAATCAAGTAAAAATTCCAACACTAAGAGAATCTTTGAGTACTCATAACGTAGAAAACATTGTACTATCGTAGGTAGCTGAAATAACTTATAAAAATATATGATACCCGTGAATACTACTGATAATTACCCTTATGATTTGTGTTCATTTCAATTCCTAGACTTTTTTCAATTACACTGCAATGTTTATCGAGCGCACTGAACTCTTATTACAAATTAGTTAATAATAAATGTAGTTACTTTTCAGGAGGGTAATTTTGTTCCCATCAGTGTCTGGGATTTATGTTCATAAAATCGATCGACAAATTTGTAAAAATAATTATGAAGCTGTGTATTACCCTTGTGTATACATATAAAAACAAATAAACAAGGGTCGAAAGGTCAAACTCTCAACTATTACCCAAACTAAAATAACAAAATGTGTAAATTATGTATTGGTACCTACTCTAGTTTTTGGTTTGGTTGCGTTTCGGCTTCGCCTGAAGTTTTTGAGATTGTATTTGAACATTTTAGCAGATAATTTCTGGATTATAGTTTTAAAACGAAAAATATAGCGAAAATTACAGAACGTGTAAAACACCCCAAAAGCATGTCAAGGAGCTGGTATGTTTTACGTATTTCTAAGTTTGGTGTAATCATATACTTTTATATAAAATAACCACCATATTGATTAAGCAAACACGGGTGACATCTTCGTAGAGTTTGCTAGGCTTGCAGAGATACCATGCTTGGTATGAAAAGGATATTCCAGCAAAGTGGGCGGCTCCTCTACCTGATGTGGACCCTATCGTTATGGCGCAGGCAGGTAGAATTTTATGAAATAAGTATGGGTACGCGTGTTGGAAAATTAGGTATGCGAAGTCATCGGGTGAAAAAATAGACACTTTAATTTAAAATGTGTTTTTGATAAAGCATGCTTTTTGAGTATACATAATAAAAAATGCATAATTTTATACCATATTTAACTACTCTCTTTGTTTCCATATCTTTGCTACTGAAAATTTTATTTCAATCTTTTCGTGACATAGAGATACTGTAAGCTATTTACTTTTTTTGGCATCCTACAGAAAAAAGTTTGTTCGGTCATTTTAAAGCAGAACCGTTTCAATTTTTGTGTTATAAAAATTCCTATAATAGATATTTTATACTTATTTTTGTCGAATGTTGTGTTTTCTCACTTCCCACACCATCCCTACTATTTTTTTTTAATATCGTTGCAAGGTACTGCAGCCACAAACTTGAAACTAATGAATATATAATATGAATAGAGTCAAGCCTTTCTAATGGAATTTTAATCAACTTGCTGAATTATTTACACTTAATAATAATCCACATTATTCGAAAAGTATAATATAATCCGTTCAGTAATATATAAAAATCGAATCGGATCGAAACCAGCATATAGTGCATGTGGCTTTTAAAAACATTATAGATGCTGTTGTTAATGTTTTTTGTTGGTTGTAGCGAGACAGACTTTAAACGTGAAAGTCAAGTATTTGCTCTCAAAACGATATAAATTGGTAATGCAATCTGCATATATTATTAATTATTATCTAGAATATATCCACAATTTCCGTATGGTCTAGCATGGCATTTCTTTAAATAAAATGATGACAAGTTTCAAACTGCAATAACTTTTGAAAGTCTTACTCGTTTTGAATGAGTTTTTTTTTCATTCAAACGGTATACCCTTTGACAACATTTTCTGTACTAGCTCTCCCCATTTTGGCGCTGTCAAACTTTAGCAGGGGTGAGTAAGGCTAATGCGTGCTTTCTTTCACCGCTTTAAAACTTTTTGTGAGGGAGACCAACAAAACAAATAATTAAAAAAAGGAGCCTGTAGTGCGAGTGTTTATTGTTTTACACACCCAAGTTACAAGCTCTAAAAGACAATGCAGCTGTTTTGGCATCAGCATCAGAAATTAAAGTAGGCCATGGAAAATGACAAAAACAATTATGTGATGATCTGCGAATTGCGCTTGCAGAAGGGTGGAACCAGTTTCTCCAAAATGAAATACAGAATGTGATAAGAAGTATGCCTCGGAGGATAATGGATTGAATTCAATCGAATGGAGGAAAAGCCGTTATTAATTTACTTGTTATTGTTGCATTTGTGATTCTGATTTTGATTTTTACTTTCGTACAATAAATTGTTGGCATCACTTTGTCTAATATTACTTCCATATCCAACGGATGGGTAGTATTGTATCGCGAAAAAAAATTTTCAAAAGCTTTCGAAAGACTTAATATATAAACTTGAAATTTGGCAAACGTATAAATCTCAACTATACAAAGCGACCTATTGTTTGTGGGGTAAGTAGGGTATCAGGAAGGAAGCGAAATTGGGGGGGGGGTAAATTTTCGGTGCAGCAAACTGTTTAAAAGATATTAGCAAAAAAGCGTCATTTAACGAAAACGGTTTTTCCTAAATATCTCCGAATATATTTAATATATTCAAAAAATCAAAATACCATCAGATACGAAATAAAATTTCTCACAAAAAGTGTCTTAGACAATTTATTAAAAATTTTGACATTTTCGAAATATTCTCAAAAAATCTATTTTGGCCCCGCTCGTAGGATTTTTTTTTAAATTTTGGTATTATATAGAAAATCTAATTTCTGATCAGAAAGCACTCTTTAAATTTTTATATATTTTTGCTAATATCACGAGGACTGTTTGTCTCAGAAAAAAAGAMAGCGAAAATGCTCAAAACCTGATTACCAATCGTATAGTACATATKAGAAATAAAAATGTAAATGCCATATGACAATTGGATGTMGAAGTATTGATTCAATTTGCAGCGGTTTTTTGTTACATTTTGCTCATGACAGTTCAATTTGATTGTGTCGATTTCCATGGCTTGTCTTTTAGAGCTTGTAACTTGGGTGTGAAAAACAGTAGACACTCGCACTAGAATCAGGAGTGTTCAGAAAAGACGAGACTACAAGCTCCCTTTTTAAATATTTTTTTTGTTGGTGCACCCCACAAAAAGTTTTAGTGGTGGAAGAAAGCACGCATTAGCCTAACTCACCCCTGCTAAAGTTTGAGAGCACCAAAATGGGGAGGGCTAGTACAGAAATGTTGCCAAAAAAGTGGACCTTTTAATGAAAAAAATCTCATTCAAAACGAGTAAGACTTTCAGAAGTTATTACCGTTTGAAACTGGTCATCATTTCAGGTGTTGCGTTTTTATGTCGGTCTGTGTATTATGAAATGAAATACTTATACTTCAAGCAATGCATCTAGTATTACATTGCTTTCCTTAGATAACTATAGAAACTTATAGAGGCAGCATATGGTTGAACGGGTACATTATTACCGAAAGGAGATAGCAGTATTTTATTTATTTACGATCATGCCATAAATTACCTGTCTCCAAATTAGTCTGCACCCAAAGACTGTTCGCATAAAAGAGGAGAGAACGCTATTGAAAGATGACTAGCACATTCACAAAAGTTAATTAATTTTTTAATCAATTTATAATGACAATCATTGATGACCTCCTCGTATAACTAACATACACTACCGCTGTCTAGTTAAAAGAAAAGATTTAATTATTTAATTTTAATTTAAAAATTTATATTAAAAAGTCATAATTACAGTTTCTGAAACAAGAAAACAGACAACAAAACAAATTATATTTAGTGATAGCTACACTGAAATATATTGAGCTAGATATTGATGTTCGCTTTTAACATTTTTAAATGTAAAATCTTAACTTCTGATCAGAATTTAAAAATTCAAAAACTGGTGGCCTCCTCAAAACAGGGTTGGCAAAAAACATGTTTTTTTTTTTAATTAAACAAACAAACAGTTTTTTTTAATTTAATCATGTTTAAATTGTTTTAACCATGTTTTTTCTTGCTTAATTAAAAACATGTTTAAAACGTTTTAAACATGCACTCCATGCAAATTACTATATGTATTAGTGAAAATAAATACGAGTATATGGCGCAAAGTGTAGCAGTTGTCTAAAAATCCCTAGGTGACTACGATTGCCTGTTGTCATTTGTCATTTGTATTCGATGTGTACGGCGTTTGCGCGACAATTTTAGTTATTATGAGCCGTTTTTTCTTTTCTATTTTAAGCGAAAATCAACTCTGTTATTAAAATCCAGACCAAGCTAATATCAACTTTAACAAAGAGAATAGGAACCGACCTTGTATGTTTAAAGTTTAAAGTTCAACAATTACAATGACCAGTAAGAAAAATAATGCAGGGTGGAATTACTTCGTCAAAATTAAGGTGCAAAATAATACAATGCGAGCTAGATGCAAGAAGTGAAAAAAGATACGGTTGCACTAGTAAAAATATTTTATTTCTTGTTTATTGTTTTTTATATTCCCAAGTTCTGATAACTATTTTTTCTATTATGCTAAATATATAATTATCTAGTAAGTGTTGAATGAACGTCTTACTTATTGTTTTGTTGTATTGGACCAGAAATACAAATTTTTATGTTATGATAAGGTTAAGATTTTTTTATTTGTTGTTTTAAAATGTTTGTAATTTATAGCTACAGAAAAAATGTTAAGTTTATTATTAATTTCTATAACTGTTGTATCTATAAAAAAACTGGGCTTGGTTTTGAATTCAATTCATTTTACTTCCACATCCAACGGATGGGAAATATTGTGTCGCAAAAAAAACAAAATTTGGGCAAAAACAAATTTCTTGTCTGTGTGTCTGTGTTATTGTTTGTGGACATGATAACTTTCGAAAGACTTAATAGATGAACTTGAAATTTGACAAACGTATAAATCTCAACTACCCAAAGCGACCTACTGTTTATGGGGTAAGTAGAATACCGGTAAGGGGGCAAAATTGGGGGGTAACTACCCTTTTTGCAAATTTTTATTTTTTAATTTTTTTCGTTTTAGTATGTGATTAGTAGTATAACTGCGAGTAATATTCATTCTTATAAATTTTCGGTGCAGCAACTGTTTAGAAGATATTAGCAAAAAAAGCGTCACTTAAAGAAAACAGTTTTTCCTAAATACCTCCGAATATATTTAATATATATACCTCTTTTAGACCCTGTTCGTACGATTTTATTAAAATTTTGGTATTATATAGAAAATAAAATTTCTGAGCAGAAAGCATTCTTGTAATTTTTTTTGTTAAGTTAATAATTTTCGAGTTATTTGGAAAAAACCGATTAAAAAAAAATATATATAATTTTGCTAATATCACGAGGACTGTTTGTCTTAGGAAAAATGTGTAGAGAGAAAGATTGCTCAAAAACTGATTACTAATCGTATAAGTAGTATAAAAAATAAGAACGTAAATGTCATTTTGACAATTTGATGTGGAAGTATTGATTCAATTTGCAGCGGTGTTTATGCAAATCTAAGTGACATTATGTAGATATGTAATTACTAATAATCCTGTTTATCTATTTGTGGAGGGTAAACTAGCCTAATAGTAATAATTAAAGAATCACATACAATAGTAGTTAAAAAACACTGTTTAAAACAAATGATTTAAACAGAAGCGTTGTTTTAAACAAGTTTAAAACATTCTGTTTTAAGCATTTTGTTTTAATCATGCCAACCCTGCCTCAAAATGAGATCCACATAAAGTAACAGCAAACAAACCGCAGCAGCGCTCTCCAATATTTGTCTTAACACATACCTAAGTTGTGTTTTTGTGTATCGGCTGGCAGCACCTGCTTGATATTTATTTTGTTGTTCCTTTATGTGCATACGGCACCATTAAGTAAGAGTAAAAAACAAAGGTTCAAGTTCCTAAGCATTTTTCTTTAGTTATCGTTTCTAAACGGCGGCCATTATTGGTTCGTTCTTCACCACAACACCACAACTAGCTCCCTTCGGTGTTGCCATGTGCAGTAAAATATATTCTGCTTTAGAATAACAAAAAAAATGTAATGAATTTGTATGTACTCATCACATTTAGCATTTGTATTAATGTCTTAATGTAGCAACATCCATAACAATAAAAGCTGCAAACATGTTTTAGGCCGATACTTATATTTATTGTTCACAACCATCAGCTCTTGTCTACTAAACTTTTGCTTGGCAATTATTAGATTCATTTAGATAGCTTCTAGTTATTTTACTTTCTACCTGCAGGGTGTATAGGTATCTACAATTTGCAGTAAAAAAATGCCGACAAAAATGGCATTATTTATTATATACGATGCCTAGAGATTTTATTTGAAAGAAACAAAAGCAGAATTATCAATGAGAGTTTGATTTTGCTTATGATTAATAATGGTTCTACTAAAAGAAATAAGTACTAACGCACTAGAAAATGTACGACTGTAATAATTACTTAATCCAGTCCCATTAGATATGGCAACACTGACTCCCTCTTTTCGGAATTCCTAGAACAGCGAATGTCCATTTTTTGTGTTTTAACGTACTTTTATGCAATAGTGGGGGGTGTGAAGTTAAATACGGTTACGCCGTTCGCGTTCTTATTAGATTACTCTGCATTTATAAGAACTTTTGAAGTGTTAGTGCATTGTGCAGCTTAAAAGTGAATAAGTGAACCTAGTTCTCTTTATTAATTAGGCTAACGCAAGTTGTGTGCTTCTGTGCTTTTGTAGTTTTCGGAAAAGAAGCATTTTATTCGTGACTGTGCATCATTCAATATGTCCCTGCAAAGCTTCAGTGGTAGCAGCGTGTCTGACGACGACATAGAGTCTAGGCTGATTTCGTTAGCAGATTCATATGGATCTTATAACATAATTCAGAATAACGGGCAACGGATTTTCAGTTTAAAACCAGAAATGCTGTTACCGAAGCCCCCAAGAGGGACAGAGATTTTTCTTGGCAAGATACCTCGCGACGTTTACGAAGACGAATTAGTTCCCTTGACAACCAGAGTGGGACCTATTTACCAAATAAGGTTAATGGTAGATTTTACCGGAAGAAATCGTGGGTATGCCTTCATAATGTATTTTTCGGTGATGGATGCGTATACAGCTGTTAACCGCTTTAATGGTTTTGAAATTCGCCCTGGTCGCAAGCTCGTTGCTTATAAATCTGTCGATAACCGACGCTTGTTCGTTGGCAAGATCCCTACCGATAAAACAAAGGAAGAAGTGCTTGCTGAACTCCGTCCCTACGTGGAAGGCCTTGTCGACATTATAATGTACCGGTCCCCGCATAATTGTTTGGCCAACCGCGGTTACGTCTTTTTGGAATTCGAAGAGCACCGGCTCGCGGCTTTAGCGAGGCGCAGGCTGTCACCGGGTTCCCTGATGCTATGGGGCGATTTTGTATTCGTCGACTGGGCGGATCCCCTGCCAGAAGTCGAACCGCAAGTAATGGCGTCAGTAAGTGTACCTAACCATACAAAATACAATGGCGGACAGCTTTTCTTATTAAGATTCAAACTTTTTGACACTTGCAATAATATGATCTGTACGTAGAGGTACCTATTTAATATAAAAGATTACTAATTATCATTATTTTACTAGTTGCATAGGTCGCCTTCGCTTTTTTGTTGAAGTGACAAATGGCAACCATTTTATTGCTACCTACCTTTCTGGTTTCTACGTACCTAGTTTTGTTAAATTTTAAAGCTTGGATAGCAACTGTATACAGGGTGTTCTGCATTATGTGGGCAACCTCTCGGAATCTTGAAACTGTTGCAAAAATAATAACACCATTTTATAGTATAACTTTTTGCAATAACGCCTGGTTAATGAGATACCTATTGACTTTTAAACATGGTGGAAGAGAATCATTTTATCAAAAATAGGTATCTGTTAGACCAGTTAATATAATTTCATCAAATTTGGGCTATCACCTATAATTTGAAGTAGGAAGCGTTAAAATGATGCGCACATGTTTTTTAATAAATGTTTTAGGAGGAGAGGGGCAACATTTTAGACGTTAACTTTAAAACGCTTAAGTATTTTTTTCAAAAATGTTGTTTTATCCGAGGTTTTATCTTTGAGCCTTGTAAACAAAATAGGATACTCTTTGTTTACCTTTCCGAGAAAATTGTAGTTGAATGTTAGGATTCACATTTTCAATGCTTAACTAAACCATTTTGTATCAACTTGGCCGTGATAAATAATAAAACTTTGTCATGTCACTGTTACATTGACATTTTGACAAAAACTTGTTAAAATTCTGAAATAATAATAATAATGGAATATTCATATAGCTAAATGTGTATGGCGGCATATTTATTTATGATTATTTCAAAATTGTTACAACAAATAATATAAAGTATTGTTAAAATGTCAATGTAACAGTGACATCAAACACAGTTTTCATTTATCACGGTCAATTTGATAAGTAAGCGATTTAGTTAAGCAATGAAAATGTGAATCCTAACATTCAACTGTTAGCAGCGTAAACAAATATTATCCTATTTTGTTTACAAGGCCCAAAGATAAAACAACATATACCTATTTTTGAAAAAAAATACTTAAGCGTCTTAAAGTTAACGGCTAAAATGTTGTCCCTTGTTTGCTCTCTATAAATTTGTCTTGTATTTTTTTCAAATAATGTAGGTTTTTCTAAACCTAATATTCTCAAAAAAATTATGCAGTTATCACTCTTGAATAAAGAATTGAAACGTGAATGTTAAACTAAAAAAAATTGGACGTTACCATTTGGAAAAATGACGAGGTCATTAATAACTATTTTTGTTAAGAGATGGCAATTTAAAAATAAAAGTCAATCTATTTGAGCATTTAAAAAAAAACATTACACAGCTACATTAGGAAAGTTGCTCTGAACTTTATGATCACTACACTACTAAATCTCGAAACACAAAACTAGCAGAGATCTGAAAAGTAAAAATATTGATAATCGTTATATAAAAATTATGTCAGTTTTATCGGAATCTAACTTTCAAAATAATTTTATATCAATTGAACTTGGAGTTCGACAGTTGCGTATTGGTTTTCACTATACATTCCATTGTTTATATAGATTGACCTCGAGGTTGACCCACCCCTCGTGTTTATACATGATTTGGAGAGCTACAGAGCACTTTAAGTGGAGGCAAATATGTTAAATTTGATACTCAACAATAATCTGTTTTCAAATTATTTAACTACAACAGCTTTTGAATGAAATGAAATGAAAATATCTGAATCTCATTTAACGTTTTTTTAACTCCTAATAAATATTCTTAGGGTACTTTTTTAAGTTTTTTTTATTACATGGCGAGATAGGTGCTTCGATTTAGAATTGTTGAATAAGGTGTGTCTACCCCGCTGAGAGCATAAGCTATACCCATTGAATATTTATCTGAAAAGTTATCCCCCTCTAAATAAGATTGTTTTTGCGGGTTTTTTTTGTAGTTTGGTTGATACTTCAGTGTTTTTAAGGACATCTGTCTATTAATGAAATCAAATTACACTAAGATAGCAATGTGCTGAGTAGAAAATATATCCAACTTTATCTATAACCTTAATTTTTATCTTTTCTTTTAAACAGATATCTCAGGTAATAATCTTAAATTTTTTGTTTTGTGTTTCTTATAGATCACGAAACTATACGTGAGGAATTTACCGATAGAAATCACTGGGGATCAATTGCATATTTTACTTTGCAAGATGTTACCAAAGATAAACGTAGTGAAAACATATAAAAAATTGGATTATGCTTTCGTTCATTTTTCTACGCGTGGGGAAGCAGAATGGGCTATGAAAATGCTTGAAGGTAACAGTTAAGACTATTTTTGCCGTTTAAAATATAATTAATCTGTTTATTTTACAGGGAAGGATATTAATGGCTATCTAATAGAGGTGGAATGGGCTCGCCCAAAATGCTATAGCCGAACAAGCAGGTTGGCTGCTGAACCGACCAGTCTCTGCACGTATGTAAAAACAGCATTACTTACTTGTTCCATATTAACGCAAGTGCATCTATTGCCGAGGTTTTTTTTCTTTAAATTTGAAGTGCTGGGATTGGAATAAGGTTTAAAATTACTTCCACATCCAACAGATGGGAAGTATTGTATCGCGAAAAAAATTTGCAAACATTTTTATTTGCTCAGTCGCTTTAAAATGGTCGGAAACGCAAAAAAAAACGATTTTTGAGCAAAAAAATTCTTGTCTGTGTGTCTGTGGTATTGTTTGTGGACACGATAACTTTGAAATACTTAATATATGAACTTGAAATTTGGCAAACGTATAAATCTCAACTACTCAAAGCTACCTATTGTTTGTGGGGTAAGTAGGGTATCGGGAAGGGGGTGAAATTGGGGGGTAACTACCATTTTTGCAAATTTTTATTTTTTTATTTTCTTCTTCGTTTTAGTATGTGATTAGTAGTATAACTGCTAGTATTATTCGCTCTTATAAATTTTCGGCGCAGTAAACTGTTTAGAAGATATTAGCATGAAAAAGCGTATCTTAAAGAAAACGGTTTTTCCTAAATATCTCGGAATATATTTAATATATTCAAAAAATGAAATTAGCATCAAATAGGAAATAAAATTTCTCACAAAAAGTGTATTACAAAATTTATTCACAATTTTGATATTTTCGAAATATTTCCAAAAAACCTATTTTGGATCATGCTCGTACGATTTTCTTAAAATTTTGGTATTATATAGAAAATCAAATTTCTGATCAGAAAGCACTATTGTATTTTTTAAGTTTATAATTTTCGAGTTATTTGGAAAAACCGATTTTAAAATTTATATATTTTTGCTAATATCACGAGGACTGTTTGTCTTAGAAAAAATGTGTAAAGAAAAAAATGCTCGAAACGTAATTACTAATCGTATAGTATAAAAAATAAAAACGTAAATGTCATTTTGACAATTGGATGTGGAATTATTGATTCAGTTTGCAGCGGTTTTTTATATACAGTTTATCTCTATATTTCATATACCCCTTATTAAGAATAGTTCCCCAGTGCTGGTTCCGTCTTTCTCTTCAAACAGATATAAATGTTTTGCACCCTTTAATACKCGCTTATGACAAACATCTGTTTTGAAGAGGGAAAGGAAACGGGCACTATCTTAAAAGGAGGAATCCCTAATTTGCATTTTATTGCGGACGACGCACAATCTGTTCCAAACCGCATTGTTGATAATATTTACATTGTCCAAATTCACCACTTCTGAAGGACGCTTGTAACGAGCACATCCGAATTGGGCCGGGTATTTATTATTATCCCATTCATTAAACTATAATTTAGTAAGGATTATCTTGATCGAGTTAGGCTGAAATATTCTGCATTTTTGACAGGAGTGAAAAGCCTGAATTCTGATCGGGTGATTTTTTGTAAAAAAAAAATATATTTTTTAGCCATAAAAGGAAGCGCATAACTATGAACAACTTCATCTTGTGCTTTACACAACATAATATATAAAATTCATTTATTTAGTCTTTAACAGTTCACTAGGGTCGCTACAAAGTATGGAACCAGCAGGATATTTCAGGTTCTGTTCGACCGATTTTTCTGAAATTATGCATGGGCCTATGGGTAATTAAAATGCATTTTTTTAATAGGAAAGTGGGTCAAAAGTCACATCATTGAAAAGGATATTTTTTCCTGATTGCAAAAATGTATCACACTTGTACAATTTATTGCTTCTGAGTTGAGAAAAGTGTGATAACAAACTTGGGTCTTGCAAAAAAATTTCGGGAAAAAACAATTTTTGTTATCGCTAAGTAAGAACAAAAACTCCAGGTGTTTCCATTTTCTTCGTGATTGGCGGTAATTTTCCTTCACTTTATTTGCAATCGCAATGCTTCAGTTAACTGAACATGGTCACATCGAAATTTTGATGATGATTGGTTATAGAGATAGAAGGCGAAGTTATTCGGAATAGTTGCACTCTACAATGCCATTCATGAAGATCGGGAACCAATTGCCAGATCAACACTTATTAAAACATTGCAACGTTTTGACGAAACCGGCGGTGTTAAAAATCGTCAAAAACCAGGACGTCCAAAGGTTGCTACGAGTGAGGAAAGTAGCTTGAATGTCCTTTTAAACAAGTAAAAGAGAATCCCAAGTGTTGCTATCACTCACCATATTAGCAGAATATCGGTGCAGAAAATTTTGAAAAAAGAGAAATTTCATATATACAAAATTCCCTTATTACAAGAACATGATAGATGAAGATAGGAACATGCTAAATTTGGTTATGTTTTCTGATGAAGCGACTTTTTGTCTCAATGCTAATGTGAATAGACATAATTGCAGATATTGATCGGACACAAATCCACATTGGCTGGAACAAGTCCACACACACCACCCTCAGAGAGTGAATGCCTGGTGTGGTATTATCGGTGGGCACATTAGTGGGCCTTTTTTCATCGATGGAAATTTGAATGCGTCAAGTATTTACAGCTCTTGCGCGAACACATTATACCAGAAGTTATTCGCCTGTTCCCGAATCGTGAAAATGCTGCGCGTCCTTCTGAACAGATATGGTTTCAGCAAGATGGTGCGCCGCCCCATTTTGCAGTTAACGTTCGTGGATACTTGAATGCGATATTTCCAGACAGATGGATTGGTAGGCGCGGAGCTATAAAATGCCCAGCACGTTCCCCTGATCTAACGCCGCTTGATTTTTTCCTAGGGGGGGTATCGGAAAAAGCGTATTTATACTGATCGGCCACATAATGCAGAAGATTTAAAAGGACGTATCAGGGCAGATATTCAGAACTTACCTCCAAATATGCCACAAAGAACATTAGAAAAGTTTCTTCTTCTGTAATGTAAATCTGAAGAAATACTGTATTTTTAAAGAAATCATGTTTTTCTTTTTTTACTTTTTGGGTACCCGATTCGCAATAAATTGATTAAACTAGAAGAAAATTATCACCAGTCAAGGAAAAATAGTAATACCTGGCTTTTTTGTTCATTTTAGCGTTAAAGAAGATTGCTTTCATCGTTTTTGTTCTTTGTCAGGCTCAATTACTGTATTTACACCTTTATTAACTCATTCCCAAGCAAATGGAAACAAGCAAACATTGTCCCCATCTATAAATCAGGAGATCAGACTAAAGCAACCAACTATCGTCCCATATCGCTCTTGTGAATTTTTGGTAAAATTTTTGAAAGCTGTGTTACTGATGAATTATTCTTTAATATTAAACAACACATAGATGAACGTCAGCATGGTTTTTTCCGTGGAAGGTCGACAGTAACTAATCTCGTTACTTTTGTTCAACATCTGTCAGAAAGCATGGGTAAAAGAGCTCAAGTGGATGCCGTGTATACCGACTTTTCCAAAGCGTTCGATAAAGTTCACAATGCCTCCCTTCTTATTAAATTGGAGAATTTCGGTGTGCATGGTCATCTGCTAAGGTGGCTAAAATCGTACTTATGTAKTAGGAGCTAAGTTGTAACAATAATAAACTCAGTATCGTCTTCAGTACCTGTAACATCCGGTGTACCGCAGAGCTCTCATCTAGGTCCTCTGCTATTTCTTATTTTTATTAATGATATTGGTAATTTTATTCAACACTCAAATTATCTACTGTACGCAGACGATATGAAAATTTACAGATAAATAACTAACTTACATGATGCACTGCTTTTGCAAATTGATTTAAATAACTTATAATGTACCAGAAATTATTTATATCTAAACCTAGACAAGTGCTATCACATCACTTTCACGAGAAATAGGCTGTCGGTCCCCACTACATATGCAATAAACAACCACACCCTTAACTCTATTAATAAAATAAAGGACCTGGGCGTCATTGTGGACAGCAAACTAAGATTTGAATTGCACGTTGAAGAAATAATACAGCGCTCGCTCAGAAACGTAGGTTTTATTTTTAGAACCACAACTAAATTTACCAATATAAAATCATTTAAAATTCTCTATGATACCTTGGTGCGCAGCCATCTAGAGCATGCCAGTGTCGTCTGGAATCCGTTGTATTACAAATACATTAACCGAATTGAACGCGTACAAAAAAAAATTCATTGACTTACGAATATAACTTAAAAAAGTACAATATGACAAGCTTAAGCCAACGACGCGAGAATTTTGATATTATCTTTCTGCACAAGGTAGTTAACTCATTGTTGTCAACGTCTTTAATTAGTCACGTAAATATTAATACTCCTCTATACCCTCTTAGGACTAAGAATACTTTTTATGTTTACACTTGTAAGACAAGTCACTGCCAAAATTCGCCGTTATATCGTGTAATTTACACTTATAACTCGGCTTATACTCATCTCGATATTTTTTCACTATCATTAACATCTCTTAAAAAGATCTTGAAAGAACCATAACTATAATTGCTAAACTGTTAAAAATAACATTTCAGATGTAACTTATTCAATCACAACTCCTCTCATCCCTAATTACTTCATTTAAATACGCTACCTAGTGCTTTCCTGCTTTTGGATTCTCTGAATCTGTTGGAAAGTCAATGTAATAAATAAATAAATAAAAATAAGTGATAAATTGTAAAAGTGCGATATTTTAAAATGAGGAAAAAATATTCTTTTCGATGATGTGCCTGACACGGACTAGAAAAAATTCCAGAAAGCGCATTTTCATTACATACAGGCCCATGCACAGTTTCAGAAAAATCGATCGAACAGAACCTGAAATATCCTGCTTATTCCATACCTTGTAGCGACCCTGTATKTTGCTAGTGTTTGCTAACTAAAAATTATTCGTATTCACATAAAAGCTCATTACAAGCTCGGTACAGAAGTGCTCTGCTGCAGTGTTGTATTTCACATTCCCTGGTGTAAATATTTTCATTAGGTTAGTGCATCAAGCTTGTCAACTAACATAATAACATTTCACCATTACGAAGAGGATGTATTTGTAACTTCGCAATTATGATATTTTCAGGTCTTTACCGCCCAAAATGCGTAGGATGGTACTGCAACGTGCGCAACAGCAAAGACAGAGAGCACTGTGAATACTGGACTGACTCATTGGCCATTACTGGTAAGAAGTACATAGAAACCGGGGCATAAAGTGTACATCATGAGATTCTATAATTCCTCTCGCTTTTTTCCATATTTGTTCCTCATGCTACATTGTGTTCCATGGAATCTTTAGTAATTCCTTATAATTTCATGGTATGTCCTCATTATTCCCCATAATCCTTCAACATAGTTTTGTAATACAATGCAACAATGCACATCTTCAGGAAGGAGGTTCAAAAACCATTACATACATAACTATTACAACAGTCTGGTATTGCATAATATGGTTAAGCATTGTCTTTAACAGACCACCAATGTCTGTTTGCCTTAGCACTGTCCCCAAAGAAGTTAATTTTACCTTGTGGGCTTTTAATATCCCTTTGCTTACTTACAAACATCCCATTTTTAGTACCTATACCTTTGTTAACGTTCTTTTCTGTCAACGTACACAACTTGTTTTACGAATATCAGTTTAAATTATATTAGCAACATTTAGTTATGTTATAAGCTTAAAGAAACGTTATCACTCACACACGGCTTCGAAGCAGTCATTTTTAGTTACCTTTAGAATACTGTTATCCCGTTACCGCTTCATTTAATAGAGTAGCCCTTCCATCAAAGTATCACTTGTATATCTAGTAAGACTCTTCTGTGCTAGGTATGTGATCTTTCTGCTGAGCTTCTTCAATTTTTTGCTAAATGGTTTCTGTCATTACAACAGAAAAAAATGTTGTGAGTTTTATTATTGCACTACTTAAATTATTCCCTAGTGACTACAGAGAAGTCATAGAAGTCCTGGCAGGACAACTCTTTAAAATGTGCATATTCTCTAACCTAAACTGTTGCTTTGATATCAGAGTTTACTGATTTTCCCTTTGAATGTTATCAACACTTCCAATTTAATTATAATAAGCCTTTTATTGAGAACATAAACACAGTCTTCTACCAAACATTAAATAAATGTGCAAAACAAGAACCTATCGTAACAATATTATGTATTACTATGATATTGGTACCTTACTAAATTCTGCTGTAATCAAATATGTTTGAATTCACATTATCTAAAAGGCGACTCATCGTTCTGAAAATAATCTGTGATGCCATATCGTGTTGAACTAAAACAACCGACATTACAAAATATTTTTGAACTAACAGAGTATGTAAAATACAGTACGTAACCATTTCCATGCTTGTGGCCATGATAGCAAAACAATTTGACTAATGGTTTACACTACTATTACGTACTGAAATATGATCTTTATTGATGTTGTTTAAAGAACAAAATGAGTGTGCAATATTGCTTTTTCACATTATTGAAATGATTTGAATAAACTCAAATTAAAGTAGCTTTTATTGATTATTCTGCTATACAGTGAGTTAAAAATAATTATTATATTTTGATCATTTAACCTAGCCAACAATGCACACATTATTTAAAATATTGTTTMCRTTGGCTCAGGCCTAAGTGTTTTATAAGTTATTAAAACATATTARATAAAAGAAAACTGCAAAATCACCAACCMAAAAAGGTTCTCCTATATTTAATTAAMTGTTCTCCGTACTCATATAGAGTGTAATGTGAGTTCCACACAAAATACATGATATGAATCAGATGCATGCTTTCTGAATTGTTTATACTGATCTTTTGAGTGAGAAAAAAATAGCATACCATTAAACACTAATATATGAGTGGCCAATTAGAGATWTAACCAACTTCAGTTTGATTTAGTAACTTAATTTATATTTAAACTGATTTAAATATTCTTGTTATGTGGTGCTCATAAAATTTTACATATTTTATATAGGAGGGTTGTCAAAAATAGATAACACCAAAATTTTTGCACTATCTACCCATTTTATTTCAGTATTGTCTAAGTGTAACAGAATATTTGCTTCTGGAATTAGTTTTTGCTAGTTTTATTACATATTAATTTAAAACTACGCTATGTAGGGTCGTAGAAGGTTCTTCCGGGTTTGATACCGTGGTCGTAGAATTTGCTCTTGACGTTTCACCGAATCTTTTGTCGGCTTCTTCAGAAGGACTCTGACTCTAAAAATTGCACGGCATCAAACACGGAAGAACCTTCTACGATGAACAACGGTCGTGAACTGAATTCGATATGTAAGGTAGCTTAACAAAAAAAATTGTACTGTGTATTATACATCCACAAACAGAATTTTATTTTATATAAAGTGTACCTGGTTGACTGCACCAAAATAAATTGCAAACAAAATGCGTTGCTGTTATGGCCATTTTAAGCAAAATTTAATTAAAACAAAGACCGTCGTGCAATAGAGCTGGTATTATTGACATGTTTGGTATAGTAGAACAAAATTGCTTCTAATTTGTTTTGTTGCGGACAGTATTACGCTACAGATATTCATTTAAAATATTTATTTTAAATTGTGTTATCCTTGACCACCGGCAAATAAGCGCCCTATAGTCTCAAGAAAATATTTCATTCACTGTTTAAGTAATTTTGCTTAATCTCTTTTAAGACTATTACATATTTTTATTTTCAGGATACGGACCTGGAAATTTTAAAAGTTTTTATTGCATGTCTACGTTTATGAATAATTGGATTTTTCTAATATGTATCTGTTTTAATTTGTACTTTTCCATTAATTTTAATTTAATAATCATTTTTTAATAATTAATTTTAATCTTCTCACATTTGTATTTGTAATGTATCGAATTATCATTGTACTTAATAAACTGGATTTTAAATATGATATTTCTTTGCTACTCCTATATTAATTTTTATGGAATTGTATAAATAATTTTCATTTAATATGAATAATAGATAGTGAAGAACTATTGGGAGAGCCATTTATTCGTTAACGCGATAACTTAAAAGTTGTCCATATTTTTATATGCTGGCTAAAACACTGAATTAAATTTTTTACCGCAACAGTTTTAAAACCTTTACATTAATGATAATAAGTACGTCAATTAATTAAAAGTCCAGGAGTTGCTACTGTAAATTGCAAATGTTTTTGTTTAGTAATTATGGCCAAACTTTGAACTGATCAGAACTGTACTTTTACTTGCAAAAAAAACTATATATACTATTTATTTGCTTTTTACAGTTTTGAAGCTCTCTGTGTGGAGGGGGTGTCCCGTTTTCGATGTCCTCATAGGCCATCTCACTTATAGACCGCATAACGGTCGATACTTTTGGGTATAATTGGAAGAAATAAAGATTTTCAATCTTGAAAACTAAAACTAATAATTTCTGTTGCCGTCTGCAGCAGTTATAATTTCTTTCTGATAAAAGAAGGGTTTATTTTTGTATATACTGTTCTAAGCAGTATCACAAAAAACAATCAGATTACCAAATAGAAGCACATTTTTATTATTTTTTGTCATTGTTACATACACTATATATCGCAGATTGAATGTAATGACATGTTTTTTTAATGAACAAAATTCTATTAAAGGTTGAAGTGAAATGTAATGTAACTTTCTATATTTATATATTTCTCTATATTTTTGTGAAGAAAAGTTTGTTAATTATTAAGTCACTGCCAAATATGGGTTCCATTAAAAAATGATAAATACCTAATACACAAAACAGTCCCCTGTACCTTTCTACTTTTAAAGAATCTATAAGTTACTATAATCATGTTTCTGTCTGATGGTAAAATCAAAATCATAAGACAGCAACAGAAATGGGCAAATTTTTTAGTATTCGGTTGTAACTCAAATTACAAACAAAAATAAAAATCTTTTATTACTTCTGTAATTATGCTCCAAAAAGCGTTCTGTGTTTGCGAAAATCTCATTGTGATGTGATCAGATATAAATTAGAGCCATCGAAAGTGGGGCATCCTGCACTGCGAAAATAGCATATTTTTAAGAATCTAAAAAAATCTTATTTTGTATTCGTATATGAAATTCTTTATAGTATATACACTTGGTAAGATGCATCAGAAAATCCGACAAAATCGGAAATTTCGATTTACAATTGGTAATTCAGTAATTCTGACCTTCAAGAAAGTCAAACTTTGGAAAAAAATTTGCAGTGAGTGTTGGATCTATACTCACTTCTGGTAAGTATACATGTTTAAAAAAATAGTAAATATAAAATTTGGATCGAGAACAAATGTACCGCTTTTAAACAAAGATGACAAGCAGCCGATGACTGCTTATTGTAGTGTTTATTATAATGGGATATCGCCATACAGTTATGACAAGGCGCTTCCTTCTGGTGCAAATACATGGAAGACTCGGAAAAAAATCCTTTTTTGAAACTGTGCTCAAAAAGCAATATTTAAGGCTAGCAAGGGTGGCTCTTCAAAATCGGCTTAGCCTATAAGAATACAGACCCGCGCCCTAGTAGATCATATGTAGTTCGCTTCTAATGCAACATAACAAAAGAAAACCCAAAAAGGTGCTTTTCAAGAGGTGAAGGGTTGAACTAAAAAATGCTTTTTTGAATTTTGGATTACCTAGCAGAACTGAAACTGATACAATTACCTGGATCTTACAGAGAGACAAGTTTTGTGATGGGTCACCCTCGCATTTAAACAGACGTAAGAATTTAGGAATTGCACTCCCCAAAAAACGGGCATTTTATTACAAATATGCGGAATGTAAGTATTCGTTTTTTTAAACGGTTGAACATTATTGCCATATTTCCTTTGATCAAGAAATTAAAAAAGCATCTTTTATGCTGAGTAACCTTCATTTTGAAAAATCATAATTGGGCAAGTTAATTAAAAACACCACCTCAATTGGGAACATTTTTTGATAAAGTATACCGCCTCAATCGCCATATAAGTAGCGAAAAAAGTACATTCCATCTCCGATTTTGTTAAAAAAGGAGCTTCCCTATAAATGTTGGTTGCAAATTGTGAACCGGATATTTCTAAGATTCACCATTCTGAGAAAATCGATTTCTAAAATTTACTAAAGTTGTATTCTTTATAATATGAATAATTATATGCTCGCTGCCTATTTACATCATTGGACACAACATAATTCGCTTTCTTTTGTCTGTATATTTTGAAACATGAAGCTTCAAAAAATTACTTGCATATATAAGTATGTTACTTATCTTTTGCAAACATGCATGTAATAAAAAACGCGTACAATTAACTTGTCTTCCTCCAACCTCGGCTTCTGCTCGCCAACATTTTTATCGAATGTATTACCACAAGCTTGGTAATCAACTGCCCCCAGAAGAATGGGTTTGGAAACTAATTAATAATGTATTGGAACCAATCTACACTACTCGCACCTGCACCAGAAACGCTCCTTGATACTACAATATAATATAAAAGGGTGTAAAAAGTAGACTTATTTTGTACCAGCATGCACCAGTTGTCAAGGCTAGTAGTGGCCTGTTGCTGAATCAGCGGCAGAAGATCCTTATATCAACGGTGAAACAATTTACGTCAACACAGAAAGATGAAGAAGAAGAAGAAAATGGAGGAAGAGAAGAGGAAGTTGAATAAGAAGACCTGTCTTTCCATAATACATCAGTACAATAGATACTAATAATAATAATAATAATAAATGTCTTTTATTTAATTTAGAAATACCTTACAATTACACGCCTTTGTACAGGCGAGGTTCAGCTATAAGCTGCTTTTCAACCCAACCTGCAGTTTCCAAGCTCAAATATTAAATGACGCAGCATGATCTCGTTCACAAAATAAATTTCGTTACCCAAGGTCCAAACTACAGAAAAGAAAAAATTTTTATAAACCCATACATTCTGCAAATACAACTAATTAAAAGAAACCATAAATTCATTAGGATAAACTTAGTCCAAGGCAGCCTGATATATAGTAACAAAAAGAAACAAGAATAACATTCCAAATACAAAGGTCAGGACAGCAGGTATTCCTTCAGTCTTTTCTTGAAGTAAATGGGAAGGGCACTATGCTGAGTGCACGAATTGTTCATAAAACTACGTTGAAACAAGGAAGTGCAGTGGCGGGGCACACACAAAACATGCCCATGTCTAGTTGAACTACCTAAACTGGGGCGATGCAAAGAGCGAAGATTACCGAAAATATGTTTAGGTTGCTCTTTTACTTTACTAGGACCTTATGTGTCAAATGGTATCGGCGTAAACATTTGGTATTCAACATTTTAGAATTTCTTAATGCCGCAGTGATACTGCGATCACGCTTATAGGAATACCGTATACAAATCTTATACACGAATTCTGTATTCTCTGTACTCTGGAAGCATCACTACCCAAAAGCGCCGAACCATAAATCACATCAGCGTATGACAATCTGGACAAGATCAATGAATTACACAACATGAGCTTAAGCTCAGCACTCATGATTTGGCGATTAGGATACAGCTGCTTTAAAATCAAGTAACACGATTTACATAAACAAATCTCAAGTCCTCGTTTATGTACAATCCCAGATTCTTACAAACCTTGCTAAACTTAATCATTTCACCGTTTATATTAACGTCCATTACGCGCTTTATTGCTATACGAGCTTTACGACCAAAAATAATAGCAGACGATTTAGTTGCATTCAGCTGCAGCCCATGCGCCACAGAGACATCATACAAACGACGTAAATCTGCATTAATTAATTTCTCCACCTCGCCAACATTTTGTTCTTTAGTATACCACATCTGTGTGTCATTTGCATAATGGTGTACTTTGCAGTTCGAGAGATATAAGTGAAAATCTGCTATGTAAATGGAAAACAGAAAAGAGGACCAAGCAGCGAACCCTGAGGAACACCCTGATCCACCCTAATTGATTCCGATGCTGAGTCTCTAAGAAACATATTCTGGGTGCGGTTACTCAAAAAACTGCGAATCATCTCGACGGAATCCATGCTTAAGCCAAAGTATTTTAGTTTGCTACACAGAATAGCATGCCTCAAAGGTATCAAACGCTTTACTGTAATCCAACAAAATCAAACAAGTGCAATCACCATCATCTAGTGACTTGAAAAGTTCATTTGTAATGTGGATCAGTGCGGTAGATGAACTATGATTTGGTCTAAAACATGATTGGCAGGCAGGAACAATATTGCTACAAAATACATTGTCGGCTAAGTTGACCTAAGTTGGGAGAGCTGGGTGGATTCGCTGTAGTAGAGGAAAATACGTTAAAAAAACGTTCCGAATACACTACCTCATAAGTGGCGTGGAAACGTGTGCTTATTGTTTATTATTATGAAAAATACAGCTAGAATAAATTTTAGAATGGATTTTTCTCAGAAATAGTTAATCTTAGGAAAAAAGTATAAAAATAATTTTTGTAAATGCAAATTCAATTTTTGTCTGAGCTATTTTATAATAAAATTAACCGTTTCACTAAAAAAATACATTTTTGCGAACTTTGACCTTACATAAAATTTAGCACACAAGGGATCAAAGGTGAATTTTCACAGTTTCTGATTATTATTTTTTTCTTGCCAGCTTGACCTACTAATTAGTCTAGTTTTTGACTAGGACGTGACTTCTTGGCTAATAATATACTCACAACATATCAATATAAAAAAGAATTTTTTGGGGGTGACCACCCCTATGGATAAGTTCATTATAAATTGCAGATTYGTTTCTTTTTAATATAACCATAACATTCAGACTGTTGCGCAATTCCCTAGATTCATAAATAATTTGAACTGGGATGCTATTCAATGTCTTTCAACTTCATATGGCCGACAAAGGGATACGACATGCAGCTGCAGTCATAAATTATATCAAAAAGTTCTTTTGAGCGACATGCCGCCTGCTAAGAGTGGTAGTACTCACAGGTGGTGGGTGTGCAATAGCACTATTCGCTCTAGCAGTTGTAATCCGAACCGTCCAATCAGGAGCAATGTTTACATATTTTTTGTGGTCACTTTCCCCTTACTATACTGGTTGTTGCGTGTTGCGTTGTTGGTTGCAATCCGTTTGTAGCTTGTCCCTCCGGGATTCGCAGTTTTCTATCTAGTTTCGTGTTCCGTGTGTGTTAGTGTAAAACGTGAATATTTAAGTGGTGCGCAATTTCGTTTAATTACTCAGTTTTTCTTTTTGGTTTTGAATGATGGATTCCATGCTGTGCCCCTACGTAAAAAAGAACAAAAGCTTAATAACGCAGTATGCCCAAAGTGTCGGCTATAAATATTACGAATGTAAACGCCAGCAAGTGTTGGGGCCGCCCTTAAGTCTGAAACTTCCGTTCACAACACCTTATGGTACTGAAATATATTGCAGAGATTTGCCTTGCGATACGGACGTTACTGAGTTATTTGATTTATTTCATCAGGCCGGTCTCGTTTACCAAATTCGCCGAATAAGTACAATTGACGCAAACCGAACGTTCGCCTTTATCAGTTACTTCTATCCGGCCCATGCTAAAACGGCCGTGGCATCTTTGAACGGGGTAGAAATACGAAAGGGCCATCCTATCAAAGTTCTTTTTTCAACAGACAACAGGCGTTTGTTTATGGGTAACATCCCCTTCACCGTTACGAAAGACGAAGTCTGGAAAGAACTAATGCGCCAAGGTGTGCAAGGAATTGTTGACATAATTATGTACAGGTCGTATTCAAACCCGAAGGAAAATAGGGGTTTTGTCTTTGTGGAATTCCAGTCGCATATCGTAGCTGGCAAAGTGAGAAAATTCTGCAAAAATCTATACTTGTGGGGATGTAAGGTAGTAGTGGAATGGTCTATCCCCTTGCCAAACGTCGGTGAAGACGTCCTTAACAATGTAAGTAGGTATATTAAACGTTATTATACTATCTAAACAGAAGTGCTGAGTTTTGTATATCTATAATAACTCGTACTTTTTATTTTTATATATGAAGCTAGCAATTTATTAAGCTGGGCGAAATGTTGCAGAAACTGAAAATGAACTATTTTTTTCTCTTAATTGATATGTTTATGATGTATCGACGCTATCATGATGAATGGAGCAAGCTACCGAAATTGACCTCAAACTGAAAGCAACATTCATGCCACAACATTAACTTACAGTCAAATAAAAAATATAAAAGTATAACAGCCTAAATTTCAAAGTTCATTTAAACTTACCTAGGTAGTAAATTTTTGTTACTTGAAATTCGGTATAGATTTCTAAGATTCTTAAATAATTTAAACGATTTATTACATAAATTGAGTTTAAATTGTTTGTAGTGATACGTGCTTATTATTAACATCTTAATTTATGCATTAATTATTAAGTCAAAATAAGACAAAAAGCTAGTTACCTAACCGTTCCTATTACCGAGATACAGAATGTTAACGTGGTATATTTAGCAGTTCAATAATTACGTCTATTATAGTAGCTTAAAAGCAAGCTGCAGTTGTGTTTCAAATATTTGACTAAATTTAAGTATCATAATACTTCTATGCATATTAATTTTTAAGACCATGTATCCTTTATTTGTGTGTACTCGTATGTACCTATATTCTTTATTATTTACTGTAGTGAAAAATTACAAAAACTTATTTGTAAAGCGCTACATCATAAAATATTGTAATTTCTAAAACTCTTGTTCTAAACCCAATACCTTGGATGTTATTACATTTTTGGATTCCCCTTTTAAAAATGAGGGACACTTTGTTTAGCTTATACATACCGTTCCGACGTTATTTCACGTTTCTTTGAATTACGTTTACAGCATACTCAGCATCGCGGAAAGTAAAACAGATAGTTAGGTTCATACCATTTTCGCAAGTCAAAAGAACCTAAAAAACATCCAAAATGTGTAAAAAACAATTTTAAGGTACAGGTTCTTGCGGAATAAGTGTTTATTTTCTGAACATCGGGTTATGGATAACCTGATATTCTTAAATAGAAAGCTAACATTTTTTACATGTACAAACGCAAATTTTTATCTTTCGTTTTTATAGACATTCGTATGGGCCTTTAACCGTTTTTACTGAATTAACGATTTTCCATTTTGCATTTTCTTTTTTACTGTGTCGCAGTAGTCACGTAACAATACGGGTAGCAAAATAATTTATTTTAGTGTCTATATTAGTTATATTCAATTCAACAAAGTAAGACTATTAGAAAAAAAGTGTAAAAGTAACAATAACAAATATTTTAATTCAAAAGGTGTTCAAAATTCAGTCCATTTAGTTTCAAACACGAAACACGTCTCGAATATTGACACGTATTTAATAATATTTCTTTCCTCGATTTCTTAAAAAAAAATTTAATAGGACGGTATACTTTTTTAATTTCGTTTTGTGGGCTGTTATATAAGAAAGAGGGTGCCAAAGACAGACCCCAGGCGAGTGACACAAGACACAATAAAAATAGGAATTTTCTTCTTGATTTCTCAAGAAAGCTAGTTGAGGCGACATGCTTTTCTGATTTTGTTTTGTAGGCTATTATTTAAGAAAAACTTTGGTAAAAACCTGAGGTGGGTAGCTCTTCTCTTTCTGAAGTTATAGTCAACATCGAAGTCAAAATACTACACACGACACACAAAATTACAAAAAAGGAGCATTATCCTTTGTTTACAAAAAAAATTAAATACAACGCTATACAGTTTTAACTTTTTTGTAGGCTATTATTTAGCAAAAATTGTGGTAAAACCGGAGGGTTGATGGCTTTTCTTGGTTTGAGGTTATTAGCAAAATAGTAGGTATACACACCAAGCATAACCGAATGAATGACTAATATTGGGACCAAATTTCTAATATATTCAATAGCGGTTGATTCAATCGCTCTTTATCAAATCAGTTCATCGTGCAACTAAGTGCGTCTTTCAAGTCGGCTTTGGCGCCTTGATTGTCAAAAATTATCTTTTTTGTCGACCTGACATTTTATTTAAATGATCTAAAAATTGACAAAAATTAATCCAAACCAGAAACCAAATACATTATCTTGTAGAGCAAAAAATTGTCTTTCTAATAACACAAAACATTATGTCAAAAAATTATTTTTAACGCGTAATTATTTACAAATTTTGCCATCCTTAGTTGTGAGTGGTGGGTCGGTAGTAGTAGGGTAGGGGTGGGGGACAGCTGAATCTCATGACAAACATAGGAATTCCCATTTTTTCATAATTTCATAAATACGGGTCCCATTGTTTTTTTATGCAGTTTCATATTTCAAATTAATAAAAATACTGTGGACAACCAGATTATCATCCCCAGCTTTTTAATTTCCAAAATCTAGTAGCCCTAATTGGAAGAGATACAATAAGGTGGATAATGTGAGGCCTACTCTTACAAAGAACAATAAGTTGTATGGAGGTGAAGCATTTGGAATAGATGATATTGAAGTATAGATTATTCAATTGTGAATATTTAGGTAGGTATATCTGAAGACAAATTTCATAATATACGGAAAATATGGATTTTTATACTAGCTAATGTGTCAATTGTATTATTGAAAATAATAATGTGATGAAAAAGAAATATGAACAAGTGTATTTTGGGTAGGCACTAAACTAAGAATACGAATGATTAATCTAAAATGAACCATTTTAGTAATAATATTTGTTAGGGTATATTATCTATATTATTTGTTTAAGTGACATTTTCTAGCATCTGGAATAGTCGGCTCGCTTTACAATCTGATAAAATCTTGTAAACTAGAAACCGATTGCCTACTTACAACACGTAAGTTAATGACAAGCATAATATGTGATAAAATTAAGATTTTGCAATAAAACAACCTAAAATATTGGAGAATGCAACCAGTTTTATTTGTCCACGCCCATCTCAAGCGAGCACTATGAATCCTGTAAAACTCGTCCAATGGGGAACGCGATAGACTGACTGTGTCGACATGTTGGCCCCCATGCATGAAGCTAAAACTGCCATGATTTTTCCGTTGTGTTCATCTTGTCGTTGACTCATACGCTATGCATTTTTTTTGCATGGATACTAATATATCATATGCAAGCAGTTTTGCGAAATATTAATAGTAATAATAAGATTGATAAGAAATAATGTAATAATAATAACGGTCGGTTTCCTTTCTCAGCGAACATATACATCGATAAAGGTGTTGTCAACGTCGCTAAGTATTAGGAAATGTAGATATCAGTTGTCGCACAAATTCGTTTTGTCTAAGATTTTGCCGATACTACGGAGTAATATTTATTTGTATTTAATGCCTGAATTAAAATAGCACAAATATCCATTTATAAATAACAGGTTTTATATACTATAAAATGTGTTTAGCTCAAAGAAGTTTAGCCGTGGACAGGCGTGTCTCACATCTACATAGGTAACGGGCAATACAAAATTTTTCTAGCAAAACGCAAAGCCAAGTATGATTTCTTTGGGTGATATAAGTACCTACGTACATAAATTTACCTATACTTCCGTAAAGAATTTTTAGGCGTTATATTTTTTTTTACAAATTGAGTAGCTGTGTATCATCACATTTTAGATGTTTCACATTTGGTAGGTACGCAGCTAAGATAAACCTTGCTCAACTACATACAGAAATGTTTAACTTTTCTTGACTATATGCTGTTAGTTGTACATACCTGAAATCAGTTTCTTAAAATACTTACGTAAATTCGAATTAATCATCAAAGAAAATTCCGATTTTTTCAACAATCATATAAAACTTGTGGCATTGTGAAATTTTGTTTTCTTGATAATTCAGAATACAGTACTTGATTTATCCTTTTGAAATTCTGTTTTATCCGCATTGCATAGCTTTCATTTATTAATCCGCCTGAAGCCGAGTTTGTTACTTTTTTCGTTAACAATTAGAACAAGAAAGCACCAGTTTTTGAAAGCTACTGTAAACCGCAATCAAAAATGCAATAGTGAAAAGCGGTATGTAGGTACTTACAATTTTGAACAACCTTTACAAAACACCTTATATCTCCGCTGAACACCAACCTGGGAGTATTTTTTTATCCGTCAAGACATCATCGTCAACCGCTAGTAAACTCCAGATTTTAGAGTCTAGACGGATTAACATAGTTGCATAGTAGTGTATAAATTGGAATTCCGTCATCTCTGGTTTCTTGGAAAAACCCATTAGAAATTATTGCATAAAAATTACTTATATTTTTACTGAAACAGCTGTTAACTGTTCAAAATTAAAGATGTTTATAAATTTAGTACCTAAACATGGTCATAATTTTATTTAAAGCAATAATAAGCTCTAATAAATTCTACAGTGGAAAAATACTTTAGAAATTACTTACATAATATGCATGCTCTTGTTGTGGACTAATGGACTTTTTATTTCGCTATCAAATGTTCTCTATACTACCTACTCCATACTATCTACTCCTATTCGAGTATAGGTATATGTGTTTTAGTATTTTGCATAAGATTTTAATCTGTTACAAATCTATTATAAGATGCACTTGAGAGTTTTCTTTTAGGAATATGTACTTGCTCTTAAAGTTTCTATATATTTCTTTAAACTGACGTGCCCTGCATGAACAGTGCCTACATATTCATAATAAAAAAATCAGATGTCATTGCGTCCATTGATAATTGACGTATTATTGAATACGTCGTTCAACACTTTAATTCTTCCATATTTCTGGATTTATTATTAAGATTTGCCCAATCATTTGCTTTTCTATGCCGTACTTCACATGAGTACAAGGTTTTAAAATGGATTGTATGTTATAAACATTTTCCATCAATATCTGAAATATTCGAAGTGTTTCAAACGTTTAAGGTGTAAACATAATTGATACTTACATTATTATTGAACACTAGTTGGCAAGTAGAATAAATAATATTTGTTTGCAAAAAATGTAATATCAAACTGCGACAGGTTATAGGTGAATCTACTCTATATGCCTTTTATTTTGTGCCATTAACAAAAGCACCACTCCGAATTCAGCCTGGCACGCGTCTATTATGTATATTTTTTCTTTCGGGAGCAGACAGCAGATGTGCCAATCTTATCTTTGGTGCCGAAAGCACTGGGCATCGTAATAAACTGCTGCCGTTTTTTACTACCGTGACCACTCAGCATTATAATAATAAATACACGTGCAGGTGTAGTACAACTTGTCTACATGGTTTTGTTAAAACATATGCCGAAGTAGAAAGTATAAATAGCTAAATGGATACTTTAATCTTGCAAATAAGCGCTAATGATGAAAATTGAATTAATGCATATTATCATAGATAAATTAATTAATTTATCTATGATATTATATTATACTACCCTTTTTGCAAATTTTTATTTTTTTATATTTTTTTTGTTTTAGTATGTGACTAGTAGGTATAACTGCGAGTATTAATCGTTCTTATAAATTTTCGGTGCAGTGAACTGTTTAGAAGATATTAGCAAGAAAGCGTCACTTAAAGAAAACGGTTTTTCCTAAATATCTCCAAATATATTTAACATATTCAAAAAATGAAAATGCCGTCAGATAGGAAATAAAATTTCTCACAATTAGAAAATTTATTCCAAATTTTGACATTTTCGAAATATTTCCAAAACACCTATTTTGGACCCTGCTCGTACGAATTTTTAAAAATTTTGATATTATATAGAAAATGAAATTTCTGATCAGAAAGCACTCTTGTATTTTTTTGTTAAGTTAATAATTTTCGAGTTATTTGAAAAATAACGATTTTAAAATTTATATATTATTTTTGCTAATATCACGATCTTGGAAAAACTGAGAGACAAAATGCTCAAAATCTGATTACTAATCGTACAGTATAAGAAATAAAAACGTAAATGTCATTTTGACAATTGGATGTGGAAGTATTGATTCAATTTGCAACGGTTTTTTTGGTCGGGGTGTGAAATCGTCCTCTGCCCTGTTTCTTCACAGGTTAAAATTTTCTTTTAATCAGGAGGGTCATAAACATAGTTTCTACCTGTATATTTTTTCTGGAAATAAGAAGAAACTATTCTACTCCTGCTATAAACGGTATTGAAAGCATATGCTTTTTTACTTATAATTTAAAGTTTTACAGCATATAAGCATACCAAGTGCAATATTTTTTATTTATTCGGTCATACCTACATATATGCTTACATTTAGCCACTTATTAAGAAGCGTTTGTGACAAATACATATCGTATGGCAACTGGCCAAACAGATTATTGCTGATTTTAAACGGTGGGGCAATTGGATACCTCCAAAACAATTAAATTTGTTCATTCTTATCACTAGGATCTGTCACGGCATATACCTGAGTGCTTAATTTCCTAATCTCTTATTAACCGGTGGGGCAACTAATTAAACAGATTATTGGTACATTAAATAAAATTTGTTATAAAATCTTCTGTTTTATTGATTTCATATTGATTAATTTCAAAAATTTACAGTGAAAAAGTTAAAATTTTAGCCAACAAGATTTTTTTAATACGGTCCATTTAGGAACTTTGAAGCGTGCCACAAATCCCAATAGTTTAGGACGGCCGATCATAAGACTCTAAAAACCCTCATTTACAATACAATAGTTTAGGACGGCCGACCATCAAGCTGTAAAACCCCCTGCATAAGTCAGTCATATATCGTCGTTTGCAAGTATACTACATATTTTACTTATATTATCATAACGCTGTTTACAGCTTAGTAAGCATAAAAAATTACACACCAAAAATGTTTGTTATAGCAACTAAAAAACATTTAGTAAAATCAAACAATTGCTAGTATTTTCAACCTTGTTAAATTTGCAAATAAATATTACAAATGTACTATTTGTATTTGGGTAATTCAGATTACTTAAAATAATTTTTTTCAGGTCCAAATCATTTATATGAAGCACTTGCCAGTTACAATGCTGCCAGAGGAATTTACAAGACAGATTACTATTGTTTTGTCAAAGTTTGAGATTGTAAAAACCTACAAATTCAAGGACTATGCATTTGTGCATTTTAACAGCAGGAAGGATGCAGAAGAAGCGATGGATATTTTAAGAGGTATGAAATTATTAATATTTACTGATGTTCATGAAAAATAAATAAGAGTAATATATCTTGAACCCTTCATTAATGTGCTATTTAGTACATGGTGTATTATACTTGCATCATTTTGCATTTGGATGTAGTGCTATCGAACCTAGTTATAAATTTACAGGAAACACTTTTTCAGCATATTATACAGGATGTGATCTAGTAATTGAGTGGGCCAAACCATCTACTCTTTATACAAAGCCATGGTTTCGCAGATCACAGTTGTAAGTATATCTGCATTACTAAATTGCTTCATATGTACCTACCTATACAGGTGATTTAAAATTTCTACTGTACAAACAATTTTTATAAATTATATATTAGTATATTACCTGGTATGTAATAAGTTGAAAAACTAATTAGGCATGCTGAAATGCTTTTGAAGTGTCCTATTTTTATTACATGATAGATGGGAGAATTGATCTTTTATGCAGATTTTGTATACCTTCTAGTATTTATCTATCTATTTATGTAGTCTAGTTATAATCAACATCTTACTTGGTCAATAGTAGAGCAGAGTAAATTAGTCAGTAGTGATTTATTATTTACAGATTAATTTGGATAGCAATGGTGGTTAAGTGGCTGAGGAAAATATGTGTGGCTTAATAAACTTATAAATACAGGTTTTTCTTGTTATGGTGCCATTGTTCCTAATGGTTATCATAAATTGTAATGCCACTGGCACACCATCCAGAGTAGGATTTGAACCAAACACCCATAGCATGTGTTTTTGCCAATATCCCTCAACCCACATTTTGTCTGAGATATACTCCAAATTCTTTGAGTAAAATTATATATAAATATTTTCGTTTCCATATTTTTTATAAGTTACTTTGCTATATTGAACCTTTCCCATTATTCACTTGTATTTTCTATATCAATAATATGCAATTTGAGTTGTAGCATTATGTAAATAATGCTTGTTTTTGTAGGAATTCACTGCACTCTAAAAGAGTTAAAGATCAAGGAAGAGCTATTTGTTTTAGATCAGGTGGTGCTAGCCATGAAAATAGACATTCAACTTCGACAGATGATTCAGTGGCCAGCACAAGTGCAGCGGTTTCCCTGTGCTTACCTGCAATAGAGGTAAACCAATCACTTACTCTTTTTACTATAATTAAATTCAAGAAAATGGAATTACGACAAAAAGAATACCGGATACACAGCTCATAAAACTTGCACTATATTTACTGAAAAAAAACATTCTGAACATTGCAGTGAGTTATGCAACTTTTATACCACCTAAATCACATTGGCTTTAAACCATAGTCGCGACTAACTTGATTTTGCACCTAGTCTGCTGGATTTTCCTGTTTATATGGAGGTTGATTAGAGCCTTTTCGAAAAATTTAAGCAGTTGAAACTTTAAATTCACAGTTTTCGACAGTTTCGAAGTTTGGTTATTTTTTTCACATGTATTTTCAAAAAAGACTGATAGACCTTCAAAATGAAGTATTATTGGACTCGTTTTTCCTATTCAAAAATTAAGAGTTAGAGCTGCCAAGGGCAGAGGATTGTTCTGACAAGTTCCAATGTTACAGCACATGATGTTTGAGGACTTTATTGCAATTTCTTTCCCATAAAAGTTATTGGAGGTGCTTTTTTTCAGTGAAATAAATGGTGCATATTAAAGATGTAACAAAATATATAAAGAAACATTTATTTGAATAAAAATACTGTTGCCAGTTGTGTGCATAATGTGATATTTATGACAGTAAGGGTAAAAATACTGGATATTAATGTCAAATAGTTCTGAAGACATAAATGTTATTTAGTAATAGGCAATGTTCTGCTATCCCCTAGTGCCCACAATATCCTGGATTTGCTTTCACCTCTACCATGTTATCTTCTTACAAGCATTGTGTTACAAAATATTTTTCATGGTATTGTGTTGCGATGTTTTATTATTTCAGTCATTTAAAATCATTTAAAACAAATTGAGATGTTAATTTGAAAAAATATGTTTTATGGTAAAATTTGCACAAATAAATACTCATAACTATGATTAAAATTAACTTTATCATGTTATTAATACTTATCTCTGCTTTATAAAGATTAACTGCATATATAGTTAGATACTATTACCTTTGCTGAACTATGGCTTGGTGGCCTATTTTCCTTGTTTAACTTTAAGAATGCAACAGCGCATACAGTTAGTGCAAAATACTTGTTGTCGATCTGTGTTCCGCTTGAAAAGGTTTGACCACGTTTCCGCTAACATTAATGAACTGAAGTGGTTGAAAATATCCAGTATTTATAAATTACAACTGCTCGTTCTAGTACATAAGGTGCTTATTACTGAGTCTCCCTCATATTTAAAAGATAAACTAAATTTTAGAAATAGCTTTCATCAGCTTTCATTGCGCTTTACTTCGTCATCTCTGGATATGCCTAAATTCCATACCTCAATGTTTTTCAGATGCTTCACTTACAATGCCGTTACGTCATGTAATCGTTTGTGTAAAAACTTAATGTATCACACTGTGGACAGATTTCGTCAAGCTATGAAACAACTGCTTTTTGATTTGAAGTAAGCTGTTATGTTGTTCCCTTWTTTATGTTTTGCATTTTATTGTGTAATTTAGTTTAAGTGAATACACAGGTGCATTTGGTTAAGTAGAATAGCTAAGCTAGGCTTCGCCTATGTATTTTGTTACTTTCAATAAAGCCCTTATTAAATTTAAAAAAAAACTTATACTTCTAATATTGTTTATTGTTTCAGAATCATGAAATCGTCTCTGATGTTACAAGATTGCTGCAACACCTTAATATAGATTATTTTGATATCGAACCCTAAGGTATTACCTGTTTTTTTTTTAAACTTTGGTTTGTGATTAATTATTAAATAGTAGTATTTTTTTTGTAATGTAATAGTTTTGTTCTTAAAACTTCCAGAAATGTTACTATATTTCTGCAGTACCAACAAATTCTTAAAACTGGTATATGAAATTTATAAGTACTTCCTTTTTAGAACAATACCTAACTAATAACATTTGGCGTTCTGAAATGTTAAAGTTTTCTGATTTTGTGCAAGATTCGTAACAATGTGAATTTGTCAGCTATAATTTAAAAATTTTTGGATAAAATTGATATGCTAATCCATACATCCATCAGTGTTTTGAGAGCAAAACGATAAGAAGAATGCTATTTTATTTTTTTTGTTACTTTTTGTACGTACGTATGAAGCTTTATAAATGATTTAAGTCTAATTATCTTGCATGTTGTTTTCGTACTATTTGTTTCTTTTTTGTAAGTGTTCATCATAATATTATATGTTTTACACTGCTTGTTATCTTTTTTCCAACACCTCACCGTTTATTTCCTTGCATGTTGTTTTTGTACGATTTCTTACTTTTTACAAGGCATGCAATAAAGTTTCCTTAAAAAGTATGGAAAGATCGAGTTATTATGTTATTAGAGTACACTAAGTCCAATTTTGTTTGTGAACTACTATTAGCCATCATCAGTGCCTTATAAAATGAGATTTACAAAAGAATTTCAATTGAAAGTGACATTAAATTGGAAATAGCAATCTTGACTTCAAACAAAAAGTAGTTAGTTGTCCCATAACTAAAACTACAAATAGTATTATTTAAAATTTCCGTTATGTATATTTTTTTTATATTTACAAATTTAATTTTAAGTCTTAAGAAAATACATCACATTTTAAAAATTGTATAAAAGAGATAGTTATTATTAATAGCATCAAAGCTTTTTACCTATGTGAGATCTTTGTTATAGATCAAACCTTAGACTTGTATGTCAGCAAATGTTGCAGTAGCCTAATTTGTGTTTATTGTTTATATTGTTAGTGCTTTTAAAATTTTTTATAAAAAGGTTCCTCTATTGATGTTTGAACTGGCTGTGTTTCTCTCATGTATTTTACATTATTTGATTTTGCACAATAAGCAGGATAGTTTAGTTGCCATAAAATAGACAAAATATAACACTATGGTAGGTATCACAGTATACTGACCTTTCATCTAGCCGCCAGCTGGATCGGCTTATATCACTCCATGCACTCATACTCCTATTCCGACGAGGTAATAAAAGTGATCGGCTGTGCCTTCGGTCCATCATTTCAGGTGGAAAGTTTACTCGTGCCTTTGGCAATGGCGGTGAGCTATCTCCATTTGGGAGCAACATGTCGTAGGTCCACATAGAACCAACTGGTAATGAGTACCTTCTGTTACGTGCCAGCTTTTAAGTTATTTAGAAATCTTGTCTTTCAAATAAGTTTTAACTATAATTAAATGCACCACACTTTATAAGCACACTGTGTTAATTAACTTTATCAGTTAGATACTTTGGTTACTTAAAATAATTACTAATGCATACAATGATATGTAAACGTGCAGACATTAGCACAGCATATAAAAAAATTATCCATGCAATATCAAGCAAGTAATTTGAGTCGAACAGCATCTGTGCCATGTGGCCTGAATCAGAACAACTCATGAACAGCTGTTTTGGCCTTAATCAGTTAGATACTTTGGATACTTAAAATAATTACTAATGCATACAATGATATGTAAATGTGCAGACATTAGCACAGCATATAAAAAAATTATCCATGCAATATCAAGCAACTAATTTGAGTCGAACAGCATCTGTGCCATGTGGCCTGAATCAGAACAACCCATGAACAGCTGTTTCGGCTTATTAAGCCTCATCAGCATGGTTATGGTCTCAGTGCGGGCAACATGGCACAGATCTGGTTTCTCTGATATATGTCAAAATGGGCAATGTGTATGGAAACAGTAGGGGACAGATCTCTATTAGAAGCAGGTTGTTGACACAACTTATAGATGTATTGCCAACATGCATTCTTGCTCCCAAATAATCTGAGTGCTTATGTAGCATTTGTTTATGAAACTTCAAAATTATTGATTGCTGCATGTGTGTAACCTTAAATATCACAAGAAAGGACATACTGTGTTACTGTCCTCATTCCGATATAGGTATGATAATTGCATTGCAAACTATGAAATATTATTTTGAGTCATTCTTTAACAGTCAAAATTGATGATAATAATTTCACATCTTAATATTAGATCTCTCAGCAAGCATTTTATTGAACTTAAAAGAACATTTATATCGAGAGTTGATTAAAATGTTCTTGCCCCATCTATCAGGTCAAGTTTTGAGTGATTTTTGTAATACAAATAGTTATATTTTAATTTTTATGGATAGGCAAATATGTGGTGGTAGTATAGCATTTTAATATTAAAGGGAACATAAATTTTAAAATCGGTAATACCAGTAACCTTATCAAATAATTTAGAACACCTTTTAAATAGATATTCCAGGATGAGTGATAGATTTTTGTACAAGGTTGAAAATTATGAACTTTAACAAATAATTTCTACTTTATTATTATTTTAAATAATCTAACTAATGACTCGGCTAAGATTCAGATTTCAGATTATTATTGGTGTACTGTAATACCCTTGTGTATACATATGTATAATATGTATACACAAGGGTAATACTGTAAAATACATCTGTGTACCAAACTACAAGTAGCTAAGAGTACATTTAGGAATAATCATAACTTTAATTTTGATCACTTTTTGGCTGAAATGAAGTTTCACGAAATGACATTCAATACATGAATAATATGGATGCTAGTATTTTGATACTAAAATACTTGAAGTTTTCTGTCTGTGCCAGGTGTCCAAAATTTTTTTGTTAGGTAATATGATACTCATATCAAATTGCCGATTGAAGCTTTGAAACGGTACAGAAGAAATAATAAGACTGGGACTTGGAATCTTTTAAGAAATTTCACTACTTCAGCAAAAAAAATTAAAACTTATATTTTCAGCATTGTACCCAAACTGGTGGATCTGCTAGGTTATGGAAAACCTCAGGTAGGTATACCTTTGCATGTTTTAAATTCTAATGATTTAAATACCTTCTTGTCTAGCATTAGAATTTTCTGGAGTTGTCAAATATAATAGTTTATTTTTCTTAATATATGGCTTGGCTCTGGAAGGTTTTAAGTTAAGTAAGGTTAGATGGAAGAACAGGGGCTATCCTATCCTATGCTATCGTAATTACCAAAGCTAACACTTAGTCATTTTGTCAAAAGAGTAATTTTTAATAGGAAGTAATGTAAGGGACAATGTGACAATTAGTACGTGGACTACACTACAAACTCTAAGAATGTCCAATATTCAATTAAAATATTGAGATCTTGAGTTCAAAAGAAAATCTTCTCTCAACAAGTGCTATAAAAAATAATTTTTGTGCTTCAGTGCTCCTAACACAAATTTAATAAATGAGTTTTGTTTCAATTGTTATCAACAAAAGTAATAATATAAAATATTAAATAATTAAAATTCTTATGAAACACTGGACAACTCCAGGAATTTTTTTTCCGAGTGTGTTGAACATAAATAAGTGGTGGTCTAATGGCACTAGCATATTTGTGGTTTTTGCACTTTTATTTCTGTATGTTTTTCCCACAAAGTTTTGTTGTTTGCCAACAATTATTTTACGTTTCTTCGTGTCCTTTTTTCATCATTCTGCTCAGTGTTAGCTATACCTTATACACCACCTCCTATCATTTTATTTTCTTCCAATAAAAGTTGTTGGTAGAAAATATAACTGTCTACTAGTGCCTGTAAAAAGCAAAGCAGAATTTTTCAAAGTTTATTGCTTGACGGTTTTTTTTCTTTATAAGAAACATGTAAAATGTAATTCCATAATTAAATGTAGTAAGTAGAAGCTGATATGAGTATATTACGCTAAGTTGATTTTTTTTCTTCAATAACGCTATTGTTAACTGCAAAAATTCAAAGCAGGATATGATGAACTTTCAAAAAAATTATAATGTGAACTGCTTCTTGTTCCACCTGCATAACTAGTAAGAAATGCATGATTTTCTCGACAGGCGTAGTGGGCAAACGTCGATTGGAGTGGATGGTGGGTTGCCTATATATCGGTTCGCTTTAGATGTTATCATAGTTGAATATTCAGACAACGCTAAACTAAATGCTAAAATCCTTACAATTTATATTCATTCGTGCCATTTTGAAGTGGTACTTAAATTTTCCGCAGATAAGAGTTTAGTCGTCTGTTGCACTTTTATGTTTGAACCTTAATAAAATAGATTTTTAAAAAATTTATCATATAGGTAGATAGGTTACCTATGTTTAAAAATATTTGATTTCATGCATGTTTAGAATTAACTTTAAAAGGTTTTTAAAATTGGTTTTGTGATTTGCAGTAAAATTGGGAAGTAATTGCCTAAGCCTTTATAGCAATTTTTAGATAAAAAAAACAAAATCATCAGCATCCAAATATTTACAGATTTTTTTTTTGTGATGTGGTATTTACGGTATTCTGAAGTTGTATTTTTAACAGATAAATAGTTGCATCATGGGCCCCGAGCACGGGAGGCGCCCAAGCCCCCCAGAAATAAATCAGGGGAGGCGCAGCCCCCTCTGATTTATTTTCTTAACTTTACCTGTGTTTATTTACAATAGATAAAAAAGCGTTTAATACTACAAATCATTTGGTGGCCTAAGGCGTGCTTCACAGAAAAATAGCACATAGAAAACTTTGTGCATCATTAAATTATTGGTATGTTAGTAATATTATATACCTATCCTAATTACGTAAATTACGAGATGCAAGTAATTGACTTTGTTTAATTTAAGAAAGGTACCACAGGCGCGTAGTATATCCATTTACCAAAGTTTGATTTGTGTCCTTACAAAACCTACAATTTATGTACAAGTGGCACTTGAACCCACAGCGTTTTTTCTACAGGTGTGACAGAACCAATAAACATTTTGGCAAAAATACAGGTTTATTTTTGTGGTAGATACTAATAGTGCAATAAAAGACTTTAACACCAGACAAGACCACCAGCTCAATTTTTATAAAAAATCTGAAGGCTTGGAAGGTAATGCGCCTTCTAGGTCTGAATGTTCTACGTGGCCTATCAAATGGGGTAGATACTAGTAATGTGCTGCTTTTGTATTAAAGTGTGATCACCAATAAATTGTCGCCATTGTAAATCATTCTAATAATTAAAAACTTCAATTAAATAACGGAAATAAAGGTTTATTGAAGAAACTTAAGCTCAATTAATAATTAAAATAACGTGTTAACTTTGCTTTAATTTTCGACGACTAAAAATTCTGACTTTCCTTTTTACGCCGCACATTGACTTTTGCTCAAAGTTAGCAAGCGAAGTGGCATTTCTGAAGCTTTCGTCTGATATTAGCACGATATTTCTCCATTGGTCTTAATTCTGGACAATTTGGTGGATTCATGTTTTTTAGCCCCACTTCCACAAAATTGGTTTAGTACAATTCCACTGCCTTTTTTCGAATAGTGGGATGTCGCCAAGTCAGGCCAAAACAATACTGAATTCCTGTGCTTTTTTATAAAATAACCTTTTTTTTCAAACATTCCTCCACATAGACTTCCGTGTTTATAGCGCCGGTGATCCCAAAAGGTTTGTTTCTTAAGCCGCATTGACWAATTGCTTGTTATATGAGGCACTTTTTGGCTAATTTTTCTATTTCTGTCACTGGCTCAGATGCATTCATAGATGCGCCTCCAACGCAAGAATAGTACTGATAATCTTGCAATGACTTAAAATTTGTTTCATCATCCACCTCAAGCTCAAGACATGAGTCGTTTTTCTTTTTATCAGGAGGGACCGCTCCATTATATTGGTCTAACGTTCGTTTTCGAAATTTCTTCTTTTTGAAAGTTTAAATATTTATACAGACGACAAATTTCATTCTCAAGTTTTCTATTAGGTACGCCAGTCTTTCTAGCGATAGTTCCTACTTCCCTGATTCGTTTTATGCACCTTTGAACAGTTCGTTGTATCGTTTGACACATTTCCGCCATGTATTTGTCGAAAGACTTTCACTCCATTTTTGCAAAATTAACGAACGATCGTCAAACTCTTTCGTTGTCATTTTGAAAACTATGTGTCAAGCGGATGTTTTWTTCTGTAKATTCTCTAAGGGTACTATGTTTACTAATAATAATGGTTTCCAGAATKATGAACTTMAAGTAAAAATCAAACYTCTTAAACCACAGTTTAATAGTGATCACGCTTTAATTAATTTATTTTTATTTTTGTACACATTTAAAAATATAAAATGACTTCTATTTATAACCCATTACCTGAAGCAAGCACGTGTTTCAATTAAATGTTAAATGATCTACATCGTGGACCGTTGTAACAAATTTTTACTATTTGAAAATGGTATAATTTGAGTACCACCATGTTTTGTTATTTTATAGATGATGTGACCTTTTAAAAACTTAATATTTATTGTAGATCCTGGAAATTTTTAAAAGCTCAGATAATGCTAAACTAATGTGGGATCTGTTGCCAGAATTTGTTAAATATTTAAAAATAGTTTTATGCATTCCTGTAACTTCGTGTAGGGCGGAGCGTTCGTTTTCTGCTTTACGAAGGCTGAAAACATATTTGAGATAAACAATGTCACAGAAAAGACTATAAATAATTTGGCTTTATGCTGCATATCCATAAAAATCAAAATTTTGAGTTAAATTTAGGCAAAATTGCTTACTCGTTCATTAATAAAACAGAAGTTAGGCGAAATACCTTCTTTGTTTAATAAAGAGGTACTTATATCAGTTTTATTTTCATATATGTTTAAATAATAATTTATTTTGTTCTTGCTGCTAGTTTATTATTATTGTATGTCACTATTTTATTGCGTTGCTATTTTGTTCTATTAATAAAAAAATTGTTTTTCCATGCAATACCGCATATTTAACGCATTGACCTTGAGAAATGTTTGACTGGGGTGATACGACGCAATTTTATAACGAGCCCCCCTGAGATTGTGAAAACTCGGCGCTTATGAGTTGCATTATTTATTTATTGATACTAGTATTTCCAAAAGGTCCCAAAATATATATTTCATTGCCTCTTAAACAGATAATTATGATATTGATTCAAATACTTTTCGTAAAGGAACTAGAAAATAAATTATGTTGTGTTAGAAGCCATTGAAATACACAAACACGATATTAACTTTAACCGAAAAGAAGAGACTATAAAGATCAATAAATCTTCATAACGTCCCGTCCCCACGAAAAGATACCTAAGCAGGACACAGTAATAACTATAATAATGCAGCAGTGTTTTCGCCCAACCGGAACGGTGATACTATAAACACAGGACAACAGGCCCAAGCAGTGTGTTGAGCGCGACGTCTACGTCCATGACCGCGAACTCGCCACTGAAGATGCCTGTCACAGTAGTAGGCGAAACGTCTGAAAATGGAAGGAGAAGAAGAAGACATCGACCACGGTCATCCAACCCGGAAGCTTCACATTATTATTTAAGGCATCAGTTTCTACATTCTTTGGTTTATACTTATTACAGTTCAAATTTTGCAGTTGCCTTTCACACATACATAATGAATGACATAAATTGCGCTGCTGATGAAGGTAAATTAACTGGAATGATACTTTTGCGCTTCTCAAAAGCATTTTATAGGTACTGTAATCATGAGGTAACGCATTTAGAAACGTCGACAATATTTGGTTGGTAGTTATATCAAAAATCGTTTCAGAGCCGTTCAATCTTCAAATTCGCAGTGATTCACCGTGAGGATCGATTCCTGGACCGCTGGTAAAAAATTTCTCTGGCTAATGAATTAATAAAATCTGATGCCAATAGACTTGTATTAAATTATTGTGATATTTGTATGGTAGCTGCTTTGAAAGTATTTACATTAAATATCTAAATGGCCCGAAATACATGTGAGTGCCTTTGTTTTGGGGTTCGTAAATCACGGAGTTTCTTCAAAGCTTCAGGCTGCAAGAGGGCCGAACATGGAGTATATACAGGCACCAACTTCAATTTTCTGTATTTGTTCATGGAGTAATAACTAAAAAGACACCACCATATTTATACGAAAAGGCCAAATTCATAACTGTTATTCATAATAGTAATATTTGATGCAAATATTGTATTACTCCTCCACAACATTCTGATTTGTCTTGGTATCCAGTATTCACCTACGTGTTATTTACGATTAAACTGAGAAAACACAGAAAAATATTATTAAAAGTCACATCGATGTATACGAGGACTGTTATCTTTCTGCTAAACCTATCTAGTAGGCTATGATATTTTTACGGAACATTTCAGTCTAGTTAATATATAATATAAAGAAGTCATTCAAATCGGCCTAGTAGTTTGGACACCAATTAACATAATGTTTACATATACTTCGGTGGTATAATAATTCCCTGAAATAGTCTAAATACAGGATGTTTTTTCCCTATACTGGTATCACAGGCGTACCCAGCATTTGGTCTAAGGGGAAGGGGGGCAAAGCAGGAATATCTCTTACTGAATAATTCAACATAAATAAAAATGTGCCTTTATCGGATTATGTACCTAAGTAATCAACGAAGTGTTTATTTAATGAACAATCTTCGTCGATTTTCTGCAAAGTGACTTAGAAAAATCTTCTGTGAAGACCCTAGTTTTTTATATATACTGATCTTGAAAAGCTCGTTAATTCCTAATTCAACTATTGATGATCTCAGTTAGGCCACATCTAGCGCATTCAGTTGCATCTCTATCACGTTTAACAAAAGATGAGTAGATACATATTATTTGAGAGAATAAAGATCTGTGATCCACATAATCTATAGTAATGTCAAATGAGGTACTAAAGAAATATAAATTTCGCCTTAAGCATCTACTAATAGAACCACGTTTTATTATTTGGAATTCGCACATCAAATATTAATTAATTAACCGATGCGCTTTTTAGTTTCAACTTTTCGCATTAGAAGCTTCAGAAATTTAAGTTAGTAGTGAATATGTAGCTAGTACAGATAAAAAAATTATCAAAACTGAGAATGAGGAAACAACTTGGTCGTGAAACAGTATCTAAGACTGTAATGATCTAAGCTGTTGGTTTAGCTAATCTTAGTTGAACTTAAAAATACAAGTTATAAGCCCCAGCATTATGCGTCAGCTGGCCAAACTCCACCAATTGGCATTGAAATGATGGTCGTTTTATCTCTAACAATTTTTACTCATACATCTGATTTTACTCAAATTTGTGCATAATTTTTAAACCACCATTTGTTATTGTTCTCAAGCTTTCATCTATTATATTCATTTTGCTGGCTGTCATTGATTTACAAAATATGGCTCAACGTCGGCAGTTTTTACGTGACATAAAAGTAATTTATGTTTTTAACTTTAATCATAAGTGGTTAAAGCGCCTAATATCGTTATCTGAAACTCAATATGAGCACATCGATAATACTCCATTAAACTCGGATATTAGCAAATTTTGGAATAAAAACCGTGATAGCATTGATTTGCTCTTTGGCTAAAATAGCGCTTTTGAGTCGATTATATAAATGCTAGATAATAACCCTTAATCATATTAGCATATTACATCTCAATGTTCGGCGAATTTTGTATACACTACGAGTAGGTACTGTGTACATACAATCAGAATTAGATAGCTGCGTAAAATTATGCAAGACATGCTTTGTTATGAATTGAGTACAGAATATTCCATCTTTTATTTAGACTGAGCCTTTGGGTTTATTTGATTATCACATTTTATTTTTTTATTTTTTTAAGTTAAGCCAACCACCGTAGTCCGCCAGTGTACTGCTTCTAAAAATTAACCCAGCACTTAATACTTTAACCAAATTAAGCCTCATTTAAATAAACTCAAACATATTAAATCCGTTTCTCAAAAGGTCTGTTGTATACTGGCATTTTAACAGCACACCGGTTTTTAATTCGTGCTTGTAATACTACTGGATTCGTAAAACTTACGTTAAATAGACTTTCATAACTCTTAATTCGGATGGATTTTTTTTGTTTCACTGTATTAATCTTGAAATTTGAAACTAAGAAGATTGGAGTTATCGCGAAATACAAATATGTGACCGATTCTGTGTATTCCACATAATAGAAGCATGCATAGTTGAACAATCCCTATAAGAAAACTTATTAGAAGAGCTGAACAAAGAAATCTTATTATGACTCCTGACCAAAATAAGCTCGGAAACCGTTTGACAACGATTTATTGAATGTCATTTGCATAGGTCAAATATGAGTTCTGGATGAAAATTGTGAAATACGCTTGTCGTTAACAATTTTGTAAATATATAATTAATTAATCAGCTAAATGTATGGAATGTGGGAAGGGCCCAGGGTTGGCAGTTCAGGTCCAGTGGAGGGGGGGAGGCTGCCCCCCCTTGCCTCCCGTTCGGTACGCGCATTACTGGTATAACTTGCACCGTTTTCTTATTATTATATTACTTTAAACAAAAGCCAGTCTTGTGGGCGGAAAAGAACTTAAAAGAACTTATGCATAGGTGGTACATGTCGTTAAGTTTTAAGACTTAGAACGCATGTTCTGGTCTATCTTGTATTGTATTGTAGCTTTGTGGACTCTTCAATTTATTTCTCCATCTCATATTTTAGAATTAATTGATACTTTCCAATCTTTCAATATACATGGTGCCTCAACTAAAAATTACAGCAGATATCATGCAAAAATTTGATAAATTTCAAATAACTTTAAGCAAGAAAGCATCAGCAAAGCTGTACTTGTTCTTGAAATTAATTCTAATATTTTTTTTTAGAAACAGAAAACGCTTTTTGTTTATAGAGCTATTTGCTGAATCCGAATCCTGCATTAAATAATTTTTATTAATTAGACGACTTTTTGAGCTAGGAAAACAAGGATGGAACAAGTGAAAGTATTCTGCGAATAAATACATTGGATTTTCCTTCACCAAATATAATAAAAGCAGCGCTTTTTGTTGCAGATGAAAAGTAATTAATTACGTATCGTCTTCATCTTACATCTTTAAATATTATTTGTCTAGATCCAAAAAGTGTAACGCGATTTCCAATTATTCGTGGTAAAAAGAGGACTGGGATTCAGCTGTTCCAAAACGTAGTTTGATATCATATATAGTTTGAATAACAAACAGCTTGCTGTTGTGCTTCAGATGCAAAACACCTACACTATTATGAATGTAAACAAACTGGCATGAGCTTCTACGAGCATTCAAAAATCTATCTTTGTAAGTAAACTTTAGGCAGCACTGCATTCAGCTTGTAAATGAGCTAGCAACAGCATGACTAGCACATGCTCGATGGTAGGCGAACTTCGTAAACATGAAAATGATTATGTATTGTTTTTTTGGCCAGCATTTATTTACCATGGAACCGTTCAGGGAAGAAATTAAAAAACTTTTTTGCACTAAGATAACATCCTTTACTAGATGCACCGGGCAAAAGGTTACGACTTGTGGCGGGAAGTATTTTGGAAGGAACTGAAGAAACCCGCGGTCATTCCGCACTTGACCAAGAAGAGTACGCTCAGCTGGACTGCAGAAATGCGCCAGTGGTACAATACCGCACTGACGACATCGATCCGTGAATCCGGAGAACAAGCGACTGGCAAACGACGGGCTGGAAAACGAGTATCACGCCAGTGGAAAATCGCGCACGCACCACCTAGTGCACCTTTTCGTGTCCTTGTCGAAGCGCGGGAACTCGTAACTCGCATTAATCAGCGGGTATCATTTTCAGATCTAATTGAAGTTGGAGCTGAAGCTCAGGTGTGGCTTGAACTGAATTCTGTAATATTAAAAAAAGAATGAGCTATTTTTGTTACGAGCTTCCTGCTGTAGTTGAATGTGGTAATGGTAACACAATATTAGGCATGCCCATTCTCAGATCCTTCGTAAAACGGGGTTACTTCGACATGTTTTCGGCCAAATTTTTCTGTACAGGTCCTGCCGAATACAATTTGAGTTGGTGTCGAAGTTATCCGGAACTTGGATTAAAAAGCGTTATTTTTTTTAATTCAATTTTTGGGGAATGAAAACAAGACAGTTATCAACATTTTTAACGTGACGTTCACGAAACCACAATAAATAAAAGCTCCCGCAATTGATCCCAGGTTAAAGATTCCGCGCGAATATTTGGAGGTAATTGAGTGCCTCTCTAGCTCTGTGGAGACGGGTCGTGGTTGTCAATAAATTAACCAAATTATTCCGTTAGAAATGTGAGCGCCACTTGGTTTATTTACCTCCAAAATATTTATAAATAACAAAACCAAGAAAGTTGAGCGGAAATTCAATCACTAGAAGAGCTGAACTGCCTAAGTGTCGCGAATTTACCAACAAACATCGCTAAAATTCCCAAACACCACCCCAAGTGATCCAACCGCAACTGTAAGAGACGAGTATAAAAAAAAGCCTACGGTTTCACCCAAAAGCAACACAAGATCTATTGTCAGAAGTGCGAATACAAAATTAGAAATGAATTTAATATATTAAAATGCAAGAGGATTATTAAATCAAATATACGCTATAAAATAACAAGGTAAGTATCCTTTAAAAAATTAAAGCTTATTGGATTAATAAGGTAAGTATGCGTTCGCGATAATATGAATACAATTTTTTATAAATGTACCTTTTCTTTTGTTTCAGGGATAGCGATGGAATACCGTTAGTGTGCACACGTATACGTTTACAAGTTCTTCCCTTTACAAATTGTTCTTTCAGAGATAAAAAACTGCGAATTAAGTTAAGTCTGATTTAAATGTTATATAATATTAAATTATATATGTATTTTACACCTAAACAAATTGTAATATTAATTAAAATTGCAATTACTGTACTTTACCAAACGAAATCTTAATAAACAATGATTGAATGACGTTGACCTAGAGTAAGTTAATTTATGTTCTAAATGTTGGAAAGATTAAGCTATAAAATCTCGGCAAAACCGCATAAAACCGTCAATTTGAACTAGAAACTAGTGTCGACTTATCTGTTACGCAAGCAGTGGGTTGAATCCTAGGGGACGTTGAAAAAAATCGGGACTGAGCTGGTTCGGTTCTGGTAAGATGACCTCCGGAATATCTGGCGTGTTCGATAGAATGTTCGGGAAAACGTGGTATGATCAGCGGCCTCCAAAAAATCCAGGAACAAGTCAAGGCAAGCAATCGTTCACAAAAGCAGCTCGAACAATCGATCACAATCCAGAACGTGAAAAGAACCCTCTGAAGAGGGTTTTTACAAGAAGCAATATCGAGCGAAACGTGTGGCGTTGTGATTTAAATCCTGCAAAAGCGGCTTGGACGAAGCTCAAACGAAACAACCAATAGCTTCTAGCGTCCAAATAGAATTCGTTGGTCGGATAATCCCAAAACTTTTGGATGAACGTTCACAATATGTTCATAGACCGATCAGCGAATTTTCACAACACACCTGTTTCAAATGCTACCAAATACGAATCTAACGGCTCGTGGAAACCACACTGATTCGCATTAATCTCTCGCGGTTTTTGTCGACGGCGCGGTAAAAAGTGGTCCACAAGAAACATATTCCACTGGAAATGCAGGTGCGAAAGGAAAAATACTTTGAAGAGAATTCTGGCAATACGGGGGAAGTTCAGAATACTAATTCGAAACATTAGAAATATTTACGTTGCGAAGGTATTCCACGGGAAATGCCGACGTGATTAAACGATGGAAAATGCAAAGAAGATAACTCTAACAATACGGGGAAGGTTGAAAATGTTATTTGGAAATATTTCAAAAAATTATTGTAACACATTTAAACGTTTATTTTCTCCAAAACATAGTTAAATCATCCCAAAAGTACACAATATTCAATAAATTCTCGCTGAAACATAAATATATATAAATATTTAGGTACCTACCTAACAAACGCAATATAAATACATAAGTAGGTAGGTCTGTACCTACTTAAAAACAACTTAAATATAAATTCTACAACATTAATGCTTGGGTAAATTCTTCAGTTATCATCCTTAAAAATTGGGACGTATAGATCCTTTATTACAAACTACGCATACCCATTTACTGCAGCTGATGTAGCACAACCAATCTGGACCTGTGTATGTTGGATAAAGGTACGTGCAGAATGAACATCTATCGTCATCTTCGTTTCGATTGGCAGAAGTTGACTTTGAATGGGACGGACCTGGTTCTTGTCCAGCTGGAATATTCGTCACTTTTCTCTGATTGGAGAGGGGCACATCATCACTGGCTGGATCAGCTTCTTCTTAATAATAATAATAATAATAATAAGGCTTTATTTAGGAATAACATACAGCCTTTCATATTGATTCCTATTAAGTCTGGCTTTAGCTATTCAACTTACCCTTTAGCAGCAAAAAATAATACATGCTTAATCATAATCAATACAATAACAAACATCAAAAATCAAACAAAACAATCAAAACAGTCAGCTCAAGGTTTGCTTCACTACGTTGACAAAAGAATATTTTTTATTTCCTTACGAAAAACATTTGAAGACAATCGCGCCAGGAACAAATTTGTACGGAACGACTGAATTGTACGAAAAGGATTTGCGAAACGTGGCCAACCGATGGGGAGGTAATGAAAGACTATTAACGTGGCGTACATTTATATTATGGAGATCACGACTATAAAACAGTTTGTTACGCAGGTAGGGTGGAGAGAAGGTAAGCAACACATTATGGACAAACGTTATTAGGTTATATTTGAAAATATTTTGAACTCTCAACCCCTTCATTTCATTTAATCTAGCAGATACTCGATCATATTTCCTAATACGATACACAAAACGGCAGCAACTATTCTGAATTTTTTGCATGCGATCCCTGGTGTATTTGTCTAAGCAACTATAATACACGATATTACAATAATTCATTATTGGTAATACTAGACTCTCACAGAGTTCTTTTCTCAGCTTGAAGTTTATAATATTTATGTTATTATAGGGCAGTTTTAAGGTGCAGTAACATTTTTTCATTAACATGTTCACATGTTGTTTAAATCTCAAATTTTCGTCAATAATCAGTCCTAAGCTCTTTACCTGATCGACGATTTCTAACTTTTTGCCAGAAATATATAACTTCAGGTCTGCCTTTACAATAGTCCTACACCTTTTATGACAGAAGCAGATAACATAACACTTTTGTGGATTTAGCTGTAAATTATTGTCTTTAGAAAATCTTTCAATTTTATTAAGATCGCTGTTTATATCTTCGGCAGCAAAAGTGATTTGCGTGTCATCTGCGTAACAATGTGTCTTACAGAATTTTACATTATGTAAAAGATCAGCGGTATAGATAAGAAGCAAGATGGGTCCCAAAACTGAGCCCTAAAAAACACCCGAAGTAATATTTGATAGATCTGAGGTCTTAGCACTTAATTTAACAATTTGATATCTATTGCTCAGATAAAACTTAAAAAAACTAACGGAGTTCATGTCAAATCCATAGTAATGTAGCAAGTTGTGATCGAGAGTATCGAAAGCTTTCGAAAAGTCTAAAAGAACTAGAGAAGTGATGCGACCACTATCTAGGGATGTTATGATGTCATCAATGATGTTGGTTAATGTACTAACGGTACTATGACCTTTTCTAAAATCTGACTGCATATCCGATATAATTTTATTAGCTATTGCGTAACTATATATTTGCTTCTGGAAAAACTTTTGAAGAATCTTTGAAAGAGTAGTTATGGGGCTTATTGGCCGTAAGTCACTATACCGCTTTGGAGAGCTAATTTTCTTCTAGCTCTTGCAGTTGTGTATCAGGGGCAGAAGGTTCCAGAGACATCCGTTTCCCAGGGAGGAAAACAATTTTCTTTCCTCTCTTTCTTGTCACGGGGGCATCCTCATTAAGTCCTGTAGCATTCTTTAGCAGACTGTGATCCAAGGTTCTCTCAGAGGAAGAGGGCTTGCCTGAGCCTGGAAGTTTTGCAAGCACTGCTTCCGGATTAAACGGGCTTAGCCCAGTTGTTCGGAATCCAGAGACTAAATTGGTTGCAGCCCTCAGGGATATCTCAGTCCACAATTTAAGCAGGAGTTTTGGAAATTGCTCCTTCATGATCGAGCCCTTTCTATGAGACTCCTTCCTCCAAGCATCCAGTACAGCCGCCACTTTTTCTTCATTTCATCATCAAGTGGGTCGCATTTGGTGGTAGTGGAGTCGTGTAAATATTTTTGTCAACTGCATTTCTGATTACACGTGGTGGGAAGCAAGATTGTCTCCTATTACGATTGTCCCCCTCCTGGCAATTTTCTTTCACATGTACATGCAGAATATAAAAAAATCACTGCTCAAACGACGTCATATAGAACCACCCACTTTTGCTATGACCATAAACAGTTCCTTCAGGTCCCTTTATCGTCCAGTTTGTATAGAGGTTTTGGGTTTTATAGACGACCATTGGCGGTAAAAGCTTTCCATCTGCTGTGCCGCAAGTTATTAAGCTTATGGAGGCCCTGGAATGTTCGCGAATTCTTTTTGCACGTTTCATTCCCAGTGGCACTAAAATCTTTTTGGAGCCAGGATCATCAGTAATATTGATTTTATCAAAATTATTGTACACATTTCGGGGGTGTGTGTTCAAAAGATGAGCTTGTATGTTATTCAAAAACTCGGAAATTTGTGGTTTTCCTACAGAATCAGGATTTGCTCTAATGTTGGTTGCCAAACGAGCTCTCAGATTATTTCGTTCTGCAAACTTTTTAATGTAGTCGTATCCTGGCTTGTTGTCTTTTCACTGAGGTACTTCTCGTCCTTGTTACGTTACGTATGAGGATAAAACACAAATTATATCACTTGCACATAGGGGATAAACTTAGTTGCTCACAATTCCGAGAGTTTCACTTATCAGCTGTTCTTCTTCTGATAATAACGCCGGAGGGTGACCAACAAGGTTAGGATGACTATTATGCAGCTAATCCAGGAGTGTTGTCTTTGGGAAGTTGAATTTCTTGCTTGCAGACTTTTGACTCATCCCCTTCTTCACTGCTTCAATAACTTTTGCATCTCCTCGTCTTTATAATTCTTGTAAGGCCTGCTACTCACTTTTTTCGTGTAATACCTGGGCATCTTTACTGAGAATTATGCCGAATTACGCACGTTTCAACAGGTTGCAATAGTTGCAGATGTAAACAAACCGGCGAAGTACGAAGGGTATCGAACTGACCCTGAAACATACCGAAGTTACACCGAATGTCGAAGTAGCCGCCGTATAACATGAGTAGTTCTGCCTAGATTCCCATAAATAGTAAACATGGATTCTTGGGTACTTAAATATTTAACCTCCCACACCCCAAATTGACGTGGTCGCAGTCATTTTAAGTTCCAAAAACACATACGTAACAAGTATTGCATAGTGGCGCTTGCCCAAGCAGTTTTTCTGCATATAGTTTAAATATTAAAATTCGATTTTTGTACAGCAAAATATTTGTAAACACAAGGCACATTTACCAACTTGGCGGTTAGAAAGCACCACAATTTCCAAACATATTTGCCTAAAGATTGCTTTGATAGCCTAAAATTTGCATAAAAATGATGGCGAGAGTCAACTGCTAACGCAATAGTGTTGTATATACCGCCATAACTACCTTGATTACCAATTGTAATTGTATCATTCCAGATCGTTCTTAAGTCTGTAGATAATTCTTTTCTTTTACATGCCACATCTCACGTCACCACCGTTCCTCTCAATAGCATAGTCTTATAAGGACGCTATTTGTCAGAGAAGTAGAGTTCTTTACACTAAGACAGATATCATTTTAAAGCAACGTTATTGAGAAATAGTTATAGCAATAAAAATATCTGGTCAATAATAAATAATTAATAAAAGTGCCCGTCCAAAACAAGTGAATTATCAGTCAGCACAAACTAAATTAAAGTTGAGTTTGTCTTATGTAAAAGGTCTGTCGGAAAAATTAAAGAGGCTACTTATAAAGCATGATATTTTAGTCGTTGATGGTACATATAAAACTTTAGATAAAAGTTTATTTGCTATTAAAGATAAATAAATAAATTGCGGCAAGTGTTACATAGGTCACACAAAAAAAGTAGTTATACGTTTAAAAGAACACAAACGTGCTACTAAGCTGCAACAGATAGATAAATCTCCCGTAGCTGAAAATTCATATTTAATAAAACACAAACACACAAAATCATGCTTCAACTAAATTTGCTTTAATTAGGGAACGCATACGCGACACACGTAGACAACTTGGTTTAACAACAAAGTCAAGGAACAAAACATACTTAATTTTGATAAATTCAATACCAATACCAACCCAATAAGTTCAAATCACACAACATGGTTAAAACCAACATCAACAACACTGTGATAAACCTGTCAAAAAAGAGTGTCTCAGATGCTGCTGTAAATATTTTAGCGAATTAAAGATTACAGGTGTAATCGAAACATCAGATTAACAACCTTTGACAGTAAGAATTTAGGATGGCAATGCCATCTGTCAGCATTACACTGGCATGATGACAAAGCCACCTAGCTGCCTTAACGGGTACTACTTCCTAAGGCAGCTAGGTGGCTTTGTCATCATGTCAGTGTAATGCTGACAGATGGCATTGCCATCCTAAATTCTTACTTACATCATAACATTGCTTTGGTATATAAGCAAAACCAGTTCTATGCCGTGCTGCCTACACTAGACCTAAATTGCACTGATGAGCTGTAATGACAGCGAAATAGATCTATCTGCAGTTGGTTGAGGTGTAGACAGCACAGCATAGACATGCATTTTAACCTTTGTCAGTGTTTTAAAGCGACAGCGATCTTTCCGAGAGAATATGATCTTATATTATGGACGTTGAAAGCATTCACCCTCATATATATAATTATACATTTACATAGCAACACCCAGGCCCTAGGCGGGGCTCAAACCCGCAGCCTCGAATTTAAGATTATCCTCTTTGACAAAGAATGCAGGTGTAATTGAAAGGTCAGATTAATAATTCTTTCAGTGTTTTATAATGACATCGATCTTTTCGAAAACATCTGACATTGTGGACGCTGGAAGTATTCACCCTCGTATTCCAGGCCAGTGCGTATTAATTTTAACACATCGTCTTCAGATGTTGGTCATAACACAGAGATTTTGCTTGAATCTCTTATTTCATTTATGACTAGCAACGCTCTGAAGCAAATAAACTCGGTGCCTAGTGAGATTGGTCGATTTCTTGACTTGGTTGTGTGTTCGAATGAATTGTGTACGAGGATGTAGATCGCCATCATTCAATACTCCTGGCAACACTAGAATTCAATAAAGATAAAGTATCTCCATGTTTTACTGCCTTATCGATTACATAAATTTCGAACTACATATAAGCGCTGCGATTTAGAAGCTTTATACTGTTGTCTGGGTCTGTTTAACTGCGACATATTTAACGCGTTCGTTAATCTTGGCTTTGCGGTTGACTATTTTTTATCAACTTCATTTTGTTTGACTCCTGTGTAGCGTACAAATTAGTTTCTGATTTTGGGTTTCCGAAGTGGCTTACGCAAAACATAACTCACAAGATAAGTTTAAAGCAAAAAACTGACTTGGGCGTTATTAATATAAAAATTACAAACTGTCGTCTTAATCTGTACAGTATCAAAATTTTCTGTTGCACTATTAATAAGTATGATATGATACATCCTACAGACAATTAATTTCGAAGTCGAATCATTAATGAACACCAACCCTAAAGGGTTGTGGGACTACATAAACTCTGAGATTACTTTGCCAGCATGTTTAGGACGCATCTACTAGATGATGTCACTAGGAACTCGGGTGGTAGTTAATATATTCAAATGGTGTCGGTGTGAATGTGTTGCATGCATTTTGTTTGGCTCCAGACAAAATGCAAACTGCTAGAAGGATGATGAACTTTCTTATTTTCTCTTAAAAGACTGCATGTTCTTCTCTCAGCTATAGTTTTAATTTGATTTCAGCTAATGTTGTTTTTCCTGATACTTACCAAGATTTTATTTTCTGTTTAGTTAGGTGATAAATGTAACATATAATTAACATTTGTAATTTTTTCTAAATTGTTTGAATTCTGGTTATCAGATGTTCTTTTCCCCTGTGGTTATTTCAGAACAAAAATGGCTTTATTAAAAAGAAGTCAACCCTAACAAACTTATGTCAATTTGTGCGGTTGTTTAATTCTATGCTGCATGGTTGAAGACAATTAAATGAAATGTCACAATTAACTCGCTTTCAATCAATTCAAGAAAATGTCTTATGATTGACTTTGGTTTACATGTTGATTAGGGTAAAGTAAGTAGATTGAAGAACAGTCGAGAATTGAACGGTAAGGGCCTAAAAAGAAAAATAATGGTTGGAGGCATCGCGGTGTGCTGTATGCATTTATTAACATGTCAGGTCATTTATTCCGTCAGATGCCCAATTCCTACGTTTGTGTTAACAAAGACAAAATACTTTATTAACTGGAGATGTGAGAAAAATTTATATCTAGATATGCTGAGCTGATTTTATTTATTTAAATTGTTTGTTTTTACTATTTTATTTTTCTATGCAAGTGTAAAATTTAAGAAAGTTGCTACTTTTCTGCTATACCTGTCCTGGGCAGTAATTTTGGAGACATATATTTGCTAGAGGCAGTTCTTATCAAAATTTAAAGTCTTACTTATTCGGATCCACCTGGACTAGTAAATAATTGCTTTATTCCACGCTTCAAAATAAAATACTAGTAATTAACGATATTAAAGTTGAAGTTCAGGCCTCTGAGATTGTAAAGTTTGGATCATTACCCAACATTACAGGATGAACAAAAATAAGATATGAAATAAAAAAAAATTAAACTTTCTATAATTCAAACATAAAAATAGCCGTAAGAAACTTTAAAATAGATTCATGTGTTTACAAAATTAAAATCCAGAATTCCATTAAAATTTCAATCAAGTGTTGTTTATTGTTTACAGTGTGGTACATGTGTGGGCAAGTATATTGGTCACATCAACAAATAACGAATAAGATGCATTTTAGCAGAATATGCATTAAACAATAACCACAACACAAATTGGGATAATTTTAGAAAAAGGACAAAATAATAATAAAAGACTAATTATGGATATGTACCTAATTAATAAGACTAATACTATATTAATAAAAAATCGGATACACAAAATTTAAGCGATGCTGTATACATATATTTGTGATCAACAGAAATTTTCGTTTTGATAACGTTAAATTTACCCAGGGCATGTTAATTTTCAGATACTTATATCACTTAAAATTCTTTATTTAGAATGTTCTGGCAAGTGCCTTATTTATTGATACTTTATTCATTAACCAGAGGTTAATTAGTTGTAGATAATGTAACCATACAGCTCTAAAAGAAGCGTGTATTTAATATTTGCATACCTCCGTTGATGTGACTTTGGTAATCGCATGTTTGCAGTACCGATTTAAAAATGTTACTGAACTTATTATTCTGTCTTGCTTGTCTGATTACTGCAGCTGTATCGCAAGGTAGGTAATTATATTATTTATTTTACAAACTATTAAACATAAGTATTAGTATATTTAAGGTAAATATCGATATAATGTTACTTCTACAATAAAATATACTTAGAACGAGCTTTGTTCTGACATTTTCTATGTTTTATTCTAAAAACTTAATTGATTAAGCATGAAAGTTAGCAACGTGTTTTAAGCTACTTTACTAAAATTAATTATGAACACTGTAGAGCAATGCAAACAAACGGTGTATTATAATATTAATATTAAAAGTTATATCAAATTACTGTTACATCTCACATTACTTAAATAGCTAAGCTTTTGAGTTTTGGCAATAAATACTGACAGAATGTACTTTTTTAATTAGGAATAATTAAGGGTTAGGGTCAAACCTTTACTATACTTAGGACGACAATGAAAACATAAAATCTTAAACTTAATAAATTATAAATTCTGGATTCTGCTCTCTTTCTCTAATACTCAAACAATTTGAGCGTTAATCGACAAATGTACTGGAGGATACTTTGGTACAACCACATTAGCATAGGAACTACCTGTAGATATAATGACTTCTTATAAATTTTCCAAAATATTTCTAATAAAATATTTTAAAACGATGCATATTTCTCCAAGTGGAACAATTAATTCTTCTTTAAGAAAATATAGGTACCTGAACTGTAATCTACTTGATTCTTTTAATGGTAAAAGGCTTTTGGCTAACAAATAGCCATCGTCAGTATCGACAACATGGACTGGACTGGACAACTGAAATTACAAAAATCGTTTGGAATACTAAAATTCCGCACACTAATGATTTTAATGACTTACTGCACAAATATAATGAACTTAAATTGTTTAAATTGTGTTATTTAACAATAAATGTTTTAAATAACTATAATAAATGTTTTAAATGTTCCTTACCTCTAATTAAAAAAAAATCTTCCCGTTTGTCCAACATAAACTGAATTGTAACCATTGCATGAAAAATGTCTAAATTATTTAAAAATGAAATGTGGTCTTTATTACGGACAAGACGGGAGAACACACTGCCTACGGTAGAAAAAAAAAACAATATTTATTCCATGAGAAGAAAATAATTTGGATAGGCTAACTGAGACTTGACCAGCAAACTTTAGGCGGAAACCAAAACTTAACTTTTTCATCAAAATAAGTGGTACAGAAGAAAAATTTATATTTTGCCAAATACTTAAAGTAAAGCTTTTCTATTAAATAATTTGGAAAATTGTTATTTAAAGCAATTTGGAGAAGTACACACAATTCTTTTTCGAAACCATTTTTTGACAGGGGTATTTTAAACAGTCGATTAAAAAGCGAATTAAAAATCGCCATTTTGCGTGTACAATGGTGTAAAGAAGAATTAGAAATAGCATTGTCTGTACAAGTGGATTTCCTAAAAATTTCGAAAGAAAAATAAGAAAATTGGTTATATAAAATTCATAAATCTAAAAAGGAAATTTCATTATCAATTTCTGTTTCATAACTGAAACTTATAGGAGCAATTAAGGAATTGATAAAAGTACGAAAATTATTTAGATCAAACAAATTACAGGTGAAAAGACACAAAACAGCATCTAAATTATTTTCTTCTCATTGTACAGGGTTTGTATAAATGATTTATGCATCCAGGGCGCTTATGGAAATTATCGATTAAATCCTGGGAGTGTGTATTTTCAACATATTCTATAGTGTTTTGTGGGATATTTAACTGTAAGGTTGCAGAAAGCTCACATTTCGAAGCTGTGGTGTGACATTGATCTGCAACCTTCAGTACTATCGCCGTGCATATTGTAGCTTGGTAGCAGTTACAGAAAGACGGCACAAAGTGTTCATAAATCAACGCCGCCCGCGTTGCCTGAATCATTTATAGAAACCCTATATATTGTTCTTTCTACCGTAGGCAGTATGTTTCCCCGTTTTGTCCGTCACAAAGAACAAATTCCAGTTTTAAATAATTTAGGCATATATAATTTTTCATGTAATTATTGCAATTGGGTATTTGCCATGTATCTATATTTTATTAAATTGCATATTAATAGGTAGCATCTAATCCACAAAAGAGCTGTGACAGCTTATAAATTCGAAAAAATGGATCTAAAGGGACCGCCAAAACGCGAACGTATTGGCTGTGACGTCAGGTGTCTTGTAAATGGCCGCTTGTTTACATCTGGAGTCAGCGCGTCACGCGTCAGCCTCAGCCCGTCAATTTATCAGTTTGTTGATTGCGTTCATTTTGTGACAAACGAATTAAAATACGCCAAGAAAAAGTGAAATACTTATGAGTTATGACTTCTGAAGGCATGTTCATTGTTATGGAATTTATGTACAGCGACGAGCGGTTCAACACGGCGGAGATGAGGAACGTAAAAGCAACAAAGCAATAGTATAAGTGAACTTTTTATCAAATTAAAATTAAGGGAGCATTGATAATTTGATCGCAGTGGGTTGTTGGAAACATACTATTTGTAAACATAAAAATGTAAGAATAAAAAATGTACCCTAAACTTGACATTTATTTTACAGGTCAGAATAAATATAAATTGCCATTTATTTTCAGGGCTCTTGTGGCTCGTTTCCGGTCTGGCTAACAATCGAATATATGGGGAACAACGTCGTTCTTTATTGTAACATTTCTCTCTGTCAACTTAAAACGCATATAATTTTTCATATCCTCTTCAAGCTATAACAAAATGGAAACTGAATGGTAAACACTTATAACCCCAAAAAGAATAATAAAACTTACAGTAAGAATTAAGATGATCTTCACAACAGAAAAACAAAGTTTGCGATTTCGGCATATCACGTCTAAGGGCCTTAAACAACTTTTTCATACGTTGATAATCTCGAGGAACGGTTACAAAGATTTTGTTAGCTGTACTGACTGAAGTACTTTTATAACCATGTACAAAACAACACTTGTTTTGGTTTCCATACATAATAGATGCTTGTAAAACTACACAAATCACTTTTTGGTGCGATCTCTTACACTGTCCCTTCAATAAACACCACACAAKGGCTTTTTCAATACAAGAATGATACTACACCATTAAACAGCACGCTCCTCGGTAATGTTTACATGACACTTGAGGTCACGAGTGGAATAACCTTGGATGGAAGCGTTTTGGCGGTGACTCCTAAGATTTGAATTTCAGACCTGAAATTCTCTACCTAAAAATATTATTTTTGTGTTTTTAACATGGCGTACGATATATATGCACTTCAAGATTCATTTTATGTAATTTAAAAAAAAAGTGATAATACCCAATTCATGCAGTTTATGTTAGACAAACTGATATTTTTAATTAAAGGTAAGGAGCGTTTAAAACAATTCGAAAAGTATAAAAATACAGATACTATAACAATAAGTTCTTCGTTAGATAAAATGTTAAATAAACAAATAAATATTATTTATTGTTAGCCGAAATACTTTAAGTATATTTTCTTAAAGAATAATTAATTATTTCTATTAATATGAGATGATGACAGATAAGTTTAAACGTCCCAAAAATCTCATATTTTAAATTCTTTTAGACGAACATTGTGTGTATTAAAACTTTGGTACAAACAGTTATTCCATTATCTTCAAAGTCATAACCAGTGTACTGTACTCGATGCCAGCTTTGTTACAAGTGTTTTCCTCTTGTGTCCGTAATGCTAATATTGGTTACAGCGCGCAACCTGAGAGGTTCAGTTTTCCAATATCCTTTTCGTTATTCATTTCATATACCTTATCTCGAGCAACGGTTGATGTCGCCAGTTTCAAATATAGCAGCAGGATGAGAACCACGCCACTCCTACCGTAACATATGTGGCGTGACTGAAACTGCGGCGCTTCCTCCAATATTTGTGACGTGTAACGAGAATTACTTGTTCAGTTTGTAGGTACTCGTGCATTGCGGTAATAAAGGAGTGCACTTAAACAGCCTCATAAAAAGTGGCTGTGTGAAATAAATGTACTCTCTATAATGTACCCAATAGTTTTTCAGAAAAGAAGCTTTAACCTACGTTAAAGACTTTAATATAACAATATAATGTGTAGTTAAGCCGTAAAACTAACATAAAGAACTTTAAATAAGTAAAATAAGAACAAGTGACGCGATGTAAGCTAAAAAAGGAATAGTCAGAATCAGCAAATACTACTCAAACGAGAAACCACTAAGACAATTAGCATTTATTAATAAGATTTTGGTGTCAAATTTATCATAGTTCTCTGAATATTTAATCAATAGGGAGATTTTGAGTTGAATTCACTTATTAAAGAAGTAAACATTGACCTTGACCTAAGATTTTTAGGTAATTTCTAAAATTTCTGAAATTTTCTGTAATGCATCCATAATTGTATTTAAAATAATAACACAAAGTTTCATTCGCACGTCCTCTCTTATACACTTGTTTTTAGATGAACCGCAACAAATAAATATCTGAATTGGAAACATTTCAATATTGTGGGGCACCTAACCTTCTCTATAGCAAGTTGTTATCCAGAAGTGGGCTTGAAAATCCATTGTTGTAGCTTCCGGCATCAAATTGTTCCTCTCTTTCCCCATTGTTTTCGGACGCTGTTGAGCAAAGGATCCATAGTAATATCTTATATGGATATAAATGGTCACTACATAAAGGAAAATCTCTATTGACATCAGTTTTTTAAGTTTTTAATAATAATATAATAATAATAATAATAAATTTATTGGTCATTTCCATAGAAAATATTGAACGTAATTAATGTTACATATGTATGAATATAAATGTACCAATTGGACGGACATTCAGGATGTGCCGAAAATCGGTCATCCTGATCTTCCAAGCCGCCCAGAAAGAACTAAATTATCCTTTATAATTAATTAATTATATAAAACTTAACTAAAACTAAATCTTAAAAAATATAATGAATCAGAACAAAAATTCAGCTGATGCCAATAAGATTAAGAAAAAAACATCCAGCAATACATGAAAACCAAACTACAGCATAAAAACAAAAACCCTTAAGCGTGGCGGAGCCAAACATCGCAAATCTCGAATCTGATGTGCGTACTGTAATAAAAAAAACTATTTCTTCACTCGACAGTTATGGGTATACGATCTCCTTATTTTATTAAGTCAGTAATATACCTGCAGCCTCACTATTCTCTGACCTACAGCATCAGATTATCATAACTGACTCATTCGCCATCTTTGGGCTTACTAACGGTGCTAGGATGTAAGGTTGTATGCATTTCCAGCATTTAACCATTAAATATGAGGTAAGATGTACACCCTCTTGTATCAGATTGTTAAAGTCTGTGACATATATGAATCAATTACAAACAAATAAGGCCACAACAAATGAAAATTCTTAATACCGTATAGGTATTAATGATAAAAATCATTTTAGACCAGCAAACAAAAGGTACCAAAGGAAGAGTTTAACTCTTTAACTTTACATTGAACGTTATGAAATAGGTATGAAGTTAACACAAAATATGACATAATGTCATTCATTCATTTATAAAGTTCCACCTACCTAATAGCAGATTTTCAAGCAAGAGCGTGTTTGTACAATCATGCACTTAGGTCAGGTCAGGTCAGGTCAGGTTGGATGGATAACACCATGCCATCTAGTAAAAACGGACAGAAGTCTCCAACGACGATTTCTGCAAAGAGTTCTCAAGCATAATAATAACAGAATTACGTCTATGCCATGTTGCCTGCGTCACGCTTCAGATTTGAGATCAGCACTCTTTGCATGAATCGTCGTTGGGGACATCTGTCGGTTTTTAAACGCCCACCGCAAAGTAATCGGAAGGGCGACTTCATTAATTTCATTGTTCGGTTTTCAGATTTGAATTCCTCTCTGGTTTCAGTTAATACCTAGCGTCTGAAATTTCTGCCTCCAAGCATGCAGATCTGTGTATTTGACTACGTTAGACAAAATGTACAGTTTCACTAACGTTATCTGCCCCTTCACTTGTAAATAAACCCTCAAACGTTTGCTTGCTGAAAACTGCATTTTAAACAGTTTTAACCGCATGTAGAGATGCACTTTACACACGCAAAACCACCGTACCGCTTTTGATTGATTGAAATGTCAAATCTCATTGATTCATTCAATGCGAATATATTAATCATCATAATTAAATCCAGTGAAATGCCACAAATTTCGTCGTGTCAATTTCTGACGTAGATAACTGKATGCAACAATATGTGGAACTTTACGATTCTGTTGAATTATGGGCAGTTCTTTCAAATTCGTTTAAAGTTACCTTTTTTGAACTTTCATCCTTAGGCAATGTTTATAAGAATCCTATTATTTAGAAGTTTAAAGGTCTTCTACACCAGTGGCGGCTGGTGACAAATTCTATTGGGTCGGCAGTAAAAACTTTGGTCCACTCTAGGTAGTCAATATTATTTATTTATAAATTAGTAAATAATTTTGTATATACTCGTAGTTGTTGTTTATTACTTGCTACTTCTGTAAATTTTCATGTCGCCCCAAGTTAAAAAGATAGTTCATTTGGTAACAAATAGCCTAATCTGGCAACTAGCTACATAATTGCAACATTAAGCGTGCACCTGTACTGCACCGGAGAGGAGAAGTCGATATATGTGTCGACCCAATCCGAAGATGTATTCGCAAGTCCGGCAGACAGCATTAAGCGATTATATGGGTATTGGCGCTTACTTATTTTGTTATTTTCTTTTTGTGTGAAATTCTCAATGATTTCAGATTGACTAAATTTATAACATGTATTTAATTAATTCTGTTAAATGTTTGAAGGTATCTGCTTAAAATTGTTTATTTAAGAGAATAGCTCTTACAATAATCTTGGGAAAATGAAAAATTTCGTAGAACATTCGGGTAGTTTTTCGTGATTTCAGTATTGAACTATATATATAATTGTTCAATGTACATATCAAAATTAATTTTGGGAATCCGACGATTATGAATGTAGGGCCTCCTTTAATAACTTCAATAAAAACATATATACGTAAAATTAAATTATGATTATAAAAAAACTGTAAGCATGTAAAGGGTGTCAATCAGATAATTTATAATACTCAGTAGAAAACAGAACTATAATTGGTTGATTAAAAAAATTGAAATAATTGAAATAAATGGTGAAGTCCGTTTTAACGTTTTATACTGTCTGCCGGACCCAAGCATTGCCGAGTCTCGATTTTCGCATCAGGATTCAATATGCGCGCAGGGTTGCGTCTTTGTTCAGCTCATAGGAAAACGATGCTATTGCTTCCTTACACGATGCGGTCTGCCGACCCAGCGCTTGGATCACGGGCTTGGATGACACATACACGGCCCAGTCACGGTTGCCGAGTAGCGTAAATTTTTCGGGATAACCCGTAAAATAGTGATTTTGGCTAATTATTAATTTGATAGTAATGTAAAAAAATACGCTCCAACTGTTTCAAGATATCTGAACATAATAAAACAAAAWTTACATAAAAATYCGAAAAAAAATAATTTCTTCGATCAAAATTTTGGGTCGGCAGTGTCGACCCTGCCGACCCGGACGAGCCGCCACTGTTCTACACACCGCCTTCTCACTTTTTTTAAAGCTAATCTCAGCAGAGTCCTTAAAATTATACGGATGTATATATACTAAATTGCAGAATTCATGAAACGGTAGGCAGTTTTAAATCGCTCCCTGTAAGATAGTTACAGCATTGCTTGTTTGAATAACGTACAGTAATGATCTTGTATATAAGTGTTGTTTAGTATATAAAAATTAAACAGTATTTGATGAGTATATAATAGTGTTGACTTTTGCAGATGCTCCTAATCTATTTATTTTTTTTGTATTTATATAATAACCTAAGCTAGCTTTACATCTAATGTAAACCTGATGATCCACTATCGAGACTGTGAATGATCAAATTTTCATGTACCCGTTTAGTTTGTCCATAATGAAAAGAACTTGCAAGTAGTTTTATTTTTTACATTTCCCAACATACAAATCAGTTTATAAAATATACACATCTTAACATAACAGCATATTCTTGCCCGTTTCATTTTTTGGTTGCAGGTTTGCCGTATACAACGACCTATTTGCCAGAAATTGCCAACGAAAAGGAATGCGAAGACTACGGAGGAATGTGCATGAAAAATGAGGACTGTGGCACTGGCGTTCCACTGAATGCGAGCTGTCCGTTGCAAGAAAAAGATGGAATTATTTGTTGCCACATAGGTGATTAATATTATACACGAAGATTCGTGTAATAGGCGTACCTAAGGTTAAATATTGCTGAACATTTTCAAATAAGTGGTAATAAATTGACAATATTGGAAGAATATTTGCAAAAATMCGGACTTTAGGTTATACCGAAATTGGACATCTATTACAAATATTTCATATTATTTTCACAATAAACACAGAAATATGTACTGGTTTTCGGGGTTTCTGTAACTAGCGAGAACAGGAAGCTATAAAAATAGGAGCCTAACTTTTTTTTTCAGATTGAGTTTCGAATTCTTGTCATCTATTCCCCGTGAGAAATTTGTGTTTTTTATATACTTTTGTATTATCGTGTGAATCGTTATTAACACTCAATTTTATTTTATTTGTCTTTCGTAAGTACAAGTATTTTGTTAGCACTTTTAAAGATGGTAATGTAAACTGTCAATAGAATGAGTTTTATAACCTGTGACATAATCTAATTTTCAGCGACCACATAGTCTCGGGTGGTTCCAAATATTTACTTATTTTCTAAAATTTTTGCCAATCTTAACAGTGCATTTTTGTGATTACTATTGAATGATTCTATTGTTATAATATCAATTTATATGTATACAGTATCATATAAATATTACTTTGCTAAATCTGTAGTATTGGATTCAGCACAAAACTTTAGATACTTGTGCAAGCGAAATGATACATACTCTAAAAAGATTAATGTAAAACAGTACATCAGGCAGAGGTAAATCAAACTGTATTAAATGTCCACTACTTCCCGTCACACAATTGCACCATCAGTGCACAAAAATGTTAGATTTTTAAACGTTTTGTTCAGTTTTTAATGTAAAAGTGTAGTACATGCTGCATCATAAACGCAGTGGCGTTCCAACATGTGATTTCTTTATAGTAAACGCTGACATGCCCGCTTCCCAAAAACATTTATTAAAAGATGTCCGCCAGTGGCGACTCGTCCTGGTCGGCAGGGTCGGCACTGCCGACCCAGAATTTTGATCGAAGAAATTATTTTTTTTCGTATTTTTATGTATATTTTGTTTATTATTATGTTCAGATATCTTGAAACAGTTGGAGCGTATTTTTTTACATTACCATCAAATTAATAATTAGCCAAAATCACATTTTTACGGGTTATCCAGAAAAATTTACGCTATTCGGCAACCGTGACTGGGCCGTGTATGTGTTTGTCATCCAAGTCCGTGATCCAAGCGTTGGGTCGGCAGACCGCATCGTATAAGGAAGCGATAGCATCGTTTTCCTATGAGCTGAACAAAGACGCAACCCTGCGCGCATATTGAATCCTGAGGCGAAAATCGAGACTCGGCAATGCTTGGGTCCGGCAGACAGCATAAAACGTTAAAAAGGACTTCATCATTTATTTCAATTATTTCAAGTTTTTATTTTAATCAACCAATTATAGTTCTATTTTCTACTGAGTATTACAAATTATCTGATCGACACCCTTTACATGCTTACAGTTTTTTTATAATCATAATTTAATTTTACGTATATATGTTTTTATTGAAGTTAATAAAGGAGGCTCGGCATTCATAATCGTCGGATTCCGAAAATTAATTTTGAGAAGTACATTGAGTAACAATTATATATATAGTTCAATACTGAAATCACGAAAAACTACCCGAATGTCCTGCGAAATTTTTTATTTTCCCAAGATTATTGTAAGAGCTATCCTCTTAAATAAACAATTTTAAGCAGATACCTTTAAACATTTAACAGAATTAATAAAATACATGTTATAAATTTAGTCAATCTGAAATCATTGAAGAATTTCACACAAAAAGAAAATAAAATAAGTAAGCGCCAATACCCACATAATCGCTTAATGCTGTCTGCCGGACTTCCGAATACATCTTCGGATTGGGCTCGACATATATCGGCTTCTCCTCTCCGGTGCACGCTTGACGTTGAAATTATGAAGCTAGTTGCCAGATTAGGCTATTTGTTACCAACTGAACTATCTTTCTAACTTGCGGCGATATGAAAATTTACAGAAGTAGCAAGTCGTCAGTTTAGGCTACTTTAAAATATGCACAAGCCATGATAACGGCATTGGGAAGAAAAAAACATGGACGATTAGAACAGGTTAACATGCTTGTCCTGACGATTTAGTTGCATTTTTATAGAATTGGCGCTTTTTGGTGGATTTATTCAGGTTACAAACCAACCATAACTGTTTTAACCTCAAATAAAATATCGTTTCGCGCTTTTGTTTTTCTTTATAATCAATTTTCTCCCTCAACAGAAAAACATTTTTAATTACAATTTGTTGCGTTCGTGTAATAGCTATTTGCGAAAACTAAAAAGCGTGTGCAATCCAATATATGCTATCAATTGCTAATTGGTTAAAAAGTATGTATAAATCAAATTTGTAAATCGGCTGCCTGGGGTACTTTACACTGAGCACTGGCTTCTACTTGTTCATCAAAATCTGGCAACTCTGGTCAGTTAGATGTTAGGTAGAAGTCTAACAACAAAAAGGGGATGTCGTGGAATTTATTTTAAAGATCAATTTTTCGAAATTTTCATATGACGATAGTTTTTTTACTGCCGACCCAATAGAATTTGTCACGAGCCGCCACTGATGTCCGCATCATTTTAACGAATTCCACTTCAAATAATGATAACCAAAATTTGATGAAATATATCAACCGGCCTGTTACTCTTCCCCATGTAGGTGGGCGTTATTTAAAAAAAAGTTATATCATAAAACATCCTGTATATTCATACTATAACACTGATGTAGGAGGCTAATGTAAAGATCAATTAGCGAAATCATGCAATTAACTATATGGATGATTTACGATTTAAGAATCGGCAAACTAATTATACTGATTTTTGAGACATTCATGAAACCAACCTCACAATAAGCTGTTGCTACATTCTATCCTAAATGTTTCTTTTTTTTCCACCCTCTATACAAAATAACGATATGAAATATATTTTTGTTTTAGTGCTGAACTAGTTGAGCATCTTGTTTACGTCTTTCTTTTTCTGCTCTGCCTGTTTACTAACCGAACATAATTTTTCAGTTCCCTCAAGAACTTTGCTAATGTAGGAGACACCATTAACGTTGAGTAGGATCTACACTGCTGGTTGCAGATAGCTATCGCAAAACATAGCAACCTACCCTGACACTTTTGTGTGCATCATCGTATTGTATTTTTCAATGAAATAACAAAATAAATGATGACTTTAGAACAATCTGGTTTTTAATTAACATATTCTGTTGTCCACTAATTCATTTCTTCACAGGTACAGAAGATAGCAGTCTAAAGGATATCTGAATTATAAGAAATCAAGCTTACTTTTTTTTAACTTTTCTGCTTCAGTTATTTATTACATTTATTATTATTTACTTGTTATTGAAGTAATATTGCTGTCTCATTATAGTTTTAATATATTAGCTGTTTCAATTAAAACGAGCTACACTTATAGGAGACAAATTCAGGTAAAGTTCTGAAACTGGCCAGCTTTGCTTCAGAGGGAGAATAGTATTCGAATTTTGGCCGACAAAGGCAACGCCACCGTCATCTTAGATACGACGGACTACACAGCAAAAGTGAGGAAGATACTCGAGGACCCAGCCTACAAGAAGATAAAGAAGAACCCAGCAAGACGCATCGAACGGACCATCAACTCAGCTATACGGAAATCGAAGATACCAGAAGAGCTACATCGCGGCAAGATCAAAACAGATACAAGGACGCCACAACTATATTGCCTACCTAAGATACACAAACCAGAGATACCACTGAGACCGATTGTTAGTGCGACAGGATCTGCCACCCACTCTCTAGCTGGATACATCGCTCGAACCCTGAAAGGACTCGTAGGAAAGACAGAGCATCACGTCAGGAACGCCGGAGACCTTATGGAGGAAATGAAGAAGATCAGACTAGACCCGGAGGACATCTTAGTAAGCTTTGATATCACCTCACTCTTCACGAAGATACCATTGGACGATGCCTTAAGGGAGTTGAAGAAACGGCTACAAGATGAAGACCTGGATGAAGAACTAGTCCAACTTGCTAATATCTGCCTGAAATCCACTTTCTTCAAGTTCCAGGAGGAATACTACGAGCAGACAGAAGGTGCTCCGATGGGGTCACCGCTTTCTCCGCTTATAGTTAACATTTACTTGGAAGCTTTCGAGACAACTGCATTGGCATCGGCACGGCTTAAACCTAAGTGTTGGTTTAGATACGTGGACGACACTTTCACCGTCTGGCCGCATAGAGAACAGAACATAAAGGAGTTCCTGGACCATCTAAATAGCATCCATAGCGGCATACAATTCACGATGGAGATGGAGACCAATGGCGCCCTCCCCTTCCTGGATGTGATGGTGACAAGGAAAAAAGACGGAACGCTAGGACATCGGGTCTATAGGAAGCCAACCCACACGGATCGCTACCTGCATGCAGATTCACACGACCACCCCGCTCAGAAACAAAGAGTCATCAACACGGTGATACAGCGGGCGAAGCTAGTCAGCGAACCAGACCATCTAGAAAAGGAATTAGAACATCTACGCAGTGCACTACAGAAGAACGGATATCCTAAGGCACAGATTGAGAAGGCTATCAACAAGCAACCACGGAGGAAGGAACCAGAGGAGCACATCGCTGCAGCATACCTGCCCTACGTCAATGGATGTACAGATAAGATCGGACGGCTGCTGAGAAGACATCATATAAACACCATCTTCACCGCCCCGAGAAAGATAGCTAACCCCTTTCCGAAATATCGTTCGACGACTGAGGAGCTACAAACACAAGGTGTGTACAGCATCCCATGCAGCTGTGGGAAGGTTTACATCGGCCAAACCGGAAGGCACATCAGCACGAGAATCAAAGAGCACATGAGGGACACCAGAGACCGGCAAGGTGATAGGTCTGCTGTAGCAGAATATCGAATGGAGACTGGCCACATCATCAAATTCGAGGAAACACAAATGCTGTCGAGAGAAGCGAGATTCTGGCCGAGACTGTACAAGGAAGCCATCGAAATTTAGAAGAACCCGCACAATTACAACCGAGACCGGGGCATCGAACTACCTGGAATCTGGAAACCGGTCATGCGTAACAACGCCCACGCGTCAGTGACCCGGACGAGTATAAATACCCGAGCAGGCTAGGACACTTCAGTTTCAGAGCTACTTCTGAGGAAGACACCGACATGAGTGAAGGTCTAATAACCAACGTGGGAACCAGCCCGGAAGTAGTACCCGTTAAGGCAGCTAGGTGGCTTTGTCATCATGTCAGTGTAATGCTGACAGATGGCATTGCCATCCTAATTTCTTACTTACATCATACCATTGCTTTGGTATATAAGCAAAACCAGTTCTATGCCGTGCTGTCTACACTACCTAAACTGCACTGATGAGTTGTAATGACAGCGAAATAGATCTATATGCAGATGGTTGAGGTGTAGACAGCACAGCATAGACATGCATTTTAACATGTCAATATTCGAATTTTCCTTCGTCCTTAATTTTTTAGTAAAGAGGGGACAGATAATACCATTTTGAAGGCCCTTCAGAGTCTTTTTTTAAATACGTAGCAAAAAAACAATCAAATTTGTTTCGAGTTTTAATTTTTATCAAAGGCTGTTTTTAAAATTACATCAACTTTAAGGTATTCAATTTTTAAAATAATATCCATTAACTGCTGGCATTCAAACACAATTCTTTGACGTAATCCCCCCTTGAAGTGTTCCCAAAGGCGAAAATCTGGATATGTAAAACCTGGAGACCTCGCAGGGATTTGAAAAGGTTCTCTCCGTCTAATCCAGTGCCCCTGGAAGTTGGCACCCAGGAATTGCCCGATATGGGGTGTGGGGGAGGAGATGCCCCGCTCTGCTAAAAAACTAATTCCATTTCTTTCAACTCATCATTTTATTCCATGAGTCAACGATATAGAGATAGATTAGGGTGTCTAGTATATCGATATAAATCTGACCTCAACAATTTTCCTCAGGGAAGAAATTTCCCAGTCCATACTTTAAGTTCTTTTGGCCTCCGAGTGTGTAATTCCCAGATCAAGTGAGACTCAACATGGCTCAAGTATTTAGGTTATGCTGGATTAACATGGCCATTTAAGAAAAACTGTAGAAGCCCTTTGTTATGTTCTCACAGAATTCAAGTCATCTGAACAGAATCCTCTTCATTTAATTCGTGCGTCCAGTAAATTTTGAAAGCACCGCACCTAAGTTTGTGGAGAATGCTGAAGACATATATTTTTAATAGACTGCGTAACGCATGTAACATAAGTTTTGAGACAAATTTCTTAGTTAATTCTCATCTTTTCCAGAACATTTAGTCTAGTTACCATTGCCTGGCATTTGTTCGAGTAAGCCTTATAATCATAAATATTGAAAGATGTCTTCGAAAAACTCTTGTGACATGGCGTATAAAATCGAAATCCGAAAAATTATCTATAATTTAGTTGGCCAATTGCCAACATATTTCAACGACGAAATATTTTTCGTGCAACTATTTACCGAACAATTGAGGAATGTGAGGAAGGAATACCTTGTGTAAACCTGCCAAAAAGCGGAAAGCCTCGGCTTTTGTCTGATATCAGAGTACGATTGAGAGAAAGTGCAAAAGAAAAAGTCGGTGCATCTACACGAAGACTAGAAAGGCGCTATGGAGTTTCACACATGATAACATCGGGAAATTAAGAGAAGTGGAATGTTATTCAGAAAAAGAAGAAAATGCCCAAAATATACATCTGTCAAAACTTTGCAAATGACATAATCATTATTTTGGACGATGAAAAATATTTTACGTTATCAAACTCTGAGATAAAGGGGAATGATGGATTCTATACCGAGGATTGCCATGCTGCTCCGGAGCAAAAAGCCACAATTTGAAGAAAAAATTCTGGTGTGGTTCTTTAGCAGGTGCTTCGTAGCCATATGTAGGACATGTTAGAGGAGAAGCCATCACTGCAGGTCTTTATATACAAAGATGTTTGCCTAAATTGTTAAGATTGATACACGATCATCACAATAATGATGAAATCATGTTCTGGCCAGATCCAGCAATTTGTCACTATGCCAGGCAAACTAGAGATTGGTTGGAAGCCAATAACATCCCATTTGTACCCAAAATAGATAATCCACCTAATGTTCCCCAAGCACACCCCATCGAAGAATTGAGCCTTATTAAGCAGAAAATTTTAGGACAATGGATGGGAGGTAGAAAATGAAGAACAACTGAGAAGGAGAATTTTCCAAAAGATTCGGGAAATCAGTGTTGCTACCATCCAATCACTTATGAGACACTTGCGAACAAAAATACGGCGGATTGAAGACCATGGGCCGCTAGCTGCATTATAAAATATTTTTATTGTTAAAAATGATGTTTATCGATAATCGTTTACATAGTTTAAGTAAAGTTGAAATTTTGAACAAATTGTGTTAATATGATTTTTGTCCCAAAACTTATGTTACATACGTTATTTTTCAAGATAGCAACCTAACCCCTAACGACCAATTAGGTTTCAAATCATTCCCCCATTTACAGCTTTGATTAATGCACAGATTTTTAAACTGATTATAATTTTTAGTTTTTATTTCTTGTCTTGCTCATTTATGACTCCTGATTAGTTAAGTACGTATGAATAGTTTTATTATTACACAAAAGTGTCCTTTGATTACTTTAAGATTTTATTGTTAGTAACTTAAGTAATTAGGCTGTTAGAAATGACGATAACTTTGATAAAGAGCGAATTCCATAAAACACGATTATAAATAAGATATTTCTCATTAGAAAGATATCGAGTTCGACCTAAGGAAGAAGATGTGATGCACTATACTATCATTTTCCCGCTCACTAGTAACCATGATACTATAACGCGTTTTAAACCATGCTTAGCAACAACCACTTCATATCATGTAATTTACTATAGGTTTGCCCTATGCGCAGCGGTAATTAACACACCACAATACTGAAAAAAAGCATTAATTACTGTTAGAGCCTTCAAATATCATTAAGCAATTAAGGCTAAACGTCTTAAACGTCGAAGACATACTTTGTACTTTCTGCGGCAAAAATCAGATTTGCGAAGCCTTATTAAGTACAACCAGCGGCAGATACACTCAAATGGTTTTAAGCTTAGACAGTGGCAGACGTACAGTTAAAAACTATAAACCTGTATAATTTTTAACGTTTGCCCCATATCACACACAAAAATGATATACACTTGATGGAAAATAACCGAAAAATTGGATGCAGTTTGACTTAATGTAATTTGACAACAAATCTTGAAAAGGACAAAAAATAATAGCTGAAACACAGTTCTTGCTTACAAAAAAACGTGGATTAATGGAACAGAAATATCACTACAAACAGACAATAATTATAATATGACATAAATAATTACACTTCAATTATCACAAAAGAAGTTAATAAATTCTTCCTACTCCTGAGCAAATAACACAGCCCGCAGTTCATTAGGGGAGACCACCGAAGCTTACAAAATTTTATACATTGTCAGAATTAATCATGGTTATGTGGGGGAAACCCTCGATACTATACCCTAATAAATCTTTGCCTTAATGCCTTTCTTAACTATGGAAAGGTTGCTCCAGGGAACAAAGGATATTACATTTATATGACTTAATTTGTATTTATATCATTATGGCTAGGTCTCAATGCTTGTGCAGAAGTAAGAAAGAACTATATCTACATTAAAATGCATGTCTATGCTGTGCTATCTACACCTCAACCAACTGCAGATAGTACTATTTCGCTGTCATTACAGCTCATCAGTGCAGTTTAGGTCTAGTGTAGACAACAAACATAGAACTGGTTTTGCTTATATACCGTGTTGTCTACACTAGACCTAAACTGCACTGATGAGCTGTAATGACAGCGAAATAGTACTATCTGCATTTGGTTGAGGTGTAGACAGCACAGCATAGACATGCATTTTAATGTATGTTGGTTCTTGCCCGTTAGCAAAAAGTGCCGTAGGGGCCTGCTGTCAAATTGAAGTATGCAGTTGCATGCCAATTTGTCAGGCTACAGGTCACTTCCTTTAGGAAGTACACTCCATTTGAATAGAAAAGAATACAGGAGCGTCATCATTTGCATGCGCGATTTGCACGTCATAGCCAGTGTCGCCGTCGCGTCGTTAATAGGGGTCAGTTAATAGGTTGCAGTACAATACGCAGCACACAGCAAAATAGAAGGATATATTATGCAGACAAAACACTAATAATAAAGAAACCATGCTGTATAAACAGTAAATGCGAAACGCAATAATAAAAACACACAGTCAGACCGTCTACTCGAAACGAAACGCGAACGTMAAATTATACGAATGCGAGCACGCCACTGAATCGTATCGTTACCTGGCAACGGTTGTTGTCGCGTGCTAAAAATGGTTTGTGCGCCTGACGTCATTGATGATGCCCTGTATTCTTCTCTATTCAGATAAAGTGTAGTTCCCGTTAAGGCAGCTAGGTGGCTTTGTCATCATGTCAGTGTAATGCTGACAGATGGCATTGCCACCCTATATTCTTACTTTAACTATATCTACACCTCCAGATAAATATTTTTCTTAGGAAAATATATTTAGCGATGCTTCTACTTTGCAGTATCGATATTTGGCATCGATTCCTAGTCATTCGACACTATCTGATATCGATACCTTACTTACTGTTAATAACTATTAATTTTGTCCTTTTATTAAATATTTTTTTAATTGTATGCCGTATTGATAACATTTTAAGTGATGCTGAAAGTGTAAATTCTTGTGTACTATCACTATCGGTTAATGTATTGAATGAAACTACAATTGGAGATTCAGGATGAAAATTACTAGACTTATAAATCGTATATGTGTGCTATAATTACTTTCACGTAAATTTTCTATAGGGCGTGTTTTGGTTTTACAGGTGTACTAATTAATTTAAAAGGTAACATTTCCACTTCATTGCTTATTTGCTTGCCTATTTCTGAAGCTTGTTAGTGATTAGTACTAAAATAACTGCAAGACATTGTCCTGACTGTTTTAAACTGGCAAGAACCTATGAAATATTCAAAAGTTGCATACGCTTGCCCAAATAATAATAATAATAATGCGTTTTTTTCAACATCACCGCATTCTTACTAAACAATGCATTTCCGCTGTCGTCTGATGAAGTGGACTTTATCTTTATATTACATTTTGTCTTTTTTTATCAGTCATAATTCATTTTTTGTTTAATAATTACGTCAAAACAATCTGTGGACAGCTGTTTCGGTTTATAAAGCCTCCTCAGCACAGATATAGTCCCAACGCAGACAACACGGCATAGATCTGGCTTTCTTATTATACGCCAAGGTAGGCGATATGTATGCGAGAATTACAGTGTGGATGCCACCATGCCATCTAGTTCACCACAGAAACGAGTGGATGTTGCCGTATTGCCACTAGATCGCATCGTGTCGTCCACACTGTAACTCTCGTCATTTTTTGTTGCTTGGATTTATAAACAGCTTATGTCTGCATGCAACTATTGTGCTTGGATGTAACTCCTAACATCTATAATCGGTAGATTCTTTTTGAGAAAGTTGTTGCACATTAATTTCAAGCATAGAATAAGAAAATTTATCAGCATTATTTGTCGAGGAAGTATGTATATGGAGGTATAAAATGCTTTATTTACATTTTTCTTGTTCAAACCTCTTTTGAATCCCACTTCGAGTATTGGCAAATAAAGTTTAGGCGTGGATTTAAAGGTCAAAGAATCCCATATTGCTGTTCATATTATTTATTATTTGAACCCTAATGGTGTAAAAATCTTTTGTTTTCAGGAATGCAAGGGCCCTAACTTATGAAAACCTATTTTTGCGATTTTGTAGGTATGGTAAAATAAAACATTTCGTTTTCAAAAGCAATTTTTCTCGTAGTTATAAAGCTATTGATTCTTAAATGTAACGATACTTTCAATGAAGCATCAAGTAGTATCGATACTTAAAAAGAAGTATCATTCGATACAAGTATCGATACTTTCGATCGATACTGGCAACTCTACTAGCCCGCCTTATAGAAGGCATTTCCTTCAAAATTGTACTGAACCCATGAATTCCATTTTTGCATGACTGATATGAAATGTAATTTAATTCTAAAAAAACTGTTGCTTCACTGCTAGGCCTAGCAAGATGTAGTTTTCAGGATATGAATTTCATTAGAAGTGGTAGTCTTTCTTACGGTTGAAATAATTTTGTAATTATAATTTCTGATCGTTTTTAGATAATAGTTAACGATAACGGAAATATAAGTTGTGATATGTCCTTAAATTATAGTCACGATAGGTTCAATGTGATTAATTTTATGCTGTTATAATATGATAGCTTGGATAACGCTAAATATTTATAAGGAAATATGTAGGTAATTGCTCTAAGTCAATTTTCGGAAGAATTCATAAGGAATAGAATTATTTAATGATACATTTTTAATTAACCTAAGGTCAATTAATATTAGATATTGGTATATGTAGACTTTAAAAAGTGCTTTTTTGATATTTGCACATTACTTGTGTTCAGTGGCACAGAACGTCTAGCAGCGTTTAAAAATGTTGTTGAATTTACTGGTTTGTTTTGGTTTGCTGATTTCTGCAGAGGCATTTGAAGGTAATAATGATTATAATAAGTTTTTAGTTTTCTCAAATATACCGTAGATTATATTAGAAACGGAGCTATAATCTAAAAACAGAAAGTCAAGTATATCTAATAACAATCAGTATCAAACCGAAACCAATTTTCTTGCCGAAATCGAAACCGACACTAAAGTAGCTATAGAAAGAATCTGATTTTTTATACAAAAACACATCATAATTAGATATTTATTACTTATTAATACAGAACACATTATGTATAAAATATTTTTTCCACACTACAAACGCTGAACAATAATTAATAATAGGTAATTTTTAGTTATTTTTGTTGTTGTTTGTTGTTGTTTGTTGACAGTTCAATCCTAAAAATATTTTTGCGATATTATTAAAAATATTATTGCACGAAAGTCATAAAGTAATCTCGCTAATGATGCCATCTCTTTGCACTTTTTACCCAGTTGAGTTGATATGACCTAAAAGGCCAACATAAAAATGTTTTACAGACACCCAAAAAGTTCCTCATGATTTATTGATGTATCAGTCGTGAAGTGGCGTTAATTGATGACGTAACCGGCAAAAAGTTAAAAACGATGCACCGGAAAACATTAATTTAGTTTAGAATACAAATTAAAGCAGTTCCAGTGAGAAATCTGTATAGTAATTTGTATATAGGTAGCGTTTATAAAAAAATACTGAAGTATCGATGTTTTATATCGTCGATACTTTTACTTGCGAATATCGATACCGAACGATACCAATGTCAAAAAATATTGATACACGGAATATCGAGATTTAGATATTCAATGCAAAGGACGTAAGTAAAGCTACTATATCTTACAAAGTACCGCAATATGGTAGCCATTTTGATTATAATTAGAGGTGGGAAGTTCGCGAACCAATTCAGTACGAAGTATGTATTTACCAAAATGAACTAGATCGCCTGCCTTTAATTCCAATCAAGGCGATAATTATGAAATTGTGTTAAATATTAATGCGACTGAAAATATTGAAACATTGTAGATTAAATAACCCAAACCTCTTCTAATGAATTTTTGAGTTCATTTATGGTGACATACTGTCGGTTATCTGCATATACTCGCCGAACTAAGATACCCCAAAGGTTTTCAATTGGGTTCATATCAGTTGAACAAGAGGGCACTCTTAGAATTCGACATTTTGGTTGGCAAACCAAGCCATCGACTGTCTACTGACATGAATCCTCGCATTATCTTGTTGGAAAATAAAATCTCGTTCGTAATTTTTATTTAAAAAAGACATTAGATTTGTCTCAAGAACTTGAACGTACTCCCGACTGTTAATTCGTGTTGATGGGTAAGTCAATGTTAAAACGCCTACTTTTGTAAAGGCACCCCATACCATTAATGTACCACCTCCAAAGTTTCGTTTTAAAAAATACTCAGAATCTCCTCAAATCTCCCCGATAACAATTTAAACCATCTGGACCATCAAGATTAATTTTTTTCATCAGGAAAGTTAATTTGAAATGTAAAAAAAAATATCGTCTAATTCGAGGTTTAATTGTAAAGTTTTGGTTTTTTCCCAATTTCGATTCACATTATCACGAGCAAATTCCAAACGGGCTGTTTTATGGTGAGGAAGAAGTCTCGGACAATTTCTTAGTTTTCGGCGTACAATGTGCTCACTTTCCTTCAGAACCCTCTCTATAGTTTATTTTGAAACATCAAGTCCACACTTTTGGGCAATTTTTTTCCGACATTTTAAAATGTTACTCGCTGTAACAATAATTCTTCTTCAGCTTCGGACGAAATTTTTTTCTTAGGGCTACCTTTGTTGTTTGCGCCATCTGTTCAAGGTTTCGCGAATAATTGGCGACCTCTTGACGAAACCGGTTAATTCTTTGAACAATTTTTCGACGACTAACGTCTTCATCCCAAAAAACCAAGATTTTACCTTTTTCTATGTCATTCAGATACCTTCCACGATGCATTTTTAACACAATTGTTACAACACAGTGACAGTTAATAATAATAAAAAAATATAAACATGTTTTTGACTTTCGATCACAGCCACATAAAAGTATTTTTAAGTGGCGCTACAGTTATGCACCACGCAAATTCAGTTCCTATTATATTTATTTCTTTTACCCTTCTTGTAAGTTACATTAAGTTACGTTTGCATTTGGCCAAGAAAAACTGATAATTCAAGGTGCTCGCCAGGGGATAAGGGAAAACTCCAACTATAATAAGCGAGTAAAACCTAAATATGCATTTCGGCAGCTAAGCTACCATCTTCAGTAGAATTACTGACTATTTGAAATATTGATTTTAGGATAAAGATAGATTCTTATCTGTTTTATGCTTTTGTTACAGTTATATATGGTATTGGCCCTAGCGAGCATCCACCAAATGAAAAGCCGTGCCAAGATGAGGGCGCATACTGCGATTATATAGACAAATGTCCAAATCACGCTGTTAAACGTCTTTGTCCTGCGCAAGCAAAAGATGGAATTGGTTGCTGCTTGCCATGTAACTATTATATTAGCAGTTATTTTAGTAGTGTATACTGGGTGATTCATTAAGAATGGGCAATCTCTGAGTTGTAGATACTTCACACTAAAATATGGTGATTGAACTTAACATGCCTTATGCAAATGTTGCGGGTTTACGAGATACAGGGTGTTAAAAGTTGGAATTTTAATTTGAAATTTCACAATAATTTTGTGATTTTAAGCACTATCGCCTAGAAAATTGGCAACTTTATGTTTTTTGGAAAGAGAATTACGAATTTAATGCTAAATTTAGTACTATGTATACAGGGCGTTAGTTACACCATGTTACTTAAGTAAATTACAGCATATATTTTTTGCCTAACGAGTTATGACTAAAATGACTAGAAAATCTAAAAGGCAGTTCCATTTTCAATAAAAAGTCTTGTTTATTTCATATAACTCTATCAGTTTTTGAGTTATTTGCATTTTAAACATTCAGTGTAAAGATTCCTAAGCCACCGTTTTTCAAGTAGGCTTGTGTCAGCACTGATCAATTTTTCGTGTAAAGAAATATTTGACAATTTTACTGTCACTAATAGTGGAACATGTGGTTTATGCAAGACGGGGCACCGCCACATTTTTTTCTGCCAGTACGCCAATACCTGAATGAATATTTTCCTCATCGGTGGATTGGACGTGGCAGTGAATTTGTTTAGCTACCTAGAAGTCCCAGTGGCGGCTCCTCGGGGTAGGCAAGGTAGGCACCGCCTACTTTGCAATTTCAATCAACAATGCCATAAAAATAAATAATAATTATCTATAATTTTTTTAAATGCACTTTACTTTTATACCAATGTTTATTTAATATTTCATCTCAGGTTTACCCATACCGCTCCAAAATTACGAACCGCGTTATTATGGCGAACGTTTAAATTGGGAATAGGCGAAACAACTTAGCCAACTGAAATTCATTTGTATTTGTGTTCACGTCCTTCAGAATCTGCACCGTTAACGACCGCAGCTGACGGTTAACGTAGTAAAATCTTCGCGCATATAGATGCGTCTCAGGCGGAATGATCGGTCGCCTACGACAAACTTTTGTATGGACTCGGGCTATTCACATTGCGAAAGAGGGCGATAGAGGTTTTAAATGACACCGGTAAATGGCAGCAACTTGCAAGATAAATAAATATCGCGACGCGTAGACTTCGAAAAAAATTTATTTTCAAAAGTCAAACTGACATAGGTTCAGCCTCAGATAATACAAGAATGAATCTTAATTACAACACTTAGATTTTATAGTAAAATATTGTGCTGATGCAGGTCGTTCCCATGGGAAGAGCTCTCTCGGTGCGGTCCCGCTGTTGTTGCACACAGGTGCGGCGTGATGTCATAAGAGTCACATATGTAACTAGTGTACGATTTTTATATTTATTATCGTCTTATTCAAAATGAAACATCATAATAATCATGCAATAGGAAGAGGTGACATAGGAATATGTTATATAAACTTTCAATATGCTCTGAACAGTTATAACACGGATAAGATTAGGTGCTCTATTATTTAAATTAAGTACTGTTTCACAAGTTTTGTCTACTTTTTTTAGCGTTTTGGAGCTTATTATAGTTTGAGTTTTGCTAAATTCTTTGTTTAACATTGGATTTGGAGAAATTTAAGGTCGCTTAGAGCAGAAAACGAATAAATGTGCGGTGGTATACGAATAAAAATAAATGATTGGCATGACCATTAAAATACACATATTCCAAGATCGAAGACAATAATTATAATTGCTTATACTATACCTATACGAGTATAAGGTGTCGCCTACCCTACTTGGAAAGTCACAAGCCGCCACTGAGAAGTTAAGATTTCAACCCTCTAGACTTCTCAATATGGTCACAAATGAAGGACATGGTTTACAAAGAAACAAGTAATTCCATCGAAGAATTACGATAGAAAATTCAAGAAGCTGCTAATATTATTAAAAATAATCGACAAATGTTATTAAATATTCAAAGATCTTTAAAATACGCCATACAAAGTGTATTGAAGTGGAAGGCGGTCATTTTGAGCATTTATTTTGAAGTTTTCTTTTATTAGTGTTACTGATTGTTATTTGTTGCCTTTACTGTTACCCGCATTGTAGTAATTTAAAAGAATAAATTCATTTAACAACAAACAAACAAAATTGATTAAATATTTAAAATGCAATTAACTCAAAAAATGATAGAATTACATGAAATAAACAAGAGTGCCTTTTTTGTTGAAAATGGAACTGTCATTTTAGCCATAACTCTTTAGGCAAAAAAGATATGTTGTAATTTACTTAAGTAACAAAGTGTAACTAACGCCCTGTATACATAGTGCTAAATTTAGCATTAATTTCGTAATTCTCTTGCCAAAAAACATTAAGTTGCCAATTTTCCAGAAGATACTGCTAAAAATCACAAAATTGTTGAGAAATTTAAAATAATATGCCAACTTTAAACACCCTGTATCTCGTAAACCTGCAACATTTGTATAAGACATGTTGAGCTCAATCACCATATTTTGGTGTGTAGTATCTCCAGTTGAGAGATTGCCCATTCTTAGTGAATCACCTTGTATAGGAAAGGAAAATGTTTATACTTAGGTTGGAAGATAGCAAGAGCAGTGCCATAACTCTGCAAGTAAATAACGTCTCAGCAATTTGTGATAGTAATTTACGGAAACATGACGAGCAAGCACGGCTTCAGGAATATTGTATGCCAAAAAATCGTATTTTACTTAGATATTGTATGGGCACTTTATAAGATCTTATAATATAAGTATTTCAAAAAGAACCCTTTACGATCTAAGACCAATGGGCATGTTTAGTGTAATCGAAATTTCGTGTTTTAGTACAATTAAGATCTTCTTAATGACATGTGAAATAAATCCACCCCATCTGTTTGCTCAAAAAACTATTCTTATTATCACAGAAAGTGTCTAAAGTTAACTAATTTTAAACCAGAATTTGAATGCTGAAACGTCACAAACGAACTAGAAATGCACATTTGGCAACAAAGCTACCGGCTACCGATTGCTTATTAGGCTTTTTAGAACACGTGACTTTCGGAGTGACTGCCAGGGGGCACATGTCAAAACGATGCAGCTTTTAGCGCGCTGTGATATAGACCTCATTACTTAATGCCAACGTCAGTCACTAGAGCTGGGATACTCGATTCAATTCAAATCGTTCAATCAATCGCGTAGATTCGGATCATTCAAGTCGTTTATATGGATCGTGAATTGAAAGTGACAGCGGTGTCTCCTGTCTCGCCACAGCATATAAATATGCTGCCATGGTGTGTTCTCGTCGTGTGCTGTCGTCAGCCGTTAACCATGTACGACGCACGAACAACGCTGATTCATTAGCTGTGAGCCAAATCAAGGCATGAATCATTCAATTTGAACGACGTGGTCACGAAGGACGCAACTCTTTCAGTAACGCGTCCGTTTCCAGGGTTTCGCAGGCGCATCCCATGCGTGCGCTTTTTGCCCCCTGGACGCCATATTGGATGACGTAATCTTAAAAAGCCTAATTGTCAGTTGTCAACAAGTGTCGCCGATGTAAATATAACCTCAACATTTGTTTGAATAGCTTTTGTAATTATCAAATGAACGCTGGATTTTTAAAGGCATACAATGATATCTTGCATATACATTATTATAATGGCTTGTTTGTAGATCTGCAGGCGAGTCATATGGTGCTGATGCTGTAGGTTATGTTTTATTCAAGTGCAGCCGTAATATTTGTACTGTGTTGTAGAATAAGACCAGAACACAGGGTAAAATCAACATTCTTGGACATATTAAACATACTTTCAATACTGAAAGATAAAATAATATAAATCAAGCTGAACGAATAAAGATAAACAAACACGACCTAACCCAACAATAACGCCGACCGGAAATAGCTAATCGACAGCTGACGACTATGCGACATTGCGAGAGTGAGCATTTCCAGCATCACTTGGCTATCTCTTTCTAACCAAAGAAGATGTGAAACTATTTCTTTTTTTTCGTTTGTGACGTCATAATTTTAAAGGCAAATCTTAATAAATTAATATCTTGCGTGTTATTCAACATATGAAAAAACAAAAAAAATGGAGCAATTCTGATTTTATTAGCTTTATCAGAATATATATATCAGCCGAATATAGTTATTTAAAAAAATGTTAATGAAAAACTTTATCTCCGAAATTCACTTTTGGACTGGAATTTGTGGTAGTATTTTTCCGCATCCTATAAAGTAAAACTCTAATCTGCAATCGGAATGGGACTTTGATGGTGTAGATGGTATCACACTGCAATACTAGCCTGCTAATTAATTACTTATTATAATAATTTCTAATGCGTTCAGGCAATAAACAACTTGATCATTAGGGTCTAAATATTACCCAAGTGACTGGAGTAGTTGTATCGACTTGAGTAGCATCGTAAGATCTGAAGAAGCTGACTTGTACGGTTGATATACATATGGTAATTAATATTTTCCGAAGCATTCACATTGATCTCAGGTTAAGATGGGGCATGTGTGACATCACTAAAATTAAATAATACACCAGTTCTGAAATAAAAAAATTATTAGTGATACTGAAAATATAATTGATAATGATTTAATAAGTACAAATTGGTGGAAATCTTTCAGCCTAGTAGAGCATTTTCCCTTGTTTTACTTCCTCGCTGATTACTATGTAAAAATTGTTTTTCAGTAGTCCTCGGCTTCGAGAACTAACTAGCAGTAACATTAAAGGTGAGTGGTATGCGTGTGTAATAGGGTGTCCCATAAGTTCGTGGCCACTTGCGACAAAAATTTTATTTTATTGTAACATAAAAAACCGCTGCAAATTGAATCKACAGAACCACATCCAATTGTCAAAATGACATTTACGTTTTTATTTTTTATACTATATGATTAGTAATCAGGTTTTGAGCATTTTTTTCTCTCTACACATTTTTTCTAAGACAAACAGTAAACAGTCCTCGTGACATTAGCAAAAATATATACATTTTTAAAATCGTTTTTTTTCCAAATAACTCGAAAATTATTAACTTAACAAAAAAAGTACAAGAGCGCTTTCTGATCAGAAATTTAATTTTCTATATAATACCAAAATTTTAAAAAAATCGTATGAGCAGGGTTCAAAATAGGTTTTTTATATAAATTTTCTAAGACACTTTTTGTGAGAAATTGTATTTTCTATCTGATGGCATTTTCATTTTTTGAATATATTAAATATATTCGGAGATATTTAAGAAAAACCGTTTTCTTTAAGTGACGCTTTATTGCTAATATCTTCTAAACAGTTTGCTATACCGAAAATTTATAAGAGCTAATAATACTCGCTGTTATACTACTAATGACATACTAAAACGAAAAAAAAATAAAAAAATAAAAATTTGCAAAAAGGGTAGTTACCCCCCAATTTTGCCCCCTTTCCCATACCCTACTTACCCCATAAACAATAGGTCGCTTTGGGTAGTTGAGATTTATACGTGTACCAAAATTCAAGTTCATATATTAAGTCTTTCGAAAGTTATCGTGTCCACAAACAATACCACAGACACACAGACAAGAAATTTGTTTTTGCTCAAATTTTGTTTGTTTTCGACCATTTTAAAGCGATTGAGCAAACAAAAATTTTTGAAAATTTTTTTCGCGATACAGTACTTCCTATCCGTTGGATGTGGAAGTAATTAAACAACAGTTATTCTTCATAGTAAACGTCATTGCTTTCTACTGTTTTCGTTCATCTTTGTGCCAATTGTTCGATCCCACGGCGATACCACTCTGCCGGTTTGGAGCCGAAAAGCTCTCGACACCCTCTTTCAACATCCTCCGGAATATCGAAGGTCCTGCCTTCGCAATCGCGAATCGCAAATTTTTCGTGTGTCATTTGAGACCTTAAAAATAAATTTTCTCAATATCAATTACAAAAACCAATACACCATTTGAAAGAGGAATGAAATAACTATAAAATAATATAAAACATTAATCGATTTGAGTCAGACTTATGGAACACCCTAGTATATACCGCTCAGCGGTCTTACTTTTTTCTGGAAATGCTTCTAAGAAAAAACATATATTTTATATCTTTTTCAGTGGAAGAGGACCTCTTCAAGATACCAAAGAAAGAGGACCACAAAAAACACATAAAGTTATCCTTAATTTATGGTAACATTATATCAAATCTCTGTAATAAACTTTTTTATAGTTAGCCTTTAGTTACTTATTATTATACTAGTTGGTTATCAACCCGCTTTGCAGCTTTTGTTTTTGTACGCGATTCAGTATCTATCGCCTAAACCCCGATTTAAATTTATCTACATTTACATAACATTAGGGTGGTTGACATGTTGTTTTCCGGGCTGGTTCCCACCTTGGTTATTTGACCTTGACGTTGCGACACTCATGTCGGTGTCTTCCTCAGAAGTAGACATGGGTGTCGAAACGTCAAGGTCAAATAACCAACGTGGGAACCAGCCCGGAAAACAACATGTCATCGACAACAACCACGGAAGCCTTCAAACCAACATTAGGGTGGTTATTATACACAATTCGTTAAAAGTAATCTGGAAATACTGGGTGTCCCATAATGTTATTTAAATTTAAATTTAAATAAGAACTATTAGAGTAAGTAACAGTAACTTATTTATTGCCAAAATGTTAATAATGAATGCGGATTTTTATTTCTTAAAAATAATATTGTCAAGATGACTTCTTTCACGTGTCACACATTCCTGAAATCTGGACTTCAAATTTGCAAACGCAGCTACTAGCAAATCCTTTGGAATAGCGTTTATCTCCGATGGAATTTGCAATTTTAATCCTCTTAATATGCGTGGCGATGTATCATACACCTTGGACTTTAGGTAACCCTATAAAAAGAAATCGAGAGGAATTAGACCATCCACCCTGTACCATTGGGGAAATTATGTCAAAGAACTGTGTTTGGGTGCTAGTAGTTGAGCCCAAATATCTTCAGAAATGTGAAGCAAGCATTTGAGTGGCGTCTCGATGTTTGTATGTAGCTTATCGCGAGCCATTCTAAAGATTCTATCAGTTGAAACTTGAAACACAAACAGCTCTTGACGAAATTAAACTTTCAAAATTATTAGACTTCCTTCCAAATTGAAAAATTAATTCAAATCTGCTATGGGACTATACTAATATTGTATCTATGTCTTCTCATAATTTATTTCGATAGGTAGCTACTACTTGAGCTTGGTAAAATAAATCTCATTTCTTGTACATCGGTAGAATGATTGTTATTTCCAAATCTTTTGGTAAGTTCCTTTCGCACCATGCTGATGTAGTGTAAGCATGTTCTTTTTTGTAAATTTCCGCTGTAATCTTGTTATGTCCTTGTTCTTGTGTTAAACTCAGGTTTATTGCCCCTTACGGTTTTGACTGTTCTAAACTAAATTAACGTTAAACACTGATGTTTTAAGGTGCATCATACCAACATACATATAGTAGTACTAACTGCTACCAAAATCGTAACTGACACTTATCTTGTACACAAAACATGCGTGTAGTACATGACGTAGATCATGTAAAAAATAAATAAAGAAAAAAGCGATATGCGATTGTGCACAAGAAATGCTTGTGACTGTAGAACAGCGGTTGGGTTAGTCAAACAAGTTGCAAATAGAACTGTGATGTTGTGGTGCACATTTTTTAACATATTTTAAGTTATCTTGGCCTTTAAGGCTATTGCAAGAAAGACGTTATATTAACACCACCACTACTAAAAAAATTTGTTAATTTTATACACCTGAAATTTAAGTGTGATAAATAAAATTAAAAATAGCGGAGACCCTCTAAGCATCCGTGCAGAATTCTTACAGAAAATGGGATTCCTTTACAGAGACTTTAACGCTAAATGCATATTCGGCCCAATCATGTTTTAATCATGCACCACGCAGCTTGGATTTGAATTATAAGCACCCTTCCTTTATTTTGATTTTGCTGTGAAATTCTGCTTGTTTTCATTTTCGTGCCATTCTAAGGTGAGGTTTTATATACACCTTCGACCTATTTTTTACACATTAATGCATGGCATGCTTTACGTTACTTTGAGAATTTGTATTTTGATTTAAACAAACTGTGTTATTAATAATATTGTRAATTACAATGTTTTGTTTTCTAGTAACTATCACAACCCTGGTGGAAAAAAGAAGATACTGTGATCCTGAATGGGGCATGTGTGTAGAGCCAGAACTTTGTTCCAAAATGTATGATTATCACGAGACCGTTGCCTGTCCCTTTGAAGGGGAAGTGTGTTGTCAAAAAGGTTAACAGTTAACTATATAGTATTGTATAATTTTCATCACATACATTACTCCCCCCGTTTAATTATTATTCCTCTTTGCAAATCACAAACAAATAAATGTATTTTTGGTAATACTGACATACAGTTTGAGTATATAAACACTCTTGCGATTTATGAGCTACTTTTCACACATATTAGTTTCTTATTAATTTGATGAAGCAAGAAAAACGTTATTTCCCTTGTAATTTTAAGTAGTAAAATATAAAAAAACTAGATACGCTGCTAACTAAATCGTTGCCGTGTTGAGGTTTTGTCTCTTTAGCGTACGCTTGCGCCGCGTGGCAAATAGGAAGCAGCGAAGATTATACTGTCGTCTTGCTACATAATAGATAGGTTTTTGGTCTTGAATGGGGTCGTCCCACAATTTTTTTTTATTTTATATTTAAAATGTACATAAAAATTGAATTTTTTGCGATTTTTTCCGATTCTTGTTTACCGAGAAAAAAGTGTGAAAGTATGGATTTTCAATATCCGTTTCAAATACCTCGATATTCCGCCACGGAGATGACGTAAAAGGTTCTCAAGGTGACGAAAGCGAGAACACCAATAATAGCCAGTGCTCTAGCGGCATTGCAAGTAATATTTGTTTAAATTTTTTTTGAGCTGCGTCGCGTTGCCAATTTGGGCAAATTTTCGCGATACCGTGAGGAAAGTACTCGTAAATTGGCATTGTGACATCGAGACTAGGTCAACTTAAGGCGTATTTCTGAAAATAACTTAAATCATCCTTCGGCCAGTTTATTCTATAATGAACAGTTCAATATAATAAGCGCATTCGCTGGTTTTTTGTTGAAACGCGAAAGCACTTTAACCATCGAACCTGCTTTTGAACCAATGTTTTTATTATGAGGAATTAAACGACGCTTGACGCTGGATAATGTTTAAATTTTGTATACTTACGTATGAGAACGATATGATAAATTTTGAAACTGTCAGGACTGTCTCTGGCCGTCGTTAGGAAGAAAACGGTAAAATACCACCGACAACATCGCACGTTCGCACGTGCTGCATGTGTCCCATGTACAACGTAATAACCCTAAGGTACAGTGAAGAACCGTGTTTCTCAGAATACTGGAAATAGTGAGAATTCATTTAATTTGGAACTTTCGCAATTTATTAGTGAATCTTCTGAGAAACCACCTTCTGCTGTTGATGAAAATAATCCAATCACTTTAGAAGAAGATAAGTCTACTTATCAGACTGATACACAAACTCTTCTGAATGAAAAAGATGATGCAGGATGCAGATAAATTGAAGAAGGAAACCAATATAAGTCCAACACCACAAATAGAATCTTCCACCCCAATCCGGAATGAAAAAAGAAGAAATAGTGTCACTCAAGCTTCTTCAAGTGAAATTGAGAGCCAGCTGGAAATCTTATTTTCTAGTAAAACTATTAAAGCAACGCCACGCGTTTTTATTTACATAGTTTGGTCAAACTTTCAAGTTTCGTATTTGTCAGATTAAATGGTGGAGCAAGATGTTGTCGAAGTACTTGGGTAATCTGTTGGTTTTTTAAATGTAAGAATGTCTTACGTTAAGAAGTGTTTTGATAAACAGTTACAGGTTATTCCTATGTTTACATTGACGTTGACGGTTATACCTTCGCCCCTGTCTCTCATTTCCATTGCATTATTGTATTTCTCTGGCTATTAATAAAACTGACAACACTGAGCACCTTGCCACCTAGGGAGCTGTAACAGTGCGCATGACGGAAATTAGGAACCTTTTGCGTAGATGTTGGCGGATTTAAGAAAATGTTTGAAACATGGTAAATTTTCTACCGCCGTTTGTTACGAGTTGAATTAATCTAAAAGCAAAATAGATGCGTAGCACGAGTACTCATGACGTAAGCAATAAAAGGCATAACTTAAAATTATTAAATTTTAATGTGCGGGACCGCCCTATTATCAAATTAACTGCATACGTAAAGACAAATGAGTTAGCTTCAAGTGAAGAGCAATCAGAATCAGAGGCGGCACCAACACAGGTTTCTGAAGTTTCTGAGTCTTTTTTATCATCACGGTTTATTGTCCATTGTGCCACTTTTGGACGTTAAAGTTGCAGCAGGAGAAGAAATAAATAGTGTGAACGAACCTCGTCTATTTTGTGCATTTTCTTGATAACTGTGTTGTATTCGTACTTATATCGGCCTCTGGGAGATTCCAATAATACATATAATGAAAGGGTTTATTGTAGAACCTCGGATGTACAGGATTATTATTAGTACACAAAAATCGAGAATCGGGATAATACAACACACTGTAGGGTTTTAAGCACATATATAAGTTATGGGTTGTAATTAACGTCCGGTAATTTAATGCAGTTTGCAGATTAAGGAAATACTAAATGCTCGATAAATAAATAAAAAATGCAGGATCAAATAATGGAAAATGCCTTATATTTTTTATAATATCTCATTATACAATATCCTATTTGTACGCTAAATTCTGGTCAGTATTTTACTGAAATATGCACTATAAAAATATATAATTGCTCGATAATTTACGTTCACTATTGAATTAAATTTCGCATTTTACAGTATTAAATTAGAAAAAAATATACAAATGCTAGATAAGTCATGTTATCTGTTACATCAAATTTGCGTATTATAATAATTTGAAATACCTTATATCGCATCTCAAGTAAACAGCGGCTTGTCGCGTCTATTTCGCAACGCTAATCCTTATTCTGTTCGGCGCAAAAAAGCAAAAGCAATTTCAATTGGAAAGAAGAGACCGCGTGGGCGACCAGCCAAATCTAAAAGAGCTTTTTTAGTTCAATAGGTAAGTGACATTTTTTCAATGATCATACCTACAGTAATGTTTAAAAGTGTTGTGCAGCTACTGTTTCAAAGCTGATGGAGAGGCCATTTTTATTGAAGGCGAGTACCTATTCTTTCACCAGCAATTTTTCATTTAATATTTACCGAGCATTTATTATATTTTACCGAATATTTACTAATTGAGGAACATTTGTTAAATACCAGTGGCGTACGTTATTCGGCACTTTTGAGGGAATAATTATTACTTTATGGTTGATACAGGTAAACTGATTTTTGTAGGTTTCTAAGGGATTAAATAAAAAGTGAAGAATTCGTGCAAAACCTAACCACATCATATCAATTATTTGAAAAGAAGTATTAAATTATTATGTCGATTATAACATTTTTTTCAAGGTCTGCAAATGCATGAGATTGAAATTCAGATCCAGGCGTTGCTATATTATTATACAAGCAGTTTGTTGTAAATATTGTAATGCTAAGATACATTATATTGTAAAAAAAAAGATTGGAGAAGATGGATTCCATAAAAATCTTCTGACAGAAATAATTTTATTGACAAGAGAATAGTGTCTCGTTATTTTGTATGCTGTTTGCCGAGCAACAATAATAATATATTCTCCAACATTCCTTTTTTATCCAAAATCACTTCATACCCTATTTTCTTCCACCTTCCATCTTCACCACTGTTTTAATTCATTCATATCTACGAGACTATGATTCATTGGTAATTGGTATTTGTAGGTACCATTAGGAGTTGCAGTGCATGCTATAAATGCAGCTAATGTAAATAATTATCTTCATTATGAAACGTTGCTATCTTGCTATGCTAGATGGTTAAACTGTCTGTATAAATCTCACTTGAAGCATATTAAAGTAATTGATAAATGATAAATGAGCGTTATATTACAGTACGTGAAATCTCATTTAAATTAAAGGTCAGTGAATAACGTTTACACCTTGTTCGGCGTTATTTTACTTTGTTCGGTTTATTAACGGTATTTAATGTTTGAGCGCTAGATGATCTGTTGTATTATAATTAATGGACGTTAACTGCAGCATATTCTATTTCTTTGCTTCAGCACTGGTTGTTTCAGCAAGTAAGTGTGTCAAAATGGTTTAAACGCTTTATCTATAGTAATTTGTTTACTGCCAATTATTATAATGTCGAATTTTCCAGGAACTACTCCCAGCTATATCGAATGTGGGCCTCAATGGGGAATGTGTGCAGATCCATTTTTTTGTTCTGAAAAGTACGACTATCACGAAATTGCAGTTTGCCCCAACGATGGAGAAGTGTGTTGTAGACAAGGTTGTCATAAGTAGTGCGATTATATTCGTTGCTCCTTTGTAATCCACAAACAGATAACTGCGTTTAATAAGATAAAAATCTAGATTTTCAAGGTTGTTACAATTTGCGACCTTACTTATATTTTCAAAGACACTGGTGTCTGTTTGACATATTGTGTGAACTCTACCTGAAGCTCAACACTTGGGTATTCACTATAATATATCACGCGAGTGGATAATTCAATTGAATATTTGGTATGGTAGATGTTAGTGAAACAATAAAAATAGGTAAAATATCTTTTTAAGTTAAACGGTTTTATGTTAAACATACATTGCAATGTTTAAGATAAATGTACTAAAAACCAAAAAATAATAAAATAGATACAGTCGTGGGAATTATAAACATATGCATAGACTAGACTAAAATAAAACCGTGGGGCACGTCAATTGTCTACAATCGTTGATTAAAATGTTTGTTTTGTAATGTGCCCCACGGTTTTATTTTAGTCTAGTCTATGCATATGTTTATAATTCCCACGACTGTATCTATTTTATTATTTTTTGGTTTTTAGTACATTTATCTTAAACATTGCAATGTATGTTTAACATAAAACCGTTTAACTTKAAAAGTTTTTTTACCTATTTTTATTTTCTAGTTTTTAGTTTTTATTTCGCATTCTGTTTAATTCATTTAGTGCTTCATTATTGCAAGGTTTCTTGCCCGTTAGTTTATTGCAGTCCAACTCCTCTATACGTAGTCCCTGCAAAGATCTTACTCTACTAAGAGCCACGTAGGCTTGACCTTCTTCAAACAGTTTCGCACCTAAGTATACGACTGCGTGATCCACAGTGCTGCCCTGCATTTTATTATGTATTGTAGAAGCCCATGATAGTATTAAAGGCAACATTCTTCTTTCAGCCGTCCCGTAATTGTACTTAGCTGGAAACTGTATGGCTTTCGGGTGTATAAGATGTACTCCGTCTCTTGCCAAATCAATTCGGACGGAAGGTACATCTGTTGCATACATCTGAGTTCGACGAAATTGAGGCCAAACGATTTCGTTGATGTAGCCTATAGCGCCATTTACTAATCCCTTTGAAACGACAATATTGGACCGTAGCATGGCTTTTGCCCCCACAAATATTTCCAGTTCCGCTGGTAAACCCCCAGTTTTTTGATACCCATATTGGTGAGATTGATAAAAAATTGTTATCAGCCATTTGGTAGCGGCGGCCATCTTAGATTTCAATTTTGCATAGTAAATTGTATTCTACTTGTTGAGACCTTTCATTTGATACCCATGTTGATGGGATTGATAAAACCTAAGTTATCCGCCATTTTGTAGAGGCCGCCATCTTGGATTTTAATTTTATATAGTACATTGTATTCTACTGTTTGAGCACTTTCATTTGATACCCATATTGATGGGATTGATAAAACCTACGTTATCCGCCATTTTGTAGCGGCCGCCATCTTGGATTTCAATTTTTTATAGTATATTGTATTCTGCTTATTGAGCCCTTTCATTTGATACCCATATTGATGGGATTAATAAAACATAAATTATCTGCCATTTTGTAGCGGCGGCCATCTTGAATTTATAATGATAATGAATAAACATAATTGTATTGTCACCAAAATCCAAAGTGTATACAAAATTTCAGATTAATCGGTTGACAGGAAGAGGGTGAAATTTGAATTACTAAATTTGACCCAAGAATAAATAATAAATAAAACAAACGGGGTGAGCTAAATAAAACCGTTTAAAAAAATGAGTCACTGCACGGGGATCTGTAGACGAGGTTGGCATATTTGTTGTTCCTTTGTAATCCACAGATAACTGCGTTTAATGAGCTAAAATCTAAATTTTCAAGGTTATTACGATTTGCGAGCCTACTTATATTTTCAAAGACATCGGTGCCTGTTGGACATATTGTGTGAGCTATATCTGAAGCTCAACACTTGGGTATTTACTATAATATCTCACGCGAGTGGATATTCAATTAAATATATTGTATGTTAGACATTAGTGAAACGAAAAAATTGCTTTAAAGTTGTCGTGTCTGTAATATGTGACTGCAGGGGGATCTACCTCGCAAAGGAAACTCGGATGTGAAATAGCCCAAACAATTTTTGACTAATAGTATACTTGCAAGCAACGATCTATGAGAGTGACTTATGCAGAGGGTTTTACAGCTTGATGGTCGGCCGTCGTCAAGTATTGTATTGTAAATGAGGGTTTTTACAGGCTTATGGGCGGCCGTTCTAAACTATTAGAATTAGTGGCAGGCTTCAAAGTTCCTAAATGGGGCGTATTCAAAAAAAATTAATATATATATATATATATATATATATATATATATATATATATATATATATATATATATATATATATATATATATATATATATATATATATATATATATAATAAAGCAATAAAACATACAAAATCTTATAACAAATTTTATTTAATGCAGACCTGATGCTAACTGGCACGATGCGCGACCAATTTTTTATGTGATACTTTATTGGGTTTAAATTTTCAGATGTATAAAATAAAAGCCTTTGCACATCAAACGAATTTATACAAATTTACTATAAAAAATTACAAATTAGTAAGTAGAAAATTATTTACATTTGTTACAAAAAATTTACAATTGTGCACAGTAAAATTTATACACGGTATAGATTATGTTCATTACAGCTTGTTAATAAGAAAGTCACAAACTAAACAAATTACTCACTATCACTTTCACTGCTAAAATCACGATTAACTCCTATTATTAATTCTTGTACATGATTCGCTCTGTACCGATTTTCAATGTCCAGTACATCCCGCACTGAATTTCTCCATGCATCGACACTTGTTATTTCAGTTTCTGTCTAATTTTTTGCAGCATTTCATTGCTAAATTTTCCACCGGTGTTCCCTCGTCGAATTCTATGTTTCAACTGCCCCCATATCATTTCAATAGGGTTAAAAATGCAATGATATGGTGGTAATCGTAGAATGGTGTGTCTACATTCAGAAGCGAGAATGTCAATTTTAAGTGTCTTCAAAAATTTTTTTGTCATACATTAAAAGCTATTAGATGAGAAATATTTGTAGTTGAAATAATAATGTTTATTGATTTATGTGTACGGAAAAAGATCTAAAAAGGCCTAAACACAATTTTTGGATACGGTCCACTCCGGTGCAAAACAGTGGAACGTGCCGAACCCGTCTGTTATTTACGACTGCTGCAGGTAATACTTATAAACCATTGTGAGCGGTAATCGGCTGTTCGTATAATGAGTCTCGTAGATCGTTGCTTGCAAGTATACCTATAATAATTTTCTATTTCGGTCTAACTAGTATGTAATTTTTATTGGCATCGCACAAGTTAAAGCGTCCGACCGGCCTGGCGTTTCCTTGCAGTCGACCGCCTGGACCAAGCAGCAAAACTAATATTTTTGGTTACAAGTTGCGCAAACACCGTTACAGATTTTGTCACAAAAATAAATGTGTTTATAGATTAGATGTTGTTAGAGTTCCGCACTCTGCCTGATCATCAATTAATAAAACAGGTATTTAGAAATTATGAGTTAAAACGACTGTACTTTACCGACAGTTTGACAATTTTTTTACAAAGTATCTATACAATTCACGTACAATTTTGCAAAAAATTGGTTGAAACAGATATTACGTTTTTGAAGGCGTAATTTGTAATCAAAGTTGCTTAAAATGCAGTCGTATTTTCGCAGGGTACGTCTCCCTTAAGTCCTGTTCTGAAACATTTCACTCAGCTGTATTAGAAGGAACAACTTATTTAGAATTTAATATTATGTAATTTGGTATTAATACACTATTACTGAAGTTTTTGTTTGTAGAAGTTACCAAATTCAATATATGCAGGATGTACAACGGGGAATGCGTTGAAAAATGCGAACAAGATGATATAATAGATAATAAGGATATGTGCCCGCCGTCATACACCTGTTGTTTGGTGTAATGAAAAATAAAGGAAGTACACGATAAGAATTTGCTTAATATTTTTTAAGTTATGCACTTCCTCAGTAATAATGTAAGTTGGACAGCATTTTTATAATTTGTTTAAAGTATGTTTCCCTGTGACATATTGTAATACTTCAAGTGAAGTCTAAGTGAATTATTCTCTGCATCTGTGATATTCAGGCTGTATTGATTTAAAGGCTTTCATATGTTATGCGACAGTCAAAACCAAAGCTATATAATTGTTATAAAGGAGTTGTTAACCACTTCTAAGAGGGCTTCTTAATCTTCTTTCATTTGACACATCTTTACAATCTACTTTTTTAAGAAATAATAAAGCCATTTAAATGCTTTAGAAGCAAGCAAGAAAGAAAAATTTCCAGAGACGTTGGTTTAGACGGAGAGGACCTATTGAATGGTAAAAAAAGGTCTCCTGACCTTACACCGGCAGAAATGTTTTATTGTTGTTTCGATTATTTCCTTCATTACCATGCATCTCTGAGTGCATGGGTGGTTTTTAACTGTAATGCGAGTATTGTTCCGATGATGTACGTTTCTAAATAGACTAATATCTAGAAACATTGAGGTTTTTTTTTATTTTTAGCGTAAATCGTATGACATTATTGTAATTGTTCTATTTACCAACGCAAGATACCCTATGTTAATAATTCAGAACTAGGAACTTTGAACTTACGCAATCCGTATATTACCCCAGAACTACTCATAGGAATCTCATAACAATATTTTTATTTATATTCATAACTAACTAACGTTTTTATTTGCAGAAATTGCCCAGTCCAATATATGTAGGACTTTTGGGGGAGAATGCACTGAAGATTGTCATCAAGTTGATATAATAGATGACATGGATATGTGTCCGCCAACATATACTTGCTGTCTGGTGTAGCCGAAAAGTAATAGAGGAAATATAAGACAAATACTAATTTATAACTTTTTCTAATTATTGACTTCCTCAGTAATAACGAATTAAAACTGGATTACATGTTTTATGATTTGTTTAAAGTATGTTTGCAATATGCCATCTTCATTATTCCGTGCTACTGTAGTCCCTTTTACGACATTAATTTTGTGAGAAGATCGCCAAAAGGTGAAGAGGTATTGAAATACTGGAAAAGATAGATACATACCAACAAATACCATTATGGCAACTTAGGATCGAAAATAATACCTAAAGCCTTAGAGTGATCAACTCGAACAAGAACATAACTGACAATGTGATAGTAGTAGGAAAACATTAAATTTGAAGGTGTATGTTTTCTTGCACTTAGATTTATTAAGGGACAAACGATGATTGCACCATGATGACATCTGATTATAGCTTATTGAAGGAGAATACAATCTGAAACAGAATTGATTTCAAAATAAAATTTGAACTCATCACCGTATAAAAATTTTTTGCTGGAAACTACCCGAGAAAATCATTTATAAAAATAACAAGATCAGTAGAAGCCCTAGGTTCGACGGCTTGAGAAGACGGAGGGGTGAAATTCTGACAACGGACCATAGAACATCTGTCTGTTAGGTAGAAAATTAACAGTGCAATCAACGCATCGGTAAATCCACAACCACATATCAACTCAACTTGATAGAAGGCTTTTTGGTAATTTCTATAATCAACGTTTACTTGAGGCCTCGCGTATCTAAATCTTAAAACCCATCTTGTGCAAAAGTGAAAAGATCAAATATTGTGAATTTGCTTTGCATGAATCTGTGTAGCCAAAAGTGTTTACAATGTCCTTTGGATTAAAAAGTACGTACTATTATTATAGATTTACAGTTTTATATATAATAAAGATCAAGGAGACAAATTTGTTTCAACCTTCTTCAGCCTTAAATTTAATGTTAATAGTAAATTGAATAAACTTGGTGTTGCTTGTTGTAATGGGTATATAATAATTGTATTTATGATCGATGAATCCTCAATTTTTAGTAATTAACTTGAAAAACAGCAGAAGGCTATAATAATATGAAGGATACGATTAAGCAGTATCGCAATCGAAGAATAACTAGTTAGTAAGTAGTAAACATTTGATACGTACCACGTACGGGAAGGAAGAATTTAATTTAATGATTAAATGCTGAAAATGCATACAACCTGACATCCTAGTACCGTTAGTAAACTCAAACATGGCGGTCGAGTCAGCTATAAGGCTGCAGTTACATTGCATACATAATAAAATAAAAACTGTTTAATTTGTTTCTGTAGGTTCCATCAGTAAACTAATTTCCAAAAAGATGCATGCTTATGCTACGCTGTCTGCATCGCAACCAATTCCATTACGCTATAATGGCAGCTAGGTGGCTTTGTCATTCTGTGAGTGTACTGATGACAGATGGCACTGCCATCTAAATTTCTATTTACATCATACCAAGCTGTTAGTTTATAGGCAAAACCAAACCAAACCAAACCTTGGCAACTCTGTTGTTTAGTGACCAGTCGCGAGTAGTGTTGTCGTCGTTTTTCGATTGATGCCGAGTTGGCGCAGTTTTTGCTGCAGTCGGTTTTGAGGGTGAATTGTGCGACTTACAGCCATTGTGGTGTTGGTGTACAGCTAAGTACAATATACAGTGATAAGTACTGACTTCTATGAATTCTATAGGTTGTCTGGAATTATTTGAAAACAGATTTAAGATTCTTATGTCTCCAAAAGTATTGCGTCTAATGCTATCTTTCATATCTACGAGACTGTAATAGTAATTGGTATTTGGGTATTTGCCATGAATTTATATTTTATTAAATTGCATATTAATAGGTAGCATTTAATCCACAAAACAGCTGTGACAGCTTATAAATTCGAAAAAAAAATGGATCGTAAGATGTATTTTTAATATTAAAAATGTCAATATTTAAAGGGACCGCCAAAACGCGAACATATTGGCCGTGACGTCAAATCTCTTGTAAATGGCCGCTTGTTTACATCTGGGGTCAGCGTGTCACGCGTCAGCCTCAGCCCGTCAATTTATCAGTTTGTTGTTTGCCTTAATTTTGTGACAAGCGAATCAAAATACGCCAAGAAAAAGTGAAATACTCATGTGTTATGAATTCTGAAGGCATGTTCATTGTTATGAAATTTGTGTACTGCGACGAGCGGTTCAACGCGGCGGAGATGAGTAACGTAAATGCAACAGCATAAGTGAACTTTTTATCAAATTAACGTAGCATTGATAATTTGATCACGGTGAGTTGTTGGAAACATACTATTTGTAAATATAAAAATGTAAGAATAAAAAATGTACGCTAAACTTGACATTTATTTTAGAGGTGGGAATAAATATAAATTGCCATTTATTTTCGGGGCTCTTGTAGCTCGTTTCCGGTCTGGCTAACAGTAGAATATATGGGGAACAACGTCGTCCTTTATTATAACATTTCCATCTATCCACTTAAAACGCTTATAATTTTTCATATCCCCTTCAAGCTATAACAAAATGGAAACTGAATGGTAAACACTTATAACCCCAACAAGAATAATAAAACTTACAGTACGAATTAAGATGATCTTCACAACAGAAAAACAAACTGCGATTTCGGCATATCACGTCTAGGGGCCTTAAACGACTATTTCATACGTTGATAATCTCTAGGAACGGTTACAAAACTTTTGTTAGCTGTACTGACTGAAGTACTTTTATAACCATGTACAAAACAGCGCTTGTTTTGTTTTTCTTACATAATAGATGCTTGTAAAACTATACAAATAACTTTTTGGTACGACGTCTCACACCGTCCTTTCAATAAACACCACACAAAAGCTTTTCCAATACAAGAATGACAGATACTACACCATTAAACACCACGCTCCTCGGTAATGTTTACATGACACTTGACGTCACGAGTTGAATAACCTTGGATAGAAGCGTTTTGGCGGTGATTCCTAAGATTCGAATTTCAGACTTAAAATTCTCTACCTACAAATATTTTTTTTTAACATGGCATACGATATATATGCACTTCAAGATGCATTACATAATTTTCAAAAAAATGATAATACCCATTTGTAGGTACCATTAGGAGTTGCAGCGCATGCTGCAAKTACAGCTAATGCAAATAATAACGTTATTATCTTCATTATGAAATGTTACTATCTTGCTATGCTAGATGGTTAAACTGTCTTTATAAATCTCACTTGAAGCATATTAAAGTAATTGATAAAAGATAAATGAGCATTATTTTGCAGTACGCGAAATCTCATTTAAATTGAAAGGGCTTCATTAACGCGTTTTATTAAAATTTCCATACATACACAAGTTGGATACAGTTTGTTCGGTCTTATTTTATTTTGTTCGGTTTATTAACGATATTTAATGTTTGAGCGCTAGATGATCTGTTGTATTATAATTAATGGACGTTAACTACAGCATATTTTATTTATTAGCTTCAGCACTGGTTGCCTCCGCAAGTAAGTACGTCAAAATGATTTAAACATTTTATCTATAGTAATTTTTTTTACTGTCAATTATTACAATGTCGAATTTTCCAGCAACTACTCCCAACTATATCGAATGTGATCCTCAATGGGGAATGTGTGTAGATCCATTTTTTTGTTCTAAAGAGCACAACTATCACGAAATTGCAGTTTGCCCCAACGATGGAGAAGTGTGTTGTAGACAAGGTTGTCATAAGTAGTGCGATTATATTCGTTGCTCCTTTGTAATCCACAAACAGATAACTGCGTTTAATAAGATAAAAATCTAGATTTTCAAGGTTGCTACAATTTGCGACCTTACTTATATTTTCAAAGACACTGGTGTCTGTTTGACATATTGTGTGAGCTCTACCTGAAGCTCAACACTTGGGTATTCACTATAATATATCACGCGAGTGGATAATTCAATTGAATATTTGGTATGGTAGATGTTAGTGAAACAAAAAAAATGAGTGACTGCACAGGGATCTACCTCGCAAGTGAATCTCAGCTCAACTAGACCAAAGAACTACTACTAATATAATAATTTGCTATTTCGGTCTAACTAGTCCAAGCTAAACCAGCGGCCCGGCGGAGCCCTAAGTGAAGATTATTTTTCGTCAATATACTGGTATATAGGGTGACAATGACATTCAAGTCAAGTCAAGTAAATAAGTGATCTCACTGACATTTTGTCTATCTTTAACAAAGAGCTAGCCTATTGTAAAAATTCTTCTCAGTAATAAAATATTTACGGTACCTGCTAGAAACAAGGAAACATTTTTTAAACATATTTTAAAATAAATCTTTTTCGAAAAATTTTATTGAATTTGCATTCCTGCAACAATGGATTTTTTTTATAGAAGATTTGATTTTAGCTATAGTTTCATTCTTATTTTTTTTTTGCTTCATTTCGTGCTACTAGCCTACATATCTATCTCTATCATGTGGTGTTCCTGTTTTCTTATTTTTTCAGACTTCTTTCTTTGTTTTAATTTTTTTTTAATTTCTTCTGTCCGCCAACTTGTTCTTTTATATTTTGTATTAACCGTTTTTTTCTCCGCATACCCCCTTTGCTGTTTTTTTATTATTTATTTTACTGTATTCTGTTACTGTATTGTTGTTCCTTTTTGTTCTTCTCTTTCTAATTTTCTATTTTAGTAGGTTTTGTGCCCTTCCTTGAATGTATTATCGTTCAGCTTGCTTATGTCTATTTTTCTGTTATTACCTACCTTCCCCAGTTTATTCTTTGCCACTAAAAATTTGTGCTGTGTTCTTAATTCAGCACTTCTGAAGACTCTCACCTCTTCTACTTGTTGTCTTACTTCCTTATTGTGCATAATGTAATCTATGATACTCCTGGCGTCTCTTCCCTCTGACACAAAGGTCCAATTGAGAATACTTTTATGAGGGTACCATGTATTTCCATATTTGGGGGCTATTATTTTGGTGCATTTCGGTCGGGTTATTGCATTGAAATTAATTGTATTACGAGTATTTCACAGTTAGTTGTTAGTATACCGATATTTTGCTAGATCCGCTATGACTTCTGACCGCACAGGCTGGACCAAGTGTTAGAACACTAACAAACGTAGGCTAGACCTAATACGGAAATGTAATGCAAAAAATTAATGCCAAAATAACGTCACAATGTGCGTAGGCTTAAAATCCATATTAAACTTTCCGTTTACTTCTCCTTTTGGGCCTAGGGCCCACCTTGCGACTAGTACCGGGGCCCGTGAATGCTCTCGCCGGCCCTGCTAATCAATAATTGGGTATTTGCCATGTATTTATATTTTATTAAATTGCATATTAATAGGTAGCATCTAATCCACAAAACAGCTGTGACAGCTTATAAATTCGAAAAAATTAATCGTAAGGTGTACTTTTAATATTAAAAATGTGAATATTTAAAGGGACCGCCAAAACGCGAACATATTGGCCGTGACGTCAGGTGTCTCGTAAATGGCCGCTTGTTTACATCTGGGGTCAGCGACCCACGCGTCAGGCTCTGTCCGTCAATTTATCAGTTTGTTGTTTGCGTTCATTTTGCGACAAGCGAATTTAAATACGCCAAGAAAAAGTGAAATACTTATGAGTTATGACTTCATTGTTATGGAATTTGTACATCGACGAGCAGTTCAACGCGGCGGAGATGAGGAACGTAAAAGCAACAGCATAAGTGAACTTTTTATCAAATTAACGTAGCATTGATAATTTGATCACAGTGGGTTGTTGGAAACATACTATTTGTAAACATAAAAATGTAAGCATCAAACATGTACCCTAAACATGACATTTATTTTAGAGTTCAGAATAAATATAAATTGCCATTTATTTTCGGGGCTCTTGCGGCTCGTTTCCGGTCTGGCTAACAGTCGAATATATGGGAAACAACGTCGTTCTTTATTATAATGTTTCCCTCTATCAACTTACAACGCATATAATTTTTCATATCCCCTTTAAGCTATAACAAAATGGAAACTGAATGGTAAATACTTATAACGCCAAAAAGAATAATAAAACTTACAGTAAGAATTAAGATGATTTTCACAACAGAAAAACAAACATTGCGATTTCGGCATATCACGTATAGGGGCCTTAAACAACTTTTTCATACTTTGATAATCTCGAGGAACGGTTACAAAAATTTTGTTAGCTGTACTGACTGAAGTACTTTTATAACCATGTACAAAACAACATTTGTTTTGTTTTCCATAGTAATAGATGCTTGTAAAACTACACAAATCACTTTTTGGTGCGACCTCTTACACCGTCCTTTCAATAAACACCACACAAAAGCTTTTCCAATACAAGAATGATACTACACCATTAGACAGCACGCTCCTCGGTAATGTTTACATGACACTTGACGTCACGAGTTGAATAACCTTGGATAGAAGCGTTTTGGCGGTGACTCCTAAGATTTGAATTTCAAACCTGGAATTCTCTACCTACAAATATTTTTTTCTTTTTTTTTTAACATGGCATAATATATATGTACTTCAAGATTCATTTTACGTAATTTTCAAAAAAAGGCATAATACCCAATTGCTATTGCTATCACACAGGTTAATGCGTCCGACCGGCCTGACGTTATACAGGAGCGAGTGAGAACGTTGATACGTTTCCTTGCAGTCGACACCGCTACGGATTTCGTCACAAAAATACATATATTTATAGATTAGCTGTTGTTAGAGTTTCTTACTGTGCCTGATCATCAGTTAATAAAACAAGTATCTAGAAATTGTGAGTTAAAGCCAATCTTTGCAATTCACTTAAAATTTTGCAACGTAGGGAACTAATATAGAATAATCTCTTTGGAAAAGAAATTGGTTGAAACAGATATTGAGCCTTTTGAATTCGTAATCTGTAACCACAAAGATGCTTAAAATGGAGCCGTATTTTCGCAGGGTAGATCTCCCATAAGTCCTGTTCTGAAACATCTCACTCATTTGTATTAAAAGGAACAGTTCATCAGGAATTTAATATTATGTATTTTGGTATTAATACATTATCACTGAAGTCTTTGTTTGTAGAGGTTGCCAAATTCAATATATGCAGGATGTACAACGGAGAATGCGTTGAAAATTGTGAACAAGATGATATAATAGATGACAGGGATATGTGCCCGCTGTCATACACCTGCTGTCTGGTGTAATGAAAAAATGAAGGGAGTAGATGATAAATTCTGATTAGTATTTTTTTAAGTAATAATGTAAGTTGGATTGCATTTTTATGATTTGTTTAAAGTGTGTTTTACTGTGACATAGTATCTAAAAACATTTTAAACCACAATTGAGAAGTCATTTGTAGTTGTATTTCTTGTGACTATTGTCTTAGTATAATCATCTTTAGATGTGCCAAATGGTAGAACATCAACACGGAACGGAAGGTAGCCGATGTTAATAATTCAGAACTCGAAGCATAGTGCTTACGCAATCCGTATAATACCCTAATAAAATCATCGGAATCACATAACAATATTTTTATTTCTATTCATAACTAATTAACATTTTTATTTGCAGAAATTTCCCAATCCTATATATGTAGGACTTTTGGGGGAGAATGCACTGAAGATTGTCATCAACTTGATATAATAGATGACATGGATATGTGCCCGCCAACACATACTTGTTGTCTAATGTAGCCCAAAAGTAATAGAGGAAATACAAGACAAATACTAATTTATAGCTTTTCTAATTATTGTACTCTTGACTTCCTCCGTAATAACTTCAAGTGAGTTTGTGAGAAGAGGTATTGAAATATTAGAAACGACGCGCTCACAATTACCATATTATGCAATAAAAGAAATCCTTCTGTCTCAAACTGTAACGAGGGACAAAGAAATGTACTTTGACTAAAAATTCTCGACAGTAGAAGATGTCATACAGGGTTTCTATAAATGGTAAAATGGTTCATGCAACGCCGGCGGCGTCGATTTCTGCATTCTTTGTGCCGCCTTTTTGCAACTGCTGCCAAGCTACAATAAGCACTGCGATCATCCAACATCAATAGTCGTGAAGGTTGCAGACCAAGTTACAGTCACGAAATTGATGGCTTTGTTAGATTTTCCAACAATTTATGATTCTATTTTTCTTTCAAAGGTAAGGAATTAGTATTTCTGAKAAGAAAAATAGAACAAACTTTAAATGTTATGTAAAAGAAAATATTTGTATAAAATAAATATTTCCTTAATTTAAACAAGTCAATTATTAAAAACAAGTAAATTAGTGCCTTACTATAAATAAAAAGTAATTATTGTCATTAAGGACATAACATTTAGTAAATAAATCATAATTGCTTACATTTAATAGTGTTTTTCTGATATATAACAAATTAGTTATTCGAAAACTAACTAATGAATTGCAAAAGAGCATGCTGATGCCCTCGGCGCCATCAAAGCGGAACTCTGCAGAGAACAACGGGAGCATCCCTATCCCCACCACCCAACAATAATAATGAAAATACACAAATTGTCTCTCGCAAGTAACATTTCCTTTCGAAGAATAAATGTAATGTTAATTAATCACAACAGATAATTTGGTAAACTTTTTAACCAAACTTGATTGCTGTAATGAATGGTATAGGTAATTTCCAAATATTTTATTGATTTTAAATAAAAACGCATTTTTATTCAAACAAAAATAAGCTAAATAATACAAATATTTTCCGGGCAAAATCATTTTCTTGAATGTAAAGAAAACTTTTTCTCCGAGCTTTTTTGTTTGTTTTTCACTTTTCGGTTACTTACACTGGAAGTTAATGTGATTTATTTGCAACATAATTTAACACTATTCGAATTACAAAATTTTATCAAAAGTTTAAAATATACTCTAACTTTTCTAGTAATCTCAGATTAGAAAAACTGAGACAATAAACTAAAGGTTTTTCTGGATAATACATATTAAAAGAAAGTAAAGTGAAACGAGTGTGTTTCTGCACGCATCCTATAAATATATAGGAAACTAAACCAGGCTAGATAAATCTCATGAAATGGGACTGCATGCGTTGAAACTTTTTGCAATTTCAAATGAAAAATTGGTTTGGCAATATAAACACTCAATTATGTAAGAGTTTAAAGTGATAAACATATAAGTAAACCTGAATTTACAATTTACGCTCAATTATTATATTTACAGTTGCAAATGATTAAAAATAAATGCTTGGGGACCTTCAAATACCTACACTGTTCTAACGAATACAAAAAAAAAACAACAACACAAAAACTGTTTTGGCATTTGTACAAACTATTGTTAAAAGTCGAGAACTAAAAAAAATACCACTACCAGAAAAAAGCGAGAACAAGAGAATTAGGTACGAGGATGGAAAAATTCTCGCTTCTGGCGGCACTCTAATATTTTCCAAGGTTAAAATCTGCAATTCGTTATAATGCTTTTTATTCACTGGTTGCAAAAGTTGTGTGGCGTGAAGTTTGGAAGCTATAGTGTTATTTTGCTAGAATTTTTCCAGATCCTAAATTATACCGTATTAGCTCTGGTGCAATCTATATTCGAATACCCTGCTTCAATGTTTCTTTATGAAGCTATTAATGTTATCAGTAACCAACTTCAAACAATTTTGTTTATCTTAAATGAAACGCAGAATACTTTGATTATGGCTGGCGTTGAAATTATTACTAGTTATTTTGTTATATCATCACGATGACTAAAGCCGGTAAAAATATTACTTATGTTATAGTGGTTGCGTCTCTGTGTCTACTGGCAGGTAAAAAGATTTTGATTTAGTTGTTGTGTATCAAATGGTTGTATACTAACAGTCAAACAGATAAATGGCTTTATGTAAAACTGATGACATATTCAGGTTTTAAGAGCACTTAAAGTATCGACGGGCGAACAAAGAATCGATATATTACTATTTGTTAAAATGTACAAAAGGTTGAAAAATTTTTGAAAGCGTAACTAAGTCGAACTAACAATAATAACAAGAAATTAGACACTGCTGGTCAAGTCGCTTTCATGGGGAATCAGTATCCACTTCAGAGTTCATTCAGCTTATGTTTTAAAAAATCTTAGTACCAGTTAATTTTGTTTTAATTTCTTTATCTTTTGATGCAATGTTGGATTCTGCTACCGGCTTTGGGTTATATACGAGGCATGTTTTTTAAGTAAGTACCGTTTTGGAATTAAAAAAAGACGTGCAAAGATATCGCAATAATTTTATTTTACATGAAAGCCTGTACCTTAATCTACTTTTCTACATAATTTCCGTGAATATTGAGGCACTTGTCATAATGTGGCACCAGTTTTTGAATACCCTCCTCATAAAATTCTGCCGCCTGACTTGTTAACCACTGTATCACAAATGTTTCGACTTCGTTATCGTCTTGAAGACGCTGACTACCCAGGTGTTTCTTCAAGTGCAGGAACAAATGGTAGTCGCTGGGCGCCAGATCAGGGCTGTATGGAGGATGATCTAGAGTTTCCCATTTAAAAGATTTGATGAGATCTTTGGTCCGATTAGCCACATGTGGACGGGCATTGTCATGCAGCAAAACGATACCCTTACTCAACTTGCCACGTCTTTTGTTCTGGATTGCACGACGCAGATTGTTCAATGTCTTACAATAAGACGCTGCATTGATTGTCTCATTACGAGGCAGAAACTCCACTAGCAATACTCCTTTTCTGTCCCAAAAAACTGTGCACATGATTTTCCGGGCAGAAATTGTTTGCTTAAACTTCACTTTTTTGGGTGATGATGAACGTCGCCATTCCATGGATTGTTGTTTCGACGTGTGTGACGTAGGCCACCCATGTTTCCTCACCAGTAACAATTTGGTCTAAAAAATCTTCACCTTCATTGTGGTACCGCTCTTCTACCGTTCTTCATCATGCACATTTGTGCGGCCATCTTTAAATGCTCTCACCCATTTCCTTACCATTCCATCACTCATAATGTTTTGTCCGTAAACTTCACAGATCTCACGATGAATATCGATCGGTTTTACGCCTTTAGCACTAAGAAATCGTATAACAGCCCGCACTTCACAATCGGCGGGACTCACGATTGTCGGAGGCATCTTAAACACTCAGTAAACAACGTATACAATGAAGAATCAAACTGTAATGGCTTTAGTGCAAAGACAAGAGATGTAGGTAACCAGCGCCATTCGCGGAACGCCGACCGTAGCGCTGCGGCGGCGGAATCGCAAAACGGTACTTACTTAAAAAACATGCCTCGTATTAACGCAAAGCGCAACTCATAGCAACGCCATATATTTCCAGAAGCTGATATAGATTTTCCGCAATTAAACGTAGCACGTCTTAATGATCAAACCTAATCCATATCAATTAAACTAACATATATTCACAAAGATGAGAGGATGAGACTGAGAATTCACATCGAAAATTTTATTCTTTAATGCATTTCTTTTTCTTGACAAAGTAAAAAACAATTTACCAAAAATCCTAGTTAGCTTAATGTGTTATAACTATAACACCGAGGGAATCGTATACGCAAAAAATATTTTTCAGTGCATTATCTTTTCAGTTGATATATCGTATTCGTTCTTTTTTTGTTTATTTCAAACATTTGCCAGGAGTAGTACGCATTGGTTTGCCGAATTCAATACTGTAATGCTTTCTACATTCAGAAGAGCCTTTCTTATGCGAAAACTTACAATATCGCTAACCCGATTAGGTAGTCTTGAATGTTATCGAAAGTGACCTGTTGCTACGAAGGATAACAATGTTGTAAAATTGTGTACAAATTGGTTTACTATGTCCTTTATCTAAGTTTTGAACAGTAGGCGTTCACTTTTTACTCGGTGGCTCTAAATATGCTGTTTTTTAAATTAAGTATTTTATTAATTATCTGGTGTTCTTCCACTACTCATTCCTGGAACCAGGAGTCGAAAAACATTTAGTTTTAGTGCATCGTGGACCTTCAGTAGGTGGTAACTGTCTTTTGAGTGACATTTAATTTTCTGATCTGACCTAAGCGTATGTTGTCAGCAAAACTTTTAGTCGGGTAATATTTTTATATAAAGAATAAATAGACAGTTGCTATATTTTATTTTTATGGTTTTTGCATACAATTGTACCATTACATTTTGTTCCAGTGATACTATACTGATGTTTCATCGTGGGAGAGACGTGATGGAAGATACTAATGAAAAACCCAATGTGCTCCTGAGAAAGTTGTGCAACATGGTGGCTTTAGCATATGATATCCCCACCATGATCTAGTTATTACAGTAGATGATGCTACATACAAAATTTCATTAGTATAGTTTTAATAAAATATAGATTGAAGTAACACGTAATTTAATTTACATTTTTCTTAACATCATTGACGGCTCGTCTGTAATAAAAATATGTACTACTGAAAGAGATTGAGAAACCTGGACTTACCATTTTCGTGAATTACTACGGAGTGTTATATACCTGTATTACAATTTACTTTTGTAACAAAACTTTCATACTGAATCTCTCTGAAAACAGCTTAAGTACGCTCATTTATTTTTTTGATATATGTTCAGTTTATACATGTCGGCAGGAGTGTAGTTACCCCATAAGAGTATTCTTCCGTGACTCCATAACTATTACATGAATACAAAAAAGGTTGCATACAAAACTTGGATTAATTAAAGCAGTCCGATGCTTAAGAATGTTTTTAAAAAACGCTAAACTTTTGGTTGGCTCCAATTACTGTGAGTTTGAGTAGTTTCTGAAGAAGTACGTTTATATGACCACCTCTTTATGCTGTCAATGTAATGATACTCAACTTTATAAACGAAAATTCACTGTTTAACAATGAGACCATCACAGTGAAAAGATAATTATTGCATGAATTCGGTTTTAATGAACATAGATGATATTTTAATGGATTAACAGGCATAACTATGAAATGAAAAATATTGCCAGCCTTGCCCTATTCAGAATCGCGGTCAAAGCGGCATATAATTACGAAGTAATGCTGCCGAACGCCATCCTACGCATTTGAAGCTGCATCGCTCGTCGCTCAGTATTTTCGAGCTTTAGAGCGTAATTCACAGGCCAGATTATGGCGACCAGCAGTTAATTACAATCCAAGTATTTTATATACTTATGCCCGTTTACCCATTAAAATATCATCTATGTTCATTAAAACTGAATTCAGGCAATAATTATCTCTGCAAATGCGCTGGATGGCGTTCAACAGCATTATATAGAAAACTTTGATGTATATATGCTGCTTTGACCGTGATTCTGAATAGGGCCTTGCTAACACCAATGTGACCTCCCTAGCTAACAATGACTATGAATTCATATCTTTACTCTCAAGCTCAATACTGCCATCTCATCAACGTCCTAATCGTGTTATACATTGTAGCCAGAAGCAAAACAGCACTAAGCATGCAGAGGTAACAGTAAATAACCACGTCGCACCACAGATGCTAAATAGTGATCTCTAAACCTATCAGCAATGCTCAGATACGCCATCCATTGTGTTAACCACAAGCCATTATACTACATCCAAGGATATTTAACTAATACTCAAATCCCACCACGGCATTGTTACATATTATCTCTAAAGCTATAGGTAACACTCAGATACACTAGATTCATACCAATCCAACCAATATACTAAATGCAAGGATATTTAGTGATTACTCTCGTCGAAATTTCTTTTTGTGACAACCAAGATACCTCTATACCTGGCTTTGAATGTAAAACTGACAGGAATTGGCGGACCAGAATGGAGCGTGCATATAACCGACTACTGTTTGCCCTTTCGTGGGTGGTTTCAGAGCAGAAAGCGTAAATTTGTTATAATAAGCAAACTTGAAGCTCGAAAGAATGTACATATAGTTTAGTTATGAACCTATTGCATTTTTTGTCACTTAAAGTCAAAATGACAAGTTAGAAGTTTCAGCAATTTAAATCTAAAATTATCTGTACTTGTGCCCCCAATAAGGGGGTAAATCATCTAGCGGCTCCCAATGGTGCACCCTGGGCAATGTGGTATCACGCCTAAAGAGTCTACAACTTGGCCGCTGGACCTCTTTGAGGATATCCCAGCACACAAAGCCGACAGAATTGGAAACGAAGACCATTTTAGTGTACTTATTTAGTTATATAATCTGCCGATCGCCATACGATAAATAAATAAATAAATAAATAGGAGATACCAATGCAGCACAGATTTTCACCTAGAGGATCGTCTCCCGGCTCCGATCTAGAAGAAGGCGTGTGGGAATGTCGACCTCTTCGGTCGGTATTTAGTGTGGTGGATTCCAGGTCCGCTCTGCACTGGTTATCGCAGTGGGTCGGTTCCAAGGGCAGGTCTCGCCCCGTCGTTGTGATAGCCGTCCGAGTGGTGAGTTCCCCGGGCGTACAGCTCGTGGCCATGCGCTGTTACGCGSGTTTGTTCTCGGAGATGAGGTCTACGTGTTGAAGGAGYGCAAAAGATTGGACTTGGCGTCAGGGGTCACCTTTTTCACAAGGGAATTAGCGTCACGATGGGGGTTGCTAAGGGGTCACTTCACCCAGAAAACGAGTTTAGCGTCACGATTAGCACTTCCTCAGGGGTCACCTCTTCCACAAGGGAATTAGCGTCACGATGAGGGTTACTAAAGGGTCACTTCACCCAGAAAACGAGTTTGGTGTCACGATTAGCACTTCCTCAGGGGTCACATCTTCCACAAGAGAATTAGCGTCTCAATGAGGATTATTAAGGGGTTACTTCGCTCAGAAGGGAGGCTCGGCGTCACGATTAGCACTTCCTTAGGGATCACCTCTTCCACACGGGAATTAGCGTCACGATGAGGGGTACTAAGGAGTCACTTTTGTCTTTAGGATGAGAGAACCGAACAGCACCTGAAAGAGATCTCAAGTGCAATCGCTGCCCTAGCTAAAGGTGGTGGGAGCCTTCAGGCACGAGCGTTAATTATATGCAAAATGATAATTAAGAGAGGCACCTAGGGGTGATATGCTTTAGTACATTATATGGTGTTTTAACGTCCGTGTCAATAAGTTATCCCGCTTGCCAATCAACGTCTATGCAAACCAAGCGATCTTGTTTCATAACCTTAAAAACAGTGTTTGACAAGTTTAGTATTAAAAACACATACATAGAAATGTTAGTCCTAAATTTTAATTTCGTGATGTCAAGGAACAACTACAAGACGTGCAGCTAACGATATTTTTATGTGTTGAACCGTTTTAATATAAAACTGGCATCTAAGTTCATAACAATAATAACAATAATGGAGCGTCAACATGGACTTTTCCGTCCCTCTCCTTCCTCTGTTAGTTTTATATTTATATGCATATGAGTGACACATAACATGTGTGCCCTGATACATTAATGTGAGTCTTTTTTTAAATATCTAATAATTATTATCAAAAGCAGTAACTACTTACAAATTACAACAAATATTGATGACACCGCTTCTTTTGTCTCGATTGTTGTACAGCATGGTCTACCTTACTTTAAATTAACTGTAAATATAGGTAGCAACGTGTTATTAATTGTTACAGTCATTAAGTGGTGTATAAAAATTCCCTCTATTGCTATCTGAATAAAAAGTAATTTGTAGACTTTTATTATAAATGTTAATTTCGTAGCGAGAACAATAACTTCTCCCAGCAGAAATCTTAGAATAGCTTAAACATATTTTCAGTGAATACATTTTGCTTAATATAGCCGTAGATTGAAACATTATTTAGGTAAGAACCTCTCCGTACTGTTAGTGGATCACCCAGTATTTATAGCTGCATTAGCATTTCACAAAATTTACGTACATTCATCGTCCTGATATTAAGTACACACACCAGGTTAATAGGGCGTGAGCAGGAAAGGCAAACAATCAAGGGTGAACTACTTTATCTCGAGTGTAACTTTTAATTCCGTTGACGTCATGTCCGATCAATGCTCTTTGTATTTTACATCACCCACACGCCCAGGTCAAGAGAAGCAAACACGCCTCGTGGTATTTGTAGACGTAGCCGTTATCAAAACCTGTAAGAACAGAAATGTAATCAAATATAAAATAAAACCTGTGTAGCTTTTATCAAGAGTACCATATCTTTGATTTTTTTGCATAAGAAAATTCATTAATGACTGCTGAATACGCCGAATATACAAAAATTTTATATATATTGCAGAGTATCGAATTGTCATATAAAAGTTCATGTACTGGGCTATTTTGAAAGTGTAGCTTGCGTAGAGTCGTCACCAAATCAGAAAATGACATAATGTCAGCATTGCGCACATGCATGGCTGATTGTGGTTTAGTGGTGTATGTACAGGGTGAGCAAGTAAGAGAGGTGGCCAGTCATATCTCATAAACCAGTAGCCCTAGAGCTTTGAGGTAAAAAATTTCTTAAGTAAAGTGGTCAAGAGAAATTGCTGGAAAATATTTTCGAGTTTGTAAAGTGACCGCTAGAGGTACTCCAAATTACAAAATTAATGTTTGTGTCATTTTTAGCCTAATAAATGTCTGCGGTATTAAACATTTTAAGATTGTTTGGACTAAAATCTACCATTTTTGTTTAGAACATTTTTTTGTCAAATGTCAAATAAAGAAGTGGGGGGCGGATTAATATTAATATAGAAAATCGCTTTCAGGTTTGGCTTGACCGATTTTAACCAACGAGGTCTCATGTTCAAGAGCTTATGTGCCTTTATAAAAAGCAATTTTAAGTGTCAGAACATAGTTTGTGTGTTGACCGCAAGAGAGCGTTCTTTGAAATTACTACKTAAYTATCAATATTTATCGAAATTTTKAAATGCAAAATTATAAGGCTGTTTACTTTATTAAATYWACAATTGAATATAGACTAAAATGGTGAAACACTTCGCTGGTTGAAATCAGTCAAGCCAAACCCAAAATATTAACGGTTTTCTATATTAATATTCACCGGCCCCCACTCCTTTATTTCACATTTAACGAAAAAATGTTCTAAACAAAAATGGTAGATTTTAGTCCAAACAATCTTAATTGCTGGAAAATATTTTCGAGTTATATTATATATTTAAGATTACATTAACTACACTTTATTTCATAAATGCCTGACTTGCCTTCTTCATCTATCTTATCTTTTGGGTTTTTTGTACTATTATTGGCGGTAAAAGCCAGTTTTAAATGAAATGGTTTTAGAAAGGAATTTTAATGAATTTGTGTTCTAAGGTAGGTGCAAAAGACAATGTGGGGGCGTTTAAAATATGTTTCTTATGTTGAATTTTCCTAAGTAAGTTATTGACTATTTCGCTGGAGTAACCATTATGAAGAGTAACATTCTTAATATATTTAAGTTCTTTTTCAAAGGTAGATTTTGATAAAGGTGAGAATGTTGGGATTCATTGAGTAAAAACCTATTTGTATTTGTATCTTTCCTGTATACGGCTGGTTTGGCTTTCTACACCACGCACTAGCCTCATGGCAGAGTACCTATCGTTTTCTAGCCTCTCCCTCTTTAGAACGAACTTTGTACTTGATTTATTTAAAAGTTACTATAAATTTTGGGGTGTTGTCTGCAGCGATGGGTATGTAGGCATAATTTGTACCGTAATAAGCTAATAAACAAACACTTAAACAATTGTGAACAACCCTCTTAACAGAATATGGCGGCGACGATTTTTCTTGTTTTCATTAAGAAGGAGTAGAAATTACACATACATCGTAATGGCAATAATTGAAGAAAACAAAAGTCGGCACCCAACTATAAAGCAATATTTATTATACGGGGTAAGGTAATGGATATTTGCAAAAACTAACTAAATATTTTGGGATACTCACTATGCTATTTTTAAAGAGACCTACAATTTGACATATAACTTTAAGTTGGAACTGGAGAAATAATGAAAATAAGAGCCTGGGGAGTTTAAGGTGGTGGACTCTGTATATGCAAATTATATTTTTAACTCTAGCTAAATATTTTTACATAAGGATGTATACGTTGCTATAAAGCTATTTTAAATACAGCAATATGTAATGTATTCAATGTTGTAAGAAACCGTATTTCATGCTCAAGACAAAATGGGTTTTTTCTGTTCTCTTGTTGCAAATTGTATAAACTTTTGCTTAGTTAAGTAAGGAGTAACTACGTATCGATCCCAGAGAACTGTGTCACCCTGTATAACTACATCCCAATTAAACCATTCATAATTAATCTCTGTTTGGGTAATTCATTCCGCTCATTTTACCGAGATAATTACTTGTGTTTCCGCTTGATATATGTATGAAGTGCGTGGTTGATGTTAATCAGGTTTTCGTCAAGCGCTACGTATAAACTGTACATATAAAGTTAGATTCCCACTAATGCAGCACGACACGATGCGTTGCAGCGCGGCGCGACACTGCACGATGCGTCATTTTTTTGTAGCTATTCCCACTTGTGCGGCAGTGTGCAGCAGAACCAGAAGTTTAATAAAACTTTATCATCATATATATTATTAATTAGATAAATATAATAAAAAATAATAATCACTATATATACAATTAATAACATACAATGTGCACGCCAGAAGTTAATTACACGTCTACATCGTCGTCATCGGACAATTTATTGATCAGCTATTGTATGTAATGAACACGAAGAAAATAAAAGAGYAGAAGAAAAAGTCGAAACCATTGGGTTCACGATATATTTCATGCAAGAATGGAACAGGGTGAATTTCACACACTTTTTAGAAAATTTCAGGAGGATGAACGCAAATTTTATAAACATCATAGAATGTCGTCCAAAAAACTCAGTGAATTGTACAATATTGTACGCATTCCACTAACGGGACATCACACAAAGTTTCGGTTGAGCATCCCACTTCTGTTCGGCGCAAGKAGCAGCGTGCGTCAATTGACGCATGGAAACGTACACCGGTGAATTGAAATTTTGCTGCAGCGTACCGCGCCGTGCTGCAGCGGACCGTGCTGCTTAGATGGGAACGGTATCATTTAAATACCTGCAAACAATTGTAAGCAGCATTTTGCTGCATCGTAACGCGCCGTGCCGTGCCGCACCGTGCTGCGTAAGTAGGAATCGGCCTTTATTAGTGTGTGCCTTGGAGGAATAAATAGCAGCTTCCATTTTTTTCACATAGACCACACCACACTAACGTTTGGATTATAAAACTAACAAGAATATTGTTAAGTTCATTTATTATATGTTGGAAATCAGTAGTGAAGTGCATGTGTGCAAGGATGTTCGAGTATGAGAGGTATAGAAAAAGAGAGGTATAGGAGTGTAGTCGGCATGTTACGCGTTTTGTCTGTGAAAATAAAAGGTGTTAAAAACAAAGTTCAGTATTATTGTAACCGCAATATAAAGACGCGTCCATTGAATAATTAAAGAAACAGCAATGAATGCMTGATATTAATGTGCAGCAAGTTTCCCAATAGAATCCACCGCTGTCGCATTATCTTTCCCTTATGCGATGAAACTCCTTTTTTATGGTTTAGGTTGCTGTCAGAAGAACTTTTCTAATTATTATAATTAAAAATATTATAATTTATTAATTGATACCTAGTTTCCATCTAGACGACAGGCCGAATGTACGATTATAATGAAAAAAGGCACTACTTAAGTTGTTATTGGGGCAGCCGTATACCACCGCTGAATATTTCATATAGGTTCTTGCAACTTTAAAACAAAAGTCAGGACAATGGCTTGTGGTTATTTTAATACTAATCAATAACAGGAATTAGAGATAGGAAACGTAATAAATAATGAAGTGGAAATGTTAACCCAAATTAATTAGAAGCCTGTAAAACCAAAACACACCCCGTATAATTTATGTACAAGTAATTATAGGGTATTTCTTTGAATTTACAAGTAGTTTCCGTCAATGCATTAACCGACAACACTACAATATATTAAATCTTTAACATCACTTAAAATGCTACCGATATAGCGTAGAGTCTAGGACACCTAATGAAAGGCAAAATTAATTACTTACATATACATACTTAAGATGTGCCAAGGCACAGATCATGCACCATCGCATACAATCAAGGTTACCTTCTTTATTCTTACAGATTATATTGCACTCTAATTATGCATTGGTTATTTTGTGAAGTTCACGAAACAACGAAAGTCCAAAGTCCCAGTAGTAAATTTATCACTAAGAGCTGCACCCGGATGTTTCTTGGTGATTTGAGTGCCACACCTGTAACTTTGACGTCATATAAATAGTCTTACTTCACTCGGCTCTTTTTTACTACTTACTGAGCATACCTGTTTATGCCGTAGTTCGTAGAGCCACCGCTAGGTGCCTTATTAGCGATTTTCACTGAATTTAAAAAAATACGTAAGGTTTCATCAAAAAGTAATGCTAATATCTTTATTACTTCAATCTAGATTTAAAAAAAATAGGAACACACTAACTAAAATGCTCTGCGCAAGGATAAAATATCTTAATAGCTAATAACAGGACCGATATCTATGTATTTTTAAAATAAACAAATAAGTAATTAAGGTAAAATATAAAATACACCAGAAAAGAGTTTGGTGGTTCCACCGTAATTAAATTTTCAGTGCTTTATCTCAACATGTGGCCATGGCCACCTTCAACTGTACGTTTTCAAAGATGTTTTTGTTGCACGCCAGTGTTTGTTTCAGTTTAACAAAATGTGTTTTTAAATTCAATCTGACCCTTTTGACGACGTATTATAAGGTAACTTTAGCCTTAAGTCCACTTTGTACAATGTTTAATATGTGTTTATTACTCCACAGCCTTGAAAAAGTTACAAATTGTAACGAAACGTCGGCAATTATAATAACTCGCAAATAATGTTTTGGGTCTATTTTGTCCTGTCCCCTAGAACCTAAATATTAAAAATTTCACAATGGACGAAAAATGAACAAGAATACTGTTTGTAAGCACGCTTCCWTTCACGAACAGATGAAGTGTCAATAAATTCCAATTGACGTTAGTCTGGAGTAATTATACGTATGAATTAAACATTGTTGCAAATAGATAGGTAACAGAATATCGGTAAACGTAGCAAATAGACGCCTGGAAATTGGTATTAAGTTATGCGTGACACAAGCTTCTTCTGATTCTGGACTGAACTAAACCAATTCTGGTAGATTACCTTAGAAAACCCTGGTGTGTTCGAAAGTCTATTCGGTAAAAACATATATGGTCAATGGCTATATCAAACCAGACACCAAATCAGGTAAGAAAGATTACAAAAATCTTTTACAAGGAACTTAATATATAGAACGTTCACTAGACGAACGAACGCACCTATTCTAATTGGAAAACCAAAACAAATCTAACGGCTCGCGAAAATCACAGTGACCAGAAGATTTTATATCTAGTAGATTTTTAGCAACGGTACGGCTAAAAACGACTCGCTGTTTTCACTAGAAATGCTGAAAATCGCATATCATGCCATCTAGTAAACAATGCGCTCGAACGAGGATAATACAAATAAGATAACTAGCAATATGGGGGGAGTTAAATCTACTAAACGAAAGTTATACGAAGATTTGTTACAATCGATACTCTGTTACGTGTAAACATCACATTGGCTGTAACTTTTCTGTTATAAATTCAGACAACATTAACTTGTACAATTTCAAGTCCACAAATAAGGAATCACGACAAGTAAGCATTTGGTTACTTGTTCCAAACAAGGTTGAATCTATATGTAAAAGTACCTTATAGCAAAATAACAAATTATTCTCCTATACCTGTATGTAGAACAGTTCGAGGTTAGTTGGATGCTTTTACAGATGTGTTGTATCGTTCGTTATATACAAATGATATATTCTGCAGATCATCAATAATGCGATGAAAAATTGCTGTGAGGTAAATTATATGCATTCCCAAAGCGTTTGAACTCGGACAATCGATATTGTCGGTCATAAAAAATGAATTGCAGACAGTAGGCAAGTATCAGACAGTACAAAATAAAAAAAATGTCTGTGTCGTGCTGTCAACACAAAAGCTAAGTAGACATGGGACTGTATGGTTACTGTTATAATTCATCCTTTATGCAGCTTAGGTCTAGCCCAACTCGAAAGTTCACCTTGATCCTCCTTATTAAACATGTTCTGCCTAAGCATTTTAAATTCGATTTCCGGTTTGTACTGTGGCTGCTAAAACAAGTGGATGTTTTTCTCTCATTTAGCCTTGTTTATTGACTTATTAATAACTAGAATGTTAAAATCTAAAAACACAGTAACTAGTTTTTACAAATAGGTTATTAAAGTATCATTTTTTGGTAAAATCCCCACTTACCTATGTTTAATAACTGAATTTGAAAACGTGATATATTCTTATTAAACCATCTTTAATTTTTCACTGCTCAAAATATTTTTTCTTGTTAACTAAATGCAGTGTAAAATTCTTGAATTAACGATATTGACACTAGCGCCACGATTATTATGTCTACTAATTAATCCATTACTGCCGGCACAAAGAAAATAAAAAAGAGAAAAAACTAATTAACATTCGTGTTTTGGTTGGAGAGCTAATTCTACCAGTTGCTTACTTATTCAAGAGCTTTTGTGAAATGGAACATGGTTGCTGGCGTGACACGAAAAAACGATCCACTACTTATTTACGCTGTCGGCAAAATTTCTTTCTTCCTTATATTGATTTCTTAGCAAATAACGCCTTCACGAGAAGTCAGGTTTTATTATTACATTAGGCCGCTACATCTGGGTGAATACAAAATATTTTCGAAGCTGCTGAAATGGTGACCATTTAATCGCACTAGCTTTAGTTTCGTATTCAATATTCCAGTGGACACACATTTCATTACACGTAATTAATATGCTGGGTAGACTAAGTAGCTTTCAATAAGTATACGTCGCGATATTTTGCGGCAAGTTCGGGCTGKCTTTGTTACAGCAACAAAATGTGTGGTTTCTCAAAAAATGGTAAATCCAAAAGTTCTTGTCATGGGCCGTCCCCGCGCATTTTCAAATTAAATCATTAAAACTAAATTAKATGATAATCATAGTAATCAAATAAACTCTAGGCTCAGTCCTAAAAAACTAAGTCTAAATAATAGTATTTATGTTAAAACTTTTCTGTCAAACAATTGGTTGTTCTCTTTTACATAGGGGCATTTACTTGGAGCGATCGGGCAGAAATGTAAACTATGCAACCCATATTACCAGCGGGACATAAGACGTAAGAGGGTAGCCGATAGGTTGAAATCACGCAAAGATCGTACGAGCAACAGACGGGCTAAACTAATATTCGCAAAATTGCTGACTGTAGGGTGTGCATAAAAAAGTAAGCATGATATTAGTAACTTACTATCATATTATACCAGGTTATTCAAAATATGGAATAACCCATTTATTTCTGTAAATATGAACTATATAACATTTCATTCTAACTGCATGTCGGCTATGATTTCTGGAGGAACGTTTATAATAATTTTCCTTCCGCCCCCCCCCATTGCTTCGGCAAACAGTAAATTAATGCAAAAGAGCTTTTAACATTAAACTTGTCAGGTGTAATTACCATGGATGTATAAAAGAGGGGATCCAGCTTTTCACATTCTAAACTGATGCCAACATGTGGTCACAGTCTAAGCGTTTATTTGTAGAAAACATTGGATCTTCCAGTTGACCAGTTGTGTACGTCCAATGACTAAGCTTCATGTTCACGGTCACACACTATTTGGACGTTTGCGTGTTTGTTTTTATTTGGTTTTATGATGTGCAAGACGCAGGGAATGATTTCCATATAATTGTTAACGGTAGCAGTGATAAGATGATCAGGCAGTGTCAAATGTGCAGAAAGATTGATAGATGTTAACCCAATGTTTCATTTCACAGGTATGTAACACCCAAGTAGTATTTAAGGTTAAGATTCATAGGCGTGCGGTATTTAAATTGCTTATTATGCCGATATTTTACAACACTACTACTGAAAGATGAATTGTTAACTAGTGTATAACAAAAAAATGAGTGTTATTTGTGTGCATAAATCATATTCATACAATATTTTTTTCCTATCTATTATTTTTAGGTTTCCGAAGCATGCTGAAGAATGCAAATTACGGCACGCCAATGCCGCGGCAAGAAAACAAAGTTTGTTATTGCGCTAACTTCACTCCATTTAGATGTGGGTTTCACAACAATGCGCTTTCTGCCAATGAGATGCGGTATCCCCTCTTTTATACATCCATGGTAATTACACATACAATCTTAGAAATCAGTCATATCGGAATAGATCGTATACCGCTCGATCATTCCCGACAGGATTGTATCTTAGCCTCACTGTTCACTGGATACCACGCGACGGACCTGGTGGGGATGGGCATTCGCATTCTGCTCTCGTGACGGACTCGTGCGAAAGGGTTTGCGGTTTTAGATTTTTTGAATGTTTTTACTCATTTATCGTGCTCATGTTTTTGGTAGTGTACAAAGAAATATGTAGCTACAACGTGGAGTTCGAATTTTTCGTTTATGTGCCTTAGTTTTGGAGAAATAGCTCGCCAAAAATTCGCATTTTTAAGCAAAATATAACAATTCAGAAAAAACTCGAACTCTACGTTGTAGCTACATATTTTGTCATTGCCATGTCGAAATTTCACTTCGAAAAAGTTTCGAATAACTCGGTAAAATGTAAAACGGTAGGTGCTTAAAATGACCCGATTCGCTCTAGGTAAACGCCCCTCTTAACAAGTACAAGTACAGTCTGCCTTTTATCGCCATCTTCATCCCAAATCCAAACCAATTCTCGAACCTCCGAATTATAGGTCGACTGCATTTTCCCTTATGTTCGAGGTGTCAATCAAAATTCCCAAAATATTTTTAAAATAATTCGCTCATCGAACTATAGTATTACTGTCCAGATGATGCCCCTCAGATGACCGGGAGAAAAGTCGACCCTGCACATACCTACTTCCAGAAGTGAAGGGGTTCTAACCTAAAAAGACTTCAATCTGATTGTTGCCACGAAAGTAAGTACTTTTATTTGATTTATATAACAAGTACAAGAATTCAACGCCGACCAATAGAATCTTCTTGTAAAGCGCACTTTCCTAAACTTTTTATGCATAACACTCCCTAAATAAAATCAATATGGAATAAATCATTCAACGCTGTGAATGATTTTGTTTTTAAGCAGCCCAGTATAGAAACATCCAAGGGCATGGGCGTACCCAGCTTTTGGTCTAGAGGGGGGCAAATCAGGAACATCCTGTAGAGTATAATTCACCATATATAGAAATAATAAATGTTTATAACATATAGGTACTTAATTAATTAATGAAGTATTTATTCCATGAATAATCTTCGTGGATTTTCTGCAAGGCGACTTAAAACATCTTCTGTGAAATAAAGACACAAATTATTTATATGTTTTCTATATACATTGATCATACAAAGCCCCTTTATTACTAATTCCGTTATTGATGAACTCAGTTAGGTGAGGCGCATTCAGTTACATCGCTCTCGCGTTTAACAAAAAATGAGTTGATACATTTTATTTTGGAGAATAAAGATCCGTGATTCACATAATGTATAACGATATCAGGCAAAGTACCAAAGGAACATAAATTTCACCTTAAAATAGAAGCACGATTTCTGATTCAAAATTAACATATATCAAAAACTAATGCATTAACCGATGCGCTTTTAGTACAGTTTCATCTTCTCACACCAGAAGGTTTAGAAATTTAAGCTGGGAGTTCATATGTATAGGTGCTCTCAGAAATTAACCGACTACTTAATATTTTAAACAAATTAAGCTTCATTTAAATAAACTGAAATATATTTAATTGCATTTTTAACAACACACCTGGTTTTAGTTCGTGCTGATAATGCCTTTACTGGATTCCTAATATTAAATAATTTCATAAACGTGAGTTCGGATGGATTTATATTTTTTTTTGTTTTTTGTATTAATTGTTAACCTGTAATGTGAATTTAGAAATTTGGTACAAAAGTTAGGGTTATCACCGAATATATGACAGATTCCGATGTAATTCCATATAACAGTAGTTAGCTGAACAATCTTTATAGGAAAAGGTAGAAGAGCTAAACTAAACAGAAATCGTGTTATGACTCATCCTGACCAAAATAGTCTTTTAAAGCTACATCCGCTCTAAGACAACCATTCGTAACAACAACAATGTTGCAATTACAGCTTCAAAACGCACATGGCATCGATTAAGCTTGGAAACCATTTGACAACGACTTTTTAGAGGTCATTTGCAAGGGTCAAATATGAGTTCTGGAGTGATATACACTTGCGTATAAATTTTACTGTATTTACAATTTTATAAATAAGGCAATTTTTAGGTGTACACACATACTTAACCAGCTAAATGTATGGGAAATTGGAAGGTCCCAGAGTTGGCAACCCAGGTCAAGGGGGGGGGGGCAGCTGCTGACTGTTGGTCTCAAAAATAGACAGCAAGAGGGGACGAGATCTTCAAAGTTCAATTTAATTTAGATAAAGAGTAYGTTTTTTAAATTTCCAGTGTTGCATATTTCCCATTATTGATTCGCGATGCGTTTTGACAGCTCAGTATTCTACTGTCATCATCGGCTCTGCAAGATAACTTACCGGACCTGACCCTTTTCCTATCTAATACTTATGATAAAAACTGTCACAAAATGGATGCTCTTTACAGAACTGGGTTATATTAATATGTAACTATGATGGTTTAGTACTTTTAAAGCCTGTAGCATTTCCCTAGAATAAATAATATTCTCCTAATATTATTAAATTAAAACCTATAAATTGTAGGCAGAAATTTCAAATTCCGCGCGTGTAAACTGTGTGATGTTAGGTGCAGTGACAGTTGGGACTGGGACTATGGAGTTAAGTTGGTATTAGAGATTAGAGGTTAAGAAAAATGGCGGCGTTATGATTTTTATGAAGCCAACTGTTTTATGTGAAAAGTTTGATATTTTTACGAATAATAAATATATATACCATCCGGACGTTTAAATGCCCTCCGCTCGGTCTCTCACAAAATAAATGTATTTCGCACACTTTCTTTGGTGACGGTAAATAGTTCTTAAGAAATTATTTAAGTACTCGTATATTCTAAAAACCCTTCATAAAAAACAACAGTCTGTACTATTGAATAGGAGCTGTATTTACACTTTAATGTTCTAAATTCTGTTTTTTTGAGTGAACAGCATCTATAGTCACAATATCAGTTAACACTGATGGCCATATGCTTATAATTTTGTATCTAGATTGTAAAAATACAGTTCTTTTCTTGTAACTAAGCATTCACCATTTGCGTAAGAGAATAGCTTATCAACCTCTTCCTGTCTTAATAAATTTATATATTAATTAATAATGTGCATATGAAAGTTCAGATTGTAGACGCCTTGAAATGATCAATAAATTGCGACAACGCTTTTTTCTTTTAATAATTTGTTTCCGTGCCGATATATTACTAATTACATAAAGGTAAGTACAAATACATAGAATGTTGACAGTAGATAAGGAGTCACTATCACTAGTGACTGGATTATTTTTATTACTTCAATTTTGTGTCTATTTGAGGGTAGTAAAATACTAGCATCTATAAAAAGCTTGATTAAACTTTCGTTTGCCTGCAAACTAACCGCAAATTATCGATAATAGAATCCAAACCGTACGCTTGGTGAGTTGTATAAATTTACCTTTGTAAAACGTTTGCCTGTTGTGATGGAACATGCGATCTTATCATTTAATCGATTTCTGAGCACTGGCACGTAACGTCATGTGTCTGCAATAACATTATCCTATTGGGATTGGCATTATACATTTATTTTTGCGCGGAATGCTCCATTTATTTTAACATATTTTTTATATTCCTTAACATTCGTTGCTCCGGCCGACCGTTGTGTTTACAATGCGTACCCGAAAAGGGTCAACAGCAAGTAAACAAACACCGATCGATATCATACTATATGCAGTTGAAAAATTATATTCTCGGGATGTTTGTATACCCTAGAAAAGCTAATATTGAAGCGATTATAAATAAATTTCTATGTAGAAAAGCACAAAATAAGTAGTGGAACATAATAAATCGCAAAGTAGCTATTTAACATAAAAATGTTCTTTATTTACTTTGGGTTAATAATTATTACTGTTTAAGGTAACTAAATTTATTCTGTTCATTAATTTATCACGTTTTGACATACCTGTGCTGAACGTTAATATCAAATTTTCAACTAGTCAAATTTAAATGTAAAAAATACACAAAAATACATAGGCTAAAACCTGATTCTTCGACTCGAAAATTATAGAAATTAGTATAGGTATTACTTTGTCTGATAAGACACATTGTCTCACTCCTGTCTTTAAACACTCGTGGTGTTGACAGCTCACTGCACTGAAGCTTTATGCTTATTATGCTCTCAGTACCACATAAGAGGTGTATCTCCATTAATTCTGTAGTCTCAATAAATTTTAAGATACGGTCGATTTGTGTTCGTGCAATCTCCTCAGATTCTGCAAATTGGCCTGTTTATTTTAACAGCATTGTCCCGTAAGTAGTCCGTACTGTTCTTAGATGAGGCATAATTAATTGCATCAGTTCTGTAGCTTTTACTACTTCATTTGAATATACGTTTTTCCTGTCATGTATCTACAGCCCATAAAGCTTTGGTTTCTTTACTGTTAACTTTCTCCAGATAAGGTTTGAAAGTCATCCCAGGTATTAACCCTAAGTTTTCAGCAGTACATGCTCTCCCAGAGTTTCATCCTCTTTAATCGATGAAGGTTCCTTTTAAGACACCCAACAGAATTTAATTTTTTATTTCGCTTATGGCAACTGTGAATGTCCTGGAATCGGTCACCTAATGCACCCGGCAAGGTGGTAGATTCTGGTGTTTCAGCTTTGGCCATTTGAGTTCAAATGTCGGTTCCAAAATCTGAGTACACTTCAGATGGCGCCAGGTTTGTTGTCTCCCAGGCCAAGTTGATTAATATCAAAAGCAAAGCACCGTGACAGAACCAGCGAGCAATGGTCGAATTGTGAAATTGTCATTAGCATTAAGATTTTTGCATAAGAAAAGTGTTGCATAAATGTTAATTTGCAGATTTTAACCTTTAAGACAACAAGTGTATATCATGTTGTACATACCATCAGTAGGGGCGGTAATGGTGACAGATTAAGACAATGGGATATGGGCTTGCAGATTGCAATTACAGGTAGGTATAATTCATCAATACAAAGTGATGCACATGAACAAAAGGTGAAAAATATTTCGTTGATTTGTTTATTTTTAGTGCGCTGCCTTGCTGTTGTCCAAGGTGTAACTGATGGTTAGAAAGTACTTGTCCTCACGTATACACAAGAGTACAAAAACCTACCGAGTCTCATAATCATTATTAAATTTAGACCCACAATAGAGTATAATTGCAAAGTATTTGACCAGTTCAAGGGATTGATATCGTTGTAGTGCAGTGCACTAATTCTTCGTGGTGTCTGCTATAGAAGTGTCCGATGTCCAATATTCTGAGCAAATGTCTCACAGCTCAAGGCGCTGGTGAAAAGACTAAAATGCCTAGAAAGATCTGACATACATCTACATACAGAGCCAGAGAATATTACTCTTATATATTAATTTAAAACCATATTTTGTAATCTTTGTAGCAGAATTTATGCACTGATCGCAGTAAAAATAAACTAGTGTTAATATATTGATTAAGATATAGTTTTGGTGTTTTTATAAAACTGACGTAAAGGTGGACATCACGTTGTTCGTGTTGGACGGTTTTAGCTAAACAGGTAAAGTTGTGCAGAGAGGAACGAAGAAGGGATGCGTCTACACATTGCAAACTGAAGACTGCAGTCTTGTTCTACTTGTAGTGATATACAAAATCGAATGTGGTAGTAATTTACTAATAGTGGTGTAAAAGTTAAATGTGAAAGAAAGCACATACCGTCACAGTGGGTATTTCCTTTTTTTAATTTCTTTTGGAATTTTTCATGTAAAGAATCAATTTTTTCTTCACACTATCTCTGAATATGTTGTTATCAACTTCTTTTAACTTATTTATTAATTCATCAAATACATTATTTTTAGCACATTTTCCAAAAGGTGCTATTGTCTTTCTGTTACACTTATAACTCGAGAACAGCTCAACGGAACCATTGGATAGGTATTTGGCTTAACGATGATCAACATGTAGGTATATCCTATTCACGGGATTTAACTTTACATAAATACTTCTTATAATATTACTCAGTGAAATCTGAACTGTTGTCCTGGTTAGGGTGTAAAAGCCGCCGTTGGTTAGAGTTGCTTCCTAACATTTCACTAGCACGAGTGGCAAGCTTCTTCAGAGGTCTTTCAGTTTCCGGTGCTGATCGTAGACTGTCTATGTCCAGCACCGGAGATGGAAGGACCTCTGAAGAAGCTTGCCACTCGTGCTAGCGAAACATTAGGAAGCAACTCCAACTGACGACGGCCTACAGACTACAGACGCGAATCAGACAATAGTTCTTCACCTGGTCGCGAAAGCTTTAGCCAATTCGTCAGTTCTGCAGTTTTATAAATGTGACATGGTGTTCGTTTACTATACCTATATAGGTATTCTACTTCCAACCGCTACAGAATTAAAAATGAACAGTTGTAAACGTTTACATCCAGACACCAGCAATTTAAAATCAAGTGCCAACAAGCAAAGCTGACGGTTTTGTCCATAAACTTTCGTTTTGCCACAGTTTTACTTGTCTGGGTAACGTAGTAAACTTATAAAATAGACTTGTCTACTGAAGAATATGAATTAATCGTTTTACTTAAATGTGGGAATTTTGAATAAGTACGTTTGGTATAAATTGATATTTTACAATAAGTATTTTTAAGTTAGCACAAATATTAGTATTTGCAAACATATAATCGCGGAGGGCTAATCACCTCATTGCACATGAAATAGTAAATTAAATACAAAGAGCCTCAGGTATATGGGATGACATTTATTCAACATAATAAGCATGTAATAAAAAAGATGTCATGATAAATATAATTTCAAACTTCTGAAACATTGTTTAACATTTATAAAAAATAATGCATCTATTGTTTTCCAATTTATTATCAACAGCAGTATTTAATAGATTATCACGTGTTTTTTTTTAATAATGATTCCTGTTATTAATATTCCTTGTAGTTACGTTTTACATTTTAAATGCTATTTCATTTTTGCTTCAGACACTACTAGTTCTATAGGAATCCTGAGTAGATATATACATAAGCTCAGAAAATACTTATGTAAAGTGAATTTCTCATTGCATTATAACTGGCACCACCATTATAGTGGACTTATTATAACAATAGCTTCAGTAGTTCAGTTTAATTTTTTTGTTGTTTATTTCCCTGTAGTCTTGGTCCACCAACATTTTATTGTAACCAACAGATAATAATGCTGAAAAATAGCATTATTTACTGCAAAATATCTTTGTAGTTTTATATACCTGCTTTTAATATAGTTCATAGAATCTTGCATAGACCACTCAGATGTGCTTCCTATCGTTCAGAATCAATATATAGGAACTAGGTGGAGTGTAGCTACAGGATTATAATATGTTAAGCAGACCTCGTCAAATGTGTTATTGAAACTGATCCAGTTTCAAATAATACACAAACTGCTGATGTCATAGGTAAAAACTCTGTGCATACATTTTCTTGAATACCATCCTGATAACTTACAAATTACAACTCATATTAGTAGTTCTTTGATTGTTTTGTGATAATCTATTTGTCAATTTGACAGAGACAACAATCTGACACAACAGCAAAATCAAGTCGACCTGGGTGACAACGAACCTGGCGCCATCTGAAACGGGCACGCGTTTMGGAGCCAGTAGTTGAGACGAGCTGTAACACCAGAAMATACCACCTTGCACCCAGCAAATGCTTCATGGGGWGGAAGCTGACGGTAGAGGCATTCATTTCAGTTTCATTGCCTAGTAACAAGACGTGTAAAGCACACGTGTGGAGTAACCATATTATAAACGTTGATCAACGAGTTTACCCTATCATTTCAAGCGGGTAGCTGACATCAGAAGTGGTCGTGACTATACTCACAGCAACGCTCAGAAGCTCAATGTAATTGTTTGTTTGCATTAAAGTGCCTTCCAGTCCATTTCTACTTGCATATGTATATACTACTTTTAGTAACTAAGGACTGTTAGTCTGTAGTATGGATCTTGTAATACAATTTTTGTCCTTTTGTAATACTTTTGTTGGAGGTGCAGTTCGTTTCGCAAATTGTGAAAAAAAATTCAGAAGTAATCTATCAGTCCAAGAAATTGACGTAAAAATATTGACGGTAGTAAATATTGTTTATATGTTGTGCAAACCTAAAAGGTTCAGTCTGCCAATGGTCTCTTGTGTAAACCTAAAGGGATCAGTCAGTCTATGGACATTATTGTGTAAATCAAAAATGGCTTAGTTTAGTTATCTTACAACGCGTTAAATCAGCTGCAATGGAAGCAAATTGCGCAAAATAATATAATTTTTGTATATTCTCTTCGCATTTCTACCCCGTTGGATAAGTTAAAAAATCTAATCATTTTAATTGTTCATTGTTCAATGAATAAAATTGAATTTGTCTTGCATGTGGCATTATCGAGAATAATCAGCCATAATCGATATATATATAATTGCAGCCTTGCTGCAAAACTATCTACTAAGTCCAAAGCTACTTTTTCTTGCAAAATTCAATACGGTTTGTTAGGCGTGTGTATAATTTACTTTGTAATCGAACTTGGCGAAGTGAGCGAAGTTTTATAGTTTTTACTCCTACAAGGGATGACGACTATGCCTACGTAAGGTAATAATGAAAGTGCATTTGTAAAATTTATGTTTATGTGGGTCACAAACAACCAAGAGATAAACTATGTACTTGCAAATGGTTATAAAACTAATATTTTAATGTCCGATCAAAATTGTCTCTAGTAATAGATAATCGCCAGCCGTAGGAGCAAAATCTGTTCACAGCGTCTCTACCAGTGCGGGAATGCTTTCAGACCTGTGCATTTTCTGGTGGGGGATACGAACATAGATATTTGGAGGACTCATATATCACAAATGAATACCTTGGCACTCTGACTGAGCTAGGATATAAATCTCCAATTAACGAATACACAAGGCCGACGGAAAATGGCAACTCCTGCATTGAGTTTACCGTCCAAATTGTCTTCAAATTTAGTATCACAGATCATCATACAACAATTTGTGGTATTGCAATAGACAAACTAAATGCTTCTCAAAATGAAGATATGCGTAAAACATTCCAGAGAGTCAACTATAAGAAGGCAAAGGCTCAGTGAAATTAACTTCGAATCAAGGTTTTCAACAATGAATTGCAGTGATGCAGCTGATTGCTTTACTTACACAATAGGGGTTTCAAGTACGCCCGAAAAGAAGAAATGGATAACAGAAGGTATACTACAGCTTATTAAACAAAAGCAGGAATTATATCGCTTATGGAAAAAAGACACAAAATGAAGCACAGAAACAAGAATACAAATTTTCCGAAATGTAGTAAACTCAAGTGTAAAGGCTGCTAAATTACAATACTATAACTCTCTCCTAGATAACCACAAATCCAGCTCACAGGTATGGAAAATTATAAATACCTTGACATGAAAGAATTGCCCACATCAAGTCATACACACCTTAAAGATAAATGATAACAAAACAACAGATAAACAAGGAATTGTGAATGCTATGAACAAATACTTTTCTTCGGTTGGAAGAGTACTGGCTGATGAGATAAGGAGCAGCCCATCTTTTGCCCCACACTCCTCGACAAACATGAGTCAGCATAACTTATACCTAACTCCAACAGATGAGGAAGAAGTCACGATTTGTATTAAATCATTTAAAATTCGAAAGGCGCCTGGGATAGATGGGATAACAACTGACCATATTAAGCATCTTCGGACAGTCTTAGCCAACCCAATTGTTACACTGATAAACCGCATTCTTGAGAAGGGTGTGTGCCCAGCGGCCTTTAAAACAGCAGTAGTGGTACCTTTGCATAAAGGAGGAAAAATGATGACATGCGGAACTACAGACCAATTTCCTTAATATCAAATGTAGCAAAAATTTTTGAAAGAGTTCTGAAAAATAGGTTGCTGGTAAACAAGTTTGCTATAACTCACCAAAACAGTATGGCTTTCTCAAGGGAAAATCAACCAATGATGCCATAGTGTCGCTCGTGGAAGAAATAAGACGTGGACTTGATGACGCGGCACTCTCGTTATGTTTCTTTATGGATCTCAAGAATGCTTTTGACACTGTTGATCACAATTTGCTCCTTGAAACGCTAGAAAGTGTGGGTGTCAGGGGCCTGGCAAATGACATCTTTAGGACATATCTGTTGAACAAAACGCAACAAGTCAAAATTGGTTCATGTATTAGTGATAAGGAAGTAGTGCAATGTGGGGTTCCTCAGGGCACAGTCTTGAGACCGATATTGTTCTTGTTATACATCAACGACCTATTCACAATACAGAGTTTAGCAAGGATTGCTGCTTTTGCGGACGATACTACATTTTACTATAGAAATAAGGAAAAAAGCTTAAAGCCACAGCTGAAAAAGACTTATGCCAAATAGAAAAAGGGTTTAGTGGAAAGCTACTTACAATAAACCACGATAAAACTAAATTAGTATATGAAAAATGGCACAAAGAAAATAAACTCTACTGAGCAGCATAAGTACCTTGGAGTGTGCACAGACCAGCACTTAAAATGGGATGCTCATATAAATAACTTGACAGCTAAAAAAATAATTCTATATAAATTCAAGGTACGCGAGTACTAAATCAAATGTTTGATCTGCGAAGGATGAGGGTTGTTTACTATGCTCTTGTGGAGAGAGAAGAGATCTATTAAGTGTACATACGCTACATCACGATATAATACTATCCAACTGTCCAACTATTCTCAGAAGCTGCACTTCATGACTTTTTGTCAGTGTTTTAAAGCCACATCGATCTTTCCGAAAACATTATCATACATTGTGGACGCTGAAAGCATTCACCCTCGAGTACAGGAGGTATTTTATTCTTTATTCCACACCCTGTATAGTGTTCCGCTTACATTTCCTTATGTCGAAATTTTATTTTATTGCGTATTAGGCCATCGTAGATGTACAATTTGCAATTAAAACTGAATTTAATTTACCTGCACTTTCTGAGTCGTAGTACCTACGAATTAAACTTGGTGTTTGTATTACGTGCTTAAGCACGCGAGCAGTATTGATATATACCTCCACACAAATGGAATACGTACACCTGAGGCTGAAGCAGTGACCTTGAAAAGAAGATTAAAGGAGGGACACAAATCGATTATGTTGTAGGGGTGAATACAGTAACATATTCCTAAAAGCAAATTAGCTCAGATGCTCATACAGAAGTTTGTTAGATGCTATACTTTTTTATCGTTTACCGATTGCAGGTCATAAACGATGATTCGTGACAAGTAAATATGCAGTACGGTGAAGTTACGATTACTTTTATTGCAGGATGATTAATTTTACATATAAAACTGTAAGTTGCGAATATACAACAGTTATCAAACAAACAATTGGAATAGGCGAGGTTGCCTTCGTCATATAAGCCGTTAACATATTCCAGACCATTGGTTTTAAACAAGAGTATCCAACTGCATTTTTAAGTAGGTTTTCAGCTATTATGTTTGATGCTTACATTATTCAAATATTTAAAAACTATCTGCAGATACGGAACTACAAACTCATGTTACTACCTACGATTACTTTTACAAGACATGGTAACGGTCAAGAGCGAGGTCAAGAGTGAATTAAGTTTAAGTACTATAATAGTATCCCAACCATTGTTCGTGAAATAGGCCAATAAATTTTCAACACGCCAATTTCACAAGCAATAATATATTACAGCTGTCACTTATTTACCAAAACTTGAAGGTTAGAATATAAAAGTTGATATGTTTTTCGTATGTGTGTTCTGTGGATGCAGACATCGTTTTTTCCAACAAAAACCTGATTAAAGACAATTGTACTTCTAAATTATTTAACCTCTGTAAACAACAATTATAAAAATCATCCATTGCATCATGCCATATATTCCACCAAATGCTCTACTGCATAGCTATATGCAACTAGTTGAATGTGTAGAGCCAATGTTGATTTCTCTCAGCTATTACTTACTGGTTGGATTTTAACATATTTAAGCTACAAGATTGTATAGCTAATAAAAATAAAATAATTGTTTAATTCATACTGTTAATTTTTATACTTAAAAGTCCTGAAGCAACAGAATTGTATCGAAAAGTTTAGCCTTCGGAAGGCAAATTATAATTGGTCTTTAAGGTACCATATCGCACTTTGATTGGATTAAACATACAAGCATTGGTAATGTTAAATTAGTTTGGGATAAGTTTTAATCGAACTTGCACTATTTATTTAAGCAGTAAATACCTTGCTACCTTGGCAACTAGTATTTACAAAATCCGCATTACCCTATATGGTACAATACTTCAATGACCCCCAATGAGATAAAGAAACATTTTTTTTCCGAAAACAAAACCATAATATCGTTTGGACAATTTGTGTATACTATGAAAGGAATTGCATATTCCAAATTTATCAAGAATTTTAAACATTATATCCTGCATGACACCAAAAACGAAAAAGTAATTCGTCAATAGCAAAAAAAAACAACCAATATTTCAGGTTTCATTACCGCAATAAATTGTAAGTCCGACCGATGTGTGTGTACTGTATGTGAATTTTATGGTAAAACTGGGTATTACTTTGTAGAGGAAAATGATGTTTGTGGGAATTTATCGAATCTACCTAATAAATTTCTGAAAAAAATATTTTAACGACAGCTAAAAAAATCTGTGCAATTTTGTAGGTACCTGAACCTGAACCTGCCTGCATTTTTTGTAGTAGATAGTATTAATTATTTAAGCGATTCCTGTTCATAGGTCCGGAAATAAAGCTAATATGAAAAACTATAGACCTATAGTACATTTGTCCAACTTTGTGAAACTTTGTATAATAATGGTATCTAGTAAATTCTCATATTTGTATGTGAGAGTTTACTCAACTTGTCTCGGAAGCAATGGATAAGCGTCTACGTTATCCAAAGCTTTTGAATGAGTTAACTATTGCATTTTGCTTTGGAAACTTAAATCCTTTGGAATATGCAACATATGAATCTTAATATATATATTACAATGGCTATGTTTCTCATTGCTTTTATGTCGAAAGTGGTGTAACTCAGGGCTCTAATTTAGTACCGTTGATGTTTATTATATATTCTAATAATACAGCCAGTTATATTAAATCACATAAGCTCGTATTTGCAGATAAGTTTAAAATCTCTAGGGTGGTAGAGACTAGTTCAGACTGCCTAAATTTACAGAGTGTTATTGAAAGTTTGTTTATATGGTGTCAGAAAAATGGACTTGCTAAGTATAGATCATTTAATACATTTTTCCAGAATGAATCTCAGTGCAAACTATTTCTGTAATATTAATGGAACTATTGTTAGTCGATGTAGTAAGTTTCACGATTTAGGTATAACAATGAACCCAAAAGGAACATTTGTTCTTCATATAGTTAGGGTTTATTATTAAAAATCTGACTTAAAAAAATTGCATTCCATTGAAATTTTGTTTAATGCCCTGGTAAGGCTATAAAATATTATCTGTCGAAAATGTTTTACGTAAATTTTGTAAATATTAGCATTAGTTTAGTTTCTACCCTACCAAGCATTGTAACCAAAAGCTGTTCTTAGCATTGTAAATGAAACTTCTAATCTTACAAAAACTGATTAATAGCTAAATATGCAGTACCACTCTTCTTAAAAAAACTAGTTTTTATGTTCCTAGACTATGATGTTTTATTACAACATACTAAATACACACCATCACTATAATAGCCAAATGCTAACTAGTTTCAAATTATACATATGCCTACCAAGCAACGAATTTTATTTTCTGTTCCAAGATTATGAGAGGAAGTTTATTTAATTTTTACACTACGTAAAATAGTGAATTACTAATTCTCATACGATTTTTGCACATATTATGTTTGTGTACATCCAGTGGCTATTGATTGTGAAAAATATGCAATAGTCTTGATCCTGTAACTAGAGATATAACTTTAACATAATAAATATGTAGATTTCATGTGGCAACATTGCACTTTGTGTCATAAATTAAATGTATTTCCACTAATTAGTAAACCGCTAATTATAGTGTTAGAAATAATCTAAATAACAAAGAAAATAATTCATATTCTGTAACGATAAAACAGTACAGCAAGAAATAGAAAGATATCAAGGTTCTAGCCCTCATGTAAAATTCATTATGTTAACTTTGCCACCAAACATACGCATACATAATGGACCACTTGTATATGTGTACGTGCAATCCAGTACAGTTTACATAATAATACGAAAACTTCCAAGAATACGAAAACTGCCCGATTAAGGCCTGAATTATTAAATACCTACAAATAGGTACATTTCTCTATTAAATGTGCTTGTAGAAAAGCTTTTATAAGTATGACTACTACATAAGAATTTTATATGAAAGCGTACATTTTGATAGTTGTGTCGCATAGAAGAAAACTCGTATTATTTTATTTTCTTATCAGTTATAATTGATTTTATTCCTTGAAAACGTCTCTTTTATACATTCATGTATTCGTATCCTTCGTCAATCATATGTCAAATGAGGACAGCGTCAGAGATTAATTGATGAGTGACATAATAATCACGAACGATAACTTAAAATCAAAGTTCCTACAACATCAAGATCTGACAGTGTGACAGTATAACATGCTACTCGTGAGACATATAGACTGTAACCGTTATATATGTGAATATTTAACTTTTAAAGTAAAATAATTTACATGTGGGATGAGATTATCATGGAGTGTTTCAACATGTTTCGTTAATACTTGCATTTTCAAGTGAAAACAGCACGCAGCAATAATCAATCACGCGGACATGCGAGTTAATGGATTACTTAGGAACTGCCATCCAACGTGTCGTCAGTATTAGTACCTATTTAAGTAACACAACCTTCATTTCTTTCTCATTTTCTTCTTATCGTTTATTGTAATTACTTCAAAAGCAGGCATCTGGATTACTTACGGGTAGCCACATTTTAAAAATAATAACGTAAGGGGGGGGGCATCATGGGACAACTTTTATATAAAACTTTTTTGCTAACTCCTGTATCTTATGAAATAATCGACCGTTCTTGTAATTTCTCTTAACCTGGCACAGCCAAAGAGGTGTTAATATTAATGTTTATTCTTCTTTTTACTTTGATTAATTCATTTAATACTTCTTCGTAACTCACTGCAACTTCTCGGTGTATTTTCAGCGGTCATTACTTCGTTGTGTCTCCATTATGGAAAAGCTTATGGAACAAAAAAAGTCCGCAAAGTTGTGATAAACAGAGCGTGTAGTTGGACATCTATGCCACTGTACCATAAGGGGTCATGCATGCGTACAATGATGACATGACGTTATTCGAGCTTTAGAGCACTGGATTATCTTATCATAACTCACTCGTTCTCCATGTTGGAGTCCATCGAAAGTTCGAGCTCTGTGTACTGCTTATGGGGCTAGGCCGTCTCCGATAAAAAAATCATATTTGCAGGCTTTTTTGAAGACGAAAACGACAAAATCAACAGAGGGGAACCGGCTTAGAATCTTGTGACTTGATACTAAAATACGTAATAATTACCTTCGTGGTTTTTAGATGTTTTATCGTTTTTGCCTGTAAAATAAACTTTAAAGTTATTTTTTACAGAGACTACCGACTCCCGTTAACAATAAACACAGCTCGAACTGTCTGTGATCCTCAACATCGCGGACGAGTTAGCTTGTGTAACATAGTGTTATAGATCTCACGTGATCTTTTAATCTGGCGAGGACTATAGTATTTTGAATTCCTCAGAACATCTGAGTAACAACGTTTTGTGGCATGCGGCAAATCCCTTTGAGTAAGTTGTCTGCTAAAAATTCCTTTGCATATAATTTAAGCTTGAAAAGCCCAGCGATAAGAATTGCCAACAACGGAGAAGTATGAATGATGGCCATAAAATAATTTCATCCTATTCGTTAGTTGCATGTTATACAGGGTATAAATAATTCATTCATCCAGGGCGCTAATGGAAATTGTGGAATAAATCAGTTTGCCGCCTCTCTGGAAGGTGAACAGAACAATTGCTTTGACGTATACTTGTCATGTGTCGATTGTTGAGTTATTTTAAGTATTTTAATATGAGAAAACGCGTGGGAGATTATATTTTCAACATATTCTGTAGTGTTTTTTGCGATAATTGTTGTTGTTGTTGCTGCAGAAAGCTCACATTTCGAAGCTGCGAGCTTACACGGTTTCGTATAACTTTTAGGTTATGTATCGTATTTGTCAGGTTGTGGCTACAATAAGTCTCTTAAATAATTGTACTATGATGGACTCAAAGATGTTTTTAGCCTGCTGCAATGGTAACATTCACAAACTAAGTGCGACTAAAGTTAGCTGCACTACACAAAGCTTATACAGTGTAAGGGTGTAGACCATAGAGGTTACCACAAGGCTACTATACCAATAATTATTGTTAGTTCTTACATTTGAAACAAAAATAGAACCGTAAATTGTTGGAAAATCTTTATAAAGCCATCAATTTTGTGACTGTAACTTGATCTGCAAGCTTCAATACTATTGTGCTCATTGATGTTCTGCGATCGCTGTGCATATTCTAGCTTGGCAGCCGTTATAAAAAGGCGGCACAGCGGCACAGAGAATTCAGAAATCAACGCCGCCCACGTTGTATTAATCATTTATGGAAACCCCGTATATTACATACTTTACGCGGTGAATAAGGGCACAATTGCTCAATTCAAAAGAATCATTTCAGCAATTTTAGTTTGGTACAACGTGTATCATAAAACAAACCAATAGTTTGTAACAAATGCACTCTTAAACGTAAAAAAGCTGCTATTCCATTCAAGGACAGAGGGGCAATTGCAGTACAGTCTGACTTGACACCATTCCAAGAGACAAGTCTTGTGCAGCATAGTCAATGGTAGCATCCAAGATGGACGGTACGCACGAATACCTGTGGTAAGCATTTTTCTATAAACAGTTTGTCTAGAATTCATAAAAAATAAAATGACATATTCTAGTTCGTTACGAGTTTGTCCTCTTGTTAATAAAGAGTTCGATTCCAGTAAACCGTTAGTTCAACAGTAAGGTTTCATCACCGATAGTTGTGTATATTTTGAATTTATTATCTCAAAGCATATCCATTTGTAACACCACCGCTGCACAGAGTGTTTTCAGCCGATATCGTGAAGGCCTATAAATACATTATTAAGTTCAATTAAAGGACATGCTTTAGAGTATCCTGGAAAGTTATTTCAAGTTAATTGTATTTTTTTCCTTTCGGCCTTGTTATTGTTCGTTAATAAAAAAAACAAGCATTAACGTTAATCGTCTTGATATCCAGTAAGATAGTTCCATAACAAAGCAATTAAGGTATATTATATTTGTTGGTTGTTATTCATTTGCTAATGAACATTAGGTAGATGCACAATAAGGGAATTCTAAAAAGAAAGAGCTAAGGATTTCGAATTTTCTATTATAGACCGTCAGATAATGACAGATTTAGGTGTACTATACAAGCCTCGAAAAGGGTTGAAGAGTACATTGACGTAGAGTAGAATAAAGGTAAATATATGAGTGGTCCCTGGGGATAACATATGGAAAATTCAATTTTTCTTAACGCAAATAAAAATGTACTTATCCATTCATACTTTCCATGGGCTTGTATGAAAAAATTGGTCAAAATCAAAAATTTCCGTGAAAGATTACACCCTTATTCCAGTCCTTTAGCCACCTGCAACACCCAAGCCTCTAGTTTTTCGAAGCCAGTCTCAATTAATTTTACTTGTGTTATATGTTCCATATGTTATCCCCAGGGGCCACTAATAAATTTACCTTCATTTTACTCTACATAAATGTATCTACTCTTCAAGGCTTGCAATGCGAAAATTACTATCTGACGGTCTATTAGTTGATTGTGTGGTAATAATTAGAAAGCGTTCAATATATAGAAAACATGTATGTGGAGAACACTATACTAAAATAAGCAAAAAGTCCCATTATCCTATCTCGTTTCTAGATCCCTAAAGGACACGTGGTGGACAAAATAAGCCAGTAGCATGAAGTTTCTTTTGATAACACACATAATCGTTTAACTATCACACTATTGTTTGTTACTTGCAATTGCAAGTTGAGCACTAATTCCAACATAATAAAATGCCCTGCTATTTATATGCCCGCATAAGTGCCTGTTATTAGTGACATGTTGTTTTCCGGGTTGGTTCCCACGTTGGTTATTAGACCTTGACGTTTCGACACTCATGTCGGTGTCTTCCTCAGAAGTAGCTCTGAAACTGAAGTGTCTTAGCCTGCTCGGGTATTTATACTCGTTCGGGTCACTGACGCGTGGGCGTTGTTACGCATGACCGGTTTTCAGATTCCAGGTAGGTCGATGCCCCGGTCTCGGTTGTAATTGTGCAGGTTCTTCTGGATTTCGATGGCTTCCTTGTACAGTCTCGGCCAGAATCTCGCTTCCCTCGACAGCATTTGTGCTTCCTCGAATTTGATGATGTGGCCAGTCTCCATTCGATGTTCTGCTACAGCCGACCTATCACCTTGCCGGTCTCTGGTGCATCCATAGCGGCATACAATTCACGATGGAGATGGAGATCAACGGCGCCCTCCCCTTCCTGGATGTGATGGTGACAAGGAAACAAGACGGCACGCTAGGACATCGGGTCTATAGGAAGCCAACCCACACGGATCGCTACCTGCATGCAGATTCACACCACCACCCCGCCCAAAAACAAGGAGTCATCAACACGCTGATACAGCGGGCGAAGCTAGTCAGCGAACCAGACCATCTAGAAGAGGAATTAGAACATCTACGCAGTGCACTACAGAAGAACAAACATCCTAAGGCACAGATTGAGAAGGCTATCAACAAGCAACCACGGGGGAAGGAACCAGAGGAGCACATCGCTGCGGCATACCTGCCCTACGTCAATGGATGTACAGATAAGATCGGACGGATGCTGAGAAGACATCATATAAACACCATCTTCACCGCCCCGAGAAAGATAGCTAACGCCTTTCCGAAATATCGTTCGACGACTGAGGAGCTACAAACACAAGGTGTGTACAGTATCCCATGCAGCTGTGGGAAGGTTTACATCGGCCAAAGCGGAAGGCACATCAGCACGAGAATCAAGGAGCACATGAGGGACACCAGAGACCGGCAAGGTGATAGATCGGCTGTAGCAGAACATCGAATGGAGACTGGCCACATCATCAAATTCGAGGAAGCACAAATGCTGTCGAGGGAAGCGAGATTCTGGCCGAGACTGTACAAGGAAGCCATCGAAATCCAGAAGAACCCGCACAATTACAACCGAAACCGGGGCATCGACCTACCTGGTATCTGGAAACCGGTCATGCGTAACAACGCCCACGCGTCAGTGACCCGGACGAGTATAAATACCCGAGCAGGCTAGGACACTTCAGTTTCAGAGCTACTTCTGAGGAAGACACCGACATGAGTGTCGAAACGTCAAGGTCTAATAACCAACGTGGGAACCAGCCCGGAAAACAACATGTCATCGACAACAACCACGGAAGCCTTCAAACCAAAAGTGCCTGTTATTATTAGGATTTAAGCACAATTTATAATAAAGTATTCAAATGGGCTGAATCAGGTATTGAATCAATACCTGTCAGCTGTATTTGTGACATAATTTATGACCGGTTAGTCGGTGTTTTCTAAAGGAACCTGAAGTAGTAAGTAACCCTTAATTATTAGAGTTAAAATATTTTACTGCGACAATATAACCTCATACGAATTGGAGCACTATACCTAGATTTTCGCTAACGCCACCCCTGTCCAAGCCTTCAAAATAATGGAGATTTATATTACAATAGATTCTTATTGACATACAATTTCCATGATGTGGGTTTGCTGATCTTTCCAAGTGAATTTTTTTACAGATTGTGTTCTATCAAAATATTACTTATAAAGTGGCGTCTTAGTGGAATATCTATTCCTTCCTGACCATTTCACAGGCAGCATTTAGTTGACTATTATTTACATTCGTGGCTTGTCCATAGTTCTGCTTTCTGGGGTCATTTTCATGGAATTGTAAATCTGTTTAACCTGCTAAAAGGGGATTTACTGTTTAGTTTACTTTTATACTTGAAGGTTTTCTGTTGCTTATAGGTACCTTTTAAAAATGCTGTTATTTTCTTATCTGTGAGACGGAATGAAATTTCTTCTGAAGTAATTGCTCAAGATCCACAAATCAACATTAAAAGTTCCTTAAGTCAAATCTCTACAATACGCACAATACATCAATCGACGAAAACTTGCCAATTTAGATATTTCATATATTATGTCCTCGTTTGCGCGTAGTTTATATATAAATCTGGAGCTAATTTAATTTTTCTTCGTCATTAAATACGTGGTTCGGTTCTATGTTCGTCTAATATTGTTTTTCCAACCAAAATTCTCTCAACACTAAGGTGACGGCCGAAAAAGAGTGTTGAGGCCATCTCTGAATCTTTTTACGCAGGTTCTGCTAAMGMGTAAGAAGCTTTTCCACGCAAGCARACACTGGTGCTTGTCGAAAGCAGTGCTTMCAACACACATAGGTACGTGGAAGATGTTCTTCAAGAAGATGTCGTACCAGATAACAATTTTATTAAGGGTGGTTTTGTGCTAATACATGCATGAACTGAATATTTGGATGAGATTGCGTTCTTAGGCTTCATTATCCATCATGCAGACCAAATCTTTTTCCTAAAGGGATTCAGATTTAAAGAGGTATTTGCCATTGTCCTGTCATATCAGAGACCCTTCAAGAGTTACGTTTGGTTCCTCAGGTAGAATTTGGCGGAATTTCTGAAATTAGCTCAACAAAATTGACTAATACAAGGACTGCTAAATGCGGTAAATCAAGTTAGAGACAGTCACAAATAGTATTTTTTTTGTAATCATGCGCCCCTACAATTCAATACCGCTGTTAAGTTAAATATCCTTTATTAAACATTTTGGTATTGCATATTTTTTTTGCCTCATTTTGTGTAAATTTCTTTGACGTTATGCTAAGTACGTAGGTACATTAAAAATTATTCAGCTGGCGGACTCCAAATGCACCTTTTTTTTCAGTTAAGGCAGTGACCAAAAAAGACACTAAAAGTCAAACAATTATCAAAACTACCTCAAATGTGCTAATAAACCTTGGAAATGGCTGTATAACAATAAGATGAAATGACAATAACAAGCTACCATATTGTCCTATTTGACCTTATTTGGGAGATTATTAATTCAGACAGAGAAGTGCAACGTGGATCAGCTATCAGCAATTTATACTCCATATTTATGTCCACAGCTCAATATTGGGCTAATATTGAATTTCACCGTTTAACCACTATGTAGACACTATGTAATATTGTGCTAATATTGTTTGCTACATGGGTCAGGTCTGATGTCTCTGAAGAAATTTTTTCAAAGCCTTCCATGAATATGTTTGCCACTACTGGTAACAATGGGGAACCCATTGATGTACTAGAAATTTGTCGGTAGAATTGATCATGAAATGTGTAATACGTTGAAGTGAGACATTTTTCTAATAAGTCTGCAATATATCGGGCTGATTGTCCCTGGATGACAGATTATCGTCACGGAATTGTGAACTGGAACTTTTCTAAACAAGGACGTGACGTCAAATTGACCAGAATATTCCCTGGGTCAAGGGTGGGTTTCGGCAGTATACTTACAAAATGTTTGGAATTGTGAAGATGTTTTCTCCGTGCCGTCCTTCAGCAGATTCGCTAGAAATTATTAGGGAATGTGAATGAATTCTTCTTGTAAGCTATAAGGAACATTCTCCGTTGTCAATGTCAATACGACAAATTGTTCGGCGAAGAAGAAGTGGGAGTGACCCACAAGCGATTACACAATGTATAATTCAGAAATGGCCTCTAGTGCTTACAGACTATGATACGTTTTACAGCTGAAAGGATATTTCAAAGCCGGCATTTCACCTACGGTGTATGGTGCTGATGATAATAAAAGACGTATCTGTTTCTAAAACCATTATTAACTAACTGAAAACTGAAATGTCATTGTGAATCTGCGCTTTTTGCTTCATATATTATTAAGGTCCTAAAATATTTTCTGTTATATCGTAGCTACACAGTCGCAAACGCTGATAAACATCAATCTTTTAGTTGTTGCTGCCAGTGGTGCAGTAGTGTGCATCGAGCGCTATATTTCAACCTAAAAGGTTCTTGCTAACAAAGCTGGATGCTGGAGTAAAGATCATTGATAACGTAAGAAAACCAGTATAAGTGAAAAGGTGGTTGAAAAACTGCAATACAGGTGCAGTTCGGAATACACCTAACCTTTAGGAGATGCTTTTGTTTGTCATTGTGTATATCTACTTTTACCTTCCATGGAATGTGACACAAATAAAATGTTACATAAGAGTTAGATAAAAGTTTGAGGCGAAATTATGATGTTTGGTTTCCTGTTTTACAAATGAATACAAAGGTAAACGAACTAGTTGATAATTATATATGATATCAACTTTTTAGTAGAGAGTAATGCACTGCTATTATTTTCTCTAGAAAGTTAGATAGTGTACTATTTAATTACTATATCAACGTCATACTCCTAAAAAAAGCTCATCCGATTATCACTTTATACAATACTAATTTTAGGATTCATATTCCGATTGGGTTCAGCTGCATTAATTATTGTGACTTGGTCATTAAAAATGCATCTGGTTTCTGATTGGGTTGTTACGGATATTACCTGGTTCTTCGGTTCATTTGGACTTGAATATGCTATAATAACCACCCCAGTATTCCAGTTATATCTTCTATATTTATTATTATATAACGTGTATTAAGGGAGCTTTTTTTACATTAGCGTAAGCGTTGCTGGATGGAGAATCCTTCACACACTGCATAACGTACGCTTGTACATCTTTTATACAGATGACCAAGGGATAGTAGCCTAACGTTTTTCTTTGTTAAGTATAGATATCAGTAACAAATTATTGAAACATGGAAATACGACTTAATTTTTTTTAAACACACTTTGGGGCAAAATGGAATGGCTTATAATGCAGTTTTTTCTTAATTCGACAATTTTTGATAGATTATCTCCAGCTCTATTTCTCTTCACGTATGGGCGTCGCATTATTGTATAATCAAACCTGACATATTATTCTGGGCTGGCGCTCAGATGGCCACCAAACTACTTGAGTTTCGCAGAACTGCTGAAACTGTCCATTACGAGTAGAGGCAACAGTAAACCCCTATATAAGCTGGCCACGTATCCACCTGAGGTCCTAATTATTAGCTTCCTGTAAATACAACAAGTAGTTTTATTTGGAGTGGACACCCCCGTTTTATTAACAGAAATTACTCTTATGCATTTTACTATTTATTATAAGTATAGCCAATTGATCTCGTATGCAAGCTTTTTTATTAATAATGTATCACAACAACTGATAAGCATACCGTATTTTATTTATAATAAGTAATCTGATTTTGTGTGGTTACCACAGCAAATGCAGGGCTTATTATAATAATAATGAGAATAGCTCTAATTGCATCAGGGCTTACCTTAGCCATTGGTTAGTAAAATGATAAAGATTTCTTAGATTTTTTTCCATATATAAGACATGAATTATATTTCAGCTAAAATACTTGAAAATTATAATCGATATAAAAATGGCGAAGGCACAGCTCACAACAAAAAAATTACGAGTAATGCACCTAAGCAATAGTTACCCAGAACAACGAAAATGAGAGGCCTAGTTCGTTAAATTTGGTTGAGCCGTTTAGAAAATATAATAGCGTTTAGAAGTGTCGAACCTCTTTTGCTTTGTAGTGACGTTACCACAACAACCAGATAAAAAACGCTGTAACAAAAGTTTTAGGTAATTAAACCGACACCTACATTTTATCGGCAAATTTTGGATTTATTTGCATTTATTTGTAACGTGATGTCAAATACGCCCCCTAGCGCAAAATTAATGAACTTCAAAATATTTTTAGTGAATTTATCTGGTACCTTTTGTCCATTTCTTTTCCTCAAAGCTTGAGGGGTTTTCAAGATACAACTGCTATGTACCCTTAGGGCCGGTTGCACAAACAAAGTTAATCCCAGGTCATTGCCTAGCAACGTCATGAATTCGGTGTTCTGATTGATGTTGCTATAGCAACGATCGCAAATTACACTCGGATTAACTTTGATCCGCTTTTGTGCAACCGGGCCTTAGTGAATCACCCTATCTATAAACAACAAATATAGTAGCGCTTTTATGTCTGAACTCCGGTAGATACAGAAGACACAAATATTTTATTTTCTTAGAAAATCAACAATAAGTAAGGAGGGTAKAACTTTTATTATGTTGCTACCAACTCACTGCAGTTTTTCCACAATCTTAGGTGAAAGGCTGCAATTTTTTTGTTAATATCAGGCGTATATTACACTTTTACATTAACTTTAGCCAGTTATATATAGGGTTTCTATAAATGATTCGTGCAACGCGGGCGGCGTTGATTTCTGAATTCTTTGTGCCCCCTCTTTGTAACTGCTGCCTAGCTACACTATGCAAGGTGATAGTACTGAAGGTTGCAGATCAATGTCACACAGCTCCGAAATGTGAGCTTTCTGCAACCTTAAAGTTAACTATCCCACAAAACACTACAGAATACGTTGAATCGACAGATGACAAGTATACGTGACTTTCCTGAGAGGCGGCAATTCGGTATTTGCCATGTATTTATATTTTATTATATTGCATATTAACAGGTAGKATCTAATCTACAAAACAGCTGTGACAGCTTATAAATTCGAAAAAATGGATCGTAAGGTGTATCTTTAATATTAAAAATGTGAATATTTAAGGGGACCGCCAAAACGCGAACGTATTGGCCGTGACGTCAGGTGTCTTGTAAATGGCCGCTTGTTTACATCTGGGATCAGCGCGTCACGCGTCGGCCTCAGCCTGTCAATTTATTAGTCTGTTGTTTGCGTTCATTTTGTGACAAGCGAATTAAAATACGCCAAGAAAAAGTGAGTTATGACTTCTGAAGGCATGTTCATTGTTATGGAATTTGTGTACAGCGACGAGCGGTTCAACTCGGCGGAGATGAGAAACGTAAAAGCAAAAGCAACAGCATAAGTGAACTTTTTATCAAATTAAAGTAACATTGATAATTTGATCACAGTGGGTAAACATAAAAATGTAAGAATCAAAAATGTACCCTAAACTTAACATTTACTTTAGAGGTCAGAATAAATATAAATTGCCATTTATTTTCGGGGCTCTAGGGGCTCGTTTCCGGTCTGGCTAACAGTCGAATATATGGGGAACAACGTCGTTATTATAACATTTTCCTCTATCAACTTAAAACGCATATAATTTTTCATGTCCTCTTCAAGCTATAACAAAATGGAAACTGAATGGTAAACACTTATAACCCCAAAAAGAATAATAAAACTTACAGTAAGAATTAGGATGATCTTCACAACAGAAAAACAAACTGCGATTTCGGCATATCACGTCTAGGAGCCTTAAACAACTTTTTCATACGTTGATAATCTCTAGGAACGGTTACAAGAATTTTGTTTACTGTACTGACTGAAGTACTTTTATAACTATGTACAAAACAACACTTGTTTTGTTTCCATACATAATAGATGCTTGTAAAACTACACAAATCACTTTTTGGTGCGACTTCTTACACCGTCCGTTCAATAAACACCACACAAAAGCTTTTCCAATACAAGAATGATACTACACCATTAAACAGCACGCTCATCGGTAATGTTTACATGACACTTGACGTCACGAGTTGAATAACCTTAGATAAAAGCATTTTAGCGGTGACTCCTAAGATTCGAATTTCAGACCTGAAATTCTTTACATACAAATATTTTGTTTGTTTTTTTTTAACATGGCGTACGATATATATCCACTCCAAGATTCATTTTACGTAATTTTCAAAAAAAGTGATAATACCCAATTGATTTAATCGATAATTTCCATAAGCGCCCTGGATGCATGAATCATTTGTAGAAACCCTGTACAAAACTCCCTTTTCAAACACTTTACCAAAGTCTCTCTTGGAATGCTTCCACATTCTTGGATAGATAGATAGGTAGATGCACCTATTCCATTGTCGCAAGTCGTAATTGGTAAAGTACTAACGTCAGATGACCCGAAAAAATAATAAATCATTCACTACTCAACTGGACTTCTCCTGTCAATCCACTTTTCAAAATATTATGATTTATGGCCAAGATTAATTCAAATTATGTTGTATGGTCATTATAAGTATATAAGTCTTGCTAGAAATATAGCATATAAGTACTCAATTAATCCCTGCTCAGTGCTTACCATTCTCAAATTTTTGTATTCTAGTTCACGAATTATGATTTCATTCAACACTACGGCATGAGCAGCACTGTTCAAATGACCAGCAATGAATGGCGTCTAGCAAAATATTAGCCCAGACATTCAACTTTTGAAGCTATTGCTTGCGCTCTTTTTGTCTTGAATTATCTATGTAAAAATGGTGATCGTTAAATAAACGAAATGATAATACATAATGATATCAGTTACGCCTGCAATCAATAAGTATATTGAGAGTATTTTTAGTTGAGGAATAAATGTCACATCGATATTAATGTCCAATTAGCTGAAACTGAATTTTTTGCAAATGAATAATACTTTTTGCCTTACAAGTTAGCGAATGATTTAACGTAAATAATAAGCAACCTATATACTACATGTTTACTCCCAAATTTCCCAATTATCACTATATCACCCTAGCATTTAACTTCAGTGCACCCACCACCAATAAGTGCGGTGAAAACTTTGTCTTCTCCGTGAATTCATGATTATTTCAAAGAGCTGGCTCGCTTCCTACTTTGCGTGACGCTGAAATTTGAACTATACAGTGAATTCTGAATATATGATTAGTTGTGTTTGGTCACCGTTCGTGGAGAATTATTTTTTAAGTTACTCAAAGGCGCGGGGAGAGGAAGGGGGAGGGAATTGTATCATTAATTATGATTAGGGTACGCTGAATGGATGTAGATAATATAACGGGTGACAAAAAAGTTCTGGTAATTTTATACTTTGCTCTTCTTAATGTTCATATAACTTTTTTTGTTATTTCTATTGATCTAGAAGTGTTGTAATAATGTAGTCAATTTCAATTCTGTTTTGGTCATGTCTCGTGTGAAAGTGACCGTGTCACCGTCGTCGAGTTGCACAGGGCAGGAATGAAAAGGGCAGACATTGTTCGAACGACTGGGTTCAAACCGGCCAGCGTCTGTGGAACGTTTCAAAGAGACCGGCGGGACCACTGAGTGTTGTCGAAGCGGCCATCCAACCACCGCGATCATTTCGGACAACATCCACAAGGTTCCGTGCCGAATTCAACGAAATCCGGAGGTGTAGCTGCATAAAATGGCGAAGAACCTTGGTATTAACCGAGAGAGTGTCAAAAACATCGTCATAAAGAAGCTGAGACTGAGCAGCTACAAGATCGCTCGAGTCCGTTTCCTGAATGAGACGATGAAGGCGAAAGACTTGAGAAATCTTGCCTGATGCTACGAGGCATGTTTTTTAAGTAAGTACCGTTTTGGAATTAAAAAAAGATGTGCAAAGATATCGCAATAATTTTATCTTACATGAAAGCCTGTACCTTAATCTACTTTTCTACATAATTTCCGTGAATATTGAGGCACTTGTAATAACGTGGCACTAGTTTTTGAATACCCTCCTCATAAAATTCTGCCGCCTTACTTGTTAACCACTGTATCACAAATGTTTCGACTTCGTTATCGTCTTGAAGACGCTGACCACCCAGGTGTTTCTTCAAGTGCAGGAACAAATTGTAGTCGCTGGGCGCCAGATCAGGGCCGTATGGAGGATGATCTAGAGTTTCCCATTTAAAAGATTTGATGAGATCCTTGATCCGATTAGTCACATGTGGACGGGCATTGTCATGCAGCAAAACGATACCCTTACTCAACTTGCCACGTCTTTTGTTCTGGATTGCACGACGCAGATTGTTCAATGTCTTACAATAAGACGCTGCATTGATTGTCTCATTACGAGGCAGAAACTCCACTAGCAATATTCCTTTTCTGTCCCAAAAAACTGTGCACATGATTTTCCGGGCAGAAATTGTTTGCTTAAACTTCACTTTTTTGGGTGATAATGAATGTCGCCATTCCATGGATTGTTGTTTCGATTCTGGTGTGACGTAGGCCACCCATGTTTCGTCACCACTAACAATTTGGTCTAAAAAATCTTCACCTTCATTGTGGTACCGCTCAAGGAAAGTCAATGCACTGCCTAAACGTTGGGTTTTGTGCAAATCCGTCAACGTTTTCGGAACCCAACGTGAACACAATTTCCGGTAATTCAAGTTCTCGGTCACAATGCGATACAAAACACTACGAGAATATTGAGGAAAGCAGTCGCACAATGATGAAATTGTAAAGCGTCTGTTTTCTCTCACCTTTTCGTTCACTTTCTGCACCAAATCTTCATTAACGACCGAAGGACGCCCACTCCGTTCTTCATCATGCACATTTGTGCGGCCATCTTTAAATGCTCTAACCCATTTGCTTACCATTACCACTCATAATGTTTTGTCCGTAAATTTCACAGGTCTCACGATGAATATCGATCGGTTTTACGCCTTTAGCACTAAGAAATCGTATAACAGCCCGTACTTCACAATCGACGGGACTCACGATTGTCGGAGGCATCTTAAACACTCAGTAAACAACGTATACAATGAAGAATCAAACTGTAATGGAGTCAGTGTGTAGACAAGAGATGTAGGTAACCAGCGCGCATGCGCGGAACGCCGACTGTAGCGCTGCGGCGGCGGAATCGCAAAACGGTACTTACTTAAAAAACATGCCTCGTAGAACTGCTCGCTAGTGCTCTTCACCGATGAGAAGATTCTCACAGTCCAGCCGCTCCACAACCGCCAGAATCGCTGGCAGCTGCTTAAGGAAGGCCAGCAGAAGACCGCTGCGGCGAGAACCATCGGTCGAAGTCATTTTCAGATCTCGATTATGGTTTGGGTCGAAATCTGCGCCACCGGAAAGACGCGGCTGGTCTTCAGCGAGGGAAACCTCAAGATCAACGTCGCCAGCTACCAGCAGCAAGTCCTCCACGACGTACTGGATCTGTGGGCAACGCAGCACTTCGGCCCAGCTGAATTTACTCTCCAACAAGACTGGGCACTGGCGCATTCCGCCAAATCGGCAATCAGTGCCTGCGAGAAGCTGTCTCCGGGCTTTTGGGGCAAGGACATCTGCCGCCGAACTCGCTAAACCTCAACCCCATGGACTGACTACTCCAACCTGGATAAAAAAATCTCGGCTACCCGCTATGCTACCGTCGTAGCGCTCTCAAAATACCTTTGATGCGCGCTTGGAACGAAATTACGGTGGACCAATGTGCAAGGGACTGCGTAAATGTATTGAGGCAAAGATGGCAATTTCGAACATTTATTATAAGAAACGTTATTGCTCATGAAGTTTATTGATTTAATTTTTGTATACGATATTTCTATACTGTTGACATATCTGAAAAAATTATCAGAACTTTTTTGTTACCCGTAATGGGTTGGCTAATAAGTTCCCGCCGTTTATGTTGTGTTTAAAATTACGCGTTAAAAATTATATTTTTTGGCATAATATTTTGTGTTATGCTCTACAAGATTATGTATTTGGTTGTTTGGTTTCGAGTCGAGTGAAGGTATTTCTCCGCCAATTTCCTCGTCGTTTATCGCGCGTCTTCATGCAGAAGTTGATTCAATCGCTCGTCATAAAAATCAGTTGATCGTCCGGAACGAGTTGCGTCTTTCGATCGAAATTGCCACTTTTGAATTTGGTGAACCAATCCGGAGCAGTCCTTTCAGCCATAGGACCCTCTCCGTACACGGCGCAAATCTCTCGAGCGGCCTCTGTGGCTTTGGCGTCTAAATTAAACGCAAAAAGGTGGCGTCGAAAATGCTCGTTTTTGCCGATCTGACACTCCATTTAAATGATCTAAAAATTGACAAAAATTAATCCAAACAAAAAACCAAATACATTATCTTGTAGAGCAAAAAATTGTCTTTCGACTAACACAAAACATTATCCCAAAAAATGTTACTTTTAACGTGTGGATTTGGTATTTTATTTTCATTACGGTTTTAAGTTAAAAGTGACTAAATTTGTACGCGAAAATGTACGTGTATCTATGGAGTAATAAAAAACATCCAGGCGCTTGGCGTTTTATCAGTTTCCTTCGATTTTGAAGTTTTTGTTTTTTCGAGTTCATAACCACTATCCACCACGTAATATAAAACAAATACAATTTCTTAGTCAATTCGACAATGACTGACTTAAATTGAGAAGATTGGTTTCTTATTTAAAATAATACATGGTAAAGTTTGTTGTGAAGTGCTACTTTCTTTAATATATTTTCATGTCCCCAGACTTAATTTAAGATTCTCAGAGGACTTTAATTTGAATACCTATTGCACGAATGCTGGCTTGAAGTTTCCTATATTTGTTATGTGTAGTGATTACAATACTCTCGACAAACTTTGTGACATTTATTCCGATGAGTTGAAGCAGATTGTTACTTGTGCTAGAAATAGATTCCTTAATGCTATTTAATATGTTAATTAAGTTTGCTTACTTATGTATTTTAATTTTTTCCATACTTCTTAATTGTATAGTTTCCAATATTTATAATTTCACTTAATTTCTACTGCATGCTTTCGCATTGCATAATATTTTTGTTGTTAATTGTCCTGTAATTGGAGAAATCATCATCATCATTATTATTAAAAAACCATTTTTGCAGTATTATTTATAGGTGCTATCCGGATGAGATAGATCAGTGTGTACTAAAATATTGTTCAGCTATATCCGATAAACGGTCAAGTGCGAGTCTCCATAATGCGTCATAATGTGTGGACAATAATGGACTACATTTTGAACATCTTTTGTGATGAAGCTATGTGACCTGACCTGACCTAACCTACTCCAAAGTACGTGCGCTTGAATTTTTTTACTTCGGTAAGTTTTTTACCTTAATGATTGCGTTTGTATTGGAAGTAAGTGACGCCGAATGGGGTCCAGATTTTGGGGGTTTTATTTTTTAAAGAAAATAAATTATACTACCGATATATTATCCTCAAATATTGTTGAGATGCTGCAGTTTAATTCAAAACTACTTTGAAAATAAGGCTGTATATGACGAAAAAAATATTGTCTTCTAAAATCCGCAGCTATTACAAACAATCCGCCATTGGCCTTCAAGCATATAGCACAATATGTACCACCTTGTGTATCCAAGACCGCATAGTAGGTCCAATGTTTTACAGAACCTACATACAGCCGCAGACGCCTGAATTGAATAATAATATTCCCAAGAGGCCCTTTTGGTAAGACCCCGCGCTTGAACTCGAATGACCCATATTTCAGGGACTCTGCTGCAACCAGCTGCATCAGCAGCACAATTCGCTCTTGAACAACTTGTGCGGACGCCATCCACTTACCTTTCCCCGTCGTCGTTGAAAGCGTAGTCTCKGAGGATGAGATCCCTCAGCCGGTATCGAGGTGGGAGTGGGGGCGGCACCACAACATCATTATCCTTGTCGCCGCTCAGAAGTGCCATGCTCCCATCCTCCGCCGAAGAGTCTTCGTCCAGGATGATTGAGCCCGTGAGGCACACAAGATTTCACTCGAAAACGGCGCGCTCGGCACTTCAGCTGCAGTCGGCGCGGCGAGACGAGGTCGTCGCGACGCATTCAAACGCGGAATGAGCCACCACGCGGTCTGAGGGGTCGCGTGTCCTGCGCCGATTGTTGCCCGGTAACAAATACCAAACGTGACAAATCATCTTATTTTTTATTTAGTCGGAAATGGAATTAATTTTATATTCACACACAGGAAACATCCGCGGATGTTGGTGCATCGGCTGCCGGCCGTTGACGTCAGTCGAATGCGTAGGGGTGGAATTGTCCTAATCGTTTACGCCAACCTTCGCTTTCWGTTTTAATGAACACGTGATTGGCTACGAGGCAAATTATACATTTGCTGCGTATTATCCTGTTGGACAACGGGATAATAAGCAGAAATATAGGCATTTACTACGAGTGATGGTTGGATTTTTTTGTAGGTAACAGGTGTTCAATTAAATAAGTCATCAAGTCTCTTACCATTTGCTGACGGATGAAGACGGCGTGGCGGGAAAAAGGGATGTGATTTATTGCTTACTTATAWCATAATCTGTCATTGTCATTTATCGTAATTCGATTTCACAATTCAATAAGTTTTTACTTGTTAACCTGCCGAGGACAAATCTGTTCATCCCGACCATTTTTTGTTGACAATTAATGAAATATGCATATTCATATAAATGCTTATGAAAATTACCGATTAAATCAATTTGCCGCCTCTCAAGAAAGTGAACATAGCTTTTACTTTGACATTACTTGTCATCTGTCGATTGTAGAATTATTGGCATATTTTAATATGAGAAGTGTGTATTTTCAACATACGTTGTAGTGTTTTGTGGCATAATTAACTTTAGATTAGAGACAGCTAAGATTTCGAAATTGTGAAATCACACAGTTTCGTATAACTTTTAGGTTATGTATCGTAGTTGCGAGGTTGTGACTACAGTAAGCCTATTAAATTGTAAATAAACTAAAAGGTGTTTTTAGCCTGCCACAATGTAATGGTAAAATTCAGTTAGGTAAATGGTAGCTGCACTACCGAGGTACCGAATATTTTACAGGGACATTTTCTAACCTACAAATTGTAAACATATCTATAACGCAAGTTGTGTACGGACGTACTCGTAGTTGTGTTGTATAACCATAAATTGTTAAAAGATAGTTATAAAACCATAAATTTCGGGTATATGACTTCATCCGCAGCCTTCAGTAGACTATATGACTGTTGATAGTATATTGTGCTTTTTGTAGCTTGGCAGCAGTTCCAAAAAGGCAATACAAAGAATTCAGAAATCAACGCCGCCCTCGATGCATGAATCATCACACTGTATAACTTAGAAGGGACTGTTGAAAACAAAATTACAGCTCATTTGTATATGTTCAGAGATAGGCAATTAAGAGTGCACCATTCAAGAATTCGAAGCAAATTCTCCTCTGAAACACAGCAGTCGTGAACAACGTTAATGTCATGATACACTTTCAAGTCATCAGCTTAAATCAACCTGTTACCTACTGTAATGACACGTGTACTATCATCAACAAATAAAAAAAAACAACAAAGGATCAAGTTCGATCCCTGAGGTATACTTAGAACACCATACTATCTACATACTGTATAAATATATCATAGTCGATACATCGGATTCAGTCAAAGATCAAGAAAACTGGGAAAACGGCTGTAGTAACAATTTAATGAAAAAATAAGTAAGATATGCGCGAAGATGCACTTTTGAAGCAAATAACAATTTTTTTAATTCTAACAAATGTAGTTTTCAAGCCGACTAGCGCGACGGATTAGTTTCACCCCAGAAAGAATGTATGCCACCTTGGATAGAGCTCTGTAAACGTTGGTATTCGTAGCCGCCATATTTGACCCACGTCATCAATGACGTAACTGCAGCACCACCATAACATACCCACCAGCTCGACGTAAAAAGTCCGGTACAACTGATTGAGTTTGGCAACAGTGGACGCAGTTGAAAATTTGCTGTAGGAGCTGCCTTGAGAAAAAGTTAGATTGAAAAATTGTCAAGAGGATAGCTAGTGAGATTTCAAGAGAAGAGACATCGTCTATTCGTTTAATAGAAATTTGTCACTGTGATCTCTGTAAAGAAAATGTCTTCAACTTCACTTGAAATTAGGTGGTGAAAAGATTTACCTTTCTTCTTAAAATTTTAAATTTCTTCAAAATATAACTGCTTTTAAAAACCTCCAAAAGGTAATACCTTGACATCACAATGGACATCGTTTAGCATTAGGTCCAGTTGTTGAACCGTTATGTTCTCTAATAACCGTGACAGGTTTAGAATTTGCTTATATATTTTAGAATCTTCACTTAATTTACTTATTTATTTTTGTATACTTGTTTGCTTGGCGCGTTTCGTTTTTCGCCTTCTTTATTCTGAACTCACTACCTTATTAAACTGAGAAAATTGCATCTCCACTTTTGAAATTGTTTTTGCTAAAATATTAACAGCAGCATCCCACATCAGATAATATTCTCCGATACGTTTATCGCAGTTTTATTATTTTTTAGCTGATGTAGACCAGCTTCGCTCGGTTAATTAAGTTACTGTTTAATACTTATTGCAATTGTGGATGATTGCATAAAGTTATAAAATTTGTTGTAATCTTAGTATGACTCTCAAAACATGGACGTCTCCATCGCGTGACGGTTACATCAATGTCCTCACTTAATGACTCCCTCGTCTTCTATTGAATCTTCCAGAATATTCTATGACATTCTCGAAAGGTCAGATAATCTAACTTCCCTCTACAGTAAATTTTCCAGAATGTCATTTCGATTTCTATTGAAATTGAATTTCACGAGACGGCAATATGCCACACTTAAGGGTACTTTCGTATGCTGATGAATGCTCTGTAGTCTCAAAAAGTCGATTTTTGATTTTTCCATCGCGAGACAGTTTCAGCAGTATGTCACACTTGGGTTTATCTAGTCTTCTATAGTCGGATCACCCAACAGACGGAGTAATAAACACGCGTGATCTTCACGTGATTTTCAAACGCAGCTTTCCTACTGGTTCTCAGCAACCGAGGGAGATCTGCTTCAACCCCGTTTCACACTAGCCAATCTTACCGAACGACCGAAATTAAACTAAAATTGCAAAACTATGTTCTTGGGCAATTTAATTGTAAGATATTGCTATACGGCATCTTTGAGTAAACTTTTCTGTTGCAAATTCCAAACCTGAACGTTCGCTAAGTTCAGAAAAAGGGAGGTTATATTGCCTCAAAAAATAAATGTTAAAATTTGTTGTGCGGTTTAAGTTACGCTTTTCGGAAACAAAGGGGTTCCGATCACGTGATAGATGTGTGGACTACACGTGATCACTTCATCTGTTGGGTGATCCTAGTATAGTCATTTTTTTCTAGGATGTTCTCGCAACAGCGATTTTTGGAGTTTTCACCGACAGACGGTTTCGGCAAACTGACGTACGTCGGTTTTCGATTTTTCCATCGCAAGACAGCTTCGGCAATATACCACACTAGAAGTTCCATAGTCTTCGTCAGATTTTCTAGATTGTTCTTTGACTTCTTGAAACACCTACTTTTGTGTTCAACAGCGCGAGAAGGTTTCGACAAACTGTTTGACTGCAAGGAGAAATATTTTATACATTTTGTATGCAGGTACTTAAGGTTGACTTCTTATCTCCTACAATTTTACATCTACCCACTTGCTACCATCGTCGTACACCAGCGGTCTTCAAAGGACAGTAAGGCTGCAAGGTGAAATATTTTATGCATTTTGCATGCAAGTACCGAAGATTGACCCCTTGCAACCCCCATATCTCCGAAACCACTGCTCAGCTAACCACACCTAACCACCATAATGCACGATGGAAGACTCGAGGCTATCATCTCTGACAAACACAATTGGTCTGCTGTGTGTGTTAATTATAATATTCTCTAATATGTGAAAATACACAACTAAATCCACTTGAAAAGAGATGTTTTGTTTTCCATCAAGCATTTGGATTGTAAATATGTAGAAGGAAATGAACGATATTTCTCCAGTTATACTTATATTAAGGTTGACTTCTTTTCTAATACATGAACATTCCAAATTATGTGCCATGTGGCTATTCTCATTTTAATGTTATTATTATCGGTTTTTATTTAGCTTATACATTTTACAAGCAATCGATAAATAGTGGAGGAGTACAAACAATAGCGAGCAACATGCTTTTACGAAGCAATTTTCATGCTTTTAACTTTAACTATCTAAATCGTTGTACTCGAATAAAATGAGTCAGAACGCTATTTAGAGAATCGCATGTCTTGCACCACTTTTACTATTTAAGAAGTAAGTACAAAGCACTATAAATTATTTTATTTTAGTCTCGTCGGAAACGGCTTTAAGATTTTATTCACGTTTAAAAACAAAACTTTTATTCGTTCATTGAATAATAATAACGTAATTACGAAATAGTAACAAACCATATTGATTCTGTGTATTAATATTATTAAGGCAACAATCAGAAGATACAAAACGTTATTGATGGGATTTATATATAATATCATTTCAAGTAGGTAATTGTCTTTTTCGTTTATGTCGTTCTGTGGCAATAATTTTATTAMCAACATCAGAAGTGTGATTTGTTTGGTCCTGTCAAAAACAAAAGCACGTGCATGCCATATTATACTATATACAGTGCAAACAGTGAAACAAACAACATGCACATAGGGCAGCACAATACATAAAAAACAGAGTACAGTAACACAAAATCGTAATAGCAACTGGCTAAAAAAAACATTAAGCCAAACAAGTCACACCTTTGATTTTGATAACACTAAAATTATTGCCACAGAACAACATCAACCGAAAAGACAATTGCTTGAAATGATACACTTGCAAAAGTAACGGATCAGATATAAAGATATAATTAGCAACACCTACAACATTATCACAAAACCAACCTCGAGCAATCAACAAATCAAAAAAGTGATGCAAAACTCAAAGATACAATAAAATGAAATTTATATCAAGTACTCGTAAATTAATTCTCCAAAAATAATGTAAATCAGGATTATTTGCACATTTATTTTTATGCATGTTTCAGAATTCATTCAGGCCTACATACAGTGTTACTGAAAAATATTAATGTCATATTATTACAGTTTTGATTTGATAAAGGCCTAAAAATAAGGTCGAAACGATATCAAAATAGTACTTAACAGGAACCGGAACCCACAAACGATAGACTAAATAAAAGTAAGAATTTAGGATGGCAATGCCATCTGTCAGCATTACACTGACATGATGACAAAGCCACCTAGCTGCCTTAACGGGAACTACTTCCTAAAGGAAGTGACCTGTAGTCTGACAAATTGGCATGCAACTGCATATTTCAATTTGACAGCAGGCCCCCACGGCACTTTTTGCTGACGGGCAAGAACCAACATACATTAAAATGCATGTCTATGCTGTGCTGTCTACACCTCAACCAAGTGCAGATAGTACTATTTCGCTGTCATTACAGCTCATCAGTGCAGTTTAGATCTAGTGTAGACAACACGGCATAGAACTGGTTTTGCTTATATACCAAAGCAATGGTATAATGAAAGTAAGAATTTAGGATGGCAATGCCATCTGTCAGCATTACACTGACATGATGACAAAGCCACGTAGCTGCCTTAACGGGAACTACTTCCTAAAGGACAGCGAAATAGTACTATCTGCAGTTGGTTGAGGTGTAGACAGCACAGTATAGACATGCATTTTGATAGACTAAATAGGTCATAGTTTACTTTATATGCTAATATGCAGTAATAATTCAACTGAAATTAGCTAATAACATATAATTATTGTCATGTATAAACATTTTAACTCTACAAAATGAATGGCGCCGTTTTTACTATTACATTCCTATTCTAAGTAAAATCACAAAGAAAGTTTATATTTCTTTTCTTGTCAGAAGCAATTTGTCTGGCGTTATTTATGCCGCATGTTCTGTTCAGTAGACTCACTTAATTGCTATGTCCTGCATTGAGCGAATTCCCTGTAGGATATTAGTTTTCCAGGAGACATTTTCTACTTTGCGTTGTCCACCCTTAGGCTATGTATACTACCTTTTATTCAAACTGAAGTATGCGGTTAAGAAATAGTATATTGTGTTACGGACAAAAGTTTAAAATCAAACCATTTGCATTAAGTGCTTAAATGCTAAGGCGTTTTTATTAAATTTGTCCTAGGAAAATTATATTATGGAAACTGTTTACTATTGTAATGCGACATATTTTTACTTTTATTCGATCAGTTTTGTATTCAGATTTTTTTGTAGGATGTAATTATCAACATCGACTGTAYCAATTTTAATYGACGAAATTTGKAATACCAATACATGCTTATATACAAAAATTATTTTCGTAAGAAGAATAATGTTTATTTTGCATGCTGTAGCAKCAACAAAATGACAACACCTCATTAATGTAATCCCTTAAAAATCCACGACATTCAGAAGTTACTCAAAGTTACATCACAATTTATATCGATTTCACCCAACTTCCACCCCCGCAATACCTTCTAAAGGTGACGAGCAATTATTTCCGAACTCTCCAAAGTTTGCGTCATCCTTTACTGAAATAACTCTCAGCGCATCCATAAAAGGTTACACATTTAGTAAAAATTTTACAGTCCTTTGCAAAGATGTAACAAAAGGAGACATTTATAATAAGGAAAAAACGCAAAAATCTTTTATTAAACTTTGGGAAGTGGAATATTTGTAAATTTGTTGCGAACTGCTTAAGATTTGTTTCAATAGCAAGAAATAAATATTGGTGAGAAAACTGGTTATATAGAAAAATAAAACAAAAATATATTGATGGACTAAAAAATTAATATACAGTATTGGTAAGATCTCCTGAAAAATCGCACTACCACCTGAAGCGGGCATTATGAAGTGACTTTCTTTTTAAGAAGTCAACGTATTTGGTAAAAGCATTGGTCTAATATTCAGACAACCATAATATACCTAAAATAAACTATTGTAACGAAGTGGTGTTTGGAAAGCTCGGTTGGATAGGAGCACAGCACCCAGCAAGGAAAGCAGCAAACGTTTCAAGTCTTTTATTCTTCTTCTACACACTGTCAAATACAAAAATAAAATCAGCTCGCTGCGCGGCAATGCAAGACTAGGCATAAATAATTACTTTCCTGACACTAGGCAGGATTGTACATTCAACTAGATAAATACAAAACTTGCACCATGTGGCTGTCAGAGAGTAGAAAAGATGTTTGACAGGAACGGTTAAACAAAAAATCTGTGCATAGCACACTTCAGGCGGTACCTGAGATTAGCTTAACAAATCTACATCGCCATACTATACAGGTCGGTGCAATTCCAAATCGATTAATTGTTTCTGCCTTGTCCTTGACCCAGTGGCGGCTCGTCCGGGTCGGACGAATTTTGATCGAAGAAATTATTTTTTTTTCGTATTTTTATGTATATTTCGTTTTGTTATGTTCAGATATCTTGAAACAGTTGGAGCGTATTTTTTTACATTACCGTCCAATTAATAATTAGCCGAAATCACATTTTTACGGGTTATCCCGAAAAATTTACGCTATTCGGCAACCGTGGCCGGGCCGTGTATGTGTTTGTCATCCAAGCCCGTGATCCAAGCGCTGGGTCGGCAGACCGCATCGTATAAGGAAGCAATAGCGGTTCGTTTGGGTGGTTTTATACAAGATTTAAAAGGGTGAGATAGCTAACTTTTTATATTATGGAAAGAATACAGGACGTGGTGAAACAAAAAGGGGATGTCGTGGAATTTATTTTAAAGATCAATTTTTCAAAATTTTTATATGATGATAGTTTTTATTAAAAATTTGCCTTGCCCTTCGCCCAGAATGAACAATTTAATACAGTGCAGTTGAACGGGTAGTTCAATCCTAATAATTAACAAACCTGTTCCAAATCCTTTCCGGGCAAGAAATCACTCTAGACCTTCTCGTTGGTTCTTGCCGAACAATATTATTTATAGAATTAGTGGCAGTAATAAACAACAACAACTACGAGTATATACAAAATTATTTACTAATTTATAAATAAATAATATTGACCAACTAGAGTGGACCAAAGTTTTTACTGCCGACCCAATAGAATTTGTCACGAGCCGCCACTGCCTTGACCAGAGACTGGCATACTAAAATATATCAGCGTTTGAATAACTCCATTATATAATCGTAACCTGGCCACGTAAGTAAATTGGTCGAAACAATTAGGCAGAAAACGAATTCACATCAGTAATCAATAACAAGAACACGACCGCTTAGGGGAATCGCGTTCAAGGCCAATTAAAAATAACCATTGCACATGTTCCCACATTTTGAGAAAATAATAATAACACTAATCTATATTTCATCCAGCACACCAAAAGGTCCTTAAAGGATACAACAGGATACATTAAATATCGAAAGATAATGAATGTAACAACACGTGAATAATGAATACATTATAAAAATACATCACAAATAATAAATGAAGTTCATATCAGTGCTTACAATATAATATAAAACAATAATGCAAAGAAAGCAAATAGCTAAAATCTAAAAGGCTTATCATCAAAAAAATGCCACTTTTAGTTTGGTATGAGACCAAATTTAGCATTAAAAATGTCAAACTCGATATCACAGATAAAATTGTGGAATTGGGAAACTGAACAGCAAAGGAGGCTGAAAGTGATGGTATCTACAGGGTATATCGAAATAAAATGGAACTGACGATCTGCTGTTTAGTCCTGGCACAATTATTTTTACCTCACTAAGCGATTCCTGACTATGCATGTGTCCTACAACAAGTTTATGTAAAAACATCAGACTAGATACACATCTACGAACAAGAAGCGTACTGTCAACTTAGCATATAATCGTTCACATATTCCAATACTTTTATACTTTAATCTTTTTGAGGCTGCGATGTGGTTGTTATACACCGCTTTTTAACGAAGGTGTATTTCGTAAAAATTGCCTGACTTTTCCCATATCTAAAATTAATCTTCAAACCACATGATGTATTGCTGAAGTTACGCTTTCACAAATACATACCTATATTATCTATAACAACACCTTAATAGAGGAAGACTAGCAATGTTTTCATCCAAAATTCGTTTCTGTTGGACATTTGAAGAGAGCGTCATTAAATTTATTAAAACAGTATTTGGGGCTTATCTTATGCAACTGGCACAGAAGCTTAAATGTACAATACTATACATGGCAGTGTGTCGCTATTAAAAAAGTTAATGCTAAACATTTTGTGAACTGTATACAAATACACAGATCGAAGAAGGACTATTTAACGATTCGTAATATTTAATTGACCTTTATTATCCATTTACCTAACTAGACATCACCTACTACGAACAATTTGAAAAACTGTTTTCTATTGGAAATCATCGCTGTCGAAAACAGAACGTTTAGACGAACAAAATACAAATACCTAAACCAGTTCAGCTTCAACTTTATTTACTACAACAATGAAATAAATAGTACTTGACGAAAGTCGCCCAAGAAAAATAAAAAAGTTAGGTATTTGGTGAAAAACGCCTCCAAAACCGTTTGACGGCCGCAGGCGTATGAAAAACTAGCACCGCATCGTAGCGTTTTTTGCCGCCGTAAGTTTTACCGTGTTTTGAACTGGACGAAGCATTTATCGTACAAAACTTAATTAAACCATCCTATTTAAACGAATTTCGAAACTGCAATCACATAAACGCAACGACCAATGCGTAGTTTACCTATACAAGATGTTTCAACGCGATAAAAAGTAATAACTAAACTCACCGGTATCTCTTCCCGTGCGAAACCGATAAGGTGGCCAAAACTAGATTAGTCGAAGCACCACGTCACTAAATCACTACGAAACGGTCTGTTTCACACCGCAGTTCGATATTTCCACCCAATTTTTGTGAAAATTTGGGAAACTGCACGCGCACGCCGGGCTTTCCAGGGCTACTAACGCTTAGCCGTGCAAATGATTTCTCGGCGTTTTCCATGGCCACCTTGGCATTCAAAAAAGCCGTATTTACATTGCACACGTCTAGTTATTAGAAAATTTTTAGGGTTTGGAGACCGAAATAGGCTCTTTGGTTAAAAAAGAGTTGTATTTTAGGCATGATGTATTTGATATGCTGAAGATAGTAGAATTGTACTAATTGCACTAATAATTTAACTGGTGCTGACGTTTGCATTTTCAACCACACTCTTTATACTATAAATAGAGTTTTTTCTATTCTAAATGCTTTTTGTAATAAGTACTTTTCAGTGTACCCTTCTAGTTTGCTCAAACAGAGCCAAAAATTTTTGCACGAGTTCTTAGAAGGCCTCGGACAGTATATTTTTGTTTGTGCAAGAGAGCAGACAAAAACATTATTTCTGGCATTCTTCCATAGTAAACACCATATCCACTAATTTATATTGTGCAGATTTCACTTTGATTCACAGGTAATTGCAACTAAGTATTTTTATGACTGTTAAAGAATGGTTTGGCTTTTATTTATGCACTTTATGTTAAACTAGCAATAACTAATTTACTATCAAACCTTAGCTAGAAAGATGTTCCTTTTTATACCGCACGTCGCTGTCAATTTTACTTTGCCAGATATTAGTTAGGTTACTTCATTTAAGCAAAACAGTAGATGGAACGCTCTGTAGAAGTTAAAATATTTTTGGGTCGTAGTGTTTCACAAATAAAATAGAGTTTGGTTTTGTAATTTTTCTCTACAACAAATTAAAAAAAAACTAGAAGAATTTCAGGGCAATGATGGTCKCTGTAGTAATTAGCTACTGCTTTTTAACGAATACGTATTTCGCAAAATTTTCCAAAACGTCTATGCTTTTATGATGTAATTCTTTGACTTTTCCTGTATATAAAATTACTTMAAATCACGACAAAAACCGKTTACACAGGAAGACTGGCAATGTAATCATATCAAATTCAATTTAAGTTTGTTGTTCTTGGAAATTTGCAAAAAATGTAACAAATATAATTTTTGCGAGTAACCTGTAGGTTATGGTGAAAAGTGAATGGTAATTAGGACACATCTGATGCAAGTGTCACAAAATCTAAAAGATATATACACGTGGTCAAATTCTTCCTTTATAAACCTAGTACTTTGCAGGTTTTGGGGAAGATTCTGACGACGAATGGTCAAAAAAGTATGAAGTCATTAAAATTAGTGCCATTAAAACTTGCTTTAAAAATATTTTTGTGGAAGAAGCTACTTATGTAGACGGCAATAGTGATTTACAAACATAAATAGGTCAGATCAGTGTCACATGCAACAGATTTATACGTAAATAAATGAATTAAATAGTGACAAAAAATTGCAGTGCAGAGACCTCCTATGTAGTTCTTGCTTATTATGGTGATACAGATAAAAAGTACTGAATTATGTTTTAAAACCTCTGTGCCTCTATGTGAGCAAAGCTAACTACAATACTAAAAATCCCTTGCCGTATAAGTGAAACAAACAGTTTTAGGTTATTACCTATTATTACGTTTTTACCTCCGCATCCTTGTAAGTTTTTAACCGTGTTTTGAACTAGACGAAGCATTTATCGTACAAAACTTAATTAAACCATCCTATTTAAACGAATTTCGAAACTACAATCACATAAACGCAACGAACAAGTGCGTAATTTACCTATACAATGTGTTTCAACGCGATTCCTACGTGATAAAAAGTAATAACTAAACTCACCGGTATCTCTTCCCGTGCTAACCCGAGAAGGTGGCTAAAACGATATTAGTCGAAGCACCATGTCACTAAATCACTACGAACACGTCTGTTTCACACCACGGTTCGAATTTTCCACCCATTTTTTGTGAAAATTTGGGAAGCTGCACGCGCAGGCCGGGCTTTCCAGAACTACTGACGCTTAGCCGTGAGACTGATTTCTCAGCGTTTTCCATGGCCACCTTGGTATTCAAAAAAGCCGTATTTACATTGCACACGTCCAATTATTGAAAATTTTCGGGGCTTTAAAACTGAAGTGGGTCCTTTCGTTAAAAAAAGAGATGTATTTACGCATGATGTATTTCATACGCTGAAGATAGTAGAATTAGAATATATTTATACACAAAACTTTACAGCTAAATCTTCTGTGCATAGTTTGCATATAATTTCTGTTCTTCAAAACTTTGTTGTCGAATAAAACTTACAGATTGAATCATAAGAATATTGCCAAAATCTGCTTAGTATAATGGAAGATTTAAAAGTCTATGAAGTAAACTATACCTATTGGATCTGCAAGAATCTAGCAATCACAAAGAAAAACGAAGCCGAAAACTGCGAAATCAAGCTCTTCAGAAAAACAACAAAATCTACTTCGAAAACTTGCAAAATGAGGAATCTAATGGCAACGACGGAACTATGGCATCCTCTACGAGACAACCGATGGTTATTCACTATTTCCAACCAACAATCGATTACCATCATATGCAAGAACAGTCAAGCTGAAGAAATCACCATTTCCAAAATCGGGATTCTACAACGCGAAGCAAATTACAAGGCCTACACCGAGAACATCATGCTAGAAAGTTTGCAGTTATAACATTTGCGCGATGATTTTTAGAAGATTACTTTTTGAACAAAAAATTGCTTATTTAATAATATGTAATTTTTTGTTTTTTCTTAACTTAACCTACCCTTAGACACAATTTAACAAATTTTCTCATTGTTGGTTATTGACAAGATGGTCTTTTATATAAAAATAAATAACTTAAGTTGTTTCACTTAATTTGGCGACAAATGGAGCACATTGATTTTATTTAAATTTATAGGACTTTTTTAAGTCACTATAGAAKTTTCTGTAGCGGCTGTTAAGTATATCTTCCAGGAGCATTCYAAAAAGCTAAAAACGCTTTTTTCGGTACTGTGATCCGCATTTAAAATAATTGTTTTTCAGGAAAATTATAATATCCCTATATTTACGACGTGTCTTTATTTTAAAGACTTACTAGAAAAAAGACAAGAATTTTGAATACTTTCTAGTCTTAGAAAACAACAACGAAACCCGAAAAATATACCAATATAATTTTACAAATAAAGAAAGCATTACTGACTATATTCTACTTGACAGATGCAGCATATTTAATTATCAAATAATACTAATATTACGTCCAGTGCACATAGTGCAAGATAAAGCTAAAACTTGCTTGTTAAAAAGCAATAAAGAGCTATTATTACTACAATTATAGCTCTTACTAATTATAAAAATGGGGAGACCGTGGAATGGGGTGGAAGTTTCCCACCCACAAGAAGGTGAAATCAACGTCAAAGTTGTTAAAGAATTCGAAATGGCGGAGATGTTTTTGACAATAATGTTGAAAATGATTAAACGGAATCATAATCATTTACCACCTGAACCTGAATGTTTATGAATACATAAAAACGTAGGAGAAAGCGGGGGCATCACAAAAACCAGTAGAATGACATGACCAATATTTCACAATCAACTGTGAGAAATATAGTTGTAAATGGCATTCTGGACAGAAATTTGCGAAAAGATGTTGATTCGTCGAAGGTTTTCAAAGATGATGTCGCAAATTTAATATGACGCGCGATGTATGATTTATGAGGCATACAAAATAATTTTGCTTGTACTATTGTAATACTGTAAATATAAAATTTGAGAAACTTACAGTGATTGGTTAAGATAGCAGCCTTTGGCTCCTCTTGATCCACATCTGGCGCGGGTTAGCACTAGCACAACACTGCACACCTGGAACAATGAAAAAAATATATTATAAACAGCTACAAAGGTAGCCAAAAACAAACTAAATTTTATCAATTGCAAGACTACACCTTTTGCGTGAATGTTTATTTTCTAAGAGTCATGTCGTTTTCAGTATTATGTTTTCAATAAGTCTTCAAGCTTCTTCGTTATTTTTCCTTTACGTGACTAATGCATAGGGAGAAAGTGGGGCCATCGCAAAAATCAGTAGAATGACCAAAATTTCACAATCAACAGTAAAAAAATATAGCTGTAAACGAAATTCAGGACAGAAAGGTGCGAAAAGACGGTGGTTCATAGAGGGTTTTCAAAGATGGTCACGCAAATTTAATACGACGTATGATTTATGAGGCAAGCAAAAATAATTTTGTATTGACAATTGAAAATCTATACAAGAAAATTAAAGCCGAGCTGCTGCTGTACCAAATTAAGTTTGTTCATTGTGAGTAAACGAACAATTATCGGGTAGTCGGAACTTTACAAGAGCAATATAACTTTATTTCATTTGGAGCAGCATAATAAGCTATTAATATACATGTAGACCTACCTTTGATTGATTTAATTTCATAGACAAGTTCAGTTCCCTGGACTCTGGAAGCTGGCAACTCTAAATGAAGAATCTGCGAACAGAAGCTTAGAAAACAATTAGTAATCTCGTTCAAAAGCAGACATGATTTAAGGAAGGGGATCAGTTTGTTTTATTTTATTTTTTCCTAACATGTAAATAACTAATTAACTCAAAAATACCGTTGTAACCATCAGATTCGTTGAATATCTCCTGAAACAAAAAGAAAGTAACGTTAGGCTTTGTTATTATTTGTGAAGTGGATAGTTCAGATAACTTCATTCACTTACCAGTGTTTTGTGAAAATTTTGCTGAAAACAAGAGATTGATATAAATATAACATTTCATAATTACTTACATACATTAAAACAAGGCACTACACTGTCACGCCCCCTTCCCCTAACGCACGCCCTTGTATAGTAACGTTTATGCGACCTAACATACAAATAATCAAAAAWGKGTGCAAAACAACTAATTTTCATCGACTCACCCAACCAGACACAGCAGTAACTGCTCCCCCTGCCTGAAACAAAAATTAGGTGTCACTTTTCAGGAAAAAAATGAATTTGAGAAACTCACAGTGCCTTGTTAAGACGGCAGCTTTTAACTCCTCTTGATCCACATCTGGCACTGATTGGCACAACACAACACTACACACCTGGAACAATGAAAAAAATATATTAGAAACAGGTACAAAGGTAGTTAAAAAAACTAAATTTTATGAATTGTAAAACTATCATGTTAATAATTTATTTCGTTTTTAGTATTATGTTTTCAATAAGTATTCAAATTTTCTTTACAAAAAGAGGAATATTATAATCGATCATCGATTAATCGAGAGAGAGAAAGTGGGGCTATCGCAAAAGTTAGTAGAATGATGATCAAAATTTCATAATCAACTGTAAAAAATATAGCTGTAACGGAATTTAGGACAGAAAAGTGCGAAAAGACGTTGGTTCATCGAAGGTTTTCAAAGATGATCAGGCAAATTTTAAACGACGTATGATTTATGAGGCATGCAAAAATAATTTTGTATGACGATTGAAGAATTACACAAGAAAATTAAAATTAAGCTTGAGGGTTTACGTATTTTCTCTTTAGGAATAATGGTGTTGCATTATAAAAAAAATTAATAAACGTATGCTATCTAACGAGACTACATTGTGCCTTTCAAAAATCTATTTCGAGCGAATTTCCATTTCGACCTACGTGCTTGATTGTTTCAGAGTTCACTTAAGTTATGAAATTCTTCAAAGCTTCCAGCTAGCGAAAATGTCGATCGCTTACATTTTAAATGCAATGTAGTGTGGGATGTGTTCCTCCACCAGTCCACACAAGTCACTAACACTCAAAAGTCAATAATTTCGAAAAAGAATCTTGAAAAACACCCCGTATTCACCGGCACATCATCACGCACAGTTATCATCGGCGATACTAATTCAATAAACGACGCATTAAAAGCTACTTCACCTGGCCCGCAAATGGACTGGTCCTTTTTTTGCCCAATAATTGCTCACGTACGCCCGGATACGCCGCAAAAAAAATGCTCGCAAGAACGTAAACACTAGGAGTATTTTATTTAGCGGAGAGAATTTAATAGAGGCCCGTTTTGGGTTTAAATTTTTGGAGACATGGTTTGTAAAGATTCCTGTTTTATCTTTTTGAACAATTAGTGCATACGTGGGTGATTAAAAAAGTCGCAGTGTAATGAAAAGTATAAAGCTACATTTTTTTCATCAATTCTACATTCGGTTGAAGCATTCTTTTACTGTAGACTATTTTACGATCTAAATAGTTAGTACGTGACTTGGCCGTTCTTTTATACATAGAAATAGCTGAATTCAAGCAAAAGATGCTAAAAAGCTTATACCAATTTGAATAACTTTTTAGGGGCAAAGTTGGGACAACGCCTAGGGTACAATATCCTTTTTGACTATGTGCCTACCTAACTAGGAAGCTATTGATTAATTATTTTTTGCAGCTATTGACAATGCACTGAGCCATCATTCAGCAGGGACTAAGGTCCTAATGTATCGTTTCATGGCATACTGAAGCATTGATCTTTGTAGGTATACCATGTGTGTACTATTTACATATGTATTAACAATCGAATGCGGATTTTAGACTTGTCTATCTCCTTAGAGATGTCATTTCCAAATACCACATAACTTTATATTCTCTTTAAAGATTGATTGTTTGTATGAGGACGTACGTCCTCGAACTGTTCTTTTATAAATACTGACTATGCTCAAAAAAGTATATTTAGAAAAATAATAATAGTAATAACCATAATAATAATAATAATTCGTCCTTATTTGCTCACTACATTGATGTACATAATAGTATTATTATGACTGTGAATAGCAGGATTCGTAGCAGGGCAAAACGGCAAATTTTAGTGGCAAATGACACTTATGATTACTGGCATCGCCCTTCTCTTCCACTCAACCGTAAAAGTGAAAAGAAAGACAAATTTAGAATTTTACGCGTATATACCTGTGTATTAAGTTGTTATTGATGAGAGCCGTGGAGGTGAGAAATGATAAAAAAAAAACTAAAAAAGCAGTTATCTCAATTTAGATGAACGATGTATAGGTGAAAAAAATATATACAAGAAGAATTAGTAAATGTCAATCAGAACTGTTCAGTTTTGTTTTAAATAGATTATTGTAGTTTTATTTTAAATAAGTCTAGTCCCGTATTTCTTAGTTTTACTGGGAGTGAGTTGTAGATCTGTTATATTCTGTATGGAAAGCTGCGAATAAAAAAATATGATTATGTTTTGGTACACTAATAGCGTCTTTGCATCTAATGTTTATATAATGGATATCTATCCTTTTTGGTTATTACAGATGTATAATGTGTCCTAACACAGAGCCCTGAGGGAAACCACACTACCACCGTAAGCAGAGGAATTGCCATCTAAATTAACTGACTGAAGTCTATTATATAAATAAAGCTGCTTGCTCAATAACAATATGTTCCAAAATAGCGTAAAGTATCTGATCATGGGCGTACCGAAGGGAGGGGGGGGGGGCAAGGGGGTTGCAAACTCTGGACCCTTCCAATTTCCCATGCATTTAGCTGGTTAATTATGTGTGTACACCTAAAAATTGTCTTATTTACAAAACTGTAAATTCAGTGAAATTCATGAGCAAGTGTATTTCACAGTTTTCATCCAGAACTCATATTTGACCCTTGCAAATGACCTTCTCTAACAAGTCGTTGTCAAATTGTTTCCAAGCTTAATCGATGCCATGTGCGTTTTGAAGCTGTAACTGCAACATTCTTGTTGTTATGAATCGTTGTCTTAACTACTGTTATATGGAATCACACCAGAATCTGTCATATATTCAATGATAACTCTAACTTTTGCACCAAATTTCTAAATTCACATTACATTTTAACAAGTAATACAAAAAAAACTCACGTTTATGAAAGTCGATTTATTTGATATATATTTTAGGAATCCAGTACAAGCATTAACAGCACGAATTAAAATCCGGTGCGTTGTTAAAAATGCAATTAAATATATTTCAGTTTATTAAAATCAAGCTTAATTTGGTTAAAATATTAAGTAGTCTGTTAATTTTTGAGAGCAATGCACTGGCGATCTAAGAAGGTTGGCTTGACGCATAATGCTGAGGTATTTGTCATTCTGAGTTTTAATAATGTTAGTTATCCATCGAGTCTCTTACCCTGGGGAGTAAATATTACTACAATTGTATCTTTAGCACCTATACATATGAACTCCTAGCTGAAATTTCTAAAGCTTCTAGTGTGAGAAGTTGAAACTGTACTAAAAGTTTATCGGTTAATGCATTAGTCTTTGATATGTGTTAATTCTGAATCAGAAATCGAGCTCCTATTTGTAGAACTTTTATGGTGAAATTTATGTTCCTTTGGTACTTCGTATGATATCATTATACATTATGTGGATCACGGATCTTTATTCTCCCAAATAAAATGTATCAACTCATCTTTTGTTAAACGCGAGAGCGATACAACTGAATGCGCCTCACCTGAGTTTATCAATAAGTGAATTAGTAATAAAGGGGCTTTGTATGATCAGTGTATGTACATAGAAAACATATAAATAATTTGGGTCTTTATTTCACAGAAGATGTTTTAAGTCGCCTTGCAGAAAATTCACGAAGATTATTCATGGAGTAAATACTTCATCAATTACTTAAGTACCTATATCTTATAAACGTTTATTATTTCTATTTATGTTGAATAGTTATACTCTGCAGGACGTTCCTGCTTTGCCCTCCCCTAGACCAAAAGCTGGGTACGTCCATGTATCTGATAATTAACAGTATCGAATGCTCTTGAAAAGTCTACTTTTGAAAGAATTGGTAAAATGTGAATGGGCCTGGTGTCCTTAAGCTCTGTGGAAACGGGTAGTTTGGCTTGCGGCCCGACAACATAAATCTTCCATGCATCAGGAAATATAACACAATATATCATTAACGAAACTCGAACTGCCAACTCAACATTGGGTTTATTGTTAATTCCAGTCATTATTAAAAACCTTGATCGTGCCATTAAAACTTGCTTTAAAAGTGTTTTTGTGGAAGAAGCTACTTATGTAGACGGCAATAGTGTTTTACAAACATAAATAGGTCAGATCAGKGTCACATGGAATAGATTTATATGTAAATAAATAAATTAAATAGTGACAAAAAATTGCAGTGTAGAGACCTCCTACGTATTCTTGTTTATTATGGTGATGCAGATAAAAAGTACTGAATAACTGAATTATGTTTTAAAACCTCTGTGCTGGTATTTAGATTTTGGATATCCAACATAACGAAAATATTGAAAGTATTTACCTATGTGAGCAAAGCTAACTACAGTAGCTACTAAAAATCCCATGCCGCATAAGTGAAACAAACAGTTTTAGATTATTTAACCGTTTGACGACCGCTGGCGTATGAAAAAACCAGTACCGCGTCGTAGCGTTTTTACCCCCGCATCCATGTAAGTTTTTTACCGTGTTTTGAACCGGACGAAGTATTTATCGTACAAAACTTAATTAAACCATCCTATTTAAACGAATTTCGAAACTACAATCACACAAACGCAACGAACAAGTGCATAATTTACCTTATACAAGGTGTTTCAACGCGATTCCTACGCGATAAAAGGTAATAACTAAACTCACCGGTATCTGTTCCCGTGCGAACCCGATAAGGTGGCCAAAACTAGATTAGTCGAAGCCCCACGTCACTAAGTCACTACGAAACGGTCTGTTTCACACCGCGGTCCGAATTTTCCACCCATTTTTTGTGAAAATTTGGGAAGCTGCACGCGCACGCCGGGCTTTCCAGGGCTACTGACGCTTAGCCGTGTGACTGATTTCTCAGCGTTTTCCATGGCCACCTTGGTATTTAAAAAAGCCGTATTTACATTGCACACGTCCAATTATTGAAAATTGTCGGGGTTTTATGGCTGAAGGGGGTCCTTTCGTTAAAAAAAAGAGATGTATTTACGCCTGATGTATTTCATACGTTGAAGATATTGGAATTAGAATATATTTATACACAAAACTTAACAGTTAAATCTTTCGTGCATGGTTTGAATATAATTTCTGTTCTTCAAAACTTTGTTGTCGAATAAAACTCACAAGTTGAATTATAAGGATATTGCCAAAATCTGCTTTGTTTAATGGAAGATTTAAAAGTTTATGAAGAAAACTACACGTATTGGATCTGCAAGAATCTACCAATCACAAATAAAAATGAAACCGAAGACCGAAATCAAGCTCTTCAGAAAAACAACAAAATCTATTCCGAAAACTTGCAAAATCAGGAATCTAATGGCAACAACGGAACTATGGCATTCTCTACGAGACAACCTATGATTATTCACTATTTCCAACCAACAATCGCTTAATATCATATGCAAGAACAGTCAAGCTGAAGAAATCACCATTTCCAAAATCGGGATTCTACAACTCCAAGAAAATTGCAAGGCCTCTACACCGAGAACATCATGCTAGAAGCTCATTCAGTAATGTTCACATCAAATCTCACAAATGAAATTCCATTCATTGACATCGATGAAGATGATTGCTGCATCATTAGGCCCAACAAATTTATCTTCAAACAAACAAATTTTATTTGTAAGAAGAATATCAGTTTGTTTGTTAACCATATTACCATTTATTTGAGATCCAACAGAACTTGCGAGTTCAAGTAACCTAATACTTAATTATTTGAGCGAATAAAATATTATTTTTCACGGTCAAACCATTTATTCCAATGAGTTAAAATTTCAAATATTTAAATTAAATGCTTTGAAAAATTGTATCAACAAAACTAAATGCTTGTTTCTAATAAATATATCTTTCGTTAAATCAGTGTTTCTTTTTGTTATTCAACTATTTAAATGATCAACTCAAACACACCTGTTGTTACAGCAAACAACATGTATTTAAACAGAATAAATGATGCTTTAATACAACAATCTGTTTTTGGATACAAAGAAATAATTGTTAGAATTTGCGTGTGCCACTAGCAAGTTGGAAGTTTGGGGTTCCGCTCCTTTAGCCATGGTTGGACACTGGACAGAATGTATCAAGGTAAATCAGGAAAAGCCGCCGTTATTTGTTTCTTATTATTGTCAGTTTATTTCATTAAATTGTGAAGCAAAAGAGGAAGATGGCCACAGATTTTAAAAGTATGAAGCCCAAATAGGGTATTTGCTTAATATGATGTGAAAAATAAGGCATTCAAACAAGCACATGATCGTTAGCGCAAGCTCTGTTACAAAATGACCATCTATGATTCGTAAGGATGTTAATTACGACGTTGTTTCTCTACATCTTGAAGTAGGTATATGTTAGTAAAGTCCGCTCAATGAAGTGCCCTATTTGTACCAAACTACTATTACAAGTAATGCGTTATTTATTCAGTATATTTGTAATACTAAAATGGAACACATTTATCACTCTGTAGAAACCAGTAGATTTGTGATTGTCCTTTAAATTAAAATAAATATCATACTTTCCGTCTGCATTATATTCGTTCATATATAAGTAGCAAAATTTACCTTGTCAATGGACTTGCCTAGGTTAGGCTGATGTAAATCAGATTTTTTTTACTAAACCAATTACAGTTTTGCGGAAATGAATTGAGTGACATATTGCATTTTTAATTACAAGAAACAACTTTTATACGCTCTATAAAAAAACAGGAAGCCACAAGAATACACTTGCATAAAATACATAGACATATCTAAGTGGGTTAATCAAAATTTATTTCTTTATCTTAAAAACAATTTATTTATATGTTTAAAGGGCTTGTTTGAATGCAATATTTATACAATCTAATTAAAAAATATATATTTCATTAAAATTCACATGCAGTTTGCTGCAATAACAGAGATAATGAATTGAGCATATAAATTCTTTCAATCAAACAATTGTTTGATTCCAGGAAATAGCTGTTTCATTGGACTAAATCAGTGATATCTTTACTGCAAAGAAATATTTATTTGGTATGCAGAGAATCACTTACCTCTTCTCTGCTTCCAAACAAATATTTGTTTCAGTCAAATTTAATCATATGTTTATTCCAAACATCTTCATGGTTTAGCGAAACCAATACTTTGTTCTACAAAGGAAATGAGTATTCTTGATTCAATCGTTTCAAAAGTTAATTTAAAGCTTTGTATATATTATGTTAAATAAATGTTATTTTAGCCGCTTCAAGAATTTTGAGGGTTTGAAACAAACAAATTATTTACTTCGCCATATACAAACAAATAATTTGTTTGCCGTAAATATATTTTTTTTCTTCCAAACAAATTGTTTTCTCTGTGATAGATCGCATCATCTTAAAGGCGATTGTCCATGGCGGACGACACAAAATGAGTAAATTCAAATAATTTTGGATAACAGCAACCACCACATCAGAGCTCACAGCACCCCAGACCATCGCCCCTCCCACCAACAGATGAAAAGTCTACATCACTTCCGACAAACGTCCTCCCGAAACGATCCAAAAAGCATTCACGATATCTTGCAGGGATGTGAGAACACCATATCTATTAGTCATGGATCTCGATACACTTACGGTTCGTCTTTTCTGGTTAATAAGTTGCCAAAATTTTTTAGGGTCATTCATCAACGACTTTTCTGTCCCACTTCTGTCCAATCAATACTATTTTCGCGACTCTCTTCTGATCTCACTCCTTAGATGTTTTACAGTATCAAAGTGGTAAGCTAGTTTTGTCTTTCTATACATATTCCAGTGCTTATTCTTAATTTCTATTATACCAATAAAACTCTGATTATATCAAGATGTTAAAGGAATGATGTGGCCCATTGCATTTCTATTATTACTATTGATTAAAATGCGCTTTCCTTTCCCATTTTAGTTACTCGATTACTATGCCCGGCGCATCCTACACAACGCTGAAGGTATTAGACGAAGTATAAAATAGATCACTCGCAATAACTGGAAGTGGTTTACCAAGTCAGTATCAACAAAGAACTTACGAAAACGTCTATGTTGCGGAACGAGGCCGGAATATAAAGAACGAATTACAAGCAAATTTAGCGCCTTTCTTACGATCCACAGCAACTTGGATACGATAATTTCAGCTAAAAATGTAGGCACATGATCAYTATCTCGAGGTGATTGACTTTTGTATTACTATTGAGTGCGTGAGTAAACGTAATAATAAAAAGCAAACGACAAGTAGGCTTCAACATTTTATGATTGTATACACGAGACAACACTGCCTAGTATGCTTCGTTTGGAATACGAAATATATTAAACTTCATTTGAAAGCTTCGAGCAATCGGACGTGAGAGTTCCAAATGTGACACTAAAGCGATTTCAGATTGAAACTGATAGAATGAATATATCACCTGTAAAAGAAACTCATTTTTTCCACAACTTCATCCAAACCTTCTAACTTAACGCGTTTAAAAGTTAACCTGAGGGGAGGCTTTAGAAACACACGGTATGTATTACATGTACAAATCACAATAAAATTATTCGCGTACTCACATCAATGACAAAGCTTCTTGTTGTCTTTGACTACCTACAATTTGTTGCAATATTAGTCGAGCTTTTGTTTTGAAATTAACCTTTTACCATTTTTGGTCATATGGCATTGCGCATTGGCACGTGTAATAAAAGATTATTTATTGTTCAGCTACGTAACATTTTAATTTGAAAATTTCGACTAGATAAGGTGTGACGCCTTTACGGTGCGAGCGGTTAAACGGTCTTCGGATCGGAGGCGGACGGGCGGATGGTTTTGTAACACGCGGTACGGAACGGTGCGGTGATGACGTAAGCGCTAAACTCGACGTCAGAACGGTTTCTCGGGCGCCAGTTTTTTATTATACTGAGGTATGCTCCTCAGATCTCTGTGTGCTATCCCCCTTAGCACACAGTCCAGGGCAGCTGCAGTGGAGAAACGGCACTCCAGGGAACGACCCCGAGGGTGGATGCCGTAAGCTGAAAGAAAGGTGTTACGGGGTGCGGACGGTGACGAACAGAAAAGAAAACCAACGATTACCAAAAGACACAATTTATTATCTGTGCAGAAACTAAATACAGCCTAATTCAGCGGCAATACAACGGATCCCCCTCCCTTATGCAAGGCTTCAGTCAAGCTATGTGGTTATATAACGGTGCGGTGATACAAGCGGGCAAACTATTACAACGGCTACGAAGCGGTACGGTTAAGCAACATGCAACTAACGGTATTACGGCTACGGTGTGACAAGCGGTACGGTGTGAGTGATGCAACAAACGGGGGTTGCGTAAAATGAATGATGTAACAAACGGTGGTTACGTGAGAGTGATGCAAGCGGTTAGAAAGAGTGAGCTTATTTACAGGTGGCCGGGGTTCGGTGGTCGGTAGGCGGGCGGGAGAAACAATCAGGGATGACAGAGTAAGAAAAACAGTACGGTTATGTAAGGGCAGTTACGTAAACAGACAGAAAAGAACGGTGAGACAGGGCGTCGGGTATATCCTGCACGGAAAGCGACCTATACAGTAAACACCCAGTGCCCTACGCCACTGACGGGGTATATCCTGCACGGAAAACGACCTATGCAGTAAACACTCCGTAAGCGACTGCCTCGACGGTTACGCAAGCGGTTAGAGAGAGACGGACCAGAAGAGAACGGCAAGAGGCAGTTCGCCGGGTATATCCTGCACGGAAAGCGACCTATGCAGTAAACACCCAACGCCCTACGCCGCTCGCGAAGTACAGCCTACACGGAAAGCGACCTATGCAGTATGCACTCCGTAGGCGACTGCCTCGACGGCTACGGTCGGATGACAAGAGCTAGAAAGTGGAGTGGGAAAGGTCGGAGTCGGAGTTTGCGGAAGGACGCCACTGCGATATATTATTTACGCTTCGGCTCACTCACCTGTTGTTGTCACCTGGTAGGTCACAACTCATTCAAACGGAGGACCGGCGGTCTCTTATTCGTGGTGGTGAGACTGCCTTGCGCGAGAATTTGTCGGCAGACGGCCTCACCGCCATCTATGCGGCTCTGAATTAAAGTACCGGACGCGGACTGAAACCTGACTAAAGCCTTGAGGTTTGTAACATCGTTACATTCTCCTCTTACTTCGGGGGGGCGCGGAAAAAAATGACCGGAAGGCAAAATTTATTCGGTTGACAATCCCACTTACCCTAACTATTTACAATCTTAGAATATTTCATCTTAACCTAACTATTTACAATTCTTAAAGTATTTCATTTATGTACAGGTTAATAGCGGCGAACTTACAAGAAAATATCGCGTTCCGCGGTTATCCTGGTCATGGTCATTCTTCGGTGTGTCTTCCTTTGGGAAGTCATCCTTCGGGTGTGGATCCGTCTGCTCGGCGTGGACTGTTCGAACGAGGCCTCTCTTTCCCTCGTTGGCCTTCTTGGCTCTGTCGGGCAGTCGCACTTCCTGGACATGATGCCTACTGTTCCGCATCGGGAACAGAACAGCATCGGTGGCTGTAAGCAGCTATTACGTCGGTGACCTGGCTCGCCACATCGCCAGCATTGGTCCGGCTGAATAGGGATCCTTTGTCTGGACTTGGAGGGCGTAGTCTTCGGATGCTCGGCTTTGGAGCTTTCTTCCGTTGCAGGTCGGCGTCGGTCGGTGCTGACGGATTTCCACTGGTTGCGGTTTGCCGTTCGCTGAAGTAGTCCGTGTGGCCTCTGCTGTGAAACTTTAACACCCTGGCAGTGCTGGCATCTACGAACGTACTTTACGGCGTCCCGGAACATTCCTGGCCAGTAATATCGCTGGGCCAGTCGGGATATCGTCCTGGATACCCCTAAATGTCCGGCGGTCGGTGCGTCATGGTTCTGTTCTAACACACGACGGCGGAGAGGCTTCGGTACACATAATTTCCACGGTTTGGACAGCACCTTGTCACTATGGTGGCTGTCTATGTGGCGGTAAAGTCGGTGGTCGGTGATGCGGTAATCGGGGAATTGATCTGGATGCCGCTGGACTTCCGTGAATCGGCGTCGGTACCAAGAACAATTTGGCAGTTCTTGGGTGGCGGCATCGTTCCCGTCGGTCATGTCGGTTGCTCCTATATCGGTAACTGGTACGGGATCCCTGGATAGTGTGCTGTCTACCCTGTCGGGGACTCCCTTGCGATGTTTCATGGCAGGTTTAGTCGGTGTGAGCTCGGTTGTATCGGTGGCAGCGTTGTCGGTTTGTTGGATAGTCCGGTCGTTCGGTATCGAGATGTTGCGGTTTTTGTGAAACACGAACCCGGATTGGAAGTTCATGTGCAGGTTCATGGTTCTGAGAAAATCCATTCCGAGTAAAACTTCGCAAGTCATCTTCGGTATGTGAAGGAATCGGTGTTGTCGGACTTCATCTTCTATGCGGACTTCTACCTCGTAGGCTTTGGCGATCTGGACGTGGCGGCCATTGATGACTCTGGCAGACGGAGAGCCTGATTTTTGTCCAGGGATTCCGGTGCTTTCCAGATGTCGCGCAACGGTAGGTCCTATGCATGAAGATACGGAGCCGGTATCGATGAGTGCGATAAACGGTCTTCCCTGTACGTGGATCTTGATGTGTGGCCGGTTTTCGGAGGCGGTGTGTACGGGCAGCAGTTCAGGCCTCCGGGCTGACGTGCTGCCATCTAGTTTTCCCAATTCCGGCATGTGCAGTCCCTTGTGTAGGTCCCACGGCGGCCACACCTTGAGCAGAACTTCACGAAGGAGTTCTGGCATTGGCTTCGTGAGTGGCCACTCTGGCCACATCTCCAACATACGGGGCGGCTAGTATCGATACGGTCGGATGTGTCTTCTCGGTGGCGGTGACTGGGTCGATTTTCCTGACGCTGGCGGGTCGGTTGTGGTATCGGTGTCTGCTCCGGTACATTGAAACGCCTGGGTGGCGGTTCTTGTCTCGGGTGATATTCCTGGGGTTGTCGGTAAGTCGGTGGKTTCCCACATTCAACTGGAATCCTCGGTTGCGGGACGGGTCTTCTCTCTTCGGGCCTCTCGGTAACATCCTGGGCGGTGGCGGTTAGCTGGTCTTGGCGGAGAGTCTCGAATTCCTTGGCGGCGGACAGCAGACTGGCAACGTTGGTGCAATCCTTGCGGCGGATGAACATGCGGTAATCGGGTAACATGTTTCGGTGTAGCCAGTACAGCTCCTGGGCCGGTGTCATGTTTCCATGGCGGCGGATGAGTGTACGGAGGGCAGTGATGTAATCTAGGGCGGACTCGTGCGGTTGCTGGATACGCTGACTTATCTCACGTTCGAGGTCGATCTTGAAGTCGGTCGGGTAGAAGTTCAGCTCGAAGTCGGCTGATAGCTGGATCGGTACTGTCCTCTGCGATGGCTGGAACGTAACTGTTGTCAGCGGTGTTTGGGTCGGTGAATGGTCCTCGGCTGATAGCTGGATCGGTACTGTCCTCTGCGATGGCTGGAACGTAACTGTTGTCAGCGGTGTTTGGGTCGGTGAATGGTCCTCGGCTGATAGCTGGATCGGTACTGTCCTCTGCGATGGCTGGAACGTAACTGTCGTCAGCGGTGTTTGGGTCGGTGAATGGTCCTCGGCTGATAGCTGGATCGGTACTGTCCTCGGCGGTGGCTGACTCACTACCACGAATAAGAGACCGCCGGTCCTCCGTTTGAATGAGTTGTGACCTACCAGGTGACAACAACAGGTGAGTGAGCCGAAGCGTAAATAATATATCGCAGTGGCGTCCTTCCGCAAACTCCGACTCCGACCTTTCCCACTCCACTTTCTAGCTCTTGTCATCCGACCGTAGCCGTCGAGGCAGTCGCCTACGGAGTGCATACTGCATAGGTCGCTTTCCGTGTAGGCTGTACTTCGCGAGCGGCGTAGGGCGTTGGGTGTTTACTGCATAGGTCGCTTTCCGTGCAGGATATACCCGGCGAACTGCCTCTTGCCGTTCTCTTCTGGTCCGTCTCTCTCTAACCGCTTGCGTAACCGTCGAGGCAGTCGCTTACGGAGTGTTTACTGCATAGGTCGTTTTCCGTGCAGGATATACCCCGTCAGTGGCGTAGGGCACTGGGTGTTTACTGTATAGGTCGCTTTCCGTGCAGGATATACCCGACGCCCTGTCTCACCGTTCTTTTCTGTCTGTTTACGTAACTGCCCTTACATAACCGTACTGTTTTTCTTACTCTGTCATCCCTGATTGTTTCTCCCGCCCGCCTACCGACCACCGAACCCCGGCCACCTGTAAATAAGCTCACTCTTTCTAACCGCTTGCATCACTCTCACGTAACCACCGTTTGTTACATCATTCATTTTACGCAACCCCCGTTTGTTGCATCACTCACACCGTACCGCTTGTCACACCGTAGCCGTAATACCGTTAGTTGCATGTTGCTTAACCGTACCGCTTCGTAGCCGTTGTAATAGTTTGCCCGCTTGTATCACCGCACCGTTATATAACCACATAGCTTGACTGAAGCCTTGCATAAGGGAGGGGGATCCGTTGTATTGCCGCTGAATTAGGCTGTATTTAGTTTCTGCACAGATAATAAATTGTGTCTTTTGGTAATCGTTGGTTTTCTTTTCTGTTCGTCACCGTCCGCACCCCGTAACACCTTTCTTTCAGCTTACGGCATCCACCCTCGGGGTCGTTCCCTGGAGTGCCGTTTCTCCACTGCAGCTGCCCTGGACTGTGTGCTAAGGGGGATAGCACACAGAGATCTGAGGAGCATACCTCAGTATAATAAAAAACTGGCGCCCGAGAAACCGTTCTGACGTCGAGTTTAGCGCTTACGTCATCACCGCACCGTTCCGTACCGCGTGTTACAAAACCATCCGCCCGTCCGCCTCCGATCCGAAGACCGTTTAACCGCTCGCACCGTAAAGGCGTCGCATTTTGGCGCCCTACGAGCAGGGACCGTCGTTACTTCGAGGAGGAGCCGGAGTTACGTAACCGTCATCGAGCAGAAGAAAGCCACCCGTTTCCAGCGTCTCCGAGTTCACGCATGCGCGGAATTTAAAAATTCCGCTAGCGCCGTTTTCCACCGGATTTTCGAATTCCATTAAGGAGTCCGCATAAGAAGATCGCTGGAAACAAAATGTGACGCCTTTACGGTGCGAGCGGTTAAACGGTCTTCGGATCGGAGGCGGACGGGCGGATGGTTTTGTAACACGCGGTACGGAACGGTGCGGTGATGACGTAAGCGCTAAACTCGACGTCAGAACGGMTTCTCGGGCSCCAGTTTTTTATTATACTGAGGTATGCTCCTCAGATCTCTGTGTGCTATCCCCCTTAGCACACAGTCCAGGGCAGCTGCAGTGGAGAAACGGCACTCCAGGGAACGACCCCGAGGGTGGATGCCGTAAGCTGAAAGAAAGGTGTTACGGGGTGCGGACGGTGACGAACAGAAAAGAAAACCAACGATTACCAAAAGACACAATTTATTATCTGTGCAGAAACTAAATACAGCCTAATTCAGCGGCAATACAACGGATCCCCCTCCCTTATGCAAGGCTTCAGTCAAGCTATGTGGTTATATAACGGTGCGGTGATACAAGCGGGCAAACTATTACAACGGCTACGAAGCGGTACGGTTAAGCAACATGCAACTAACGGTATTACGGCTACGGTGTGACAAGCGGTACGGTGTGAGTGATGCAACAAACGGGGGTTGCGTAAAATGAATGATGTAACAAACGGTGGTTACGTGAGAGTGATGCAAGCGGTTAGAAAGAGTGAGCTTATTTACAGGTGGCCGGGGTTCGGTGGTCGGTAGGCGGGCGGGAGAAACAATCAGGGATGACAGAGTAAGAAAAACAGTACGGTTATGTAAGGGCAGTTACGTAAACAGACAGAAAAGAACGGTGAGACAGGGCGTCGGGTATATCCTGCACGGAAAGCGACCTATACAGTAAACACCCAGTGCCCTACGCCACTGACGGGGTATATCCTGCACGGAAAACGACCTATGCAGTAAACACTCCGTAAGCGACTGCCTCGACGGTTACGCAAGCGGTTAGAGAGAGACGGACCAGAAGAGAACGGCAAGAGGCAGTTCGCCGGGTATATCCTGCACGGAAAGCGACCTATGCAGTAAACACCCAACGCCCTACGCCGCTCGCGAAGTACAGCCTACACGGAAAGCGACCTATGCAGTATGCACTCCGTAGGCGACTGCCTCGACGGCTACGGTCGGATGACAAGAGCTAGAAAGTGGAGTGGGAAAGGTCGGAGTCGGAGTTTGCGGAAGGACGCCACTGCGATATATTATTTACGCTTCGGCTCACTCACCTGTTGTTGTCACCTGGTAGGTCACAACTCATTCAAACGGAGGACCGGCGGTCTCTTATTCGTGGTGGTGAGACTGCCTTGCGCGAGAATTTGTCGGCAGACGGCCTCACCGCCATCTATGCGGCTCTGAATTAAAGTACCGGACGCGGACTGAAACCTGACTAAAGCCTTGAGGTTTGTAACATCGTTACATTCTCCTCTTACTTCGGGGGGGCGCGGAAAAAAATGACCGGAAGGCAAAATTTATTCGGTTGACAATCCCACTTACCCTAACTATTTACAATCTTAGAATATTTCATCTTAACCTAACTATTTACAATTCTTAAAGTATTTCATTTATGTACAGGTTAATAGCGGCGAACTTACAAGAAAATATCGCGTTCCGCGGTTATCCTGGTCATGGTCATTCTTCGGTGTGTCTTCCTTTGGGAAGTCATCCTTCGGGTGTGGATCCGTCTGCTCGGCGTGGACTGTTCGAACGAGGCCTCTCTTTCCCTCGTTGGCCTTCTTGGCTCTGTCGGGCAGTCGCACTTCCTGGACATGATGCCTACTGTTCCGCATCGGGAACAGAACAGCATCGGTGGCTGTAAGCAGCTATTACGTCGGTGACCTGGCTCGCCACATCGCCAGCATTGGTCCGGCTGAATAGGGATCCTTTGTCTGGACTTGGAGGGCGTAGTCTTCGGATGCTCGGCTTTGGAGCTTTCTTCCGTTGCAGGTCGGCGTCGGTCGGTGCTGACGGATTTCCACTGGTTGCGGTTTGCCGTTCGCTGAAGTAGTCCGTGTGGCCTCTGCTGTGAAACTTTAACACCCTGGCAGTGCTGGCATCTACGAACGTACTTTACGGCGTCCCGGAACATTCCTGGCCAGTAATATCGCTGGGCCAGTCGGGATATCGTCCTGGATACCCCTAAATGTCCGGCGGTCGGTGCGTCATGGTTCTGTTCTAACACACGACGGCGGAGAGGCTTCGGTACACATAATTTCCACGGTTTGGACAGCACCTTGTCACTATGGTGGCTGTCTATGTGGCGGTAAAGTCGGTGGTCGGTGATGCGGTAATCGGGGAATTGATCTGGATGCCGCTGGACTTCCGTGAATCGGCGTCGGTACCAAGAACAATTTGGCAGTTCTTGGGTGGCGGCATCGTTCCCGTCGGTCATGTCGGTTGCTCCTATATCGGTAACTGGTACGGGATCCCTGGATAGTGTGCTGTCTACCCTGTCGGGGACTCCCTTGCGATGTTTCATGGCAGGTTTAGTCGGTGTGAGCTCGGTTGTATCGGTGGCAGCGTTGTCGGTTTGTTGGATAGTCCGGTCGTTCGGTATCGAGATGTTGCGGTTTTTGTGAAACACGAACCCGGATTGGAAGTTCATGTGCAGGTTCATGGTTCTGAGAAAATCCATTCCGAGTAAAACTTCGCAAGTCATCTTCGGTATGTGAAGGAATCGGTGTTGTCGGACTTCATCTTCTATGCGGACTTCTACCTCGTAGGCTTTGGCGATCTGGACGTGGCGGCCATTGATGACTCTGGCAGACGGAGAGCCTGATTTTTGTCCAGGGATTCCGGTGCTTTCCAGATGTCGCGCAACGGTAGGTCCTATGCATGAAGATACGGAGCCGGTATCGATGAGTGCGATAAACGGTCTTCCCTGTACGTGGATCTTGATGTGTGGCCGGTTTTCGGAGGCGGTGTGTACGGGCAGCAGTTCAGGCCTCCGGGCTGACGTGCTGCCATCTAGTTTTCCCAATTCCGGCATGTGCAGTCCCTTGTGTAGGTCCCACGGCGGCCACACCTTGAGCAGAACTTCACGAAGGAGTTCTGGCATTGGCTTCGTGAGTGGCCACTCTGGCCACATCTCCAACATACGGGGCGGCTAGTATCGATACGGTCGGATGTGTCTTCTCGGTGGCGGTGACTGGGTCGATTTTCCTGACGCTGGCGGGTCGGTTGTGGTATCGGTGTCTGCTCCGGTACATTGAAACGCCTGGGTGGCGGTTCTTGTCTCGGGTGATATTCCTGGGGTTGTCGGTAAGTCGGTGGATTCCCACATTCAACTGGAATCCTCGGTTGCGGGACGGGTCTTCTCTCTTCGGGCCTCTCGGTAACATCCTGGGCGGTGGCGGTTAGCTGGTCTTGGCGGAGAGTCTCGAATTCCTTGGCGGCGGACAGCAGACTGGCAACGTTGGTGCAATCCTTGCGGCGGATGAACATGCGGTAATCGGGTAACATGTTTCGGTGTAGCCAGTACAGCTCCTGGGCCGGTGTCATGTTTCCATGGCGGCGGATGAGTGTACGGAGGGCAGTGATGTAATCTAGGGCGGACTCGTGCGGTTGCTGGATACGCTGACTTATCTCACGTTCGAGGTCGATCTTGAAGTCGGTCGGGTAGAAGTTCAGCTCGAAGTCGGCGATGAAATCGTCCCAGCCCCTCCAGTCATGGCGGTTGTTACGGTACCAGGCCAGGGCGAGTCCGGATAACAGCTCGGGTAGAATCGGCATGGCTTCATCGTGGGAGACGTCATATCGGTCCATGACGTCTTGCAGCTGCTCTATGAAGGCTACTCCGTCGGTGGATCCATCAAAGTGGATTCCCCAGCGGTGTGGCTTCAGGTCAGAGCGCATGCGGACACGGCGAGCTGGAGTCGGAGTATACATCTCTGTATTCGTGGGATTCGGGAACGGTGTCGTAGCCTGACTGGGTCCTGGCACGGCTGTCGGCATCGGTCGGTCTTCCAGGCTCATGTCTAGTAATCCTCTCTTCGGCGAACTACGTGCTGCTGGCGGCTCGGTATGTGGTGGACTGGCTACTTCGTGCCGTGGAAACTGGTGCTCCTGCGGGCTGGTCACTCGGAGGAGTGTGTCGAAGAACTCTCCGATCGCAACTTTCCTCTGCGGGTCGGTTACTGGTTGTGGCTGGCTCGGCGGCGGACTGGGGATTCTGTCCGGTATCAGAGTCCTAGACAGGCGCAGTGGCTCGCTCGGTGCTGCCCTCTCCGGAGAGCCTAACAACGGTGACGTCGGTGGACTGGTGACTCGAGGCTGCGACTGTAACTTCTGCGGTGGATGGCTGGTGACTAACTCCTGCGGTGGCTCGAACGAAACTGTCGTCAGCGGTGTTTGGGTCGGTGAATGGTCCTCGYCTGATAGCTGGATCGYTACTGTCRTCTGCGATGGCTGGAACGTAATTGTCGTCAGCGGTGTTTGGGTCGGTGAATGGTCCTCGGCTGATAGCTGGATCGGTACTGTCCTCTGCGATGGCTGGAACGTAACTGTTGTCAGCGGTGTTTGGGTCGGTGAATGGTCCTCGGCTGATAGCTGGATCGGTACTGTCCTCTGCGATGGCTGGAACGTAACTGTTGTCAGCGGTGTTTGGGTCGGTGAATGGTCCTCGGCTGATAGCTGGATCGGTACTGTCCTCTGCGATGGCTGGAACGTAACTGTTGTCAGCGGTGTTTGGGTCGGTGAATGGTCCTCGGCTGATAGCTGGATCGGTACTGTCCTCTGCGATGGCTGGAACGTAACTGTCGTCAGCGGTGTTTGGGTCGGTGAATGGTCCTCGGCTGATAGCTGGATCGGTACTGTCCTCGGCGGTGGCTGACTCACTACCACGAATAAGAGACCGCCGGTCCTCCGTTTGAATGAGTTGTGACCTACCAGGTGACAACAACAGGTGAGTGAGCCGAAGCGTAAATAATATATCGCAGTGGCGTCCTTCCGCAAACTCCGACTCCGACCTTTCCCACTCCACTTTCTAGCTCTTGTCATCCGACCGTAGCCGTCGAGGCAGTCGCCTACGGAGTGCATACTGCATAGGTCGCTTTCCGTGTAGGCTGTACTTCGCGAGCGGCGTAGGGCGTTGGGTGTTTACTGCATAGGTCGCTTTCCGTGCAGGATATACCCGGCGAACTGCCTCTTGCCGTTCTCTTCTGGTCCGTCTCTCTCTAACCGCTTGCGTAACCGTCGAGGCAGTCGCTTACGGAGTGTTTACTGCATAGGTCGTTTTCCGTGCAGGATATACCCCGTCAGTGGCGTAGGGCACTGGGTGTTTACTGTATAGGTCGCTTTCCGTGCAGGATATACCCGACGCCCTGTCTCACCGTTCTTTTCTGTCTGTTTACGTAACTGCCCTTACATAACCGTACTGTTTTTCTTACTCTGTCATCCCTGATTGTTTCTCCCGCCCGCCTACCGACCACCGAACCCCGGCCACCTGTAAATAAGCTCACTCTTTCTAACCGCTTGCATCACTCTCACGTAACCACCGTTTGTTACATCATTCATTTTACGCAACCCCCGTTTGTTGCATCACTCACACCGTACCGCTTGTCACACCGTAGCCGTAATACCGTTAGTTGCATGTTGCTTAACCGTACCGCTTCGTAGCCGTTGTAATAGTTTGCCCGCTTGTATCACCGCACCGTTATATAACCACATAGCTTGACTGAAGCCTTGCATAAGGGAGGGGGATCCGTTGTATTGCCGCTGAATTAGGCTGTATTTAGTTTCTGCACAGATAATAAATTGTGTCTTTTGGTAATCGTTGGTTTTCTTTTCTGTTCGTCACCGTCCGCACCCCGTAACACCTTTCTTTCAGCTTACGGCATCCACCCTCGGGGTCGTTCCCTGGAGTGCCGTTTCTCCACTGCAGCTGCCCTGGACTGTGTGCTAAGGGGGATAGCACACAGAGATCTGAGGAGCATACCTCAGTATAATAAAAAACTGGCGCCCGAGAAACCGTTCTGACGTCGAGTTTAGCGCTTACGTCATCACCGCACCGTTCCGTACCGCGTGTTACAAAACCATCCGCCCGTCCGCCTCCGATCCGAAGACCGTTTAACCGCTCGCACCGTAAAGGCGTCGCATTTTGGCGCCCTACGAGCAGGGACCGTCGTTACTTCGAGGAGGAGCCGGAGTTACGTAACCGTCATCGAGCAGAAGAAAGCCACCCGTTTCCAGCGTCTCCGAGTTCACGCATGCGCGGAATTTAAAAATTCCGCTAGCGCCGTTTTCCACCGGATTTTCGAAWTCCATTAAGGYGTCCGCATAAGAAGATCGCTGGAAACAAAATGTTTCTCGGGCGCCAGTTTTTTATTATACTGAGGTATGCTCCTCAGATCTCTGTGTGCTATCCCCCTTAGCACACAGTCCAGGGCAGCTGCAGTGGAGAAACGGCACTCCAGGGAACGACCCCGAGGGTGGATGCCGTAAGCTGAAAGAAAGGTGTTACGGGGTGCGGACGGTGACGAACAGAAAAGAAAACCAACGATTACCAAAAGACACAATTTATTATCTGTGCAGAAACTAAATACAGCCTAATTCAGCGGCAATACAACGGATCCCCCTCCCTTATGCAAGGCTTCAGTCAAGCTATGTGGTTATATAACGGTGCGGTGATACAAGCGGGCAAACTATTACAACGGCTACGAAGCGGTACGGTTAAGCAACATGCAACTAACGGTATTACGGCTACGGTGTGACAAGCGGTACGGTGTGAGTGATGCAACAAACGGGGGTTGCGTAAAATGAATGATGTAACAAACGGTGGTTACGTGAGAGTGATGCAAGCGGTTAGAAAGAGTGAGCTTATTTACAGGTGGCCGGGGTTCGGTGGTCGGTAGGCGGGCGGGAGAAACAATCAGGGATGACAGAGTAAGAAAAACAGTACGGTTATGTAAGGGCAGTTACGTAAACAGACAGAAAAGAACGGTGAGACAGGGCGTCGGGTATATCCTGCACGGAAAGCGACCTATACAGTAAACACCCAGTGCCCTACGCCACTGACGGGGTATATCCTGCACGGAAAACGACCTATGCAGTAAACACTCCGTAAGCGACTGCCTCGACGGTTACGCAAGCGGTTAGAGAGAGACGGACCAGAAGAGAACGGCAAGAGGCAGTTCGCCGGGTATATCCTGCACGGAAAGCGACCTATGCAGTAAACACCCAACGCCCTACGCCGCTCGCGAAGTACAGCCTACACGGAAAGCGACCTATGCAGTATGCACTCCGTAGGCGACTGCCTCGACGGCTACGGTCGGATGACAAGAGCTAGAAAGTGGAGTGGGAAAGGTCGGAGTCGGAGTTTGCGGAAGGACGCCACTGCGATATATTATTTACGCTTCGGCTCACTCACCTGTTGTTGTCACCTGGTAGGTCACAACTCATTCAAACGGAGGACCGGCGGTCTCTTATTCGTGGTGGTGATACTGCCTTGCGCGAGAATTTGTCGGCAGACGGCCTCACCGCCATCTATGCGGCTCTGAATTAAAGTACCGGACGCGGACTGAAACCTGACTAAAGCCTTGAGGTTTGTAACATCGTTACAAAGGGTATTCTGTCCATAAACACCAATTTAGAAATATCATGTTTTTGATGCTACTCTGACAATCACTGTGTTAAAAAACAAATAAGGGAGAGAAGGGAATTGTGCGCAGCCAGTAACTGTGCGCATTTAAATGTTCATAAATAGACTGCAAGGCTCTGAACAAACGTATTGCTGTCATCTAATAAACAAGACGGGTGATTACTAATAATTTGTTGCCCCCATCAACTACGGAGGTAAGCAGACACATTTATTGAAACGCACGACCGTATCCAGCATCGTGTTCTGCAGTATATCATGCAAAAATCCGCAATCGCATCAGAAGTGTTTGCGAGTTGTGCTGGTTTTATAATATTAAAAGTAATTTGGGGTAATTGTGCGCACCACTTCGGGGTAAGTATGCCCTACGCTGCGAGGTGCACACAATTATTCTTCATGTAGCTGAAGCAGCTGCTTTATATTCGTAGGTGCCTCGAACATACAAACGCAAGATGCTGAAGGATACTTGGTATCCGACCAACTTGCGACTTGCCATTATAGAGATACAGAATGGTAGAGTCTTTAATATCTGCTGAACTGTAGGAACCAACGTATAAATCTTTCGCTGAATGCGATAACTTCTTGTCTCTTCTTGTATTTCCTATTTAATCCTGGTTTTTGTATTCGTAATATCTATAGCTAACATGCAATTTTTTTATGCAGTTTTTGCCTTCTTCATTATAGTTTACTAGTAGTTATTTCGGTAAAAAACCGCGTTTATGACAGGAGGGTTGACATATTGGTACTAGTCCAGTAAAGTCGGATCCTATGTAAGCTATTACAATTTTTGGGGGGAAATAAATAATTACCCACAAGCTACAAGCAAACAAACATGGATAACCAGAAATACTAACAGCTCAACTACCAATCATTAAGTAAAATTTGCTAACTACCTACTTTTAGTTGCTTCTATTACCGCCGCTTGTTTGTATATTTTTTGATTGTCAAAGTTGAATTAATATTTCTCTTTAGTTTCTTTTTACACAAATATGTCACAAATACCACCATAACAACAATGTTGCATGAAAAACCTACCTACCGTATAAAAAATGCTTACAACAATGTCCTTTGAGATATTCTTTTATATTTGAAAACCAGCAATTTATAGCAGCATTTTTATCTACAATTAGGTACAAAAAGAAATTATTAAAAGTCGAAAGCGAAATAAATAATAAAATTGGCTAAAAAAGTGATGCATTTATTTATTTTATTATTATCACATTAGTCTTACATGCATTTTACTAGTAATTGTCACTAAATGTAGAATTTACAAAACAAAATAAATATTGTTGTGAGCAATGTAGTTAGATTAGATGTTAATGTAAGAGAAAAAGGATTACACAGAGAATTAAATAAAAGAGATAACTGGTTGTGATTTATAACAACCAATTTATTTATTTGTGATTTAATGCGAAATTATTTTCAATCTTTATAGGACAAAGTTCCTCTAATTTAGAATCTTTTATTTTAGTTTGCAGTCAAAGATTTTACCAATTAATGTTAAGATTGCAACTAGCACTCATGAACATATAAAAATAAAACGGTTTTGTTCGTTTATAAAACACTTTTCTTAGTTTTGTATAATATTCTGGGAAATTATTTTCTTGCGCTTATAACTTTTTTATGGTGGTATATGTGGAAGTATATACGCTCTAACCGATATAAAGAATGCGGATCGCCTTTCTGCAAAGTATGAGAGTCGTTTATTTTTTACATCTCCAGTAAAAAAGGTTTTCCAACGGAAGAGTAAATGGTAATTCACGTCTCTGCCCCTTGGGTCTGAAAGTTCGTGTTGTCCTCTTTCTGACAGATTATGAATAAAAAAATACCTTGAGTAGGGATGTATTTCTATTGCTTACCGCTCATAGTAACTTATTCACGGATATATATTATTAAATTTCGAGGCCTATATCATTATGGATATACTCCACCTTTAACAAAAGAGATTAACTTAAAACAGTAAAAAACTTGAATTGACTAGGAAACAATATTCAACCTTTATTAATATTTAAATAAACATTTGATATTGAAGTTTCTGTACCTCACAGCGCCTTTCTCAAAACATAATAAAATCGTGAGCCATGCACAACAAACTGTAAGGCATGTCAGTAATCACAAGAAAAACAGCTTCAACTTCAACTTCAGCATCAAATGTTTATTCATATATTAATAAATGGTTGAATATTGCCTTCAAAGTCAAATGTAGTTTTTTTATTAAGTAACCGCGAAATATAATATATAAATAATATAAATTAAATTGCAAAGAGTATAAAAAAATATATTTCTATTGGGTTCTGGCAAAGCCCATCAACCAAAACCTTTCAGTCTTGCATTTTACCATCTTACATTGGTATTGCAGGATACGTACGCAAAATAATAAAGAACTTCTATAGGACTGGCCCTCTCTGCGCGTAAGCATTAAACACAAAATTTTAACATTAAACTTCTAGGTATTTAGTTCTGTGACTCTGAGGGGAAATTAAACAAACTTCAACTGGTAACATCGAAACTGTGATGTGTCTTGTCAAAATTGACAAGTAGCCATGTCTTCAGCCGTCACCGTTTTTACCCAGCTTAGCCGACCTAAGCTTTGAGCGTCCACTGCTCCTAGCTATGTCTTCCATTACCGCAGCACAACTCCCGCGGATCCTCTGATAGTTGATAGCATCTTTTCACCCCTCCTTTTCTTAACAGCGGCCTCGATCATCGCTCCAGTAGCCGCGATTTCGACCTCCTGTCTGACTCCTTGACGAGGTCGGCACACACCACCTCCTGAGTCTTGACGATCAGGGCTTCTCTTCTCCTTCCTACTTCACAGTTACATTCGGGATTCATTATTGATTAGATCCAATTAAACTAAGTGTTCTTTAACCTTTCTCTAACAAAGTTGTTCTTACGCCCAAACTTCGAGGTGAATTAACTTTAACAACGTTTCACGCCTCGATCGGCTAACTTTTGCTAGTGTGGGCGTTTGTAATGGATTGACACCTGATGGTGCAGTGTGATTAGGTGGTACCTTTAAATTCACTGATGGCAAAAGGTTTATGACAAGGAACTACATTGTTCAAATCGTCCAAATAATATTTTTACATCTTTCTTTATTGATATGCAGATATTTAATTTTGAAAGTAAAATGAAAGTACTGTGATGATAAGCAGGTGATTTAATCCATGAATAACGAGAGTCGAATCTGACCAAAAGTAAATAAAATCAATAGTCAACGAAAAACTATTGCGCACTTTTTTAAGCAAATGAGGCATCTAAAACAACTGCACATAGTTCTAAACTTGGAAAAGTTCATTGGCGTACTGATGCTTCTCTTGATTTCGCAAAAACAAGATGATCAGTTATGTTTTTCACTTCACTTGCATCTGTAAAAACATATAGCTCTACTTGTTTTCCATTTGCTGGGATTACCTGTCTGGGTATACTTAAAAATTAATTCGGATTTCAGCCTGTCCCATTGGAAATGTACAGGGTTTCTATAAATGATTCATGCATCCAGATGCTATTGGGTATTATCACTTTTTTTGAAAATTACGTAAAATGAATCTTGAAGTGCATATATATCGTACGCCATTTAAAAAAAAACAAAAAAATATTTGTAGGTAGAGAATTTCAGGTCTGAAATTCGAATCTTAAGAGTCACCGCCAAAACGCTTCTATCCAAGGTTATTCAACTCGTGACGTCAAGTGTCATGTAAACATTACCGAGGAGCGTGCTGTTTAATGGTGTAGTGTAATTCTTGTATTGGAAAAGCTTTTGTGTGGTGTTTATTTGAAAGTACGGTGTAAGAGATCGCACCAAAAAGTGATTTGTGTAGTTTCACAAGCATCTATTATGTATGGAAAACAAAACAAGTGTTGTTTTGTACATGGTTATAAAAGCACTTCAGTCAGTACAGCTAACAAAATTTTTGTAACCGTTCCTCGAGATTATCAACGTATGAAAAAATTGTTTAATGCCCCTAGACGTGATATGCCGAAACCGCAAAGTTTGTTTTTCTGTTATGAAGATCACCTTAATTCTTACTGTAAGTTATATTATTCTGTTTAAGGTTATAAGTGTTTACCATTCAGATTCCATTTTGTTATAGCTTGAAGAGAATATGAAAAATTATATGCGTTTTAAGTTGATAGAGGGAAATGTTATAATAAAGAACGACGTTGTTCCCCATGTATTCGACTGTTAGCCAGACAGGAAACGAGCCGCAAGAGCCCCGAAAATAAATGGCAATTTATATTTATTCTGAGGTCTAAAATAAATGTCAAGTTTGGGGTACATTCTTGATTCTTACATGTTTATGTTTACAAATAGTATGTTTCCAACAACCCACCGTGATCAAATTATCAATGCTACGTTAATTTGATAAAAAGTTCACTTCTGCTGTTGCTTTCTTGCTTTTACGTTTCTAATCTCCGCCACGTTGAACCGCTCGTCGCTGTACACAAATTCCATAACAATGAACATGCCTTCAGAAGTCATAATTCATAAGTATTTCACTTTTTCTTGGCGTATTTTAATTCGCTTGTCACAAAATGAATGCAAACAACAAATTGATTATTTGTCAGGCTGAGGCTGACGCGTGACGCGCTGACCCCAGATGTAAACAAGCGGCCATTTACAAGACACCTGACGTCACGGCCAATTGTTCGCGTTTTGGCGTGATATAGATAATTTATTTCCGTTATGGAAACAATACAGGAAGTGAAGAATCAAGAAGGGACTGTCGTAGAATTTACTTTAAAATCGTTTTCTTTACTTTTCTAAACGATAAAAATCTGTTGCGGGAGACTTTCATCCCAGTGCAAATTTAATTTCCAAATTTCCTGCATTTGTATTTTACTATTAACCATTACTGATCCAAGTAGACCTAAAGAAGTAAGTGATTAAATTGTTTGTTTTGTAACAGATTTTGTTTTGTCAAGCATGGAAGAAAAAACCTTAAATTGTATTTGATCTAATGAAGGATTCAACAAGACACCAAGAAGTTTAGTGCTTTTTTGTTCACCTAACTTGATTACACTGTAATCTGTGTTATAAGTTATGTTAATTAGAGCTTCATGATTATTAGAAATATACTTTCTAAGTAATAAATAATAGCTGAATTTCTGCAATAGTGTTTCCTTCACAGAATAAATCATCGACGTAAAAATAGTTGGCTATTACAAAAGCAACTCTTGGAAATTGATCTTTATAAATTTCTTATAACCGCATAAGGCACTTTATAGCAAGATATGGCGCTGAATTAGTTCCATATGTAATAGTATTTAATTCATAAGTTTTTAGGTCATCAAAAGGGTTTTCTCGCCAAAATATGCGTTGAAAACGTCTATCTTTTGGATTTATTATTATTTGCCTAAACATTTTAGCTATATCAGCGGAAAGAACTATAGAACATTGTCAAACATTAATTAAAACCTACCAGCTGAAGATCATTTAATGGTTCATTGGTATCTGATTTGGCACTAGCATCAAATACTACTCTAAATTTAGTTGTTAGGCTGGAATGCGAAATAACTGCGTGACGAGGTTTATAATAAATTGAACCTTCTTCAGAATAAAAGGTGTCTATCTGGTCTTTGTATTGAGCTCTTGTTTTTGAGTTCCCTAATTGACAAGGACCTAATCTAAAAGGGATGGCTACCACAAAACGACCATTTTCGTCACGATGCCTAAGTGTATTCTGAGAAGTGTTTTCACAAGCATGTTCTTCAGAAGATAATTTAATTTTAGTTAAAGAAGGTTCGTCCATTTTCCAAAAATTGATCAGTAGATTATTTATTGTTTCAAACAAGTCTTCTTCTGAATAAAGGCTAAATATGTTTAAGGTTGAAGAAGAGTGATTACACCTTTTAGGGACGTTTACTTTTCCTTATAGAAACCAACCCAATTAAGTTCTTGGCAGAATAGCTTGTGGATGATTTGCAACTGTCCAATTCACACTAAATTATAAAAATGAGCAACTCCTATTAATATTTCAATAGGATTACTTTGATTATATCCAGGAACAGCTAATTTCAAATCATTTGAAATTTCTAAGATAAACTTGGTAAAACTATACATAACAATTTTAGATTGAATATTCCTTAAGTCAGATGGGTTTCTTTTTGCATAACAGGAATGTCTAAAAAGGCTTGAATGTGGGCATAATCTTTAGATACTTAATAAAATGATATGATGTATGTATGTACACAGTTGAATTCTTTAAACATTAACAGTGTCTGTGTGTGCAATATACTGATTAACTTAATAAATCGTGTCCAAATAGTAGTGTTTTGAACTAGTTGTGTTAAATTTAGTGTAATTAGAAACAAGTGTTTAAATAAAAGGAAGTTAGTCCGAAATCCGCAGTTTTCGAGCACGTTTATACTCGACTATGCAATGCCCTGCCCATGGACAGTGCTCGTAATTGCAATAATCGGTATCGGGTGAAAATGTTTTTCCTCGGTTCCTTTCTGTGAACTGGTCCAAAAGGTGCCTTTGGGAGGATGTGCGTATCTACATTTACGACTACATTGCGTCGACAATGTAATCGATAGATGTCCATTCAAATGTATGTGTGTAAACCCCAAAATCCATCTTTAATGCGTGCCCTGCCTTTCGTTTTTTGATCTTACGCCTACACGAGCTTAAAGGGAATGTACTTGTATATGTTGTGTTGCTTGATGTCAGCGGTATTGACGTTAAATCGCAATGAGTACTGTGTATTATTTATTACTTTCCAAACTTAACCCACAATGAACTGAAATGTACTGCCTTAAATATGAGATGCTCAAATTCGCTTCATTTAGTAAAGATGAAGCGAACTATATATTTTTGGAATATATATTAAACTTTTTTTGTTATCTACTCCCGTGGTTTTAAAAACGTTTTGACGCAACGGACGCGATGCATTCAATATGTTGCAATGGATCCAACTTTAAAATAGATTGTCCCATTTCAATTTTCTATATGCGATCATATAAATTATGAAAATGGATTCCAAATAAAACCAATCAAGATCCACTATTTAACATTTTCGAGTTGATAGCGACTGCGMCGGCATCTTGATTTTCCTTTTCCTTTATCTGTTCATTTTGATTTATTTTATATAATTTCCTGGACACGAAGTTTCTCATAAGTTTGTTTATGTTTGCCGACTTTTTGTAATTTCCAGTTGATTTTCTACCTTCAATTAATAAACAGGGTCGCTACAAAATATGCAATTCATGAAGATTGTGAATCAATTGCCAGATCAACAGTTATTAAAACATTGCAACGTTTTGACGAAATCGGCGGTGTTAGAAATCGTCAAAAACCAAGACGTCCAAAAGTAGCTACGAGTGAGGAAAGTAGCTTGAATGTGTACAACAGCATAGTCTCACTCACCATATTAGCAGAAGATCTGTTCAGAAAATTCGGAAAAAAGGCAAGTTTCATCCATACAAAATTCACTTACCTATTACAAGAACTGAGCGAAGATGATTTCGATCGTATGATTTTGCGAAACTGCTATGAACATGATAGATGAAGATTTTAAATTGGATTGTTTTCTGATTAAGCGACTTTTTGCCTCAATGGTAATGTGAATAGACATAATTGCAGATATTGGTCGGACACAAATCCACGTTGGATGGAACAAGTACACACACAACACCCTTAGAAAGTGAATGTCTGGTGTGGTATTATCGGTGAGCACATTATTAGGGCTCGATTAACTTGGCCCCCCTCTTCCCTCCTGTTTGATATCTTTCTAAATAGGGCGACTGCACACAGCCAGCACACCCTAGCACACTACTAAATACAGCTAGCACATATCCCGTTTTCTCTATTTTTTTAAATATATTTGGGGGGGGCCAAGTTAATGCTMTCCCRCCCTTCGGCCCTTTTCTTTTGATTATTTATCCGTGCCGAATAAACACCTTTTGCACAGTCTAGCACATCAATCAGAAAACCTAGCACACCGCCTCCTTCTCACATACATGACTTCAAAGGCGGGGGCGGCCAAATTAACGACGATATTGAATGTGKATTACAAACCCTATACACATACCGTCGGGTAGTCTTCTGACTGCACATCCTAGCACACCACTCAATACAGCTAGCACACATCCATTTTCCTCATTAAAAAAAAAGAAATTGGGGGCGGCAAGTTAATGTTGTTCCCCTCCGGCCCTTCTCTTTGAGTTATTTATCGTTGTCTCATGAGCACCTTTTGTACAATCTAACACATCAATCAGAAAACCTAGCACACCGTCTCCTTCTCACATACATGACTTCAAAGGCGGGGGCGGCCAAATTAACGACGATATTGAATGTGAATTACAAACGTTATACACATACCGTCGGGTAGTCTTCTGACTGCACATCCTAGCACACCACTCAATACAGCTAGCAGACATCCGTATTCCCCATTAAAAAAAAAGAAATTGGGGGCGGCAAGTTAATGTTGTTCCCCTTTTCTTTGAGTTATTTATCGCTGTCTCATAAGCACTTTTTGTACAATCTAGCACATCAATCCGAAAACCTAGCAAACTGTCTGCTTCTTAGATAGGTACATGACTTTAAATGCGGGGGCGGTCTAGTTAATGACGACATAGAATGTCACAAGTGATATATACATACCGTCCAGTAGTCTTCTGATTGCACACCTTAGCACACTGCTCAGTATAAGTAGCACACATTCAGTTTCCGTATTGGTAAGGAGACCGTCAGGTTAACGCTGTCTCCGTCACTGATCTATTTTTTTAATTAATAATAATTTAATAAATTGGACGTCAAGGGGCCAATTTCATCTGATTTCGTAGGAAATTGCAAGTTTTATACTTATACCACTTTAGTTTATTTTTTTTTCAGATTAAGGTATTTTGAAAATAAAGTTGATTTTTGGAAATAATTTTTAACCTTACTCCGTACAACAAATATTGCTTCGTAGATGGATGCCGACTTTTGTCCTCTGCAATTTGTATCATTACCATGTATGCGTAGTTTTTACTTCTTCTTAATGAAAAACAAGAAAAATTCGTCGCCGCCGTATTCTCTTAATAAGGCTGTTCAGAATTCTGAGGCGTTAGTTTAACATCTTATTACGATACAAGTTATGCCTACATACCCATCACTGCACACAAAACCCCAAAATCTTGAGTAACTTTTAAAGGTTAGAAAACGATATCTTGGGTTGAGGTTAGTGTATAATGTAGCAAACTAAAGTGGTATAACTATAAAACTTGCAATTTCCTATGAAATCAGATGAAATTGGCCCCTTGACGTCCAATTTATTAAATTATTATTAATTAAAAAAATAGATCAGTGACGGAGACAGCGTTAACCTGACGGTCTCCTTACCAATACGGAAACAGAATGTGTGCTACTTATACTGAGCAGTGTGCTAAGGTGTGCAATCAGAAGACTACTGGACGGTATGTATATATCACTTGTGACATTCTATGTCGTCATTAACTAGACCGCCCCCGCATTTAAAGTCATGTACCTATCTAAGAAGCAGGCAGTTTGCTAGGTTTTCGGATTGATGTGCTAGATTGTACAAAAAGTGCTTATGAGACAGCGATAAATAACTCAAAGACAAGGGGAACAACATTAACTTGCCGCCCCCAATTTCTTTTTTTTAATGGGGAATACGGATGTCTGCTAGCTGTATTGAGTGGTGTGCTAGGATGTGCAGTCACAAGACTACCCGACGGTATGTGTATAACGTTTGTAATTCACATTCAATATGGTCGTTAATTTGGCCGCCCCCGCCTTTGAAGTCATGTATGTGAGAAGGAGACGGTGTGCTAGGTTTTCTGATTGATGTGTTAGATTGTACAAAAGGTGCTCATGAGACAACGATAAATAACTCAAAGAGATGGYCCGGAGGGGAACAACATTAACTTGCCGCCCCCAATTTCTTTTTTTTTAATGAGGAAAATGGATGTGTGCTAGCTGTATTGAGTGGTGTGCTTGGATGTGCAGTCAGAAGACTACCCGACGGTATGTGTATAGGGTTTGTAATTCACATTCGATATCGTCGTTAATTTGGCCGCCCCCGCCTTTGAAGTCATGTATGTGAGAAGGAGGCGGTGMGCTAGGTTTTCTGATTGATGTGCTAGACTGTGCAAAAGGTGTTTATTCGGCACGGATAAATAATCAAAAGAAAAGGGCCGAAGGGGGGGACAGCATTAACTTGGCCCCCCCCAAATATATTTAAAAAAATAGAGAAAACGGGATATGTGCTAGCTGTATTTAGTAGTGTGCTAGGGTGTGCTGGCTGTGTGCAGTCGCCCTATTTAGAAAGATATCAAACAGGAGGGAAGAGGGGGGCCAAGTTAATCGAGCCCATTATTAGGCCGTTTTTCATCGATGGAAATTTGAATGCGGTCAAGTATTTACAGCTCTTGTGCGAAAACATTATACCAGCACTTATTCGCCTGTTCCCTAACCGTGAAAATACTGCGCGTCCTTCTGAACAGATATGGTTTCAGCAAGATGGTGCACCACCCCATTTTGCAGTCAACGTTCGTGGATATTTGAATGCGATATTTCCAGACAGATGGAATAGTAGACGCGGAGCGATAGAATGCCCAGCACGTTCCCCTGATCTGACGCCGCTTGATTTTTTCCTGTCGGGGTATGTGAAAAATTGTATTTATGCTGATCGGCCACATAATGCAGAAGATTTAAAAGGACGAATCAGGGCAGAAATTCAGAACTTACATTCAAATATGCTACAAAGAACATTAGAAAACTTTTACTCAAGGCTGCATTACTGCCAAGAAGTAAATGGGGAACATTTTGAGCATCTTCTGTAATGTAAATCTGAAAAAATACAGGAGTTTTCAAGGAATCATGTTTTTCTTTTTTGCTTTTTGGGTACTCAATTTGCAACAAATTGATCAAACTAGACGAAAATTATCACCAGTCAAGGAAAAGTGGTAATACCTGGCTTTTGTCCGTTTTAGCGATAAAGTAAATTGTTTTCTTTCTTTTGTTCTTTCTTAGGTTCAATTACTGTATTTCTCAACTCAGAAGCAATAAATTGTACAAGTGTGATACATTTTTGGAATCAGGAAAAAATATCCTTTTCAATCATGTGCCTTTTGACTCCCCTTCCCATTTAAAAAATGCAACTTGCGCCCATATCTCGGAAACGAAAGAGCTGACAAAAAAAATGCAATTTAATTACCCATAGGCCCATGCACAATTTCAGAAATAGGTCGAACAGAGCCTGAAATATCCTACTGGTTCATACTTCGTAGCGAGCCTGTATATTAAACCCAGAAACATTAGTAATAATAATTTTTGCTCAGTATGGTTAAATTATTGTAGTTAGTTTGTATTTATGAAGCATTCAAAACTATTTCTTAACTTTTTTAATAAACATATAAACAAGGCGAGTTAAGTGTGGGTTGATCAAGATCTAAAAAATGATACATGAAAAACCCAACTAAGCTACAGTAGAATTAAAGTAAGCGACTTCTTAAATTATTTAACTGGATTTAATCTAAGGGTATTTCGCTCACCAAATTCTCAGTGAAGATGGCAGCCTAACGGCGGAAATACGTATTTAGGTATTCTAAACTACTGTAGTAAGAGTTTTTCATATTATCATTTATATATAAACAATAATTAATCTTAGCAATACAGTACAATAAACAGCATCAAAATTTATTATTCTCTACTAATTAATATTTAATAGTTAATACTTTTTATAAAATAAGATGGAAGCTGCAGACGGAAATGCAGAAATGCGCATTTTGTCTGAATAAAAACGATCGATAACTAAAAAGTTTGTGTTTATTTTTGGACCTACTGATACCTAAATTCGCTTCATAAGCAACTTTGATGTGTATTAAATCACCTCACGTACATAAATTATTGATGTATTATGTAACATGCCGCAATAAGTCATTAAATAACCTCTAGATCCCTATAGATCTAGTTATAAATATGCATCCTACCATTCGTATATCTAATAGCACCGCCTGGACGTTATCTTCAGCCTCCGCTCAATTCAAGCAAATAGTATATTTGGATGTACTGAAATAATTACAAAGTTAAATAACATGCGATTAATTGAAAAGATAAGTAATACAAATTAATGGAGCGACGCCTTAATCAAGAGGTTTGAAATAGCAATCTGAAACCACCGGTACTGTTTGTGTCAGAAATTTGTGCTAATTCCATAGTGCTGAAGATAAAGCCACTAGTAATGAGCTAAATACGGAAATTATAACCAAACTATTAAAAATACATCATCTGGAGACATTATCAAAGAATTTGGAAAAATATTATAACGTACGTATATTCTTTCGGGGTACATCAAAGACACTAGCATTGCAGTAGTCGTCCCAGCTTTGAGAAAAGAACAAATAATTACGATATACCTTTCCATAAAGTCGTAAGTTTCTGCATAAACGGTGGAACGGTGGAACTCTGAAATAGGATAAATTCCGTATCAAATTTAGTAAGAAAATGATGGATAAATGGATACTATATGAACCAAAAAACAAATTGCAAGACATTGTTATCGGTAAATAATCCGAAGTATATCCTCAAACTTGAAAGAAGAATTTTAATAATTACTGGTTTTTAGGGACAATATGCATGTGATCCAAAATTTGTTAGACAATCCACATCGGAAAAAGGTAAAATAATAATTTATTCGCGGAACATATCTAGGTACACATAGCTACGTGATGGTCAACAAATATTTCGACAACTTCTCATCGGAGAAATATGTATTTATATTATTCTGAATTACGGATCAACTCAGAATAGCACTTAGCAAACTAAGCAGCTTAATCTATAACGTCCAATAAATAATTATAGACTGAGAAAGGTCTACACTCTACACCTTATCATAACGAATCGCCAATATTTCACTATTTCAACATTATTTTCATCCCAAAATACACACATATCGCACGCGAACGTCACAATAAATTAAAGTCGTTATTATATTTGGCAACATTGATAACACAAATTATGTTTGCGTCGATGAATATAAAATTCCTTTTATACTCAAAATCTCCAATAAAAAATAGTTTCGGAGATTTACTTTAAAACCTATAGGCGATGTGGTTCAAGACGATATTCAAATATACTGTTTATAGTTATTTGGCAATACGTCACTGAAGGTCGTCTATAATATATAATAATATATACGTATGTAATAGGTATTGTTTAAATAATAACCAACTGTTGTCAGACATCACACTTTTCCTTTAGATACCACACTGCCTTTAAATAATAAAGTTGTTTTCAAAGTGTAATTGTTATTAAAATTTTTCTAATTGTTAAAGACTGTAGAGCTATCTTGGATTAAGAAACAATGTATTGCCTTAAAAGAAAGTAATTTTTCAACGATTTTGTCTAAGCCCCTCAACTTAATAACATATTCAAGATTTTGAATATTTATGCAACGCTTATGTAATGTGGAAATTTGTTGGGCTAGAAGTAGGTTATACGAGGCCAAAAAAATTGTCTCCGGCTGCTGTTTTAATTTTATTACTAAATAAATAAATAAATTGGCGCTTACAGAACAAGTGATATCAAAACGTTTTTTTGTCAGTTGTACAAATATGACACTTTCTAATTTTGGTTGCGGACTGACATTAAACCAGCCAATGAAATAGCTTCATTCCAATTTTCCAATGTTAGTCCTAGTACTAAGACGATGTCTTCCACTACCTTATACTTACGAGGTCTATATTTTACAAATATTTAAATACAGGTAGGTATTTATAATAAGTGGGGATTGTGATTTAGAACAAGTAAGTCAATGGATGGTAAAAAAATCATTTAAACAAAATTGACCATATATACATTATTTTTTTTATATTCTACGTATAAATTTAATTTTCATTTACATACTGTTACCTGAAAGTTTCACACTAGTACTAAATTACTAAATTACGCTAAATTACGCTAAGTTATAACACTACTAGTTCAATTTGACACTTATTCAAAATACATACTACAGTCGCCATAAAACACTTAGAACACTTGGATCTCTTTGTTCGCTTACTTCACCGCTATTCATATCAGACTCACTTCGCGTGCTTTTCATCGACCAACTAAGCATAACGATCGTTGCCATATGTCGTGTTAAAAAATTGGCCTTCTTTAGAAAGAGTATGGAAAAAGGTTTGAATGTCATCGGTATATAGCGGCAACTTATAAGAACATGATTTTTTGTCATCATATTAAGAGTAAAACACATATTACAGTTATGCAATAGGAGGACACGACATTGTAATATTTATAGTAAGCTTTCAATGTGCTCTGAGCAGTTACTTGAGCTATGTCAGGTGCTCAAGCTTTAAATTAAGTACTTACTATTTCACAAGTTGCATTTATCCTTTAAGTGTTTTAGAACTTATTTTAGTTCAAGTTTGGCTAAATTTGTTGTTTAAGAGGGGCGTTTACCTAGAGCGAATCGGGTCATTTTAAGCACCTACCGTTTTACATTTTAACCAGTTATTCGAAACTTTTTCGAAGTGAAATTTCGACACGGCAATGACAAAAGATGTAGCTACAACGTAGAGTTCGAGTTTTTTCTGAATTTGGTACGGTAATGTAAATATTTGTTGTTATATTTTGCTTAAAAATGCGTATTTTTGGCGAGTTATATCTCGAAAACTAAGGCACATAAACGAAAATTTCGAACTCCACGTTGTAGCTACATATTTCTTTGTACACTACCCAAAACATGAGCACGATAAATAAGTAAAAACATTCAAAAAATCTAAAACCGCAAACCCTTTCGCACGAGTCCGTCAAGAGAGCGGAATGCGAATGCCCATCCCCACCAGATCCGTCGCGTGGTATCCAGAGAACTGTGAGGCTAAGATGCAAACCTGTCGGGAATGATCGTGCGGTATACGATTTATTCCGATATGACCGGATTTCTAAGCTTTTATGTCTAAATACACGTGACAAGTTTAATGTTAAAAGCTCTTTCACATTAATTTACTGTCTGCCGAAGCAATGGGGAGCCGGAATGAAAATTATTATAAAAGTTCCTTCAAAAATCATAGTCGACATGCAGTTAGAATGAAATGTTATACAGTTCATATTTACAGAAATAAATGGGTTATTCCATACTTTGAATAACCTGGTATAATATCATAGTAAGTTACTAATATCATGCTTACTTTTTTATGCACACGCTACAGTCAATTTTCCGAATATTAGTTTAGCCCGTCTGATCTTAGCGTAATTTCAACCTATCGGCTACCCTCTTACGTCCCATGTCCCGCTGGTAACATGGGTTGCATAGTTTACATTTACATTTTGCCCGATCGCTCCAAGTAAATGCCCCTCTTAACATTCCATTTGACGAAATTTAAGGTCGCTTAAGCAAATAAATGTGTGGTAGTACATAAGCACCTCAATTGTTACATAAAGATACGTATTCATATTATACGATAATTTTATACTTATGACGATAAACTTCAGTGGTTGGTGTTTGTCGAATGACGTCATTCAACGGTTACGGCCGACGAATATGCCCGAGCCTAAAGTCATTAGATATATTTAGTGAGAACATACGAGAACAAAAAACCTTTGCAGCTTCGCGAACGTCAGTCTGGTTGCCCAACCTGCAGGCGCTGGTTTTCCCACATCATAACAATACATATAAGAATATATTTACGAATAGAAAACATTATTTTTTGTAATTATACAGAATACGTCACTCGCGGTTTTTAGGCCAATTAATAACTAACATCATACTTCACCAGGATAGCAGCTACTTTTAGAAAGCAGAAAAATCACCGTTAAGCACAGCCCTAGATATGTGAACCGATCAGCTTTTGACTGCTGGGTACTGGCTTAATAATTAACAAAGCCACTCTTTTCGTTTTTAATTTTCTTTACAATCAATACAATGCCATAAACAGTTTAACAGTTATTACCAACACTTCGTGGGAAATAAACCACTGATGGCTGGTGTCTCCACTTATCGAATTCGAAATAAACAAACTGATCTAACACTTTGACTAGTTGGTACAAAAGCAACAGGAAAAAATTACGAAATTCGGAACCATTCTCACGAAATAAAGGGCAAATTACTTTTCAAATTCATACCTCACGTCCGTTTTGAGCGAATAAAATTTTAAAGGCAATAAAAAATATAACGTTTCACACAGTCAAAACTGATTTGAATGTGTATGAATGGATTACAAAAAATCTATTTTAAGTATTGAAAAGACCGACGAGAAAATATTGAATGTAATTAAGTAAAAAACCAATTGCTTAATGCCACATACGTCAACTTATCTGACATCAAGTATCAAGTTAAGGCAGAACAAGTAACGACTCTGTCAACTTGCCAACACCGCTATTTGACCTCCAATCCACGCTAACGTTTTATAACGTGTCACGCTGGAAAGATACTGGACTGTGGACTGGAATTTGGAATAAGCACATGTTGATTACAGCAAAGTTTATGCGGTACGCGTTACGCTGCTACTGTTCACAAAGTCCCAAAAAATGTCATCGTTTACAGTCGTCGTGGATGATCAAGCTGACTTGATCAACAAACTGAAATCGTTAATAGAAGACGCCTCTAACGCATCTATACAAGAAAACGGTTTATTCAAAATTGGAGTTTCCGGTATAATGACAAAAAGAAGCAGCAACAAAATTTTTAAATGCAATACCCCTTTCAGGTGGTTCCGTGGTAACATTTCTTGTACTGAGTCTGCCGTTTATAAAAACTGACTTCAGCAAGTGGAAAATATTCTTTTGTGACGAAAGAGTTGTTCCAGTCGACAGCCCAGATTCTACGTTTGGTACGTACAAGAAAGAACTAATAGGAAAAGTACCCAACCTTACAGAAGAACAGTTTATCAAGATAAAACAGGGAGTATCCGGTGAGTACAAATTTAAAAGAACGTGGTAAAGAAAAAATTAAAAATCACTGGTATTTCTATTCGAATCAGCTGATGAAGCCGCTGGAGACTATATCCAACAGATGGCGCTGTATTTCCCGCCAAATTCCATTCCGAGATTTGATATGTTGTTACTAGGCATGGGCCCTGATGGACATACGTGTTCATTGTTCCCTGGACACAAATTACTCGATGAGAAATCTGTTTGGGTGGCTCCAATTACTGATTCTCCCAAACCTCCACCTGCAAGGATAACTTTGACATTCCCAGTTATAAATAACGCCAAATGCTGCGTTTTCGCAGCAGCTGGAGAAGGAAAAGCCGAGATGATTAAGGTAAATAAGCCTTCAAAGGACGGAAATAGTAATAATTAGTGTCTAGCTTCATAACTTAGGCTTCTGACAGCAGTATTTTCAAAATTTTAATGGTAATTAAATAAGGTATAAAAAGCTTGATGGATCTAAATAAAATATTTCAGATTCCAGTGTGCAGTCAAGTTTAATATTCTTATTTAATGCATGTACACCTATTTTTGTAATTAATAAGTAGATTCCTTACTGCAATACCATAAAAATTGGTTTTCATTTCTTTTTCTACTATTCTAATTTCAGAGGGTACTGGTTGATAAAGAAGATCTACCAGCTACTAGGGTGCAACCAAAGGAAGGTAGTTTGTACTGGATCCTTGACAAGTCTGCAGCAAAACATTTTTCTTAATGTTAAAACATTTTTCATATTGCATTGCAGCTGACATATTATATATTATATGGAAAGAAAAAAATTGCTTTTATTAGGTGTAAATAAATCTAAAAACAAATAAAAGTAGTTTCATTATTAGCTCAGTCTTAATAAGTCATGGTTAAAATATTACTTACTTGAGTGTACCTATATATACATATAAACTCAAAATCATGAAATTAAAGGCTAATTTGTTTTCAGTGCCCTGAACTATGTAGAATATCTTTAAAATGGGTGTAAGTAAATGTGCAAAATTTTCATTTGCTAATTCTCTAGGCATTGTATGTACGAGAAGAAATTTCTAGTGAAACAATGGTGCAAGTGTGAACAACTTAAACAAAAATATTTCAATTTGCAACCACTCTAGGTGGTCTAGGATATTTCTTTTGTTTAAATGGGAAATTTTTACTTGCATTAATGCAGGATCATTACTGCAAAAAGCTGCAAAACTATGGTATATTTTTCTATGAATGCTTACAAAATGACTATATTTAAGAGGAAACCACAGAGGTCTTAAAATGTAATGGATTTATCCATATGCAACTGGTGATTTCAGACACATCTAAAGTTTGCAATGGAAATACATACATGATTTTTCAAAAAATGCCAGAAAACTTTTAACTATAAAATCTAAATTTGTTTATTTAAAATAAAACAAGAATTTAACAAAGAAATTCCAGTGAAGACAAAAGCTTCAACAAAATTATTTATTTTCTTCTGCAAAAAATATAATCATTTCATAAAAATAAAAAATTTTGGTAATTCTAATCTGCCATGTTTTAAGTTGGCAATGTAACAATTTTGACAAGACTTAAGCGTAACTTTGCGTATTAACAGGTTCGTTTAGAAGTTTTGAGCACTACCAATAAATTGTTACCAAGAAAGTCCTGAAACATGTATTATATGGAGTTGTATAACAATTTGAAAACTGGTGTGCTGAAAATAAGATTCAGACAAATATTTTTAGTAGTTGTTACTGTTTGTTAAATTTTTAGATCTATATTTCATTTAAGCTTTCATTGTGCTATTGTTTGAGGTATGAGTTGAAGTTTGTTTAATGTTTACTGACACCAACTAAGTGTAAAAATATTGCATTTGATAACTTCATTAGAACACAAAACAGAAAACAGTTGAGGATGGTATATTAAAAAACTAGTTAGTTTGTAATAAATGTGTGACAAAAAGCCTTGTGAAATGGTTCTTTGATACAAATTTTGCTATTTTTGGTTTCTGTCTTCTATACAAGAGACTGAGAAATTTTATTAAAATAAAAATATTATGTAATTTTAAGCGGTCATGTTTAGGATGGCTATGTCATTTTTTATGACACATGATAGTTATGATGTTACAAGTTGAAATTTATTTAATGTACCCTCAGTGATTTACTGATACCAACATTTGAAAATAAAAAAACCCTTTTCATAATGGCTCTATTATTGTGTTTTATAATAACTTCATTAAGAACACAAAATAGAAAAAAACTTTGTTTTATTCAAATTGGAAATTAAAAAAATAAAAAAAATAAAATAATTGAACACTCCTCTCAGAAAACTTTATTTCAAACAAAAAATTAATTAATAATACTGACTTCTAATAAAGAATTGTATGCCCTGCATTTTTGACTTGGTATTTCCCTCTATCTGTAGCTGTAGCTCAACATTTGCAAAAAAACTGTTGCACAATATGATTTTTTTGTGCTTTTCGTGGTTTCTATTTAAAAAAAAGTGCTAGGGCACCATGGTTCTCCACAACTTACCCTTTTATTTTTAAGGTCATTCCCCACTGATTCTACGAATTTTCATCCTACTAAAGCCATAAGTTAATTTTACTTGTCTGGCCTAAATATATTTTTATTAGTTTCAGGATTTTTTTTAATACTTAACTCAAATTAGCTCACATGTGTTGGACTGAATTAAGGTAATGAATAAACAGAAATCCAGAGCATCATTTAAAATCCTTTATTTATTAAAAGCCAAATTAGATCAAGTCATTAGATATAAATTTTCAAACATCAATGGTGATTCACTTCGTTTTTATATCACAGAAATAATGCACTGCATTTAGAGAATGTGTAAACACTTATAACGAGTAAGTGAACATGCAAAGACTAAGCTGATAAACATAATGAATTGCAAAAAATTAAACTTTGTATTTCACAGTTTATATAAATACATTTTAAACATAATAATAAATKCGTATTAAAATATTAAGTACATCACATTTCTTCATGTTTCATACCAGGTTTTAATACATCACTGATAGAAATGCACAGACGACCCACAAGGTTTGAGTTTAGAGAGAGCACTGGGCGCATGCAGAAACTTCTTTGGTAGATGTGGAACTTGAGTAATTTAAACATCGAACAACCAGTTGAACAGGTAATAACATGCATGTCAGATTTATATAAAAGGTTGAGGAAAACCTTAAATGCCTAGTAATAATTTAAATGTAGCGAGTATGTACAAATAAATAAATTCAACTAGACAATTGCCATACTAGCAACCGCCGGAAACATATTCTCTCCCATTCCCAATCAAGTGTAATGGAATAATCGGCAAAATAATTCATTCCTAATGTGCCCAAACATCACGTCATATTAACTCCGAGTATTCGACTAGTGCGTTCGTACACGACGTAGCTGATGCTAACCGCCGGCATGACCTTTATGAAATTAGGCGTTATCCCCCTGTATAAACCTAAGACACCTTCCTTTTCGATAATCGCACGGAATACTGTTCCCATGTTGATCTCTGCATGCCCCATTGCCGGAATAACAGCTGAAAATAAAGAAAAGTTATATAAATTAGCTGCTATTAAATATAATTAAAATGTAAATATTTTTGATTTCTGCTAGGCAAAATTTGATAACTCCATTTCATTTAAACCTGCAGTACAAAATTAATTTTCTATTTAATGAATTCTTTGCAAGTCTAGGTAAGAACTTTGCAAATAAAATTAGAAGTATTCCATAAAGAGTAAGCATTGAGACCATTACATAAATTTAAGGTTGTAAAATAGAAAACCTGATTATGGGCGTAAATCTAAAAAAAATCTAAAGAATTTAATAACATTTCTACAAGACAATAAAAGAATCTATCAAGTACACAATAAAACCATTAAGGTTTCCAAAGTTAGTTACAAAGGGCAAAATAATTATTATAATATTAAAATATGGTTTCAATAATCTCTAACATATCCAAAATAATTATCTAAGGTTGCCTAAAGGCATGTATAACAAATTTCATTGATAAGCATAATCTAATTTTAAAATATCAATATAGTTTTCAAAAAGCAAAATCGACATAGGATACCTTTACAACACTCATGAAGAATGTTTAGACTAGACACAGAAAGGACCTGTTTGGCTATATTTATTGACATGACCAAAGCTTTCGAGTTTTTATGTCATGAAAAGTTTTTAGACTTCATCACCTGGGATTTCGAGGAAAGGTTCCTTGACCTGCAGATGTTATTAAATACCTACGAATAAACAGGAAAGTGTTTCAAGTAAGTTGTTCAAAATACAAGTCTGCACTACCTAAAAATATTTTCAATGATGGCATCTTATACCAGAAATCTACTTCGTTATTTTATATAGAACACTCTGCATATTATCGGATTTTTTAATCCCATGTGAAAAAATATCAGTTTGTTAGTCTTGTTGAGTATAAGTCACACTGTTCTTTACTTATTTCATATTTCCAGAAAAAATTGACATTTGTCCATTGAGGGATATCGAGTTTTGACAGTTTGATTCTAAAGCAAATGGATAATAATTGTCAAATGTTACATGAGCAAATTCATTACATTGTATTATATAATATAATAGAATGGTAAAATTTTTTTAACACAAAAATTAAATTTGCTTTCTATCAATATGTGGTTACTGGTATCTGCTGCCAGAAGCATTTGTATTTTTTATGTCWAATAATATAGTGTTATCAGGTTAGTAATGGATGGTMTTTAGCGGTTAGCTTATGTTGTGCTTCGTGATAATACCAATTTCACTAATTGTCAGATTAAGATAACTACTATAACAAAAACTAAAAAAACTACATTGAATTAATTAATATGGTTTATTCAATGGGTGAAGAGGAAAGAAATTCCTTACTTGCTTAAAGAAGTAAGTGCACTATTTTCACGAATGTACACATCCTAAGTAACAGCATTTTCCAACATGAAGCAGTGACATGAATAATGTTGGCGGCAGAGGAATATGACAAGGATATACTGAAGCAAGTAAATGTCTTAATTCATGTGGTGACTGTGTAGAGCAGTAGTCTAAGGTTTGTGTCTTAAGAGAAAAAATATTTATGAAGTTTTAAAAATATCTTTCTCTCTTTGCTTTAAAGGTAGCCTCTTGTAGCTACTTCTTGAGCTTTTAGTGTTCTGACAAACTGAAGTAGATGGTTAAGGTTTTAAAGAAGTAATCTCAAAGTACATGAACATATTTTGCCAAGCAAATAGAAATCAACAATATTACCACAGCTTATTCAAATACCAGCTACTTCACTCTCTGTGCTGTTTATGGTTGAAATGTGGCTGCCTCCATAATGTCTATGTCTAAGCAGTCGCAGTATCATTGTGTTGAAAGATGTGCAAGTCTTATATGTGTGAAACTTTACAGTTGCATAGCTGGTATTTGAATAACCTGTGGTATTATTATCAAATATGGCATACATACAGGGTTGGTGCCAAAAGTAATGAGCAAAATGTTTTTTCTGACACCATTGTATATTGCAGTCTGCTACACCCGGCAACAAAAGGAGGTCTCAGCTTCAAAATGCACAGTTTCTTGGTTGCTTCCAAGCATACTGAAAGTCAGGAGCTCTGTTATCACGAAACTCTGTTGTTGTTGACAGTTGTGACACGACGTGATGGAGAGTTCTCTGGATCAAAGCTATGTCATTAAGTGTTGAAGTTTTTGAAAAGAATACTGTCGAAACTTTTCATATGATTTAAGAGGCATAGGTGGAAAAATCGCACAAGTTTTTTAAGGAGGGCCAAGAAGAGGTCACTGTTAATGTCCATTCTGGATGCTGTCAACATACCACACAGACAAAAATTTGAACCGTGCACAATTGCTTAAACTAAGTCCATCGTTTGGGAGTGCATCTAAAAGCAGACACCCTGAACCTATCAAAGCCAATGGTATACCAGATAGTGACCGAATATTTTAAAATGAGGAAGGTCTGAGCAAAACTTGTGACGAAGGTGTTGATGGACGACCAAAAATAACTTTTGCATGGAGCAATATCAAGAACTTTTACAATACTCCAGTGGGTCCCCAAGCTCTCTTAAGTTCAGACTTGGCTCTAGCCGACTATTTTTTGTTTCCCTGACTAAAAAGACCGTCAAGAGCAATCAAGCTCCTGTTGCCCTTAAGGACATCCCAGAACACCTTTTAAGCTTAGAAATATCAGCTGCACAAGTGCATTGATGCAAAAAGAACTCATTTTGAAGAGTACTGATCATTCGTACGGATCCATTTAATAAGTAAATTGTTATGAAACAATGCTCATTATTTTTGGGATTAACCCGGTATAATGTATGAGAGTGTTCTTACCTTGTGCTTGTAGCCTTGTCCTGACCAGGGCAAGCGGATAAGAGCATATTTGACCTAATGTACTAGACGTGCTGCCGCATGCTAACAACGTCCAGAAACTAGGCTGCTCCTCGGACGAATGGGTCTTCAAGTATTTCTTCTTGAGTGTTTCATACACAGCCAAATCTATACCAGCATAAGGTATAATACCGAGAATATTTGGAATGTAACCACGATAAAAACTCCTTAACCCTTCCGTAATATATATCTTATATGCAGCATCTAAAATTCCTTTATACTGTCCAGTTTTCCTTAAAGCTAATCTTGTCTTTAACACCTCCAGTGGATAAATCACCGACTGACTAAATCCGCCGGCTAGTGCACCCGCACAGAATCTTTCGTAAATGCCTAGGTTGTGTTTCGAGTCTGCCTTGATAAGTCGCTTGATTTGTTCATAAGCGGCAAACTTTATCGCTGTTTCAGGTGCAATTTTTAATACATTTATACCATTTCCTCGCCACAGACCGGTGACGCCTCCCTCCTTGAGCATTGAGTTTAAGCAGTTAAATATTTTCTGCCTTGAGGGTTGGACCTGAAAATAAATTAGATAATTAATAATAGGGTGCTTATTTAGCAAAATGAAATAAATTTTTAATATGCGATTATAAAAACTGGGGGAAGGTATTAGTGTAAAAGCTGTTCATAATCATTTGCTAAGCCTGCTGGTGGCTATTTTGCTAATAAACACTTCATTAAGACATAAAATATTTGGTTAAAATGTTGGGATTCAAGAAAAAATTCAGGCAAAAAATCTGGTTATCAAATGAGATCTAATAATCTAAGCGAATTTTCATTGTTGCTTAAAACTTTACTCAATACATCATCGAAAATTTCATTTTTTTCACTGTTCAGAGAATACAAAGCAATAGCAATAGACGTTCTATCAGATGTATTATGTAATATATACAATTTCATATGTTTAATAATTTTATCTATTAGTTGCTTTGTTTGTTTTTTTTTGTACTAGAAATTTAACACTAAATATAAAGATCATTGTACTGTTCATTATGAGATATATGGAAATTATTCAGACATGTTAAACAGGGCCAATGACCTGTAGGAATTGTTTAATGTGCATGTATTGTAGCTTGATCCTCGATTATATACTCAAGCATCACCTAGAAGTTGTGGATTCCATCTAAATGTATTGAAAACACAGTGAGCTTTATACATGATCTGGAAGGATTTCAACTGAAAATAAATCCTTGAATATGACAATCTTATGTATTAAAATATCAATTTTTTCCATTATTGGAAATTTGTGTTCGTATTTTGTGTTTTTCAGCTATGAATTTTAAACAGCATTCCAGTTTTTTTTATCAATAGATTTTCATGGAGTACATTTTTAGGAGTATGGAAATGTCAATAAGCTGTGACCTTGAAGTAGAAAGTTTTCAGTACCAAAGCTTTAAAAAATATAACCAAGAGATATTAAATAAAAGCTATCTAGAAAGCACTTGAAGAAATAAACAATATTGACAGTTACAATTCTGCACTTGTTGCTTTAAAGTTTTTATCACTAAATATTCTATAATATTCCCGTTTTGTTCAGAATAAAGTCAAAATCCAATTTTGAATCATTCAGATACATATAGCTTTTCTTGCAAAATTGAAATTCTGTTTATATTGGTCATATGGAAAGAACATTTTCAATAAGAGACACTGAACATTTAAAACAATACCAGAAGTATAAAAATACTGATACAGTTACGAAAAATTTTCCTTAGCGAATCATTTAGTTCCATATAAACACAAAGCCACTATAAATAATTTAAATTCTTTGCATTACGTAAAAAATCCTCACAATTATTTTTTGAAATTACAGATAATGGTAATTTTTGTAAATTCACTTGTCCAAGTATATTGGTGAAAAAAAATTGTTGCCATTTAAAATAATTGCTGATGTAGCCACAGTACCAAACCAAACCACAAATAAAAATTGTCAATCCCGTAAAAATGTGACATTCCCAAAAATAGGTGTAATCAAAAATTTCTGTGAAAATCCTTCTAAAATCACTTAAGAGAATATATTCAATACTTTATGAGCTTACTGTAGAATTAAAGCATTCACACTATCGCCCAATATTCTTTTACAATTTGAATGATGGCCCAAGTGAAAAGCAATCTATGTAAAGGATTCATACTCAAAAGGCTAATTCCCCAACAATTTAAACCTGGTTGATTTCATTATACCACCCAAAAGGTTGTATAAAAATAAGATATGGAAGCTGTAAACTTAATCTTCAAAGAATTGTTTCCTAAGTAAGACCGATTATTTGCTACATAAAAACATAACGTCACAGTTCCCTTTTTTCTGAAAATCATAAATTAACACCTTAAAATAAGTAATAAGTGCTAGCATATTGCATATGTATAAAAACGTAGACATTTACTACAACATGAATTGCATTATTACTTTTGGTAAAGAATCATAAGGGCATATGCATGATGTTGCTCCAATACATTTTTTTTGCTCTTGACATAATATTTAAATAAACCATATTCTGCAAAATAGATGATACAACACTTGACAGTGACCACAGACATATTTTTTTTCTACGGGGGCATTTTACAGCTTCAGTATGAATTAAGATATTGAATAATTCATGAATTTGGCAAGATTCAAAAGAACACAATAGGTTAATTTTAATTTCAAGCATAATTACTGTTATCTGTAGTCATTATTTACATATTTTAATTTTTTTACTATTCACATATATAAATTTAAAAAAGTCAGTGCAATGCATTCTTTTCTCAAAAATATCATAACATGACTAAATAATTTTAATTTACTCAAGTTCAAACCAACCTGACGAGCTTGAAGAAAATTGCGAAAAAGAGTACTTATAATATTTTAACAAAAAACTTATTTTTTTACATAAATCCTGTATATTTGAAATACAGCATTTACGACATACGTTTTACGACCTTCGAATCATAAAATTAGCCTAAGAAGTTACAACCTCCAATGTTGATAATTTTCATTAATACTCACTTGTAAAAATATTTTCAGCCTGTCCAATGGAGCCGTACATGTTCTTGAGACTGCTCCCGCCACTCCTCCGGCTGCCAAATGCCTCCACCACATACCAGTTTGCATTTCTTTCTGAGTAAAGTCATCTGGGACATTGAGGTCTTCGCCAATGTCCAGATACTGAAAAAAAGCGCGACTATATTAATTCCTCTAGGAAGCACGAATTGCTGTTGCAAATACTCCTTTCCAATCCTTTCATTATCCTTAAATTCCATTATTACTACTGCCGACTTAACTATTTAAAAAATGAATGACACATGTCAAAGACTAAGGGCTAATCAATGACGGACGTCACTATGTTATGTCAGTACTCGATTTATCTATTTATTTATTTATTTGATATTTATTACAGAACACTTTCATCATATTTTTAATGACATGGAGTTATTAAAATATGATAAAGACGCATTTTTTTATAAATACAACATCACACACTAGCCTATTTATGTTGTGTAAAACAATATGTAATTTCCTTATTTTCTTAACGCGTCAATTTATGATTTATATTTATTATATTCTTTTCATCAAAACGCTAGGCATACCATTATTTACAAACAATAAGGTGCCATGGAATTGTATCTAACTATAAAAAAACTCTGCATGTATTTTTTAGGGAACCATAAGTAGCAGTGTATTAGATTTAAACTCGATAGATATCATTAAAGAATAACAACTCCTCATTAATCGCTACGTAAGACAGCTTAGTCACAAATTCTGTGAAAACATTACGTCATTCATTTTTACCGAAGTTCCCGTGATGCATTTATACATTCATAGAAAATCCAACGCCTTTTTTAATTAGTTATTGAAATATCTGAACCAAAATACGATGCACATCTACTTCTAATAACCAAAAACTGAATTGCCACAATGGCAGCACTCATGTTACAGTCAACTAGGACTTCACCTCATTAACATTAGCCGTAATTTTTGCCAATATGATTAGTGGTTTTAAATGCAGACGCAAGTTGAGCAATAGTTAACAGCTGCTGTTATCACGCTAGGTCATGCAAAGTTAAACAAAATTTAGATTAGGCTTATCTACACAACTAACAAAAAAAGGGGGGCAGACTTCTGACGAGACTAGACCAAGTACACGGATGTGAACAATACATCTACATCGAATTTTACATGAAGTTTATCAGCTGATTGTCGTCGCACTACGAACATGCGTGTTACATGTGTACAAACACCCACACTTGTATCAATCTGATAAAAATTCAATTTTGTTGGGTTCCTTTGTTTTGTCAAGATATCGTTTTCATTATATAGCGACAGAGCCGTCAGATTAATAGTATTACTGTTTCCTACTAGATTGTTAAAAAATAATTATCTGTGACTATTTTGAAGAGACATTTTTATCTTTTATATGCATGTTATGTGGCATTTGAAGTAATAAAGTCATTATTCAATGTCAAGTAAGGATATTATTAATGCTCAAAGATCTTAACATGGAAAAGAAGCAACTGTGCGCAATTTTCTTTTATGACCTTAAATTGGGCCACAAAGCAGGGCAGGCTTTCGGTGAAGGATCGACGAACGAACGTCTGCTGCAAGGCTGATTCTAGAAATCTGAGGACGGACGTGGACGAAAGACGAAAGACGGCCAACTGAAGGCTCTAGTCGAAGCGAATCCACGTATTTACAGCAGAGCTTTCAGAAGAACTAGACGGCGCAAAGTGGGTTCCGCACGAATTGAACGAAAACAAACAAAAAATCGTCGTTTGGAAGTGGCGTCTTCGCTCATCTTGCCCCACAATGATCCTTTTATTAAATGGATCGTAACGTATGATGAAAAGTGGATGCTTTACAACAGGCGGCGCTCGGCTCAGTTGGCCGTGATCAAGCTCTACAATCTACAATGCTATAAAATTGCATCAAAAGAAGGTTATGGTGACTGTTTGATGGTTTGCGATTTGATTCATCCATCACATCTTCTTGAATAAATATTGTCATCAAATCGAAACTTCGAACTTCGACATCATCAGCCAATATCGGTCAATAGAAAAAGACTAATTCTACTACAATAACGTTCGACCCTGCCAAGGTCCCTCATACTCATCAGAGCTCTCGCTCACCAATTACACCTTCAAGGATTTAAACATCTTCCTCCAGGATAAACACTTCATCGCAATCAAAACTCCGGAATTTTAAGCTACCAATATAAATAAACTTGTTCCTGTAGGCAAAAATGTATCGATTCGAATGGTTCTTATTTCAATTAATAATGTTTTGTTTCATTTACAATATTTGCTTTTAAAGTTCAAGGTTAAAAATCGTTGTTATCTATTAGTTATTTCCGTAAAAAAAGGAAGTCTACAAAGTCAAAAATAGCGTCAAAGGACTCTGCAGTTAAAAAAAAATATTTTACATTTATATAGGCAAACTACGTAATTCGGCTTTGATGCAAATGTTTTCTCTCATAAGATTTTCCTTTTGCAACACTGATGCGATAAAAACATATTTAGCTTTGCGTGCATGAACGAATATTATTTTTTCGAAAATCCACTGAAAGATATTCATTTGTAGCACATAATAAATAATGTTTTAGAATTTGCAGTATTCGTTGTTTTTGCTCTTGGTGCACTTCCCAATCAAATGTTGCAATGATTTTTTTTACTATTTGCGCAACATTTTTGCCAACAATAATCACTACAGTTCATTTATAATGTCCGGTAATGTTAGGTAAGGGAGTTAGCTCCCTAACAATGGCTATCGAAACAACTTTACTTTCAGTTATTTCAGTAACTGGTTGATATAAATTTATTAATGATTAATACCCGTATTTGCATCTGAGGTAATTATTGGCAATAAAACTTTTCCCTGATAAAGTTTTGGAAACTCTCCTACAGATTTATTTTTTAACAGGTTCTCTCTCTAGCCTGCGTTACTTCTACATGACAAGCCAATTACAAAGTCAGCAGACCTTGCAATATATCCATAGTAATTTCCTTCCTATTTTGACCTAATAAATTAACCCCCTACCTCCTAAATTTAAGAAAAAACTGCAGATTAGAATGACATCATCTGTGACGGGGTGACGGGCACTGTTGGGGTTTGAGGTTTCAGTCTTTCTTTCAAAGCTTACGCTAGCTCTGTTCAGAAAAACCTTGTTTTTGGAAATTTGCACAAAAGATGCTTTTTAATAGCACTAGCAAATTCAATGCCAGAAAACCACATAAGTACTGAAATAATTGAAAGAAAAATATTTCTGCTTCCATCTTTAAAAACTGTGACTAGCTTCCTTAGAAAGCATTTTCCGAATCTCCACAGGAATCTTACGTTTTTGTATTTTGTAATCAATTAAAATATTGGAGTTTCCAACCTACGAATAAACAAAACCGGAAATTAAATCCCACAATCCTAATGATCTATCAACTAAACTTTTTGTTGTGTTTATTCTAATTTTTTTATATGACTGTACTGTATATAAAACTATAAAACTTAAGTGTTTACTATTTTAACTCACAATTCAAAAGCGAATGTTTACGCACGTGCATTTTATTTTACTGAGCGAATTCTGAAATTGCAGTATTACAAAAAAAACTACCCTAACTATAGATTTGTAACAAACGAACGCAGCAGAAACATTTGTTGGATTAAATAAACAGTATAATTTTTTTACAAATTCCTTCCTATTTACAAATAAAAAAAAGAATGAGTAACTAAAGCTGGATTTAAAAATTATATGACTAAAATACTCTGGAAAAATTCAATTTCAGGTGCGTAACCACAATCAAAATAAAACTAGAACAAGCAATAGCAAAGGAATTTCTTCTTTGGCCTGGTTCGGAAATATATCTGGAAATATGTTGCACTTTAAGAAACAAAGCGTTTTATACAAAAAAAAACTAAAGATGTCCAAAATGACTTAGTAGCGCAGTCATACACCTAGACATATAAAAAGTGTAACAAAACAATTAATTGTAATATACACAATATAATTTTTCACACTATGATGTGAATGACGAGTTATAGTTTGCTTAAGTTACGTAGGCATTTACTATATATGCTAGCCACAATCTGTTCTCGTGTACAACATATACATAAACCTAAATAATGCTAACATAGTTCGTAGAAAGATATACCTGAGAGTGAATTTAAGAAACAACTAATTTTTAAAATAATGACTACCTGTATAATAGGGCCATATGATTTAACAGACATGAAATGTCATATTTGCTCATCTAGGCTAGTACCTGTAGGTTATCTAATTTCTCTAAAAAATTGATGTTAATAGCAAAACAAATCATTTGTAAACAAAACACCGCAAGCCGCAGCAATCTAGGATGACGCAAAACTAACGGAAATTTGCTGTATAATTTACAATCAGTGAACTCTAAATAATATTCTTAACAAAAATCGCTACACTTATCAAATTAAGGAAAACAAGATAAATATGACCCAGGAGCAAAGATCTTTGGGATACCAACTACGTAATTTCGAAGAAACTATATAAAAGATTCCTTCCCATTGACCTATGTTGCTGAACTAATGTCAATGATTAATAATTCATGAACCCGTCCAGTACTATCTGCCATAAGTAAAACAATTGTGGATGAAGCATAAATCTTCCGCAGCAACAATAATAATAATGCAATAATGTCACTAGCGGAATAGGGAAAGTAGTTACCACAAAAAAGAAAGCGTATTATCGTCAGGCAATTTTAGTAAGATAATACGAGCGAATAGTTTATCTACTGATACTGCCCGTCCGGTAACATAATATTTGGTATTTTATCATACGACATTTTTCAAAAGGTTTATCTCGCTCTCGAAAACAATTGTATTGCATTGTATTTTTCCTATGTGAAAGACATTCAACTTTAAATGTTAACTCCTCACATAAATCTATGAGCAAACATAGAAAACTTTTTTCTCTAAAATGCAATATGAAACGAACTATACTATATGCAATACACGAAAACTATAATTTCTTAATCATTATTCACAAGCGCCAGAAATGTTTAAGTGTTTGGGACCAGAAGGGAGAAAGTGCCAACAAAAATATTTAACGTGACACGTAATAAAGGAGCGGTACCAGAGAACTCGAAAATGATGATAATTGTATAATACATAAAAAGGAGAAACAAAAGAATGTGGAAATTACACTGTTAAATGTAATAGGAAAGGAGTATGCATGATGCTGGAAGCAAGATTAAGAGAAAAGCTGGAACCACAATTACAAGAAGCAAAAAAGCGAGTTTAAAAGGAGAAGAAAGCATAAATAGAACAAGCAAACCTAATTATCTATGTAGAAAACGAAGAGAAGTTACAATAAGATGTACAGTGATTGCAGAAAGAATTAATAAAGCTTAAATTATGAATAAATACGAGAAAAACAAGAAGAATGGTGATAGGAAAGGAGGACAACAATATACGAATAACAATAAATTGAAAACAACTAGAATATGTGATAACTTTTCAGTTTTTAAGAGAATTAAGTTTATTATTCCGATATAAAACATTATAATCAAAGCTGTGAGTTACAATACAAAGCAACCGAAGAAAAGATAAGGAAATAAATTAAAGAATCAACAACGCACTCACAGGGGTAAAGAAGTAAAAGGAAAATAAGCAATAAGACAAAAAATTATGATATACAAAACTATTTATCGACCAGATTTAACATACGGAAGTAAAACTTGGGTATTAAGGGTTGGACTGGTATAAGCAGAATGCGATGCACGTAGATAGAGACATGTCAAACGATAAAATCATAGAAGAACTGCAAATAGTGACGATTAAACAAACTTTAGAAGAAAGTAAATTAAAGWGGTTCCTGCACCTAGAGAGAATTAATGACGAAATGCCCTCAAAACAAGTATGAGAAGAAAAATAACAATTAAAAAAAGAGGAATACCACAGAAGACATGGAACATGACAGTTGTAGAAGCGTTGAAGAAAAACCTCAAATGGGACAAATTAAGAAAAGCAGCAAAAAAAAAAGACTAAGCCGAAGAAAATAGTACACCAAAAAGACAGTATGTAAACGAGAAAATCACTTGTGTGAGTGATCAATTCGTTATTTTTCAGAAATAAAATGTTTTTGATCATCGCAATAAATTCAGAATCATCGACTACGATGTTAACAATTAAACCAATTCATAAACAATCCAAAGATATAAAAACAAAATCAAATCTTGATAACTGTACAACGGAAACTAATAAAAAACAGTTTATTAGGTGCAAATATCATATGATAACAATCGTCACAATACCACATGAAAATTTCACGTCACATATTTGCTAAAAAACAGTTCGTTAGCCCATTATACGTTTCCACTAAACTGCTTATTTAATTATCAGAATTTATTGCGCTCCAAATGGAACTTGCTCAAAGAAAGTGGTTGATAGTGCCAAATCTAAAGCAACCTGGTTGGCAACACCGGTAATTTCAAGCCTAAAATAACTTTGGCGTGCTATTGCATAAAGGGTTAAAAATTACATAAGGGGAACTACCCTGCGCTTTTCATGTTTTCACATTTTATTCTCTAACTCGAGCTGGAATTTCATAAAAAATGGCTTGAGATAAAATAATTTCTGTATCGACTGTTGTATTAGAGAAAGTAAAATCCAAGCACATAATTAAAAAATACCGAAACTTTCCATCCTGACATAAACCTGAAGTATTGGAAGTACATATGCCTAGCTTAATTGGTTATATCAGTTAAACTTTCATTTAACAAAAGCCTGACATTCACAATTACCTTTTGGATCAGTTGGTCGAATAAATATAGAATGTGCTCCACGAGGGCATCTGGCACTGAAGTCGACATAACTTCCTGTTCATACATCTTCACCATAAAAGGAACTACAACCACCGATTGAAAAAATTTCGCGAATCCAAACAGGAACCAGGACACCAGCCAAGTAAAGTCACCGATTTGGTATGAAAAAAAACCGTCTCGTTGGTGATGACGAAAACTAAACGCCTCGTGCTTATGACTGCAGTAGTGGGGAGCGACTGAGCAACTCCCGTGGTACAAAGTGCTAAGTATAATCGTTCACTCTGACGACAGATGATAGCTACGTCAGATTCGCGGAAACCATCTATGCTCTCTAGAACCTATACACTCATCATGGTCGAGTTTATTATCACTAGCCAGTGAACTCGCGCCAGAGCGTTCCCGCTGTTTTGCTGTTGCTGCTTGGAGTCACAGTGATAACACCGATTCCAAATAACTGTCTGTAACCGCCAGACCTTCAACGACCACGTTGCAGGTCGTCCTCGCATTGGTCAGCCGTTCAGACACGTGCTTCGATTGATTTTATTAACGTTGAATGCCGAGTTCATGCATAGGGGACAATTACTTTGATGTGAGGGTATGGGTATGACCCTCGAGTCAAATGATCAGAATCACTGATGGAATAAGGTCTTCGAATACATTGCCGCATACAAGGGCTTGCAGGTATATTTAATAAAACAAAACGGGACGCATATGAAGTATAACTTCAAGATTGCTATTTGAAGCCACACTCAAAGAACTGAATAATATTAATGATTGGAAACCTCCTAAATAGAATTAAATAACTCAAAACATGATGAAAGTAAACTGCTTAAAAAGTTAATTACAAAACTAACATCCTTGCCAAAAGTCATTGCAAAACCGCTTATCGGATAAGTCACGGCTTTAATTATGTTAATTGCTTTCAGGTATCTATTGTAATATTGTTTTATTTACACATTGCAATGGGCAAATACCCCATGAGACTTGCTACAAAAAAGGTAAGTCCACGAAAAGTAGACAGATAAGATATTTCATACTCGTACATTTTTTGAACATACAAGGAGGGGAGTGTATACATTAGAGTAAACTATAGACTTTAGGCTATCAACATAGGGTACCAAATTAATGTAAAAATTCTGTAAGTAGCGACATGTAGCTAAATGATATTTTCCCAGTCCAGTTGTAAGGCCTCCACTATAACATGAAAATTCTCTGTAAAGGTCTGATGATGTTGTGTTTGTTTAGCAGATCCTGGGAATGTATTTTCAAAAAATGTAAAAAATGTAACAACATCGTACTTGAAGAAATTTAAATTATGAGATATGTGTTTATTTTCCCCAAGCTCTTACTATTATTAACATAAAGCACCAGCTTTTACTATATTAAGCATTTATATGCTGCTACACATTTATAAGCATAGTTAATATTAATACGAGTTACTAGGTTTTATTAAACACTTAAGAAGTACCTATAGTTGTATTACATCTACTTCCCAGACAAGATTGTCTGAGAATAACAATTTTTAAAGAAAGCTACAAGGCATCTGAAAGAGTATTATAAAATATTTATTAAACCTATCTTAAGAATCTAAAGTTTTAATACTTCTTGATGAGACTAATTTGCTGTAAATACCTTTATAAAACCAAAGAGTTTTACTAAAGCATGTATAAACAATTGTCATAAAATTCAGACTGTATAAACTTAGAATGGTTTTATTCCTCAATTTAAAGCGTGCTATAAGAGTATTTCTTAAAACTTTGTGATCTACAGGAGCGCATTTGGCTCTAAATAAGATTACTAGAATTTTACACCAACTTATCTACAAAAAGCTTTCATAAAACTTTTATAAAACAACATTTAAATTGTTATTTGGGGTGTAACAGTTTCAAACCTTTTCTTTTGCATCAATGGTGCAAGTAGTAATTTATATCAGCGTATCAATACAAATACATAAGATAGTACTTAACTTGAACTGTAACATTCTTAATACTATTTTACAAAAATAGCAGGTTTATAAAGTATGGAAAAATTTTCTGGTCTCTTCTCTAACCGAGTAGGTATATAGAATATTAAAAAAGTTAGACACACAGATCTCTGTTATTTTTAGCTACGCCCGTGCGAAGAACACATAGGCTTGTGACACGAGTTTTTATATTCTATTCTTAGAAGATGCAAATAGCTTGCTACGCAACTAACAAAATGTCGATATCAATTGCATTGTGTGCACTCCGATTTGTTCGCCTTATATAATAAATAGCAACTAATGAATTACGAACTCAATTCAATTCAATCGATATAATAATCTAAAATACTTACACTCGTTTCATATGTTTTCATTGTGAAGATTCATCTCACCGAGTACACCAATACATAACGTATGCAAACTAATGACGCTGAACGAAGCGGTGGATCTTCCAAGGTTTTTGTATTATCATGTTCAAGTGAAATAACGAAATAGCAATTAATAGCTAAAAAGTGTTAAAAAGTAAGATTTCAAACGCCAACGGAGGAGTTTCTACCCACCTTCAATGGGAAGCAGCAGCATGATAGCTAACATTGTTTAGAGACACGTAAACGAAAGTTTGTAGCGCGACATTAAGCTATATAAGGATGCAAGTCGGATGGCAATCCTCTCTTTTGGCAATCAAATTCGCAGTACAGTCTGACAGTGACAAACCGTCATTCAGCTTTCAGATATTCGTTGTTTCACATTTTACTTGATTTGAAATGCTTAATATTCCGGTTCTTGTAATAAATAGGGGGTGCCCCAGGCTTTAGTTTAGGTTTAATGACTTGAACTACATGCCCAATTTATTTATTAAAATAAAGTCTAAAATTTGATTATTTGTTTGAAGTAAACCTTTTTTAAGAGAAACCTATATTTTGTTATTTAAACAGAACACACTCTTTTACTACTTTTGCAGAAACACGTTAAGAAAACCTTAATGGAATGAAATACAATTCTCATGGTGGTCTAAACATTTTAAAATTTGTACTTGATGATTTGAATCTACTTTCTTTTAAAAAAAGGACACTAATTTGCACCTTCAGAGGAAATTCATGGAATTTATAGAAAAATGCCAGGATGAATGAAATGAAACCTTGAACATGGTGGAAAGGATTATGCAACAGTTCTCCTTTAAGCAAATTATTTGCTGCAATTGAACTATCGTTTAACATAATAGCTGGATGTATCCTAAAAAAAACCAAAAGATTGTTTGCAACAAAAGTGGGTAAAATAACATAATATATACCCATAACTCAAAATTCATTAACCTAATGCGAAAACACCAACAGATGGCACATATACGAGAAGGCAGGATAGAAAAGAGCACGACTAACCAAAATGATATTATGGAATTGAGCGATGAAGAGGAGCAAGAATAGGGGATAAAAGAGGATGACGAGAGCTCCGAATATAAAATAGATGATTAGGTAGCCAAGGAAGAAATTTAAATGAACTAAAATTTTAATAATAATTAATTAATAATAAATATATTTTTTTCACACTTAAAACAAAGCAGGTGGTTGACTCATGAAACCCGTGTCAGATAAGTAGTACAGAGGTCGTAGAAAACGTTCGTACATTAATTATAATAATTAGAGCAAAAGCGTCGTAATTAAACTAATTAATACAAATTTTAAACGGCAATTTATTTACCCATTTTGGATAAATATACCCGTTACCAAAAAATATTTACCCTGTAAATACGTATCACTAACATCCATCAAATATGACTGCAATTCATCTGTAGGCTTCTGAAAACGGAATAAATAGAAAACATTTCAAACCACTCATGTAGAAGCTTCAAGTTTGAAAAATGTCCCATTTTTTGTTTCGCTAGCGCAACACAGCAACAGTTTCTAAAATTTACTGTCCATGTAAATAAATAATTTTAGGACTGAAAAAATGCAAGGTCTTCGTGGATTATGAACTATAAGTTAACAAGTTCCAAAATTCTGACTTTCAAATTAAATATACAAGAAAGTATGGTAACTTATGTTTATAAAGTTTAAATTAATTGGTATCTTGTAATTGTAAATTAGATAGATTAAAACTTGATTTTAACGCTAATTTGCAACTACCAATAAAATCCTGCTATAATAACAAAACCGAATATAAACAATCGTAATAATCTGGTAAACAAAATAAAATATGAGAGACGTAAATAAGCCGCAACATTATTCTGGCCGCATGCTTAAACACCATGAAATTAACCATTTTTTATGATAAAGTAATTACATCAATGATTTAAATATGTGTAACAAGTTTATAAATTCGAACGAATTACGATCAAATTTCAGTGCTTCAAATGAAAGTAACAAGGGTTGGGCTGTATATAATAAATGAAATTATCGACCAAAATATGGGTGGGCTTTCTATAATTGCCAGAGACGTCACCACCAAATTTGTACCTCCCACCTACATACTTAAATTAATGCTCTTATCTCTAGATCAATTTGCTAAATATACATATGGTATGGATATAGCTACTCATATGGATGTACTTATTACTAATGATTACTGAAAAAATTTTCTTAAAACAATTTTAATTGTTATTCCACGTTATTCTCTCAAACCCGTGGAGTATACTTTGAAAGCAACATTTTCAAATTTTCAGAATAATAATTATTTTATTTATTTGAATATGTGTTATTGTTCTTCTCTATGGAGAAAAGAACTACCTCTCTTTTCTCATCGTACTAATATGAATCTCAGAAGTATTAATAAAAACTGTTTTGAGGCAGGTTAAAAAATAATACTTATTTATGATATAAAGTTTCTATTATATATATTATAATATTCAGAAAATTATATTACGATACGAACATCGTACAACGTTTTATTTAGGTACTATTAGTATAATTTAAATAGCCATTTTAAAATCGTGTAAAATGTTCTTAACATTTATTTGCATCATAATAATAGGGATTTCACTAGTCTTTACCACAGTTATGAAAATTATGGAAGGTGACTGTGAAAATTATGAGAATTTTAAAACTAATATAAATGAGAATGTCAGTTCTATAATAGGACAAATCAATTTGTCTAACTGCATAGATTTTGTAATTAATCCACATTATAATAAATAAATTTTGATGTAACATTGCATTAGTGCGGTAACATACGAGTAACATTCTGTATTCAAATTTGGTTGGTTGACATGTATATCCCTATTAATGAAAGATGCAAAGTATTATACCTTTGAATTGGGATTTATACTACATTCACAACACAACAGTTTTATCTCCCTTTCGCCTGCCTACTACCCGCTATGAACATTTTATGGGTAATTTATTATTTCTTTATTACCTCGTGAATCGCCGATTGTTAATGCCATCAGGAAAGTTAATTTACACGTTGGTAAGTATCAGTTACGCATCGGAAGGAAAAATGTAGCAATAATTGATATAAATTAAATATATATACTTGATCATGTTTCCATTTCCACACTTTTTTAATAAATTTAAGATAATAGTTTTTTAAATAAAGTTTAAAACATAATACAAATGCATTCGGTAATGCAAGCTTTACTGTATTACAAGCGCATCCGTTCTTGCTCTTCTTTTTTTTCTTGATTTGCCAATAATCCATGTTTAGTTACTCTGAACTTGATGACTGATCGGTTGGTCCCATTACAAAATTGCGTCTTTATGTTTGACAGTTGTATGTATAACGCGATAAAACAATTCTATTTAAATAATAATATTGTTGCTTGACGGATTCGAATAATGCGGATATCTCCAAAAACTTCCTGGACCCATATTAAGCAATATTAAGCCAAACAGATGTCTATAAAACGGAAGCCACGACTTTTTAAGGTTTAACATTTAAAAAAAATATAAAATACGCAGTTTTGCTAACATATGGACTTTATGCTGCCACATTCTTATTTTATACTGTAACGTTAGGTCTATCAAATGAAACATGCCAACACTGGTACACATAAACCCCTTGATGAAATTAACGCATCACTAACATTTTTTTTTGAAAAGTACATAATGATAACTGTTAATCTTAATTAATTAATTATTTATTACTGTGAATCATGGCCATCGGTTTACTAATATTCGTGTTTTTTTGCCCTAAACTAAACTTAAATAAGATTTACATTCCTTCATTGTACGGTGACAGGTACTCAAATATTACATGTACTTACACGAATTATGTAAGAGCCATCAGCCAATTAATAAGCAATTCGGACTAGTCATACACCACGCTATCTGTATTGTGACTGGGGTTGGATGTTGTGTACAAATGAGTGCTACATAGTTAGGTAATCATTTACGTTTCTTGTTTGCTAGCTTTTACACCACACAAAATTCCTTGCTGTGCAAAAACACCAATATTATTGAAGCGAGCCCGATTTAAAAAATGGAAGCACGTGTATGACATTTGATAAAAGAATATTAACTGGTAATAAGGCGCTAGCTGAACTATTTCAACTATTGCCTAATTAGTGCAAGCGTCTGCAATATTCTGAAAATAAGTCGTATTTCTGTTTAACGACTATGTTGTACGGGTTGAAAAATGTTTAACACTTCGTTGCAAATTTGAGTCTGTACTTCCAGCACAGCGAATAGCATAGTACTTAACTCCTTCACTCATTCATTGTAGGACTTCTTTAGCTCACATAAAAACGTAACAACAAAACGAATATTCGTTTATTCCTATGGAACAAACAAATAAATCCTGTTTGCCCCATATTGGATTATAGAATACAAGGATTCAAACAGCACTATTTTATATTATTAACCAGCAGGATATTACAGGTTCTGAAACTGTACATGGGCCTATGGATAATTAAAATGCATTTTTTGGATTTTTTTTAATTCCATGTCATCTCTCGTTTCCGAGATATGGGCGCAAGTTGCATTTTTTAAATGGGAAGTGGGGCAAAAGGCACATCATTGAAAAGTGAATTTTCCGTGATTTCAAAAATGTATCACACTTGTACAATATATTGTTTCTGAGTTGAGAAAAGTGTGATAACAAACTCGTGACTGGCAATAATTTTCACTTTGTTATTTGCAATCGCAATGCCTCAGTTAACTGAACTTGATCGCTTCGAAATTGTGACTATGATTGGTTATGGAGATAGAAGGCGAAGTTATTCGGAAGTAGTTGCACTCTACCATGCAATGCATGAAGTTCGCGAACCAATTGCCAGATCAACGGTTATTCAAACATCACGTTTTGACGAGCAGCGGCGTTAAAAATCATCAAAAACCAGGACGTCCAAAAGTTGCTACGAGTGAGAAAAGTAGCTTTAATGTCCTTTTAACATGTGCAAGAGAATCTCCAATTCCATACAACAACGTGCTCTTACCCACCATATTAGCAGACGATCTGTTCAGAAAATTTTGAAAAACGAGAAGTTTCATCCATACAAAATTCACTTATTACAAGAACTGAGCGAAGATGATTTCGATCGAACATTTTAAATTGGATTATGTTTTCTGATAAAGCTACTTTTTGCCTCCATAGTAATATGAATAGATATAATTGCAGATATTGGTCGGACAAAAATCCACATTGGATGGAACAAATCCACACACAACACCCTCAGAAAGTGATTGTCTGTTGTGGTATTACCGGTGAGCACATTATTGGGCCTTTTTTCATCGGTGAAAATTTGATTGCGGTAAAGTAATTTACAGCTCTTGCGCGAACATATTATACCAGAACATATTCTCCTTTTCCCTAATCGTGAAAATGCTGCGCGTCCTGAACAGATATGGTTTCAGCAAGATGGTGCACTGGCCCATTTTGCAGTCAACGTTCGCGGATATTTGAATGAGATATTTCCAGACAGATGGACTGGTAGGCGCGGAGCGATAGGAAGCTCAGCACGTTTCCCTGATCTAACCCCGCTTGATTTTTTCCTGTGGGTGTATCTGAAAAATCGTATTTGTGCTGATCGACCACATAATGCAGAAGATTTAAAAGTACGACTCAGGGCAGAAATTCAAAACTTACCTCCAAATATGCTACAAATAACAGAAAACTTACACAAGGCTGCATTATTGCCAGGAAGAAAATGGGAAACATTTTAAGCATCTTCTGTAATGTAATTCTGAAAAAATACAGTATTTTTCGCGGAATCATGTTTTTCTTTTTTACTTTTTGGGTACCCCATTCGCAATAAATTGATCAAACTAGAAGAAAGTTATCACTAGTCAAGGAAAAATGGTAATACCTGGCTTTTTTATCCATTTTAGCGATAAAGAAAATTGTTTTCGTTCTTTTATTTCTTTGTCAGGCTGTTCTCAACTCAAAAGCAATAAATTGTATACGTGTGATACATTTTTTAAATCAGGGAAACATCCTTTTCAATGATGTGTTTTTTGACCCCCCCTATCCATAAAAAAATGCAACTTGCGCCCATATCTTGGAAAAGAGAGCTGACACGGAGTTGAAAGATGCACTTTAATTGCCCATAGGCCCATGCACAATTTCAGGAAAATCGGTCGAACAGAACCTGAAATATCCTGCAGGTTCCATACTTTGTAGCGACCCTGTATATTAATTAACCTAATTAACCAAAAAATACAAAAAAAAACAATACCTAGACTGAGAGCTGAAATATTTGACAAAACAGTATAAGTTGTTTAGTTCTAGTAGTTAGTTTGTTTATTTTGTGTAGCCACTAGATATAAATTATTAAGTCACTGCGAAATAATCATTTCCTGCAATTTTATTTTTATAAAACTTGCAAATGTTTGTAGTTGGTCCTGAATTTACGTCGTTTGTAAACAAAATTTAACTGTACATCTCTGAGTCATAACTTGTGTTCATGTTCATGTTTTTGTGTCAAATAACGTTTTCAAAAATAATAGCATGTGGCATGGCTGTAATTAACAATTTGCCGCAATCGTGTTTATAATCTTTACAATTCAACTTTAAAATTGCTACTTGTTTCTCGTTTGATTGCGCAAGGAATTATCAGTTTATACAGGGTGATTTTTTGACAACAGTACACCTTAAATTACTTTAAATCGAGAAAAAACTTTTGAAATAAGTTTTTTATAGACTTACCTTCTTACCAGGGGTAAACAAAACACCCTTTCAATATTTTTAAACGGAGTATCGCCATGTAATTTGTTTTACTATTTTAGACTTATTTACAAGGCAGCATATCAATAAGCGGAATAAAAAGCTTGTTACCAATGTTGAAGGCCGAAATGCTGAGCTAATTGTTTGATTTGTGTTTTTTTTTGTGCGAACACAAACAGTTAATGTTTGCGCGAACGATGTCCACGATGAATTCAGCTCTGAAAATGCTCACTGTGGCAATGGGTGAAACGTCAGCGAAGAAGAAATCGTCAGGATGACAGCCAACTAATCCGGCATCACCTACCACTATTTATTTGGTTTGTGATAAAGGTTCGAGATAGAATTAAATAAAACAGTTTATTCCAGTCGTGCAACATGTTCTTTCTGTGTGTTTGTTGTGTTATTTCCCGCATAAAGTTTTGGAAAGGATATGCCAGCAGTGTAAATCTGCCGTTAACGAAGTTAATGAAATATAAGACTCAGAAGACGATGTGGGCGAAATCGCAGAAGACGTCGATATCGAAAAAAAATATTACTGTGTTTTAGTATATTTTATATTTAGTTTGGTTTAATAAAATAAATTAAAACATATTTTGGACTGCCTTAAGTTCTTGTTTAAATATAGTAAATAAATTTTCCAAATAAGGGCCTGTTTTAGAATTCTGAAATGCAAACGATGGCACGCGCCATCAGATCGCTAAACAGCAACAAACAAACTCTTCTAAAAGCTAGTTTTCGGGGTCATGCTAATGAATTCCATTATTTTGGGAAGTAACAATACGTAATACATTATTTTGAAGCAGATATCGCCCTGTGTACCTAGTTTTAATTTGTTTGAGGTCAATAGTTTATTAACCCTTAAAAATATAGAAGACGCTTATAACAAGGTTTATTAAAAAATACCAGCTAATTTTCTCAATTTAAAGAATGTGTAAACTCATTAATTAAGATAAACAACATAGAGGACACTTTCTATTTCCCAATAATTAATAAATATATTTGTTATTATTGTAATTTCTGAAGGCAAATCTTTATCGATTGTTACGTTGTTATTCACCTTCCACGCTCTCAGCACAATCATATTTACAAACAGCCAAATTATTATATGACACCCAGTTGACCCCCGTCAATAGGACATACGATCACGTGTTGGGGGCTTGTCGCTTTATTATCGTCAACAAAACACTTTGGCAAGCCAAACAACTAGACTCGGTGACGTCATTTCGAGAGGTAGCAAAAACACATCGAAGTATCTAAGGTCAAAATGAACGTTTAAAGTACGCGCAGATGGTAAGAGTAAAAGCGTGACATTGAAATCGGTGAAAGAAATGACGCGGTACCGTCAGATTTACAGAAAGTATAATTGCCATTCAATTACTAAATTGGAACGCAAGAATGCATCGCCGGAGAGCGAGCTGGCGTACATATTTATTGCTTTATGATCGCAAACATTTTTGCTGTAAGTAATAAATTTTGATAATCTATAAAATTATACTAAAAATTTATTTACCGTGGAATGTCGCCAGTAGTTAATAAGCTGATGAATATCTTCACTGGGAGCGAGAAGAAGAAAATCCCTCCACTCGTCATAACTAATGTTGAGACTTCCATCTTGGTCCATCCTGCAATAATATGGTGTTAAATAAGTGGCCTCGACCTAATTCTATGGCAATACTCGTAAGTACAGGGTATTCCATTTTCGTTGGAATTGTAGGGTATCTTGTTAACTATTAATTGCACATTACTGTCTTAAATTACTCTTTTGTTGCGGGTTGAACTGCAAGTACCATGGCCATTTTTATATCGTCTTTTGTTTTAAAGCTATAGCCAACTTTGAATAACCTTACACTTGTTTAGTCTCTCTTTTGGGTATGTAGATACAGAAAAAAACATGAAGGCATTTTTTGTAGATATTTTTATTTTGAATCCAGTGCTGTATTCGGAATTTCTTTAGATCACATTTTTGATATATATCACAAACTTACATTTTTTAAAGGAAATCATGGTTGGTTATGCTATGGTCGAAAAGACCAATTTTTTTGTTAACAAAATGTATACATTGTTATGTTTGCTAATTTTGGTATTATTCCAATTTTTGTAATAATTTAATGAGTTTTTACGTTTTTCGTCAAAATTGATGTAGATAATGTGACGCTAAAGATTGCTTAGGTACTTATCTTCAAATAAACAATGATTTTTATTAATTACGTGGCATCCTAGATAAAAGAACTATCATCAAACAGGCATATATTTTTTCAAAAATGCATATATTTTAATGGATTAAAATTATTACTTAATAAAATAAATTATATTATGTTTTCCTGCTCCATAGCCTCCAGGATGTAAACAAAAAAATTTGATTAAATTACTAAAAATAATTGAATAATACCAAAACCTAAGAATGTATATAATTTATGTTTAAAGTATTTACGATTTGCTGATAAGTGCTGTATTTTTGGACAAAATAATTCATTTTTTTCCTAAGCATTTTCAAAAAAGGCTTTGAAAGTGCACCAAAATTCCCTATTCAAAAATTAAGGATGAGAGCTGTCAGGGGTAGAAATAATATAAAGTGTCAGAGTGAACGTGGACAATCTCTAGTAAGGAAAATTCACAGACAGTGGATTGAGACAGTACTGCATTTTTTACAACGCCCGCCAGTTCAGGCAAGGATGAATAGATTTTTCTTAAGAGCGTTCCAGTCAAGGTGCGTATGTATTAGTGAATTTAAATACTTTATGAAATATTTTCGTTCATATTCACTTTTCGCAAGAAAGCAAATCGTAGCTCCGTAGACTAATTTATGTCTTAATGTATTTTCAAAATTTTGACAAATTTTACATGCAAATAAACGTCTGCAGTATAGAAAATCACCGTTTTGAACTAAGTTATATTCTCTTAATAAAATCTGTCGTAAACTGGGATTACAATCACTTAAAATGAAAAAGTTATATGATAACTCTCATAATTATTATTAAATAGCAATGCACACAAAAGATAGTGTATAAACAAAAATCATGCGTTAGATTACTAGTACTGATAAAAAAATTATTGTCTGAAATCTACAAATGGAATTTAGACAAAGCTAATATCTTATCATATCATTAACCTCATAACTGATATTTAATATGCGAAACATATGGTATCAATTCGTGTTACAGAAATCTGTGCATATGGCACATTATTATAATATGAACTATCACTTTTTATAGCGCCAAACACAACGATATTTTAAATAATGACATCTCTGCTAGTGGGGTAAGAAAAGTATTGTGAAAACATGCAGAATTAAAGAAAAAGAATTAAACGTACAAAGTGTTGAATACCTCTGCAAGAGATTCGTTGCCTCCATCCTTTCAAGTGGTATACCCAAATCGTGGAATGCACGTATCAACTCGTCGAGATCGATCTTACCTGAAAATAAAAGAACGAAGGCGGTTAAATGAGAATTGAATTAACCAGTAATAATGGGGTCGTCCCACAATTTTTTTTTTTATTTTACATTTAAAATGTACATAAAAATTGAAGCACAAAAACATTTTTTCCGGTTCTTCTTTGCCGGGAAAAAAATGCGAAAGTATGGATTTTTCAATATCCATTTCAAATGCCTCGATATTCCGCCACGGAGATGACGTAAAAGGTTCGTATGCTGACGAAAGCGAGAAACACCAATAATAGCCAGTGCTCTAGCGGCATTGCAAGTAATATTTGTTTACATTTTTGGTGAGCTGCGTCGCGTTGCCAATGTGGGCAAATTTTCGCGATACCGTGAGGTATGTACGAGGCATGTTTTTTAAGTAAGTACCGTTTTGCGATTCCGCCACCGCAGCGGTACAGTCGGCGTTCCGCGCATGCGCGCTGGTTACCTACATCTCTTGTCTACGCACTGACGCCATTACAGTTTGATTCTTCATTGTATACGTTGTTTACTGAGTGTTTAAAATGCCTCCGACAATCGTGAGTCCCGCCGATTGTGAAGTACGGGCTGTTATACGATTTCTTAGTGTTAAAGGCGTAAAACCGATCAATATTCATCGTGAGATCTGTGAAGTTTACGGACAAAACATTATGAGTGATGGAATGGCAAGGAAATGGGTGAGAGCATTTAAAGATGGCCGCACAAATGTGCATGATGAAGAACGAAGTGGGCGTCCTTCGGTCGTTAATGAAGATTTGGTGCAGAAAGTGAACGAAAAGGTGAGAGAAAACAGACGCTTTACAATTTCATCATTGTGCGACTGCTTTCTTCAATATTCTCGTAGTATTTTGTACCGCATTGTGACCGAGAACTTGAATTACCGGAAATTGTGTTCACGTTGGGTTCCGAAAATGTTGACGGATTTGCACAAAACCCAACGTTTAGGCAGTGCATTGACTTTCCTTGAGCGGTACCACAATGAAGGTGAAGATTTTTTAGACCAAATTGTTACTGGTGACGAAACATGGGTGGCCTACGTCACACCAGAATCGAAACAACAATCCATGGAATGGCGGCATTCATCATCACCCAAAAAAGTGAAGTTTAAGCAAACAATTTCTGCCCGGAAAATCATGTGCACGGTTTTTTGGGACAGAAAAGGAGTATTGCTAGTGGAGTTTCTGCCTCGTAATGAGACAATCAATCCAGCGTCTTATTGTAAGACATTGAACAATCTGCGTCGTGCAATCCAGAACAAAAGACGTGGCAAGTTGAGTAAGGGTATCGTTTTGCTGCATGACAATGCCCGTCCACATGTGGCTAATCGGACCAAAGATCTCATCAAATCTTTTAAATGGGAAACTCTAGATCATCCTCCATACAGCCCTAATCTGGCGCCCAGCGACTACCATTTGTTCCTGCACTTGAAGAAACACCTGGGTGGTCAGCGTCTTCAAGACGATAACGAAGTCGAAACATTTGTGATATAGTGGTTAACAAGTCAGGCGGCAGAATTTTATGAGGAGGGTATTCAAAAACTGGTGCCACGTTATGACAAGTGCCTCAATATTCACGGAAATTATGTAGAAAAGTAGATTAAGGTACAGGCTTTCATGTAAGATAAAATTATTGCGATATCTTTGCACGTCTTTTTTTAATTCCAAAACGGTACTTACTTAAAAAACATGCCTCGTACTCGTAAACTGGCATTGTGACATTGATAACTAGGTCAACTTAAGGCGTATTTGTGAAAATAACTTAAATCATCCTTCAGTCAGTTTATTCTATAATGAACAGTTCAATATAATAAGCGCATTCACTGGCCTCTTGCTGAAATACGAAAGCACTTTAATCATCGAACGTGCTTTAGAACTAATGTTTTTATTGTGAGGAATTAAACGACGCTTGACGCTTGATAATGTTTAGTTTGTATATTTTTGTATGACAACGATATGATAAATTTTGAAACTGCCAGGACGATATCAGGCCTTCGTTAGGAAGAAAACGGTAAAGTACCGCTGACAACATCGCACGTTTGCACGTGCTACATGTGTCACATGTGTAACGAATAACCCTAACAGCTCTAGCGATGCGTTTTTGTTTACATAGTTTGGTCAAACTTTTGAGTTTCGTATTTGTCAGATTAAGTGGTGGAACAAGATGTTGTCGAAGTATTTGGGTAATCTATTGTTTTTTTAATGTCAGAATGGCTTATCTCTCTTTTTTGTTTTGAGTATTGAGTTTTTGATGAGGGATAATTATGCTATATTTATTTTACTGAATGAATTTTACCCATTGGACGGATATAATCACTGATTACTAAAAAAATAAATGTTTCCTCGGCCACAGTGATTGGGCAACATTAATGTCAATATTAAAATAATTTCATTTTTCAATAACGATATTAAATTTCTAACAGTAACTGATATGCTTATATTTTCTTAAGACCTTTTAGAAGCCAGTAAAAGTGGTTTTCGAACGTACGGGCGCCAATTCTCAAAAATATTTCATTAGTCCTATATTTCTTATGGACATTTGAAGGGCAGAATGTATGTCCGGGTTTGCTAAACGGATTCACTTATAATTGCCAAGCATCGGATATTGTAACAGAATGGAGCTCCTCCTTATTACTTAATGGAAATTAGAAGAACTTTGAGTGAAGCTTATCCAGGTGGGTGGAATGATTGTGAAGGACAAGCTACGACTTCCTTTTGTGGGGGTTCATTAAAAGTAAAGTGTATTAACGTCACCGGACACCAAGGAGTATATGCGTCATAGAATTTTACCGGCATTTCAGGAAATTAGACCTCAAATGCTCTTTAATGTTTAGCGTTCGCTTATGCTGGCTATGCCACTTTTTTAAACACGGCAATCCAAAGTCTGGAAAATGAAAGGGGATCGTGGTTCTGAATTTACATGATTTAAGGCCAGCTTTTTACATTTTTAATTTCTAAGTTTTTTGTTAGGGCAAGCCCCAACCTACATGCGTGGTTTATTACGAAAACAGTACTAACATTAAGTATTATTATTAAATAGCAATATCTTCAAAAGTGTTAGATATACTCGTAGATCCAACTACTATACCTTAATAATATCGAAAGGTTGTCAAATTTATCTTCTAACATTGCAAAAATGAATATGTATACCGTTCTATTAGGAAAATCAAGTTGGCCATGTTTTAAAGTGTTCAAACTGAACTATCTGTGCTCGTATTTATTTCGCATACAATCTATTGGACTGTTTTCTTTTTCTGAGATACATAAATTTTTCACTTCTAAAACGCGAAAAACGTTACATACAGGTGACGTAATAAATTAATAAAGCCACTCTTTATATTATCCAAGGCGAACTGCAAGGTATCCAAAAATGCAATTACATACAGGGTAAGCCATATTAAAACATGGTTAAGAAGCACTATTTCTCGTTTCTAACAGTTTACTAAATTGTTTATTATTATTGTTACTCAATGTTCCATAAATTCACAAAATAATACTTTAATAGGTACTTATTTCAATCAGAAAATAGATTATGCAAATAGAACTAATAATAATTAGTAATAACTACTAAAACACTCATATTTCTTTTCGAGTCCGACAATTTACAAAAAAAGTTTTTCCGAACGATGGATTGTCAGGCTGTCACCAAACATGATCACTAATGCCAGCCATTGCAATGGTTGGATTTCGATTTGTTTGCAGCGTTTCATTCATCAAGCTCTTTTACAAATATTCGTTAAACTGCCATATACTTACGAGGACCAAAGCTTTTGTTTACAATACTACCAAAAACCACGAATATGTAGAATAAAAAAATAATCTATGCAACTTAAAAAGACTTATTATGTTCTTTATTATATCTCAGATGGTGAACGGATAACTATACTGAAAATAAACATAACCCTAAGAGTCAAGATAAGATTGCCATTTTCAAAACGGACTTAACTTTTTGTCAGAGTAGTGGATTAAAACGATTTGAGGATACTTTCACGAGGAGAAAATCTTTACGAGTATAATGCAAATAAGAGCAACCTTAATGAACTTGCGTATCACAAATGTTTCAGAAATTAGACATCGTATTAAAAAGATGTAGCTTAAATTGTAACATAATGACGCAAATACAATTGTATGAAGAGTAAGTGCTGCAATAATAACTCTCATATGCTATTGATAATGTTTAGATGTGATTTTTTTTACATCACCAACAATTTTATTTATTATTTTTTGAACTATCATATACAAATACTGATCCAAAAGATCAATTATTTGCGAAAATAGACATGGATGTAAACAACCTTATATCGCAGTAACAACCTAAAAAAATACGTATTAAACTGTGCCTATATATATTTGTTTCGGTTAAGTAACATTTTTGACGTTTTGTGTCAAATAATTATTATGTTTGACGTATCCAGTGTTAATGATGAATGAGTTCACAAACCAAGAGTACGCCGATAACTGTTTTATTTATCGACTTAATGATAATTCCTAAAAAGTCAAACACGGCTGTACCCCAATTAAAGAAACGGTGATTCACGAAAATTTTCAGAGGTTCATTCAACTTCCGAAGTTAGGAGGCCGTCCTTTAAATGGCGAGAAAAGCAAAACAGTTACGAGTACAAAAAGTACAGCGAACAACCCCATCAATTTCCTATTTAGCGCTCGAACCATTCTGAATGAAAAAATGTTAAGAGAAACAGGGATAACAATGTTAGTAACAAACAGCATCAACGCACAATACAACCGTCCGAATAATTGACAGGGACAACTGATGTCGCGGATTGGGTACAGTACCGCAGCGCGTTGTTTATAGGTCACACGAACTTGCTTCATATATGTACATATTCAGTTAATGAAAGCGGCATTTAAATACAGTGTAATATCACCCCCTCCCCCTCCTAGCATTAAGCGAACGTAGCAATTTTGTGAACGTCTTGAATTGGAGAAAATATAGTTTTCAACGGACTGTTAAAATGATGTGCAAACTAAACGGACGATATTATCCTCAAGTTCTAGATGCAAAGGTAATATATGAACTATAAAGCAAATGTGGTTTCATGGTAGTGGACCGACATATTTAATCTATAACAACTGCTGGTAGGTTTAGCGGGATCTTAGCCATGGCCTCCTAGGTTATTTGATTTAAATTATTTATATAGTTACTTTTTTGCGGATTTAATTAATTTAATTATAGTTTTATGTGAAATAATTCCCATTACTGGAATACTCTACAGTTCGTCAGTCTATGAGAAGAAAAGTCAAATCCACGATCATTTACATAAATATGTAAAGGTCTTTCCCCAATTATCACAAGGCATGAAACTACGATTATGAACTACAATCATTTGTCCAAAATAGATATTTTAGGAGAACAAAAGATGTACCGCCCAGTAAGTTCAATCTCTCAGTACACAACAAAAGTAGCAGTTCGTGACTGCAGTTTTGAACAAAATCAATAAACTAGCTGCAGTTCGTGTGCAGGTTGAAAACTAAGGGATAATGCGGAAATAATGTACTAATAGCGAAAGCATAAATTTTAACAACTACCACTTGATTTCTTTAATAGTTAGGACGTACGATTTTGAATTCCGGAAGCTGCTATTTTCCCAAATATGAATATCAGTGAAGTGAAATTACACATGGGGAATCCTCCTGAGCGTGAAAGGGGATTATAAAACAATTTTGGAGTTGTTTCAGGATAGCGGATAATTCGAAATTGGTATGATTAATAAATTATCTAGATGTTTTATTATTTGAACAATTAATATGACGAAAAAATTTAAATCAGAGAAAACCACTACCTACTGCCAGTTTTTTCTCAAGAGCTGCCATTTAAATAATCCAGAAAAYTTCGTTTCTKCAGCTTTTAAATATCATAAAATGGCAAAAATTTTGTATACTCTATCTAGTGTATTCTGCACCTGAGAGTACCATGTAAATGTTTTTGGGCTGCGCAGAATGTTGAAGGGAGGATAAATAAACAGCTTTCTTTATCTTGGCTCATTAAACAAAAGAATAATAATGTATTAGGCACAGCATATTCCAAGAAGAATTGATTAATTGATAATTCGTTGGTAGGCTGTATTTTTAAAGCACTTGTTACGTATACAGTAATTTTTGTTGCTATACGACGTTTGTCCAGCTGCAAGCGCGTCATTTTGGCGCCAGTTTGCATGTATTGTAGGCGGCATGGCCTATTACTCAAATAGCCATGTGTTTTTGCAAGGGCCAAGCGCAGCGTCCCTTGTGTGTGGTCTATAGGAGTACGGGCACATCTGCATGCACTTCTCTGGACCCTCGGAAAAACAAAACGGCAGTTCTTAAGGGAACTTCGAGCTAGACAGTCTTGGGTGGTGGTCTCGCAAGAACAACCAACCGATAGAATTGTTTTATTTGATTTTCTCTTATAATCACAAACGGCGCCCAACGAACCCAAATCATCTCAGTTCACGAAACGCGATAAGTGCTGAGTGACATAATTTAGTTATTACGCGAGTGGTAACACACTCTTAAGACCATGGGTTTTCCGAAGAATATGACAACTTTTTTCTATGTTCTGAAAAGAGCAAATGTGTCGAATTTAATAATAACATGCAAAGGTAAAGTGTGGTCTTTATTGTATTTAAATTTTGGTAAACTTTAAATAAAACTTTTCAATTTCTAAAAGCACACTACTTACTTTCTATTAAGAAATTTTAAATAAATGTTACTAGAACACAATGACTTATTGAAAACTACTTCTGTCCACTACATCCAGGTGTAATAGGAAATTAGTTAATTATTAAGCATTCTCACTGGCAAAACCCTTAGCAAGGAACAATTTTCTTTCGTTTATACATAAGCACAAATATTATTATTACATGTGAAAACAGACTCTAGTCTGTATAGATATAATATAATGTACATAAAACATAAAACTAAATAGTTATTATATGTTAAAAATCCTCATAACAGGAAAAAATCAACGATCCTCCTTTTTAGTAAATTTTATACACTATAATAATTTATATCTGATTATTTATATAATCAAAGGTTTTCGGGATAATTCAACATACTATTTTTTTCCACCTATAAGCATTTTCCTTGCATTGCATGACCTATGTTTATGGCAACTTTGGGCCTAGGTATAATTTGAAACGTCAATATATATTTCAGTCAGCCACAACTTTTTTAAGATGTTGTAATTATTATTATTTATCTACCTCCCTGGGCTATGAAATGTAATACAAATTTCGATTTCACCGAGTATATGTGACGTGAAAACAAAAACTATAGATAAAAAAGTTCTTAATGGTGATGTATTATACAGTACCATTACAGTGGATTTATCTTTATAATTAAGCAAACTGGCATGACCTAGAACCACTGAGGACATAGACCTAGCTAGTGGGATATTTGGGAGTTCAAACTTCGCCAACTGTCTTTGAAGAACATCCAGAATAAACCCGTGTTTATTAGAAATTAATTCGGAAAGTCAATAAAATACAGAATGAGCACCTATACCAAACAAATAGGTGCCACTTGAAACAATTGCGGCATACGCCTACTACCGGTTTTAGTTGGAATCATTCGCTTTCGTCTGGAAATATAAGATACCATTCAACATTTCTTATGACCGTCAAAACTGATAGTGGTCATTAGACCTTTAATTATGACACATTATTTAGCCTTGACTGTTATTTCTACAGTTGGTAACAGTGTAAAATGACTATTTTCTATTACATCTTGACAACTACTCAAAGTGCCAAAATAAAACCYAATTTTTCCCCATCCTGAAGATTGCGAACCTTAGCTTTAAAAACAAACAATATATATCTGTTAATTTCACTTAGAGGACCAATCAAATAAAAGTTACCTATTATGTTCATGGTTATGGTGCGGAAAATTACACAGAACAATTTTGTGGGCAAAAATGCTGAGCCTCAACCTTAGCAAAAATATTTTTAAGCTGCAAATTTATTGTCTACAAAATCCCTTATTATTGCTAAATGATTAATATGTGGTTGTGATACCGTAATCTATAGTTTATCTATGTTTCAAAATAGTCAAAGTACAGTACAATATATTTCCGACAAATACGTTTAATTTGTACGTATATATTTTACGGCGTGCGTAAAATTAAAATGTTTTTAAAAATTTTTATTTTCAATCACACACACGAATGAACACTTTACAATACGACCGGAATGACAATTTACGATTACGAAATTAGCGGAGATCTAACTTTACGTGTGTACAGTAAGATGGTTAGTGTTAGACTCTATTCTGAAAAACAAATTCATTATACAGTTTCAATGTTTCAAACAATAGCTTACTATCCCCAAAGACCACACATGAAGGAGATAAGACACCTGTTGATAATAATAAGTGAAGCGTAAGACGCATAATCAATTAACAATAGGGGTATTCATAAATTATACCATAACATATATATCTATGTGCAATCTGTTTCTTTCAGTGAAAGAAACCGTTGCACGCCAGGTACTGGTGCTTGGATTGCAAAATACATCAAAACCAGTGTTTGTTGTGGTTATCCGATTTAATCTGCCGTGGCCTAAAAAATTACATTTTTCAAGAATTGCGAAGGTGTTTGAGTTAGCAAGGATTTGTTTCCAAATTCAGCTTTCCTATTTGCGCAAGTTAATAAATTTGTTAAAAATACTAAAAAAAAAAAGCCGACTGCTACCAAACGCAATTACAACGAGGCTAGATTTCGGATGAAATTGAAAAAGCTGGTATTTCAAACATATCACTCGGTTAAAATATGTCACAATGAACCAATTTATAACTAGGTAGTTGTATACTTCCTTCTTCGTAATGACGAATGCACGAATTTGTAGAAAGATGTTGTAGGTATTTTACGCGATAAAAATTCCATGTTTCGCCTTTTAAAAAATGCGTATACGTTTTGGCATCAGCGATAAATTCCAATCTCTCACCTACTAGCTTTGGCAAGTAACGCGAACAGCGTAGAACGACGGTAGCCCATTTAATCCGCAATAAAAAAAAACTGGTTTGGCACACAGCGAGCCTAAGCTCGCCAGTTTTAACTGGATTTCATAAAGAAAGTGGCTGCTTTAGATATTATGATGTGATGCCAGAAATAACATTCAGCGAATGCAACGTATAGGTATTGTGAATAAATGCACAATCATTCCAAAGGAAATATGTTACCATATGTATTATGTATTAAAGATGTTACTACACAATAATGGCATACATTTTTATTATATAAATTAGAAAGATACGAAAATAAATTTAAGAAAATATTATGTTTTTCTAGTAAAGTTAAAGCAAACTTTTTCCAAGAAACCCAAAATTCTCGATCTACATCATAAAAAAGAACTAAAAGCTCCTTCATATTTTACTCAAAACGAATATACATTTTGAATAAACTCCATTTACCTATTCAAAACGCGATTCCGTTCATATCTATATCGTAAAAGTAGGAATAGGTACCCGTTATTTGTATGTTTTTGCAAAAATTAGTTTTGCTGTTATTCCTTGGACATTATTTCTGATGATGGCCGCTGCCGAAATTATATAAAATTGGCGAATTCAAAACAAATTTTTAGACAGCGGTAAATATTTAACCAAATGACGTTTCCGATTTCATAATGTCGGGATAGGGAGCGGCAGTAAATGGGTAATAAATAAACCCTTGATAAGTACTGCCATGCGAATTTTGTTGGAGTATTGAGGAGTTTTCCGTTCGTCTCTTTTTATCCTGACAATTGCAACTAACAGTTATAAAATAGTCTTTCTCAAAACTCTGTTTAACATTTTTTGTCTGACAGCTATTTACTCCTTAACTTATTTCCATGCAAGATGGGTAACCAACCACCTAAGGCATTGAAATCATTTTCAATAACAGCAAGAACAAAAATGACTTTTAGTTGATTCAGATATCTCATTTCGATATGAATGTGATGAATGAAGAGACACCCTCAACACTGTATATTAGCATTATACACCATATTTCTAAATTGAAATTGATTTCGCTGTGTTTTTATAGCTTTTTGGAATGGTAACGTTTGGCAAACTTTTGTTCTTTAAGATATTCATAATTAGAGTTGTTAGTCAAAGTACAACTAGAATTAAAATAATTTGAGCACTGTGCAGTACGGACACACACATGTGTGCTCTTGCACAAATAAAAAAGTTTTTAAATACTGGTTCAATATATCTATATAGTCGCAATTTTATCACAACGCTTATGTTGACAATTTTTATATAAGAATAGCATGAACATACTTTTCGTTGAGTTCACAGAACATAAGTTTTCTTTTGAAACTTTCTTATTACCATCATAAAATACCCGTGAGGACAACGCAGAGAGAATAAAAGAAGGGCAACGGCGTAGAATGTTTTACAAGTGTATTAAGAATTGTAAATTTTGTCATTGTCAATTTTGAGGGTAAATGTGAAATGGTTTGTTCTTTAGCCAGCCGGTACACCCGACAACAACAAAGACAAACGACTCCACACTAATTGATGACGTAACTTTAAAGTTATGTGATCAGCGGTATACATATCTATCATGTTACCTAAAAGCGATAAATGTCGACAAAACAGAGAAYCACTATAATAAATGAAACTCATAATATGCAAGACATCCCAAAAACTATAATTACAATAACCCTGTTGTACTTACCGTCTCTATTTTTGTCTAAATTGGAGAAATGCAGTTTCAGGTTTTTCTCATGCTCTCTGACGTAGTGGATAAAATCGGCAAGAGACAAATCTCCACTGTTGGACTTTGATTCCCGCAAAAACTTCTGGAACAAAAAACACCACTTTAGTACTTTAGCATAAATACCATTTAGTTTGCTTCCACTTCTATTTAAGCTCATTAAATGAGTAGAAAAGCACTTACTGATTCTGAGTACTCATTTTGAATTTATGTGTTTTTCTCCTTAATAATTTTTTGGCAGTTATAATACTAATTACATACTAAAACGAAAAAAAAATAAAAATTTGCAAAAAGGGTAGTTACCCCCCAATTTCGCGCCCTTCCCGATACCCACTACTTACATACGTCATGATATATCACCGGATTTTTAGTTTTTAACGTACTCGGCGGTGGCGTACTCACATATTCCTAAATTAAAACTTATTTGATTTTGTTTCTGAAAAACACTTATATACTTATATAAGAGGAAGTTTATAGGTACGCATACATCGTAAAACGTAAGTGGAAAATTTTAGCATTCCTGTAACTGCACTAAACAAAGTGGGGTCAACATTTACTTTCATTGGTTTTACTTTAGCCATGTATTTTTATGTGCATATTATGCACATACTTATTTTGACCCTGACCTCTACAAACKGTACAAACTGCCGCTGAATGGATACAAAGTACCTTCACAACCACTTTATAATCCAATCGAAATTAGGTAGTATGAACATGGACCAATTAAGCTTAATTTTGCAATCTTCTACGACATTAACTGTTTGCAATTTATGAGTTCTGTAACTATTAAAGTTATGCCATCATTTAGACCGCCGTATAACACTATCGTCATACTGCACCAGAACAATAGCAGATCAAATTCGGTTCTTTCCTTTCTGTTATTCCCCTTTATCAATTGGCGACGAATAAAATAAATAAAATTAAATACCCAAACCAGTAAAGACAAACGAAATAAATTACCTACTTCCATATTATTCTGTTCAAAGGTGAAAGTGACTCATTCACAATTATTAATTTGTAACAATTCTAGCAGCAGGTTGGTTACACAGAATCTTAAAAATCTGCTTAAAACGCTAGAGAATGCCTATACCTCGACTTACACTATAAATAGGCATKAAAATGCATTTTGGTATAGTTGTAACACTTAAAAAAAATGAAGGCACGTTAACATTTATGAGCTTAAATCACTTATTACTAGCATTTAAACCTTTGAACATCCGATTGATAACTAAAAAATTGGCCGAATTCAAGCACAAAACATGAATTCTGTGCTACTTCTACGAAATACAAATACTAGCGCATTTCAAGTTATTGCGAAACTAGAGGGAAAATTTTAACCTCAATCTACCTGCACTAAAACTAACCTCTGCATAGTGATGGTGCACCCCAAATTCTTTAAGCGCGTGGGACAGGTCTTGGATATCAATTTTTCCGTTTCCATCTTTATCAAGCTTTACGAAAAGTTTTTCCAAACGTTGCTCATCTTCTAAAGGTAATTCGTGGAGGTAATGAGGTGGATGATGTGAAAGGGGATCATTTGTACTCAGCTTTTTCGTTCTATTTGTCATTGCACTGTCACGCAACAAAGCCACTTTGTCACGAAATTCCGCACTAAAAACTTAAATATATTTCCAAGTAAATTTAAAACTTCATATTCCGCGGTGCCTTTCTGTAGGTTAATAAATAAAACTGAACGGTGTTCCGTACTTTCATTTTGACAGCTGTTACTTGGCGTTGCAAAAATCCAGCAAAAACGAGGTCGCCGATATTTTGCCATCTAGTGTATTCTGTTGGTCCTACAATAAGCCGCCAATGCAGATTTCTGTATGAGGTTAATAATTTCAAGCAATGTTGCCAGATTGATATTAAAGATGAACATGATCCAATGATTCGGAGAATTAGATTTTCAAATTATAGATTACTAGCAGTAGATATTTACAAGATTACAAGTAGTACGTTGCAATATTTGATTAGGTACCAGTGCGGATAACTGTAATTAAAAGGATAACGATCTTAGCCATCTGTCACGCTGCAAAAATGGTCCCGTTTGATAAAGGTTCCAAGTCCCACCGGTAGATGCCGACAACTTACAAGTGTAAAATTTTTATTTGTTCCCCTTTTTTATCATCTTATTCGGAGTAAAACATATTTTAATGATCATGCAATAGGAGAACGTGACATAAGGATATGTTGTATAAACTTTTAATATGCTCTGAGCCATTGGCGTAGCCAAGAGGGGGGGGAGGGCAGAGGGGCAAAGATATGGCACAATGGCAGTGGTAGGATTTTATTGGAAGGATGTTTCATAGAATTCCCATTTATGAGGTAAATAATAGGATACAATTATTTTATTACACAATTCTTAGAATAGAGACTCAAGTTTAATCTTCTAGTTCTTTTATATTCAAATCTCTGTAAATATAGGAATTTTATAATACTTGAAGGCCCTACAAACAATATGTACATCCAATGTGGGACTTTAAAAATACTTATTATTGTTGTAGTTGTAAATTAAAATTTTCTACACAACAAAATAAGACATACACAAACCCAAGAGATTAAATAACTATTAAGATGGTTCACTTGTGTTGGCACCTTTGATCTTTTTTAAATCGATATGATGATCTTGAAATGCCGATCCCTTTAAATAAGAATTGCTTTGACGCGGCAAATTTGAAATTTCGATTTGAGGTTGGGTCTTATGCCACAACCGTAAGCATAATCCATGCACTCACTAACATGCTTTCCCGAATTAGAGGTCAATTGTGGATTCCTAATGGAAGTTATTAAAGATATATTCAAAATCTGCCTTCGCATCTAATAGATCAAGAAATCCTACATTATTTTTATAGTAAACACTAATATGTGGGTTCAAAAATGTGTAAGCTATAAAAATGTAGATATCTGAGCAATTTTAATGTACCCTTGTTATATTTACTATAAACCTTACACATCCATAGCCTGTCTGTCATTAAGGGTGTACTCTTAAAATACCTAAAATGTAATTGGAATTTCGTGAACATGAACAAGCCTATTCTCAATAAATCAGTTGCCACAAAAATTACATTAGTTTACCACCAGAGTGTTTCCTTAAATGTGTTTTTAATTGTGAAATCCGAATGAATGATTTGCTACAAAAATTACATTTGTGCGGCTTCTCACTGAAGTGTATCTTTATATGTGAATTCAGACCTGAATTATGGCCAAATGTTCTGCTACAAAAATTGCATTTGTAAGGCTTCTCACCAGAGTGTACATTTAAATGTTTTTTCAAATCTGAATTCCGACTACATGTTTTGCTACAAACATTACATTTGAAAGGCTTCTCACCAGAGTGTATCATTAAATGTTTTTTCAAATCTGAATTCTGACAAAATGTTCTACTACAAACATTACATTTGTAAGGATTCTTACCAGAATGTATCATTAAATGCCTTTTCAAATATGAATTCACACTAAATGTTTTGCTACAAACATTACACTTGTAAGGCTTCTCACCAGAGTGTAGCATTAAATGATCTTTCAGAATTGAATTTTGACCAAATGTTTTGCTACATAAATTACATTTGTAAGGTTTCTCTCCAGAGTGTACCCTTAAATGCCTTTTGAAACTTGAAACCACACTAAATGTTTTGTTGCAAATATTACATTTGTAAGGCTTCTCACCAGTATGTACCCTTAAATGCTTTTGCAATCTTGAATTTTGAGGAAATGTTCTACTACAAATATTACATTTGTAAGGCTTCTTACCAAAATGTATCCTTAAATGGTTTTTTAAATATGAATTCAGACTAAATGTTTTGCCACAAACATTACATTTGTAAGGTTTCTCACTMGAGTGTACCCTTAAATGTTCTTTCATAAGTGAAAGGTGATCACATGTTTTGCTACATAAACTACATTTGTAGGGTTTCTCACAGGAGTGTTCTTTCAGAATTGAATTTTGACCGAATGTATTGTTACATAAATTACATTTGTAAGGTTTGTCTCCAAAGTGTATACTTAAATGCTTTTTGAAATTTGAACTCCATTTAAATGTTTGGTTGCAAATATTACATTTGTAAGGCGTCTCTCCAGAATGTACACTTAAATGCCTTTTGAAATTTGAAGCTATATTAAAAGTTTTGCTACATATATTGCATGTGTAAGGTTTCTCACCAGAGAGAATTTTTAAAGGCTGTGTTAAATATGCTTTGTGTGTAAAATGTTCCTCTTGTATTTTATTAGGCATATCATAACAGTTATTTTTCATCATGTTGTCATCTGTATCTGTTTCGTCTTCACAACGTTCTTCCTTAATGTCATGTTCAAAAACTTCAATTTCATTACATTCTTCTTTAATTTCGTCAATCTGTTCCTTTTTAACTCCAGGATGCGTTATAGATTCATGTCCATCAAATTTGTGGTCATCATCTGTAGAGCTCAGTACTTCCTGCATACTGCACTATTGTCGACTACTAAAAAGGATTTCATCGTTATTTTATGATTTCATCTCTTATCATGCTAGGCACAGGATTTACTGTATTGTAATAATCTGATTACCTTAATGCAGGTTAAACAAGTTGTACAATCGATTAACCAATATGTTTACATAAATACAGAATAACAGAAGAATGTGAGCTGTTTTTGTTTATAACATTTATTTACAACTTGTTTTGTCATATATAAGGTGGTACATTTAAACTACAAACCCCGCATACCGTATATACCGAGCCAACGCTGCCATTTATCAAGGTCTGTCCTTCCGTTCTACGGATAACTCCACTTAAAAAAGATAACGAACTTTGCCATCTATCATGCTACAAAAATGGCCGTCTTCTAGAAAGAGAATGATTGAAGTTTTAAATGTCAACGGTAGATGGCGGTAACTTACAAGTGTATTTTTTTACATTTTTTGCTCTTTTTTATCATTTTATTCAGGTGAAGGTGAAACAGTAATGATCATGCAATGACGTGACAGGAATTTGTAATATAAACTTTCAATATGCCGTGAACAGTTACAACTCGGATAAAGAGGGAATTTTGTTACATTGCGCTTAACTTATTTAAAAATTATGCACTTAAAATGGGGCGCTACATATCGGCAATCCCTTAGAGCTTGAGTTCGCTGGCAAAAGTACTGCTGCCCCAAACAAAAACATATGTAAGTGCAAAAATACATACAGATATTGTGTTTCATTATGGAAACAACCCAGCTAGATTGTAGATGCTGTGTTTGTGTATGGGTCTAAAATAGTTAATAGAAACTATAAAACTGCTATTGCCAGCGCAAAAGTTGCGTATAAACACAGTATATACGTATAAAGCTCAATTTTGCTAAAAGTATTGGTGACTGTGTTCTGTGTTTTTGCTTGGAGCAGCCAGAGAAATGTAGTTCTCTGGGAGCAGCCTCGTAGAGACGCTTCCGCATCGTTTGTTCGGCATCCTTAGTGGAGTATTCGTATTCTATTGGCGATTTGTAACTTTGATATCTCTGCATACGTTTATAGTTTATACGTTAGAGGCTAAACGAATCACCTTAATATTTGTATTTCGGCGGCAGTTAAAATTAAATCGTGCTAAAATGAATAAAATAAAAGTAAAACGAAAAGTCGAAAGCAATAACAAAACTTTTTGTTGTGTTTATGGGTGCTACTCCAGAGCAAAGAAGCAAAGGGAGGTTAGCTTTCATTACTTTCCCAAGAAAGGAACCAGAACTGTATTAAGGACTAATAAACTAGGTAATACAGAGAAAATTGATTTATACACCGCTTGGATGGAAAAACTAAAAATGGGGAAGACGCCATCACCTTACATGAAAGTATGCTCGTTACATTTTCAAGACTTCGATTTTGTATCTTCGAAAACTGGTAAGTAGTTCATATCTGCAGTGTGTGCTGTAATTAAACTATTTTGCTGTAGAAGTAAAGAGGCGATGCCTCAAGAAAGATGCCATACCTTCTCAAAATCTGCCAGATTATTCATAAGACATAAATCACGAAACTGCTAAAGCAACTTCAGTCACCTACTTCAAAGCAGGTGAGAATGTAAACTGGTAGCTGTTATCTATATGATGAAATTTCTATAAATTGTAGGTAATATTGTTGCCACAGTTTCTAAATTTTCTTTTACAGAGCGGTAATGAACCTTCCAGATGGAGTGTTGTGTATACTGGCTCGGCCGAAGATTTGTGCAGAAGAGCACAGTGCTGCTGAAGTTCTTTTATCTTTATGCGAACCTCATCATAAAGATTTTGGAGTTCAAGTGAACATCACTATGACAAGGGCCCTTCCAGAACTCATCTTCTGGTAGCCAACTGAATGTTATTTCTAACATTTGTACAAATTGGATATGAGAAATAAAATAATTTTAACATACATAGTAAAGACATGTATGCTATAGTTAGCTTAGTAAGGGATAAATATGTCATTTATCAATTTAATAAACTATGCTATACTGCCTGTGATTTTGCCACAATTTAGTCTTTTTGTTCTCTAAACAGATATTGTCCACATCTTTACACACAATATTTGATAGATTTTTTTGATTTGAAGATATTTGTTGGAATTTGGCTATTTGCTAGTGATTTTTCTCCCCTTCTGCAACAAATACATAATCTTTACTAACTATAACTTGGCAAGGAGACGAAATTGTTCCAAAGTTGACTCATTCCAACATATTCTGACCCAAGGCAGCTACTGTTAACATATGGCCCATTTGTTTCTAGACACACTGTATATCAGTTAAGAAATTAATGTCAACATACTAAGACAAATTTCTTTCAGACATTTTGTAAATGGCCCACCTGTGACATAGACTGTGAAGTTTGTGTAACACCTACCTGGACTACAGCGGTCCCTTCTCACCTCCATAGTAGTTCGACACAACAGTTTCTTTCTTCTTTTTCCCTTGGCCTTGGCTGAATGAAATATATCGAGAAGGAAAGGATTTTGATAAAAAATCAAGCACTTAACAATGGCATAATAATTTATTATTGGTATAATTTATTATACTTCCACCCAAATATACAGACGTGATTAATGTAATCAGTATAAATAGTTGTAAGATTAATCACATGTGCAACATGATTCCATTTTAATTAACATGAACGCCGAAACATTGAATAAATTAGAATTTTGCTAAACAGACAATTACTTATAAATAAAGCAGAATAAAATACTCGCTTACAACCACAAAACAAAGTTACACAGCCTAAACTAATATTGCAAATGACTGTCATAAACACAGTTTTTTTTTAATTTTTGATAATAGTAAATAGTTTGCAAAATGAAATTTCTTAGGTGACTCAAATACAATAAAAATCAAGGCACCAAACGAAACAGTAAGACATATGCAACACTGACAAGATGACAAGCATATATGGAAATTTAGACAAAAACCTACAATAAATATTGAAATCAGGTCAGAATACATTTTTTCCTCTGAATCTTGAAAAGTGTGATAGGGGTCGATAAAAAAAAAACAGTGAAAGAATTTTTGTCACTCATTTTAGGTAAGGTCTTTCTTAACACACCCTGTATATAAGGGTATAACATACTATCGAATCAATTTAATCCATCCAAGTAACATAAAGTAAATGTTCTATGTATACTTACCAATTTTCAACAAACTTTGTTTAGACTGTGAAAAATCATTTCATTTTAGTGAATAAAATCGAAAAATTTAATATGTTAGGTCACAACATACACAATATGTGTTGTATAAATAAAGGAACTCACACTTAGGAAGTGACAAATATTCATTCCATAAATTTTTAACAAACATGAGACTATAATCAAATCTAATTAGATTTATCCCTTCAAGAAAATAATTTAATCTGCATTTTGCAAACTCTATAGGAACATAGGCAGCACATAAATTTCATTTAAGTAGAGATATATAAAGCAACAACTGTTAGAAAGTGAAAAATAATGAAAACAAACAAATAATTCAACTAAAAGATAAAACTCGTGAATCACCTAATCAGTTTCATTTTCAAATTGAATACATGTGTATATTAAATGATGAATAAATATTACAAAGACATTACATAAATGCCTCTTAAAGTTACTTTTATTGGTGCCTAAAAGCTATTTTAAGTTATTATAGCAAATAGCCATTCAATAATTTCTCTGTAACACCATAAAATGATTAAACCTGTGAAGCACAATAACAGTAATCATGACGATAATAATAATGACAATAATCTAGCTTTTGCTCAATAGTATCATGCATTTTCAAACAAATGCACATTAATGTAAAATATATCAACTTATAACATTGATATACCAATCACACACAGCATGATTAAGACAAGATGACATCTTTGACAGTGATTCATTTTCTGAGGTCCAATCACATCTCCTCAGGTTCCAATAAAACTGGAAGTAACTAATTCAATTTGTCAAATTTATAAAAATTGAAATGCATATTTCATAGTTAATGTGAAACAAGAGAATTGAGGCATTTTTTGAAACACTAAGGCATAAATTTCCACATAAACCACACCTGCCTTGAGAAACATCCAGCACCACTAAATCAAATCTTATTTCTTAATGTTTTTTTCATAAAATTTCTCACAGCCGTGATACGGCTCATACCAATTCGAAATAAAGTGAAGTAATGAATATCAATAACTGAATCAAAGCAATATGATGTAATTTTTCAAAAGCCCATTGGCATGTTCTAAAGGCTTCTATATTCATATGCCCTAATTGCCTCAAAGAAAACCTGTCTCTTCTTCACCTAAAATGTACAAAATTATATATCATGAAATAATAAAATCATTATTTAAAAACTGAACCCATTGGGTTGAAGCTACTACTTGTTAGAGTCATCCTCACTGCTCCATCTCTTCTCCTGTTCTTCTAGCTCTTCTTTCCAACGCAACTCCAGTTCGCGAATATCATTTGCTATATCTTCCTCATACATATCTTCCTCGGCAGTGACTACATTGGCATTGTTTGTATAGTTACTTCTAGCTTGGTTGAGTGAAGATACCAATCTATTCTGTAATTGTATTTGATAATTAAAACTCTTTATTAATAAAGATTCACAAGTGTAAACATTAAATTTGCCGTAACTTTTCTATTTTTAAATTAAGGTACAATTCATCCAAACTACCCAAGAACATTGGGCTTAATGTTTATATGAAAAGCTGGTGATGGAGTATGTATAAAAACATTGAGATTCATTTCCACCAAACACTGCTTCTTTGAGGTTACAAAGAATAGGTAAATTTCGTAGTCTGCTCCTGAAAAGAGGATTTTAGATCGCATTATGTGGCACAGGCGTATCTCAATTCCATAACAATGGCGAGTACTGCTCAGAACATCATCCTCACTGGCTTCGGAAACAAATTTACAAAATATTTTGAAAATTATGTGTGGTGCAGTTTGTTTTTCCAGGTCTGACCACGGTAGTAGATAGAGAGGTATACGCATGACCATATGGTAACTGTATGCAATTGCGGCCCAGATTCGTAGTCAATGTGGAAGAGAGAGGTCTAGTAAGAGATGAAGTGGCATGCATAACCATACATTCGGTGTGGTATTTGTATGAAGTTTGTTGAAATAACAAAAAAATGAAAGTATTGTGTGGTGCCAAACTGTAACAGTAATTCTTCCAATAGAGCTTTATATGCAAAAAAAATTCTAATCGTCGAAATGCTCCACATGTAAGGATCATCTTTATCGAACAAATGTTTCTGATGAAGCTGGTCCTTCATCTAGACTTGCTATTTTAAAATCCAGAAATCTATCTAAATTAGATCATTTCACAGTTTAAAAAAATATTTTAACCAAACATATTCACAGTGTTATTTTTGACAATGTAGTAGATGAATTGTTTTCAAACACACATTCTATTTCGTTTCCTTGTAAAGAACATGAAGCAGAAATACTTTCAAAATTTTGTTTATTGTTATATTATAATGAGAATTAAATAGTACTATAAGCACAATGACAGAGATACTGATAAATCAAGTGCAAGAAAGAAGAAGGAATCTAACTTAGTTTTTTTTTTTAATTTTTAGATCTTGTATGTGTATTTTTAATAAACGTTGAGTGGTTGAAGCACCACTTTTTTCCTTAACATTCTTATTTGATATACTTCTGAAGTTTAGTGTAAAATAAGTATTACCCTCATAATATAAGAAATATATAGAGTAGTCATATTTCTGTACTTAATTTTACTTCCACATCCAACGGGAAGTATTGTAACGTGACAGAAATTTTCAAAATATTTTATTTGCCTCAATCACTTTAAAATGCTCGAAAAGGTCTAAAATAAAATTTCAGCAAAAATTTCGTGTTCGAATGTCTGTCTGTGTGGACGCGATAACTTTCAAAAGACAACATGTTGTTTTTGGGGTGAGTAGGGTATAGGCCCACCTTCCCTAAAATTGTGGGGTAACTACCCTTTTTGTAAACGTTTATTTTCTGCCTTTTAGTATGTGATTAGTAGTATAATTGCGAGTATTATTAGTCCCTATAAATTTTCGGTGCACCAAACTGTTTAGAAGAAAAGAAAAAAACGGTCATTTAAAAAAACCGTTTTTTTCCCCAAATATCTCGAAAATTCTTAATACATTTACATATGAAAATACCATCCGATAGGATAAAATTCCCACAAAAAGTGTTTAAAAAATGTTTCCAAAATATTGACATTTTCGAAATATTTCCAAAAAAATTAATTTTGGACCTTGTCCACACAATTTTTTTTAAAGTTTTGCTATTGTATAGAAAATTAAATTTCTGATCGAAAAGTACTCTTGCAATTGTTTTGTTTAATTAATAATTTTCGAGTTATTCAGAAAAAAAGCCGATTTTACAAATTTATGGATTTTTGCTAATATCACGAGAACTGTTTATCGTAGAAAAAAATGTCTAGAGATAAAAAAATGCTCAAAACCTCATTATTGATGGTATAATATAAGGAATAAAAGCGTAAATTTTATTTTGACAACTTGATCTGGAAGTATTGATTCAATTTGCAGCGGATTTTCATTCTCTGACGCAAATCTGTTCTAAAATTGTTGCACAAGTAACAACAGAATCTTATCACTTCCACACTTTTTGAAAGATAAATGAACCATCGCTATTCGCTTAGGTAATTTTGGCAATCAAATTGATATTATCAACACAGAGTGCGCTGTAAAGTAGTCTTATGCAAAGCGGACCGATTCCCACTATGCTCTATCTCTTTCTAACGCGACTGGCTACGGAATCGGCCCGCTCTACACGGCATAGTGCGTATATCTCTCTATCTACTTGGGTGGCCTGCTGTAGCCCTAGACTTCTTTTCTTATCGCTTTCGTCGTAAACAGTATAGTATTTGCTGCAGTTGCAGCTACTGGCAGTTTGTATTTAAAATAAAGTTTGTAACATGAAGTGATATTTCATTTTTCACATATTTGACTTTGATTGTGCTATAAATTGTATAAATATAAGTATAAATAATTTTTTTCCTCACAACTTTAGGACTACTAATAAATGAGGTAAGGCCAGTTCACCTCTTTTAATTGCTCACCCCGTTCAATGCTACAAAAATTGAAACAAAAGGTTCATAATAAGAACTGTATGAAGAATATCTCAGCTTGTAACATTCTCAATCGCAAAAGCAAAACAATAATAATATAGAATAGGCAATTCCTGCATTACTCACCAAACACGCTTCTTTCTGTCTCTCCTGTATTCCCTGTTCTATAAGTTGCAGTTCTTGAGTCAGTCTTTCACCCTCGCTTAGGTTAACACCCTGTGTAGCCAGTTTCAAATCGTTTAGCTGTTTCTCAAGATTGCGAAGTTGCAATTTCACTCTTTGAGATTCTGCTATCAGCTCCTTTGATGGATCTTGCATTCTGGAGTGGATGATCACTTGAGGCGACCCTTTTAAAACAAGATATAAAGGAATGTCGCACAAGTAAGATGAATACATACCAATCGTTATGTATCCGCCTTCTCCAAGTCCAGCCCCTGAAGAAGTCACAAGTGTATGGCCTGCTAAAGCAGCTTGATGTAACTGTTGGGTGTTGTAAATCCAAGATGTTACAGGACTTGCAGCTGATACTGGTCGACGAACCTTCACGAACCAACAAAGGAATTGAAATTGTAAAATGTAAATATTGTATGATTACAGATTTGACGCCACTAACATAGATGGCTCTAACTGACAAATAATTTATTTCATTTGGGGGTGGCACTTATCGATGTTAGTATACTTGAAAATAATTAGGTCACCACAGAATAACAGTATGACAAGCATAGAGATCAAACAGTTTGAAACAAAATTTCTAATTTAGTATGTAATGTTATATCAAAAAACACTTGAATAGGTCGATATTTGCTTTTACAGTTTTAATGATTGAGAAGCAATTTTAATGTTACTTGTTTTATTTGAACCCAAAAAAAAAGTTTGTTGATTAACTTTCTTGGGTAAATAAAAGATGTACACTTAAATTTTCAAACAAACGTAAAAATACTTTGAATTTAAATTATGGAAAACAGACATTTTAATGCAATTATTTAGGGCAATTTTTGACGTATGGTTGTGCTTTGAGATTAGTTTCGTTGCACGGTTGCCATATTTATATTTTGTCCACTGTTTGCAGTGACAACTACAAATAGGGTTGTAGCCCTCGATCACAAATTGTTATTGCAACACATTTGTAGGTTTTCCTAGACCCAATGAAGTGAGATACTAGCAATAAAAAACATATTTCTAATGTTAGAGTGTCTTATTTTCACCCTCTAAAGTTTTCTGCCAAATTCAAATACTGCTAGCAACTTGACCCGGCTAGAGTGGGGGTTGTGGTGGAAAGGCACTTCACGTTTGACTCATAGAAGACACATCTGTTTGTATACATTTGTGTTTGTTTTGGTTTTGCGAAGAGGTTAAGTTTTATATTTTAGTATTTGCACATGCTGGCACAAAACATTTCTTTTCAGCAGCCATTTTGTCCCTGTTTTGAACGATATAATCATGGATACAATGATAATTGATAAGCAAAAGCAAAAATACACATGAGGGTTACTAAGAGGTTATGATGCTCTTCGTTGACAGTTGACAGCAATAAACATGCAGGACATGTACTCGTAAGTTTGCATAGGTAACTCTGAAATGCTAACAATTACTCTATGCTAGCAACAAAACACAGCTGCTGCCAATCACAAGTGGCAGGGTCAACCTACATCACATCACACATTCAATTTTTTTTACGTTTAACTAAGCGATCTGGAAAAAATGAAAAAACAGGGGTCTATTATTTTTTTTATGTAGATACATATGCTGTAATAAAAAAATATGGTCTACAACCCCATTATCAAGAAACATTTAATTCAACAAAGATAAATAATTTGCACAACAAACATAAAAATTGTTTGATATAAATCCAAGAATCATGTAAAATGAATGTTTAATTTTTTTTTTAAATGTTACATGAAAAGCTTAGTTAATAAATGCTATAACGGCGATCCATACAGTAGTTGCCTTGTGTAATGACTTCATGAATTTGAGTTGGCGCCCTTTTTCTGGATGTATTTTATTGTAGTTCTTTATTCTACAGGATCCATTTGGGTAAACAATCTTGACACAGTTTAAAAATTATCCACAAGATGACGACGCTTTGAGATACAATGTTGGCATTTTATAGATATGATCTGCAAATGTCAGTTAACTAACTGTCAAAAACATAATTCAAGTAACAACTTAGAAGTAGATCAGGGGTTGGAGCATAATGATCAACCCTCATATTGCAACAATACTATTGCATCAGATACTGTGAGGTGCTTTTATACAACAAGATATTGTTGTTTACATGTTACTTGGTTTATAGCAAATAAACTGTTTGCTTAGGTTTTTTTATTATAACTTCAATTCAATTAAAAAAAAATATACGTATTTTAATCTCCTAAAACCTTGATAAAATAATCATAAATACAAAATAAAAGAAAACATTCTGCCTGGTAGATTAATTAATTTTGAATACAACTGTATTTATTATCTGCATTAGAAGCATAGTTTTTGTTGAATTTAAAATAACAAATAAAGCATTCAAGACTTAAAATAACTTACCATAGGGTTAGAAACCCCTCCTTCACGGAAAGATGCGGATACTTGCATAGTCTGACCCATGGCCACGTTATCTTTATGCATCCTTGAAATCGGACCATATTTACTAACACATGGAGCATCGTAAGGAACAAAGTCATCTTCTGCGAGAATCGAATCTGATCTAACAAATGTTGGCGCAGAGTTGTTGATGTGACTAGTAAAAAATGAATATGGGGAAACGGGGCTGTCCAGATCCGAATGTGATTCTTGTCTGGCTAAACAGCTCGCTGAGTTGGATATAGCTGTGGCTGCATTTTTTCCCAAAACTTTTTCCAGCTGCGAAATGACTTCCTGCTTCCGCTGATGCAACTCTGTCAATGTTTTAATAGTGTTTCGTGGTTTAGGTTGTGGAATATTTTGATTTTTAGTAACCTGCAACAAAAAATGTCTATGTTTATAATAATCAAAAATGTAAAAACTTTAAACCATATAAACCAATGTGTCCAAGATAGGAATGAACACTATGGGGATGGGGATATCAGACACTGTAAAACTTACAGATGGTTAAATGAAAAAAAAATGCACATGTGGTCAACATTATGGTGTTAAGAAATACAAAAAATTTTGCTTTCTTCCGGAAATATAAACAAAATTATGTGAATTTGATTTTATTTTTTTTCTGAAGTTATTTAAAAAGTAATAAAAAATAAATATTACCTTCTCACTGACACTTTTTTGCACTACAAGATAACATATATTTATTTGTGGTAGCGGTCAACATGATACTTTACATTCAGATAGACTACATATTACAATAAGGCAAATTGTTGGTGCTACTACAAAAAGGACTAAGAAGTCAGGAAACCTGATTTCTAATCATAGTCCGAAAAAGAAAAACAACAAAAATAAAAAATACCCAAAGTGCCAAACAGAATGCAAAGGAAGCATTGGATTCAATATAAAACTGACAAATATGAGGGTGCTAATCTAAACTTAAAAGATTTACACTCTTTTATCTGAATTGGAATGCTATTAAATATTTTGTAAATGTTGTAACTAAAACCTCGAGTGAATAAACGCTAGTCTAAGCATGGGTCATACAAGACATTGCAATAACTCATGTGACATAAGACTGTTGCATCCGTTAGTTTTATTTTTAAGTTAGTGCGTAAGATAAGGCGATAGGGATACAGCTCTTTCAACGTAACGTATGCAACATTCAATTTTTTAGTAATGAAATTGTTAAAACACAACACCCAAACTTTTCGCTACTTTAGAGCACCGCAAAATACTATTACCAACTTTAATCTTTGTTCTTTGTTTTTACCGAATACCAGTACAGAGCTCCTTAAATCATTTAAACTAAGTTGATGCTGCAAAGAAGTATGTCACAATTATTGCTTTAAATCTTCATTAATCGTTTTATTTGCAAAATCTATACTACTAAACCGAAACGAAAAACGGACCTGGGTGTCATCAACATATACAAACAATGTACTGTAATGAACACAGGACAAAAAGTTACATGTACATATACAGAATAAAATAGGTCCAAGCACAGATCCCTGAGGCACCCCAGATGAAACAACTCCCTCTTCAGATGCACCCAGATCCATAGCAGTATATTGTTTGCGGTTAGTAAAATAACATTTAATAAGACTCACTGAAAAATTCTGTAAAAATCCGACATACCCCAGAATTGGAACCAAGAATTTATGATTAATTTTGTCGAAAGCTTTGGAAAAGTCCAACAGAATAAGTGCACTAATATTTCCAACATCGACTTCACGAATGATATCATCAATCAAATCAAGAAGTGCAGCAAGGCAACTATATCTTCGTCGAAATCCTGACTGTCTGAGAGGTAAGATATCATATTTATCTAGGTGACCTTTTATTTGTCGCACCACAATCTTTTCCAAGACTTTCAACATTACCGGCAGAAGCGAAATTGGACGCAGTTCATCAAAAGATGCCACCATTGGTTTTTGTGGCAACGGCAAAACTTTTGCAATTTTCCAGGCGCTGGGAACGGCGTTCTCCAGTAAACAAGTGTTTATAGGTGTGTCAGTACTGGTAAAATAGTTGGACAGCACATAAGAAGCATCTCAGGACACAGGCAGTCTATTTGATTTCAGACAAGCACCTGAATACTTCACTCATCAATTGAATGGAACTGTAGCAAGGCCTCAAAATTTTCTTTCTTGTTAGAACTATAAAAGCTTATCATTATCATCATCATCAGGTGACAAATTAGAAAATATCTGCAAAAAGTAATAATTTATTGCCGAAGGCAAGGGTACATGAGACTTCCTTTTAAACATATCCAAATCATCCAACTTCTTCCATAACTGTTTCTGATTTCTGTACTTAGCAACACAGTGATTTAGGTATGCCCCTTTTCCCTTTTTATTGCATTAGTAGTGTCATTTTGAATACTTTTATAGTACTCCCAGTGCTCACGATCCCTGGAAGTCTTATATCTATTATTCTGACTGCAATCATTTTTCCAATTGCATAAGTAAGCCATGGAGGAATTCTTTTTCTAACTACAACTTCTTTTACTGGTTCCACCTCTTCAAACAGTCTGATCACCAAATCATTAAAAAGTTTATTTTTTTTGTCAATATTAGAAATCTTAACTCTATCCTCAAATGGAGTCAGTCGATAAGCTGTCCGGAGTAAGACCATATCAACCCTCTTTAAATTTCTTCCACGGTGGATACTCAGGCACTCATTTTTGTCTCTGCGCTCAAGTCTACAATACACAACAAAGTGATCTGACGAATTATAAGGCACACCAGTTCCAGATTCAAAATAATCCAAATCGGAACTAATCAATATTCATATCTATTAAAGTTGTGGTTTTCTTCGTAACTCGAGCTGGTGTATTGATAATCTGTTTCAAATTAAAGCATTCAGAGGCACTACTAGATAGCATTTGCAATTTTCAATAAAACTTAATGTTTTATATGAATCTAAAAAAACTGGAAGAATAAACTTTCTCACTGCAGGGTGTAAGCTATTTAGATGTCGTAGAACATTTAACAGTGGCTGACAAAAAACTTCCTTAAGGAGCACCATTTGCAAACCTCGACATTTAATTTTGAAATTTTTATTTTCCAAAACACAACCAACCATACAACCTTGTGGTTGTGTAGTCATTAAATTAACACTCCTATTTGTTTAAAATCTCAAAAGATATTGGTAGCCCTCCAACTAAATTTTATAGAAAAAGTTACCCGTGGTGATCAATAGTTTGGCCAACCCTAGACTATACTATTGGTAGATCAGCAGTTTAAAAAAAAAAAAACTCACCATATGCTCCCAATTTAAGCGTTTTGATACATCCGCACCCTGATTACTAGATGGAGTAGGGTTATTGAAGTCTGGTGACGGCACATAGTGCTGACTACCATTCATAAGCACCATATTGTGAGAGGGATTGTTGTAGACATCAGCATAGGTGGCCGATGCTGAACCATACACTGGCTGAGGAGTTGCATACTGAGGTGCTCCTGGTGGATAGTTTGGAGTGAAGGGTACTTCATAGTTCATCCTTGGGATGGATACAACGGCAGGAATAGGTATTGGACTGACTGGTGTTGTGTTAGGTACAGTATAGAAGTCTTCTTGTGGGTAGAATTTTTCTGTTGGAGAATGATTCTCATTGTGATGTTCTTTACTTCGGATTCCACTTTTTCTATTCTTTGCACGATATCTGAAACAAATGAATGTTATCAAATAACGAGCATCAATTTAAATGAATTAAAAAGTTTGATGAAAAAATTAATATAGAATCAGTTCTTCCTGCTTGAAGGGCAATGTCTTAGGACATTGATAGAAGTTACCATAGACAAAGACAAGACGAATAGATTGGCATATCTCAGTGGTGGAGGCMGACCATACGGATTAGTTTTGCCTAGTGACATGGCAGATTCTTGGCGCTAGCACCTGCTTACAGTACAGTGACTTTATAAAGTCACTGTACTTACTGTTGACGGTTTAACTATTTGACATGATTTATGATTTCACATCGCCTTGGGACCAGTTTGTCAAGAACGTATATTGGCACGTAAATATTTCAAGTATAAATTTAAATTTCATGTTTAGCTTAAATAAAATATTCTTGAACTTCTGAATATGTAATTATTTAGTAATTACAAAGTCAATTCCAGTACAAAGCGAATGTTGCCAGTTTCAGATGTGGTGAGTTCTACTAATTTTTGTAGCAATATATCTCAATAGCAGCATGGAAGTTACTACATAGACTTGTTTCTCGATAAAGTAGTTCACACTTTGAATAATACAACAATAATAATGTCTTTATTTAGCATATAGCTAATATGAATACATATTATGTTTACAGAAAAGAAATGCAAAATTACCACACATTATTTCAGCAAAAATGAAAAAAAAATAAAAAGCGCACCATTATATACACGTTCAAATACAAAAAAAGTATGCAGAACATATGTCGCCAGCTACCTCACAAAAATATTGTATTTTCACTCTCTTTGTATACTTTGGTAATCCATTAAATAGTATCAAGCCTTTCGACATTGTGGACCGAAAGTGTCCACTAGTATTACTGGTAGACACAAAAAAATCACCCTGCTGTCTGGAGTAAGATATGTATGTACATCGAAATTATACCTTAAATTTGCATGTAAATATTCAGGTGTCATCTTCATTTTTATCTTAAATATATATTTTAAAGTTCTATTTACTATACTTTGGTTCACATTCATAACTTCCAGAGCATTTAGCACAGATTTGGTATTAATAAAAACAATTTTGTAATACATTTCATTAAATGTTTTGAGAGATTTTCCGTTTAGTCAAACACAAAGACATAGCCCAGGAAACTTCTTATATGTTAAAAATTAGCATTTGTAGGTGATTTAGCTTATTCCTGCTCAATGCATTTGCATTCTGCACAGAAAGCTGAAGAATTTTGAAGTATGTACTTATGTTAAAGTATATCTATCTGAAGTTGAATGATACAGGCAATTTGGTACCACCTCAGGAGGAAGATGGTTAAACTTATTCATATCTATATAATCACATGCTTGAACATGATTAGACATTAATAACATTAATACAATTCACAAATATTAGGACTTAAAAAAATAAATATAATGCACTTACTTTTCTAATTCTTCACTAGAATGAGCAAAAGTGCAGTTACTTCCCCTTGGACAACTGCCACGTAATGTGAGGTCTCTACACATACTGATCTTGTATTTGGCATGCTGTGAGTGACTAGCATCCTGGAGCTTCCTGCTACCATGCTGATGGATGAACTCAACAAGACCAGCAACCACTTGGCGAACTGCTTCCAATGCTTCACTGCATTCTTTCCATGATGGTGTTGAAGTTTCTGCAAGTTGTAGTGAATATCTTTGTAAGTACATAATTATAATCACATACAATTTACATTAAGTTTTAGAAAAAAATTGAACAAATTATTAAAACAAATTGCATTTCAAACTCCCTGTATCTTTTATTTAAAAGAATTGCAGAACGGATCTATGAATTATTTCAGTTCATACCATGCCGGCGTGCTGCCGCAGACATGTTTACTCAAAGAATATTTAAAACCACCCCAATCCCTTTATTGTTAAGAGAAATTCGGGTCCTTGCCTTTAGTTTTACGATAGTTCAAATATCTTGGCAGCAAGTATAGTTTCTAACCAATTTGCAATAAATTAAAAAAATGTGGTAATCATACCTGGATTAGGGTCAATGTTGGCCAACAATTCTAAATGGGGTCGCAGTACAGAAAGTTTTCCTGGGTCTCCTGTTCGTTGTAGAGCAATGACTAATTCTTGGACAGATTGGGCAAATGATTGGGGCGTTTGAAGTTTATCAATAATGCTCTGCATGTGTGATTTATGTGCAGTATCTCCGTATAGTAGCGAAGACCATTGATCAGGAGCTATGCGTAAACCTGCTTCCGTGGCGATTTGCACTATTTGAGCATCGTGTTCGCGCCGTAATGCTTCGTATGTTCGGAATTCTTCTTTAAGCTGCATAAGTGATGAATCACCTTCCCTTTTAGACACCTACAAAGAAATCAACATTAAAAATGTTGGAATTATGATCAATAAGCATAAGAGAAAATACAAATTTTAAATAAAGAAATTATAAGCATAAAATTAATTGAATTTCTATGAATTTTTAACTATAGAATTAATAACTGTTGTTACTGTTTGCTATGTTACTGTCCCTATATAGTTTTAACAATATTTTATTAACAGTCTTTTTTTAATTGTACAACATAAAAAATATTAAATTAGGTAAACAATTTACCATAGAGCAACTGTTTAAAAGAAGGAAATTGTGTCGTACCCTTAAATGGTTAGCAGCACTGATGAATAAAATAGCATAGTTTATGAATCTGCTTAAACAACATACATTAGGAAGTATTTGTATAATCAACCAAATATTAGAGCCTTTCGCAAAGTACAAAAAATTACATAGAAGGGTCATGCTACAAGATTATCTGACGAAAGAGCAGTGAAAAAAGTGTTAAGACGAGTAGTATCAGGCTGAAGATTTACATACAGGAAGGGCAAGATTGTTGGATTCAATGATTAATAACTTAAAAACGTTGCAAGTGACAAATTAGAAAGAAGTGAATAACGATCATGAATCAAGCCTTGGCCCTTAGGTCCTACTGCACTGATTATACAGAGTTTCTCATGGGGAATTCCACCAATGAATTGTGGAATATAAATATTAATGTTAATTGACGACACTCAGCTAAAATATTTTCAAGAATACTTCAAATGGGATACCCTGTATATTACGCCATTTCTAGGTTGTACATGAAATATTAAACACATTTCATATATGAAATTCTATAAGTACTTTTAACATATTTAAAATTTTATGTAGAAAGTTATGTCTGTGCAACGGAAAAAATGATTAATTTTTTCTTATAAAGGAATTTATTTTTTAACTTGGAGTAGTTTGCCTATTATTATTATATTAATGCAGGGTGCTCAAAGAGTAAGAATAAAAATTAAATTAAAAAACCTATTAAAAGTAAATTTTTCAAATGGAGACCCTCTTTTATAACTTCATAATATATGGCATTAAAAATAAGGATAACTTTGCACATCGAAGAATGTATGTAAGCTGCATTGGTATCAGGATTATTTAAATCATCAGAATGGACAATATTCTGAAAACATAGATTGCATCCATATGCACATTCTATAGTGCATCATTTAAAAGAGATTGATTTTAAAATAAAAGTAAAATTACGTGAATGTATTTTAACTTGGTCACAAACTTGATAAACATTATTTGAACAGATAAAGCAAAATTTACAAAAAAAAGACAAGTATTTTTAATTGCCATAATTCTCATTACTGGAATGATTGAAATTTACACGTATTTAAAGAGTAAACTTTTCAAGAATCCTGGCAAATATAATTAAATTAATATAAATGATAAAAATAAACAATGTTTATTATTCAGTCTTAATGATATGTAAAATAGCCTTACCTTAAAACAAGATGCTCTGTACAATAGTTGAACAACATGTCCTATACTTGTCTTCGATGCCTGTGGAAAGTGTGGTTCTAGCCTTTGTACTACGAACATAACCAGCACCTTTCTAGACAAAGCTGATCCATCTTCGAGTGCCAGCAGTACAAGTTTTAAGACTTCTTCTTGCATTGCTATCAAAATATTTCAATCAATGGCTATTATAAAACAAAAGCCATAAACTTACCTGGACCGAGGAACTGGCATCCTCTTGCACGCACAGCAGCCCACAAATTCGCCGATAATTGTTGTGGATTTTGATGCTGCAAAATGAGCTCGGTGACAGTGCGTTCACCCAAGGATCGGGCTGCACGCATAGCTCTCGTTCTACCTTCATCTTCGACTAATTGGCAATTAATAAGCGTTACCAGTTTACGTTGCATTGGCCTCGACAAAACACTGGATCCCCCACATAAGCGAGACAAGATACTCGTGCTTCCACAAATGTTGCCGTTAGAGAAAGGTTTAAGATACATGGCCAACTCTTCCACACATTTTTTCGATGCAATGTAATAGGTGAGGTTTTCCCGCGGGATGACCTTATAATCAACTTGGTCGTCGGAATCATTTTTGCTGGAAGCACCGACCAACTGGAGCAGAGCAGTGTTTACCGGAAGGCTATCTATGTCTATGCTTATGGTGGTATGGTCGAAAGGACACTGCTTGCGGTGCAGGTTCGAAAGACAAGCCTTACATATTGTGTGGCCGCAGCCCAAGCTTATGGGACTGCGTAAGGCAATATCAAACTCATTGCAACAAACAGGGCAAGACAGGAACTCCGTCCACTGTGGAGCCTGAATTGGCATTCTAAAAAGAAATACGTTATTAATTAGATAGCTTGGAAAATAGCTGATTGTTTTGAATGTGCTTTGTTTGACTTCTATCCCATTAAATAAAGTTTCAGCAATTATTAAATAAAATAAGGTGGAAATATGCATAGATCAAAGTTATTTTAAGTTTAATGACATATTCTGCCAGCATGTTGCCTTTCTCTTCATGTCTTCAAGTTGAATTTTGAAGAAAAACTCTTCACAATGAAAACCGAAATTATGAAGACTAGATATGTTTGTTGATATTTTTTTGGACCGGAACTGACAAGCAGTTGGATGTACACTTAAAATTCTTAAAAGCACTAAACAAAAATATTAATTTACACTAGAGAGAGAAAAGGATAAAGTTCTCAATTTTCTGGACTTATCTGTTGTAAAGTATGGAACGCCGTTTTACTTTTTATTCCACACAATCCTGTGTATGTGTATCATTTAAATACATTCTATTTTTATGATTCAGTGAATAATGTAAATACCACTATTTTTCTTAAGTAAAATAGAACTCTTATTCAAAACTAAAACAAGAACAACAATCAGGGTAGCAGGACTGGGTGATTTATTGAAAACTGGACTACTCTTGAATCTGTCAATTTTTGTAAACTCACAAGTCGCATTGTGGGCAATTTTTCAAATTAGAGGTTGTGACAAAATACGTTTGATGCACTAGGGAGGTAATTTTGTTATAGACTTAGTGGGGGGCAAAGTACATGTTATTCATCTTTTGGTTAAGACCTATAAAATGAGGCATCAATGAGCCCGATCCGTTTAATTGTTCTCGAGCTGTGAGTGTGACAAACATAAGACAGACAAAAGTGTGCAGAACATAAATGAAGTGGAAAATGAGCTAAAAATTAGTGTATTTTTAATAGATATTTCGTTTTTTTCTTAAATGTCAACTTAGTATAAATTATATTCGGCTTTAAAAAATTGTGACAGCACCTTTTCAAATAAATTTTAAATTGCACCTTTTTATACGTGGTTTGTCTAATATAACAGGAAAACCTTAGGTGTAACAACTTGTTTTTGAGTATTTTTAGGTTTAGATAGGTTTACTTTACTACAATATGCTATTCAGCTTTATGTTACAAAAAAAAAACGAGTGTAATTTGTAATTAACTATTTAGCTCTACTAATCTTTGAAATCCCACTTAAAGATCTCGTTTGTGGTATTAGTTTTCATTCATAAAACAAACAGTTTAATCGTATGTTGCATTATTAAGCTGTGTTCGGAAAAAAAACAGAAACCATAGTTGGTTATAAATAGAGTAAAAAGAATCTTTTTCTCTCTTTTCAAGTATATGCGACACATGCGGTCTAAATTCTAATTTTTGTATTTTTTTATAAAAAACTACATTTTTTGCACACATTGGCTATTTTCAATGGGCCATGACTGAAGTGTAGTAATTTGTTCAAATGCAATTGTTACACCAGTTTATTGCAATAATTGTTATAATATTTCAGTGGCGATATTACTATTTACAAATTAATAATATGTAACACAAAGTTACTCAAGCGTTTTGATATGCTTCTTTGTTTAATATATCTACAAGTCTTGAACAAAATCACTATCAAATCATACCACAACTCTTGTTCCATCCAAGTATGCACTGTCTACTTTTAGAAAGTTAAGACTCGTTTTCAGGAATTCATGAAATTCCGAGCCCATTATAAAAGATTGTGCTCCATTTTTGAATATTTTCAATATTTGTCCTGTCTTTAAAAAATGAGATTGATCAGAAGTTATTAATTACTAGCCAATAGCATCACTGTGCAGTTTTATGAAGGTCTTTGTCTTCAGAAGCATTTGTTCAGATTAATCGGTTAATTTATCCACATCACATTGTTTGAATGAAAGGTGATCAACATATTTTCAAATCTTACTTGCTTCACTAAATTCATGGCCGACACCTTGGATGACTTCTTGTGAGTCAATGTAATTTACATCGACTTTCTAAAGGCACCTGATAATGTCCGTCACATCACTCTCATTTAGGTAGCTTGAAATATGTGGATTCTATCCTGCACTACTTCTCAATCCGAAGCAAAAGCATTTCACAAATTATACAATAAGCTGTTTCAAAGTTAAGGTAAACAGCATTTTGCAGCAAATCTTGCATGGTTAAGATAAAATAAATCATCTACGACTAATTTTTATACTTTAGTATAATAGCTGAAATTCAGGATGAGCATATTTATGCAAATCATATTTGTTACGCAACATTGTGTAACTATGAACATGAAATGTATAAAACACTTTGACCCCAAACTATTCATTCGTTGGGGATGACACGGCTTTTGTATGGTGTAATATTGTAATATCAAAATCGTGTAACTTAATTATCAACATGATTATATCAATCAAATATAATAAACTTTGTTTTTATATACTGTAAATCTATGAATCACTTTATGTTCATTAAAAAAGGAAACATATGCTAAGGAATTAAATGGGCAACATATTATACCTATCCTATCTACCTCAGTAACTACATGCACATAACACCTAACTGTCACACAGCTTGCATAGTTATCCTATTATTTCAATGCTGACATGGTTGTACTACACAGTAGGTAATAAAATTATATAAATTAAATCTCTGCAATGAGATAAACAAATATTCGAAAGCCATATACCTACAACAAAACTTATGTGTAAAGTTTACTCTTATAAAACCAAGTATTATGCCACATGGTTCAAGAGTTTTGAACATTATATGCCGAACAGATGTTTTGTTAACAAAAGGCTAACAGATGTAAATTCATTTTTACTCAGTGGGTAATTGTTGGTTATATTTATAAGTCCTTTTTTGATGAGCTACTATCTGGTGTTTGGCATCAATAGCATTTAATAGTCATCTCCCTGTAATCTATTAATGCCATGCTTTACCCATCATAACATGCTAGCTGCAATACGAGCACTTTAATATGTGTTACGAACTTCCACAATATGTATGGCAGAGAATATTTTGTAAGAATACAGCTAAAAATCTTCGCTGTGATAATATAATTGAAAGCATAAAATTAAAAAAGATAAGTATAAAAATATTAATATTTCACAGTAATTTATTTCTTTTACTGCATCAGGAATGCATTCTCTTTGTTGCTACCAAAATCAGGTGATAGATATGTCATGCCACCTGGTCAAAATTCAACAGCTATAATAACAATTTGCTGCGAAAATTCCTAATTCACTATATGACGATATTTAGATGGTATTATTGAACGAGAATAAAATATTAATTACCTTAATTAATCGAGGAGAATACATCACATTATGGGGCCAAACTGTGTTCACAACACTTGTGAAATATTGTATATGAATGACACAGTGCTAGAAAACTTTCGAGAACGTCAGATGGGACATGAAACGTCAGTCGGTGTTCGGTGATTTTCACTTTTCAGACAATAACCATAACGTGCACAACTGAGAACTATCAAAATCCATAATAAGTATGGTTTACAGAAACATAATACAAGAATTTCAAATAATCACTGTGAATAAAAGTGAGCCATCCCTGTAATCATTGTACACAATATATTAAAATTAAAAAGAAATCAAATTTATTGTCAAGAATGGTCGGTTATTCGATGTAGGTATATTCCCATAGATACATATCTTCAGGCTATGTAAGATCCTTAGAGCTCTAATTTATGTGTACAAAACATACTGTTGATACTTGTATCTTGTTTGGTTTCTGCTACAGATAACTTTACTAATGAGGGTTAACCCGGTTAACCTACTTTCGGTACGTTGGGAGTATAGTTCTACACTTATTAAAGTAGATTAAATCGACCACAATGTCAAGTTGTCAGCTGTCTTTCAACAACAATAAAAAATTCGTTTTTGTTGGTTATGAATAACTATGTTTTATATGATTGTATTAGAAACTGCAAGTTCTTTAAGCATTAGTATAGTGTCTCGAGTTTTTAGTTTTGCACTTTGATTTAATAACTTACAGAGAATCAAGCTGGCAAATAGTTTCATGGTGCAGTTCACATGGTTTGACTAAATGTGTTGAAAATGATGCGTGTGGAAGAAGTCAACAGAAAAGTACAGGAATATGAATCTTACGTGCAGGATACTCTAAAATCTGACTTGCGGCAAATTGAACAAACATTGGAAAGGAAACTACAAGATTTTAATGACTGGCAAAATGTGAAAAATAGTGCTAAACACTGGAGGTTTATAAAAGACTTAAATATAGATGCTGAAGTGCAGGTTAATGTGGGATGTGGTGTGTCTGCCTTTGCAGAAGTTACAGAATATGACAAGATGTACATCGATGTAGGATTAGGAATTCTGGTGGAAATGGATTATGAAGAAGCTGATAAATATGCAGATATTAGGCTAAATCTTATAAAGAAAGAAATAAATCATGTACGACAGCTTGCAGTAAATGTAAAAGTGCATATTAAATTAGTTCTATTGGCAATCCATGAATTACAATCGACTATATCAAATAAAAAAAGCTAACACATTTGAATATCTTTTTTTGTACTATTGCATTTGCGTATTAAATTATATACACACATGGCGAGATAACAGTGTACTTTTTGAACTAGTAAGATGGTTAAAGGAGACATTCATGCCAAAATTTACATAGTTGACTCTACCTCACTATGGTGGTAAAACAAACAAACAGCTGTATGTGAATGAATGGCTTGCGTTGGCTCATGTTAGCAGTTAAAAAATTCATACTGAAAGTATTCACTTTATTAAAATTGAAGGTAAACCGTTTTCAGCTAACAAGCCATCATCAGTACTATACAAAGTTAAGAACTTGAACTATTCTATCATTAAAAGTAAATAAAAGAAAGTAGGCTATTTCAAAAGAATCTTGCACAGTTTCCACTCATTTAATAACGTGCTTTGTTTTCATATCATTTAAAACTAATTTGCATATAAATGACAAAAATTTTAATCTAATTCGCCAGCTTAATCAATATTTATTTTAAGAATAGTGTACATCAAACATCACCTGTTCCCTGACGTGATATCTTTACAAATGTACAGGGTGTTCAAGGTAACAGTCTACAATAGCCAACTTTTTTATTCAATGTCGTAGACTAGTGGTTTAAATAGGGAAGTTTCATGAATTTTGTGGTGTTTACAAAAAAAAACAATTGAACATCAACTGATGGAGATATCCACTAAAAGGTTGTTATTTTACATAGAACGTCAGAATAAACAAAAAAGTACTAAGCTATCACTACCTTACAGTCATTTGTTTTTGAGATATCGCATTTTGAATATATAAGTAACTTTTTTATTTGATTTCGTAGACTAGTGGTTTAAATGAGGAAGTTTCATGAATTTTAAAGAGGAATTTTGTGGTGTTTTGAACATCTAGTCTGAGATATTGACCACAAGTTTGTCATTTTAAACAGAACGACCCCATTTTTTATAGATTGTCAAATTAAACACAAAAGTATTAAGGTACTCCTTACCTTACAGTCATTTGTTTTTGAGATGTTGTATGTTGAACAATTGCGGTTCACGAAACAGTCTACAGTAGCTAACTTTTTTATGTGACGTTGCAGACTAATTGAATATCAACTGACTGGGATATTAACTACAGTTTTGTTATTTAAAATGGAACGATCCCATTCTTGAATAGCCCATTGGTTAGGGCACATCGAACTAAACAAAAAAGTACTGAGAAACCTTTACCCCACAGTCATTTCGTATTGAGATATTTCATGTTGAATAATTGCTGTTCACGAAAGAGTGCACAATAGCTAATGTTTTTATTTAAAGTTGTAGAACGGGTACGTTCTATTTAAAATAACAAACTTGTAGTCAATGTCTCAGTCAGTGGAAGTTCAATTGTTTCTTTCTAAACTCAAAATTCTTTCTTAAAAATTTATGAGACTTCTCCATTTAAAGCACTAGACTACGTGAAATAAGAAAATTCGGTATTGTTTCGTGAGTTGATGTTCAATTATCTTTTGTGAATACCACGAAATTCTCAAAAATTCATGAAATTTTCCCATTTAAACCACTTTTCTACGACGTCGAATAAAAAAGTTAGCTATTGTAGACTGTTACCGTGAACAACCTGTACCTATAAATAATCCAAAAAGGTACGATGTTTACAAACTTTATTTACATATTATTATACATTATTACATACAAAAAGTGTAATTTTAAAAGAAGATACAGTATGTACATTAATATTTCTTGAAGGTATAGATTGCAATCTAAATTGAAGCATTAACAATTTAAGTACAATAATCAAAAAGAAAATCATTGCATTGTTTTGTGATACGAGGGATAATCATACACAGCACACATTTTATTAACATATTCTCTTGGAGTGAGTGTAAATATAGTTATAAAGTTATTTAACATAGAACAAGGTATACTGTACTGATAAAAATAATAAATTGATTGTATTACATAACCAAAAGTGATAAAATGAGATTGCCAGTGGTGTTAAAGCTACCTATTTTTATATTAGGGTAAAATTTGAGAAAACGACTTATATTCTTTGTGCTGAGGAAACATCAAAACCTGTTGACTGACCAGGTCGAGTAGGCGGGGTGCTCCTATCTATGTCTTCATAACTTTGACTTCGGTGAGACGGAAGAATATGATCCACACCTACAATAACAATTGCTAGATATTATACTTTACATTTAGAGCTACACAATTCCAGAACCTTGAGCAATAAGTTTTTACTTGTATATTCATAAATTAGCAATGAACAATAATTTACCATTATAAGATTTTAACGAATTGTATAAAAAACTGTGTAGTAAATCAGAAAAAAAGTAAGAATAGAGATCAATGCCATCCACCAATAAAAAGATAACAGACGACCAGTTGGTATGAAAATGTGACCATGACTGACTAGTCATCAGTGACTATATCACAAGAAATAATGAGAGCAACAAATTTAATTTTTATGACTAATGTTTTATGATCTTACTATAGAGAACCAATTTTAATTAATGATAGTGATTCCTTTACCTGGAAGGCCTCCTCTTTCTTCCAAGATTTTAATCAAATATATTGTTGTAATTGGACGGATTATGAGGTTTAGGATAGCAAAAGCTACAGAGACTCGCTCCCTTGCTCCTGAAATAATTAAAACAAAATTAACAGTATTTTTTATGTCTTATCTAAAAGATAACAAGTGTTGCTTACTTTCTGAATCAGGAAATCCCATGACCAATAACAAAACATCTAACACAAATGACAGTGCATTTATAGAAACTGCCTGAAAATATATAAATGTATATATTTTATATTAAATTTTAAAAATCCGTAAGTTTACCAGTTGCAAAGGTTCACCACTTTGATCATCCTTTATCGCCCACAGTAATGTTAAAAAGAAAATAAGGTTATAGAAAACATAGGCCGTTGATGGCCAGTAACCCATTAAGCTGATGCCTACAAATGATAAGTGTAAAAGGAATATCGCCTAAAACAAAACAATTTCAACACAGGTTCATTATCATTTGTTTACATACATCTTACCTTTATAGGAAAATTTTGCACTTGTGTAACACTTGGCATTTTTAGTTGCAATAATCTGCAACAGATGTAATTTTAGTGCAGAATGTTACCTATTTACTTTGGTAAATAATTTGCTCAACAAGTTACTCTCAATTTTATTTGTTTGTAGTTTGTGGTTGATATCAAAATTTATGAATCATCCCCACCTTGACATCAGTGCGCAGTTGTCATGTCAAATGTAGATTGTAGTAGTTCAAATGCTATCATGGATTACGGATAACTCCACTAAGGATAATAATCTTTGCCATCTGTCATGCGACAAAAATTAGCCTCTATTGATGGAGGTTTCAAATTTAAACGGTAGATGGCGGCAACTTACAAGTATGTGTAAAGTCCTAACATAAATAAAGCACCGCAATATCTAGGGACTGGTTTGTCGTCGTGATGCCAAAATGGCGGACATATGGGGACTGTAGTGTTTATAAGTTGTTGATTAATTAACAGAGTAATTTGTTAAAAAGAGAGGTTAGGGTCAGGGTCAACCCCGTCACGACAACAAACCACAAACTTTGTATAAGCCAATAAGTCAGACATCCAAACCCACTGATCTCTAAATAACTGGATGTCGCATAAGTCATTCAAAACTGTYATAAGTAGCCACCCTGCCGCTGGTACTCGTACTATCAATTTAACGGCGCGTTCAAATTTTAGGTTAGATCCTTAACTATATAATATGGTTATGKGTAAACGTWACATCCAGTTTGTACGGTACATGTTTCTTACTCAAACACTACAACGATCATCTTTTGGAAATCTGCAGACAGATGATGAGTTCACGATTTTAACCGTCAATCATTAAAGTTATATTTACCGCCGAAGCGAACCTTTGTCAAAATTTTAGTACAAGGACCAGCGGCTACGCGCTAAAGTGGCGTAAATCTATCACAAATAATTTACATGCATTTTGGTATGTAAGCGACATCCATTTATTTGGAGATCAGTGTCCAAACCACGCTGCCGGAAGAACGACTCGACTCGAGAATAATCGGGTAGTGCGATTATGGCACTGATCTCTATTTTTAGAGATCCGTGGATTATGGATGACGAATCATAGATTATAAATTATGGAATACGAATTATTTGTTACCACTGATCTCTAAATAACTGGATGTCGCTTACATACCAAAATGCATGTAAATTATTTGTGATAGATTTAAGCCACCTTAGCGCTTCTAGCCCCTGGTTCTTGTACTAAAATTTTGACAAAGGTTCGCTTCTGCGATAAATATGACGTTAACGATTGACTTAAAATCGTGAACTCATCACCTGTCTGCAGATTTCCAAAAGGTGATCGTTGTAGTGTTTGAGTGAGAAACATATGCCGTACAAACTGGATGTTACGTTTACTCATAACCATATTATATAGTTAAGGATCTAACCTAAAATTTGAACGCGCCGTTAAATTGATAGTACGAGTACCAGCGGCATGGTGGCGCAAAGGGTTTCTACGTATCACAGTTTCGAATGACTTATGCGACATCCAGTTATTTAGAGATCAGTGTTTGTTACCGATTATGCCTATCAAATTTGACATAATATTGGTACATAATATATTAGCATAACAGGTAAGTACTATTTGTTAATATAAAAATGTAATAACAATTATAATAGTAATCTAGGTAGGAATATAGTTTATTTTACCAAACAGATGGCTAACCAGATAATTTGAAAAACTGAAAACTCTTAATTCCTCAGCCATTTCTTATAATTTTATAAGCAAACTGTATATAGGTACCTATTCCGAWAGCTTAAAAATAGCAAATCAGAATCTGCTAAATAAAAAACATATAACTGTGTCATGTCTCAGAAACAAATGAACTGATTTACCAAATTCAATCTAAAATTCTGTTAAAAAAATGCCTTTAGACTTTTTTAGTATCTTTCTAAGTATGCAGTTATTCGATTTTTTTTAAATGGCTWCTAGAGCCGAAATGAAACGTCATGCAGGAAAGCTGACTAATGAACTGTGCTAACAAATTTGACCTGAAACGTTGTGGTATTCTATGGAAGTTGGAGTTGGACATTTTGAGCAGAAATTACATTAATTTGTTAAATAAAATGGTGGTTTCATAAAATGTAGACAATATAGGCAGATTAAAAATGATTGTGTTTTCATATTTTAAGCTAAATAAATTGACCTGTTTCAGAATTTTCTCCAAATTTGGACAAACCAGATTTTAGAAGGTGCTCTTAGCTGGAACACCTTACATAATTTAATAATATAAAATTAAGCATATCATTAAAAGAAAGGTGTCAATTTAAGCAAAAACATTGTTTTAAAACGAGTTTTATTTTAAAATATGTACTTAAACTATTACATAACATTTGAACACGTTTAATAATTTCATTGCCTATACGCTCGGTATATAAAACTATCGTACAAATCTAATAACACTACGTACAAAATTAGACTGTTGTGAGCATAACAAACACCTTTTACAATATAAACGTCTAGTAAAAATTTTCTGTAACATATAGAAACATTACAACAGTTATAGGTAGGTACGTATAATGCTAGCTCAGATTTTGAATTTGTAATTCTGTACAACAACAGTAACACAAAGCACATTAAATTTATAGCATCAGTTTTATACTGTGAAAAAGTACTATTTATAAAGCTCACAATTATAGCTACTCGACTTAGCTCTATGCAGTTCTTTTTAGAGATTACGGCTTCGGCATAAAATTAAGTCGCATGCCTTACTGTAAATTTTAGACACCGTTTATGCAGTTACTATATTCTATTTAAAATATGTAGTATTTCTACAGTATTACACTTAAATGTGAAATCTATACGACTACGAAATATACGCTGCAATCGCGGGGTGCGGGGTATGCAGAGGGAATATAAAGCCGAATCTCAAAATTCAAGAAGTCGATTGGGGAAATCACTCGGCGTGTAAAGCATTAAATTGAACTCGTTGAGCTTTCATTGTCGATTGTCTTCTGCTTCGTGATTCTTGAATTTTCGATACGTATAGCTTTCTTGCGGATAGCATAGCTTTGTACACAGCAAGCAACTTGCACAATCCATCATAGCAAGTGCGCAACATTTTGATAAATAGGCCATTTGGAAACATGCATTGCCTGCACCATGGATTCAGCAGGTGAAACCGGCTGGATACACACTAACTTTAAGGTTGAATAAAATGCACACATTTATAAGCAATTTACACTAGAAATATAGACGTCGAGAAACAGAAGTTGTGGTTATTCGCATACCACGAAATCAGTCATGTCGAAACTGTAGTGATAAAATATGTAGGTAGGTATATACAACACGTAGAGGAAATAATCGTAGACACTTTACAGATACAAATGATTCCAGGCCTCTTAAACGTTAATGTCTTTGAAATGAGTTTTGATTTCAACCTCATCTCGACTTAATATAGGTAAGCAAAGCTTTTAAATTATAAGGCCACTATATAAGTCTCACATATAGGTAAATATTCTTTTTTACGATTGTAGTGCCTATTCATTGTTCGTCTGAAGCAGAAAATTTGTAGAAACGAAGATTTTATTTTCTTTCTTATTATTATTATTCTTATTAACTGAGTTTGACTATTTGCGGAGCATTGAAACTTCTACTAATAATCTCCGTACCTAGTACTGCGTTTATCGTTGACAGTGTTACCAAAACAAAATTCATAACATTCTTGTCACTGATAAAATACTTTTTGCATTTACTAGATCGTTTTTTCTGCACACATTTGCAAAATGACACCACTAATCTGTTTAAAAGCAGTTGAGGAATACACATTCTTATAGTTCTTTCTATAAACTGTAGTGGGAAATGAAGAACCCTTTAGGTTTTCCCGATGTCTAATAAATCTCACAATACAATTTTTTTTAATTCATATAAGAGTTTAGCTGTTTCGATTTTAGATGACCTTATGTCCCCATCACTCTAAAATTCCGCAGAAGGATACATCTATTCAGTAGGTATTCCGATACCATATATATGTGTGCACAATGTAAAATTATAAGATTAACATTAAAATTTTGATTGTGTTGAATATTTTGTTAGAAATTAGTTTGACAATAAAAGTAAACGTGTGAAATTAAACTGTTATCAAATTTATTGTTCAAATAAAGCGTTTACCAAAGGCAGCATTATGAAGTGTTAGATCCTAAATAGATCATGATGACTACCATACGACTGAAACTTATTGACCCAGAATTATATTAGAAAAATCCGTAGTATACCTATGCTTATTTACCTAGTGTAAAACAATGTGATTCGGAGTTCTGTTACAATCAAATGGACCAAACTTTGTTTAATATGTAATATATTCTAACACAGCATACTGCAAGTAAACCCAATTAAATTATTGGATACTGAATATAATATGTGCATGGTACCTTGTATTTTGACTTAAACATAAAGACTGCGTTTAGCAGAATTTATGTATTTTGTTAAATATAGTTGTGGCCAACGCATAGAAAGATACTTCGATGAAATTTGATTGTCAGGAATAATTTCATGTTGCAAGTGAACTTCATGGATTTCTTTTAACGTAATGATGAAATAAACAAATAAGTTGTTTCGGCGTTCGTCATTTGTATTGTCAAAATGGCATATTTAAAATTAGAGCACTTTATGAGGTTGACGATTCAGCTAAACACAAGTGACAAAATTAAATCAATCTTTTTTTAACACTAAAGAAGAATGAATTGCTAGTACAGTACATACTATCCTTTTGAGTAAGATATACTATTTTTAAGTAATAAAGGCATTTGATTATCATAATAAAAGCGAAACTAACATTTGAACATTTTTGAAGAATATGCTCAAAATATTAATATTGTTGTAAGGTCCAATGTAGAAAATGATAAACCAAATTTCTGGTTTCAAAGCCCGAAACTAGCAAATTTAATCCCTATTACTTATTGTCGAATGATGATTGTAAAGGCGTGGTATTTAATAAAAATTTTGTTAATTCATTGATACCTAAAAATAAATTGATTATCTCATATGCAGAAGGATCTAAACTTAGTGATAATGAGACCTATTTTTTTTCCATCTTTTACAAACTAGAGAGCTAATCCCTAAAGCTATACTGACGTTAACTGTTAAAATACACAATACCAACAAAACGAAAAATGAATTATGTTACAATTGCTTTATTCACAAAAATTTCGCCTTTTCGAGACAAAACACGGGTATACTGCCTAGCAGTTTGTGAACTTCTGTTCATTGTAAATATGAAAGTAATTTACAAATTAATCTAACCACAAAAGTCGAAACTAGCAGGTATATCTCACAAATAAAAAAGGAAGTGGTAGTACTTTTTAATATAAACGAAACAACGATATATCTGATTTGAAAGCTCCCGTGGTTGTTGTCGATGACATGTGCTGAAACAGTTTTAGCTCTGAAACTGTTTCAGAGCTACTTCTGGTCAAATAAGCAACGTGGGAAGCAGGCCGGAAAACAACATGTCAACGACATATCTGTTAACATAGTCGGCTATATATATCGAGTTATTAATTTGTTTTTTTATAAAAGCTTACAAAGGTTTATCCGCATCAGTGTAGCCGGATGAAAATGTACTAGTTTATAATACGCCTCCTAGAGGATTAATTTTCAACATCAAATACATATCTGCAAGTTTTGTTATTATTTGTAATAAGGACAATTTTTCCAAAAGTACAGTGACTTACAGACTTAAAAAATGCCAGGCAATTAATATTCGATCAAAGACTAATCAAATTATTTTTGGGAATTACGTAAGTGATTTATTAATGGACAAACACACGATGCTTGCTATTGCTGTTTAGCTTATTGTATATAATATTACACACATGCTTGTCTAAACTAGATTGTAAAAGAAATAAGGTGCACGCGCTATACCTCATGAACACGAAGTAAAATAAGTAAATTCCACAGTTCAAGCCTTAGAGTAGCCTGAGATATGTTAAACTTGAAAGCGATATAACGTATAGTATGCTTGGAATCATTATTATACAGATATCAAGGCAACTTATTATATTTCTGTACAATTGATTCAGTAAATAACTGTCTAACTATAAGCTCTTGCTTACGATCTACTTAATCACACCACATTCCAGAATATATTCAGTTCGTTGCATGTACTTACTTTACAAACTACCTATGTATTTATAGGTGCCGAAACAACAGGAGCACAAACTACTTTTAGAACAACTACGAGATTTGGTGTTAAATTTCATTTGAGCCCTAAGAGAACAACACCTACTGCATTTCCAGAAACTAAGGATCTAAATAACACCGCCGATAGGCCCAAATATCGTTTGCTTGAAGTACAGTACCGTGTAGAAAGATAAAATTGTTGTCTACAATTTATTTACTAAAAATCTGAAGAAAACCTTGCAAAGCTTATTTTGTTGGAAATAAAAATAATCATGCCCTTATTTAATATAGTTTCACACTCCCATAATTTACATTTAAAGTCATAAACAAAGCAGAATTGCTTAGAATGTAGGAAGAGAAAATTGTTTTGCAATAATTCCTCTATTTTTCTGAAGAATTTTAACAACAATAGGTACAATTAAATATGGCTTGAGATTAGAGAGGGTAAGCTGCCACAACTGCAATAACTTTTCGAGGGGTGAATCCATATATTGAATCAAAAGAACTTTTTGATGTTAGATTTCCATTATTTTTCCTTAAAATAAGGTTCATAAAATTCGAGGTAATCAAGCGTTTTACATATAATCAAACCTATCCAAAGGGCTGCTTTTTTGTGCACATTTGCTTTATTTAGCAGAGCGAACCTTTTATACCGTGTGTTCCACAGACCATGAACTATCCTGAATGACATGGGAAATTAAATGTGGGTGAAGATTATCTGTCAGTGACATTTCCAGATAATTTAAGGCCACAAATTTATCAGCTGTATTTTTGGTTTAAGAAATGTATCGAACTTGATAGTTTGATAGGTTTCTTACGAGGTGAAAAGATTCGCGTTGAAGCTACGTTTATAACAATAACTTTTTTTATTTCATTACAATGACATTAATTGCTTATCCATTTATGCTATTACTAATTAGTAGGTCTCGAATGGGGATACGCTGTTGCCCAATAAATTATAGCAAAAAATGCTTTTATGGGCGGGATTTAAACCTGGATCTACAGCTTACAAGTAACACACTCATTAAGCTACAACCTGTCAATTAGAGAAAGGGAAAGTTTTTTAACATACTTCTAAATTCGTTTACTACTTTCCACAAAATGGTTGATTTGGTGAGGAAAAAACAGAAGATAGTTCTGTGGCCACAAAATTGTAGAGAAATATCCTTAAAAGGCAATATTTGCAAACATTTGATTGCCAATATTGTTTAGGATGGTTCATATTCTTTTGGAACACACGGTTAGTGGCGAAATGAAGAAATAACAATGACTTGGCAACCCTTTTTTAGAACTATTTCCTTTCGAAAATGGTTAGCATATATCACGTAATGCATATTGTAGGAGTTTGAAACTTCATTTTAGAAGCATTTGTTCTAATGATACAACATTTCCCGGTCTTACGATTACGTTTGCGGTTTTTAAATTAAAAACATACTCTTAAAAAGAAAACAAAGAAAATATGCGTTGCAAAACAATAAAGGAGATACATATAGTGCTGTAAACTACAAAGCAATCTCATGTTCAACTAAATAAATATATATCCTAACGATTGACAAATGAGTTTACAAGATATAGCGAAAAAATAAGCTGCGTAGTACAGCTATTGGAATGATATAACATAATAGTTTTATAATTTCCCAAATAGTTTTATTCGTTCCCAAAAATTGCATGGAGTGGTGTATTTATTTTCTTCCTTGCGTAGAAGATTTATATTTGAAAGCAAACGAAACAGTTAGTAGAGACATGTACACACGTGAGCATGCATGTGATGTTGTGATGTCACTAACGCGTAGGTCACTACGGCTAACTTCTGTTCTACTGTTTCTTTTGTCTTGAATAGCGGTTTTTAGCTAATCTGGAAATTACTATTAATGTAGAGCCAAATAATATTATAGACTGATCTGTTAGAGCTTATTAAAATTGATTGCTACTATTGCAACAACTAAAACATTTCTATCTTTTTTTTACCTAGGTATATATGCAGTTCCCATAGTGATTTATACGTAGTAGCGTAGTCTTCTGTGATTCATATTTCATACTACATTTAGCTTTATCTCAGCACATTGTTTAGTAGATGATGGCAGCTCTTTAATTTTTAGTTAGTTTATTCTCTCGCCATTTGTAAATAAAACACGGACGATGACTTCATACACAGTTGTCCATAAGTAATAAGGACGTGGTGCAATTATGTACTCCTTAGGTAAAAATGTTGCAATTTAATCCAATTTATTTTCACTTAAAAATTAATAGTAACAAAGATACAGGATGTTAAATCTCAGATTTTGTTTTCCATACTGTTTTAATAAGTTTTAGAAATACTTAATGAAATATTCGAGTAAAATTTTGTGGATAAGGAATTAATATATTTTGGTAGATAGGTTACTCTTTACACGTGGCGCCATCTACGGCACTTCATACGGTTTTCAAACGCCTCAACTTTTTTGTCTTCCTATATCTAGTCTTCTAACTTTTTTCCATAAAAGATGCATACTTTATAAAAGTCCCTATCATTCACTCTTTGCGATTTTAATAACGTAATGCGTTACTATTATTTAAATAATGTATAATGATTTAAATAAGCTTTAATTAAAAAGTGATAAATACAAACAATTGCTTTTCGGCGTTTCTTTTTAATTCTTACTGAAATCATTGCTAATTATTTATATAATCGAAAAGATAGTAAATCGTTCAAGGAAACAGACATTTCAAGCTTTAAATTACCTAAAAGATAAAAAAAACCGACAGTAAAAGCAAAGCAATGGTTCACGGAACGAATATACGCTTTATAAAAACTCTAAGCTTTCACAGGATGGTCTAAATATAAAAGTGATTTTTCTGGTTGTCCGTTTTTTATACCCGGCGTAAATACAATATTTGTACCTATGTATCTTAACTCAAACGTAACATTTTCCCAATAGACATCACATCGAATAGACTGTATGACGACGGGAAGCCTTCTCAGTCCAGTGGTGACTAATCAGTAATCTCTATGGCTGTTTTGGAACAGTAAGCTCAAGAGAATGCCTCAATGAAACCAAATAGCTGGTATTACTACGTTGATGGCGATTCATACGATTCATAGCTGATTCGAACAACATCGTTGTTAATACGTCATAAAAGATGTGTGTATCTATGCCTTTAAAATTTTTAAAGCCAGTTTTAACAAACCCAACGTCCTTTTTGTGCATGTAACCATAGCGTCTTCGTTACGTTTATAATTGTTACTCGTGTTATACAGTAGGCATATTCATAAATGATTCAAATTATCTATTCAATAATTGTTGCCATAGTTCTGGAATATACAAAACAAGGAGACAGTTCAAGAAGATTTTGATTTAGGAAAATGTTAACATACCCTAATTTAGTAGTATTTGTGGCAGTTCTATATGGGAACAGATAATTTATACTCAAGTTATCATAATAGAATGAATTGGAATTAGAATTATTTATACAGGTAAGCACATACATACAATGTATGTATTATGTTTTCTTCATATTTAGTCAAAAAATAGAATAAAGACAGTTCGGTAATTGCTAATTGAAACTTAACCATGCCATTATATATAATAATTGTGGTTGCATTTACTAATGAAGCATCTTTTTTTTTAATTAGTAACAGTTAAATTCAAACAGCGAGTAGGTAAAGGAGTTAATGAAATGATAGTTTAATAGAGTTGGTGATTTAACACTACACTAATTCTATATTTTGACTGGTAGCTAAAATTTTACTTCTTTTTTTCTACAGCCATCATAAGAATGAGGGATGGAAATTTGAGTGATGATTTGATAGTTTGTAACTATGTTTCTGGTGGGAACAGTAATCTAAGAATTGGAATACTATCCGCGCCTTTACTGTTTACACAAATAATATTGTATGGAAATAACATACACCAGGCGAGTTTCAAAAAGAAAAAGCAATCTCTATGTCATTCGCGTTAAGCATGTAATTGACGCGCACTGCTTTTGAAGATGCCCTTCATAGACATCGATGAAACGTCAGGTATAATTCTGAAAGACGGACAACCAGAAAAACCCATTGTTACATGGCACCATTAACCACTGATTAAAGTAACCGTAATCGTAATCGAATTGCGAATAAGAGTAATAGTGGAATTTTGCACTATTGCAGCGTTTCTAATTCCTTGCATCTATCTCTCACAAGTACTGTATGTCTGTAGCTATTTAAAACGCGCTATATGTTTACCTACTAACAAATTTAATTGGCAATATCGCTTACTATATTAATTGACTGTATTTAGTTTAAATTAACGTTTAGCGACGTTGGCGAGCACAGCACATTATAATAAATCTCACAGCTTGATAGCTACATTACCCAGACCAGCACTTCCTGATTCTATTCCGAAAATATTCGAAATCCTTCATTGCGAGTCCGGTGATAGGAATGTTAGTTTGAGGAATTAGTCCACAAACGGAAAGGAGTAGTCAGTCGTCCGCTTCCATGTCTATAAGCTCCCCCTGCAATCGCCCCTTGTATCGACAGCAAATCGTCATGCAAAAGATGCGCAACGCCAGTCGAAATTGTGGACTGAGGGTTATTAGTATTATGGACTTCCAGAACGAGTTCAGAAATCCCAACCACACGACTCCGAAGTGAAGGAACGGCACTTGCAGCTTTACCCCCGTCACCATTRCATACAGGCGGACGCTCGCAAACGGCGCCCATGATAAGCAAAACGAGGCAACTAAAGCAAACGACATTACGTGGCTGGGATTCGACAAATTCTCGGATAGGGCGGTGGCGTACTCCTTGTCGTGGAACGGGTAACCGCTGCGTATCTTCCTCAGCATGTTGAATATGTAAGTGTACGTATAAGCGATGGTTATAAAGCTCGGGCCGAGAACGAGTATCGCCAACGTAATTGAGTATGCTTTCATGTTTCCCCATTTCAGCATGCATATGTAGGTATCATCTTCGAAGATTGCCTCGTTGAAGCCGAGGAGCGGCGGGCAACAAAGCATGGCGGCGGATATCCAAGTAAAAGCCATCCAGCACTGACATCGCGTCTTGGTTTGAAGCGTTTCGTAACGAAGCGGTTTGCGAACAGCTAAATAGCGATCAACACTAATCCACATAAAAGTATATACGGTAACAGCCAACAGCGTTACTTCTAAAAAGCCCACCATTCGACACAGAACGTCACTATAAATCCATTTTTGAACCACAGCCGGGTACACCGACAGCGGAATCACGAACAGGCCACATAGCAGATCGGCTATCGCCAGCGACAAGAGGTAGCAGTTGATCACTTCGGATGGCCCTGAAAAAGAAAAACAGTTTTCATCGTGTAGCAACAATTACGAGGGTCATGTCATAATTCCTGCACATATCAAGCTGAACTGGCGAACTGGGGAAAAAACAAGTGTTGTCAAATTATAAAAGTCTATCATTGGGACGTCACTTAGCTATATAAAGAGCGCGGGTAGTTCACTCAGTTTATATGTAAAGAATTCTCCAATCGGGGTAGTTTGATGCAATGGAACGCGTTACTGTGGCGGATTAATGTGCGTAGGTATATCAAAATACAAACACTGCGGAAGAAACGGTTGCCGAAATTCACGGTGCGTTACATGAAGCTTGTCAGGAGTCGTTCGTGTGTGGATAGTTCAACAGTAACTTGATGGAGTAAGCGTTCCAGAGCGTTGGACTAGTGTTAAAGACGACCACATAAGTAGGAGACCTCATACTGTTACCGACAACACTTTGCTGATATTGTGACTACAGTAATGGAAGAAGACCGCATGGACAAACAAGCATTAAACAAATATCAAAAGACAAATGTATTCGTCTTCTTTGTAAAAAAATTAAGTGCATGATTCCAAAAGTGAAGATGAGATATGAAAGGCAGCGACATAATCCTTTTGCTCGACAACGCTTGATTGCATAAAGCAGTGTCAGTCAAAGGAGTTTGCGAGAAGAACTGCTGTGAAATTCTCCCACATCCCCCATGCAGCCCTGACAGTGTTTTCTGTTCCTCCAGTGGAAATGAGGAAGAAAGAAAGAAAGTAAAATGAGAAGTCCGATTTATTGACTCGGAAGGATAAGAGCCCTGCAACAGCTTGCGCTCCAACTCCTGAAACATGTTGACAAAAATGGAGTATTTATCGACATTAAATTTGTTGCCGAAGCGATGGCAACGTGTTTTGGATATGCATGGGATTATGTTGAATGACTTTATTGCAATTTTAAAAAATATACGTTTCATTTGCGAGCTGAGCTCTTGTGTGCTGGAATTTTGACATGACTCTCGTACTTTCCTAGGTATTCGTATCCATCACGTATGGTAGATTACAATTACCACGGTGTGGGGTGTGGCCATACGATGGTCAAATTTTCTATTGTTCCCGCTATGTTTCCTACAAATTTGGTTGAAAACAAATGTATGTCAATCTTTGGAGAGCCGTGGTCGCCGTACGAAAAAATATAGACTTGCAGTTTTCCATTTTGTGTAGCTTACCCGAGGTTGTGTATAAAAATCGAGATTTTGAGTTGATAACATTTGCAAGTATGGTATACCACTCCAGTAAAGATACGAGGTGGATTTTCGTTTTTTTTTTTAAATTATATTCTTTGTTATTTGTTATTAAAGAATATTAATGAACCTGTATAACCTTCCCATTCCAGTCATTATCTTTCCTTAACATACGTTAGGCAGTCGTACTACTCAGCATGCACCCCTCCAACCCAGCAGAGACGACCGGCACGGCGGGATTGGCAGAAATGCTGACCGTACGTTGGACAAAACGGAGCACCAGATGATACTATGATGATACTACGTTTGTGTTCAATATGAATTTGACAATTTTGCTACTAGTCCTCTATTATAGATCTTCAAAAAAGTTCCCTATGGCATATATCCGTCTTTTAAGGATACTTTAATATACCCATTTTATCTTATAAAAAATGTTCACATAATACAATACGGTAATTGGAAAGCTGTTGAGACGAATACGGTATTAATCCCTATCAATTTAAATACGTTATATACGTATATATAATTTAAATAAATATCTAAGCAGTTACAAGAATATAGATTGGTATTGTTCAATTATTCAGTTTTGTTCTTAGTTTGCTTTTTTATTGTTATGGTGAATTTGATCCTATAGTTATAATGTAGTTATTATTCAATATCCTTTAATTCAACATTTGTTTAGTTGGACAAAGCATGCGTCCTAGTACAAATTGCCAAGGAGTGTATAGTTTACGTCATATAAAAGATTACATTTGTAGCAGTCCGTCTCACTTTCTGAAATGAATGGAAACAGTTACGGATGGGTAAAGTAAAGAAACTAAACGAATGATTATGTAAGCTATTGAATATATGAATAACGCTTTTTATAGAGTATTTAAATAACAAATTTTTTGTTTGTGTAGCAATTAAATTAAGTGTACATACTGGATATATTTGGACATCAATATAATTAAATTAAAAATAACTATAGCATTACATGAAAAGACGGACAAAGATAAATGCATAGAACTAATACTATAAAGCTCTAATAAAAAGTCAAATCAATTTGTGTTAGGATGTAACGAGTAACTATTGATCGTATAACGTATTACGTAATAAAAATTTTAGTAAGTATACAAATGGGCCATTTGAAATTTTAATAAAGGTTCGGTACCTCTCAAAGGAAACATTAATGGCTCCCGGGGATTGTTTATGTACTGTTTTGACGATAAAAGCATATAAATATTTTAAGCTATTGAACGGTAGGTGTTCCCAATGTTCATCTCGATTGTTATGTTAGTTTTTGTGAAATAAATATACTAGCGGGAATGAATAAGAAAATTATAATAAAATTAAAATTTATTTATATTACCATAATATTTATTTGTATATAATGGACGCGTGACGTATGCCCTTAGCTAGAGGAGGGTCAGAGTGGACATTGCTCACTCTGAAAAGAGAAATTGTCCACTCTAAGAATACTTGCCTTATCAATACTTCTATAAATACAATAATCTATTCATTGATTATTTTTATTTATATTAGGTGTGTTCTTTTGTATCGAATTATAAGTTTGTCTCCCATGAAATTGTAGTTAGCCACTCTGAAATCAAAACATTGCTACCGGCTTAAATGGGCCATAATAAGGCAGTTAATTCACAATTAAAATGAGTGTAATCATGAGTTACGAGGTTACGACACGAGTAATATAACGTACATATAACCGTAAGTACAACACAAACACGATATGCCGTTAACTCTGCATAATTTTGAGGTTGCGACCAGTTTTGTGCATTACGTCACATTCGAGGTTTCAAGCTACGCCACCAGACCGTAGAAGGTGCTTATATCGTGTACAGTCACTATATTATCTCGTTTATGTATACCTTTATCTTTTAACTCGCATGTCAAAAAATTTAATATAAATACAGGTGTGACCTACAAATTTTCACTTTTTCGATTAACTACGCTTTGAGATAAAATTTCTAACACACCATCGTAATTGTAAAAGTACAAGGAACATTTTGTTAAAAATTAGCTTTCTAGCTATATTTTTAACGAAGTTACAGAGATTTAAATTAGAAATACTGTGTACGTTTATTCTTATATGCGGATTTTACCTCGAGAGTGACGTGACATCTGTGTGAGGAGAGCTGCGAATACGCACAATGGCATACCGTGTATATTTTTGTATCGTGAATACATACAATCATGAATGCGCTCCATTCTCGGTACGTGCATTTTATTTAATACTTTGAAAGACATGAAACTTGCATGAGCAAAAGCATAGATAAAGCCGAAGCTTTTACAGGCTGCAGGGAACGGCCGAACGCAGCCCTGGATGATATCTATTGAAAGAAAGTAATTAGATCGAAACGTAGACATTTTTTAACGCGACATCCCGCGAAAAGGACACGCCAAGCTACTGTGGAGGACATATCGAAGATCGAGCCAACAAGACGACGACCACGCTGGTCAGAAACAGCGCGTTGCTCACGCTATCATCCCTCACACTATCAATGAAATATTTTGTTGCCATTTTCTTCAGGAGTTCAGGTGGAGCTGTTGGATGTGTCCTGGATATTAGTCTTCTTATGTCTATTGCAAAATCCTGTATAGTTTCGCCGACCTGCTGCAAGTGCTCTCCAAAGTGAAGCTCTAGCACTTGTGGTAATCCTCCCTGTCGGCCGCAGGTAACGTGCCAAGCAAATGCAGTGCAGATCCACGAGGGCAATCACCAGAGCCGTAGCTTTCTCCTGATCATTCCAACAGTTCGCCTTACCAGCTGATTCGAACTGTATTTTGTCTCAAACGACGTCTTTTCATCATTTCCATGAGCTTTCACTTTTTCTAGTTAGTTGTCTTTCCATTTCTTCTTGCCCTTTCTTTAATTCGTTCTGACTTGTTTTCATTTCTTCTTTAATTGTTCTAAGTTCAGTTTTCATTTCCTCTAGATCATTTTTAATTGCTCCTTCCTTCTTCTCCTGTTTTTATCTCTTGCATGAGCTGCATTAGCTGTTGTAATTGCGCGTCCATGTTCGTGGCTTCTTGTCACTGGCATAACCTTCACTCAGTTGACTCACTTGACTTTACCCCTCCGACTGTTGGTAATGTCAGAAACTCCCAAGCTTCCTGTTCTTCTCCTCTTCTAAAACCTTTCAGATACTGTCCGTCCGGGTCACCAAACACTCCAGATATCCACAATCCCACTTCTGACACCAGTTGTTACAAATACGGGCTCGAAAACTGCGGATTTCTGATTTAACTCCTTTTATTAAAAACAGTTGTATCAAATACACTAACTCTTAACACAACTAGTCCAAAACACACTGTTTTAACATCACTAATTCCTTAAGCAACTATACTGCACACACTTAGCACTAAAACACCTGTTTCACTAAGCCTTTCGCTCGCTGGATAATCGCTATTCGAATTCAGAACTCAAACAATTTGTATTGACATTCAGACATCATCCTTTGCAAGCGCCTAAAAATGAATGGATGGTTCACATTAAGACACGTGCACTTTAGCAGTAATTCAATCATCTTGTCTGCTTTTAGCTTTAGTTTCAGTAGGAAAGATAAAATCAAGCTTCAACCACCAGGTGCCTGTTATAGGAAATGCAAGGTGAAAAAGGACAAAAATAAAAAAAAATGTGGGATGCTTTATTGAAATTTGTCAGGTTGGATCAAGCTGATCCTCAGTGCTCTAGCTATCGCTTAGCGACGTCTTAAACTTTGCGTGAAATCTAAACTCACATAATCCGTCCTTCCGAAAATTCGTCATTAAAATAAACACTTTCTATTCAAATTGGTTAACTCTACATTCATAAAAAGCTATTATTTTACAGATTTAATAAAAAGAAAATTACTTTGTTCACTTTTGTTTTGGAGAGAGTATATGACACTACTTTTATAATCACTACCTGGTTTTACAGTTTTATCGTCGCCAATTTAATAATGTTTAGAGAATTATAGTTTCATTCTGTTTAAGAAAAAATTTCTTTGATGGTTTAACATTAAAACAAATTGCAAGATTAGAAAACGAGTGATGGTGTCATATATTGCCTTTAGAATAGGACCTGTGGTCCGATCCAATGCACCCGCACTCTACCTAACGGCCAAGGTATTGTAACCGACGGTATAGACCAACAACCCGGGTTTCATGTATTTTCAAAACCTGAGATATTGTCAGATCTCAAAGGCAGTTCCCTGGTAACCGTCGTCGAGTAAACTTTAAATCAAATCTTTAAATTTCAAGTTATCTTCGCTTTTAAAGTGTACTAAGATTTTCACTTACGACGCTACGGATTCATCCCCTTTTGGATAATTCACATCGACGGATTCATTGTATCGTTAAACTTATCATTTCGGTAATTATTGCTTGTATTTATTTTCCAAATTTCAAGTGAACTTTTTTCGCTGATTTTGTCAATAAATTTAAGTGTAAGCCAGTGTTTAATTTTTTGAAAGTGCTAAGTAAACTCCTTGCTTTGAAAGATTCACTCGACCCGAAGAGGAAATAAAGTGGAGAAATTAGTCCATACTTTAACATAAATTTCTATACTCTAGTGTAGTGGTGCCAGCAAACGTCATCCTAAGACAGAGGCTTGAGAGTAATAGTATTACGAAGATACTGGACAGATATACTGGTGATTGGTGATGCTAAGTTACCAAACACAATGGCTTGTGATCGATAACTTCTAAAGCACACGTTATTTTGGAAATCTGTTTAGAACTTGTGCATAACGGGACGTGATAACATAAGAACTAAACTAATTAAAACTAAAACGAGTTAAATACTACAACTGTACTGTATAACTTAGATGGTAGCAAAATTACATTATACTGATATTTGTCAGGCCTGCCACGCTATGTAATGACGCTAATTATTGCAGTTTCAACTTACCTCTGAAATTGAGGAACGTAGCCACTATGAGAACGTTAGTAATTATTATAGTAATCCCCATTATGAAGATAATTCCCGCCTGAGTGAGAGGCGCCAACTTAAGCACAACCTCCGCGTCATTTCCATACGAGATCATAGTTGATGAATCTCGAATGGGTAGCATGGCCTGCATCAACAGGAAAAGACGGTTGCTTTACAGAAAGTGTGGCTAGCGTGTCGCCTCTGAAGAGAGTGCGGACACGCCATGATGTTGTTACGGTTCCTCTGATGATTTATTGCTACTTCTTCTTCCATTTTCTTGGTGCACCTGCAATGAGAATGTATTAACAGACTTTAACAAAGATTTCAACAGTATTTGCAAGCAGCCATGTTATTCTATATAGCTAACAGTCAGTTTAAATACATGAAATCCTATTATAATGAATATTACTGAAATCTTAAATTCACTGCAGCTATTGGTATATATATGTTATATATTAGAGGTTATAGATAACATTTTCTTAGATTTGGATTCAAATAATTTATGTATTTCAATTTTATCAGTTTTCTAAGGTGTTCGACACCCTGCATCATGAATTACTTCTCTCTATACTGCATTATATTGGCATAGGAAAATCTGCCTTGAAATTATTATTTGTTATTTGACGGATAAGGTACAATCAGTTAAAATAGGAGTTCATTATTCTGATGCATTAAATGTTATGCGGGGTGTGCCGCAGGGATCGGTATTAGGTTCAGGCTTGTTTGCTATATAAACCTTTGTTCTTTTTCTTAAACCATTAAGTACTGTACCTAACCTATATAACCAATAACAAAATAACCAACTTTTGATATTTTTTTGCTCATTACAGGAGCTCAAATAAACCTTATCGTAAGTCGCCTTTGATTTCACAAGCAGTAATTTGTTCCATAATAATTTTGTTTTTATAATCATATCTCCAGAACACTGATTAAAATTAAGTGCAACCTTATAGATTTTTCTTAGCTCTCTACGATAAAAGAGTTATATCTAAAAAAGGAAGTGAACATCTTTTTTTCTTCTTATAGTTCTTGTGAAGATGGACCGTTGAAATTTATGTTCTCTATACTGCGTTGCCCTAACAATTAGACAAAAAGTGAATAAAATTTGTAAAAACGTAAGTAAAGATTCGAATGAGCCTATTTTAAAATTCAAACCAACAGTGTTTTAGGTTAGGATGCCTCACATAAAAAATACTGTTAAAAATTGGAATATTAGGCAAAATCGCTAATTTGTTATGCTCTGTTTTGATAATATTTATAATAAAAAAGTGAAAATTATTGATCGGTCAAAAAATAATATAATAATTAACAACTTTAGATATTTCGTAACATATGCGAAAGCTTGTTACCTAATACAAGATTCTGTAAAACCATAAATAAATAACTTTTCTAGACGTAGTTATTTTTTGTGATTAAATTATACTAGATTAACTGAACATAAAGGCTTTGCACGTTGAATCAACAATTAAAATTCGCGGTGGCTGAACATATCTAGCACTAAGGCTAATTATTTCGCAAGAATTCATAGGGAAGGAATTGAAATATATAAAACAGGCGGTCACGAACCACATGACCAAATAGCAACACCGTTTCACACTTAATCGGACTATCCTTTGTTAATGGCAGCGATAGTTACCGATGAAACGTAAAGAGCAGGTCCTTTTGAGAGTAGGAATCCCACATGGCCATTAAACATAGAAAATCCATGAACAGATCAGACAAATTTTTTTATGGTTTCGTAGGACATCACCTAGCACTTTTAAATACTGCCCTTCATTTCATTTTATGCAATGTTAATTGTAATGTATCGCTTCTGTTAATTATGCCTCATTAAAATAACTGTAGCTTGAATATGAACACCATTTGCATAAAACTATCTATTTTCATTATGTGTATGTTCAAAACTCAGTTTTATATATGTCTTGAGTTAAGTTTGTATTAGCTTTCTTCTGTAATTCCTTGATTTTCGTATAAAAACAACTTGACGAAAAATGATTAAAGGTGAGTAACTAATTTATTTTAAAGCTTCTTTTATCCATACCTTTAGCAAGGGTAGCACAAATCTACATAAAAGAGCTGGCATCATCTAATTGCATTAAACGTTTATCGAGGGACTATAAGTATGTAAATTTCATCAACAAATCCGCGGGATGACTCCCATCTGCATACGAAATTACCCCCAAGCTATTTTTAATTAAATCAATTAATTACAACCTACAAGTTTACTTTTAGAGAATGCTAAAACCGGAACATGCGTTTATTCAAATTTAATTAACACCAAGCTATGTAGATAAAACATTAATTTGTAAAATACATTTAAGAGGAGGTCGCATGCGTTTTTAGCGTTTACACCAATAATGGCATACGTAAGTTCATTTTATCCACTTCCGCTATCGTAAGTGTGTTATTTTGACGTTTTCAGAACGGTAAATTGATTTTACCAAGCAATTGTTGGTAACCATTCGTAAGGGCAAGTAAGTAGTTTACTTACTTCCATAGGCAAGTAAGTAAAACCATTTTCTAACACAACTTAAAAACAACTTCATTTTTTATATTTACAAATAAATTTTGAAATATGTAGTGTAGAAAACTCAATTGTTCTTGATGTTTCAAAGCTTCCGTTGTATTTTTACTGTCGTTTGAAACCATTGTTGATATTTCCGTTATCAGAGAATTGGATGACACATTAATAATAGTTGTGACACTTGAAATTTCTCACGTTGTGTCAATATTTTGTATTTTTAATAATAAATCATGTAATATCCTATCTGTTACGTCATTTCTTGTTAGAGATACTCTTTGCGATGGATTCCATTTCCAACCGCCATGTCTCTTTAGAGAAAGCACGTCAACACCGGTATTTGCCAATAATGTACTTGACGATCTTCTGAAAGTAAATATGGCCTGTATATCCTTGGCATTTGGAAGTACATAAAATGTTGCTACTCTGTAGGAAATTGCAGAGAATGTGGTTTTGCTAACAGGTTGATCAACACATTTGTCATTTTGATAGCGTTTGAATAAGCGTTGATGCGCACTTTTCATCAATGACCTTATGTGTAAATATTTCATAAAAATTGCCTTCATAAGAAGAAAATTAGTGACTTTCATTAGAAATATTCGTAGATATTCTCGCATGAACACTTGCGATTTCTTGGGTTTGTAACCATCATTCCTTCTTTTCAGAAATGCTTTAAGCTTTGGAAATTTTTAGATACCTACATTCTCTTCAATAAATACTACAGACTTCAATATGGAATATTTACACCATCAGCTTGCAGGACACATAAATACCTTAGTGTTATTTATAAGAAATGTCAGCATTACAGTTTCGGAAACATTCCTTGAAGCTTCGGTAAGCGGTTTCATAGAGATGTTTTTATTTCTGTGGTAACAAGGACGAACAGGCAGCAAATGCAATTTCTTCAATGTTCACTGTTACTTTTTTGTAGGCCCTAATGTTTTTAGTTTATTATATAGCGAGTGAAGAATAACGACAACGCCGCGCGTCGTATGAACAATCGGTACCATGACAACAAACAATTTTTAGGAGTCTTATGAAGAGGTAGAAAAGTCACTAGATTGATAAAGTACTGCAATTGTCCGCCATTTTAGTGCAAAATAGCAGACGGGATCAAACCTATTTGGTTTCTATGTTTTTGGTGTCATCCGCCATTTTTGGTGCAAAAATATGAAAAATATGTACAATGAATTGCGGTACTGTAATATATTTAGTGACTGTAGCAGAAAAATAGATGGCAATGCCATCTGTCAGCAATGAACTGACACGATGACAAAGCCACCTAGCTGCCTTAATGGGTACTACTTTCTAAAGGTTTTTTGCTGCAGGGCAAGAACTGACATACACCTTATTTTGCATATACTATCTATGTAACTTCCTAAAATTTTATATTAGACTGGAGTGGAGAGATGCTACAAGTCCTATTTAAACTTTCTAGGGTATAAATGTTTAGCTGGTAACCAGACAAACTTTAAAATCCCTCTGTTACCTATTCTGCGGTTTATTAATAGCTGTGTTATATTCTAATTAGCGCGCGAGTTTTGTGCTCAAATTGTTCCCGGCAATTGCAGTGAACGTTTCCCAGGCAAATTCTGTCTTCATCCCTTTTAGTCTGAAGCCTTGGGGAAAACGCCCCAGGTTTCGTGATATTGTTGCGTGATCTGAATTATGCTATACGAATCCAAGCCATGTGAAATGAAATTGTAACTATAGAGGGAAACTATTGCAATTCTGTTTTCACACGCCAGAACCTGTAAGCAGCTATGCAGTGAAATGTATTGCTTACTTCTCTCGATAGCATTTTTTGTCATCGACATTCAATTCTTTAATGTAGAGGCATTTTGAAATTATTGTGTAATCAAGTTAAGCGTGGTACTGATTTAGTAAATTTGGGGCTTCCGTTCTAACGAGCTTTAGAGCTGGTACTGTTTTGATGCTAAACGTTATAGGTAAACTACGCATAGACAACATGTAACCCAATGTGTATGATGTGTTGGTCAACGAGAGAATATTTTAATCATTCATTTACTCCTATTGATTTGGATGGGAATCCCATGTAATTGGAAATATGGTTAGTATTTATAATAGTTGACAAAAAATGAAAATCTTTTGTTACTAAATTCATCTTGACATCCAAAATTAATTGAAAGTCGCAAATATCTCCAAAAGTATTAGATGTATTTAATTGGATAACAAAAATCCCATCATTAATCCATCTATCATTAATAAAGTGACCTAAAAACATAATAATATACCTACATGMCCCATTAAAATAATAATAATAACAAAAACAACAACAATAATAACAATAACAATAATAATAAAGTTGGATGGCATCTAGCACCTCTGTATTCGTGAAAATACTTGCTGCGATGCGAGAGATGAGAGTTTGAAACAACTMGTTGTGCTATTTGCAAGAATCTTTTTACAGATTCTTCAAGATAACATGTTGCCCTTTTTCATAATAATGCTTTCTTCTGGATAACAAAATTAGCTCATTTTTTATAAAACATGGTGATTTCTGCTTACGATTCCACACGTTTAATTGGCGATTTCTGGAGCTAAACATTTATTTATTATCTAAACTTTATTTTGTTAAATATATGAATCAATCAATGATAATTGCAAATGAAATGATCAGCTATATGTATTTGAGCGTCTAGGTACAAATGAAACCATTTCGTTTTTTGCCGTTTGATTATTATTTCCGTTTATTTTCATGGGCAAACCAGCTTCCTGTTCAACACTTCTACAATGAATAAACTTAGTTCGTAATTACTTAACGTGCTATTCATTTTAGTACTTAGTTGAATAGAAACCGACATTTAAAAGGAATTGGCTATAAAATTAGGTAGACACTTTTTTTAGTCCTAAGCTTCTTTCTACAAATTTTGTATAAACTAATAAACAGGTAACATATTTTATAGTTTAATTCAACACCAGCAGCTACCTTCAATAATAATAAGGAAGAGGGATCGAGTAATAATAAATTTTGAAGGTCTAAACCCCCATTTTGAAAATACGTAGGAAAAAAGAGATCAACTTATTTTCAACAAACTAAATTTACATCAGGAAATGTTAAGATCACTTTAAACACGGAAATTTTCCCTTCCTTTATAGTTTAAAGTGACTCAATTTAATTGCATTGCTTTTTATGTGGGTGTTGCAGGTAAGTGAAATTTTGAAAATATTTCATTGGGTCTCTAATGCATTAAGAACTGAAACAAACTTAATCGGTCTTAAATTTCTTACCGCGTTTTTTAACTTCTTGACTTCTTTAGCATCGTATAAATTGAATTATCATTCTGAATTATTTTTATTATTTATAATTGATTACTACCTAACACTGAAAATTACGTATCCAAAACAGTGTGTACCGTCAAGGAACGTGCGGAATTTGCTAATTTATTTTATAAAAATAACGACAGGACTATAGTTGCTCCTCATAGCTTCAGTGCACTGCATCTGTTTGTCGTAAATAATTCTTGGAACTTGAGAAAAAATTTAGGGACACTGGATCGGTTCAGAACCGGAAACACGTCCGAGTTGTTGCTGAGAAAGCTATCGCTGTTGGCGTTTTGGGCCATGTTGCTCTCATGGACACAATCTGTTCGAAAAGTTTCAGCATTTTCACCAGTATTCACTGTTTTCTACAAACTTAAGTTTTGTCCTTTCAAAATTCACTTGACGCATAAATTAAATGAAGACGATTTTAACAAACGACTAGATTTCTGCAAAGACTTAACAGAACGTAAAGGGTGTAAACTTAAAAATGGCACTAACAAAATCGCGCGCGACGAGCAATAAAATTGGCATCCTGTGTCAAACTTGATATACCATTTTAAAGCCTCTTTCTTTCTCTTTCTAATTACATATTAATTTAATTTACGTAATCGTAAAATTAATTTTAGAAATGCCTTTCCAACAAGACCTCATTCTGTCTTGTGTGTACAAGTTTTTCTCCGACAACATGGAATCCAATAAATTCTTCACAGCAACGCATTTTATGAAGGAAGGATCCCCAAAACGACTATTTATCGCATTATAAGACGTTTTCAAAACAATTTTTCTGCTTCTCACAGATCGACCCCAAAAGTCTTCACACCACGTAAATTGGCCTCTCTTCGTCAAAAATTTGACCACAAGGAAGGAATTTCCCAACGACAAGCAGCAAAACAGTTCAAATGTAGTTCAATTAACAAGGCCTTGAAGAGGTTAGTAATCGACTGTGGCAAAAAGAAAACCATCCCCGATCGAAATGAAAGACAAAGAACCGAAGCGAAGACTTTGTGTGGTCGACTTAATCGGAAGTTTTCGAATCGATCTTGAATTTTTGATGATGAGTCGTATTTCACTCTCTCCAACTCTTTATTCCACGGCTATAAGAATTTTTATTCCTCAAACGTCTTGAATACACCTTAATACATCAAGTTTGTAAAGAAAAAGAAGTTCGAAAAGAAGGTTTTGGTGTGGCTCGCCATTGGTCCTAATGGAATCGAATTTCGCCATTACCAAAGCAGCTTATCTCGAGAAATGCATCAAAAAGAGGCTCATTCTATATATTCAAGCTAATTATGACGACAATTATGTGTTTTGGACGGATAAAGCTAGCTCACACTACGCCAACATCGTCGTCAATAATTTGCGAGATCAAAACATCGAATTCGTCCAAAAAGAAGATAACCCGGCAAATGTTCCGGAGGCGAGATCCATCCAGGACTTATGGTCAATTCTGAAAGACCGTGTTTATGTAAATACTTGGAGAGCCGAAAACACCCATGAACTCACCAATTGAATCAAGTTATGCCTTCGACAAATGGACAGAAATCTTGTACAGCGGCCCGCGGCGGACAAAAAAAAGGTGATCGATCAAATTCGAAGAAATGGTGTCATCGAGAATCAATAATCAATAAGCTATGTTTCTTATACAGTTTTGTTTTCTCTTTCAAATGATGTGTAACTTACCTATTGTCTGAAATAAAAAGTGTTCGAAAATGCCATTTTTTATCAGTGCCATTTATTAACAATAATCCCCATTTCCTTTACAATATTTGCTTTTCAGGAAATACCAAGAATTGGTTGTTGTACATTTTGGTATTATCACCGTACAAGGAGGTACTGCTTTGGAGTGAGACCATGCTGTAAGTCTCATGAGTAGATGAAAAATAGGATTGGTCCCAGGATTGATCCCTGGGACACGCCGCTCAAGATTGGGGAGAGCTGTGATCCTGCTTCTCCCACTTTAACACGTTTCCTTTATTATACTTGCTTCTCAGGTGGGTCGCAATTTTTCTTAAATGACCGTGTTTATCGCCATAACTACATATACTGGAGCGATGTCAATCCTCATTTGATGCGGGAAGTACACACTAGAAGAATGGTTGGGCTGGGAGTTTCTTCTTTGAGGAAAACTCAGCACCTTTATATGTTGGACACATTAATATTAGGGGGACCGGAAAGTAATGTCGTTTTCTTACGCTAAATACAAACACATACATTTTTAAGGAGTCTTTATTTTTAATCAATGATGTATTCCCCATCATTGTCAATAACCTTTTGCCATCTAGTGAGTAAATTTTCAATCCCTGATCGATAAAAATTAATTGGTTTTTCGGCAAAATACCTTGAGATGGCATTTTGGATATCATCCAAATCTGCAAATGTTTTGCCACTTAAAAAGTGCTGCAGCGCTCGGAATAAGTGGAAATCCGATGGTGCAACATCGGGCGAATATGGTGGATGAGGCAGCACCTCCCACCCCAATTCATTAATTTTTTCTAGGGTTTGCCTTGCATAGTGCGGTCTTGCATTGTCATCGTTGGAGAATGACGCCTTTTCGGTTGACAATCGCTGGCCACTTTTCAATTAAAGATTGATTGACTCGCTGCAATTGTTCGCTGTAGAGGTCTGCATTAACAGTTTGTCCAGGTTTCAGCAATTCAAAATGAACAATGCTGCGAATACTCCACCAAATACACAAACGTGCTTTTTTGTAAACCTGACTTAGCTGTACTTCGAGGGATTGCATTTGGAGAGAGCCACTGTCTTTTGCGTTTTGGGTTATCATACAAGACCCATTTCTCATCTCCTGTAATCAAAAACGCTTCTGTGTGGTGTCGTTGAAGCAATAAGTTGCATGTGATTGATCAGTTAGCCTTGTTCTGTTCAGACAGATTATGCGGGACCCAAACACCTGCTCTGCTTACTTTCCCAATCTGCTTTAAATGTTTTTGGATAGTCGACCAAGGTTGGTAAGACTGTTTGACAATTCCTCGATCGTCTGACACGGATTTGCTTCCACTTCCGCCCTTAGTACGTCGTTGACTAAGGTTGATGGTCTTCCTGATCGATATGAGTCGGAAAAACAAAATTACCCGATTTGAACTTGGAAAACCACCTTTGGCTTTTACGAATGTCCAATGCATTTGGATAAACATTGTTTTTGGTAGCAACTTTTGCGTTACTTCCCTTGCGAAACTCAAAGAGCATGCAATGCCGAATGTGTTCCTCTTTTGGTATTTGGCTGTTCATTTTACCCATACTTACAAAAACAAATTATAATTTAATTGTCTATAAGTAAAGAAGTCACTATAACCTCACAATGTCTTTAGGACGCCTATGAACCAAACAATGAGCTGACAAATGACACTTAAGTATTGACATGCGCAGAAGCGACATTACTTTCCGGTCCCCCTCAGTATATTATTATATCATTAACATCGTGGAACAAGGTAACGAGCTTAATGAAAATGAACTAATAACTTTAATTGACTTGTTTGAACTAGTACTTCAGTTGCACGGAGCACCTCCTTATTATGCTGTTTTTGTCAGACAATTCCTTGATATTGGACTAGATGAGAGGATCTATTGAATGGCCAGATAAGTCTCCAAATTTTGCACCCCTAAGCTTTTTTTCCTTTGAGAGACTTGACGTCGAAAGTTTTTGAAGCATAACTAGCGTCCTTTAGGGAATTATGCCAAACAATTGCTTGAGTGTCAGCAGTTAACTAGAGATGTTCAGAAATATCTGTTTTTTATGTGTTTATGTTTTTTTTCATTATATATTATGGTGGGAACTGCCAGGGAGAGAGGACTATTCAATCTTCTTCTCCTTTACTTGAATTTGTCCTCCACAGGAAACATTGAGTGTGGCAGGTTTTCATTGAAACATTTGGTATGAATACTACACAATACTTAATAGGCACGATATAAAATTTGTTAGAAAGATATTTGTAATAATTTAACAAAGTTTTCACAATAATTTAGTAGCTCAGAACGTTAGTTATTATAGTGAAGCGAGGTGCCATTAGTAGTGCGAATAAAATGATTTCAAAAGTTATACTGTCGTTACAAAAGAAACTTTTGCCAGCAGAATTATTTACCCGCTCTATTCGTAGGGTGGATCAATGGAACATTATATTGAAATCCAATCATTATTACGACTGTTTAATAGAATTAATAATTCATCTACAAATGTTCGCTGCCACAATTCTTGATAGCTAACATTCTGCCATATTCGTCATGAAGCTATAAATTATTAAAAGATTTGAAGCGACATGATATTGACATACATATATGTAGGATGGGATCGTTTAGTTTTTCATAACGTCGTCACAAGCTAAATTGATTTTGATTACTTACCAAGGGCGATTCAATTAGGGTTTTGCAGAACTACAGCGCGTCGCCGTGCTTCGACATCGCTTTATGGTAGTTTTTGATTATTGACTAGTGTTTAGCTCATCGGGGCTCTATTTTAGTATTCGCTGGAGGGCTTTGGCCTGGTTTATCGCACGCCCTTTCATACCATTCCAAAAAGTGTTTTAATTTTAATCATCAACCTTCTATTTTTTAATATAGAGAAATTTCTATGCAATCAAATGTAAGAGTGGGATTTAATAATTTAGGATTGCTATTTCTTGACAACCTAGATTTAGACGTAATATTGTTTTAGTGCTGAACGTCATGTTTGTGCTGTGGTCACAATTTAATCTGTGGTAGTCAAAAAAAAAACGTCTTGTTCATTGACAGCGTGTTAGATTACCTAATTTGGTTAAAACCCTTTTACTTTTTGAGCTAAATATCTATCTATAATTATATTATTTGAGTTAATATCATTTCAAAGTTTTATACGTAATTTATTGCATAATTCAATGTTCTAAATAATTAGATTTGAAGCTATATTTCCAAAATGATGGAGCTTAAGGGAATTGCATCATGCAACATGACTAGTGTTTGCAATAGTCGACCAAAAAGAAAATACAAATTGTTTATTACTAAAATGGTCTGGAAATCCAAAAATAATAGAAAATTGCATGTACACATTTTCCAAAGGATTAGATATAGACACAGTGTATAAGTTATGTACGTTTCAAGATATTGAAACCCAACTGTACGTATTTATTATTTTTGTTTGCCGTGTTTCCCAGGAAAACCAGCTTACTGCTCTATACTTTTCCACGGACCGAATAAACTTCGTTCGTAATAACTTAATGTACTATTAATCTTACTAAGAAAAGTAGTTGAGTAGAACTGGACATTTTTCAAGAAATTTTTTATAAAATTAGTGAGATGCTTATTTTTAAGCCTTTCTCAAAAATTCATGAAAACGAGCTACTCTCAACATTGCTGTCAGATACAAATTGCAGTAAAACCTCGAAACTGATCGATTTTATTTCGTAGCACCTACATCGTGTGATCTAACATTCGAAGTAGCCGAAACAACCCTCTATCCTTAGCAGCTTCCACCCTTAATTTTCGAAGAGGGAAAAGGTGTCGAGTAAAGGTCTCAAAACCTTTTGAAAATAAAGGCAGAAATTTTTTATTAGAAAATGTTAAAAACACAACACAGAGGATTTTCAGGAACGTGCAAGTTTATTTTACAAAAATAACGTCTGTATTAGTTTTTTGCTGGCCATCATAAATGAGTTCAGAATAGGAAACATAAGTATGTCCGAGTTGTTGCTGATGAAGCTACAGATATTTCCGTTATGGGCCACGTTGTTCTCATAAAAAATACGCAATCGTTCGAAAGATATCCCAAATTTCTGGATTAAGGATATTATTATTAGTCTTCAGGTCTCAGTATGCTTTAGATTTAAGTTTCATCCTATTTAAATTCACTTGACGCCTGAATTAAATGAAGACGATTTTGACAGGCTTTTACTTGTTTTTCAGGCAAGTCTATATTTTTCTGAAATTACCAGCTTAATCACCATGACCGCAGATACTGGAGCGATGTTAATCCTCACTTCATGCGGGAAGTACACACTCAGGGGAAAAAAACTTAATGCTTGAGCTAGACTTTTTGGGTGATCATACCGTAGATGCTTTCTTTCTTTTTCTAGATGCTAGACATATTAATACACATGTTTCTTCATATCAATACATCATGGAACAAGATAAGGAGTTGAAGAAAGTGAAGTACTTCTTCAGCAGCAAGGAGCATCTCCTTATTTACTGCTCTTGTTAGGCAAACGGCATTATATACTCAGTAAGACCTTACACCTGTAGATATATTCCTCTGGGGGAGGTAGAAATCAAGGGACCAGTTGACCCCAACAATTTTCAGAAATTTCAGGCAAACGGTTGTATGGAGATTGACTTTTGAAACAAAAATTTGACCTTTTTCTACGTATTTTCAGAAAGGGCTTTGAAAGACCTTCAAAATAAAGTATTAGCCGACCCCCTCTAATTTAAGAATTAAGGATAGGAGCTGCCAGGGTAGAGAGTTGTTTTAATAACTTTAAATGTTAGATAACAAGATGTTTTCCAAAGCAAAATCAAACTGTTTTAGTACTTTACGCGAAGTGACTAGTTTTCATACACACAGTACTCAATACCGTATAAAATCTGTTCGTATAATATATATAATTTAACAAAATCTCACAAGTAATTTATAGCTTATAACGTTAGCTATTATAGTGAGGTGAGGAGCTATTAGTAATGTGATCAAAATAACTCCAAAGGTTGTACTGGCGTTACAAAAGAAAACTTTTGCTAGCAGAATTATTTACCCGTTCTATTCATAGGGTGGATCAATGGAGCATTATATTGGAGTTCAATCATTATTACGACTATTTAATAAAATTAATAATTCATCTACAAATAATCGTTTTCAGAATTCTTGATACGCGGGTAACATTTTGCCATATTTGTCACATCATAAGCTTATAAAATAGTAAAAGATTTGAAGCAACATGATATTGATATGCATACGAGCTCAGTCGCGTATGAATCGTCCCAAGCGTAAAGTCACATATGAAACTGTACTTTAGGCAAATATTTTATTTTAAAGAAACAAACTAAAAAGTTTTGGTTAATTATATTTAGTACTGCAGAGTATTAGCAACAAATTAACAATAGTACTGCATAAGTGCCGTTTACATTTAGAAAAAAGCACAAAACAAAACTATGTTTGGCGCATTAGAATTGGCCCAAAATTGTAATAGGCTGTGTTTACCCTAAAATAACGTTTGCGTTGAAACAAAACAAAGTTGCATTGGCGTAACTTTGTCAACATTGTATCTGTCAGACGTAAAATTTCGTGAAAATGATTCGTGGGAAAACACTTCTTGAAGATTTCGGAAAATCCATAATTTGTGTTTATAAGGATGGTGTTTCAGGGTGTAACATTGCCAAAAATTAGAAAATTTCCCGGTATACAGTGCGTAATATCATTAGGTTCTTTTTAAAAGGAGGGTAATGTATTAACTAAAGGTGAAATCTGGTAGAATTTCAAAAATAAGAAAGCGGGATGAACGTGTTCTTCGAATGCTAATCAAACAAGATTGCCGCATATCTTCAAGAGAACTAGTGTCGAGGTGGGGAAATGAGATACAGATGCGTATATAAAGATACTTGCTTGAGGCATCTTAAAAAAATAGGATATGGCTTTTGTAAAGAAAATCGGTCACCTATTTTATTGAATGTACTTTAGGCAAAAGTGAAACCTTTGTTAACACAAAACAAAAGAAAGCCAGACTCTTATGGGCAAATGAACGAAAAAACTGGGCACAAAGGCAATCGGATTATATAATCTGGAGCGATGAATCCAGATTTGAAGTCTTTGTTGTAGACTCTAAAAAAAGAGTTAGGTATTCGAAGAATATCACTTTATTTAGCGAGGAAAGTCAAATTTCCGACATCCATCAAGGTTTGGGGGTAGGGCGCCTTCTAGTGAACTGTAAATGCCCAAAAGTACAAAACAATTTTGGAAGAACAATTATTGCCATCTATTGAAAAGTTGCAGTTCCCAGGAGAGTACTGTTTACAATAAAACGACGCCTCCTGTTACACAGCAAAAACTATTACAAACATAGTTTCAGGAAAATCACATTCCCGTGATAAAATGGCAATCAACCAGTCTAGATTTGTCTCCAGTTGAGTGAAATATTGCGAACTACCCCAGTTTACATAAATAATGAGTTAAAAATTGAAGTTTTAAGCCAGAATACTGCAGTACAAACCATGCCACGACAAATTAGGAAAGTTTTAAAGCGAAAGGGAGTTTGCACCTAATGGTAAATATTAGAAACTTAATAGGCCAATTCTAATGCGCCAAACTTTTCGTTTTTGTGCTTGCGTTGTCAAATTAAGTATTTTTGTTATTTAGTTGTTAAGTTGTTAATATTGCCAAATATCCAATATAGTTTATCAAAATTGTGTCCAAAGTACGATTCTGTATTTCACTTACGCTTGGGCCAACTCATATGCGACTGGATTCGTATATGTGCGATGGTGTCGGGTAGGTATTCTTCCTTCGTCACGAACTAAATTGATTCTGAAAACACGTGTCTTTAATGGAGAAGTTGTAGCCCTCGCTTGGGTTGCATTACATATTCATCATCAATAACAAATTAATCATTAAGTTATGTAATGTGACCCTCTTGGCGAGAGACACGATGTTTATCGATTAGAGCTTTTGGTTGTGGGTTAGGTCGCGATTTCGTGTATATTGGAAAAACTGCCAACGAAAATGTTTTGATCGGGAGGTTACTTACCAAGGGCGTTTCAGAAATTAGGATTGTGCAGAACTACAGCGTGTCGCGGTGCTTCGACATCGGTTTACGGTAGTTTTTGATTGTTCACTGGTGTTTTGGCAATTGGGGTCGTTCAGCACAAAATTTATGTACGTAGGTCAACGGGGCCCTTTCGTGACGATCCTCCGGAGAGCTTAGGTACGCCTGGGCCCTTCGCACGCACTTCCATACCATTCCGAGCCCTCGGTTTGGGTGTCCGTCGCTCTGTGCAGAACGAAATCGTTCCGTTCGGGGGAACTCGCGTGCATAAAATCCAAACAAGCAACAGTGAACGGGAAAGTTGTGTATGGACGGCCGGGAATTTCAGGGTTGACGCGACGCCTGGACGACGTGTGCGCCGGGCCAAGCTCCGGAGCGAGTCGATCGACCGGCGTTGCCAAATATTTTCCGGAATGGGTATCGGTGGATATTGGCAAAAAAGGAGCACGCCGACGGGCCGTGGTGTTTTTGTGGCGGGATCGCGTGAGGAAGCATGTTTTCTGGATCCCTGGGGCTTACGACTGACGTGTTCAAGCTCAAAGGTCGCCAATCGGAACGCCATGGGATTGTTTTGTTATTTGTGTATCGAATGTGTTTTATAGTTTTGGTTTCAGGAATGGCTCCCGAAGTGGATGAGTTTAGCAATACTTATTTAAGCTTATTTCAAGGATAGCATTTACTTTATATAAAAAAACCGCTGAAAATTGAATCAATACTTCCACATCCAATTGTCAAAATGACATTATCGTTTTTATTTCTTATACTATACGATTAGTAATCTGGTTTTGAACATTTTTTCTTTCTACACATTTTTTCTAAGACAAATGGTCCTCGTGATATTAGCAATAATACATAAATTTTTAAAATCTGTTTTCTCCAAATAACTCGAAAAGTATTAACTTAACAAAAAAATTACAAGAGTGCTTTCCGATCAGAAATTTTATTTCCTATATAATACCAAAATTTAAAAAAATCGTACCAGCAGGTTTTTTGGAAATATATCGAAAATCAAAATTTTGGATAAATTTTTTAAGGCACTTTTTGTAAGAAATTGTATTTCCTATCTGATAGTATTTTCATTTTTTGAATATATTAAATATATTCGGAGATATTTAGGAAAAACCGTTTTCTTTAAGTGACGCTTCTTTGCTAACATCTTCTAAACAGTTTGCTGCACCGAAAATTTATAACAACGAATAATACTCGCAGTTATACTACTAATCACATACTAAAACAAAAAAAAATAAAAATTAGCAAAAAGGGTAGTTACTCCCCAATTTCGCCCCCTTCCCAATACCCTACTTACCCCACAAACAATAGGTCGCTTTGGGTAGTTGAGATTTATACGTTTGCCAAATTTCAAGTTCATATATTGTCTTTCGAAAGTAATCGTGTCCACAAACAAAACTACAGATACAGACAAGAAATTAGTTTTTGCTCAATTTTTGTTTTTTGCGTTTTCGACCATTTTAAAGCGAATGAGCAAATAAAAAATTTTGAAAATGTTTTTAGCGATACAATACTTTCCATCCGTTGGATGTGGAAGTAATAGGAATGGTAACATTCTTTAGACTTTATCAAGTATAGTCATTACCAAAATTTAACATTTAACTTGATAATGTGATACATTTTTAACAAATTTGACCTCAAACGGTGAAACGCAACAGCAATGCAGCTGAGGGGGTAACCACTGGCAGAAATAGTGTTCCATTTAATTGAATTTCATCGCATTTCGCCAAAATTACAAAGATGGCATCTGATTTCATCGATTTTCAAGTGATTTCAAGTTGATTTTTTAGGGATTTCAAAACAAACAACTTATTTAATGTATTCTTGTTAAATAAACCTCACCAAGTTTAGTCCACAATATTTATTGGGTAGCAGGCAAAGTGCTTTCGGCTAATAAGCCATGTTCAGTAACAAATTCCAAAAGAGAATATTATGAGGTTAAATTATTAATAACATGAATCTAAACAAGCAATCTTGACTCAAAAGGGACAGCAACTTTCAAACCAGCAACATAAAAATTAGCGTTCAAATAAAAAAAAACCGCTGCAAATTGAATTAATACTTCTACATCCAATTGTCAAAATAACATTTACATTTTTATTTCTTATACTATACGATTAGTAATCAGGTTTTGAGCATTTTTTTCTCTCTACACAGACAAACAGTCCTCGCGATATTAGCAAAAATACATAAATTTTTAAAATCGTTATTTTTTAAATAACTCAAAAATCATTAACTTGACAAAAAATTACAAGAGTGCTTTCCTATATAATACCAAAATTTAAAAAAAATCGTGCGAACAAGGACCAAAATACGTTTTTTGGAAATATTTCGAAAATGTCAAAATTTTGGATAAATTTTCTAAGACACTTTTTGTGACAAATTTTATTTCCTATCTGGTGGTATTTTCATTTTTTGAATATATTAAATATATTCGGAGATATTTATACGTTTGCCAAATTTCAAGTTTATATATTAAGTCTTTCGAAAGTTATCGTGTCCACAAACAAAACCACAGGCACATAGACACACAGACAAGAAATTTGTTTTTGCTCAAATTTTGTTTTTTTTTGTGTTTTCGACTATTTTAAAGCGAATGAGCAAATAAAAATTTTTGAATTTTTTTTTCCGATACTATACTTCCCAACCTTTGGATGTGGAAGTAATTTAGAATGGGACAACTGAAATTGCAAGAATCATTTAGAATTGTCCAATTTTGATCATATAAAATTTTGCCACATTTGCATTAATTTAAAAAAAATGTCGAATTTTTTAAATAAGGATTGTTACTGAATAACCGTAACACGAACAGCTTTGATAGCAGTTAAAATTTTATTGAAACAATTATTGTCATTGTTTCCATGACATATATCAATCCAGATTTACCTTATTTTAACATGAAATTGGTACAAGTTCTGAAAAAACTGCTTATAACTTTTGAACAGCCGTCAAGAGGTATAGGGAAACTAATACTTAGGTATAGAGAATTAAATTAAATTTCTGTTTGTAATGAGATAAGTTCAAAATGCATGTCTATGCTGTGCTGTCTGCACTGCAACCAACTGCAGATAGATCTATTTCGCTATCATTATAGCTTTTCAGTGCAATTCAAAGTTGACTAAGTTTAACGAGCAATTATGAAAACCTTGTAAATCTTTAAGAAATGCAAAGCTGCTGATAAATTGTACGTTTATAGCTCTTTTCGAAAGCCAAATATTAATTTTTGTGTTTGCTGAATTTGAACTTACTGAACTAAGTCTACGATATCTCTGGAACAGTTCATTTTAGATATAAATGATCTTAAACAAACTTACCCTAAGTTAATTATAAAGTCCAAAAATATGGAAAAATACATGTCGTTCCATTTAAAATAAAAACATTACCAGCTGTTTTCGATATAATCAGGAGTTGTAGTAATTTGAGAATATTTTAGTTTGAATTAGTTATAGTATGCCAACTTTTAATACCTTCCATTTTTTATATTTCCAGATACCTCAAACTAAAGGTTTTCGTATAACATGCACATTGGCCAGATTTTTCTTGTTTTTTTGCAATGCTCGCCAAAGCTATTTAAGTAACGATTTTGTATTTCTTTTTATTAAAGTGTATTTTAGAGTAGAAAATAGCAAATTGAGAAGGAGAAGTGACAAAAGCTATATCAGAAGCTCGCAAAGGACTAATTCAGTCACTGTGTTATTGAAAATGAGTTTTGAACTGGAAACCAGGCAAGTCAATCGCGGACTTGAAGTTTCGTGATAGTGGTTTTTGCGAAAACGATCACCATGCACGCAAGGTTCCGTTGGTATTTGTCGTGCATGGTACCTTGCTGTTGCATTTGCTATAAATACTACAATGGATTTTCTTACCTGCCACTTTTGATAACAATCCAGTTAAAATGCAAATTTATTTTCCGACTCATGGGATATTAGAAGTTTACAAACAGGCGCACGTTGCGTTGTGCTTGATTCTGAAAAGTAGATATCAATTTATCATTTTCCTTATTGAAAGTAATTTTTTTGAACTTTTAGTTTTTTAAGGACGCTTAATTGTCAGCTTACAATTCGTTGACCTATTTAGGTATGTATACGTACTTGTATGTTTAGAAGATAAGCATTATTTTACAATGAGATAACATAAAGGGAGTCCCAAAAGTAAGTGACATCTTAAATCTTTAATAGAACACACTTTTTTTCATAACTTCTAAAATTTTTATTGATTTAGAAATCAGACACATGGGAGTTATGTGTGGTATAAAATATTTGACAGATGTCCACCCCTATAAGCTTTGGAGCACATATTTACTATTTTAATGAAATTTTCAATAACATATTTTCATAATTGCGGGGAAATATGCGCAATGTTGTGACGAATTTCGACTTCAAAATCTTCAATTCTTTCAGGTTTATTGATATACACTCTAGCCTTAAGAAAGCCCACAAAAAGAAGCCTAACGGTGTCAAGTCACATGATCGTGGTGGGCATAATAACACTACCATTAAATGTTTATTGCAATAACTGCATGGTTCCGTTGGTAGTATGACATGTTGCACCGTCTTGTTGAAACCACATGTGATTTACATTCATATCAATAATTATAGAAAATAAAAAGTTTGAAATCATCTCACGATATCGAATTCCGTTTACAGTAACAGCATTTCCATTTTCACCTTCAAAAAAGTAAGGTCCTAACAATTTATCAGTATCAAACGCATCAAATTGTGATCCGTTGACGATGCATAGGAAGTTCTTCAATCATTTTTGGATTGTCGCATCCCTAAATCCGACAGTTTTGTTTATTCACATAGCCGGTAAAATGAAAATGTGCTTGGTCACTAAAGATGATTTTGTTCGAAAACTCACCATCAACTTTCTGTCTTTCCAGAACGCAGTTTGCAAACGCTCGACGACTTGCATGATCTTATGGCTTCAATTCTTGCGTTAATTAAACTTTGTATGCAAACAATCTCAAATCTTTTGCCAAAATTTGCTGAAGAGAGCTTCTGGAAATGCCTAATTACTGGTTGCGCCGACTAATTGATGTTGAAGGATTTTCTTCAACGTTTTCACTCACACTGACTATGTCTTCATTTGAGCGAGCTGTATGAATGACTTCTTTCCTTTTCTATAACTGTACCGATTTTTATTAAATTCACCATAACTAGGAGCATTAGATGGCCGAACACAGTACGGCTTCTTTGAACTGTTTTCGCAAAAAGTTTACCATTTTTGAAGTGAATTTTCACAATCTCTACCCGTTGTTTGATCGTGTACTTTTCCATAACTTCACATCAATGTTTATGTATGACAGCATATAAATATCTCTATTCTAGTTTTACCGTGAAAACAAATGGCGGGAAATTTAAAATGTTAGTTACTTTTGGGACACCCGTTACATATCTACAGGAAATATATTGCGGAAAGTTAAACATAAGTGAGATTATCGAGATGCAAATAAAAAAAAAATTGGCGTTCTTTTTAGCACACAATTACTGTGTGTTGGATAGTACAATATAGCAGGAACCAAGAAATCAATCTTATTCAATTAATTTAGCAACAGTTTTAAGAAAATTTGTATTTTTGATTGTAAAAGAGGTTGGAGAGGTATGATCGAATTCTTCAAGAGCACAAATTTTTTCCAACAGGAAAGTAAGAAGTGTTAATAAACGAATTTAAGACGCTTTATAAACATAAGAGCAGAACATTCTAATTATGATCCATCCAACGAAAATAATATAACATTAAGTGTACACCAGGCGTTTCAATGAAGAGCTCAGTTTTGTTTCGGAGGGAGACATCTTGCGATGTAACATTCAAAGTTGTAAGGAGATTTATTATTTTTGTTTTTAAATATAGTTTTTTTAAACTTACAAATGCTATAATTAAAAATATGTTAATGTTTGCAATTATGTATTGTTTATATTTGTTATTACGTTATAACCCGAAAACAAATGAAAATCGGAGTAGAGAATATGTGTTGTTTTTATATTATTTTCATGTAATATTATGAAAGATAATAATTATCGTGTGAATTCATTTATAAATGAACATATGTGATATTTTATTGGGTTTGCAGGCATATTATGTAATGAATAACCGAGTTTGAACTCGTGACCTTTTGAACACTAGTCAAACGCTCTAACCACTGAGCTATCAAGGCCCTATTCATATCAAAGTTACTACGTAACGCTGCTGAACCCCATCCAACGCAGCGAATTACGCTCTGAAGCTCGAAAATACTGAGCGACGAGCGATTCAGCTGCAAATGCGTTGGATGGCGTTCAGCAGCGTTACGTAGTAACTTTGATGGATATATGCCGCTTTGACCTCGAATAAATAGGGCACTGATAGCTCAGTGGTTAGAGAGTTTGACTAGTGTTCAAAAGGTCCCGAGTTCAAATCTCGGTCAAAGCTGGTAATACTTTTTCATTACATAATATGCCTACAAACCCAATAAAATATCACGTATGCTTATTTTCATGTATATATTACAAACCAGGAGTTTGGTCCGTTCCTTCCGACTCAGCCTGTAAATTTACTGGTTTTTATGGAATAATAGTTCCTAGCTTATTAACCGCTTTATTTGCTATAGTGAAAAACCTTTTGCCGCAATGCTCTGGTGAAAACAAATAATGTAAACAAAAAAAAATGAACAAAATACCTAATAACTAATTGAATTACGCAAAGGTAGTTTGTTTATTATATGACGTGTCCCAATTTATGTGATAAAAAAACATTAGCTCGACTCTTTAATTATTAGGGTTTATCTCAGTATACAAATCCCGTTTATTAATGCTTAAAATTTCATGTAATGGTTAATAAAACACACATCAATATTAGCGCAAAGATTGGTTTAAGCGGTACGGAACTACTATCCTCTTCATCATTTTCACCACCTTCACCTTCACCGCCACCGCCACCGCCGCCGCCGCCGCCGCCGCCGCCACCGCCGCCTTCGCCTCCGCCCCCACCATTATTATCGTCGTCGTTTTCATCCTGTTCATACTCGGAATACCAAATGACAAAAGTTCTCAACTGCATTGGCTTCAAAGTTATGTTTATGTCTCGTGTTCCTTGAGGTAGATTATTTGCTACTTCTTTGTGTGATTTGGCGGTACTGCTTGTCAAATTCCAAGAAAACCTCTCAGGTGCTTCATCTAGCCATGTATTCGCTCCTAATGTTGTCTCTTTGATGGCAGTTATATTAAAGAGAGTAAAAAGATTCTGCAATGAAAATTAAAGGCATTAATCTGACTAACGAGTATGGCAATATGACAACGTATCATTGCAATAACAACTTAATTGATATGTTTTCTAAACAAGGTGAAATATATTACAAGTTCAAGTAACTGAGCTTTGATTTAAAAAATAGAAGATTTGTTTAATTTTGTTCAAATAATCGTAGTAGTCTTGAGACAAGTGGTACGAAATGATGGTTTACTTTAGATATTTTCAAAGTAGCGTTGTTAAAATTTTGATCCACCATTCAGTAAAAGAACAGGACAAAATTCTGCACATTTGAGCTGAGTATAGTTTGAGTGCTCTTTGAAAATGACCGTTATATGGTCGAAACGATCGTCAAGTCTCTCTGATAAAACTCGTTATACAAAGCACATCCAAACAATCAGTTTGTTTCCAAGCTACCTAACAAATTAGAGGTTACGGTTAAGCTGATTATGATTTTTACTTGAAGCATCTATAAATATTTGTATACTCATCAGTAAAGCTAACAAGCATTATATCAAATCCCATTAACAGTTTGCTTTTCTGAACTATGTTTCAAGTAAAAGTTGTAGAATATCTACTTTGGTATAGTCTAATTAGAATTTTAATTACTATAGAGTATCCAGTTTTTCTTGAACAGAGACAAACTATAATTTTTAACATTATGTTGATGATTTCTTTTGTCGGAACAATATGTAGCAGACCCCGCTTATCGAGTATCGTCCTATCCTATTCAAAACAAAAAAAACATCTATCTTTCTGTTCAAAGAATGGGGGCGTCATTAAAAATAATACCGATAATGTCATATCTCAAAAATGCTGAATGTGTCAGTTAAGAGAAGATAGGATAAAAATCTCCTCAAAAATAAAAATCGACATGTCTAAGCATCTTTTCAGATCTCATTAGTATTTTTGTAATTGTTTCCATATTTTAGATACACACTGTAAATACAATTTTTTGCTTTGGTGCTGGTTTATATTCGTAGAACTCTCGCTATAGCGGAATTCTGTGAGAAATCATCAGGAAAAAAGAGGCGTATTGCACTCTCAACAACAAACGATACTATTACAGAAATTAAACGTTTTAAATATTGTCTCGCTAACATAACATTCACATTTTTTGGCATTGCCAAAAGATCTTTCACTAAACACTACGATAGCGTCTAACAACTTACGCTTATATCGACGGTAACATCGGCAGACAGATCGCTATCCTCATCAAGTTCATAAATGTGCTCAAGCCTTAAGAGAAGAGTGCCGTCACTCCATGGCTCCAACGTAAAGATTTGAACGTTTTCTGGAAGAGCTTTCTGAAGGCCTGCAAACTATTTAAAAACATTATATATTACACATTCTTTGTATAATCACATATCATTACAGTAAAGTTAAGATTATCCCGAAGGTTATTCAAACTCAGCTTATCGTCTGCAGCACTTCCAACTAGCACAACAGGTGTAAAAACTTTTTCTAACGATAAACGCTTAACTTGTCTTGCAAATGAATCTGTAACATACATAAATACATAAATCACGATATACCATATTAAATTTTTTGCAAATTACCTTCACCTTGATTTTCCAAACTACCAAAAACTAAAATGTGCTGACCCCTGGCAACTACACCCTGACCAAATTCTGTTTCATTCAGTGCTTCTCCCACTCCAAGTGCATCGTCGTTTAAAAGTCTTCTGTGTACCTATTAAACGAAAAACTTAAAAAATGAAACTGCGATTTAAAGCGCTTTCGAGAAAACCAACCATCAGCTCTACTTGACCATCCTGCAAGCTCGATCCACCTTGTGCCCTATCATTAATTACGGCGAGTCCTATTTTCTTCTGTTCGTCTTTCAATAGTATCCTCGAAGTAATGGGATAATAATTGCCAGAAACAGGTTCATCGTCAGTATATTCATAAGTTTCTCTGAAATTACGGACCCTTTTGATCATTTCCCGACCATTGGAATCAGTGTAGAATGTTCCATTTGTTGCTAATTCGGTGGTAAATCTTGTTACTACTTCCACTCCCAGATCATTTCTAAAATTTAATTAAAACATTTCAGTATTTATCACTTGTGAAATAATCACTTGGCTGTAGTACAAAACAAAACAGAAACAGTGGAAGAGGGTCTAGATTCCAGAACACTTATGGCTGCTGCAAAATCTTATAAAAATGATAATTAAGATATTCCGTGCTAGTACATTTTGTTCGTTTTCTTCTAAAGTTATCAATTTCTAGTTTAGTAGAACATATCTTTAATAGCTCAGAAATGGAAATTGTTACGGATAATTCCACATCAATCTGTGGTCTCTACAAACTAAATGCACTTGCATGGCAAGCAGAATGGAAAAAGGCCATATACTAAATAAATGATCCTTCAATATAAGGTGATTCCGGACCTTTTGGGCCAAGCATAAACAAAGCATATACCAAGATACATTAACTTTGTATGAGCCTTAAAATTAATAAAGTTCAGGCAAAACTAACACCATTTTTAATTTCAAGACATTATGCTGGTGAGTATGACTGAAGATATATAGAAGATATACTGAAGAACGATATATAACGAGTGCTCATTGAAAAAATCACCAAGTTGCTTATAAATTTGACATTTTAACATATGTTGGTTCGCAATAGTTAAATAGTACATCTGGGATAAGAGAATTATTTACAAACGAATGGGAAATTTGCATAAGTTATCACACGTGGCCGCCAAGACGAAAACAAAAAAAGGAGAGAAGCGAAAATGAAACTTAGGCTTCTGATAATAGATTGAAAACTGCAACCACTGAGCCAGCACAGTAATACGACCGCAGTTTGACATGAATACATACACCCATTTTTGGTTTGTTTTTATTTACTTCTATTATAATTAATACGTGCTGCGAAAATATTGTAACGACTACGGCCTCGAAAACTGAGGATTTCTGATTTAACCCCTTTTATTTAAAACACTTGTACCAAATACACTAAGCCTAAACGTAACTAGTTAAAAAGACTACTGTTTTAACACTAAAAACATCTAGTACACTAAGCCTTCCGCTCGCTTAATAACCGCTATTCAAATTCAGAACTGCCCGCGCTCTCTCCGACGGGCTATTTATACCCCCAACGAAAATTGCACAAGCGACACCTTCCAGACGCTACCGAAACTTTGTGAAGTTTCCATTGATTAAATATTCTCTGGAGAGTCTCGATACTACTATAAACTATACCCCATCTACCCGCCTGCAACTGCGGCCCACAGATGGCGCTAATTCAGCAACAATACAATATAAATAACAATATAAGTGACGCCAAAAGTCTTAGTCTTAGTGAAACTAACTTTAATTGTCGGACTTGCTGAGGCTTGCAGACGAGAAGAACTAACAAAATCTATAAGAAACGTAAATGACTGAGATCTTCGTCCAATTAACGTGCATCAAATAACCTGTTGGCATCAATGTGTTTTGTTCTGTGCCAAAACAGATTCCTTTATTTCTTAACTTGAATACATTAAAAATTAATTCAGACAAAAAATAAACAAAAAAATGTCTCAAACATTTGAGGTAGACAAAAAAAATTCAAGAGAAAATCGTGCAACACACGAACCGTAACAAAGGCAACAAAAATTTTTGTTGAAATTTTTTGTAGGTGGACCAACCTAAGGGTGTGTGGATTCTTTTGCCGTGTGTTGCAGTTAAAAACTAAGGAAAATCGCTTAAAATTAAATATACGATTATTATAATGAACATTCTCATTGGAAAATAAATCAGAACTAATAAAAGCAGTATTCAAATTAATTTTTTAGGGTCGTTACGATTTGCTTACCAAATCTGCATTCACGCATTAATTCATATATGAAAATTATATTTTTAATTCACCCTCGCATTACGCTTGGGAAAATTAATGCTACGTTGATGGAATGCACTCAAAAGAATTTCCGGAAAGCTTTAATGCTTTTATGGACTAAGTGAAAATATTGAAATGAGTGTATAAAATATAAATATAATATAATAAATATAATAATAAATATAAAATATAATAACCAAAAGTTCACTGTCAGCCTAACTATTGTGGCTCAATAAGCACGAGTTTATTTAAGGGATTGTATAAATTGCGTCATTAATGTTTATAACAAATAAATTATTTGTAGTTATTATTGGCCTTGTTGCAGTTGTAGTGTTTAATAAATTTTGATATAAGTGAAAATCCGCTGAAAATCTGGTGAGAAAAATATCCTCCGGCCAAACCACACATCCCCAGAAGTAACTTATTTCACTGAAAAAAGTTACCGAATTACAGATTTAGGCTTACATTAGAAGAGAAACCACACTTTGCTCTTATTTTATCTACATCTTCTTTTGAAAAAAATTCAAGGTATTTTTTAGTATTAGGTATATAAATATATGCAAATGCTAAAACTTTATTTTTAATTAATGTCATATTTTCAAATTGTCAAAATAATATAATAAAGATTAAAAAAGACCGAAAAAGAGGTCGAAACGTCTCAAAATAAACATTTTCATTAATTAATTAATCCAGGAACCAGTACCAACAAAAATAAAAAGCCCTAGCAGATTGCAGAAGAGTTCCACAAATTATACCAAACTATAGCTAGAACGTAAGCTTACGCGGCCAGAGTTAGATTGAAATCCTGGAATAAGGTCGATGTTTCGCCCTCTCTTTTAAGAGGCATCATCAGAACAGGAATATGGAATATGTTACAGACTTTACGCGAGAAATACGTCCGAGCCAAAAGAGAACGAAAACGGTAGAGTAATGTTGTACCCGGCTTTACGAGAGACGTGCGGATGCTGGAATTACAGAGGGGGAGATTGTGAAAGTGGGGATAACCGTTGTGTGATGGGAGTCCAGATCGTGGAGACGTGGTAATTTGGATGTTTGGAAGTTATTTTAGCTTCTCGGAATTTTCGGGTTGTAAAAAGGGGACTTCGCTAGAACTGACACGTTGTCAAGCAAAATATTATGACCGGTTGCTGAGTGGTTGAAGAAATTTGATTTTATGCAGCATTTGTGTTCATTTAGTCAGGTTTTAATGAATCTGCTTCTTTCGGCGATAAATGTACGGCACCGCACGAACAAGCTCTATCTTGTTATTTTTTTTCGGATATAGAAGAATTTGTGACATTTTGGAAGGGGAGTGGAAGATAGTAGGGATGAGTTATTTCTTAGAAATTTTACAGATMCTGTCTGTGACACCTTCATTATAAGGAAGTAAATGCAATGGATCTATAATTTGAGGTTCGAGAGTTAGTTTGGATTTATGGTAGAGATGATGATTAATTGCAGATTGTAACGAAAATACACTTTTTACAACCCAAAAAGCAGAGAAACCATAGAAACTTTCAAACATTTAACTAATCTGAACCGCGAAGATGGTTAGCACCTCTCCACTATCTGGATTCCCATCACACAACGACTATCCCTACTTTAACAATCTCCCATAGTACTACATAGCACAATTCAGTCGCCCAAGCATCCCCACCCCTTCGTAACGCCAGGTACAACGTTAATCTATCGTTTTCGTTCTCTTTCCTTCTCGGGATTTGGTTCGGTTCGAAAGTGTTTCTCGCGTTAAGTTTGTACAATATTCCATATACCTGTTTTGATGATGCCCCTTACAAGAGCGGCGAAACGTCTACCCTATTCCAAAAAAGACGCCATCCAACCCAAAAAGACTAAGATTTCAAGATGCAAATGCTACTTACATAAGATCTATGGGTCCAACCAGCCAGTCAAATTCGATGTAGTTCTGATCTTTATAAACTCGTATTACTTGCTTTATCCAAGAGTTGAACACCTGATGAACTTCGTCAACCAATGAGCCTTCCACCACGGTATAATTAACAGTAGAATATAAAGGTACTGCATTGGGTGTATCGTTAGCTGGTCTGAATATGTATGCGCCTGACGCTTTATGATCATCATCTTCGTTTGTTCCATTTGCTCCATTGTAATAAAGAAATTCTTGCTTTATATTTAATGCAAGGCCATTAATTGTTACGGATTTTAGCAACCCAGTAGACTCGTCTATTTCAAAACCTGTAGTCTAAAATATTGGGATAAAAAATTATTTACAAATCAAGGTCACAGATAATTTATTACAAAAATGCAATTATTATTGATTTTAACTTTTGAATCGATCATTTGGAATGCGGCATTGTGTATCAATAAAATGTATTATATTATTATATTTCACTATATGATTAAAGTAATTCGGTTTTTTCTCTTAAGTAATAAGGGTATCTTATTCAAAACTAGATTAAAAGTACCAGTTTCATCCTTCCATCTGAATGTACTGACCTCAGTAGAAGTTATTCTTGTAATTCTACAAACTGATTTTTAATATTATTTCTCTTTTCACAATATTAAATAGCAAATTCAACCAAAATTTTACATTTCCATTAGTACCACTAATAAGAAAGCTAACATTTTGTATCCTCTATAGGTTTACTGGTTAAGCCCCAGTTAGTTTATGTAAAAAATCTCCCTCATATGATAAATATTGTTTCCCAGTTTTGTGCGTATAAAGAAAAAATTTCGATTTCAAATCATAAGCATATATGATTTTTAATGTAATCGTTGTAGTTAATTTATATTGTATAAACAGAAAAATATTTCCTTTAGTTAGCAGTAATCAACATTTAAAAGAATTTGCACTATACAAAAGTACTAATATTATTATAGCAAATTCTTCGAAAAAAAAGCATATTACTAAAATAGACGGCAATTTGTTTCATGGGGTGTTCAAGCTAATAATGGAGGATATTTAGAAAACATCGTTTTCCTATGTGGACACATAGACACGAAGACGTCAGTTGACAGGGTCTGTAAGTACAGAGACCTGCATTGCGACTGTCCGGTCATTTGGTAAAAATCTGTAACGCATCTAGCGGTGGCTTTTAGAATTATACGTTGGTTAGTATATCTGATTGATTAAAATCTTTGTTAGATTCATTTCAGGTCAAAGTTAATTATCACCTCTGGCTGGCTAACTTGCAGTGTAACAAGAATAACAATTTTCATTTAAAAAAAACGGTATAATAAGCGTTTAAAGAAAGTAGCAGTCTAGTTTTTTCTTAGATTACTTTGCAGTTTGTTGATCTGATGTCCATAACAGCCCACAATCCCACAAATAATACAAGCATATACACACTTTGTGTGCGTGAATCAAATATTACTTTTAGAGCCTTTTTGTAAATTATTTTTCCAAAATACGTACATTGTATTTCATAATTTCTACTAGTAACAGTAACCACACAACTCTTAAGCAATTCTTATTACCGATAATTAAAGTTTGAAAACTTACCGAAGTACCGATATATTTTTGTGATTTTTTCGAATTGGAGTTCGACTTTTTTTTATTTGTATCATTCCTTTCCACGTAGTACAGATTCATTCCTAAAGGTGGTATGTTCGCGGCCTCGAATACCAAATCGTAATTAGAAGCATTTATATTGTGGACATAACTAAAGTTAGCAATAGCCGGCGGCACATCGTACTGCACTTCCGATCCTAATTGGGAAAAATAAATAAAGCGTAACCGTAAGACACAGTTTCGTTACGACTAAGTTTACTACACACCTTCTGGTCCAGTTATAGTGAATCCCGTAGAATTGACTGGCAGTCGAACGTAGTATGATGTGTTTTGGCTAGAGGGATTGTAAGTCAACACCACAAAACGATTAGCATTTGACTCCTCACAGTAACTGACGTTAGCTAATAAACACAAGTTCATTTCCAGATTCCCAATGGCGGAATCGCTTACGTCCTTCTTCAGAAAATTGCTAGAACAAAAATTCAAGTTTGGGAGCGAACAAAATGAGAATTATAAAATGTAACATAGCACACTAATACTCGCAGTTAATTAATAATTTCCAGCAACTAAATAAATAAACTAAATATAACACAATAACGGTTACAATTAAACATATACCGAACAAAATTGCAAGACCTACAATTTTTATTGCCGTAGGATATTAAACCTACAATTTTAGTCTAATTGTATCGAAGTCTGTTATGAGTCGTGCTGTGCGAGTGAAAGCCATTATTGTTCAGAAACAAATTTTTGTCTTTAAATACAAAACACACAACTCCAAAAGAGCTAAGTAGGCAATGGCAACCCAGCAAGATGAAAGATGTCTAAATGGAGCAGTAAAAGAGGTTCCGACCCCACATTCCACTATTTTTTGTGAGTTAAAAACTTTCAGTGAATGAGAGAAAACAACCCCAAACTGTTTTTCTTAAAATAAAGATGCTTTGCCCTAAAAATATGTCCATTTTTTATCAGTCGAGTGGAAAGGTATGGCTATGATGTTCTGCTATCGTATCAGGATTTATTTTCTTAGGAATGTTGATAGATGTTGAAACGATGGTTACAGTAAAATTTAGTTGTGATTTGAGTCAGAAAATGCTACAGCTTAATAGAATACAATTTTTTTTGGGTGATACATTCAACAATAGTCCAATAATTGATCTACCTTTACTAGGTTTGTGATGTTTATCTATTTTTGCTAATTATTGCTGGAATAAGTTTGTTCCACTAGAATGGATAGAGACGTTACTGACAGATAGTCAACCACAATATCGGTTAAATGTAGACATTCTAACAATTTCAATAATGTTCGTTTTATTATACTATACATCTTACACATTAATTTCTTAAGATCCAAAAATTTGAAAATGACTTACCCAGCTTACTTTGATAGACATGTTATTAATAAAGATGGAAGTACCTGTATCATCTTACCTGGCAATGGTATCTAAATTTCCAGAAGCTGTCCTGATTGCCTTAGTTAGTATTCTTGCATAATCTTGGGCTACTGCTTGTTTTTCTGTACCAGTAATAGCGTCATGATGCTGCATAATGCCCATAGCTTCTTTTAATAAAACAAGATCATCTGAATAATTTGTTCCATTTACTTCAGCAAAGGTAACAAGTTGTTTGGCAGCCTATGAGAAAAAGTATACAGCTTTAAAATGCATGTCTATGATATGCTGTCTGCACTGCAACCAACTGCAGATAATTTATTTCGCTATCATTATAGCTCATCAGTGCAGTTTAGGTCTAGTGCAGACAGCGCAGAGAGATGAAAGTGAAATAGAGTAGGAAGTTATTGGTATGAAAATTGGTCAAACAGAGTGGCGTCACACAACTGAAGTAATCCGCAAATCTGTTTGAGATACAAACCCAAAATCCCATAAAATTTTGAATTAATTGTTTATTAATGAACATTATGATTAACTGGTATCCGTCAAATCTGAAAGGTGTTATAAATATCGGGGAGGAAATAATAGTTATTTATGTATTAAGGGCTTAATAAGATTTTTACAAAACTTTATGCACTATTAATATATTGGATGTTTAAAATACATTATAGGCTCTTACTCTTTCTAAAAGAAATACATTTCGTATTTATGATGGGTAGGCATTGGAACGTTATCATCGAAACGCGTATAGGTAATAGGGAGCAAACTGAATGATAATTTCAACACCCGAGAATGCTTTTGTTTGTAAAAAAAATAATTTTTATTTTATAATTTCCCGGATATTAAAATTTTTTCTTATTTACTACTTTTGAGGACGCCGTCATAAAAACATTCTAAAAAATATTATTTATTTATTACTTTTTTAGTTATTTTACCCACTTTTCAGTACTGATCTTGTCAATTTCGTTCCTAATAACGTCCACCACACTAGCACTTGAATAAGGAGAATTATTGTGTCTTCTAATTCCTCGTTTTAGATCACTCCAAATTAGTTCAATTGGATTGAGAACACAGTAGTAAGAAAGCAGTCTCAACATGGTGTGTCCTTTCTTCGAGATTTCATCAATCCTGTATTGATCAGGCATATTAAGATTTTTAATTTTATTCAGCAAGTCTTTTTTGGTGGACTTGTTAGGTACTTCAATACGATTTCTCGTCCTAAAATCGACAATGTCCTGTGTTCTAGTAACTAGACACGGTTTTTTATTCAATTTTGCGTTATCCATTACTATTACGCTGCTAGAAGGTAGAAATGGCAACAACTATTTCGTAAACTAAGTCTCAAACACTGAAGCATCCATGTCCTGATTATAGTCAGCAGAACAATTTTTTATATTCCTTGCTGACAAAAGAAGTCCGTTTTGGGCCCATACATTACTTCCACCCGCGTGCAGAATAATGATTCTTTTGTCGCGGGGAGGGGGTGTATTTAAACAGCAATTTATTGTACCATCAGTAAGACCTTTTTTCATAACTTCATGCGAGTCCAACCATGTTTCTGAGTTACGTATTCGGATCTTAATTTTTTCAAACGTGGTGATTCCATAATGGCCATTCTTTTGTCAAGCGTTTTGTAATTAAAACCAATACTTCTTAAGTATAGCCTAAATGTTTCGTCACAACTTTCAATATCATATCCTGAATCATAAAATTTTTGTTTCAATGAGGCTACCGCAGGCACCATATTTTCCTTATACATATCGTATATAACCTTCTTTATTTCTGTACCAAAGTTTCACTGAATTTCCTGAACTTTTTTTGTCGACTTTTTTTTTCTCGTAACTATCTTTTTTATAATCTTTTGAATGAATGTATAAGGTATGTTTGTTAAATCACTTGTAACTATAATTGGATTAGAACACCCCATCTTGATCAAACCTTGATACATATTCATTACTATTTCTTGAGCGTCTAGATGCAAGTGGCGGCTTTTTTTTCTTTGACGATAGTTCTTCGTTCTCGTTTACTTCGTCTACCTCTTGCGGCTCCTGGGAAGGGCCAGCTTCTTCTTCTGCATTTTCCCATGGACGAAACATGTTGAAGAAAGATATTCACTTCGCATTAGCACAAAAATGTCACAAGCACAACTCTCACGTAAAGCGATCGGTTGTTAACTAAATAAATTTTATTTCTAATTGCTGCTATCTGCTATCCATTTTATTTAGAAAAGAGTTAAAGGGAAAAGGGCCACGATAATCCCTATTAAAATATTAACTTAGTAAGTTTACCTGGACACTATTTCGAAACTCAGCTATCCTCAATTTTATAATCAAGGGATTATTTTAACAGTGGCTGTCGAGCTTGAATATGCCCGTTCATTTTATTGAGGTTTATGCGATTTCTTATAAATTCTTGGTAAATCGTGATAAACATGTACAGGTAAGAAAGCAAACATGTCCATGCGAATGTTATGCAAATTTGTATCTAAAGCGGCTTTATAAATGGTGGCACATGTTCGATTTCTAAATAGGATGATAATTGTCAAAACGGCTCTGGAACGGTTTGCGGGAGAAGAAAATAAGTGTAAATGTATGGTCCGTCGTAAACCCATTTTGAAGCGATTGATTTCTACACAAAAGGACCCTCCACATAACCTTATTCCAATGGGAAAGGTATAACTAGGTAGATCTCTGTATAATCCGGAGTCCGGACCTACGCTATATACCACGTACGAATCAAAGGCGGACGCACACGCACACACAAACACACAGTATTCTATAAAAATCACTTACTTGCAAAATATTGTTCCCCGTTCTCTCAAATCGTTTGGAATTTGGTCGTGAAGTGAAATAGCCCGTCCAGTATGAATGTTTATTACTGGCATACGGAAAGAAGTCATCGGTTTTCAATTCAAATTTGGTACTGTTAAGTTTGGCAGCATCGTTTACTGCTTTGATGTAGCATGACGGAGTGGAGTATATAACGTTTATATCAGGATTGTACCTTTTAAAACCCCTGAAAGTTATAAGTAAAATTATTATTGTTATCCCATCACATGTAAGCTATCAATATATTCATCCGTTTTAGTTTAGTTGAGATCGAAAAGGCGAAACCTGAAAAACTTACTCAATTAATCTATCCATGTTTATGTAATACATAAGGGCTGCTTGATACGTGAAGTCTCCACCCATTGGTACCAGAAGATTATTAGTTTGGAAGTAATTTGCATGTTTCTCCACGTGTTCCGTAAATGAGTTTACCTAAATATTATTGCTACTTTACAAAATAGGTTGTAAAGCTAATACGTACATTTGTTAATTAATAAGCTAATGGGAAAGTAAAGGTAAACGCTAAAACAACAGGAGATGTTAGGTAGCTGTTTGGAATCTCATACACGGTTTAAAAATTGATTTATGGAAAAAAAACTGTCATGAGAAGATTTTATTTTCAATACTACGTTTGACTTGGTTGAGACGCGTCGAAGTAAATTTAGAAATTGAGTTCCTTACCTTTTCTCAGTTTTGCGGAAATCGTCATAATATAATTTAAATTTTAAACCGGGTACGAGTTTCTTAAAAATTATGTAAAATTTGATCATGTAATAGGATTTCATTCGATCTAGTCCGGAGGTAGATTTTTTGATAAAATTGCCTTTTCTGGAAATAAATACTTGTTTTCAAATATACATAAATGACAAAAGGTACCTATCTATATATTTGTTATGACATTGACAGAATCGTAATTTGTAGGCCTTTGTTTTTATTGACATATTTTAACTATAATTTTAATAAGTGTAGTGTACAATAAGTTTGCAAAAATCGCCTTTGGCATTTTCACTAAATACATGCGTAAAAAATTAATAGACAGAAATTATGCAAACATCAAGTGTACAGTAGTCCTAAAAAATGATCTCAAAGACGATATCGACTAGTTCGCACACTGTACAAACTTTAGCATTCTACTGCAATCCAAAAGTATGTGAAATTCAAGATATCGATATGTTTTATCAATTAATTGATTTAATTAAGTTTTCAATATTGTTCTATGCCAATGTTGTTATTGTAGGGTTATTTTCACTTTTATTATCCGGTAGAAGTTTGACTTTTTTCAGATTTTGAGTGATATTCAAGTATCAGAAACAAAACATTTTACTTCTGGTAGTATATAGGAAAATACAGCACTTATTTGATTAAGAAATAGTTATTAACTATCGTCATCCACGTATTTATTTCATACGCTCTCCTTTTGTCTTCGAAACGAAGTTTGAAATATTTATTTCCCTGGCACATGATTTATTCCTCTTTTTCCGTTTTTGAAAATTACTACATTTAATGAAAATCAAATTTTAATTCAAGCCTACTTGATCGAACTAAGTTGACGCGTAACCATTTCATGTAACGCAGAAATGCAACACGAGCACATGATCATTATGTAAAAAATACTGATATTAAATAATACGTAATTTAAATTAAAAAATCGACTTGTTTCAGTTGAGATTCCTACACCGAATTTATTACATTTTAAACTAATCTGCAAGTCAAAGCTCGCAGTGTCTCAAGGAAAATTTGCATGCGATTATTATTATCCATATGTCCAGCAACGGACTTAAAAAGATAAAAATAACGTAGAAAAGTCATGTAAAATTTATTATTGAGGTTGCAGTGTTTGCAAAGCAGTTAGCTAAGTTTTGAATAGCCCACGTGCTTTGTATTTTAATTTACTGATCAACGTATAAAAGGAAATACTTATTGAAGCATAAAAAATACGAAACTATGAAAGTGACCATCAAAAGTATTATATCAATATATAATATGGCCCAGGAAAGAGGCATGCCGTGCTGGTTGTACACTGTAAACTGACTGTATAGTGTACACTAGTTTGCTTTTTTATCTTTTTGTGGGCTTCACGATAGGGCCGGAAAAGTATTTTTTTTTCGTTATATCTCGGTTGGGATAACTTTTATCGAAAAAATAGGTTTATCATAAAAATTTTCCTACTAAATTATCTACAACCTGATATAATGGTAATCATAGCACTGGCAATAGATGGCGTGAAAGAGATTTCCCCATTCGCTAAGTAATACATTATATGCTTCCGCCGAGAGTTCTACACGGCCCTCATAGCGCAGTGGCAGCGCAACAGAAGCTAAATCTAGAGACCCGAGTTCGATTCCCGATGGGAGCTATTACATTTTTCTTCGTAAAAATTTGTCTCTATACTCATGACATACACAATTTAATTTATATAACTACAGGCAGACATCTACGTATTTACTAATGAAATATTTAAGCACGTATAAAGGAAATAAATAAATAACTACGCAGCGAAATACCATTTACTCAACGTCGGGCTATACTAAGTGGAAAATGATACAAAAAATACAAGTAACCAAATAGAGAACAATGTGCTTTATCAATTACCATGTTTCTCGCTCTTTAGAAGTGGATTTTTTTACAATTCTTTGTGCCGCCTTTTTGTAACTGCTGCCAAGCTACACTATGCACGGCGATAGTATATTGAAGGTTGCAGATCAATGTCATACCACAGCACAGCTCCGTAATGTGAGCTTTCTGCAGCCTTAAAGTTAATTATTCTACAAAACACTACAGAATATGTTGAAAATACACACTCCCAGGCGTTTTCTCATATTTAAATATATCAAATAATTCAAATTTCCTGAAAGGCGGCAAATTGATTTAATCGATAATTTCCATAAGCGCCCTGGATGCATGAATCATTTATAGAAACCCTGTATAATGGGGTATCGCCTATCGCAATACAGTTATGAAACAATGCTTCCACGAACAGCAGATACATGCAAAAGAAAGGACAAATAAAAAAAAATTGTTTGAAGCAGCACCCAAAAATATGTACATAGGTATTTAAGGGGTGAATGGATGACTTTGAAAAATTAGCTTTTGCCCTATGCAAAAGTAGACATAGAGCCTAGCAAAAGATATGTAGTTCGTTGTTATTGTAAACCATATACCAAAAAATTAGCAAAAAGGCGCTTTTGAAAGTGGTTTTTATTTGAAAACGATGAATTAAAAAAGTTTTATGTTTTTAGGATAACCTAAATCCTAAATTGTAGATAATTTAGTTGTGTATAGTAGTATTTTGTGGAAAAAGGTGGTTCCCGATAAAAAATTTTGGTCGCAAAATGTAGACCAGTTATTTAGCACCATAGCACTGCATAAGAAAATTAAAAAACAGACTAGTGTACAGTTTTTGACCGCGGCATACTAGCTAGCAGTACTATAATAATTGACTCGCTTATTGATTTTCTAAAATGTTTATCTTTTTTTGTATTGCAAACTTTCTTTGAGACACCTGTTTTTGAAGTACGTAAATACCATAGCTTCAACGTTGTAATCAGGACTTTCTTCATCATCAATAATCGGATTATTAGAGCAGAGCACATCCCAGCAAAAAATAATCAGGTGAAGTGTAAAAATCTGAGAAAGCGTGAGTAAAAAGGTTAGAAGATGAACCTGAAACATTAGGATTGTCAGCTATAGCGTAGACTGCAGGAGCTAAGTGTGCTCACCTAAATTTGCACTTCCTTGCCACACAAGTTCCATGGTTTTGTTACTTTTTCTTGTACCTTCATCCCTGTAGTCTAAGCGTGCAAAAAATACACCTTCGTATCCTAATTGTGAAAATATGGAAGCCATTTCGTTACTGTGACCAAACGGATCTATTTGCCATCCTATTCTGGGTCGCCCGCATTCTCCAAGAGTGTCATTAATTATCCTAATAATTTGAAATATTAATAATGCTATTTAAAATGCAAGTCTATGCTGTGCTGTCTGCACCTCAACCAACTGCAGAAAGATCTATTTCGCTGTCATTACAGCTCATCAGTGCAGTTTAGGTGTGCAGGCAGCACGGCATAGAACTGGTTTTGCCTATATACCAAAGCAATGGTATGATGCAAGTAAGAATTTAGATGGCAATGCCAAAGCTACCTAGCTGCCTAAACGGGTACTACTTCCTAAAGGAAGTGACCTGTAGCCTGACAAATTGGCATGCAACTGCATACTTCAATTTGACAGCAAGCCCTCGTGGAACTTTTTGCTAACGGGCAAGAACCGACATACATTAAAATGCATGTCTATGCGGTGCTGTCTGCACCTCAACCAACTGCAGATAGATCTATTTTGGTGTCATTACAGCTCTTTGGTACAGTTTAGGTCGAGTGCAGACAGCACGGCATAGAACTGGTTTTGCTGACAGATGGCATTGACATCTAAATTCTTACTTACATCATACCATTACTTTGGTATATAGGCAAAACCAGTTCAATGCCGTGCTGTCTGCACTAGACCTAAACTGCACTGATGAGCTGTAATGACAGCGAAATAGATCTATCTGGAGTTGGTTGAGGTGCAGACAGCACAGCATAGACATGCATTTTAATGTATATCGGTTCTTGCCCGCTGGCAAAAAGTGCCGTGGGGGCCTGCTGTCAAATTGAAGTATGCAGTTGCAAGCCAATTTGTCAGGCAACAGGTCACCTCCTTTAGTAAATAGTAACCTAGTAAGCTAGGTGGCTTTGTCATCATGTCAGTGTAGTGTTGACAGGTGGCATTACCATCTAAATTCTTACTTAAATAATGCTATTTATTAACATCGATTAAGTGGTGATGGCCACATTGTCTTTACTTACCTAAGACCCCAAGTAAACTGGTCAACAATGGATTGATAATGGGCTGCAGCTTCATCATTCATACTCCAGGCAGCATTTACAATCTCAAGTTGGCCTGAATCAACCAGATTTCTTACGATTTCTTTCACATCATCAGATTGTTTTTTCCACCACTGCCAGAAAAAGTGGGTTTCTACTTGGATAAATCTAAAATAAACCTGAGCGTGAAATGGAAGCTATCTTTCTTAATTAGATATTGTCAAATAAGTCAGTGCAAGGATTGAAGCTGTCTTCACCTATCGTAGGATAACGATGTCAGTTTATCGCTATGTCCGATCTGAACTTAATCCCAATGAGAATGAAGACGATAGTTGGTGCTTGTACAACAGATGTGTGAGATTGTGAAAGTGGGGATAGTTGTCGGGTAATTTGGTACCAAATAGTGGAGGCATGATCTTATTGGGGTGTTTGGAAATTTCTACGGCTTCTCGGAATTTTCAGGTTGTGCAAAAGAGGACTGTCGCTAGAACTGACATGTTGTCAAACAAAATATCGTCACCGGTTTCATGTTGGAGTTTGGCTACTGCTGAGTCGGAGATGGAAAAATCTGTGACATTTTCGAAGGGACTGGAAGATAGTACGAGTTGTTTCTTAAGAATGTTGTCAATTCTGTCTGTGACACCTTGAACATAGGGAAGTAAAGCAGTCGATCTATAATTTGAGATTTAGTTTGAATTTGCGGTAAAGATGATGATTAATTGGAAATTGTATACCGCGGTCATTATACTCGTTGTTGACCAGATGTGTAAGTGTTGCATTTCTCTTCGAAGTTTGTCAGGTTCAGTAATTGATATAGCACGGTTAACAAGAGAATTTAGAACAAAACGTAATCGGATTAATTTGATGTAGGTGCCTGCTCACGTAGGCGTTGAAGGCAACGAAAGGCTGATAGGTTACCGAAAAGGTCAGGGTCAGCACTTTTTTTCGGATCGCAAACTTCCATTACTATAACAGAAAGCAGACTCAGGGCTGAGATGCGCCGGAACTGAAGCAATCTAGGGCTCTCATGACTTGACTGGACCTACGCTTGCTCAGGAGCGCAAATGGCTCTTAAGCTTGAGTGGTTCCCAAATTGCGATTAGTGGTGGTGTCCTTACGGGACACCACCGGCTCATTAACAKCTATATAATATGGTTGTAGCGGAGAGTAGCACCTGTAAGGTCTGCTCAGAAGAGGAGGAAACTCCGATTCGCCTCCTTACCAATTGCGGTTTGGAGAATTAGGCTCCTTTATTGTAATTGATGATCTTTATAGYTTACCTTGGAAAGAGATACTGCACTTTTTGACAACACGGGACTCTTCTAAGATACGGTGCGGGTACAATGCATCGAAAGGTATAAGTGCAGATCCTCGGCCCCCAATTGAATATAAATGTTTGCGAACAGCACATTAATGTGTTGCAACTAGTTTTTAACCATCTGTTTTAAATGCATAATTCAGAACGTTATTAGAATTTCATTATGACCATTAAAGCTTTTGTCAATCTGGTTGTTAATAATATAATGCAAGTTATTTGTGTTTTATTGACAATTTTTCAAAATTTTAAGGTGCCTTTTCGCCAATTCAATATCTAAATTACTTATCAAAACTTTTATTGTGCTATGAAATCCATTAATTAAAGCTCTCATAATTGCCAGTAAAAAAAATATAATCCTAATATTTTCATCAATTCTTAATTTTTCTCTCACGAAATTACCGTTAAATATATTTGAATGGAGCCAACACACACAATAAAAAAAGCCTCAGAAGGCTTTAATGGAATTCTTAAAGTGCTAACAAATCTTTACTGGACTCACACAACTTACTTTCTGTCAGGGTTGTCCTGAAGAGCTTCGACCACTGAATCGATGATATATTGCACACCAGCTCGTTGGATGCTAGTTTTGCTGCCATAAAAATACTGATCCACGGTTTTCAGCCAACCAACGTCATCATGCGAATGTGGTATAAGATGTACATTTAGTTTATCTGTGTAAGTTGTGTGACATGACTGAAAGACAAATAAATACCTTCGTTAATACTATTTATTTATTTATTGCATGTAACTGCAAAACTGATAATTCATTTATAGGATTGATACACATTTAAATTGAGCGTAAACTCAGGGTTTTACACTATAACTGTAATACTTCTATTTTTAATTTGTATATTTAAACACAAATTCTGAAGTAACCAACTAAATGTTAATATTGTCTTTTTTTCTTAAATAGCATAAACAGTAAATTGGATAAAATGTATCTTGTGCAATTTTAATGTACCTACACGTTACTATAAACATGTAAAATGATGTTTGTTTCTACTGAGGCTGCAAATCGGTCTTATTCGATTCCTCATTATTCAGCAGCAATAGTTCATACGTTTTCAGTTGCTCTTAATGTGCCCGTAATCTGTTAAAAATAGCATCAGACCTGCTAATGACTAAACAAGCTATTTGGGTTAGTCTTATTTCTAAAATCTCGCTCAAACATRTAATTAATTTATCTGTTTGGGATGCTGAKATAAACAATTATTGTGCCTTATGTCGTATACATAATGCTAGTCACTTAAGCTTTAATAGTAAAAGTATGACCATGCTATACATGCATATACACGGAAATGTTATCTCAAATTACACCGTATAGGTAATAATTTATCAGTCTAGAGCGTGATGCTAATATTGTGTCTCTAACTTTCTCTTTTTATAATATACAATTCATTGGCATTTGAATTTTTAATAACTGTAATAACTAATCCGTGTGTGTATGGATGGGTTATTTTGTTATTTGGAAAACAACAAATTTGTAAGTAATTTTTTTTTGTTTTAACTTTTTTAGAATTCCGAGAAAGTCTTTTTATTGCATTTCCAGGTAGTTTTTAATTCAGATACATCATCAATTTTATTTTTAAGCGTTATTTTACTTATGATATTTTTTAGAAATAATTTTTTTAAGTTCAATGATATGTAACAACATTTTACGAAGAGATTACACTGAAAATCCACAAAATACAGTTTTTATATTGACATTAGTTGATTTAAAATAGATTGTACTGCATTGTAGTCGGGTTTGGTTAAACAAACGCTTTTATGCTTATTGTTGTTTTAGTGCTGTTTTGTAGTTTACAACATTGAAGGAAAACTTATGTTACAAGTAAATATTTAATACAAAAAGTACCAAACTTATTTTAACAAATTATATAGAATTTTTCAGTAACCTGTAATAGTACTGTTAACTGCACGTTGTATATGCCGACAATATAAACTTCTACAGTCAACAAGGATATTCTGCCTTAATTCAGCAGTGTTGCTTGGCATAGTTTCATAAACATTAGCTCTTAAAATTCCCCAAAAAAAAAATCAAGAACAGTCAAATGTGGTGAGCGAGTTGGCCGTGCTACAGGTCCATGTGTTCCAATCCACTGTCTATTAAACAATTCATGTAAATAAGAGCAGATATTCTATAAAGCCCTCAGCAGAATTTCATCCTTTGATTTTAAAATTGTTTCCAAAAAATTTAAATATGCGTTGCAAATTATTAGAGTCGGTCTTCAAATATTCTGCACCACAAATTCAGTGAAAATCTGACGTGTGGCCAATTCACTATTTATTCTTGGATTTTCAGTTGACTGCAAATGTTCGTTTTCTCGATTAAATATTCCACAATAAGTAAATATTAATTCAGTATCAAATTTGCAGTTCTGCGTTTTATCACACTTTTGTCTACAAATCTTCTGGCAGTGTGTTAAGTTTAAGCTACCTAAGTTTTTATTTTTGACAAAAATAGTAGTACATTTATAATACATAAATTTTATCTTAACTTATGAACTTGTGGTTTTGCACAGATACAATGAGCGACAAATAACATTTGCTTAACCATAGTCGACTACTGCAATGTCTTCTATTCTAGATCAGGTGWCAGAAAAAAAAACTTTATTGTGGATTTTACAAGCAATCTGTCAGTAAAACACTTTTTCTTCTTCTTCATCTTCTTCTTACTCTTGATTGATTGATTGATTGAACCAGCGTACGGTCAGCATTTCTGCCACTCCCGGATATACCGCCGGGCTGGCCGTCTACGCTGGGTTGGAGGGATACATGCTGATGGCTAGTAGTGCGACTGCCTAGCGCATGTTAAGGAAATATAAGGACTGGAATGGGAATGTTATATAGGTACATTTATTTTCTTTGAATGTTTTTTGTGTTGTTGACATCATTGGTCCACTTCAGAGTAGCTCGATTAATTTCTTGTTTCTTATGATTTCTAGCTATTATTTTTCGTTCTTCCCTGACTTCTGAATTATCCTCTCTATAGTTGTTTTCCATGTAAACCACACCTTTTTTTTCTTTTTCGTTGGTCTCCGCTTAGTTCCCTTAATATGTGGTCTGCTTCTCTCCTGGATGTGTCCCTAGTATTTCGTCGCGTATGCCTGTTTCTTTTATGATCGTTCTGCCATCCAAGAGTTCCGCTATTGCCGCATGCGTGGTATGTATTTGGTTGAATCATATTTTTGCCTTAGATTATCATTTTGTTATTTCTTGAGTTATTTGCCTAAGCACTGCGTTCGCTCTTCTGTCAGCTGGGACATGTACATCTACAATGCACACTGTTTCCGTCTTCCAGGATTTTATGTAGCACTATTGTGTAATTTCTTGTATACACTTAACTAGATACACGGAATATATTTCACTATAGCGACCGCAACAATAATAACATATATAATAGAAACATGAAACATACAAAATTTTGTTTGCACTTGTGTCAGGCAAATTTTGAGGTTCTTCGTCTTTGACAAAGATTACGGTGTAATCGAAACGTCAGACTATTAACTTTTTGTCAGTGTTTTCAAGAGACAGCGATCTATCCGATGAAACATACAAGTAAGTACATAACACTGGGGTACATTGTGAATTAAACTCTTAGAATTTTATGTAGTTTTTAGCTTTCTGTAGCTTGTTTAGTTTGCTCTTTCATGATGACGTTGACGTTTTCTTGTATGATTTCATCTATGTTTGTCCGATCGCTTGCTGGAGCTCTAGGTATGTCGGGTGATGTTCTACGGGATCATTCTTGTCTGCGTGCATTTTTTTGTATATCAGAGATTCTTTACGGCCGTGGGTTATTGTCTCTAGACAAGATTATCGCACTATCATAGTGGTTACTTTTGCTTCCTATTTCTGGTGTTGCCGCTAAGATTTCTTCTGAAGCCTTTTTGTTCCAAGTCGTTTATGACTGCTGGGATTCTTTTGAATTGTATTTTGGCCGTAGACTGTGAACAGTGTCTTCTATACTACTTCCGAACTTCTACATGTTTAGTCTGGTGTGATTTACAGATTTTCTTGCCCGTTTTGTGTTATTGCTGGACAACGTTGTCCCATATATGTGTCTATTTCGTGAGCCAATGTACTCCGCAGGCGGTTTCTGTCCCACAATTGTATAATTTCTTGTACAATACACTTTGCTAGATACACGGAATAACTTCACTGTAACGACGATAACAATAACAACCGCAACGCAAACACAAGGATGTAACACTAGCACACATTATTAACGAAAATTCTAAAATTCAGTATGATTGTTTAACGCCACGCTCATCTTAGGTCATAGGCGTTCCTCTTTTCCTTTAAATCTATTCTGTTTTCTCCTCTTTCTGTTTCGTTGAGTTCTTGTAGCTGTAGAGCATTCTTTTTCTTTTCTTTTTTGTTCTTTTTACTGAAAGGACGTCTAAAAAGACGAGGCTTGCATTTGTTATTTGTTAGTTGGTTGATCGTTCTAGTTGTTAAGACTACGGTATGAGCGTTAATATATTTTGATTTCCTGATGCTTAGGGTTTATTGTAATTTAGGATAGTATTCGATTATTGCGCGTGGGATAGGTCAGGGAAGCTGTTTTTGACCTATTTTTAGACGTCCTGGTTGGTTTTACTGCGTTTTTGGTGTAATGCTGTCTGTTCAAGGGCCTTTTTACCCTTATTGAAGCATCCCAGACGGCCAGAACGGGGGGCTCGAAACTACCTGGCCACGGTCATTTCGGTCCTAAAATACGTTCATTTGTCCCGGAATGCGATATTAGTTATATTGGAAGAGAAATAATACAAAGAAAATCGCTAGTTACGCATATGCAACATACGTAAAATTGAATTATTATGTTAGTCAACTATTTTTCTGCTATCTTATCTTATTTTAGTTCCTGTTGTAGGTGAGTTCCCACGTGTGGTCCATGTATATCCACATATATAGGTGGTCAGGTGGGCAATCACCACGCTAAGCACCTGCCCTCACTATATAAGCGTGCAACACCAACTGGTTGTAGAGTTTAGTTTATTAATCACAAACAATTGTAGCAAAGCTGTGGCAAAACTCAGAGAGCAGTTCAAACACACGTCTCTTCTTCATCTTCTTCTTACTCTTGTTTAAAAAAAAAACGCCATAATCTAGAGGAAAGATAATTATTGCCTCAAATCATTTTTAATGAACGTTATAAGCTGCCAAAACGTGGAAACAAAACTTGAATCTGACTTAAAAATATTCCATAATAACAAAAAGACAAGGGTTTCAAAAAAACGTAGGCACGAGAGGTGGAACATCCTGTATGCTGAACCAATCATTTTTTGTTTACCTAACCCAGAATAAGACACAATAACCATCAAGTAAATAAATCTCAGACAGATTATTAGTGGCTATCATGAATGTTATTTACAAGCTGCTCAGAAACAGACTAAACTATTAGCTAGCTACGTACCCCTACTATTCGTTATACGTATTGGTAAATGGGCGCCCCACCCATTAAAAATTATCTGAGCTTCCCAAACAGCAATTACTGCAACATTTATTTGATTTATGCTGTAGATAAGTAATCAAACAGTCAATAAGCCGATTGATGTCATCCACTCGAACACTTTATTTTCATAGAAGCCTTAACGATGTATGTTACAAGAGGTACAATTTTTAAACCTACTAATAGGTTAGAAAGTACGCTTATGATTGTTACTTTGCTCATTTGTATAACAAGTGGCCAGGCCTGTTACGTAAAACGCGTCTCCCTTCTCTCTCGCTATCCTATTATTATGAACGTTTGAGCTAAATTCAGATCAGAACTTTTTAGCTTAACGCGTTCAAAAGTTAGGAATTACTTAGGATAGGGAAGGTACTAATGTGGCAAGAAAAATGTTTTCAGACTGACACATTCATAGCTTTAGAACGCATTGTTCAATTTTAATTTTCATAATCTCAGTTGCTATTTAAAATTTAAAAACTACTAAAACCATTTTATCCAGTTCTGTTTAGTTCATAAGTTAACATGGGGAGTGAGAGACTTTCAGTAACACACACACTTACCACCTGGTTAAGTACTTGCGTTTTCTTAAATGAGATACAGTCGGGCTTCCCAAAGTACTTAGAGTACTAGTTACTGAATATTTACTGTCGGTGTTTATATTTTTTGGTTCTGGCTTATGTATATTAAATTAAAGAAACCTTTAATGTAAGTATATAAAATACAGTAGCAAAGCATTCGAAAAAACTTAAATTGAAGGTCACGTTATTTCAATACTAAGTTTGTTTAATTTAATTTATAAGAGCCAGAATCAACAAATATAAACACTACAAGGACACGTTGTCTTTCTATACTGATCAATAAATGAACTACCAATAAAAATAGCAAGTGGCCAATTTAATTTATTAATCAAATCTCAGATGAATTATATCTTATATCTTAGTCAGTTGGCTACCGTTACCTGTAAGTTTTGCTGCCTTTTCTGACCATCAGACAACATTAGTGCACCTTTCTTTTACTTGAGTTTATTCACAGTGCGCATACATAAAGTAATAACATTATTTGGCACATGAAAATTGGTTAATTTTTAAACGAAGATATCTTGAATAATGTAATTTAATAAAGCTTACACAGACAAAATACATTTCAAAAAGAACGATATAAGTATAATTTATTAGAATATATACTCTTGTTGCTCTAAAGTCACCACATGGGATTATGGAATTTTAAATTATGTTGGTTTAAAAAAATGTGCACCAAGGGAGTAATATAACTTGCGTGTAGATAAAAATGCATATATTAATTGAAGACTAATATATGCAGCGTTTCCATCTATGTTAAAAAACCCATGTAGCTAACCCCATAACCCTTACCTCGTATCCGCAAGTACTAGAAGCTTTACCAGATGTCTTTGCATACGGCTTTGCACTTGCCACAATAAACGTACCAACTATCAAACAGTAGTGCCATTTCATGTTGTATCCACAAGTTCTTTTAACGGCTTCACTTGGCACAATAAATTCTTATTGAATTTAAACAAGAACCTAAGCTCATATTTTTGGTACACTTAAGATTGCTGTCGATATTTGAAACAGTGATATTTGCTTTTATATAGATCCTCGCTTAAGTGTTTACTACACTGAATATTGTCTAATCTAGAAATCGGTTTGATGGACCCTGATGTGAACTTGAGAAGGTGCTGATTTGTGCACCGCAACTGAGTAGTGAATTGGTACATGTTTCTCTAGTTTTAGAGCAAAGATTAATAGTTCACGGTTGTAAACAAGGCCGTAAATAATGAATACGTATAATAAAAGTTTTTTTACAATGCGGCCTTTAAAATGAAATAAGTAGTTATATAAGCGTTAAGAAAAAAAACCTGCAGTAGTAGTACAAGTGTTGTAAAATCCCAACTTCATTTCAACAGTTTATTGAGCATTATTGCTTTTTATTTAAACCGATTCCTTCTGATACAAAAATCACGCAGTTCAAAAGGTCATTCTAACACTAATCTAGCATGGCAAACCAGTAATTTAAACTTAATGTTTATATATAACTCTAATATTAAACAACGTAACAGTAGCAAACACATATCTATACTATCTATACTATCTATCTCAAGCAGTGTTAGGTAGCACAATAATAATCTCAATCAGCGATACTTAAACTAAATGTGTTAACTACACATATCTCTTGTGATTTCGCCATACTCTATCATAAGTGTTTCTTGATTGTGTTTAGTCGTTCGCTGTGATGATCATTGCACCTATTAAAGCAATCCCCTGATTCGCAACTGTAGAGGCAACTACACTTTCGCAAATCTAAATGTAGGGCAACTTTAATTTTGCCAACAGCATTCGAATAATGGAGTATAATAGAGAATAATGATTTTACGGAGTACAGACCAAACAATAAAAAAGCAGCTGTTCCAAACGCAAACCAGAATTCCAGACCCCAATAAATATCCCTGCGATTCTCCCAATGATAGACACTGTTTTCAGTAATAAAGTATCAATATTAATAATTTGTTCATTTGTATTATGTATATTTATATCTTCACTTTATTTATGGCATTTATTTGAATTAGGAATTATACGTTTTTCAAAAATATACAACTTTCTATATTTATCTTAATAAATAAAGCACCTTGCCACAATGCAGATTTTGTTAGGGACTACTTAAAATCAACACTTTCCAAATCAGTGAGTGGGTACTCATGGTCCAGGCCTCCTAGATCTCCAGATCTATCTGTTTTGGATTATTTTTATGGGGTTATACTAAAATATTGTTTATCAGAGACCACGCTGGAGGAGTTGAGGCAATACACTAGGAGAGCATTTGAAGAACTAGGTCTTAGACCTGTATATGTATTTATTTAATTCAATAGAAGCCAGATATTCATTATGTTTACAACTACCAGATGTTTACAGCATATAACGGGCAACATTTTGAGCAGCAATTGTAGTAAATATAAATAGGCATTTCTATTTTTGTCTGAAAACTTATATTTCTATGTTTGGATTTAATACATTTATTTGTTATATTGTTTATTATATCTTTTATTTTTATATTATTCATAGTTTTTACAGTATTATACTCAAACACGAATACKAATTTAAGTTTGACAGATGCATTCGTCATCTGTTTGCAATTTTTACTTCCATGGCCACCTATATTTTTTACCCCTACATAATATCTTCACCAAATTTGAAAAAGTGGTTGTAACTTATTTATTTATTAAGATAAACATAGGAAGTTTGTATTTTTTCTCAGAACAGAAAATATGCTTTTTGACAGAGCCATAGCCAACTATGGGTTTATTTTAAAAAAACCACAAGTTTGCTCTGTATCTCAAAAAGTGTTTGCAATATCAAAAAAATATGATGTCAATAGATTCTACGTAAAAAAATCCATAAGAAACCACATTAAAAAATGTAATTAAATTTTTTTTTCAATTTTTGTCCATAACTAAAAAACTAATAAAGGTAATCAAAATCTGTTTGACCTGCTAATTTATTTCAAAAAGTAGAACAGATTCGCGCAAACCGCATGCCTCTAGCTTTATTAATAACCGAATACCCAATAAAAATATCGCAAATGGGACACCCTGTACATAAATACTCGGAAGCACAGTCGGCGACTTCTCGGGTGCTCCGGCGGCCATGACCCCTAGTAAAAAAATTGAATGGGCAGAGTCCCCGGTTTGTAAAAACATAATGGCCCTTCAAGTTCAACATAGTTCAACAAAATGAAATATGTAAGATAAGATGCAGTGTAAACAAAACCTATCAGAAAACAGTAAATATATTAAATGCTTACTTCCGATTTAGAAATGTAGAATTAACTATAACGAGTTTTCCCAGTATTATTTCTCTTCGCTTATTGTTTGCATTTAGAATAGCCAAATCACTAAAATGCTCTCTTTGTTTTTAAAAATTGCCTAAATTATATGTGATTGATAGGTCAAAATCCAAAATGCTGCATTTTGGACCTTTATTTATCTGTGGTCATCGCCTCAGCCCAATATTTCAAGATGAAAAGTTATACAGTGAAAAGCTGGTACTAATCTAAATTGTTTGTTATAGAACATATGTATCTATTTAACTTTATGATAAAGCCTTTATAAAAACAAATCTATCCTGTTATAAAAACCTCTTCGAAATGTGGCATACCATAACCAGGTCGAAAAATAATTTTTAAGAATTTTTTTAAATAATAATGTGCGTAATATATTTAAGGAGAATATTTTGATAATACACAGAGTCCTACCTTCTATAGCTCATTTTTAATTTTTTTTACATTACAGAACACATTTCGGGATGATATTTTTGATTATACAGAATGTCGCAAAAAGTGTGTCGTCATAATGATATATGGCATTATGTTATTTTTTGTGTCCGTTTGAATGCCTTTTCAGTTACTTACATATCCCCATGTTCAAAGATTACTTACCGTAAACAAATGAAAACAAAAAAAAATCGGTTTTGCACCTTTTGTAAAAATTAATGAAATAAATGAATGAATTAATAAAAACCGACTACTTGTTAATCCAGTTTGTTTGATTCGAATTACTACAGGAAGTGTATAATTTACTGTAAATTTTTCAAACTTAAAAAGGTAACCTCTGTTTATATATATATTATTTAATGCTGAATTAGAAAAGCACATATTTTTTCTAATAAAGTACAGCCCTACCAAAAATCCTAATTTTAATTAAAATTTTAGTAAATGTAGTCGAAGATGGCTTAGAAAGACTATTAGTAACATAAAAAGGAGCTAGAGCTCCCTGAATATGGAGACTAAATGGTATCTTAGGTAGTACATAAATCAATTATTTACGATGATTCGCAACCGAGTTTTTGGCACTAAATTTACTGGTGGTATCAAGAACTGTTTACTTTAATTAGGAGGAAGGGATAAAGTAAATACCATCATGTCAGCCCATTTAAGGCACAAAATTTTATTTAAATAAATGTAGTGCTATTTTTGAGAAAAACTAGATTTTCCTGAACCATGCGACTGCCTTAATCCGAAGGCAACAATTAGGTAGACACCCTTAATCTTTGAATGGGGAAGATGAATTCAGTTTTGAAAGTCATCCAAAGTTCCTTCTGAAAATGCGAAGGAAGAATACGATCATATTATTTTCCAAAAATATAATTTTTATCATAAGCTGTTTGTGAACTTACATCAAGTTTCAACTGATTAAATGGCTTCCATCAACCTTTATACAAACGTTTAGTTTAGGTTTGGCTTTGTGGGTTTCGGATATTTGTTTTAGCCTTTATAAAAACCTTTATTATGTCTAGCTGCAAAGGCTTTCGTTTATTTGTGACTCAACTGCAACATTTCTGAGGATCTCTGGGGTCAACTACTGGCACTCTTGGCGCAATTCCCCGAATGATGTTGATTGCGTTTCAAAAACCTTCGACTATGTAATGTCTGGAGACCCTGCTGGTCATTCAATAGGTCCTCTTTATTCTGTCGAACAATGTCCCTGAAAATTGTCATCAAGGAATTGCCCTACGGGAGAAGCATAATCACGAGGTATTCCTGCCCCTTCCTACTGAAAAACTCTTCATGTTTTTTTTTCATGATATCCAAGACGTATTTGTGCTAGATGCATAGTCGTCATTTTTGTAAAAAACTCATTTCTACACGTTCATGGATGGCAAACACAATTTTGGATTGGTACCTTTCAAAGTTAGATAGTAATGAATTATAAAAAAATTCAGGAAGGTAAAAGCACGATAAAAAATGCAGACTGATTAAGTTGTTTTAGTTTTTTAACACATTAGAGGTCCAGTGATATGTTTTCGTTTTTCTTAAAAACAATTAAATATATTTACAAGCCATACTAGGATTGCCGTATGTGCCTGTATAGTGAGACATGTCACCAGTTCATGGGCTTTATCCCGGTGTACCAGTTCGACTTTGAAATGTCCTGGTCTATAGCGGCTGTACGAATGCATACAATGATCTAGAGGGCTCCTCTATTTCAATTCTTTAGATGCATTTTAATAACAAGAAACATAACGAAAACAGTTCAGAACACTATATCATATTTACTAGTAAAAGGTACACTTACTAAAGAAGAGATAATGTACTTCAAAGATTCTAATAGCAAACGAGAAAATGATTAATGCATGATAAATTATTGTTTTTTCTTTCAATGAAACTGACATTAAAGAAGGGATGCAGCTTTTTAATATGTCAATGTCTATATGATCTTCCTGGCCGCAAGAACTGTTAAAAGAATTTTCTCTTTGTTATTTTGACAGTAAACCAAAGAACGAAAGAGGAGTTATTGTAAAGGGTAAACAAATCTGAAAAATGTCGTTGATATTTACAAGAGAAGCATTACCTTTCTAGGTTTATTATTTTTTAAAGATATTGTTTTCGAAATATTTCTATTTCCTAGAGTTCTGATGAGTATCATATTTCGTTTTCCTTATATTTGTATAATTTAATAAACATTCAACGTTTATAAGTAGGTACAGTAACATATTTTTACATTTTCTAGTTAAATAAAACGTTTAATATTTTTTCTTATTAAATGGGATGGTCCCCCATATAAATAAGAGTAGTTGATGATTTAACACTTCCTAATAAAACATAATACGAGTATTTCACACAAATATTGATCGTTTGTTTATGTGCGCTTTTCAGAAAGATTTTCAAAATGAGGTGTACTCGACCCCTCTTTCCTGTTCAAAAATTAAGGATGAGAACTGCCAGGGGTAGAGGGTTATTCTGAAAACGTTACTTCACAAGATGCAATCTCAAGTTGTCTTCTTTACGATTTCTTAACAGTTTTGATTTAAACACCTTGTGTTTTAATCTCTAATAATTACAGAGTTGATTTTACTATGAGTACAATTTGTAATTTATTTAAACCATCCTTTATCACAGCATAACAACAGAGTAACGTTCAAAACACAATACAAATCACTTGCATAAAATAAATATTTTGAAGAATGTTTATCAAATTGTGGCTTTTTATTTGTGTTTTAAAATGTTCGTTGTATGTTCGGATAAAGAACGTGTAAACAGTTTATTTATCATGCTTCTACATTGCAACTGTGTATCAGATATACTTTAAGGTCAAAGCAGTTTGAGGAATGAGTCAAATTCCTCTTTTGTGAAGCGGGTTGGCTAAGGAGTAGTCGGCTAGTAGGTACTTGAACATCATCCTATTTATACAAACCGAGTCTACGTTTAAAAATAATATTTATCGCATATTGATAGTCTGTGTTTGCCACAGTAGAGGAGATAAACTGACTTCCACGGATGCAAGCTAGATGTTTATGTTAATACAGAGATGTGTTTTCGTTAGTGACCACTCCATTGTTGCTAATTCCATTGGCAAGTGCAAATCTCTCAAGTACACCTGCGCCTTCGTTGGATTCTAATTTCTGACCGTAAGTAATAAGAGATTTATTCAAAACTAGTTGGATGACTAACGGAAGTGAGATTATTTAAATCAGGTCATAGCACATTGAAATTGGAGCGTTCTCTATGTATTTTCCAGAATAGCGACTGGCTTTTTAGTATCATGGATGTTATGAATGTAATAACCTATTGCTTAAAATAAATTTAGAAAAGATTCAGGCCCTACAATTTTTAAAAAGCTCTTAATATAACTAGTTAGTAGAATTATGCAAAATTCGGAATACGGAATTATATTTTTGAGTTTGTTGTCAATAATAGCTTCTAAACTTATATAATCAGATATCGTTTAAAGTTATAATACTGCCAGTATGTACAACCGAAGTAAGTCACTTCGACGTTGTCAGTACCACGTTATTAACAAGTGATCGAACAAAATACGTTTGACAACTAATGCTAAACTCAAGATAATTCATCGTATGGGGATTTCACAGTTCAAAGATCAACAGATACAACCAGTATAATTCATTTATAGAGCAATAAGGAGTGGACCTCGTTTTTTTTTAATTCCCAACAAGTGCAAGTTATTGCATCTCAGCTACCGTTTTATAGCAAAATGAAAAACGAGATTTAAAAAAATTAAAAATAAAATTAATGCTGCTGTATATCTAAAAAGAAGCGTCTATGGACTTACGTTGATACAAAAGTGCATAATTGTACCAGAAAGTAGAAATTTTTAGCAGGCTTCATATTACTTCCTTCTAATACTTGTAGTTGCAATTAAATCTAGATAGTTATGATTTTGATGCTCTATTTGTAAATTATTTAGATAATTAGTTTGATATAGATAGGAGTAGCAAAAACACATTTTAAAAAGCGATCAAGGGTGTACTAGTAAATTTATTTAAAACAAAATAATAATAATAAACGCTTAACTGCCTTTAATTAATTTTATATCTACGAAACAACCTTTGCAAAGTCATATTTAGTTATACCATTGTTATTATAACATTCTATTTTATCCGAAACAATTTTTTTTCGTCCTAGCATTTTTGTTCTTTGAGGCTTTGACTAGTATTTTTAAATATACAAATGTTTAATACTTTAAAAAGTAGGGATAAAGTTGAACTCGGCACAAACCTCAATCCCAATAAGTTATCCGAAATTCCAAGATCAAGAGAAGCATTGTTTTTTATTTATATGTATGTGAAAACAGGGACATATCGAACTGTAAGCCTTAAAGTACAAGAATAGCATTTATAATATTTTTGCCTAAATGTTTTCAATGTAATAATTTGTAGTTTTTCCCAATATTCGCTTACCTATACTTATTTTCTGGATAGGAATGCAATGCGAAACGAAAGAGTAAACCTAATCAGTCTATAGCTATAGTTATCAGCATGTGGTAATGAATTAAAATTCTCAAGGATGTAACAAGTACTATGTATCGTAAATAATCACAAAATTTGTTGTAGGTTATTTGATGCCGAGTTGGCGAACTCTCTTTCGTTGGAAGGCGCATTATTTATAAATGAACTGAATATGATAAATATAACAAAAAGCGCTAACCCAAAAGTTTTTATTTCTTTATGCTAATTACTCCTTGTTACTACTAACTATTATTTTTATAAAATGCATTAATTTACACAAGAAGCCAAAGCTGTAGTTATGGAGTCAAAGAAAAGAAAATTAAACGAAGATAACTGGATGATTTCAGCAATCGAGGTACCTATGTGAAGTATTAACTTCGCACAAGAGTATTTTGCAAAAAACTTTTCTAAGAAGTAATTATGTGTCAGGACAGGCTTTATGCCTATTCTAGATTTTAATGAAAAAGCGATTGACAAGACTGCTTAAAGAAGAAGAAGACAAGAAAGTAAATTTATGTGCGATATTATGTTTTCAACACTATTTTTATTATTATTAAAAATCAATTTTCTGTTTTTCGTTTTGAATTCCGAAATTTATCAAATATTGCACGAAAACACTATATAAAAAATGTTGCAGACAAAAGTCGTTTTAGCTATATTTTTCACATTTGGTGACCTTGAATTTTTTTAGGAGCCAGTTATTTGGCTGCCGCCAGCTCTTTTTAATAGCACCATACTATTTTCTCTTCATATTTGGAATCAACTCATTTTTGTACGTACGAACATATACAATATAAGTATAATAAACGAGGTTAAAACTAGCATTTTGTGAAAATACAAAAATTTTACTTCAAAAGCGTTGCCGTAGAGCTGGTTATGTATATTTTGACACTTTTGCATGTAATGTCAAGATTGTCACCGTTATATAAGTTAAGCAATTCTTTTAAATTGTGCTTTATTAATAAATGATAGGCTAATTTAATTCAGATTTGAAACTAATACCGTTGTCTGAATAATATATTATTCAGACAACGCTAATACTAATTTTGAACAACAAATGCTTAAAATATTCCCCATTCACAGCAAAACAATGACATTATCAAGTATATTCCTAATCCACTCAGGAGAAATCAACGCTATTTTATCTCTTATGCGCTCTATTAATTCGGATATGTTTTGAGGACGATTCTTATACATCTTGGATTTTAGGTGTCCCTATAAAAAAGAAATCACGTGCTGTATGGTCGGGAGACTTCGGTGGGTATCGATAATTCTTCTGCCAATCCAACGTTGTGGGGAGACTTGATTTAAATAAGGGCGCACATTACAGTTCGATAATGGGTGTTGTCATAGTTTTCGGCCCAAACATTTATTACTTCCACATCCAACGGATGGAGAGTATTATTGTATTGCGAAAAAATTTTCAAATTTTTTTTTATCTGCTCAATAGCTTTTAAATGTTCGGAAACGTCAAAAACAAAATTGAGCAAAAAATTGCTTGTCTGTGTGTCTGTCGGTCTGTGTGTATATGAGCAGAACACGTACGGAGCTATTTAAAAAAAAAAAAACAAAGTAGGCTGCCATGACAATGAAACAACTGCCTCCTAAAAAAGGTCACCCAAATATGTGAAAAAAGTAAAGAACTTTTGTCTAAAGAGTGTATTAGCAGTACCCCTTTTTCTAGAGCGCTCATAAATATGGCAGTGCTTGGCACCGGGCTCTGTATTTGAAAAAAACCACTGCAAATTGAATCAATACTTCCACATCCAATTGTCAAAATGACATTTACGTTTTTATTTCTTATACTGTACGATCAGCAATCTGATTTTGAGTCCTCGTGATATTGGCAAAAATATATAAATTTTAAAATCGGTTTTTTCCTAATACCTCGAAAATTATTAACTTAACAAAAAAATTACAAGAGTGCTTTCTGATCAGATTTGATTTTCCATATAATACCAAAATTTAAAAGAAATCATACGAAATATTTCGAAAATATCAAAATTTGGAATAAATTTTCTAATGCACTTTTTGTGAGAAATTTTGTTTCCTATCTGATAGCATTTTCATTTTTTGAATATATTAAATATATTTGGGGATATTTAGGAAAAACCGTTTTCTTTAAGTGACGCTTTTTTGCTAATATCTTCTAAACGATTTGCTGCACTGCAAATTTATAAGAGCGAATAATACTCGCAGTTATACTATTAATCACATACTAAAACGAAAAAATATAAAAAAATAAAAATTTGCAAAAAAGGTAGTTACCCCCCAATTTCGCAATCTTCCCGATACCCTACTTACCCTACAAACAATAGGTAGCTTTGGGTAGTTGAGATTTATACGTTTGCCAAATTTCAAGTTCATATAGGTATAGTCTTTCGAAAGTTATCGTGTATACAAACAAAACCACAGACATACAGACACAGACAAGATTTTTTTTCGTCAAATTTTGTTTTTTTGCGTTTTCGACCATTTTAAAGCGAATGAGCAAATAAAAATTTTTGAAAATTTTTTTCGCGATACAATACTTCCCATCCGTTGGATGTGGAAATAATAGAGGAAATAGAGATATTGTTTGTGTTAAATGGGTGGGGAAGTAAAAAGTTGACTTATCGTCAAATTCTACTTTCGATTTTGTTTCAGATGACCTGTTTGTTACAAATCCTGGTTTTACTCGCATGTGGGGCATTCGTTGCGAGCCTCTACGCAATCCCAAAAACCTCTTACAGTGACATGAAATGTGCCTACAAAGAAAGAGGGTCCCTTACGTCAGAGTGTGTGAATGCTACACCTGAGTACTTTAAACTTACGCAATACAAGTTTGATAGCCTCGATGAAACCGTGCGTTGCATCAATTGTAATCTCTCAACTTTGGAAACGGGCACGTTCGATATAGTCGGAAACCACATACAGACTTTGGATTTAACAAGAGCCAACATAGCTAACATCAAAGTTAAGGCCTTTTTAGGACTGATGTATTTAACAAACTTGTTAATGCCGCACAATTACATTCGTTCTATATATCCAGGAACCTTCGGTGGGATAAAAAAGCTGGAATACCTTGATATGCAGAACAACTCAATTGGAGTATTGACTAAGGGTGCTTTTCAAGAACTAGTGAACCTCAAGCTATTAAACCTAAAAAATAATCAAATTCAAAGAATCGAACAAGGCGCATTCGACGGACTTGTCTCATTAAAAGAGTTATATCTGGAAAATAATCATATTAAAAACGTATCTGGAATTTTCAGTAGCAACTTAACATTTTACGTGGTAAACTTACAGGGCAATGCAATAACAAACTTGTCATCTACAGATTTTTCGAATGCGTCGACACTCAAGCACCTGGTCTTAGCGAACAACCAAATAATAAAAATTGAACCAAATACATTTGGAGCTCTTTCTTCACTAAGGGAACTGGATCTATCGTGGAATCCAGTCAACGTCATTCTACCAGGGTCGTTTAAGGGCCTTAACAACCTGGAAATTTTGAATCTTCGGTACGCCAATGTCAGAGAAGTGGTTGCGGGAACATGGCAGGAATTGCATAGCTTGACAGATTTGGATCTCTCCTACAATAACCTCTACGAATTTCAAACAAAGCTTTATTCCTCGCTGCCTGAACTAGACCGGTTAAACTTGCCGCACAATAATATAGAAGTTGTACAAAAGATGGGTATATTTTCACTATCTCTCCATGTCCTGGATCTATCTTATAACAACATAACATCATTTGATTACGAGTCTTTGCTGGAACATCTACCTAAATTGTCATACTTCTCGCTTGAAAAAAATCCATTATACTGCTCACTTGAAACAGCAATGTTGGCATTCTTTGAACAGGAAGGTGTGGGTTTTATACTACGAACAAGTGATACATGCCAAAATGGAGGTTCTGATACGTATTTAATAAGCCGAAGTAAGCAACAGCAGGAGCAACAGAAAAGGTATGAGGAGAACGATGGAACAACCTCGCATTTTGTTGCGATATATTCCCTCGTAATAATAATCATAATTTTAATTAGTATACTTTTCTACGCACAATTTCAGCTACACCAAGCGTTGAGAATTCAAGCATCTGCAAAGTTTTCATCACAAGTGCACCTTATTACGTCTAGTGACTTACAGTCTAGAGATAACGACTGCTTAAACGATTAACACAAAACGTTTGTAAAATATATGAAATAAGGTTCGTGCTCGAAATAAGAATAATTAATATTAATGACTAGTTGACGACGTTTTACTTCGTTGGGCGTTATTTCATCTTTACGTAATGTACACTATGTGATTTAGTTAKAATAAAGATTGGAATTCTGTTTTGCATCATCCATATATTCTACCTATTCGGACTTATTCATGTGCACCTTTATAATCCAGTGATTAAAAAACTTCAGCCAATGACGTTAACTAATACTGGTAAGTAATTTAAAATATGTTAAAAGAAACTTTCTTTATTTCGGCTTTCAAAGAAGTAGGTGAAAAGTCTCATAAGATATTTCAGCTAGTTAAAATATCAGATGGCAAGGTTGCGAAAATATGTTTTTTTTATATGTATATATTTTAACAGAACGTATCACACTTTTCATGTTAAAATAGGTAAAACTTTTTTCTAATTCCAAAAGTATTTAGTTTATGTATCTTCAGTGTTGCCTCTTGATATTTCAGCGCAAAGTGAGAAGAACACTTCGTTCGTTCGCAATATCAAACAGACATACTTTAAAACAATGCAATTATTTTACAGAGTGAAGGTCGATATAAAACAGAGACTAGAGTGGGGAGAACGCTCATGGATCTGCGCGAATGCTAGTAAACAAGGGGGCTGCCATATTGTCCATGAGAACGACAAACTTTTGGCGCTTTAAATAATGATATCTTGTGCAACAGTTTCACTTAAAAATTGGGTAAATATGACCCAATTTGATGTAGCAGTGTTGAAATACTAAAATCAGTTTGACTTGTTCTTGGAATGTTCTATAATTATCAATTACAATTACAGTACATGACTAATTTAATACAGAGAATGTCTGTCGTCAATCAACTATCATCAGTTACACAGCACAAAACTCCCAGACCGGCGTTGCCACATGTTATTCTAAGCTCGAAGCATTGTTTTGTTTGCATTGCGTGGCCCGTGATGTTAGCTATTATGATTGTGTCCTCTGCTTGCACGACTTACTTTTTAGTTTAATTTGATAGTTTCATTAAATTTAGTTATGAGTTGTACACTTAAAGAGTATACATCGAATAAACGATCGAAGTCGCAAGATGTCTCCCTGCATAAGTAAATATTATAATCCTTAATAAATTTTTTGCAGTAATTATTTGTTATAATTATATATTTTAAAATAATATCTAGTACCATTTACACTGCAAAATAAGTTTACATATTTTTTTCATTTTTATAGGTATACATAAAGTTCTTTTAATTCAAGAAAAAAATACTGTCATTTGACAACACTGTCTGATTTTTGACGTTTCTGTGGACAAAATGGCGACCATTACAGTGTCCCAGCTGAATTGGGATGCACAGTCGGCCTATGCGTGTTCTTCCCACTATATTTCTCTGATATAAAATAAAAGATATAAAATGCATGTCTGTGCTATGCTGTCTGCACCGCAACCAACTACACATAGATCTATTTAGTTATTACTATAGCTCATCAGTGTGCCATCTAACTTCTTAAGCAAGCTATATATATATCACTCATAACGCGTCTCTAACTTCTTTATTATACATTCGTACATTATTGTTATTAACAAATACATCATCTACCGAACAAGTGATTAATCGGTTAATATATTAATTGAATAAAACTTTAGGTACTGTTATAAGTTTAAACAAAGAAAATTAAATTTCTGTTTCGATTACATCATTTTATGAATGTGTTTAAAAAATCAAATCTTTGATTTTTTAGCTTTCTGCTGCTCCCATTCAGCCATCCTTTCCTCCAGTGATTTATATTGCGCCCGTTGAGAAAAGACTTCACGTGTGTACTGCACAGAGCTTCTGAGGCAATTGTGTATACAATTCAATTGTTGCACTTGGTATCCAATTTCCCTTTCCGGATTGAACCTTCGTCGTGCTTTTCTCTTTTTCTCGTCCAAAGGGCCCCATTTCGGATGAGGTTGGAATAGAGCAGATTGATCTAGCTGCAAATAACATCTTGTGAGATTTCCATACTTAACATACGAATGCTAAAAACAGGTCGTGTACGATAAAATTAATTTTAAATACAATAAGAACTGGCTCAGAATTCACAGAAAATTAAAAGGTATACTGCTGCAATTTTGCAGTGAGCATAAGTAAACGTTTAGCAAAAGTTCTGCTAATTCAGTAGCTCCTAATATTAATTTGATGTTATGATACACAGTAAGACACAGTAAGCTATAAGATTTACGTGGTAAATTTTTTAATACTCCTACCTCATAAGTATTGAGCTACAAGTTTGATAGTTTGCTGCATTCTTGCATTTCATTATCGTACTAGCGGAGAAACTAGGTAGTTTCTGTACCATGAAATTGAACGTCCCGGCATTTTTTTATTTAACCTCGATTTACTGGTACCGTTAGATATCTGTGCGGGTGCATGAAATTTGCGGATATCTACGTAGACGAGGGAATGACAACGCATTCGGATAGACAAGGATAGCAGATACGCGCTGCATCAGAACAACGTTTCTGGTATGCCATTACCATTCAACACATAATGATGTGTTCACATTTTAAGACCGAATGTATTACCATTAGACGTAATACATATATACATACACACATACTTATACCTATGCGCTATACAAAGTCACCTACAAGAAATGTTCAATATCGGAACTGTCCGAATCAGTCGAATCAAAGTCACTTTCACTCTCAATGTCGGCTTAGGTACAAACTGATTATTATACTGTCACATATAAAGTCCAGTAAAGGTTGCTTAGCAGCAAAAAATATTCAGCAGTTTTGGCATGTTGACAGTATGACTCCCCATCTTGTGCAGCAAATGCATTGAAAAATTCGTCACGTAGCGATTCGACCTTGCCCAAAGTGAAGTCTACGTTTCTGTCTGCAACGCAGTGCTTCGTTGCAGCCCAAACCATCTCAATGGGTTCAAGTCGGGGAGATAAGGTAGAAGTCATTTAGCAACTTGTTAAATGATGCATGGTTTGAAATAGGACCTATGGAGTAATCATCTCATACAACTCGACCTTTACCATACACGGTGAAAATGAAATATTTCTTCTTACAATCATTCCACCATTTCTTCCTTCCTTGCACGCACATTCTTCTTTGTGGCAAATGGTGACAATTTTTGCTCCACTCGTTTTTTTAGTTTTGGAAATTTATTTCACTGTGGTAATCACCAGTTTTACTTTACGACTTGAGCCTCAGGTAAGCGTTCGGTATAAATCGATTTTCGTTCCGTGCGTTTAAAATAATTAGCCTTTGGTCCTTAGACACAGGTTGGCGAAAAAAAATTTTGTACTATCTCCAAAATTTCAAATGAGTATAGGATGAATGGATACGTCTCGTCCATGTATATTATCGGTCTATTTGTCTGTCGATATTCCTTTATCTTACTTAGATAATTAAGACGCATCTGTTAAATATGTGGTTTTTCCATAAGCAGCTTGTGATTAGTTTGTAGCGGGTGTTTAATGAAAAGAACGAAATATTGAACACTCTATTACTATATTTCTGTTACAAAATTAACGGATGTAGCAATCGAATTTTTTATGAAAAACGGAATGACACACATGTCAAAAACTTTGCACACCACGATACCGTGCTCCGTCCTTTCTCGCTAAGCGACGCATCGCATCAACGGCGCCGCCACAGTACTCCCCCTCCAGTGACTACGTAATGTAGTCGCGAAAACGGACTGATTGTTTTGAAATTCTACCATGACGGGTTGAGATTGGCTGGGGATGTGTTGGTTGCCTGTTCTGGGTGGTGTGTTCTCGCTCGTTTTTCGAATCTTCTGCGGAAAAAGCCGGTTTGACCCGATCAATTGATACTTTTAACACCTTGCCCTTGATGATAATATCCATTGTTTTAGGTGATCTTGCTATTACCTCATGGGGGCCTGTATACGGCTGGGTAAGTGGCCTTTTTACAGTATCATCCCTCAGGAATACGTGAGAACACGTATTGAGGGCTGGATGAACAAAGTACTTTCCTTTGGCATGTCTGGAGGCTGGTGTGGGCCGGATGCATTGCATGTGAGATCGTAGGTTTTCTATCAATGTCGAATGGTTGGTTTCCGCACGTTCTTCTGGCAAGAACAACTCTCCTGGCACTCTCAATTGTGATCCGTACACTAGTTCTGCTGGAGAATATCCAATGTCTTCTTTGACGGATATCCTCAGTCCAAGGAGGATTGTAGGGATTGTCCGGACCCAGTTTTCGTCTTCGTGGCACATTATTGGCGCTTTGATCGTGCGATACCAGCGTTCTATGAGGCCGTTAGCTTGTGGGTGATACGCAGTCGTTCTGTTCCTCTTAATTCCTAACAAATTGGTAAGAGCTTGGAACAGCAAAGACTCAAACTGTCTGCCCTGATCTGTAGTGATGAATCGTGGGCATCCGAAACGTGCAATCCAGTTTACATAGAAGGTTTGAGCTATGGTTTCGGCAGATATGTCTGACATCGGTATAACTTCTGGCCATCGTGTGAATCGGTCAGCCATTGTGAGGCAGTAGCGAAAACCTTCACACAGTGGTAACGGGCCAACAATATCTAGGTGAACGTGCTCAAAACGTTCGTTGTTTAAGGGGAATGGTTGGGGAGCGCTTTTAGTGTGCCTCGATATCTTAGAACGTTGACAGGGTATACAGCTACGTGCCCAGTCTGTGACGTCTTTGTCCAGGCCTGGCCAAATAAATCTTTTCTTTATCGCACGGCTTGTTGCTCGTCCACTGGAATGTGATAGATGATGGAATATGTTGAATATCCTTTGCCGCAGACTTTGCGGTACATATGGACGAACGTTTTCTGTTGKTGTGTCGCAGACTAGTGGTGCGGAGGTCACGGATGGCGAAAACGTCTTCAACTTTAATGCAGATGTTCCGGAGGAGAGTAGTTCCTGTAAATGTTCATCATTTTGCTGTTCCCGGGCCAGTTCTTCGGGGGTGACAACTGCAGGTAGTGACATGGCGTCCACTCGAGACAGGGTGTCTGCTACGATGTTGTCGTTTCCAGATATATGGGTTATTTTTGTGCAGAATTGGCCTATGAAGTCCAACTGACGTAGTTGCCTAGGTGATGCTTTGCTGGATTTCTGGGAAAATGCAAAAATTAGCGGTTTGTGGTCTGTACGCACCTCAAATTCGCGTCCTTCCACCATGTGCCGGAAAAACTTGATTGCCTCGTATATGGCACAAAGTTCCCGGTCGTAGGCACTGTAGCGAGACTGTGCAGGACTGAACTTCCTGGAGAAGAATCCTAGTGGCTGCCAGGAATTGCCACTGTACTGCTCTAGGACAGCTCCCATGGAATTGTCTGAGGCATCTGTCGTGAGACGCAGTGGGGCGTCATTGGCGGGGTGTGCCAGTAATGTAGCTGTTGCTAAGTCCTCTTTGCAACGATTGAATGCCTCTATGGCTGCAGGTGTCCACGGTATGGGTCTTTTGTCACGCTTTGGGCTGTCTTTCAGGTACTCGTGCAAAATGGCTTGTGTGCTGGCTGCATTTTTCATGTACCTCCTGTAAAAATTCAGCATTCCAAGGAAGCGCCTGAGTTCTTTCACCGTTTTTGGTTGTGGGAATTCTGTGATAGCCTCGACTTTGCCTGGCAGGGGTCGACTACAATTTGCAGATATGTGGTGTCCTAGATATTCTACTTCTGGAACTCCTAGAACGCACTTTGAGGGATTTATTTGTATGTGATAGTCTCTTAACCTACTGAAAACAGTTTTTAAATGTGATAAATGTTCTTCGGGGGACACTGAAGCTATTAATATATCGTCTATATACACGAAACAAAAGTCTAGATCACCAAGCACTGAATTTATGTGTCTTTGAAAAGTTTGCGCCGCGTTACGTAGACCGAAAGGCATTACGGTGAACTCAAAAAGGCCGAAAGGTGTTGTAATTGCCGTTTTTGGAATGTCTTCACTTGATACCGGTATCTGGTGATAGGCCCGAACTAAATCTAGGGTGGAAAAAATGTTTTTATCACTTAGCCTATAAGAAAAGTCTTGAATGTTCGGAACTGGATACCGATCGGGCACCGTGACACTATTTAAACGTCTATAGTCGCCACACGGTCGCCATTCACCCGCACTTTTCTTGCGTACCATGTGTAGTGGGCTGGCCCAAGGGCTGCTCGATGGACGGCACCATCCTTGGTCCATCATAAATTGAAATTCTTCTTTGGCTGCCTTTAGCTTGTCGGGGGGCAGTCTTCTAGGGGCCTCTGCAATCGGGGGGCCGGTGGTCACAATGTAGTGAGATGTAACTGCCATTTGAGACATCCCTTTGATATTGGGACTAGTAATATCTACATATTGTGCTAATAGTTCATGGAACACAGTAGATTTCACCACAGTTAGTAAACGAAGCTGTTGACATTCATGTACCTCCGCCACTGTTTGCAATTTTGTTTGCTTGTCAATAAGCTGTCGGTTCTTTAGATCAACTAGCAAATTGTGGTGACACAGAAAATCTGCCCCGATAATAGGTCGAGCGACATCAGCGAGTGTGAAAATCCATTGGAAGGGTCTGCGGAGCCCCAGGTCCAAACGCATAAGTTTATCTCCATATGTGCGTATCGCTGAGCCGTTGGCTGCGAAAAGGCTAGTTTGAGTTATACAATGGTTTTGCTTACCTCCGAACCATTTGGGCACAACGGAAACATCTGCTCCTGTGTCTATTAGAAAGCGGGCGCCTGATGTCCTGTCCGTGATAAAGAGGCGATTCTGTTTTGCTGCTTGCCCGTCATGCACTGCCTCCTGTGCAGACGGTGCTCCTAGTTTTCCTGCGGATCTTTCGCGTAACTGCAGGGTGTCGTGCACCTGTTTGCTTTTTCACCAAAACGTCGATGATAAAAACAAACACTGCGATCATTCTGCATCGGTTGCTTGCTCCCATACTGGCTTCGGTTTTGGCTACGTGATCGTTGTCGTCGGCGGCCTCTATCGGCTACGATGTCATCTACTTTTGCTGACAGCGCTGCTAATTGGGCTTGCAACCGATCCAATGTGGCGGTCAGGTCTGTCAACGGTGGCGCCTTGGTGTGGTGGATAGCAGAGATTGTTCCCGCCGACATCAGCTGGACGTAATCAATTTCTGCCACCTTATCTGCGATGCTGGCCATTTTCTCCAACGCTACATCATCGCTGGCGGAAAGGACGATCTGGATGTGAGTGGGCAGCCGCTGCGTCCACAAAGTCCGGAGCACGTCTTCCGAAATCCTATTGTCCGCTAAGGCGCGCATTTCACGGAGTAATTGGGAAGGCTTCTTGTCTCCCAATTCCACCTCTGTCAGAAGCTTTTTAATCTGCCGCTCCTGCGAGTCTGAATAGGCTATAACCAATCTGTTTTTTATTGTTTCATATTTGTTGGTTATTGGTGGATTGGCGATTACGTCGGAGACCTGCTGCAGGACGTTGCAGTCCAATGCGCCAACGACAGTGTGGTATTTGGTGTTATCTGACCGAATATTATTTGTGTGGAATTGCGACTCTACTTGTGCAAACCATAGCACGGGGTCTCGTTGCCAGAAACTCGGCAATTTGACGCTTTTAACTGCTTCCACTGCGTTTGTCGCGTCATCATTCCGTGGGATCAGTGCTTCCGCTGCTGCTAACCGTTGTTGTAGTTGTTCGATCATTGCCTGCGCGTCGTCCGCCATACCTTTTTTTTTGTTAAGTAAATGTCTTTCACAACACACGCGTACAAAATTAAAATTTTGATCACGTCGGGGTCACCAAATTTGTAGCGGGTGTTTAATGAAAAGAACGAAAGATTGAACACTCTATTACTATATTTCTGTTACAAAATTAACGGATGTAGCAATCGAATTTTTTATGAAAAACGGAATGACACACATGTCAAAAACTTTGCACACCACGATACCGTGCTCCGTCCTTTCTCGCTAAGCGACGCATCGCATCAACGGCGCCGCCACAAGTTTGTGTCTTCATCCATCAAAAACTCGTTTTCTTCATCACTCGTCTGATACAAATTTTTCGTCTCTAAAAATGAGCACGTTTCAACACAAATAAAATAATTATGAGCATATTTTCATAATACAAAGGATCCATGACTGTAATTTCCTACAGTGCACAAGTTGATGATGTTGCGACGAAGAATCTCCATGTCAAAATCGTCTAAGTCAGTTTTTGCTGCAGTCTGGTGTCAAAAAATTTTCTTGTTCACCATCTTCAATTGCTTTTATTTCCTTAGCGACAATTCTGCACACTCCTTCGACTGACACTAGTCTCCAGGCCAGCATGCCCCTGAACTTTCTGAGGTCCTTTAAGGGTTGATTCGACTCTGCTTACCGCCGCATAAAGTGTATCATATTTCATTCCATGATAAAATTGAAACGCACAGTGAACGTAGGTAGGTATACACCGAATGCACACTTCCAATTCAAATATATTTTTTTCGAAATGCCTTTAACAGTTATTCAAAATCTGAGAAAAATCCCGTAATTTTAATCTGCACATCACCATTTAATGTGCATGTGCTTCCTAAGCTTAATACAGCGGCCCCGATAAAGTAAGGGAAGTAACTACGTGTTATGTTATTTAGGATTTTCTTTACCTCTACAGATTTTAAACGAAAGAATTTGCGTCACTTTTCAGTAATCTACAGTTAAATGATTATTTGTATCACATTGATCCACCAGATTAATCAATTCAATATATACTAAGTTTTATCTCACTTGCTAAATTATTGGTAATTTAATCCAAAAAAGTTTTTAATTATTTAAAGGAAATATTATGCCGTACACAGATTGGAACAAATAAACGTATTACTTCCACAAATCCATAACTGGTTAGTACTGCAATTTAAAGAAATGGCTAACTTGTGATTACTGCGGAGATGTACACATTTTTTCTTTATACTGATCCACTTATTATTATAGGTACCTACACTTGCATATCTTATGAAGTTTTTTGTGCAACTTTATTCAACATACATTAGATCTAAAATAGATCAGTACTAAATTATTCACTTTTTATGAAAAGAATGACGATTGACGTACCTGGGAAAACTCGAAATAGCTTTTAAACTAACAGAGATTGGGCAGTGAATTTTGGCTGATTTAAAGAATTATGGAGTATAAGATAAAAAGTTTAAATTAAATGAAAAAAATGGAGTTCTAGAGCGGCCCACAATTCTGTCTCTTTTAATTTAAAAGATATTTCGCAGGTATCGTAGTAGTCCTCTTTTTTCATAAAATATCGAATATCTCCATATTGGTGCAGTTTAACCTAATTTTTGTTGTATGAAGTGGCACTAAAATTTCACAGGCCAAGCAAAAATTTAATTTAATGTTATTCTGAATTTCTGGTATTATATAACAAAAAATTCGCCATTTCGAATGAATTTTAGTAGTAGAGTAGGTACTTAAAAGATTTTTTTATAGAATAGTTTCTGTATATTCAGTGGTTAGAAAGTTATGGAAGAAACGCTTTCATTTGGCTGAACAAAAATTTCAACTAACCTTTTTTCTAAAGTTTCTTAAAAACAGCAGAAGCATGGTAAGAAGTACTAATAAAATTGCAACTGCACAAGTGCCAAACATAGCACTCTTCACAATACGTGGTCTTTCTAAATACAGCACCATGATATGATCCTGAGAAAGTACCAGGCCTGTAAACTGCAATAGAACTTTAGTGAGCTAAATCCTCCAGAGTCAGTCATAAGTACCAAAAGAACAAGCGGCAAAACTTTCCATGAGATGACCCAGTAGTTACTCAGTTTCCTATTATAACTAAATTCGTAATCAATTAAAATTGTTTTAACTCTGTAAAACAACACACAAGATAATATGTATAGCATAGAAATGATCAGCAGCATGTAAGGCGCAGCGTCAACAGCCCAACTTGCTGTAAAGGTTGCAGATAGTCGTGTTGTCAGCATTAGAGACAATGATGCGCAAATAACACTCAACAGACATGCTACTCTCGTTTTCCATTTGCTTTTATGTGGAATAAGTTGCACTAAGGAATTGGTCGAAGCAGTCAATGTGTAGGACGCTGGCGCAAAATTAAGTATAAAAATTGAGAAGTACCATAAAATAAGCCATAACTGCGGCAGTGGTAGTAACGTTATAACATCTGGAATTACAGCAAACATTATATCTGTACCTGAAAGAAAAGTAAATTGTTGTGACATTTTATAACAGTTGATTTAAGCATTTAGCAAGAATCATTCCCAATGCACACTTATAAAGATAAAACTACCTTTATTACCATGAGATACTTCTCCAGAATTTTTTAAGTGTACATTTCTTTTGAAATGACTAAACGGTATTTCTTTGGATTGATTTAAGCATTTAATGCAAACTTATAAAGATAAAACTACACTTATTACCATGAGATACTGCTCCAGAATTTTTTAAGTGTACATTTCTTTTTAAATGACTAAACGGTATTTCTTTGGAACGATAGCATTTACAAATCAAAACTGGAATTTATACCTGGCGTTACCGAATTACAATAATAAGAACAACTTGAGTATTTTAAGGTAAAAAGCTCGTCCCACATCAACATCAGTGACTCTTACCAAACTAAACTTATATAATCATTACTATTTCCGTGCGGATCTAGAGTATATAAGAGTTTTTAATGCTTGCTGTGTCGAAACTTTGGTTCTACAAATGTTGCACTAATAAGACATAGGAATGCAACAAAACTTTCTTATTCGATACCGCATGAAGCAATTTTTTGCTTATGTAATATTTTTTCAATGTGCTTTGTTTCACAAGATTTATCACAAAGCTTTGACGATTGTTTCGACCATACTAACGATCATTTTCAAAGACCGTCAAAACTAAAATTTGAACCCATTAGCAGTAATTAAAATAATAAATGTCTTTATTGTGCAGCTTGGATCACAAAATAATGCAAAAGAAAAAGGTAAATTGATACACAATTGGGTATTGGCCATGTATTTATATTTTATTAAATTGCATATTAATAGGTAGCATCTAATCCACAAAACAGCTGTGACAGCTTATAAAATCGAAAAAATGTATCGTAAGGTGTATTTTTAATATTCAAAATGTGAATATTTAAAGGGACCGCCAAAACGTCAGTGACGTCACGTGTCTTGTAAATGGCCGCTTGTTTACATCTGGGGTCAGCGCGTCCGGGTCAGCCTCAGCCCGTCAATTTATCAGTTTGTTGTTTGCGTTCATTTTGTGACAAGCGAATTAAAATACGCCGAGAAAAAGTGAAATACTTATGAGTTATGACTTCTGAAAGAATTTGTGCACAGCGACGAGCGGTTTAACGCGGCAGAGATGAGGAACGTAATAGCAACAAAGCAACAGCATAAGTGAACTTTTTATCAAATTAAGGAAGCAAATAAAAGAATCAAAAATGTACCCTAAACTTGACATTTATTTTAGAGGTCAGAATAAATATAAATTGCCATTTATTTTCGGGGCAGTTGCGGCTCGTTTCCGGTCTGGCTAACAGTCGAATATATAAGAAACAATGTCGTTCTTTATTATAACATTTCCCTCTATCAACTTAAAACGCATTTAATTTTTCATATCCTTTTCAAGCTATAACAATATGGAAACTGAATGGTAAACACTTATAACCCCAAAAAGAATAATAAAACTTACAAACTTTGCGATATCGGCATATCACGTCTAGGGGCCTTAAACAACTTTTTCATACGTTGATAATCTCGAGGAACGGTTACAAAAGTTTTGTTAGCTGTACTAATTGAAGTACTTTATAACCATCATGTACAAAATGTTTTCCATACATAATAGATGCTTGCAAAACTACACAAATCACTTTTTGGTGCGACCTCTTACACCGTCCTTTCAATAAACACCACACAAAAGCTTTTCCAATACAAGAATGACAGGTACTTATAGGTAAACAGCACCTTGGATAGAAGCGTTTTGGCGGTGACTCCTAAGATTCGAATTTCAGACTTGAAATTCTCTAGCTACAAATTTTTTTTTTTGTTTTTTTACACATGGCGTACGATATATATGCACTTCAAGATTCATTTTACGTAATTTTCAAAAAATGTGATAATACCCAATTGGGCGAAATTCAGTCGCGCATCGAACCACTCGCAGAGTAGGTCGATTCGCACTGTACTACCATTTAACCCATAGTACACAACAAAACAAACAAAAAATGAGCTTGAGTGGGTAGCAAATTAAAGTAAGGGAGATTCTAATGTAATATAAAGGTATAATAATATAATATAAAGGTATAATAATCTCGTCTAAACTATGGACCATATATGGTGTCACAATAGTCAAATGCAGTAATGTCTATTTGAATACGAAGTTTTTAAACGTAAGTAGGACCTTTGAAGCCATTTTGAAAAATGTTTTTAAAACGCAAATTTTGATCTATAGTTAGTCCTAATACGTTTATTGTGCTATTTTACCGTTAGATTTTTGACTTCAAATCCTAATCACGTTTTAGCAGAAATCGAAAACTATCTCATTTGAGTCATGGAGACTTTCATAATTACACGTAGAAATAACAATATCTTATTAGTGACCATTAATGTTGATTATGAAAAATTATCCTGAAAGAGCAGCTCCACAAAACATTAGCGATTGAATCATCATCTTTCTTATTGCAGGAGTTTTAATAGATGTTATTGAAAATATGCCGCACAAGGAAAAAATACTAACGTATTTATGAGAGCATATAAAAATATTTGCAAGAGATCATTTTATTTATCTTTATCGAAATTATACAAGAATTACAACTTCTTTCAATGACTCAGCGTTGTAGATATAGACCTTCCAATCCAATACATAACAATGATTATATTATAAGCGTGTTTGATACCAGTCACCAAAGTCCACAAAGATAACAACTATAAGTTATTATTGTAATTCTTTGAACCGAAATATTCGTATAATTTTGAACAATCTCCTTTAAAGCAAGTCCACGTTAACGTTTGATTATACAAGTTTTCAGTTAACTATACCACCTGTTGTTCCTTCTAAAGTAAGAAAATCTGCAGGAATATGTGGGGTGCCCTGATGATATTAGTTAAGAAGATATAATAGCATTTTAATTATCAGCTAAACTTAGTATCAGTATATAGTAGTTGAAGAGCTATACTGAATATAGAAAAATAAAAGAAATGCATTAGTTTTAAGTTATTTGTAATTGTTGAACAGCATTGAACATACACGTCTTCACTTTAGTGGCGTTGTGACAATAGTTAACGGTATCTAACTAAATAACTTTATTTATCGAAAAACAACTGTAGCTTCTACATGTTTTTTGAAAGGTAAAAAGTAATTTTCCCCCTTAAAAATTGTGAAGGATTAGATGATGCATTCATCCAAAATACTCCAAAATTATTTATTTCAGTCATCTGCTACAAATATATGGTTTTCAGTACTAGTGCTTAGTGGCTTACCTACCTACATTAAAGCATAATAACACCACAAATCATATAGTAATAATGATAATACATTGGAATTATTATTGGCACTGCTGTTGTCGAAATACACTTACCACGTGCGTTTGGGCAGTCCCACATTTTGTATATATTAAAGCTTATACTCAAAGAAACACTACACCATATAAGTACAGCAATTAAAATCATCATCTTAAAGAAATATACTTTCAGTGTTACTATTACTGGTTCCGTTGCAGATCTTGTTATTGATGCCAAATACAGTACTGTTCCAGGTGCGGATCCCTCAATTACGAATATGATCATTTCAATCCACCGCTGTAGAAAGAATATAATTAAAAACATCAAAAATGTATGTCAGGTAGTACACTTCTTTCATATTTCAGTAGTTGGTTGATAGGGCAGTATCATGTTATATGGTAATTAAACAATTAATAAACCTGATTTACTCGTAAATAGGTATGTACTTGTGCACTGAATCGACTTAACTAAATAAATGTGATTAAAAAAAGTACAGGCTCCTGACTTACGAAGTAAGCACCATAATTCCCGACTTGACCTATGTTCGATTATACCAGCAGATCCAAAATTATATCTAATTAACCTCTCAACAAGACAAAAATGGATTTCATACGAATTAATTTTTGGCATTATATTAAGCGTTTAATTACTTCGATATTTTTTAATATATTTGATATGAGTGGTGTGGCGTGACTATTTCATAGTAATTATTGTAATCTCTCTCCCCAGAGACCAGCATAAAATCAGTAAATTACAAACTCTAACATACGGTTTCTGACTCCTCGAATAGGCCAAGACGTAAAATTAAATCTGTTGTTTGAATATAAAGAATATAATAAAACTGGTCTTTAACAATGTACCCTAATCTTCCGTTGTTATTTAAAACATAAAAATGTTACCCCTATAAAGTTCAATTAATATGCGAGGTAAATAAGGACGATCCGGATCGATGCTTAGAATTTTAGAAACAACTTATGTTCCGTTTCGAGAATTATAATGTGGATAACACCACGTCATCAAGTGGCAATTTGGTAGTATCCACCCGTCTCTGGGGGCAACCTGTGATCTGTGCGATAGTCCACAATATTGCGGGCATTTATAAACCAATAGGGGTCCCCAACGAGAGTATCTGCAAAGAGTTCAGGCATAATAACAAAATTACGTCTATGTCATGTTGCCTGCGTCAGAACAATCGGTGGACATCTAACTAGACTAAACATCTAGTCCAAGGAGAATGAAATTATCTTACTTCTCTCTTTTCTCACTGTTATATTCGACGATTACAACGATTACATGCACGCCACGCCACTTACATATAATTATTTACTTACCCCACTACAGAATAAATGCGATATTCCCTTATACATGACTAGCCTCTGCTCGAAATTATAGCTTATTATGCATGTAATTATAAATAAAATCACGAAATAAATAAACACTATTCTATAGATCTTCAAAAACGTGGTGCTAACGATTCGGAAATTGACTGCAGCAGAAATGTAGAGTAAGATCCAAACTACCCACACTGATATGGCTAAGTCCAGTTTTATGGGTCCAATATCCGATACATCTGATGTAGAATACCAGTTATTGATATGGTACCTAAAACAAACAAAAAGGCCTGTAAATATTTAAGTACTGTAGCAAAAGAGATCCCTTCCCATAGGCGAAACATTGAAGCCTTTTTATGTTATTATAGAGATGCATCAATTTATACATTCGATTACTGAAAGCCAGGGGGAGCTCACTAAATGACAAGGAGATTGGATACACGATATTGCCTACTCGAGACTTCCTATGACGCTGTTAAAGCAACACCCGACGACATCGTTCTTAAAATCGAACCATCAATTTAAAATTGGGGTCGTGCCAGAAAAAATTAAGTAGCACGTTAAGAAAAACATAAACATACTGTTTTTTTATGAAAAGCTATGATAAAGAAAGGTTCTGTAATATATTCGCAAGCTTTAGAAATTTAAAGCAGCAATAGGTAATTTCAGTAGGAAAGTTAAAATGGAGACCTTTGAAAATTGGAATAAATGTCAGTAGTACACAAATAGGAAAAAAATAATGTTGGTCAAACTCGAAAAGGAAATTTTGGCAAGAGCAGACTATCCTGGTGAACTTAATTGTAGCACAAATAAAAAAATTGTGAATAAACGACTATAGTACATTCTATAGTTCAACAATAGTTTAATATTAGATCTTAGACTAAAAAATAAAATTGTAGAGCACTGATTTGTGCTTTACCTAATGGTGATCTTATCAACTTCATTTGGTTTACTGAATATATTTTCTTCAAATCAAGACTAAGACAGAATTTAAACAATGATTCATGACAAAATAATCAGAAACTAAAATGAATCCGGAATTGACTCATATAATATTATGTCATAATTCAAGCGCGTTTTCCTTTGCAGGAATTCAGTAAATTATTTTCATACTATGACAACTACCTATAATAACCAATAGACGAGGTAACCGCCCCTACACATAAAGTAGTTGCGTTTTCAGGGTTCATAGGGATACAGTTCTGCACAGCGCCAGTGTAGTTGCAATCTGTCCATGGAACCGTATGAGAAAACATGTTATATATAAGTAGCAAGCATTCACCAGCTCTTTTAGCGTTAAAAAGTTGTGCAGCGATCTCCGTAAATACAACAGCATACCCTATACCTGAAAAAAAATAGTTTGAAATAATTTAATTTAATTATTGTTATGTTTTATGAGCTGTGACTGATATTTTCCAACATTTATATTAATAAATTAATAATGAATATAATAATGAAAACTATTATTTTGAACGTAATAGAAAGAAGAAAAGAAAAATATAAAATATATATACATTATTAGCCTACCCAGTTATACAAACCAAACAAAAATCTTTTTTTTGTAAACTGGGAAGCATGACGAAGTCTAGCAAAATGCTATTCTACTTAATCACGCATCCCAAGCTATAAGAGAGCGTAAAGGCGGAAAGAGGGAAAGAAATCAACAAATGCAAGAAAAAAACACAATGAAAAAAGGCTTAGAATGAAGAGAAAGTCCAGTTGGCAAGCAGATTTCATCTAATTTGAGTAACAAAAAGGTACTCTTTTAATTTATAATTAAACTTATTAATATTATACAGTTTGAACTGACGTGGTAAGGCATTGTACAATTTAGCAGCACTGAAAGAGAAACCTCTGCGAAACAGAGCTGTACTGTGGCGGGGCACAACAAAACTGTCCCTAAATCGAGTGTTTCTAGAGTGAATATCTGAGTGATATGTTAATCGACCTTTCAAGTTAGAGTTAGGAGATGGAATGGTAAGTATTTTATGAACAAAACATTTAAGATGACGCTTCCTACGATTATCCATGTTCAACCAATTTAAGTCATTTATAAACGACGTGATATGATCACGTCTACGCAAACCATAGACATATCGGCAACATGCATTCTGTACTTTCTGCACACGACTTTTCTCGTTGGCATCCAAACAAAACCCATAAATAATTTCACAGTAGTTAAAATGTGATAATACAAGACTTGCACATAATTGTTTCCTTAGTAAGAAATTTAAAAAATATCTAGTCGAATATAACAATTTTAAAGCAGAGAATGCTCGTTGTATTAGCTTTGTGACATGTTCCCTAAAGCGAAGTGCACTATCTATAATGACACCCAAATTTCGAGTGTGATCAACAAACAGAACATTAACACCTGCTAAATTTACCGACACAGAATCGCATACATATTTTCTGACATTTTTATTGCCAAAACACATAACCAGTGATTTAGAAGGGTTTAATTTTAAGTTATGCTTCTCAGACAAAGTTCTGATTCTATCTAGTTCCTCATTAAAAAGTATAGATGAAGCTAAGCAATCCTAAAGTCTGAAATGATGATAAATCTGGGTGTCATCAGCATATGCTTGAACAATATACCTACTCACTAATTATATCAGCAGTATATGTAAAATAAACAATAATGGGCCTAGGATAGACCCCTGAGGAACTCCAGATAATATTTTTGAAGTACGGTGACTGACACCAGGGAAACTGACGATGAAGAAAATCCACAGTGTCTTAACTTAGCACACATCAATCTGTGATTAATAGAGTCGAAAGCCTTAGAATAATCCAACAATACCAAAATCGACGCTAGACCCTCATCAGTTGCTCTAATAATGTCATCAACAACACAAGTTAAAGCTGTAGCTGTAGATTTAAGTTCTTAAAAAAGACCTTATAAACATAACATTTCAATTATTCTTTGATTTGCCTTTTGGATACTCATTACAATGCATTGTGCGAGTAAAATCCATAAGGGAACTAAAGCTTAAAATATTGTTGGACTAGTTTAAGTAACTAAACGACAATCTCTTGCGCTAAAAATAATTTTCTATCGCTCACCTTTGAATAATGGTACACATTCCCAGAGTCTTATGATGCCTCTTTTGGAGTATATTCCCATGAAAATGGTCAACATAAAAAGGGGTACTCCGCACAAAATTACTCCTATGCAATGCATTACAGTTGTGATCGCTGAAATGTAAACTCGCTATATACACCACATATGCAACTATAGCTGGGCATTACAAGTACAAGTAGTTAATTTCGGTACTTCGAGTTTCGAGCTTGGTCAATATGAAGTACTTAAATTGTGTTTAAGTTCTAAGTACATACATTAACCAGTTTTATCTAGCATAATGCGGCGCGTGCCTTTTGTAGTGTCTATGACCCAGTATCTATTAATGCTTTAAAATGCTCATGTGATACCTGCTCGATAATAGTATCAAGCAACGATCTATGAGACTGACTTATGCAAAGGGTTTTACAGCTTGATGGTCGGCCGTCCTATTGGGATTTGTGACACGCTTCAGTTCCTAAATGGGACATATTAAAAAAAATATTGCCTAAAATTTTAAATTTTCTACTTAAATTTTTGAAAATTTGTTAGTTGTGATAATTTAGCAATCAATAAAACATAGAAGATTTTATAACAAATTTTATTTAATGCAGACCTGATGCTAACTGGCGCGACCCGCGGACCCATTTTTATATGATACTTTATTGGGTTTAAATTTTCCTATGTGTAAAATAAAAGCCTTAGCACATCATAACGAATTTATACAAATTTAATGTAAAAAATTACAAACTAGTAAGTAGAAAATTATTTACATTTGTTAACAAAAAATACAATAGTGCACAATAAAATTTATACACGGTAACGATTATCTTCATTACAGCTTGTTAATAAGCACATTAGAAGAAAGTCACAAACTAAAAAAATTACTCGCTATCACTTTCACTGATAAAATCACGATTAACTTCTAATATTAATTCTTGTACATGATTCGCTCTGTACCGATTTTCAATGTCCAGTACATGTCGCACTGAATTTCTTCATGTATCGGCACTTGTTATTCCATAATAATGAATAGTAGAGTTTTTTGGAAGTTATTAAATAATAATAATAAAACACATGTTTTTATCCTACTTCCAATTTTTATTTTTGGCAAAGCCAAATGCCAGCATTTTAACCGCCAAGCGGCCTTCGGTGGCTTAACAAGTATAACTAAATTAAAACACGAAAAGACATTTTGACACCACGCAACTCTATATCAATGTTTACCATATGTCAAAATGTCTTTTCGTGTTTTAATTTAGTTATACTTATTAAGCCACCGCTTGGCGGTTGAAATGCTGGCATTTGGCTTTGCCAAAAATAAAAATTGGAAGTGGGATAAAAACAAGTGTTTGATTATTATTACTTGTTATTTCAGTTTCGTGTCTAATTTTTAGCAGCATTTCATTGCTGAATTTTCCACCGGTGTTTCCTCGTCGAATTCTTTGTTTCACCTGCCCCATATCATTTTAATGGGGTTGAAAATGCAGTGATATGGGGGTATGTCCACATTCAGAAGCGAGAATGTCAATTTTAAATTTCTTTGACATTTTTCGCTCAAGATTTAATTCAAATTTTTATTCAAATCACCCTAATTAATAGCAGTAGACCGGAGTCAACGACAGATTCTGTATAAGCAAAAATTAAATCAATCAAAGTTGATGAAACATTAGTCACTCGTGTTGGCTCGCTAATTTGTTGACTCAAAACAAAAGATTCTGCATTGGCACATAGGCGATTGGTAGAACCAACGTCTACAAGAAAATTCATATTAAAATTCCCAATACTCAAATATAACTCAGTAACTTCAGATTCTGGAGGCCTGTATATGTTACCTACAATATACATTTTTGGTGGAAGCTGCTACTGAATCCATATGTATTTTATGTTGCTTGTGCACTCAGCCAACAATACTTTATTCTTACAGTACAAGCACTGCACCGCCTCCACCTTGTCTGTCACATCTAAATCTATAACCATTAATAGCTATACCTTTAACCGTTACACTGGAATGTAACCAGTTTTCGGTTAAGCAAAAAACATCATATTTACCCTGCTGCAGTAAATCAGAAAAGAACGCACACTCAGATGTGCTACTGAAAGGTACATACACAATCTTATATAAAATGAAAGCAGAAGGAAAGGAAATACAATATTAATATAAATTAAAAAGTAAGTTTAAACTATATTATACCTATTATAAGATACGAAATACTTAAGCATTAACCCAGGGATACTTACTTCCTCCGTTAAATAGAGCCATGCTTAAAAACCACGTGATGCTGTGGCACGCTAGTTGCATTATAAGGCAGCTGTCAATCAGATCGCTTTCGTTAAATATTCGAGATTCGTGAAAAGCCTAAAAAGAAATGTTGACTAAAAATGGTTAGTAAACCTTAAGCTCACTTTTCTTTTCAGCTGAAAGATACTCAAAAGTGTCGCAAAGTGGGATTCTCCCACATTATGTTTCATACGTATTTTCTCGTGAGCCCTGGTTCTTGTCAAGTCCACCATAGCTATTTCAACGTTCTTTGCACCAGACATTACTTCTTAGTATATTATAACTCCAAATTAGGGCACACAATTGACATTACTTGTCAGTCAAAGTTATTAAGGCAATATGCATAGAAAAATTTTCAGAACGCCAACTAAATAAGGAAATTGGTTCGGTTTTGAGCGAAATTTTATCCTTGTTTAACATTAGCATTATTCTATTACTTTTATCTCTGTCTTCAGTTGGGAAGGAGCTGAGAGGGCAGCACGAGCGCGGTGATTCTGCATTCCGATTGGTCAAACTCGTAGCAGTCCCAAACTGTTTAGTTGCCAGATTGCACAATTTTTTCCTTATTCTGTTATAAGAAATTCACTTTATTCCAATCACTTTTATTACAAACTTTTTATTAATAGTGCTTAAGAATATTTTTGATTGTGACTTAATACTCTGAAATATTGGACGATATATAAATAAGCTTTCGCTGGATTTCAGAGATTGATTTTAACATTATTATTTTGAAATAAATGTGGCATTCTTGCACGCCTGCGTCGTGCACATGATTACGCATTTGTCCGCCATATTGCTTTTTCGAATTATAGGGTTAAGTACGATTTTGTGTTTGTTTGGACGTTTATTTCCTTTCGTTGCGTTATTATTACATAAAAGTGTTAAGAACTAGTGAAGCCTGGTAAGTTACCATTGTTGAAATGTCATGATGTAGTACTCTGGGCTCTTGTGTTGTATAGTTGCACCGATGGCGTTGGTTGAACTACGGCTGTGCGTGGCGATTGCACTGCTACAAGAGTAAACTTGGTAAGTTTGTAGTTATTGGGGGATAAGATATTGTTATTGATTAATCTTTGGTTTATAGTGGTCTTGCTGCTTTGTGGAGKCACACGGGGTTAGTGACTCCAGCATCTTTTTTGGCTGTCTGAGTCTGAGAGCAAAAGCTAAAGTACAAAAGCAGCAGGAGTATGCGTTAAGTAACTATTTTGAGTAAGGAAATGTACTTCGTTAATGTAGAATTCATTAACGTAGCAGCAGTACTGGTTGGTTAAAGGTGTGTAACCCAATATCACCACCATCTGATTGTAAAATGTAGGTAGTACAATAGCAATTATGATACTATTTTTGTTAAGAAAACTTATCATAGGTACCCCTAGATTCCCGTAGCAATTAACATTATGCAACAGTGTCGTTGCTTGGTCTGCAGATGCAGTGATGTGCTTGTGGGAAAAATGCATTATTTTCCTTCTAATGCTGAAAAGTAAGTGCATGCTGCTTATTAATATAGCTAAATTATATTAACAATACTTTTATATATGCATGGCTTTTCTTTTGGCAATTATAGAATTTGTAGCTTGAATCTAGTTACGCGAAAATTGCGACTATATCGTTATATCCAGCAGTTATGTAAGCATACCGATTTAATTGGTATAGAATGTGCTAACCTAACCTGTAAAATATTGTGCATTTATGATATCTTAGGAATTAACTTATCATATATTTTAGCTGAAACATCTAGCAGCTAGTTGTTCTGGTTTACAAGACAGCCAAGACACATCTAATGTAAGTGGACATCCTGTTTCCAGGGCATTCCAGACATGTCAAGGGCAAACGCTTCATCTAGAAAAAAGGCGTCTTATGCATACGGTGGAAAACAAAGAGGCCTACATTTTCAAATTGAATAGAAAGTACAAAAATAAATCTGGAGATGTGGGGGCATTGACAGGACTTGCAGATTCCCCTTCTTTAAGAAACTTATTTAAAGGTAGGTGAAATCCCTAGATCTAATTTAAAAAATAATAAATAATTCTTTGTTTTTTCAGTGGAATCCCCATGGAAGACGTAAGACGGTAGAGAAGGTACTGGCAATTGCGCTTTTGAAGAGGAATCCTAAATGTTATAGGTTCTAATGAAAAGTTGTTGCTCTACCATTTCGTACTACTTTGTTGACGATGTTGCAAAAAGTATCCTTCCATTCTGGAATAAATGAACACCAAAATTTCGTCATCGGGGACATTGTACGTTCTGTCTGTCATATAGGAATTCCTTTGTGGTGCAAGCGATGGCATCAAGAAAACCAGCAGACTCGAAAAGAAGCAAGATAAGTAAGGCGGAAGATGCGCAAGTTCCAGCATTATGGATAAATAAGTTATTCTATATCGTTACAAGTGTCAAGTTTGCATTTTATAGACATACAGTATTATTTTATATTATTCACATCCACAAATGCATATTCTTAATGATTCATTACTTACAATAACTTTGTTTATCAAGCACAGACTGCATGCACTCAGTATAGTAATACAAAAATACAAGTAAATACAAAAACTATCGGTGTTTCAAGCTTTCTGTTTATAAAACTTTGTTTTCTGAAAGTTTTTAAGAGTTTTTTCTACAGTCTATATTTTGAAGCAATAAATTTACGAACTACTCTAGAACCCATGAAATTATTGAATAATAGTAACAATAAAAACATTTCGTATTTATTAGTTCAGCTCAACATCGTATACAATTGTTATAACTTTAATATGAAAAGCTAAATGAATAAAATAAGAATAGAAAACTTCCACTTCATTACCTTAATTACAGCTTAATGAGTTTCTTCATTAATTTGTTAAAACTTGCATTGTGTTGTTTCCACATGTCTTTAAGAAGTAACAAATAAATGGTTCAATTACTGAACTTCCATAATTGTAAATGCCAGTAACAAAATTTATGTATTGTGTAATATTCCTTCATGTAGGAAATCAAATAAGATTAACACGGTGCCTTAAAACCATAGATGTTTACAGAACATATTGATTTTAATGAAATTTTTGGCTAAAGCTGCACAAGAAGCTCGTTAAACTTTTTTATATACACATGATGTCATATTTCTATACCCCTTAATTTGAAAATGGGAACATTGTAAATTATCTATTGTATAAGCAGCGTTATTGTACATACAATATTTATACACTATACCACGAAATTAGTTTTATTTGCTATTGTACATATTATTTATGTATGCATATCATTTATTTCTCTTTGTGTTCAGCTATTTGAATTATTGTAATTAGTAAATAATTTTGTCTCATCCTATGATTTACTATTGTATTTTTTTTATTGTTTTGTAAATAAACGTTTTCCAATGAGTCATTGTTTCATTTTGAAGTTAAATAAAAAATACCAGCAGATTAGCAGTGCAGCACTCCTTCTAGCATATTTTCAAACCTGCCGCCACACGCCGCGCGCGACCTCTACCGACACCTTCCTATACAGCGGCGCAGACCGAACCTGAAATATATAGGGAGTCGTACTTCTCGACGTTTTCTCTGCAATATGAGATTACTCTGACATACTTGTCATTAAAAGTGCCGTAACAGTAGGTTTACAGTAGGTACGGTAAGTAATGGAATTTTTTAATATAGCAGTGCATGGTACCCGATTGTCGGTACCTGATCTATATTTCGATAAGGTTTTGTTTGATCAGCACAGGTTTATTCTAAGTATTCTGCTGTTACAACTAATAACGCCACGAAGATATAGGAGTAATTATAACTTACCAACAACGGCTTAATTTCGGTACAACACGACAAATACAAGGTCTTTATTATTTAATGTTTTAGAAAGCCATCATTAATGAAAAAGGAAAATAATTCATTTGTAATGATGTAATAATCGTAATAATAGGCGCACTGATAAGAAAAGAGCGCATTTACCTTGTATTTGGCTTCAGCGGGTTTTTATGAAACTTAGAGAACTTTTTTGAAGAATATTAAATTTTAATTTCTCAGAGGTATGCTGCCACCAGTCCGATTTTGAAAGGATCGGACGCCCTTTATTTTTACAGCAAAAAAAAGTTAACAGAAATTGATAAGAACAAATTTGATTTTTGACACTGGTTTACACCCCTCTTCAGAGAGTGAGTATCGTAGCCCTGAAATGGTTTAGGGATTCTTTCTGGCACAAGAAAGCACTCAGACACCGTTTGTAAAATTTAGTAATTTAATATAAGCTTGATAAAAATAAAATATTATAACAATGAACGAAAAAAATAATAAAAAATAGAGTAAGTTTAACTGGAAACTGACAATTGACAAACAAAGTTGCAAGAACATTATTGATCTTTTGTATCTAGACAGACGGTGTTGATGACTTAAGCAGGAGTAAGCAAACTTATTGACTCACCACGGTATAAGATATCTGGTAATCCACTTTAGAATGATGGGACCAAACCAAGTAATTCGTAACTGCACAGACTTCTAGTCAAATACCCTGGAATTTCGCCCCCTGGAGTATGGATTCCTACTATGCTTCCCAAACTTCCCCTGGGATCTTCAACTCAACGTTATTTGACTGAAAATCAAACTGGAGACCCGTCGGAGAACTTTTAAACTTTTTGACTTAAGATCGAAACAGTAATATGATACTTGGAATTTCTTAATACTCAATTTTTACATCTTAACTTGATGTTGACTGAGAGGAGACTCTCTTACACAACTTAACTTGATGACGGCTGATGGGAGACTCTCCCTATTTTGACTTTGGTTTTAACCTTCGATCATCAGTTCCCACCTTCTCGCTGGGTGGATGTTTATGTCTGGATGATATGATCAGGGCCTCTTGGCGTGAGAAGCCGGCCCTATATGATTGAACTCTTTGTGTAGGAACTTTATTGAAAAATGATTTCTAAGAAAGTTACCGCGCAGTTCATGCGTCCTGCTTGAGACAGTCTTATCACCCTGAGAACTTCTTACTTAAAGTAAACACAACATATACGAGGGAGGTTCACTACAATGACAAGAGTGTAAATAAAACTACAGAAATCCATGGGCTTAAAATGTGCAACATTTATTATTTCCGTAAAGTAATACATACGGTTTTCGAACTCCTGTCATTACACTTCTTCAAACGTTTCACGCAAAATCTCTGATCAGTTTGAAAGTGTAAAACCACCTGAATGTACGGTAATTGAAGTACATTATTTATATCGAAATTCTTCAGTTTATACATATAATAGATTTGTTAATTATATATATAGTGTTAATTTTATGTAAAGTACTCACCATAACAGGCAAGAAGAAGGCATATTATCCAGCTAACACTGGAAAATACAAGTAAGTACAAAAATAATGCTTAAACGTAAATAATGTAATTTTAAATTAAGACAAAGCATTTATAACCAAAACAAATAAGACAAACGGACGGACTGACCCAGTTGGTTTATCGAAATTCTATTTTATTCAAAATTCCTGTTTAACATGAGAAATCCCAAATTTACGTGAAATTAAAGTCTATAAACAGTGCGGGGCGTGCCGGGCGTTTGTCTAGTTAACTTAATTACGATAAAGTAGTATTTTGTTTCGTTAACTAGAAATAGAAATAATAAAATACAAAATAATACTGTCATTAGAGAAGTTTTGAGCAGTAAGTACCGCCAAAAAAATATTTCTGGATTTCTGTATATCTACATAATGCTATTTTCTATAGTAGATTCCATAGCTTGCTCGTATATAATGGCGTAATATACCTACATGGAGTATTCTACGCGCCCATCACTGATTGAAATCTGCCGAAGTCATCTGGAGTGGTTTCTTTTATGGATGGAATTTGTTGTTCCATTTAATATTTTAAGAGGTTAAAATGCATGAAAGGGTAAGCACTATCCGTTAAGAGGGGCGTTTACCTAGAGCGAATCGGGTCATTTTAAGCACCTACCGTTTTACATTTTACCGAGTTATTAAAAACTTTTTCGAAGTGAAATTTTGACATGACAATGACAAAAGATGTAGCTACAACGTAGAGTTAGAGTTTTTTCTGAATTTGGTACGGTAATGTAAATATTTGTTGTTATATTTTGCTTAAAAATGCGTATTTTTGGCGAGCTATTTCTCGAAAACTAAGGCACATAAACGAAAATTCGAACTCCACGTTGTAGCTACATATTTCTTTGTACACTACCAAAAACATGAGCACGATAAATAAGTAAAAACATTCAAAAAATCTAAAACCGCAAACCCTTTCGCACGAGTCCGTCAAGAGAGCGGAATGCGAATGCCCATCCCCACCAGATCCGTCGCGTGGTATCCAGAGAACAGTGAGGTTAAGATACAATCCTGTCGGGAATGATCGAGCGGTATACGATCTATTCCGATATGACTGGATTTCTAAGATTGTATGTCTAATTACACGTGACAAGTTTAATGTTAAAAGCTCTTTCACATTAATTTACTGTCTACCGAAGCAATGGGGAGGCGGAAGAAAAATTATTATAAAAGTTCCTCCAGAAATCATAGTCGACATGCAGTTAGAATGAAATGTTATATAGTTCATATTTACAGAAATAAATGAGTTATTCCATATTTTGAATAACTTGGTATAATATCATAGTAAGTTACTAATATCATGCTTACTGTTTTATGTACACCCTACAGTCAGCAATTTTCCGAATATTAGTTTAGCCCGTCTGTTGATTGTACGATCTTTGCGTGATTTCAACCTATCGGCTACCCTCTTACGTCCCATGTTCCGCTGGTAATATGGGTTGCATAGTTTACATTTCTGCCCGATCGCTCCAAGTAAATGCCCCTCTTAACTCAAAAATTGTCTCCCTACCAACAAAAGTTTATATGTTTTTCTTTTAATTACTTCCACATTCAACGGATGAGTACTGTATCCCGAAACAAAATTTTCAAAAATTTTTATTATCTCAGTCGCTTTAAAATGGTCGAAAACGTGAAAAATATAATTTGAGTAAGTAAAAAAAATTCTTGTCTGTGTGTCTGTAGTTTTGTGTGTGAACGCGATAACTTTCGAAAGACTTAACATATGAACTTGAAATTTGGTGACCCAAAGCGACCTATTGTTTTTGGGGTAAGTAAGGTATCGGGAAGGGGATGAAATTGGGAGGGTAACTACCCTTTTTGCAAATTTTTAATTCTTTTTTTCGTTTTAGTATGTGATTCAACTGCGAGTATTATTCGTCTTTATAAATTTTCGATGTAGCAAACTGTTTAGAAGATATTAGCAAAAAAGCGTCACTTGAAGAAAACGGTTTTTCCTAAATATCTCCAAAAATATTTAATATATTCAAAAATTAAAATAGCATCAGATAGGAAATATAGTTTCTCAAAAAAGTGTCTTAAAAATTTATTCATAATTTTCATAATTTTCAAAATATTTCAAAAAACGTATTATGGACCCTGCCCATACGATTGAAAATTGAAAATCAATTTTGTCATCGGAAAGCACTCTTGCAATTTTTTGTTACGTTAATAATTTTCGAGTTATTTGAAAAACCGATTTTAAAAATGTATGTATTTTGCTGATATCACGATAATCGCTTGTCTTAGAATAAAATGTGCAGAAAGAAAAAATGCCAAAACCTGATTACTGATCGTATAGTATAAAAAAATAAAAGCGTAAATGTCATTTGACAATTGGATGTGGAAGTATTGATTCAATTTGCAGTAGTTTTTCAAGTAAACTAAGATGTGTTGTTTTCAATTCCTATATTTTATGTAAATGCCGAATTACGATTAAAAAAACTGCAAGATCTGAGTAATACTTTATTTCACGTATAAGCATTTGCAAAGCACATTAACACGAACTTTATAAAACAAATTTAAATTTCACATTGATATCATCTACAAACACTACAATAATTACAATAATATCATAATTATTATCTTCAGTCTATATTCCCTTCGCTTCTCTCAAGTAACGTTTGATAGTGCATGCTTTGAGAAGCCAATTCACGCGAATAACGCACTGAGCTTACCAAGCAAGCATGTGAACACCTCAGTTCCTTCATTTGATATCCTAATTCTCTTTGGGGGTTGAAAAGCTGGCGTGCCCAACGTTTCTTCTCGCTCAAAGGTCCCCAGGTACTTTCGGATTCAAACATGGCACACTTTTCTTCCTTCGGGAATTCACAGATTTTTTAAGGTTATCAGTTACACCCCGCTAAATTGTACTGATCAAAAGGTCTACCTTGCAAAAGGTTAGGTAATTTATATTTGTAAATATTTTCGGAAGTAAGGAAGAGCCCCATGCTTAACTCATAATGCTAAGGTAATCCGGTTATCGCATCTGTTTCCAGAGCAACGCGTTGTCGAATTTCTGTCAAATTATTTTCGATTTATTCTCATCCTCTTGTGATAATATTGTTGCCGAGAATTGTGTCATATTTGTACAATTAATATGATTATTTTTTGTAATTTGCTAAAACCAACAGAAAGTTTTAATATCATCCCACGTGTGTACCTTTTCGCCAATCAATACACTATATGCTGTCAATAACCAGCTTATTATCAGTATAATAATTTGTAGTACTTTGTTTTTATTGATTGACGTCGCCAATTGATGAAATCAATGATAAAATTATGGAAACTGCATGTGAGTAAAAAGTAAAAAAAATCTGTCAAATACCAGGCGCGAATGAGAATAAATTATACTTTTTGACGTTTCTAAAAACCAATAGAAAATTTCAATCAAAACACTATTATACTGGCAATAAGTACAAGAACTTATTGTCACTATAATAATACGCTATATTATTGTGACGTAGATGTTAGCCATTTTGCTTCGGTACGTCAAGATCTTGGATCAAAACAAACTAAGTTGTCATACCGTGCGTAAGGGAGTGCACTGTTTGGTGCAACTGTTTAGTTTTAAAAGAATATTGTAAAGTGTTACTATGTATGTTTGAGCAACTTACACTCCTTCGCTTTAATTGGCAAGTATTACAAACCGAAATTACATTATTTAATTATAATGTATTCTTGAAAAGCTTAACATACACTAAGCACGTGTGTAGAGCATTACAATTTACAAGTTGTACCAAAAAATATTAATGGGTTAGGTTCTCGTCATAATGAGAGAGAATCGCGTAATCTTCACACAGCATCACCCAAATATGCACAGTAACACTCAAAGTTCAGAGCAAAATGATAGTGCAATCTGTTGTTGAAAAACAATCTAAAATAAGTGCTGCAAAGTTTATATGCGTCTTTCTCATTATAGCGAGATTATCCAAGGACCCAGCACGTTACCTTTTTCTGGTATAACATGTAAATAATACAATGCTCTTAGTGTGTGTTAAGCTTTTCAACAATTCGTTGTAACAGAATGTAATTTCGATTTGTAATACTTGTTAAGTAAAGCGAAGAAGTGTAAGCTACTCAAGCATACACTCTAAATATTCTTTTAATGCTATAAAATTGCACGTAACACTAAACTCCATTACGCACGTTATGGCAAATCGGTTTGTTTTGATCCAGGACTTTGACGTACCGCAGCAAAATGGCCAACATATACGTCAGAACTATAATGTAGCGTATTTGTAGTACTTTGTTTTTATAATTGACAAAACAGTTTCGATGATGTTTGTCATCATTTGTGCAAATGAATAAGAATAGATTTAGCACACCCTCACAAAATCAATTGTAAATTTAAGGTTATGAAAGGTAAAAAAATAATCACGAGAATGAGAATGAATTAGAAAATAATTGTTTAGAAGTTTTATTCTCCAACTGTTCCCATTTGACAATACCTATTCGAGCTTACGGTTCTCTTGGCACCAGTTCTCGAAGTTCTGTCGAATTATTTTCAATTTATTCTCACTCTCTTGTCATATAACTAAAACTGCCGAAGTATCACGTGTTCTTTAAAAGTTAATTTTCTAGCCAAGCAATTTTAGTTGTCAAACAAAGTTTGGAAGCAACTCGTACGCAAGTTATTTCTGTTGGGCTCGTTTTATTTATTTGTCTCGCTGTCTACAATTGCTCGTCTGTACAACATACATATAGAATACGAATAACTCTACTAAGGATAACGAACAAACGATTTGGTAGCAAACCGTTTTTCCCCAGCGAATTCAAGTTCTTGCGCATCGCCGATATGAGGCGGCCAATGTTAAAAGAATGATTTTTTAATAAGTTAAGCACAGTACGACACAATTAATTGTTTATCGGGTAAGCCTTAGGTTTTATTTTTATTTGAAGTAATATAATAATAATAAGAATAAGTACACATATTGTTGATGACAATTAAGAAGCCTATATAGGTACTACCTCGCGTTTATGTGTTTCTCTGCTTTAAGCGACCTTAGATTTCGTTAAATTGAATGTTAAATAACGAATATAGCAAAACTCAAACTATAAGTTAAAAAACACTTAGAAGGTAAATTAATCTTGTACAGCAGTACTTACTTTAAAAAATAGAACACCTAGCCCATTCCGTGTTGTAGTTGTTCAGAGCACATTGAAAGTTTATATTAAATCTTCATTTTATGTCTAGGACTGGGCAAAGTATCAATACTTCCTCAAAGTATAGATACCTCTGCCGTGGTATTCAAGTATCGAAAGTATTCAAAAATATAAAAAGTGCTCAAAGTATCGAAGCATCGAAAGTATACAAAAGTATCGACAGTATTTAAAAGTATAGAAAGTATCAAATCTATTGAAAATATTGAAGTATTGAAATAAAGTACAAGAATCACCATCAATAATGCAGCATCTAAAGTATTGGTAGTGCTAAAACTAATGAAAACATAAAAAACTGAAGCAAAAAAGTTGAAAAAGTACGTATCAAAAAAGTAGCAGTCTCCAACAACAAGAATCGAAATTATTGCAGTATTCTATAATTTAACCATTAATTTATGGTACATCATAGCAAAACAACTTTTTTTTACTCCACGCCAACAAAACTACCCGTTTATAGTACGATCCGAAWTCAAATCCCGTAGGGATGGAGGTGAAGCGGATATTGTATTGAGATTTATAAATGGCAATCCCTCATTTATAAAACGTCAACAAACAACATGTAAGCATCCAATAGACATCTAGTATACCACAAATAATTAACTTAAACATATGTTACCAGAATATCAAACGGCTAAACAAAAAGGCGCACACTTTCTACCCAAACATTGCACTTAATAGATGCAATGTAATTGTATTGACTGAAACATACAAACAAATACGTTTCAGAAGCAGATTACTTCTCTTCTAACTACAATGTACACAGAGTGAATAGCATTATTTATTGGAATACTACCAGCTTTACTAATATTGATACTTTATTATCTTTATATTATGCTTATGTGAGATCAAAGTTGGAGTATTGTTGCTTCATTTGGGATCCATTTTATACGATTAATGTGATGTCATTGAGCGCATACAGCGTAAGTTTTTTAAGCGTCTCTATTATATCGAACACGGTTCTTATCCAACGATAATCTAACATCTGAATTTGGCTTAACAACGCTAAAGGCAAGAACGGCCTTTACTAGAATCATGTTTTTATTTAAATTAATAAGTGGAAACATGTAGTTCCATTCTAGCCGATGTACAGTTCTTAGTACCCCGTATTAATGCAATGTAGAACTAATCAGCATTATCAGTCATCCCTACATAATATGTGTCGACATTATGATGACATAGTATCCAACCTTGATATATTTGATTATAAACATTTTAGTACTCTGCTGCAGACAACTATTATTTCGATGACGATATCTCTTAGAATAAACTAGATTCAGTTAGATTTGTATTGGTATATCATGCTTCTATTACTTGTGCGTTATCAATGTGAACTTTGTCTGTTGAATTCTAATAAACATACTTACTTTCAGTATTTCAATACTTTCGATACTTTGGAGTATCATCAGTACTGCACCGGTATGGAATATCTATGCCTGTCTAATGGTATCGCCCAGCCCTAGTTATGTCCTATCACATGATCATTATAAGTGTTTCACTCTGATTACGATTAAAAAACAAGAACAAAAAATGTAAAAATCATTCTTGTAAGTTGCCTTCATTTATCGGCAAGAATTTGAACCTCTATCTACAGAGAGCGATTTTTATCCTTAGTGGAATTATCCGCAATATAGAAGCAACTAGGAAATACCTTGCTCTTCATGTTCTTCAAGTAGCGCACAAGGATAATCCACAATAAAGGAAGGAATGGTATTATACAAACCCAGTGAATGGCAGCCTTGAACTTCACCGGTACCTTCGAGAGGTCATATGCAATCATCACACTCCTACTAATTACACATACTAGGCAAAACTGCAAACAAAACATATTATGCTACTAAAGTATATTTTGAACCCGAAGAAGATGTAAGCCTTTTTGAAGTAACGTGGAACTACCTTTGCAAACTGTGCAATCTACGAATTACTCTGGAGTAAAAATTTTAACGTCTAACATTTCCACTCCTACTTTTAAACCTTTCTACCAATAAAGCCCATTATAAACGCAACATTCATAATTTAATTATATAATGATGCAGCTAATGATCGTTTATGTAATTATATAATACGTCAATTAAGAGGCCAAAACATATTTTTGGTCCACTATAAACACTAGTTAACTTCACTCAGAATAATTGTTTCTCGTAGGTAATTCACAGGTTATTCGATATGCTCCTGAAAAATTTGCTGCAAATAACTTATTTTGAAGAAATCGCGACCAGGTCCGATATGCCCTCGAACGTTTCGCCGTTGTGCGTATGTCGACCGTTGCGTTTCCCTTCTTTGCTTGCAAGATCCTTATGGTGCTGTCACTATTAAAATCCTTTACCGCTTTAGGGTCCGTCTGTGGTGTCTGGTTTTGCGCAAAATCCGCGATGTTCTGCGCCAAATAAACACACTTGAAAAAGTAGCCTTCAATGATGAGACCTACAAGAAGATATAGAAATCAAAGGCACTTCCTCCTCTCCTCTACGGTCTTTCAAAGGTCCACAAATATGGCGTTCAATTACGACTAATTATCAGCGCGATTGGATCGCCAACGTACAAAGTAGCAAAACACCTCACCAAACTACTGCGGCCGCAAATAGGGAACACACCCAGTTACAACATAAAGGAATCTAATGACTTCATACAAAAGCTGAAAAGTGCAAATTGGACCGAAAGACCGTTGTTAAGTTTTGATGTAGGTCCTTTTTCACGACGGTTCCGGTAAAAGATGTCATGGACTAAATATCCAAAATTTTCCGGTACTGTTTAAACATTGCTTAACATCGTCTTACTTCATTATAGAAGAGTGATTACTGTCAGGAGCTGGAAGGAGTGGGCATGGGAAGCCTACTTAGTCCAGTGCTGGTCAACCTTTTCATGGAGAAGCTCGAAAATGAAGCTTTGGAAATAGCGGAGAAGAAACCTTCAGCATGGTACAGATACGTTGACGACACTTTCATAGTCTGGAGCCATGTCGAGGACTCTCTTCAGGAATTCCTCCGACATCTAAAAGCAGGCACCTCAGGATAAAGTTTGCCATGGAGACCAAGCAAGACGGTAAGCTGGCCTTCCTCGATGTTTTAGTCACCAGAAGGACGAATCAACAGCTAGGACATCAGGTTTACCGTAAACCTACCCACACGGACCGCTACGTAAACAAAGACCAACCATCGTCCTAGGCAGAAAAGGAGCGTCATCAAAACCCTGCTTCAGTAAGCACAACGAATTTGCGAACCGCAGCATTGTGGGAATTGTGTCATCTAAGCCGTGTGTTACAAGCAAAATTTACACAGCGAGGGAGATAATATGATCCATTCAACCGCGACCATAGTCGGAAAAATCTGTCCAGCAACCAGCGCCAGTGGGAAGAGTCTGTCTTACATTAGGAACGTCACCGATAGTATTGGGAAAATGCTGCAAATGATAAACATTACACCTATCCATAAACCTACCAGACAGCTACAGCACGTTTTCACTTCTACGAAGAATAGGCGAGATGGCTTATCTTCAGGAGGAGTATACAGTATACCCCGAGTCTGCTCTTGCAGAGCATGCTCTCTAACAGAGACATATATTGATTGCGCCCAGACAAGGATTCTTGTTACTGCCAAACACTACTACGATTGCCTACAACGAAAACCTATTGAGATAACATCAAGAAAGCTTCAACCGCAAGGACAGAACATTGAAACTCAACAGGGCATGAATACCAGATTCGCGGAAAAGACAACGCTAGATGAATTTGGCTCTGAAGATGCTCACCACAGCAGTGGGCGAAACGTCAACGAAGAGGAAATCACCATGACCAGGGCCAATTAATCACTATATCAAATATAACGAATAGCAACTATGCATCTTATAAAGTGTTCAGGTGTCAAGGCTACTGCTAATCATTCTCTCCAAAAAGAAATTACCTAATTTAGTCACAAACAACTTCAACATTTAAGATGTATCATCAGTGTTGTTTAGTAATTAATTACATTTACTTGAAAAAGTAATTTAATTTAATTTTCCTTCCTATTCTGTAGTGAAGGAATGGGCAAAACGTTTTCGTATGGGCCAGGAATCCCTTGAGATTGACACTAGACCTGGACGGCCAGTGGAGGTAATTACAGAGGACAAAGTAACCCTTGTGGAAGAGCTAGTACTGAGTGATCGACGTTTGAAGGTCAAGGAAAAGGCAGAAATAACCAAGCTTTCCGATACTACTGTTCGCCGAATCCTCCATGACCATTTAGGTATGAATAAGGTCAGTGCAAGTTAGGTTTCCAAAAACACAAACGTGTTAAGCGTGCTCGATCTTTTTTGGAACTGCGTAGAGCTGACCCGAACCTCGTGTTGGAAACCGTTGTCACCTGCGATGAAACTATGGTTCTTTACTATGATCCTTTATAAAAATGAGAATCAATGGAATGGCGCCGTAAGGGTGAAACCCCCACGAAAATTTAGAATCTGCCAGTCAACAAAAAGTGTAATGGCTACGACCTTTTCGGATTGTGGAGGAAATCTTCTGATTGATTTCAAAGAGACAAATACCACCGTTAATGGCATCTATTATGCAGGATTACTTTATATGTTGCACGATAATACCCTCGTTCATACTGTTGCTGTTGCACAACGTTAATTAAACGTTGTAAGAAGTGCATTGAAGTCAAGGGGATTACGTTGAAAAACAATAAAAACTTGTTGTTGTACTTTGCCTCTTTCATTGTCAGGCCAAGAATTATTGGCGCTTACCTCATAGATGTTAATAAAATCAATAATTGTTATAGGTGTAAGTTAGATTATTAGTTATTAGAGTTTTATTTTATACATATATGAAAGTACTCGTAATTTATGGCCCTGACTTGCTTAATATGCTAGCTTTTGAATTTTGTTTTTTATAATAAAACTGTAATTAATTACATTTTGTCAAGTAATTTTAACATCACTGGGTATCACATTAATAAAACCCTCTTATCTAACCCACACTTTAACAAAGATAGTGGCATCCTTAGGTCCTTACAGCTTCTCAGGGAGATTAAGTTAATTGTAATTGTAACTTACCACACACATAGCGGGCAAAAGCTTCCACGAGTAGATCCAGAACTTTGTAGGTCTGTCGTTGTATGTGAACGCATAGTCATTGAGAAGCTTACCAATTGTATATAAGAAAATGATCGCTAATGACGTAAGAAGAGCTATTGTAAGCCTCAGGAAAGGTAAACCAAAGAATGTCCATGTACGTTGAACGGGTGGGCTAGCACGTGTGACGGTAAGCATCGTCAGCGATCCACTTATCAGGAAGAGGACTAGTGCCGTCCTCACCCTTATTTTAGACAGTTTGGGGAACACTTGGATTAGACAATTTAAAGCTGCAGCCAGAGTATATACAGGGGATGCAACGAAAATAAAAGTAAGTGAAAAATAATACATCAGCAGCCACATTTGGGGTGCAGGCAGACTTGCTAAGGCATCAGGTATAAAGGCGAATAGCGTTAGTGTACCTGAAAGTAATTAATATTAATTTCGTAATAAACAAGGGTGGTATAGATTTGAAAATAGCAAGTTTTCTGCAGTGAAAAGTATAAAACAGAAACCAAGTAGCAGCTAAAAGATAACCGCCAATATTTCAAAATATACCCGGAGGTACCACAGAAGTAATCAATACTGCAAGTCTGCAATTTGGATTAAATTCAGCGCCTCACTCGCAATGCATCAGATGTGGTAGCGCTTATACCGTGCGTTCCAGTTAAAACGTGCCACCTCGTAGAATTTTATGTTCTTGAAAAAATCATAAAACATATCAGCTTTTGTTTCTAGGGGGCACAGTTTGATGGTAATACCTTTTCTTAGTCTCCTCTCTCCCCCCTCTCCACATAACACGCAAAAAGTTCAAATGGTAAAGGGAGTCGAATACATTGAAAAGGTCTTTTAATTCCTTTTTCAGCCATATATAAATATTTGACATTCAAACAACATATTCACAAAAAATCGGAATTTAAATAACTAATTTGTGTTGTGGTTGAGTGTAGGCTTTCGCGCTCGTTGTTTCTTAATTATGTTTTCCGGGTTTATTCGCGGTTGTCGAGCGGTTTTCGTACTTGACGTTTCGCTAGAGACTGGTGTGGTGGTCCTCTGCTCCTCGTTATATACTGGGGTGTTACGCTCGAGTGGTTTTGACGTCGCACCTCCGCTTAGATCGACAAACGCGGAAAGCCATTAAGGAGTCACCAATACTACTGGAAATTCAACGACGTATTTTACCACCACAGCTGTATGGACAAATAAAAAAACACAAAGATGAAAACCCACCCAGACCAATCGTGAGTACGTGCGGATCTCCTACATACGAACTAGCCTAGTACGTTGCCAAGGAACTTCAACGCTACGTGAGACTTACCAGCAGTTTTGTGAAAATTCCGAAGATTTCGTCGAGATATTAAAATAAAAAACCATAAGTAGTGAAGACATATTAATAAGTTTCAATCTGGAATCTCTCTTTACAAATGTACAGGTCGAAGAAACTCTACTCATCATAAGACAAAGATTGGTACCGCAAGGCCTCCAAGAGGATTTGATAGATTGACAAGACAGTCTGACAACAATTTACTTCTTGTGGAATGGAAACATCTACGAACAAAAGAGCGGCGCAGCCATGGGTTCTCCACTATCACCAGTGATTGCCAACATATTTATGGAGACATTTGAAGAAGAAGCCATCAAAACAAGCGTGAAGGAGCCGACCAGTTGGTACCGTTACGTAGACGATACATTCGTTATATGGCCACATGGTCATGAAGCTCTCGACAACTTCTTAGAACACCTGAACAAACAACACATGGACATCCGCTTTACAATGGAAAAAGAAGAAAATAACTGTTTGTCGTTCTTAGCTTAGTAACACGTGGAGAATAATACTGAAAGCGGAGGAGTAATGTCAAAATCCACACCAGTCTTTAGAAATTTTCTGAAGAAGTTAGAAGCATGTCTAGCGAAACGTCAAGTTTCCGATCAAAACAAATAGTGACAGATAAATTCATTTTATTTAATTTATTCTAAATTAAATAAATTACAGTTTCACGTGATATACATTATTTTCGCGTGTAGATGGCTAAGTAAACAAGAAATATCCACGTCCCAAGGCAATGAACTGTTTAAATCGATAAATAGAAATTTAGATGGCAATGCCATCTGGCAGCAATGAACTGACACGATGAGAAAGCTACCTAGCTGCCTTAACGGGTACTACTTCCTAAAGGAAGTGACCTGTAGTCTGACAAGTTGGCTTGCATCTGCATACGTTAACTTGACAGCAAGCCCCCCCCCCCCCCCGGTACTTTTTGCAAGCGAGCAAGAACCGGCATACATTAAAATGCATGTCTATGCTGTACTGTCTGCACCGCAACCAATTGCAGATAGATCTATTTCGCTATCATTTTAGCTCATCAGTGCAGTTTAGGTCTAGTGCAGCCAGCACGGCATAGAACTGGTTTTGCATATATACCAAAAGCTTGTTATGATGTTTAAATCAATGCTGTTGTCTTGTAGCTGCTACTTAAGCTACCTTCAAAGCTTCCCTGTCAAATTATACTTACTCGTTAGTCCAAAACAAGCCTTATAAGGTACATTATATGCATCCATCATCATGTTAGTTGCAGAAACTAGCCATAGTAGGTACACGGTAACAATAGCAATTTTCATAAGGTACACTCGAAGTGCTGTTGCTAATGGAAGAACAGTAGACGGAGTTACCGCGGCCAAATAAATAACAGTTGCAGGACTGGTTCCGTCCAATGCAAAAATGAGTGTTTCAAACCAAAACTAAAATTATATTTTGATTAGTTGTTTTTGAGTCTAATAGAACAGTGGAGCTATAACTTACTTCACTACGAAACAGATTTTGCACGTCTTCATCCATGACATGACGCCACTTACTCTGATAATTCACAGCAACTGTTATCGTAACTATCAGTAACATAAATGCCGCAACAAATCGGCAGAGCTTCGAAAATATTGGCACAAATTTGTTGAAGCCAGAGATCATACAAATCAATACTATGAACCACACAATCCAAACGGCAATGGCCCAGTCTGTTTTTATTGGTCCCAAGATATCAAGATCCATTGGAAAAGATTCATAATCATTTCGAAGATGATACCTGCAGATAAAATCAGCAACACATAATACAGCACATTATTGTTCTAAATAAAATGAAAACATGGAGGTACCTAATCGAAGTCTTGCAATAAGATGTTTTGTAATTATTTGTTAATTCGAAAAATAATTAAATAATTTTATTAGCATTATTTAATCAGTAAGTAATATCTTTTTATGATTTTCAAAAACAGTTCGAAGAGCAAGTAAATATAGCTTTAAATGATATGTATTGTAGTTATTACGCCAAAGAGAAACATGATTTTCTAAACAGAAAAATTTCTATCTAAAACAGCATCTGGTTGTGCGAGGTCATTTCTCGCATTCATTTCCGGCGATAATGTTTTGAAGGTTAATATACGAGGGTCATGACAAAATTCCTGCACACAAAAACACAGCTCGCAAATGAAATGCATATTCTAAAAAATTGCAATAAAGTCGTTCAATATAATCCCCTTGCATATCCAATACACGTTAACATCGCTTCGACAGTAATGTTATGTCGTTAAATATTGGAACGCATATGCTGTTGCAGGGCTTTTATCCTTCCAAGTCAAGATATCGGACGAAATTCTCTTTTCCACTGGAGGAAAAGAACGAAATCTGGAAGATTCATATCAGAGCTCCACGGGGGATGTGGGAGAATTTCATAGCAGTTCTTTTCGCAAACTCCTTTGACTGACACTGCTTTATGCGATCAAGCGTTATCGTGCAAGAGGATTACGCCGCTGTATCTCGTCTACACTTTTGGAATCTTGCTTTTAAATTTTCTACAAAGAAGACAAAGACAAATGCATTTGTCTTTTGGTATTTGTCTATTGCTTGTTTGTTCATGTGGTCTTCTTCCATTTTTGTAGCCACAATAGCAGCAAAAGTGTTGATATACACATATTAATCCGCTACAGTGACGCGTTCCATTGTATCAAACTACCGCGATTTAAGAATTTTTTACACATAAACTGAGTAAACTACCCGCACTCTATATATAGCTCGTCTTCGCCTCGACTCTCAATCTCCCAACTCGTTCGATAAAGTGCCACTTTACTGCCTTGTTACATAAATAGCTATTGCAAACGGAATTTTGCATCTAATATTTTTACGGAGTCACAAAGTATACAATTTTTATTAAGAACGGTAGCATTTTTTAGTAGATGTAACTGAAACCGTATATTAAATTTTTTTAAATGTAAACACTTCAAAAAGGAGCATTTACTAAAACATAGCGATGGTACCTAACCATAGACAAAACACTTTACATAAGGCATAGATGATTATAATATAGAGCGTGTTAACGTACTTGAGATATTCCCAGGAAGCAACATCCTTGATTTTGCCTTTTTCGCAAAGAAATGGTTTCTCTGGATTTCTAGGAACACAAGAATTAGTAGCTCGAGGAAAGTTGCAGTCCTTCCATGGTATTGCGTCAAAAAACGTATTATATAAATATAGAACACCCAGTCCAGCAGCTCTGACATTAAATATTTCTACCATGATTTCAGTAATTCCCGCTGCATAACCGATACCTACAATTCAAAGATCACTTACATCAATTTAAATTTTACATGAAAATCTAAATAGCAATGCTTGCGTTCCTGGAGATGTGATTTAGTCTTAGATGCATGTTAATTGGCATATCTTTTAAATAAGGAAAGCAAAAAAACTGCTTCAAAATTGATTAATTTTAGGTTTTAGATAATGTAAAATAACGTTTTTTTATTGATCCACAAATTAATGGTAATGATCATATTATTGAAAAAATACATCTCAAAATTAAAAGCAGTCTTATGTGTTGTATTTTGAAAAATGTGGTCTAAGGTCTAAGGAAAAACAACTGGCAGAACTAGAAGTTTAAGGTGCTCTACAAAATGAATTCAAGAAGATTTGTGTATTTAAAATAAATTACTCTACCCTTTAAGATGGGTACACATTCCCATACTCTTATGTATCCTCTTCTAGAATATAGTCCCAAGAATAGCAAAAGAAAGAAGAATGGCATTGCAGCAAATATACTCAGAACACAATGCATAATGACTACTAACGCTGAAACAAATATAAGAAATATTAAATTTGTACATGAATGAATGTTTAAGAGCTACGATACACACGTTAATGTTGTGTATGTAAAAAATGTTTTCGACGCTTTGTTTGAAAATATATTATCTGCTACGTAAAGACCAGTGTAATAATTACCTACTAGAATAAGAAGTCGCAATGAAAATATGACGACTGCCCTTCTTATGTTAATGCTCAGTTTGCATCTTTGATCTCATTTTCTGTCGTTGGTGCCGACTAGGTTTACCAGGTGGCCGGGACTGACCCGAATTGTCGTGGATTATAAAACGAAAGCCGGATCCCGGATTGTTTGCATGGAATTAACTATTATTACTAAACGCGACTGATAGTTCACGGGTATAAGTGCATATAGTCAGAGGGGCAGAGGTAACTGGAAGTGAAGGTGTAAGCCAATAACAAGAAATCAATCTATCAACATGGATGCGCAATTACAACAGCTAATGCAACTCATGCAAAAAAGATGGGGATAAGCCAAGAAGAGATGAAAACAAGACAAGAGGAAATTAAAAAAGGTCAAGATGAAATCAAAAATGACATTACTGCTGTACAACAGCAACTAAAAAGCAAAATAGATTAAATTAAAGATCGATGAGGTCGGAGGAAATTGATCCTGCTAAAAAGGAGTTGGAAAATATGAAAATACATGGACTTCCGTTTTCGCCAGGAGGAAGTAGCACCACCGCAGTTTGAGGCGGCTGGTAAAGTAAACAATTGTAACGATCTTGAGAACGCTACGGCTTTGGTGATCGCTTTGCGTGACCCAGCACTGGATTTGCTTCGCTCGTTACCTGCAGCCACAAGCTAACTGCGAGTTAGAATTATACACTTCGGAGAACAGCTTACACAACAGCTGTTTCGCGAGCAGCTAAGGACTCGAAAGCAAAAGGTATTAGCCGAGACTCTGCAGGACTTCAAAGCAGGGGTCAGAAATGCACATAGAATATCCAACAGCCGCCACCTCAATAACCAGCAGCATAACGGCATCCACTTCACTATGGACACTAAAAGAGATGGATATGTCTTCCGTTCCTGGATGTCTTAGTAAAACCCAATCCCAGCGGGAAGCCCAGTCACAAAGTATAGCGCAAGAAGACTCACACGGGAAAGCGCACTAAGATACAACGCAGTGCAAAAAATGTGACATATTCTACTATTGGTCAAGGACAAAATACCGAAACTAAACACCAAGGGAATCTACCAGCTCCAGTGTCAGTAAAGGAAAGCAATGTCGCGTAAAGAAACACTAGCGAGATGTAGCACATGGATACAGACAGATCTGCGATAGCCAAACACGTAGCAGAAGGCAAACAACACATCATCGAATATGAAAACGTACGAACCCTCGAAAGGAGTAGCCATCAACACCTAAGAATTGTGAGAGAATCTCTGGAGATTATGAAGCAGGCCAACAACTTTAATAGACAAGATGGTTATCGCTTAAGGCTAGGTTAAAGGGACAGTCGTACTCAATTTTAGGATGTTGACCATAAAGCTGTCAGCCCGGTCGGCCTGGGGCGTTTATTGTGCTGCTGGTTATGCTGATGCCACAACAAAGAGTATTTTTGATTTACAACATTTTGTGGGTCTATCTGATGCCTGTCGTTTCAAAGAATTTACTTACCACTGAGAATCGGATGTTCGCTTTTCACAGACATATCAGTGATATTACTAATAAAGTTTTAAACAAACGTTTTTTTATTTCGATATTGCTTTCAAATTTATTATTAAAAATTATTAAAAATGTCAACGCCTCATGAAAAAAAATACTTCAAAAAATATATTTTTAATAATAGAAAATATAATAAACGTTCAAGAAAAAAATACATATATTTACCAAACATCATAAGCATATAGTTAATGTTCACAATCTGTACATAAAATTATCTTTACAGCAAAATTATAAATGTGTATTAAAAAAATATGAACAAACATGGTGTAGATGGTCTACTTTTTACACAAAAACGTCGTCTATTTATCCTCCCGAATCGGCATGTTTCTCGTGTGACGTGGATCAACTAGTTCTGGCAAAAGAGAACGGAAATAAAATCTTTGAAGTTTTGGAAGCATTTTTCACTCCAAAAATGATCTTTTTTAACTATATATAACTATAAACTACTAAACGGATTTTTAGAAAAATACTTAATGAGGGTGTTTGATAAGAGAACCAATATTTCCGCGTTTCTTTTTTTTTAAGACATAGTTCTTCCATCACCTTTTCGTCTTGCGAGCTTTACTAATGTTCTTTCAGATAACGTAACACTAAAGTCACACAGTCACACAAAATCTTAAACAGCATAAATGGTAGGTTTGAAAAATTCTGAGGCTTTATATTAGTGAACCCCCTCTTTCATTGTACGGGGGTGGTTGCCATGAGTCAGTGGAAAAAGTTTTCAGGTTTAGAGGTACAAACAGTTTCATGCAGATTGTCTTCAATAATACATATTCTGGTCCCAAAAACCGATTATACTCACCTTTCGCAAAACTTATGTTTAGTTGGAATTCTGGATTAGAAATTCCAGCAACTCAGACTTTCACTCGTATTGAAGCGATCATCAACTCTTTACCTGCCAATATAGAGTTTCGTCATATTTATTTTGGTCCTAGGTGCTTCCGCAAAATTGATTAAAATTGTTTACGTTACCAGTTACCAGGAAATTGGTGTCCAATTTATCCAACAGTCAGGCGCCTGACAAAACTGTATATTTGCTACCTCGACATGGAAATATATTCTTTAATTTATGAATAAAAGTGTTCCGGACGAATCCGCAAAAGCGGATAGCACATAAGATATAAGAAAAACACTTTGGCAAATTGATTTTTAATAGTTATCATCAAATTATGTTAACTTATTCATATATAGTTCATATACGCATAGCGCAATTAGTGTCGTATTGATTTTAATTGACTTTATAAATATGAACTTTTGGGACTACACGCCCTGTATGCTTTCTATGTGTCCCAACGACATAAAGTTGCAGAGCAGAACTTAACTCCTTATCTAAATAACTTTCGGCATGGACAAATAATAGTGCATAAATATAAAAGCAGTAGTTCGAAGAATCGTTTCGTCATCCCCAGTACCTGCGTTTTTCTACCATCCATACCTGAGGTTACCCTCCCGCCATAAACTGCAATGGCTGTTTACTCAAGTGCCGTCAATTGGTATGTTGTAAATCAACACTGGGTTGGGCCGAAAAGTTTAGCAAAAGTATTGAACAGATATTTTCATTATTATTAACGCTATCAAAAAACTAAAAACATCATACTCAGAAGACAAAAATCTATCATTCGGCCGAAAAAAATTTTCAAATAAGTCATTTTTACGTTTATGAGCATTTCGCGTTCTTAAACAAATCGTAATTATTTTTGCCGTAAGTTTTTAAATTTTTGATTCGGCCATTTTGTAGATAATAATTGTCAGATTACACTGGTTTTTGAATAAAATTATTATCTCTTCAAATAACTTATTTTTAACTTTATTTTTATTTATTCAATACTTTTCATTGGAAACCCCATAAGAGAAATTCCTTTAACCTAGCCTTAAGCAGAATTTGGAAGACGGTGCCGGGCCGGAACCGGTAAGCATCGACAAACACGTAACCAGTCAAAGGGAACAGCTACTATATAAGTCACGACCATTAATGAATTCACCAATCAGATTCATTCTGAAGAAGCCAACAATATCATCGACGAAACGTCAAGAGTAAACTTTACGACTGCGGCATCAAACCCGGAAGAACTTTCTACAATGAATATACAAGCAATAACGACGCGACGGGAGTATTTAAGCCCGAGGAAAAGAGCGCGGAGCAAGTCTGATTTGAAACTAGAAACCTAGAAACTAGGTGTTCTATAGTGTTTTAAAGTCTGTTGAACGAATTGTGTTTTTAATAAAGATAGGAATCCGTATTTTTAGAACCCGTACACGTAATAACATTATCATATTATCCGTTAAAATACTTACTTCCTCCATTATACGAAGCCATGTTCACTGCCCACCTTAGCCAGTGTCCTCGAAGTTGTAACAACAAACAAACTTCAATAAGTTCCCTCTCATTTAGCAAGTATGTTCTGCCAGAACTCTAAAAGCGTAGACATCAGATATAATGATCGGTGTTCATTTAATAAAGTTTTCGGGATAGTTCGTAAAGGTAATACTACATATGCTCATCGTGGATCGATGTTTTCAAATACATTCATATGTACAGTTGCCAAAAATTGCCTATTTATGGTTTTAATCCCACTAGCATCAAACATGGAAGTTACCGTCTTGATATAGGTTTGTAATTATTGTAAATAATGGTTACATAGTTTTATAAGTATATTCCCACATCGCTAGAGAATATATAATAATAACTTAATTCGATAATGCGCGAAATTATAACGAGCTCTGTTGGTACACATACCTTTGGTTTCAAACTTTTAAAAAATTTGATAACCGGTGATTCCATTAAGTGTTTTATACGAATGAGCTCATGAGCTCGTGTTCGAGTGAGATCCACTACAGCTATTTCCACGTTTTTTGCAGTCATTCTACTTTTCTAAAGTAGATTACTTAAAGCACTCATTACATCATGACAGAAACTGTCAACTGTTCTCGAAATCAGCAGCTTTGCTTAGAAATGTACAATGATATCTACATAATATCCTTTGTTGGACGATACTGCACCCTGGTGATTGACAAAAGCGTCGTGAAGGTGTTTTGCTGTCCTATTCACTGCACTGTTGACTATAATTGGGTATTTGCCATGTATTTATATTTTATTAAATTGCATATTAATAGGTAGCATCTAATTCACAAAACAGCTGTGACAGCTTAAAAAAATGGATCGTAAGGTGTATTTTTAATATTAAAAATGCGAATATTTAATGGGACCGCCAAAACACGAACATATTGGCCGTGACGTCAAGTGTCTTGTAAATGGCCGCTTGTTTACATCTGGGGTAAGCACGTTACACGTCAGCCTCAGACCGTGAATTTATCAGTTTGTTGTTTGCGTTGATTTTGTGACAAGCGAATTAAAATACGCCAAGAAGAAGTGAAATACTTATGAGTTATGACTTCTCAAGGCATGTTCATTGTTATGGAATTTGTGTAGGTACAGCGACGAGCGGTTCAACGCGGCGGAGATGAGGAACGTAAAAGCAACKGCGTAAGTGAACTTTTTATCAAATCAACGTAGCATTGATAATTTGATCACACTGGGTTGTTGGAAACATACTATTTGTAAACATAAAAATGTACCCTAAGCTTGACATTTATTTTAGAGGTCAGAATAAATATAAATTGCTATTTATTTTCGGGGCTCTTGCGGCTCGTTTCCGGTCTGGCTAACAGTCGAATATATGGGGAACAACGTCGTTCTTTATTATAACATTTTCCTCTACCAACTTAAAACGCATATAATTTTTAATATCCTCTTCAAGCTATAACAAAATGGAAACTAAATGGTAAACACTTATGTATAACCCGAAAAAGAATAATAAAACTTGCAGTAAGAATTAAGATGATCTTCACAACAGAAAAACAAACTGCGATTTTGGCATATCACATCTAGGTGCCTTAAACAACGTTTTCATACGTTGATAGTCTCGAGGAACGGTTACAAAAATTTTGTTAGCTATACTGACTGAAGTACTTTTATAACCATGTACAAAACAATACTTGTTTTGTTTTCCATACATAATAGATGATTGTAAAACTACACAAATCACTTTTTGGTGCGACCTCTCACACCGTCCTTTCAATAAACACCACACAAAAGAGTATCCACTCAATTGCTCGAAAAATAGTTCTGACTATTATCATAGATAAATTAAGCCATACATTTCTAATTATTAAATTAAGTGTAAGTATTTAAACTACATAACTCAATTTTTAATTTAAAATAATAAATAATTTGTTATCATCGATATTAATAAACTATGTAGTAGTTATATATCCAGTTAGGGTTGCCAGGTTGTCAAACCTAATAGCCGGACAGACCAGCTAGTTTGGCCGGACATTTGGGTAAAAAAGCCGGACACCCTACATTATTAAGGATTTTGTGTTCAGTATCAATAGGTACGACAAAAATAGTTTGTAAAATCAAGCTTTTTTTATTATTACCACAAATCTTCTTAAATTCGTATGAAATATAAATAAAATCGAATGCCAAGTCAGTCTAAGTACTTTATTATTAATTAGTCAAATAAGTTATTAATCAAAATTACATTCTAGATAAACATTTATCAATGAAAGGCAATTGCACAAATAAGTCTCATTTACCTACTATTACTTCCAAAAGCAAAACAAAGCTTCTTCTTTTTAAGTTAAACAATAAAAATAATTATTCATATTTTTGGTTGCCAGAAACCTGCTTTAAAAGATCAGTTTCTTTCAAAATGCAATTGTAAAAATCCTTACACATTAAATGTTTTAAATTAAATTCTACAATCAACATTTTAGCTACAGTGTCAACATGTAATCTGCTGCGTTCTTTTGACCATTGCTGACCTATCAAGGAAAAAACTCTTTCAACGTTTGCGTTATGTCCTGGGATCGCAAAGTAATACTGACAAATAGTTAAGAATTCTGAAAAGCAATCTTGACTATTCATCGATTTAAAATAGGCTACCCATTTCTTGTGTGCCGGACACAGTTTATTCTGGCCGGACATGCAATCAAAAAGCCTAACTATGAAAGGTCCGGCTTTATCCGGACGCCTGGTAACGCTATATCCAGTAATACTCCATCAGTGCTACAGGATGTATAATAATTTTATAAATGCTACACACAAACACATATATGTAAAGGCAATAATGTAACACCTTCTGAGTCAGTCTTGTTAGTTGAACCAAAGATTAATGCTAGCAAAGTTCTAGCAAATTAATGKTACTACTTGCAAGAAAAAAAAGTTTTTATTTTATAAGTAAACAAATTTTCTGTGGCCAAGTGGCCACAATTAAAGAAACCTGAAGATTTACATATTTTAGCATCTCTGCATGGTGTCAGCTTAGAAAACAAAATGCAGGGACGTGACCAGGTGTTACCAAAATCTAACGGCCACCATTTTATTGATAGAGGCTGAAATAGGATTCAGTTTACAGTATGCTTCCAGTGGCGTGCGTAAATTTATTTTTGCTAGCTAGATACCTTAATGTCGTTTACTAGTACCAGTACGCCACTGCTGCTCTGTGCCATTTGGTGTCACTTTGGCTTATTACGTAGGACTCCATCTTTTTTCCTTGTCTAAATTGAATTATTTTATTTTAATCATGGTCTATTTTGTAACACGCGTGCAACTTTTATTTGAGCATTTGTAATCCTTCAAATTAAAAAGTGCTTAGGATTGGTTAGACTTAGACTACCTACTAGCTAAACACTGAGTGAAGCTTTAATTAAGGACACTTCTTATTCTTCTTGGGTCATGATGCTGGAAGAATTAAAGTTACGTAATTACAATAATTCAGTAGGTAATGCAAAAATTGGTCAGTGGATCAAATTACCTACTACATAGTTTATTAATATCGATGATAGCAAATTATTTATTATTTTAAATTAAAAATTGAGTTATGTAGTTTAAATACACTTAATTTAATAATTAGAAATGTGTGGCTATGACAGCTTCAGAGAGCTATTGCAATTTCCTATACCTACTTACTGTATATATTTTGTTGCAAAAAAGATTTATGTTGTTGCTGGAAATAAAATATAATTAATAATATTGCGAAGTTAACATGTGAAGGTCTGCGGATTAAGCAACAGATCTACACCACGTTCGCGTGGTTACCTAAGGTCATTGGGTCGGTTCCTATTCTCTTTGTTAAAGTTGATGTTAGCTAAAATCAACCCAGTAACCATGACAACACCTTAAATTGGGGTATGTGATTGGTTTAGATTTTAAAAATAGAGTTGATTTTAGCTTAAAATAGAGAAGAGAAACCGGCCTATTGTCTTTGGATTTAGTGTATTTTGGTAGAAGTCTGTAAATAAAGTTATAAGTTAAGTTATACCCCCGTGGAAAGATGCCGATTATTTCCAGATACATGTTGTTGCTGTTGTATAGAATTAGGTTTACTCTTAAGGTGACGAAATTGATTGGGGAGATAAATACTTTTCATTCTTGAAACAAATTAGCCTTATCTTCCAGATACACTGTTATACCTCTAGTAACAGGTATGCTATTGTGTGTCATGATGCCGAGCAAATAATCTGCGAAATTAAGAGGGGCGTTTACCTAGAGCGAATCGGGTCATTTTAAGCACCTACCGTTTTACATTTTACCGAGTTATTAAAAACTTTTTCGAAGTGAAATTTTGACATGACAATGACAAAAGATGTAGCTACAACGTAGAGTTAGAGTTTTTTCTGAATTTGGTACGGTAATGTAAATATTTGTTGTTATATTTTGCTTAAAAATGCGTATTTTTGGCGAGCTATTTCTCGAAAACTAAGGCACATAAACGAAAAATTCGAACTCCACGTTGTAGCTACATATTTCTTTGTACACTACCAAAAACATGAGCACGATAAATAAGTAAAAACATTCAAAAAATCTAAAACCGCAAACCCTTTCGCACGAGTCCGTCAAGAGAGCGGAATGCGAATGCCCATCCCCACCAGATCCGTCGCGTGGTATCCAGAGAACAGTGAGGTTAAGATACAATCCTGTCGGGAATGATCGAGCGGTATACGATCTATTCCGATATGACTGGATTTCTAAGATTGTATGTCTAATTACACGTGACAAGTTTAATGTTAAAAGCTCTTTCACATTAATTTACTGTCTACCGAAGCAATGGGGAGGCGGAAGAAAAATTATTATAAAAGTTCCTCCAGAAATCATAGTCGACATGCAGTTAGAATGAAATGTTATATAGTTCATATTTACAGAAATAAATGAGTTATTCCATATTTTGAATAACTTGGTATAATATCATAGTAAGTTACTAATATCATGCTTACTTTTTTATGTACACCCTACAGTCAGCAATTTTCCGAATATTAGTTTAGCCCGTCTGTTGATTGTACGATCTTTGAGTGATTTCAACCTATCGGCTACCCTCTTACGTCCCATGTTCCGCTGGTAATATGGGTTGCATAGTTTACATTTCTGCCCGATCGCTCCAAGTAAATGCCCCTCTTAAAAGGTGGATCTTGTATGACATTTAGCTAGTACCCAGGTTGAGGCTTATTGACTACTTTTTCTGAAAACCTMAWCGATKGTTTAGGTTATTTAGTTTTGCATTTTAATGAATTTGCACTTATTTTAGTACTTTCTTGATGTCGGTTTCATATCAAAATTATAAAGGTCGTAAAATGTCATATAATACTAAACGAAATTGTCAAAAATGTTAAGCATATAGGGTATTAATGTACAATTACTTCTAGAATGAGAAACCAATAGTATTACACAAAAGTTAGAATACTATATTGTTGTTAGGTAGGTTAGCGTAGCTAAAAGTATTCAGAGATCAATTTTCATCATAAGCTTGTAAACAGATGACGCTTAGCATACTTAGTAGGCAAGGCGTCCACATAGAGAATTATTCTTTAATTCATCACATTTAAACTTAGATGAAGAAGTACAAGAGTAGTCGAAGCTATTTATCCATACTACTGTCACTGTCTAATAAAATTTTGCAAAAATGAAGGTTTTGAACTAATCATCACACAGGAGTAGAAATCATGCAATTTGGGGCATGTTTGAAGTTTATCAGCAAAGTGGTAAAATTTAAAGCCTACTAAAAAGTCTTACAAAAGAACATGAATTTCTATTAGTATTTAATTCTCATGCTATTGTTATAAAAACGGGTCCATGGTTGCCATCTTCGTCATTCTGGACGGAAGATGAATGTTTGAACACAAACAGTTCAATAGTTATTCAAGTAAATTTTAGTATGAAAAACAAGATCTAAGAAAAAATTCACTGTCCATTCATTAAGTTTTTAAGACCCATATTATTACCTCTTAATTATTAGTTAATCCAACTATCATTATTAGAAAATAAAACTCCTCTTTTCGAATGGTATTATGTAAGGTCTGGGTATTTGTAAACAAAAAATACAAATCATGCACATATATTTTCTCAAAGGTATTCTTTACAAGCTAAGTCTATTCAGCTTCTTCCTTAATTTCTTGTTTTACCTTCTTCTTCTTCTTTTTCTTCTGCTTAACTTCTACCTGTTCGTCCTCTCCCTCTATAACTTCTTCTTTAAGCAGTGAATCATCAGCCACCTCTTTCTTAACTTTCTTTTTCTTTTTTTTCTGTGTTACACCAGTATCTTCTGCACCTGGCTCTTCTTTTATCTCAGAACTTCCTTCTCCCGATGACTCTGACCTCTTTCTTTTACCCACTGAGGGTAGTGTAGAATCAGCAGCATCTTGGTACTGCTTGATTTCACTTTTTCCATGATATTTTTCGAATTTCGCTTTAGCCTTGCCAGTTCCACTGATACGTTTTATGTTGCCCTCTTCTAACAGCTTCAGCTTTGCCTCCAATTTAACTCTATGTTCAGCTCCTATGAAATAGGAAATAAACAACTATTAGAATTATTAAACCATTTTTTTAATTCAAAGGAGACTTTAAATACATTTGGTTTGGCTTAACTCAATCTAAATTTTATCCATATCTATTTTATTTTCATTCGAACTTTTGTTGTAGGCACAATATAACAAGAAAATTTTATTTAATCAATATTTACTTATATAAATTACTGAACTTTTAAGAGAAAATTTCTTCTTGAAAATTAAACAAAATCAAATATGAATTTTTAAAGATAACAAAAACAATTATTATAGGTGCTTTCCTTATGATGACTTCAAGCTATTTGCTTTTCAGCTGTTACTTTTTAATATATGCTTGCTTACATTTAAAAAAATCAAGTGCAACCTTTACGAACATTAATTACTTGTAACCTACATTATTCCATTGTAAAGACACTTCAAGTATCTAAAATTTTTGCCTCTTTGAATATTTGTCTAAAGCTAACTACGAAAAAAAATCTTCAGAAGCAACACCTGTGCTCTAAGTTCTGATAAAACAAATGTGTAAGTTGTATTTGAGAAACTGACTCAATTTATTAGTTTGTTCTTTATTTGTCCCTTTTATTTTTGTTCGTATTACTTCTTTTGGCTAGCTTAAATTGGGTATTTCAGCGGTTTCTTTTATTATACATTCCGAACGATCCAATTGAAATAAGACTGCGTGTTTTTTAAATTTCTTTCAATATTGCCTAGAACTTGAGATATTAATTAGTATAAATTAAGGAATTCCGTTGTGACGTCATAAGTCAACCATCAGGTTGTACCGTGTTGAAAAGAGAGGGATAAACAACAATCGGAGTAAGTAGCAACCAGAGAAATATAGTGGGGAGTGCACGCATAGGTCGACTGCGCATCCCAATTCAGCTAGGACACTGTAATGGTCGCCATATTGTCCACAGAGACGTCAAAAATCAGACATTGTTGTCAAATGGCAGTATTTTTTTTAATTAAAAGAACTTTATGTATACCTATAAAAATGAAAAATTTATGTAAACTTATTTTGCAGTGTAAATGGTACTAAATATTATTTAAAAATATATAATTATAACAAATATTTACTGCAAAAAATTTATTAAGGATTATAATATTCACTTATGCAGGGAGACATCTTGCGACTTCGAACGTTTATTCGATGAACACTCTTTAACTATACAACTCATAACTAAAATTAATGAAACTACCAAATAAAAGTAAAAAATAAGTCGTGCAAGCAGAGAACAAAATCACAATCACAATAACTAACGCCACGGGCCACGCAATGTAAACAAAACAGTGCTACGAGCTTAGAATAACATGTGGCAACGCCGGTCTGGGAAGTTTATTTATGAGCTGTGAAACTGATGACAGMTGATTGACGACAGACATTCTCCGTATTAAATTAGCCATTTAATTGATATTTATGGAACATTCCAAGAACAAGTCAAACTGATTTTAGTATTTCAACACTGCTACATCAAGCTGGTTCGCATTTACCATATTTTTAAGTGAAACTGTTGCACAAGATGTCATTATTTAGTAAGCGACAAAAGTTTGACGTTCTCGTGGACAATATGGCAGCCCCCTTCTTTACTATGAGCGTTCTCCCCATTCTAATTCTCTGGTAGCAACATCGTGTACAGCGTACAGCTGACCACTGACAGTACAGTGACAGCTGAGCTGAATCATCTGTAAAGGCGTTTTTTATGTGTTTGTTTTTTTTGTTTATCGTTCGTTGTTCTTGCGTTAATTAAGCATCATCAAACACAAACATAATAAATCCAACACCGGCACAAGATGATAACGTTTAGAAAACCACGTGCGTTTACAATCAGCTTGTCTGACGCCCGACATCAGACTGTGATTTGACAGACACAAAGGAATGCAAAGTAACACTGTTGCCAAGTTGCATATTTCCGTTTTCAGTTATGTCGTCACATCCTTTGGAGGCCGTTTTAAAATAGTTCAACTTTGAGTTAAATATTCACGTACTTAAAACACATTTTTTATACTAACCAAAATATGGAATTATTTGCATATGTTACAATTAGAAACGAAACTATATTGAATTCCGTAACTATTACTTCACTGAAATACCTAATTATGAATTACATGTTCTTTGAAGCTATGGATAGTAAAGCTGATATGAATTGTCATGCAGCACGGCTACAAGCCGAACAGTATCGAACCCACGGTCATAAGATCGTTAGCATCTATTTATATAATGTAGATTTTCATTACTTGATATGCGTAAGTTGTAAAAATTTATCACGCCATTTCTTCAAAAAACGGTGTGAAGAAATTTTGTTGTGCAACATGAAAGAAATATGTTTTCCAAGAAATACACATCAGCTATAGAGCCATTCACCAACCACTGGCAGAACTCCATCCTCACATTGTTGTCTGCACCTTGAATCTTTTGTACCAGCATCAGACGGAATGGACATAACGACTGCTCCTGTACTACTTTGTGAACGGTAATTTTGGATACATTCAACTGCCTGAAAATTCCTTTCACACTTTCTTCGAGACTGTTTTCAACAGTAATCAAGATTTCTTCCTCAACACCAGAATTTAACTGCTAAGAATATTACCGAGTATTACCAGAACCCTTTCTCAAAATGCCTTGCTCTCGAAGTCTTCTGTCAATCGATGAAAAAGTTGTATGATGACGAATTCGTCGATTTGGATACTGTTCCATGTATAGTTCATATCAGCTTTACCCAATATGAGATGCATGTCCGTAAGTTCCAAAAATGTGTAAATCATGATTTAAGCTAAGTCAAAAGAAGTAGTAACAACAGAAACAACCAAGACAAATAGAGAAGAAACTTATAAATTAAGTCAGTGAATTGACGTATTGCAAAAACGGCTTGTACACATTTCTCACAGCCTACTGCCAAAACTCGAAGCACTGATGTGTTGCACTGTGTCCTAGCAGGTGATGTAATGGCTTTGAAAAGATTTTTTTCTCAGAAACGGTTACGTGTAGACGACTTTTCAGAGGCAAAAACTTTAGATACTAGAAGTGTCTTTACAATGAAATGATCTAGGTTACAAGAATTAATATTTGTAAAAATTCTGGTTTTCCAAATGTACCTAGGGAACGAAAAAACAACTTCAGGATTACTAAATTTGTTTTTCACCAACAGTGTGTCTGAAATGAATCACAGTCAACTGCAAGAATTTGTTATTGTATGTTACGGAGTTATTAACAAAAATTCAATTTTTCTGTCCAACTTTGGAGGGCTGTAACTCAAAAACAAAAAACTTTTTATTTAATTTTTTTTGACAAATCGTGCTCATTCGAACCCCGAATCTACAGTTAAGCGTTGTGCATGTAATTTCTAAACACATAGCTAAACTGGTAATAATTTCTATACTCGCATGCAACATTTTTTAAAAATTGACGTACACAAACAAAAAATTAATACATAAAAAAGGTTAGCAATTAAATAAAACTTACCTAAATCAAAGCTGCCATCTTCTCCCAAAGCATCTACACGTGTTGCTAGTGCAGCCTTTGCAGCCAACATACGTGACATTTTTCCTTTATTTCTTAGACTACTTTGTCCCACTAATTGTGAATGATATATCAAACCATATTTAGGCGTGTCCCGTTTTGTCTTTAACGCTCTGAACAAAGCCTTCTCTGCGCCAAGTATCTGAACTGTAGACGCAGGATGCTTTGCTAAATTCATTAACGATCCGGCATGTGAAATAAGTCGAGCTCCTACCAAATCTCCCACCAATACTGTTAAATTTGGTGCCATCGCCATCATTCGGGACTTAAGATAGTCATACAGTTGTGCACGATAATTTGAAATTTCAACAACTTGATCACATAAGTGCTGGATGTTCAAGATATCATCTTCAGATATTTCCGTACCCATAGAAATCTCTGCAGCTTCTTTAACTTTCTCTTCAACCTCTTCTGGTAAAATATCCGACAAATCAGAACTTGAAGTGTTTTCCCTGGTACCAATTATTTTTACGGTCTTCACAAACGCAATGTTATCGGTAATAATTTTACCTAATTCGGGAAAATGCCATCCGTACCATTCACGACATCGCATTATGTAGTTGTTCAATTCTTTGTCAAGGTCATCTAACAAGCACACTGCTTGTATTATCATTGTGTCAACTTTATCGGGTGAAAATTTCAATTTGTACCTTGAAAGCGAATGTGCCAATCCTAATGCCATGGCAGTCATTTCTTTCTTTGGTAAACCCGCTAATAAACTGTCCAGTTGGGAACGGATACATCGCATTAATTCTTGCACAGCAGTATTTGATAAGCACTGTAAGCTAAACTTATCTTTTATGGCTGATCCAAGCTTGGCATCTGCTACTAGAAGCTGATTCTGCACATCTTTGTCAACATACTTTTTAAGCACTTTCTTTAAGCTCTTGGATATTTTTCCTTCAACGGCTGCAGTCGTAGCAGCTAATGCTTCTGTAGTATCCGCAAACTTCTCAAAATGTTTGAGCTTAACACTAAAAGTGAAAATTAAAGTTAGTACAATTCCAAGGGTTTCCCTTACATTCGTAATACTTACATTTTACCAGCAGATTCAGGAGTCTCAAATTCGTGATACAAATTATCAGCCTGCTGAAGCTTCTTTGCATCCAGCAACTAAAATCAACACAAGCATAAAAAACGTGATATTTTGTTAGGTTAATAGAGGCGATAATACCCACCTTAAAAATTGCGTAACCCGCAGGAGTTTCGAATAAAACCAACATTTTAACAATGATCAACAAATAAAGCAAACAATTTACTTATTACTATCAACGTAAAATTGAAATACAAATCGTCTATTCAAAATACCGAAAAAGCAAGCATTTGCACGTGGTCCGCGCCATGAGCATAGGTACATTACACTGCTGCCGCATTGTGTTGATATTTCAGAACTACCGAGCAATAAAAATATCATACTTTTTATAAATATGAACAATGCACTGATCTCCAAATAACTGGATGTCGCTTACATACCAAAATGCATGTAAATTAATTGTGATAGATTTAAGCCACCTTAGCGCTTCTAGCCGCTGGGCCGCTGGTCCTTGTACTAAAATTTTGACAAAGGTTCGCTTCTGCGATAAATGTGACGCTAATGATTTACGGTTAAAATCTTGCACTTTTATAAAAGTCCGCATTAACATTATTATACACCTTTCTCAGTAAGTAACAAAGCACGTGGTGTTCGTTTTTGTTACTGGATGGCATATTCAGCACCCACCGCGATTATATAACTTAAGCATGGTGCATTGCGAATTTTGTAAAAAAAGATCTACTACATCGAAGCACCTCACATTCTACTTGTGTTTCTTATCTTTATAGTAATTGTGTGCAGTCAATACAACTTATCACCTGTCTGCAGATTTCCAAACGATGATTGTTGTAGCGTTCGACTGAGAAACATGTGTCGTACAAACTGGACGTTACGTCAACGTTACGTATTCTCATAACCTAAAATTTGAACGCGCCGTTAAATTGATAGTACGAGTACCAGGTGGCGCACGAGTTTTTACTTATCACAGTTCTGAATGACTTATACGACATCCAGTATCCAGTTATTTAGAGATCAGTGGAACAATGTCGCTATAGTAAGGATAGAAAGATAATATGGCAGACATTACTATTTCGTGTAATATTGTAGATCCATATCTGAAGGTAGATAAAAATGCACTTAATAAAAACTTCCTAAAATATTTTTAAGGACATGTAAAACTTGTTTCACTTGTAGCATATAAATATTGGTTCAGATACCTATTTAATAGCTAAGTATAACTGTAGTTATGTGTGTAGTGGAGTTATTCGTAATAATAATAGCCTAAGTCATTCATAGCCGTTTAACTTTCTAGTTGTGTCAAGATAGCAGTAAGAGTTTTTCCCAGACGATTACAACTGCTTCGAATCGAGAGACCTGTTTCTTTAAGTTACTAAATTATTAGCACCGTTACATTCTATATATTTTAACAATCAGAGAAAGTTAATTATTGCTTGAAATGTTTTCAATTAACGTCGATGATATTTTATATTTTCATTAAAATATAATCAATTTTAATAATCATTCTAGTAATATAAAAAGGGAAGAATTATCAGTCATAACCAAAAGCAAATACGCTCTTTTATTTTTAACCCAAATTACTTTTAGCTGGTAGCGGCAATGCTGTACTGTTTAGGGCAATGAAAACAGTGTTGGCAAGATTGAACTTTGAACATTAAACGCCCTATTTATAATCGAGTTTAATACCGAATACACCAAGTTATTCATAATTCCTGAGCTAACACAAAATTATAAATAATATTATTTCCAAAACGTGGGTTTAAAATACCATAGAAGTGAGAATTTTGATTTTATGGTATTGGTATTGACGAACGACACGTAGACATTTTGACCTTTTGACATTCGTCATCCGTCACGGTGACAATTACTTTGTCGTCATGTTGTCATCGGATTGTCATTAATATTTACTGCTTTAATCTTGTTATTATTACCCTCGATCCTCTTAAGTATCTACAGCTCAACTTCTATTAAAGGGGTCCTTGTGTTATAACTTGTTGCTGAGTTTTTGAATTTTTTATTTTCTTTTGTAGTGTAAATTTGGACATAAGATGATATTAAGAAAGTGACTTATGCTTAGTTGTTTTTGTTCGCTTGCAAATAACAATTATTAGTACTGATTGTTTTAAACTACAATTATTGCCACAGAATGGCTGGCTCAGCTCTACGTAGACTTATGGCAGAGTATAAACGTAAGTAGATTTGTAAGTATAAAACATTGTAACCAGAAGCTGTTTGTAGAAAGCACCGTAAGGTTTTAAGACCTAAGAGCTTGACACTTGGATTCAGTTTTCAATTTGTCCATACAAAAATCTACGCTCAAGCTTCTGTGGATATTTCGGTTGATATTTACTCTGTATATATAATATTAACTGTTATTCTACATTACCATATATATAATATACCTGAGAGAAAAATAAACCATTATTATTATTATCTTATCATCATTATTATCATTTGCAGAGTTAACGCTAAATCCCCCGGAGGGTATAATAGCTGGACCAGTGAACGAAGAAAACTTTTTCGAATGGGAAGCCTTAATTACGTAAACTACACACTAGCGTTTTAAAGATCATTTTATTACACTGAAATATATTACAGGGGCCCAGAGGGTACATGCTTTGAAGGAGGAGTATTTCCAGCAAAATTAGTTTTTCCTCCTGATTATCCACTGAGTCCGCCGAAAATGCAGTTTACTTGTGAAATGTTTCATCCCAACAGTAAGTGATGTTTTCACGTGATGAATTGTACTGATCAATTGATTCCAGTTTATGCCGATGGAAGGGTGTGTATTTCAATTCTACATGCACCAGGAGATGATCCCATGGGATACGAATCCAGTGCAGAAAGGTGGTCTCCTGTACAAAGTGTTGAGAAGATTTTATTATCTGTTGTCAGCATGTTAGCAGGTATTTTATACTTCAACATTTTTACAGGGAGTTATTAAAACGTGTTGGTATCAACAAGGTAAAAAAAACAATAGGAGGTAAGGAATAGGCAGTGGGAGTAATAAAATTTGTAGGCAGAACTGTGAAAACAGCAATTTTGATGTGCCAAGTGTTGGAAAAGTATGTTGTTTTGACAATTTTGTAATAATAATTCTAGATTTGAACATGTTGGTGTTATTTCATATTTGCCGCCACTATTTATGATAATATTATATGTAAAATATGAGGTGGTTTTTTGGCAACACACCATATTCGCTTTTGTTTTCAATCCATTTTGAACCACATGCACTTGTTGTTTCTCAAAAATGCATGTTTTCAAAATGGCTTTATAAGATGCAAGATACCTAAAGCACTGGTATTTCAAATCGTCACCATTTTTGTGTCAAAATCTATTGCAAAATTTAGTACGACAAACTGTCGCTAGATGGCACCTAGACGTCAACATTTTTGACTTTTTAATGTTTCCAAATTCTGTTTCAAGTAATTTTATTAAAATTACACTAGTTTGCACTCCAATTCGATTTCCTTAAACCATTTCCATTACATGTTTAATTTGTTGAACTTTGTTTATTACAAGGTACGTTTCACATAGATGGCGCCACATGCAACTAGTAGTCAATCTATCAAATAGTTGAACTCCTCGGCTTGAAAAACCCCCATGTAGCAAACTTCATGTAAATGCTACAAATACTACAATTTTTCCAAAAGTTATTAAATAATTTAAACACAAAATCTGGAGTGTAACATCCTGTATCTTTGTTAATATTCGCTTTTGGACTAAGTTTGGTTAAATCTTAATATGCAAATAATATGTGGTTTTACTTACTGGGTACCATTACTTATGGACCACCCTGCATAGAACAATCATTTGTGTATTAAAATATGCGGAGTACTCAGAGGTAAATATTATTATTATTATTATTAGAGTCTGACAAACAATACCTTAGTATTGTAATTAGTTTTTGGTTTAGATCTTTGCAGTTAATCTAACTTTGTATTTCAGAGCCAAATGATGAAAGCGGTGCTAACGTTGATGCTGCAAAGATGTGGCGTGAGAATCGTGAAGAATTTAATAGAATAGCAGAAAGAATTGTTAGGAGAACTTTGGGAATTCCAACATGAATGTAACACTTCAAAAATCCTTTTACATTGTTATTGTTAAAAGATAAATAATAATAATTTATGAAAATTTTAGCTTTTAATTTTTTCAGCACCTTATTTTACATTTTAAAAAATCTTGTCTGCAGTTGCCTATGTTTGGCAATAGACCTATCTCATTTAATCTGGAGTGTGTGTGTAGTCTCTAGACATTTCGTCAAGCAGGTGTTAACAGTTTTGCCAGACATGTCGGTATTTCTAAACTCGTCTAATAATTTTGAAGTAACGGTCTTTACCGAGTGTTTTGAGTTTTTGTTTTTTTTTTCTTTTAAACACGTTTACTACTAACTAATGGCAAAATCTGTCTGTTTTGGGGAAAAACTTTTGAGTCTTGCGATTTTTATTGTGCCTATGGCTCTTTTAAAAAACAAGGGATGAACAAATCAACAAGGTGTTTGCAGATACAATTGTTATAAACGTGGATATATCCACAATGTTTCCACAAGTAAAAAAAAAACCTGAAAATTTATGTGTTAATCAATAATTTTAATAAAGAAGACGACAATTAATGATGTGCATTGCAGTTGTAAAACTACATTAGTTATACATGCAAAATTATTATTTTATTGCTGATGATTATTCTTCAGGAATTCAGAATCATCTAACCACCTTGTTATACTCTTTTACTTCCTATGTGCACGATCTGATTTATAATGGATTTATCACGAACTTCCATGGCATTGCAATGGAACAAATCTTGAGAGCCCAAGATTGCTGCAAATCAAATGTCAGCAAAGCGACACAAAACACAAAGGAAGAAGGATCTAGACAAGATAATAGGTACTGTTTGTCTCAACGACAGTGGGGAGTGGACTTAATACTATTCTTAAAATGTTACAAAAGCTGATAAAGCACGAAATTTAAGACATGCTAAAATAAAAAATCCGAAAAAAAATTTTAACTACTTTGTTGCGACCCTTTTACCTTATATAGCGTATTTAGATAATCAATGGGTATTGTATATGTAAGAAGTACGAAATTTCTTGTACATCTGACAAGTGTGTATAAGTGTAACGTAATTGCTTGCAAGCAGAGCCAATTAAAATGGGCCATTGCCACTATCCTGCAGTTGTCGCGCGCCCTTTCTCACTTCATCACTTTAATTAGCGATTCAAATTAAGTTTTCCGCATCCGATCAGAATAAAAGTTGAAGTTTGTGATTCTGTGATTATTTGAAGGCTTTATTGGATCTAGAAGGTTTAGCGCCCTCTCTTGGTGATTCATGATTTTAAAAACAATCTAAAAAACTTATCTACTGGTATATGAGATAAGGCCGATCACCTCATCGTGTACAAAACTAGAGGCTTAGATCTAGCAGAGATTCGACAACAATAATACGTATAACCATGGATGTATAAAAGAGGGGATACCGCAACTCATTGACAGAAAGCGCATTGTTGTGAATGCAACATCTAAATGGCGTGAAGTTAGCGCAATAACAAACTTTGTTTTCTTGCCGCGGCATTGGCGTGCCGTAATTTGCATTCTTCAGCATGCTTCGGAAACCTAAAAATAATAGATAGGAAAAAAATATTGTATGAATATGATTTATGCACACATATAAAACTCATTTTTTTGTTATACACTAGTTAACAAATCATCTTTCAGTAGTAGTGTTGTAAAATATCGGCATAATAAGCAATTTAAATACCGCACGCCTATGAATCTTAACCTTAAATACTACTTGGGTGTTACATACCTGTGAAATGAAACATTGGGTTAACGTATATCAATCTTTCTACACATTTGACACTGCCTGATCATCTTATCACTGCTACCGTTAACAATTATATGGAAATCATTCACTGCGTCTTGCACATCATAAAACCAAATAAAAACAAACACGCAAACGCCCAAATGGTGTGTGACCGTGAATATGAAGCTTAGTCATTGGACGTACACAACTGGCCAACTCGAAGATCTAATGTTTTCTACAAATAAACGCTTAGACTGTGATAACATGTTGGCATCAGTTTAGAATGTGAAAAGCTGGATCCCCTCTTTTATACATCCATGCGTATAACAAGGAGCTTTAAGGTTAAACGTCCTTGACGTATATGACTTGCAATAGCAACAGGCAACAATGCAGAAATTGGTTAACCGTTAATTGGATGAGCAGATGACATATTAAAAGTGACAGTGACGGCGGTGACGTGATCTGTCAGTATGAAGTTGTCAATCCCTTGACAATTTAGAATTTATTGAGACATGAGATAAGAAAATATTTAATGCTTCCGTAAATAATTCCATTATTATTAAAAGTACAGATTTTAATACCGAAAGTTAACTATTTATGTGGTAGTCTGGTAATTCTAGTACTGCAGTGTATCACGAACATTTTCATCTAAGACAAGGAAAAATGGTCGAAATTCATCAACTAGAAGTTATATTTGTTATTTCAATTATAATGTAAGGAAAGCAAAATACTGCGGAGTATGGAATCTCCTCCATCCAGTTCTACTTGGTCTGAAGCCTTTATTTTGAGTGATGACAGTGGTCTGTTACTAACAAGTGGTTCAGTATCTAGTGGAAGTATGAGCGGAGATAGCAGCGGATATCCAGCTATACAACCACTTGAGGTTTGTTATGATATGTTATAAAGGCAACAGTTTTTTCGAACTCCTGATTTGCTTCTAGCTGAATGATAGTTACTGTGAAGATGACTCCTTGGATGGAATGTCTGACATAATGTGTGGGGAGAATTTTAACACTTTAAAGAAAGGTCTGAATTGGAACGAACTGCCTTTAAAATGCTCGCCACCGATAGATCCTCCCCCTGAATTTCAAGACAAACCTATTATAGATGGTATAAGAGGTTTTGCCGAACGATTGGTTGCCAAAGTAATAACAACAGCAGTTAGGGAGTACATCGATATTGAAATGAACAGAATCAGGATTGAAAGTGTCCAAATTTGTATGACGAGACCAGCATATTGTTTAAATACGAAGAAGTGCTGGACATCAGATTTTTTATCATTTAGTCCTTGTCATAGTGGTGAGTATATCAGATTCTAGTAATTAGATTAATGGGATCTTTCAAGTTTGAAAACAGTGATCCCTTGTGTGCAGATATTGACAGAACCCAATAATCCTGTGTGATACAGCCTCGGATACAGGCAGCTGATTTGTAAAACAGCTTTTGATAGTTTGAAGAAATGTTATTTAAAATATCTTTTCCACTTAACAATATAGTTTGTTAGGGTAGTTTGCATTATGAATATTATTATTATAACAATTTTAAGTCATTAATGCGAATATGTCACTCAAGAATTGAGGGCTAATTTCTGGAATTTTGTGCAGATTATCATGGTTTACATCATATGCAAGTAATTTTGGGTTGCGGAAAACACAATTTTTCGAAAAATGGGTGTTTACACTTAGTCCTGCTTTACGATGCATACTGTTCTTCGTATATTGTGTCCTACCCGTAGCAGTTCAGTCAACGTATTGTCCACCCCCTCAAACAACCTTGCTGTACAGTGTACATTGCATGTTTTTCAAAAAGTGGTTATTTCCGCAACCTAAAATTACTTCATTGTGATACGAATTTTATAAAATTAGATCAGTATCCTTGAATGACATATTTGCAATGATTACCATTTTAGCTGCTCTTTTCATTCAAATTATGCAATTACTTCTACTGATACAAAACATAAAGTGTAGTATTAATTAGACAATGCATTTTTTTGAGCTTAGAAAACTTGAGTGATGGAATAAATATAGAAATATTTGTCATAAAAGATCTTACATGAATATAAATTCAGTACTTCAAATTAAAGAACATGTGTCTACTGTTCAGACTGTTCATACTTAAAGTAGTGTATGAATAAGTGTAATCCTTAAAACAAAATGACTAATTTTTTCGCATTTATTTACTTCAAGCCTTCCATGAAGTTTAATTTTTCATCTTTCTGTAAATAACATAATTTTTGAATTTGCCATTTCCAAGTTATTAAAAAAACTTAATTTCTGAAAAATTTCAGCAGCATAAGTAGTAAACTTCTCTCCAATTTGTTGGAGATAATATGGCACAAAGACAGTACCCTCTCTATACAGGAACACTAGTTCTACCTACATACTTGTATGAGTTATTTCAAAATTTTTAAAATAATCACATGATACTGCATAATTCAAATGATAATTAATTACAGATTAATATGGTGAAAACTGCATTTTGATATCTTTTTGGTGTTCAAAAATATTATTGTCTTGGCCAGTTTAGTTAAATAATTTTTTTCACTCAAAGCCCTAAGACTGCTGATATATGAAATATGGCTAGTCACCTCTTAATTTCTCATCTTGTACATTTTCCTTTACTAAATATAAAACGTCACTGTTGAGAAGTTTTTATGGATTTAAAAATTAAATATTACGTAATATTTGAACATCCATTATTTTTGTTTAATTAAATTTAAATTACATAATCCCGGTTTTCTGTTTCAGGAAGGCCCAATTCACGGTGTTCGTTAAGTTCATCGAGACTTTCTAGTTCCCATAATTCCCTGTCCGTCCCTACAGCATGCCGAGCAGATGACTCGAGTTTTATAACACAAGCTGTGTCACATGACACCTTGAGTTGTAACCAGATCAGTGATTTGTACAACGTACCGTTTGACAGTGATGTGTATGCCGTTCCGGTAGACGTCGTTAAACCACCTTTACAGCCAAAAAGGAATTATGCTAAACGGAAAAGAAGAAGTACTGCCTCTTGCTGTCGAGAATATAACACTAGACTTCTTCCTTATAAGAAAGCAGTTACTAAGTCTGAGCGGTATAGTGGGTTAGAAATAAGCGGCAAGCGACACAGTGTAGCCGGAACGGCATCGTCAAACAGTGAACCCATTCACATGACATTGCAAGAAGTTAGGCAATATCTACAAACCTTGTACTCGAGTTCATCAGATTCTTCAGAACATAAGGAAAATAACACTCCCACTTTGAAGAATGTTGCAGTATCTAATGAAAAGCACACCGTTGAAGCGAAAATAGTTTTAACGCCAAAAAACCAAAGTAGTGTATCTTGTCTTCGAGAGAAACCGAAAAAAAATCCATTCCTAATTAATATCAAGAACAAAAAGATAAAAGATTCCTGTGATACTATTGGTAGACAGCAAGTTGTACAGAATGGTAAAGGACATGAACACAAACGTTGTGGTAGACTTTTCTCATTAAAGCAGACCTTGTGCAATGTATTCCGTGTTAAACGTTTTATGTCACCACAACATTTAAGAAGTGAGAAGAACGGCTCAGTGAAGTTGGAGTCTTCGAGGAAAACAAGCTTGCCTGAACCCGACGACCATAATACTTTAACCAACAGGGCATTACCACCTTTGCCTGGTAGAGTTTTAGTGACTGATCCACAAGAGGAAACAAAAGGCACAGATTTTGCCACAAGTATACACAAAGTAAAAGATGTAAGTATAGCAATTTTTTACAGTTGATCTTCTTTAGTTAAATTAATTATGGAATACGAGCCCTGATGCATTTGAATTGGACCATATAGTTTGCAGTGTATCAGTCTGTTTGACAGCTTGCAAATTACAGAGAAAGCATAAAAATCATATTCGTTAATATGTTTATTATAGACTTTATAAATTACAATATAAAACTGCTAGACAACGAAATATATTAGCAAGATTGGTTGTAGCTTTTACTTGTAATGTTTGCTGCATACCAATTCACCATCTTGCCGAAATTAAAAGTTTTGGTTTCCATTCGAAATGGTTCACAAGATGGCAGCAATACTTGTTCCAAAATTGTTTTATATTTTTTTGATATCCATCGTTCCCTGAATGAAGCATAATTTTCCTGCACCTCTAGAAGACATGCAGACTTTAAATCTACTCTCATCACTCCAAATTATGGATTTCCAGTCATGTGCCTTCCATTCTTGATATTCCTTCGCCCAAAGTAATGTCAGTTTCTTCTGTTTGTTGGACAATGCTGGTTTTTATTTTGCCTGTCAAAATCAGGAGTGAAATTTAAGTTTTTTTGATGTAAACTTCAAACTCATCTTGTAGAATCCATATCCTAATCTTTTTATGTTTCTATGACAAGTATCTTTTGAGACATGTCCACCAACAGCTTCAGACCATAAAGCCGCTAGCTTCTTGCTAGAGGACAGGCGGTATTGCTTAACAACGCTTGAAGGCGTAATTGAAGATTCTCGCCCTGACCTCACCTTTGCTCTGAATTCCCTAGTAGTTTTAAAAATTTTTATTACCGTACCGACATTGGAATGTCAGGTTGCGTTTTCGTTGCCACACTCGCTGTAATTGACAGTTGAGTTTTGTAAAATACGACACTTTTTTTATTAGGTCATATATGACAAGAATTAGTTTATTTGTATTATTTGCATTACTTTCTCTGTCAGAATATACAGAAGTATACTATTCAGATGACATTTTTCACTTCATATCCTATAACATTGTTTAAAATTTATCTGTTAACATACTGAATTAAAGAATAATAATAATAATAATAATAATAATATATCCTTTATTGCTTTTATTATACAAAAAACAGAAAACAAAGGGCGAAGTTCAGATGGACACAAAGCTGTGTCCTCTGCTCTTCCACTCAACCACCTCAAAATAATAATCAGAATAATCTAGTTGAATATGACTACATAATAAGCATAGAAAATTAATAACTACATTAATCAAGAGCGAATTTGTCTGAGCTGTTATTCATTTGCTTATAAGTTTATACTGAGGTGGCTTAGATCATGTTATCACAACCCATCGAAGGGTACCGATTCTTGCAAAAAATGTATTGGATTATTTTTGCTGTAACAAGACGTAAACAGCTAAACACGTTTATAGAGCATATAACATGTACTAAATAAAAAAATGAGGAAGTTAAATTGAGAGATGTTGAACTATATTTTTATGGTTTGAATTTGCATTTGAATTTCCATGTGTATTTATTTTACAGTATGGTTGGTATTGGGGTCCATTGTCAGGTGAAGCGGCAGAGAAGATATTGTCAAATGAACCCGATGGATCTTTCATCGTGAGGGATAGCAGTGATGATCACTACATATTCTCTTTAACCTTTAAATTGAATAATTGTGTTAGACACGTTAGAATTGAACATGATCAGGGTGAGTATTGTTTGATATAAGTAAAAAAAAATAAAATTAAGTGACGAAAACTGACAAATTACATTTCCTCTTATAAAACAAGCGAGATTTCATATTTACGTTTGTTGCTTTTACAGGTAACTTTAGCTTTGGGAGCTGTACGAAATTCAAGTCGCAGACAATAGTTGAGTTTATAGAGAATGCTGTAGAACATTCTCGTAGTGGTAGATATTTATTTTTCCTGCATCGAAGGCCAGTTATCGGACCGGTTAGAGTTCAGCTGCTGCATCCAGTGTCCAGATTTAAGCAAATTCAGAGTTTACAACACATGTGCAGGTACAGTATGAAACATTTTGTTTTTTAAACAATTGTCTTCTACCTATAGGAAAACATGACATGAAAATATGATATGTTGTGAAAATTGCTATACATTTAACTTACTAATGCTTTCAATGCACATGTAATAGTATTTTTTTTATGTTTTTAACCAAGTAGGATGGCTGGTTTTGGGGTTGTTGGCAATAAAAGTAGCAGTGAAAGTGTTAAAAATGAATATCCAATGTGCTAATGGATATTTTTAATTGTAATTTTGTCTCATTTCATTGTAAGCATTCAGCAATCAGTAAATCTCACAAGAGTAGAATAAAACTAAATGCCATAAAATTTTAGTGGCTAATAGTACAGAAACATATTTGTCACTGTGAATGTTGATAACGCAGGTGAATAATAGCTGCTTGCTAATGAAAGAAATCACTTTATGACAAGAAAATTGCATAAAATTTGTACCCAATTATAATTTACTTATTATTTTCACATGTTTCTATCAGGTTCATATTCTTTTCATTAGTTTATTGTATTTATTTATGTACTGTTTTTTAGTGGCAAAGGTATTGTAACACCAAGATGAAGTACAGATTCGTTATTTATAATAAGACTAAGAACAAATAAACAAAAATATGAAAAAGCATGTAAGAGTAATATGAGGGCTGTTGTTGAAATTTGTGGAAAAAGGAAAAAAACAACCAAAATTCGTTATGAAAAATGAATAGTCTTTCATCTATTTTAAGGTTCTTTCTGATGTGTAGCATGCCCCATCTGGCCTTCGGTGGATGACTTCCATGACCTGTAAAGCTAGAAAATGTGGCATATTTTTTGAAACCGTTAACGCAGTGGTACATCTAATTTTTTTTAAACTCATTTGATTATTTCAAAGGCTAACTTCAAATCATTGTTCCATTATATCACACACCATTGCTTAGATGCCCAATCCATGTGTTCTTTAATTCTATTCTTTGCTTCAGCTTTTTCTTGTTAAAAAAATTTAGTACCAAATCCTGTACGCAAGTTTGCCTTCCAATAGTACACTTATAACTGGAATAATTTTTGTTGCTATTCCATCTGTATTTCTCATCTGGCTGTTTCTGCTGTTTCGAGTTTTATTTACCAGAAATCACAAATCTTATCCTGTTTTATCATTGATAATTTGAAATTGTATCACATGCAATTTTACTTTTTGGCATCTATGTATATTACCAATAATTGTTGACTGTAGGCTTACTTTATGACTCTAAACAAATGGATTAATGTAGTCTTACTCGGAGCATTTAAATGATAAAGTTGGTGTCTCAATATGCTAATGGTAATATGTTGGTTAACAGAAATGGGAATGAGCTCATACTTATGAGCTGACACATCTGGAAAAGGATGAAGTATTCTTTTATAAATACAGAGGGGGCAGTTTTATTGCAGAAGTCCCTTTAGTAGTTGTAGTAATTCCAAATAGGTTTCTTGCCTCATGTATACTTAATTTTCAGTTGATTGGAACAAACTGAAAATTGAGAATTGAAAATGTGAACAGTATAAAAATTCTATCCCATATATTTGCTTTTTTGTGCTTATACTTATTTTATGTTCATATGTAAAAATATGGGTCACTCATTTACCTACCTAAATTTATAAACAAGTTTTCGTTCATGGTCTTCATCAGTATTTTGAAATGATTGCTAAGCCTTTGATGGGGATCGGCAGTGTAATAATATTTATTTATTTGCAGGTTTGTTATACTGAAGGTGGTTAGAAGAGACTTAATACCCAGCTTGCCACTACCAAGAAGGATCATCGATTATTTAAACACACCTCATTATTATTCAGAACACCTTGTTGATGCGGAAGAGCCCAATGAACTGTCAAGACCACCATCAGTGCCAGATAGGACCGGAGAACCCCAGATCGCAGAAGCAGACGATGACGTTTTTGTTACTGAAGATCATAGTGGTCCTGTAGGTAATTACGTTGTTGTTCCAAACGGTTTTCGTAGTAATAACAATCCTGTTGTGCTAAATGTGAGACAATCCTGAGATATACCTCATTATGTTCTGTATTCACTTATTCAAGCCTATAACTGTGTATCTCCCATTTTCACATTTTGTAGAATGTTCTTATGTAATACTGTTCTCCATACATTATTGGTAGTTGTCCATTTAGCATTTGTTCTAAGCTGAACTGAGATATTGGGTTGTGCTGACATTGTAATAGATTGTAGGGCATAATAATAGATTATTATTCACCAGTAGTCAAATATGTGATCAGAAATTTCTCTAACGATTCATGTAAGTAAAAACTGCAGAGTTACAGATAATAGTCATATGTGTATTTTAAAAGTTATTTATATTACTTAAAATCTTGTTTATATGCTTGACTTTTTAAAATATGTACATGATAATATTATGGAATATTTATATAGCTCCAATCAGTAAGTTTGGAAATCAAAATTAAATTTTCAATACAGAGTGTCCCATTTTCATTGTATTCACAGAGTATCTCGGAAACTATTAATGCTAGAGGGTTGCGGCCTCGACATTACTGTATTACTTTTTTGTTATGAGTTGGGCTGTACCATCGCCATTTTTATATCCTCTTTTGTTTTAAAGCTATAGCCAACTTTTGATAATGCAACATTTCTTCAGCTTTTAATATCTCGCTTGGATATTTAGATACAAAAAACTGTGAAGACATTTTTTATAAATATTTTTATTCTGTATCCAGTGGCGTACTCAGAATGTTTTTAGGGGGTCACAATTCTGAGATATAACATAAACATGCATTTTTTTAAATGGAAACCATAATTGGCTGGCTGAAAAGACCTATTTTTTGTGAAAGGCAATGTAAGATGGATGCCTTGTAACTAATGAATTTGATTGTTTATTTGGAGATAAGTACCTACGCATTGTTTAGCCTCAATTATTTTGACAAAAAAAAACATAAAATCTCATTGAATTATTATTACAGAAATTGGAATAATAACAAAATTAGTAAAAATAAACCTAACAGTGTATACATTTTCTTAATCAGAAGAAATAGGTCTTTTCAACCATAGTAAAGCCAACTATGGTTTCTATTAAAAAAAAGTCAAGTTTGTATTATGTCTCTACAACAATTCTGAATATGCCATTGGATTTAGAATAAAAAGCCTATAAAAATGTTTCCACAGTTTTTTGTATCTACATAGGTACCTAATTGAGAAATTGCGAACCGAAGAAATATTACATTATTCAAAAGCTGGCTCTAGCTTTAAAACAAAAGACATATAAAAATGGTGATGGTACAGTTCGACTCACAACAAAAAAGTAATACAGTAATGTAGGAACCGCAACCCTCTAGCATTAATAGTTACTGGGATATCCTGCAATTACAAAGAAAGTGGGACACCCTGTAAATTTTTGCGAATACAACAGAAGCTTGCTATAACAACACTTTGGGGACCACAAATTCTTACATATTATAACAAGGTGACTTTATTGGCAATTAAATTAAAGGAATTGTAAACAACATGAAATCAGCACACATTCAGCTACATAACCTTGTAGAAAATGCTAGATTTATCTAAACCACTATCTTCTATTATTTATTTTTGGCCACCCAAATATAGTTTATATAAACATTTTTATTTGCTGAACATTTTCCAATGTCCGCTCGTATGTACTGTATCTGTTTTGTACATTTATACAAAAAGCTGACAGATATACCATCTGCATCAAAGTTGACATTTCGAGATGTACATTCATTTACACCAGTGAACATGCATACACAATATTTCGTTACACCTTGTTGGAAATAAGGCTGTTTAAAATACTATAGTTTATGACTGTTAATCTGCATATCTGCAAATAAATGCAATACTGGTGTGATTTGGCATGATTGTGAAACGTTTTAAGAATATTGTATATTCCTTGAGTCCACTTTATACCTCTTTATCTCTGGTTTCTTCACAAGATTAAAAGTGGTGCTATTTACTAAACATGTAAAAGACAAAAGCTGAATGGGCACTACACTTATCTACTACCACTGTTCAAAATTTTGATTCATTAGATCAATGTTGGTACCTGTCCAAAGTTATCAGAAACAAAGTTTATATCTGCCAGATGTATGTAGAAGTTTGCATCTAAGGTGCAAATCCCAGTTTATAGAATTGTTGCATACAGTTGATAGAATGAATGCAACTTGAACACGAAGGGGGTTTTCACTTTAGGCATGCAAGTTAAGTTCTTAACACTGCTTTAACCCATTGTGTAATATTTATTTTGTGCAATTGTCACGTTTTCAGACCAAAGTTTTAATGTGATTTTATGTAGGAATGCTTGAGAGTCAGTAGTAATTAGATTAGAATAAATTTAAATTTATGAAACGCACATTAATATGTAAACTTTGAATTATGATTTTTAGATCAGAGTTTTGAGGGTTTGTATTGTTTAGTGAAAGGTTTCCATGTGATCTATTATGCAGTTTAACACTGAATAAATGAATTTTATCTAATGTGTGTTTTATTGCAAATGAAATTAATTAAAAAAATTCTGAAGTTTATTAGAGGATTATAGTAAGAATTAACATGGCTTGATACAATTATGTGCTTAAACTATGACATTACACTAGGTAAAATAGGTGGGGAATCAGCTTGGAAAGAAAGAAGTTTTTTTTATAAAAAGATTATTTTTATATTTTCTAAACCATTTCAATAATTATAAAGACCAGTAAAAATAAATATATAAAAAAGAAGCATTTACTTCCCATACTGCTAAGATAAGCCATTATAAAATTAAGAAATTTTATTTTTTTAAGATTTTCAATAACTCCAAAAGCAGGTTGCATTTCTAGCTTTACAAAAATAATTTGTTCAATTACATGCATAAAATAAAAAACTTTTAATTTTAAATACATAAATAAAAAAATAGAGAACATTTTGTGCATGTTAGCCATTTCTTCATTTGAAAAATCATTTTTTTTAATAATACCAAGCAACAGGTCTTTTTTATCTAGGGCAACAACTATCTACTAATGTAAATTATAGCAACAACAAAAAACATAATGTATTGTCAAAGTCTATACCGAAAACAGCCTACTTAAATTTTTCGTTGTAGCTCTATGGTGATCCAGAAGTTGAATTCTAAATTTTACTGACATTTTAAACATTTACAGTATAACTCGATTATAACGTACTCGTATATTACGTACACTCGTATATAACGTACTGCAGCCGTCGATCCCGACTAGCTCCCGTAAGCGTCTATAGAATTTTATTTTTTTATAACGTACCCACATATAACGTACTTCTGATATAACGTTTGTTTTATCAAATCTCCACCCTAACAAAACTCCTTTATAACGTACTTATCCAGTCGCTGCTTGCGTGCGAACTGCAAACATAGTACGTAGCCTAGCTATACTTGGTGGTGTAAGTGATGCATTTTGTTTGTTTAACCTAACAGTAAAAGAAAAAGTGGTTAGAGGTTAATTGAATATCACGGTTTGTATTATATATCTTCTAATTACATCAAGAAACGTACATCGAACATGTTTTTTATGTAGGCGGTTCAAAATGTCCGAGCAAAGTAATTTTGGCAAACGGACGTGTACAGCACTAACAACAAAAGAAAAGGCCGAAATCATTAAACAAATTCTACAATTATGAAAAATAAAGCAAAAATACTAGAAGCGGCCGTGAAGTTTAAAAACGCGAAAAAACTTTACCAGCCGATACGGAAAACTACAGAKAATGCTTTAWTTGAATGGTTTAAGCACCKGAGGAATATTAACACCGCCATTAGTGGATCACTTCTTCAGGCAAAAGCTGAAGAATTTGTGAGGCTACTTGGTGATGAGGATTTTGTGTGTAGCTCAGGGTGGTTACACAGGTTTAAAAAACGATACGACATTAATGCAGCTGAAATTCATGGAGAAGCCGCTAGTGTTAATTTAGAAACTGTTTCGGATTGGGTAAGTTTAGCTTGCCAAATTTAACAAAAAACTACGAAGCCAAAGATATATTCAATGCCGACGAAACCGGGTTTTTCTACAAATGCACTCCCAATCGCACAATGAGGTTTAAAGGCGAAAAATGTATTGGTGGGAAACAAGCTAAAGAGCGCATAACAGTTTTAGTGTGCGCTAATATGGCGGGAACTGAGAAACGTAAACTTTTAGTCACAGGAAAATTTACGAACCCACGATGCTATATAAATGTCGACGCTACCAGTTAAATATTCAGCAAACTTACGCGCTTGGATGACGTCCGAAATTTTTGTAAAAGACAAGGGACAATAAATTAATGAAAGACAAACGGAAAATATTACTGCTTGTAGATAACTGCCCTGCTCACCCCCATGTCACAGACATAACAAACATTCAACTTGAATTTCTCCCTCCAAATGTCACCTCGGTGGTACAGTCAATGGACCAGGGTGTCATTTATAGCTTAAAATCTAACTACAGAAAACTGTTTATGCTTGACTTTATCGAAAAAATAGATAAGAATCAACCTACATCCAAAACCATACTGACGGCGATCAGAATAATTTCAAGGGCCTGGCAACAAGTCTCACAAAAAACGATTAAAAATTGTTTCCATCATGCATGGTTAACTCACACTTTTGATGCAGAAGATGACTTACCTTTAGCTCAGTGGCTTCGTGTGCATAATGATGGAGATGACGAAAATGATGCAGTCGGTGATAATATGCCTCTTATTGAGTGGATTTTTAAATACGGGGGGATGGCTTMGTTGACATCGATAGTGACTTGGTGACCAGTTACATATTAACTGATGAAAATATTTTAAAAGACTTAATAACTACAAGTACGGTGGTAGAAGATTTGGATGRAGATGAAGAGGACATTAATGAAATTGATGAAGAGCGACCCATTCCAACTTATTCCCAGGCCATGCAAGGAATAGCAGCTGTTACACATTACTTACAATCTTTAGAATCAGTGGATGACGAAATAATTAATGCTTCAGTGAATATTGAAAACTATATGCAACATAAATTCCTCAAGAAAAATAGCAAGCAAACCGTCATTACCCTGTATTTTAAACAGTGATGTATATATTGATGTTTTAAATTATAAAAAATATATACTTGCTTTTGATTTATAGCTTGTCTTTTATTAAGTACTTCTGTTATAACGTACTAATTTTATGCGGTCCAGTTGGGTACGTTATAAGCAAGTTATACTGTACTTGTTTTGTTCTCTGTCGATTTTAAAATGTAATTTTATATTCAATTTACTTTTTCTTCCACTTAATATAAATGATTTTTTGATTTATATATGTAATTAAACTAATTATTTTTCTTAAAGCTAGAAATGCAACTTGCATTTGGCAGTATTAAAAATCTTAAAAAAATTAAATTTCTTCATTTTACAACAATGGCTTGTCTTAGCAGTATGGGAAATAATTTTTCTTACGTTTTTTACTGATCCTTATAATTATTAAAACTGTTTAGAAAATATGGAATCTCTTTGTTTAAAAAACTCTTGCCCCGTCCCCCTTCCAATTACCGCCACTGTTTAGATATGGAGGTAATCCTTACGTCTGATTTGTCATGATATAGTTTAATACAATTCCAAGAAGTTGTTGCCATATAAACATTAATTTCTTTGGAAAATAAAAAGAATGTTAATTTTTGGTCGATTTGCACCAACCTGTAGGAATTAAATTTTTTTGAAAACAGTTTGTTCTAGCGAAATGCAATAAGAGGTCCTTTTTTGTATGATATTTGTTTTTTCTGAAAATAGTGATTAATTTTTTAACATTTCACACACAATTTTTTTTCAGAGAAAAGCTCCCTGCCCCTCCCCCTACGACGCCTCTGTTGCAGATATGAAAAAATGCGTTTTGCCAGATTATTAACGTGATCTATTATAATATTCTGCCAAAATTCGTAGTTTAAAAAAACCGTTCCCTAAAAAATAAAAAAGTTCAAAATTTTTATTGAATTTCAACACTATATAAAAAATGAGGCAAATAAACTTAGTGCATGTTTCAATTCAATCAATCTTGCATGTTTTTCCTTGTGAAAACCATCTCACTTCTGTGTGTGTTAATTAACGTGGTTTGGAAACTATCCATTATTTGACATAAGGATTTGTAGAGTTTGAAGTTAGTTCAGTTAGCATTAATGGACTTTTCCTACCATTGTGAATATCATCTGAACATACCCCTAGCTGGTCTGTAACTCCAGGGGTACCACAGGTTGAGAGTTGCTGCTCTAGAGGTTAGTAAAAATGTATATACCTTCGCTATTAAAAATAAGCCACTAACCAAAATATTTTCTATATTATTAAAACCTTCTTCCCGATTTGGGATTATTTCCTCTAATTCTTCAATAACTTCTTTTTATATTTTTGATCTTCGGAACTACAACCATCTTCTTTTACTTGTTTACCTCTTGACAAACTATTATCCTTACTTCTAACAACTGCAAGGTCTGCTATCACGATCATTGATGGCATTTCAAGGTAACAGCAGAGTCAAATATTGGCCCAAAATTTGTAAATTTCCATTTCGGAAAATTTTCTGCCAATATCAACATTTCTGTTATTAAAAAAATACACTAAGTTGAAAAGAACATTTATTTGTAATAGGCAGTAAAAAATTACAAATTAAAAAGCTTATATTAATCATTATTTTAAAAGCTATTTAATAAAAATTTGAAATGAAACCTGACTGTTTATACTAACACTGATTCTTAACAGACTTAATTCCTAATATTCTTTTTACAAATTCCGTTACATCACAGCTGTATAATTGGCCTTGCAATACACTGTAAAAAAGGAACATTGAAGTAAAAACAATAAATAAGTAACGACCTCATCTTACCAATAAATTCAGAAACAGGATCATTTTCACCATCGCCTCTCATAGTTCCAGTAATTTCATCGTTCTCTACCATTGGCATAAATAAATGGACAAATTCGGAACTGTACGGTGGTCCTATTGCTTCTAGCACCTATAAGTTGAAAATCAAATATCCAAATATAATTTCTCAGTTCCGTCATGCTTACTTCTGTGACAAAATATCTGATCAGCGAAATATCTGTATCTCCTCGTTGCCAACATTGCTTTATATATTTCACTACAGGCACCACACAGCCTGAACAGAGAAGATTGACCATCCGGTCAAGAACCATCTTCCTCATTTCAAGCTGAAAAATTCATCATTTTAGCCAAATGTGTTATATAACTATCTCGGTGAAATTCATTCATTTAAAAAAGGATATTTAATGGCACTAAAACCACTTCCTGAAGAGAATGTACAGTCAGTTGCAAAATTTATGCAATGCTCATCTCAAGGTTGAAACATTATTACAGGTGCAGCAACTACCGTTTAATTATAATTCGAAGTAGTTATCTACAGCATCATTACTCTACATTTTTGTCAAAAATAATGGTGTAATTAGCTTGCTAATGGCAATTTAAAAATACTGACTGTTTCATTAATTTTACGTCAGACAATTATATGTATTAAGTGCATATCACACTTAATACATATTATTTATAGTAGTATTTTTGAATATTTTGTTCCACAAAACAAGCTACCCTTAACAATTCAAATTCAATTCAATTCAAATAAAAAATTCTGAAACAGGTCAATTTTATTTGGAAGAGGACATCTTGTGATGTAGCAAAGTTGTCAGAACAACGCCCTATACTTGACAGTGGAGTGTCATAAAACACTTTATTTTTAAGCTCTTTTAAAGCGTTTTTTGAAAACAAGTAGAAAAAGAAACAATATTATTTTTTGAAAAATTAAATTTTGTTACAAGCCACATAGTACATTCACGAACTGCTTTCCTACAAGTCAAAAAATGAACTTTGCATAAATCATATTAATAAATGTAAGACCAGAAGCATATCCCGATATCTTTTGTTGTGAGACACAAGTGTGGTATATAACTGCTGTGTAGAAATATAGCCCTAAACTGCTCAAATGCGAAACAATTATTTGAATCAAAAGTTACCTGAATGTTAATAAATATTTAAAACTTTTAATGAAATAAGAATATCATATTATTAAGCAATTAAAGTACAGTAAGCCACCTGGTTATGCAGAAATCGATTATCCGTAATGCCGGAATATCCGAAACAAGGGCGAAAATCAAAATCACATATCTGAAACAGATGCCAAATTGGCGCCACAATATTCGAAACTGCACTTACATTTTTCCCCAAATGTATTAAAAGTAGTGTGTGTTTCAACCTGTTCAAGTGAAACTAACAAAATAATACTCGGTGTTTTAAAGATGTTTTGCGAGTGCTGGAACCTGTCAACCCATGAACTGATTAAGGCAATGGACAAGCAAAGGGCTCACACGATGTGTACAATATTCTTTGTAAAATACGCCAACAACAAGGTGAAATTAACAGTAAGCAGTTGACCAGCATGGATAGTGCGTGATCTGACTGAATAATAGCGCAGAAAGATTACAAGTATATGTATAGCTCATGTGAGCGTTACTGCAAGTTTAGACAAGTTCTTACTAGTCAAATGCACCAATCATTGTAATCCCATTGACTTATGCCATTTTTACCGACAGACGATGGAAAACTGACCAGTGACAAATAATTGTACAAGTAACTCTCCCTCATGGCATAGCAAGTACATATACACATGTGACAAATATACCAGTCTTTTGAGTCCAGCTTTAGAACAAACCATTTGGCGAATACACTATCAACTTTCAACTGATTCAAGTTTTAATTCAGTAATGAATGACCAGCAAGGTCCCCAGATCTTACACCCCTAGATTTTTTCATTTGGGTATACTTGAAGTCAAAGGTTTTTGAAACGCAACCAACATCCCTGTGTTTAAGGGCCAGCAAGTTGATCCCGGCAATCTTAGAAATGCCCGCCAAGCATTCAGTTCAAATTTAAGTACTTTCACAAATAGTTTTTATAAATATATTTTTCATAAGCATTTTCTAAAACTGCTTTGCAAGACCTTCGAAATGAGGAATTACTATTCCTTATTCAAAAATTAAGGGTGAAAACTGCCTTGTGCAGACATAAGATGTTCTTCTCTGAAATAAAATCAACCCGTTTCAGGATATTAAGGAGAATGTTTTCATTACAACTGGTTTTTCCCAAAGCCCAGCTGGTAATAACAGATAATAGACAACCATACACATTTGCATAAAGAAGCTTATGTTAGGTAATTTGTAGGTTATTCAATATGTACGTGCTTAAACCATTTACTGCAAATAACTTATTCTGAAGAAATCATGACTATCTTTGTTGTGCACTCAAACAGTTCGCAGCAAAATCTTAATGTCTAGTTTGTCTGAACTACATTTATAAACTAAGACAATAGATAAATAGATGGCAAAGATAACAAACAGTTACTCCACATCTTATAATATTGCTCACATGTAATCTGATGGAATTAAAACATATTCTGTAAATTTTTTCTTTGATGGTAAAAAATCACTTTTTTATACATACTTCCACTTCTTTTCAATCATATTTGATGCTGCCTCTGTTGCAGGTATTAGTTTGAGTATTAGTGACTATATAAACATTTTGCTGAACAGGTAAATAAATTTGATAGAGAATATTTGAACTTCATAAGGATCCTGCGACTAAGATGATGTCATGCACTAGATACAAAAAATCTATCACTTACTTGGCACCCCACACTTAACTCCCGCCTACTATCTACAATTTTTTAGATGCATATAGAAAAATAGGTCAGTACAATCGTCAAAAAACAAACTCTTTTATGCAAATTATGTTGGAGTAAGAACTTATGTATTACTAAAAAAATGTGTCTTAAAATAAAAAAAGACCTAAGTTGTGCATATTAGATGATGTAAAATTAAATACAGACTTACTTGCACCAATATTTCCAGCTCATCTTGTTTCGATTCAAATAATCGCACTAATAAATCCAGCACTTGTGTATGCAGTAAAGGATGTAAGTTTGCAACTTCGTCCAAAACTGCTAAATGGAGTGGTGTATGTTCCGTCGATAATTTAAAATAGCTTGGTTCTGTTACAGTGCATTCTACCCACCGCACTACACCAACTGACACAACAGGGAACCTACAATAAGCAGGCACATATATCATTTACCTAATTATATTACTATTCTTATGAAATTAAATATTGTAAACTGGTCCATTTGCACAAAGTTAAAATTAATCTTCCCCGTTGCTGACAACATAATTTTTATATAAATTCTTTGTATTTCTGTTTTTATAAGGCACTGATTATAGGAGCTGAAAGCGCTTTGCCATTTTGTTTTATAATAAAGTGGATATAGTAGGAGTTGGGGAAGATTAATCTTTAAGAAGTAACATTAGAAAATTAAATCAGTAGAAATACCAAATTTACCACTGATGTCAATATAAATGTCAGCAGCAATATACCAAATTAGTCAAAGATAGAGCCTTTATATAGTGAGCTCAAGAAGACTGGAATAATATTAATAAGATAATATTTTGTCGGATAGATCGCTGTCTCTTGAAAACACTGACAAAAAATTAATAGTCTGACGTTTCGATTACACCTGTAATCTTTGTCAAAGACGAAGAACCTCAAAATTTGCCTGACACAAGTTCAAAATTTTGTTTGAACTTGTGTCAGGCAAATTTTGAGGTTCTTCGTCTTTGACAAAGATTACAGGTGTAATCGAAACGTCAGACTATTAATTTTTTGTCAGTGTTTTCAAGAGACAGCGATCTATCCGACAAAATATTATCTTATTATATTATGGACGCTGAAAGCATTCACCCTCGTACTGGAATAATATTGCTAACTTATCTTTTTATTAAAAGTACCCCCAACAACATTACTTGTTGTTAGCATTGACATTAATAATGATATGGACTTTAAAAACATATCAATAGGTTACTTAAAACATTTTGCAGTACCTACGGTTACTCTTAATAAAACTAAGTTCTACAAAATGTATCCTTTTGTCTTGGTACTCTTTAGCTTATACAGACATAAGCTACGATACATGAAACAAAACAAGAATTTTATGTGGGGTTTCTAAATACATCTTTTTTTGGTTACTCAATATACATGAAATTTGTTTGAAGAATGCACAACTTAAAATGAAAATTGATGGGTCCAAGCATTTACCCACAAAATTATGAAATTTTACTAATTCTATCCCATTTTTTTGAGCTCAATGTACAATATAAAATATTACCAAGATGACCTTACCTTAAACACTGATATAATGTGCTTAAGTCAGCCATAAGTTCTGAACTTCCTTTTCGACCGTTACATATATTATGAACAGTCTCGATTGCTTGACTTGTTGGCTTTAACTCATCCCTGTTCCATGTTCGCTTCTGTCCTTTCTTTGCTTGTATCTCACAGACACTCGCCGCATAAGCAAGTAAATATATATATTTCGGTTTATGATCAGGATTTAATTTAATTCCAGGCTTGAACAAGGCATCAACCAATAATTCTAAAAAAAAAATACATTCTTATTCTGATGATCTGTGTACTTCCTTGCCATCAGATACAAGGGAAATAAAGAGAGTGTTTAAACAATAGGGATACTTGGCTGAATGTTAGTACTCAAATGAGCATGGTGACAATCGCACAAAAGAAAATTTAAATGTTTGATGATATTAAAACTTTAGCCGACTTGTCAGTTTTGTATGTCAAAAAGGCAATTCAATGTATATTATATCTAAAATAACGAAATTATAGCTACTAGAATTAAGGCTCGGTTGTATAAATTTAAATTCAATTTAAAATGCAAAGCAAATACTGACTGTACAGGGCAATTTTAAACATATGAGATCATTTTTTTAATAAAAAAAGTCATCTAATCATGTTTCTGTTAATAAAAATATTTACCCAAAAACTGTGGAGTTCGGATCAAGTCTATAGGAGGAGGATCCATCGCTGAATAATTCCTATACAGCACAGTAATATCGGCTGGATTAAGAGTATTTTTTGACAGCATCGCTGTTAAAGCCTGACATGCTTGAGGATATGCTGAAGCCCCATTGAGTGCCATAGTTATAGGTGTAACATCGTGACCACTAAAATTGGATATTTATTAATGTTGTGAGATCCCACCCACTGCCAATAAAAACCTTTTCTGGGCACACTTTGTTATCTCCTGTGATAGTCTTTTCATACTGCTTCCACCTTTTGATTCCCTCGCTAGAACATGAATTATAACCTGACTATAAACATAAGTGTGTTGACCGTGGCATACCATTTTCTGCAAATGTACGGGTAAACTAAATTATACAAAGTATATCTGCATACATACTGCACACTCTTTTGTTGTATTTTGCCACTCTTCTGGGTTAGTCAAAAAACTCGCTATGGATGTCTTCAGTACTCTGGAAAACACTTCTAGTTGCTGCGCCGCTGTTGAGATACTAGTAATTTCTCCTTGGTATCCAGCATCGGAGATCAACTGATAAAAAGGGAAATACCCAAGTTTCAATAAAAGTTTTGTATTACTGCAAATGTTTACGCCTTTAAACTTATAAAAGTGGTTTTACCAATGTGTTATGCATCAAATTAATATAGAAACACTGACAAAAATCTAACATAACTGCATGCAGGATATAATATGGAATAAAGTTGTACGGTTCTTACGCTCTGGCAATGTTTTACCTTAATTGTAAAGTTAAGCATCAGGCAATCAGGGTACTCCTCAGCTAACTTATAAATAAGCGACCTCCATGTTGGATGCTCGATCAATTCAGTTAACCAAGCAGGAGTTTCTCCTTCCTCTGTAAAAATTGTGTCAGCCTTTTTTGGATCAAAATTTTTTAAAATCATCTCCTTTAAATGGTTTTCCACCATTGCCTGTACGTCAGTCACTTTAACACCTGCAAGTTGATCACATCAAAATCAATTTAACCAATGTTTTTTTTTTATGTTGCATACCTCCTATTATCAACCACTTAGCGATCAAGTTCGCCATCTGTGCAACAGCCGTATAGTTGTCAGACAGCTGTTCTATTACTTGAACTGGATTACCTCCAGACTGAAAATACCTAAAAACAAATGGTACCAAACCATGTTGAAAATAATTTTCTAAATATAAATTTGAAATATTGTTATAGACACAGTTTTCAAACAAAGAAACCAGATTTTGAACTAGGAAGAGATTATGGTTACACCACTCTATGCGAGTTTCTAATATTAGATTGAGGTCAGATTTTGACACGATCCACAACAAAAAGTTTTGAATTAGCTCTTGAGAGTATCTCAGTATTGTTAGTTACCCAATAATATATAAAACACCTTCATTTACTAACTTTGATAGCAAATGGCAGCATGACATAAACCCATTTAATTTCCTTAATGTGTATATCCACTAAGGATAGCGACCTTTGCCATCTTTGGTACGAAACTGGTTTTCTTTTGGTAAAGCTTCCAAATCGGAGCCATACCTATGTATGTAGTGGAAGCTTACAGGTGTGATTTTTACATTTGGTCTTATGGGAATGTTGGCTTCATAATTCATTATTTTTTAATTTGAAACGAATTAAGATGCTATTTTTGTATTAAAAATATTATGTATATATAAAGATTATTTATGTGGTTAAAAAAGCAGAAAAAGGAAAAAAACGACACTGCTTTCCACAAATCAGAATACTACTTTTATATGTAATTTTTTTCTTGTCATCTTATTCACACTGAAACACATACTGATCATGCGGTAGGAGCGTGTGACATAGGAGTATTTCATATAAGCTCTTAATATCCTCTGAGCAAGTTACAAAACAAAATAGGTTAGCTGCTCTATTTCTTTAAATAAGTACTGTTTCACAAGTTTTATTTATCTCTTAAATATCTTTGAACATTATTTTAGTTTTAGTTTTGCTAAATTCATTGTTCAACTTTTCATTAAATGAAATGTACAGCCTCTTAGAGCAGATAAACAAATAAATGTGTAGTGGTACATGAACTTTTTAAAAGTTATATTAAGATGAATGGAAAAAGCTAAGAAAGGTTAGGCCTAAAGAAAATACCTATGGTCCTCTAGGTTGAGGGATAAGGCAACTGGTTTTATTTAAAAGCCGTATTAGTTGTCCAATACCTTGTAAAAGCTACTAATGTAAACAACCTCTCTACCAAGTCTAGGAGTCCACACAGAAAGAATATTTGGCAATGAAAGAAATGTAATATATCCAACAGAAATTTAAGAGGGCTGAAGTCATGGAGAGATGGGTTTAATGGTGGGAAATGGGTAAGCAGAAATTAATCATTAGTGGTATATACATGTACTATACTTCTGTAATTAACACCCAATAGTGTGATATAATAAATATAAGGGCCTAGCAATTAAAATGTATTAATCATATAACAGAACAACCACAAGAGTTCACTAATGTGATGTATATATATCACTCAATCCTCTCTTAACCCCACTGCTGCTTTGTTTCAAATAAAAGACACTATTTTAATTTGGAAATAGTGGAATAGTGACATAATCAATTGTGGTACTTTATAAATCTAGGGATTTTATAAAACTGATATTTTGATGAAACAGAATTGCTATGTATATCTGTGACTTCGTTACCATAAAAATAAGACTCATTTGAGTTGTTTGTTTATGTGCTATCACTTAATATAATTTCAATTTGTAATACTTACTAAATAATACATAGGAATGTAAAGCTCTCAAACACACACAGTAACACATCAAAATATTGTTTGAACAATAATTTTGCTCCGAACATTGAATGTTACTCTGTATGTTCGAGTAGTTTACATTCCTTCCTATTATTAGTAAGTATTAAAAAACGCTAAACGTGACAAAAATCGCTTGGTAAAACAAAAACATCTAAATGTGCTTTTGATATGCGATGGGGTTCTATAGTAATTAATTACCGAAACGGATTTCATATTTGTGTTCAAGAAGGCATTTTCTACGAATGTGTAAAATTTCAGATTGTTTGGTGATGCCATGCAATACTGTACTTTTATCTAAATAATTAACATATTTTTTTAATCAAATATATATAGTTATAACATGTACATACCTTTTCAGCTGTGAGAATATACCGGGTTCCATTATATAGTCCGAGGTAGAAAATTTCGCGGCACATTCTCTTAGTACCTCGACTGGGTTTTCCACAATGTCTTCAATACCTTCTGACTGAAATAGTTGATAGATATTATGATAATGCTTGTTAGTATAAATACGATGTCAGTGTTACCTCTTCATCTCCAGGGTCAGTGGTACCCCAGGGTTTATCATCATAATCCTCATCCATGTTGTATGTGTTAGTTCTATGCTCTTTTTGTGCACAGAAAGTGTCTATACAACTAGTTGCATGGGCCGTAATAACAGTAATACTTCACCATACACAAGAAACCATGTCTAATATTTACCTTATACTCTAATATCTTTAACTCAAACGGCTAACTAACTTGTGTTGAGAAAAGACATATAATTGCTTACTACTACTACCTGTACCCCGCACTGCAACCTGCATCTATCCGCTGTTCGCTCGCTTTATGATTTGTTTACCCGTTGTTTGTGTTCGTCTTTGCAATGATCATGTAACATAACCATAATCATCAAAAACCATAACAGCTAACTTTTAACTACGATAACTACTAAACGACTGCATCGCATATTAAACTACCGAAGCACGATAACCATAGAGCTGGGAGAGATAGAATGGCAACACGTATTCATTACAGCAGTGTTGCCACTCCATTCAGTTCATATTAACTATTCTACCGTTGTTTATAATTATATTCTTCTATGTCTATTGTCTATATTCATATCCGAGGATTCTACTGCTGTGGTAATTGTTTACAAATGTATATAAATTTATGCCACAATTTTTAGAACTATCATATTTTGGATCATGCCATAAGATTTAGCCCTCTAGATAAAAGATACGATGTCTGTGGTCTGGCCCTACATGCGCGGGTATTATTTATCACAAAATCTTTCATCGCTTTAAACTTCTACGTCACTATGTATTTGTGTGGCTGAACTTCAGAATGTGCATAATGCCACGTAATTTTCGTAATACGTTGTAGTATAGTTTACGCGTAAGCATTTCAGTTATGTCATGTTGTATATAGCATAGAAATTTTCAAATATACGCATTGACCTAAACCTATTAATATGCTATGAACAAAAAATATATAACAATATTGTACGCCGATGCTAGTTCTGTCACACTCACTGGTAATGAAAATACTTAATTGATGACGTAATTGTAAAGTTCTGTTAACAGCCGTATATAGGTATACTGACAGGGAACGTAACTACTACAGGCAGATGAAGTATTGCTAGATACATAAAAGCAATAACTCGTCGTGTCTTGAAGCAAAATTTTACTACGAGTCAATTTCTATAAAGGCCTTTATAGATTAAGCTTGTACTATTAAGTAAGTGGCTTGTTGTGAAATTAAAAAATCTAAATTCTACCCAAGTAGCTTGTTTCTCTCTCCACCATAGTAAATAAAGTTATTTAATGTTTCATCCTGGTTGTGGGTTGTGATGTTAAAGCGCTGATATTAAAATGAACCCTTTTATGGGAGTTGCAATTTGAATATAGCTTCTATTATTAATATTAAATTGCAGTTTAATAATGTAAGAGTCTGTATAGGTAATTATAATGCGCTTCCTCTGATTTTTGTGTAGTAGATTCACTTTTTTATTCTCCTATCCCCTATTACATCCTCAGTGGCTCTGACAGCTTGGTATTTTGACATTGATTGACAGCAGGTGACAGTGACGTGTAAGCATGACAGTTGTACTTTAAACCTAACCTCAATCTACAAGTTTTTCGTATGTGTGAGGTGTATGTTTTAGTTTTTTTTTATGGTTCATGGTTTGATAAAGTACTTCTATTAGTTTATTTGAAATGGAGGATATACCCGTTGTGCTAGAGTTTAGGTAAACTGTAAACGTGAATGTTTTACTACTGACATTTTTGGATTAAGCTAAACAATGCAGCCTATGTACTATTATACATTTGAATTATGGGATTTTATACCTATTACCCTATTAGGCTTGTCTAAGATTCATTTAAAACTATCATTATAAGTTCTTCTTTCCAATCGTAAATTTTAGCTTCGAGACGTATGCTATCAATCAGTTCTGATTTTGTTTCCTTCTCCTCTGTTGGGTCATCATTGGTAAAGTTTTATTTTTTCTCTGTGACGCATCTTCAATACCTGCACCTGATTAATTGTATTAAAAAAAAGAAAACTACTAACCAGCTTACCTTTGATGTCTATTTCTGTGGTTGGCTACACTAGTAATTCTCATGGATATATTATATTTATAATTAGAATTGAAGACCTTGTTGCAAAAACTGGTCAAGCTCACTTTTCAAGCATCTATTACTATTCGTCATTGCACTTTAAAGAAATTGAGGTGCAATGTAATGTATAAGTCTTTAACTTACAAGGGTACACTGTATAAAGCAAGAACACATGTTATTGCAGTGCTAAGATAAAAAATTTGAGTTAAAGAGCAACTTCTATTCTATTTTTTTTGTTTCGAAATACATTATGTTAATGGCTAACTTTAGTAGGTGCCGATAAGCGGATAAAACAAACAGGTTGAGACTCCATCAAAGAAAGCATGACAAAAAAATGTGTGTAACCAGAAAACGTTGAATTTTAGTATATGGATATAAATGAATACAAAAAATACTTGGAAAAAGTCGTGTCTGTAACTAGTTTGCGCAGCCTGATAGTTTTGCAGGAATTTCATTAAGTGCATTGAAAATATCAGCCGATGCCGGTGAAATTTGAATACATCCAAGGAACAGAAAATTTAATAATGATCATAAGAAGATTTAGTTGGGTGTTTGGAGGTAAATATAATTCTGAAAGAGTATTGCTTGCTTTGACAGGGAATTGAACCCAGGACACTTTGATTCTTAGTCAAATGTGCTATCACTGCACTATTTAAATTCCAGGTCAAAGTGGAAAATATATCTCAAGTTTTTTTGTAATGCTACACAATCTGGCGCTTTTGTTAGTTGAGTCGCTTGTCTTTTTTTACCTGCAAAAACCTAATTAAATCTTATTATTAATCATACAGGTAATAAATAACTCTGATATAGTACATTTACTGTTTATATTACGTATATTTAAATTGAACAAATGTATTAGAATAAACATTAATTATTTATGATTGTTGCAATATATTTCAGTGAGCAGTATTTTCGACATTGCCAGTTATTCACAGAAGGAATTTTTTTAAATGTATTGTTGATAATACAGGGTTGCTGTAAATGATTCATGCTTCCAGAGCGTTTATGGAAATTATCGATTAAATAAATTTGCCGTCTCTCAGAAAAGTGATGTATACTTGTAGATTATTTAGGACATTTTATCACATTTTTAGACTTCCTTACAGGTAAATTATTAAGGCTAGCTAGTTATTTAACTAAAATAAATAATCCAAGTCACGAGGAGATTTCGTTGCTAAAATTGTGTTTTTAACACATAGGTTTTGCTTTTATCATTGTTTGGAGTTACTTACTTTCATTACACTTAAATGGAATATCAAGATACTTGCTCCTATCATTTAAATAGCAAATATATTAAAAACAATTTTTTTCCTTGCTCCTGAATGGCCTTTTTTGCCTCAAGCTTTTGACCCTCACAACTGGATATAATAATTATGTGTGTATATGTTTACTCTTGAGAAATGGTCCAACCATTTTAAATAATAACATGTCATCTGTAGGGGAGGAGCGGAACTTCTGTTTGACAAAAAAAAGGTTCATGAGGTGGTCTTACCAAAAAAGGATAAACAATGTAAGTGTCTGTAATGGCTAAATTTGCATAATTCTTTAACACTGTGAACTTTAGGGTGTATCCAAGACCTCTTATATTGGATAAAAGAGAATCTGTTGAAGGGACGACCAGAGCTTTTTATGGAAAATGATTCAGTGTAAGTTGGTTTCACTTAACTGTATTTTATTATTAATATGCATGTATGCTTTGCAGACGTCCAGGAATCTTAATTTTAGTAAACGACTCTGACTGGGAGTTGTTAGTAAGTAATTCTCACTTTTAAATCTGAGTGTACATCACTAAAGGTTATTTCTTTTCAACAGGATACTGTAAATTATGAAATTCAGCCAAATGATAGGATCGTTTTTGTTTCAACATTACATGGTGGATAGGAAGAACTTTGTTTTGCAAGTCTAAAGCCTGTGAAACTGTGAATGCATATATATGCTATAATTATCTGTTTTGTTTAACTGTGCTTATAAATAATTACTGTTTTGTACATTTTGTAAAAAAATATATATAAACAAAAATATTTCTCCAACATGTCTACCAGGCTTCATTTTTATTTATTTACTTAAAACCTAAAACACAAATTGCTTTAAGGTTGTCATAATATTAATAGCACTTTTTCATTCTTTGGGAAATAGTTTTTATTATACCTTGAATAGAGAGAACATATTGTGCTATAAGGTTTACTCAAAGATATGGCGTTTAATGCCTTCCGATTGTAAAAGCATAACCATCACCGCCTTTGACATGCTTGGAGCTGGTCAGGACAGATTTTAATATTTTAAACAAATAAGCAATTCCTGCAATACACTCTTACACAACTGAACCTTTTAGAATTAAACAAAACTGAGGAAGAGCTATTTAATTACATTCATTAATTCTTGTTACCTTTATTAGTTACGTCATTATTCCTGGGACATTAGTTTTGATGATGGCTGCTACCGAAATTACATAAAACATATAAAACAGATTTTTAGAAAGCGGTAAGTATTTAATCGAATGATTAGCTGCTTTCCTAGCTAGATAGTTAGGTAAAAATGTATGAACTGTTGTGGGTATTTCCAAGATGTTTTCGATTTGATGTCGATACAGTGACAGGTAGTATATAGTTAATAAATAAATCGTTTATAAGTACTCCGATGTGAATTTTGTTAGTTTTCTCTGGACTGTTGAAGTGTTTTTAGTTCGTGAATTTTTAATGTTTACAATTGGCAGTTACCTATAGTTTCTGAAGACTACATTTAACATAATAACTTGCTTTGTAAAAGAAAACACTTAATTTATTTCAAATTTTAATTTTACATCTTCGAATTATCAAGACGTTCGAAAGATGATGGTACATTTTTGAGTATTTTAATGTGCTTTGAAGTGCTTTGCTGTGATTTTGTTTACAAATCGGAAAATTATTATCATTGCGTAATATTACACAGACCGATTTAAAATACCCGCCAATGTATGTGATGTAAAAACAAAACAAAATTTGCTGGATGCCTGTTCCATCTATACGTATGCTAGATGAGTCTGGGATAAAATAATAAACAACCATATGCAATCAGCAACACAAGAAGATACTTTATTATTCTTACAATAAAAACACCTATTCACCTGCTACGGTATACTACAGGGATCTATATGATTACAAAAGGAAGAAACCTTCCAGAAACATAGCAAAGTACATTGATATTGTGTTATATGTGATGCTCTTGCAAGGTTTCTTCCATTTACAAACATTTATGTAGGTCCCTGTATTAGTAGGCCGTAGTTGCTCTTGGCTTTGTTTTGCAGTTAATCCACTATCCACTAGATTGCACTCTACAATTTATTCTCTGATTATTATCTTTATGATGAGTTGAAAGAACAGCGAAACTCATGTATCACTGAGTGATGCTTGGTAATCAAAACAGATATCTTTTATTGTCATTTGCAAAACCTATTCAAGGTTAACAAATTTTTATATTAGGATACGGAGGGCGGCCGTAAATTTTCCGGCATTTTCAGTTACGTGTGTTATATAATTTCGTAGTTTTCGGGCCCTCTGCGTCTACGCTAAGGGAGTCATTGTGTAAAAATTGGTAATGAACCATCTGGAACTACAGCGTAGGTTGGTGCGGTCGGTATGAACAGAAACCTTCATTGCCGATTGCCTATAGTGAGCGTTTGAGCCTAGTGAAATAAACATACTTTAAAAATGATTAATCTTTGCCGCACATTCAGTTTAGCTCAAAGTTAATTATCTCCACCACTACGTCAAACTAGGGTTCTTTTCTTGTCCCGTGTAACGAACTTTTTTTAAAGAAACAGCGTTTGCAGAAGGTTTCAAAAGGATGTCGAAACAACAATACTTTGCTAAATACTCGCAAAATAAAGATTATTATTATACCAAGACATAGTTACAAGAACTAAAACATATAAGCTATAAAAATGAAGGTAAACTGGAACCCTTTTCTGTAAAGAGCAGTATGATAACTGACTTCATAATTATGTAGGGTTTGTATTTTAAAGGGTTTTTAGAAAACAGTGGCGGTTTCTTGGGGTAGGCAAGGTGGACACCGCCTACTTTGCAATTTCAATCAACAATGCCATAAAAATAAATAATAATTAATTGGCTAGAAATTTATATATATTTTTTTTAATGCAATTTATTTTTATACCAATGTTTATTTAATATTTCATCTCAAGTTTACCCATACCGCTCAAAAATTACGAACCGCGTTATTATGGCGAACGTTTAAATTGGGAATAGGCGAAACAACTTGGCCAACTGAAATTCATTTGTATTTGTGTTCACGTCCTTCAGAATCTGCACCGTTAACGATCGCAGTTGACGGTTAACGTAGTAAAATCTTCGCGCATATAGATGCGTCTCAAGCGGAATGATCGGTCGCCTACGACAAACTTTGTATGGATTCGGGCTATTCACATTGCGCAAGAGGGCGATAGAGGTTTTAAATGACAGCGGTAGATGGCAGCAACTTGCAAGTGTAAGATTTTTTACATTGCTTATCGTCTTATTCAAAATGAAGCATCATAATAATCATGCAATAGGAAGACGTGACATAGGAATATGTTATATAAACTTTCAGTATGCTCTGAACAGTTACAACACGGATAAGATTAGGTGCTCTATTATTTAAATTAAGTACTGTTTCACAAGTTTTGTTTACTTTTTTTAGCGTTTTTGAGCTTATTATAGTTTGAGTTTTGCTGAATTCTTTGTTTAACATTCGATTTGGAGAAATTTAAGGTCGCTTAGAGCAGAAAACGAATAAATGTGCGGTGGTATACGAATAAAAATAAATGATTGGCATACTATTAAAATACACATATTCCAAGATCGCAGACAATAATTAAGCTGACCAACTTTCCAAACCAGAAAATCCGGACGCCTCCATGGTGCTATTTGTAATATAGGATAAAGTAAAGAGTGAAAAGGAATGGTCAGGCATTAGGTTATGCCGGCTACGCAGTTGCGCGCTGACGCCACAGAACTAAATACCTACAAGTTTACTATAATACTAATAAGATTTTGTGATAAAGTATCCCCGGACAGATAGGGTCAGACGCATGTGCAGTAAAGATTATAATACGGAAACGTCATGACGTCACAACAAACAACAGGACCTGCCGCACATCTCACCAATCGCCATTCACATTATCAAACCAGGGAGTTACTGCGCAGACTCGCTGCCCTACGAACGAGCAATATGGCGACTTACGGGACGTTGCAATATTTTCTCGCGCATGCCCTAACAATTAGCCATCTACATAATAGATGTCTGTGGCTCACATTAATGTGACAGATGAAACTATGAAGTTAGCAACGCCTGACTCCATGAAGCTTGAAGCATGAGAAGACTAACAGCAATGAAAAAGGAAAATACCATGTTGTACACATACATATTTTAGCACACTTTTTAGCCAAACCCTAAAAAAACCGGACAAATCCAAACAAAATTTTGGAAATCCGGACAAATCCGGATGCCATATTAAATACGGACTCATAAACAAAAATACAAACCTGTCCGGGCTAAATCCGGACGGTTGGTCACCTTAACAATAATTGTAATTGTTTATACTATATACGAGCATAAGTTGTCGCCTACCCTACTTGGAAGGTCACGAGCCGCCACTGTTAGAAACTGTCTGTCACAATAAAGCAAGAAACGCATAATATGGGTAGCTGGAAATCTTAGACACCGTAATTTTAATATTTACAAAAAAATGTATCTGAAATTAAGGGTGCCTCCTTCATAAATCCGCCTTTGCATTAAATAATGAAAAAAAAATCCGGTGCTTGTAACTTCGATACACCACCCGTAAGTTTAACATTGACACATCTATTTTTAGTACGTGGTATAGGAGGTAGTTAACTTTGAACTAAAATGAATATGATAAAGATTAATCATTCACGTAATTTCTTTCCATTGGACACCTTTTTGTTGGGTTTTTCTTATGGATAACTTGTTATCCGCAGTTTTTCCTATGAGCTTTAAACGTCTCTGTACATACTTACCCACTGTAGCAACCTACGTATGGTTAGTATAGTCACCCCTAGATAACGCATTCACGATTTTCATCAAATTAATAACCGCGCAATAGACAAAGAAGGTTCTGTACTTACAGACCGTACCAATCTACGTTGTAGTTCGTGAAGCCACCGCTAATTAGCTGACTGCTAAGCGATTTTCTTAAGAAGACCCCTAAGCATCTCATAGTGGAAAAATATAAAATTACGTATAGCTATGTATGGAAATTAAATGAGGTCCTTATGTTTTGAAGTTTGAAAATTAATTGTTTAAATCATCCTTTAATTATCGCTCTTCTAGATGAAAAGTTATTTACTAGTTCTGTTAAGAATATCTAAAAATTCTGTACTGGTGCATTTAGACCCAATGTTTGGTAAATATAATGTAGAAAATTAAAAAATATGATAAAAATTGGATTTTTCATTAAAAGAAGTAGTTAGTGATATTTCCGCTATAATAATATTTGAAAATTCAAAAAACCATTTAAAATTCAGCATATCATTACGGAAAAAATCCAAAATGTTAAAGGCATTTCGTAGAGTAAAGAATGATAGTAATTATTTTGCTTTTAGATCATTCAGTACGAACGGCGTTGTCTTTAATTATATTGTTTAATGATATTTATGTAGGTACGTGAGCTGCGTTGTCACTTTCAGTTTATGCAACCCCTCTCTGTCGTTTTATTTCATGCCCCCCGTTGAAATCGTAAACGTAAAATAGTATAAATGTAATTCAATTGAACCGAGGAAAAGGAAACGACCAATTACTTTGGTTAGCTAATTACAATTTCCCTCCGCTGGAAGCAGTATTTACACAACGATGTTCGGATCCAGGGTTTCTGTCTAGTTTCACCAACTTTTAACCTTGGTTCCCCTTGGAGCTGCACGTAAACAAATGAATAATGCAATAATTGGAAAAACTTCTAGTTTTATGTGGTAGGTATCGAGCTCTCTTACATTATACGTTATCGATAATCTTGATGTGGTTGAAACCCTTGTTAATTTTGAAGCTATAGTTTGCTATGTAGTGAATATTTATTTATCAAAACATGCTTAGAAATATTAGTCGGAATGTAACGCTACAAAATCTGCTAGAATTAACATTTATTTGAATTATGTATGTACACACAGCTTAGTTCACTGGCTTTTCCTTGTTGTGAGAAAAATTTTAAGCTTCTTGTATAGAGTTACCATTTCCTACAAATAGAAAGGAGGATATGCTGTATTAAAAAGGAGAATTTTTAGACGCAAGAGAGGACACTATTTAGAAACAGTGTGTAACAGAATGAAAGCTGTTATTGGATAAGGTTACAAATGAGAAAGAATTAACAATCTTGGAAGACTGAGCTACTTACAAATAAGTACTTACAAGCACCAGCTACTTTGAGTTAGTAGCTTACATATTATACTATTAAAAATTTGACACAGACAAATAATGAAAGTGGTGATTTATCTAATTTTATTTGAAGAAAACTCAAGGACAAGCTCGTCGTTGTTTTTACTATAACCAAGAAACGAAGAAAGATATTGACCTCAGGTTTCACTCAGCTCAACTAAAGAGATATAAGAATTAATAAAAAGTCTATAGGGTTGCATTTGGTTTTTTAAGATATTTAGTCAAATATTACATTTTCTTAAACAACGCGTCCCGTTGTCAAACAATCTGTGTGGCCATATTTGTTCAAAAAATTAACGCAAGACTTTAGCATGTTTAATTTCCAAAATACAGCCACTGTCCAGCCTTATCTGATCATCTTGTATAATGATTTTACTCTAAAAAAGTGCCTTACTGCTAGTTACACCGGCAAGTTATCAAGTCATGTAAATATCTTTAAAAGTACAATCATAGACGTAATTATGCAAAAAAAAGAATTTGCTTTAAAAATTAGATATTTAAAATCCACTAACCCTAACGTTTTTGGTATCTTAGGGACCCCCATTTATCGGATTTGTCTTGAATGAGGTTCAGTATATGGCGTACACAGCAGTTTGCAGATACGTGGTAACTGCAAACGTGCAAACAATAACGAGGGTAAGTTTTTTGTATTTGCACACATATTGGTTGTATTCTATTACACATATATTTTAGTTTAACTGAAATCATCCAAATCGCTGCCAGCCTTTGTTGAGACAAGCACTCTTACTTCCCAGTGAAGAAACATTATTACAGATTATAAATCAATTTAGTAATTGCTATTATACAATTTGTTCTGATAAGCCGCTTCAATATCAAATTGAAATTTTATCTGAAGTGTATAAAACTCTATCCGAATTCCGAGCAGTACGGTTCTCGAGAAAGATCAGTCAGGTTCGATTATTCCGAAGTTAACCAACACGCCTAACCTTTCATAGTTAATCCGGGGTATTTACAGACCGTGACCTCGTTGACTGGCGCCATGCATACGGCGGGTGCTTTGTTAGCTCTAGGGGCAGGATTGTCGGAATATCCCTCTTCCCTATTTTCTTCCCACCGTTCGTAATTAGGTGATGGTTTGGACACTGCAGCTAGTTCGGCTGGAGAACCTACTACTCCGTTTTAATATTTATTGTTTTTCCCTATTTTCGGATCGGATAATGGATTATTTTCACTGTTTCACTTTATTAACTAATAAACAACTAAATGTCCATTGATCCAGATGGATCTTGCCCGATGTGTTATCTTGCTGGGCGAAATATTTGATCGTTGCGAACATGGGGTAGCCTTGCCCGTTAACTATAGGAGTACCCATGCCCACTGAAGGAGGTGGCAAACAAGCCAGTACATCAAAATTATTTGCTCACTTGTTATTTATAGGTCTCGTTTGTTGGATTTTGTATACTTAGGTTTGCACTCTTACCTTTGGAGACATACCGGTTTGCGTCTGTCGGAATAGCAGAATGGGCTTCGCTTGCATCGTACTCTGGTTACCCAAGCATTTTACTCATTTGGAACTGATGCGTATATCGTTGATCAGTGCTGTGCTCGTTGGTATCCGTGATCTTAATGTGAAAGTTCTGTTGTACACTGTATTCCTGGCTCATTTTGTTGTCGAGCAGGTTCGCTTCCCAAAACCGATATTTAAAATTGTAAGGAAACAGTTCACTGGAGAATAAGCCATCACGCAACCATGTTTCGCTCAACAATACCACATGAACATCAAAACCACAGATATTGCTATAAAAGTTTTTTTTTTGTATTTAGGCCGCGAACATTTTGATAAAGGATGAAGAGTTTTGATGAGCCACTAAGTTTGGGTTTGGCTTATTTTTTTTGCGGAGACAATCCTAGGAATATCGTTGAAATATCTAAGCTTCAAATTAGTCTCGCCACTAGCTGACGGGTTTTAAATTTTTGACTAATAGTGTATGTTTTGCTTTGCCGAATTTTGGTAAGATCGTTATTAATGTATATGTTGCCCTACTATTCTGTACTTCGAAACTACTTCTCTTGCTTGCAGAATGGACGAGAAAACGACTCTAGTACATGCAACAACCAGGGTTGGCATGATTAAAACAAAATGTTTAAAACAGAATGTTTTAAACTTGTTTAAAACAACGCTTCTGTTTAAAACTTTGTTTTAAACAAATGTTTAAAACATTTGTTTTAAACAGTGTTTTTTTGTTAATGTTTTAAACAGTGTTTTTTGATGACTATTGTGTCTGATTCATTAATTATTACTATTAAGCTTGTTTATCTTCCACAAATAGATAGACAAGATTATTAGCAATTACATATCTACATAATGTCACCCCACATTTGCATTAAAAATGAATTGAATACAAAACCAGACCCAGTTAGAAAATACGTAAATGTTTTTTCAAACTCTTTATTGATACAACAGTTTTAATTTAACTTTAACATTTTTTATTTAATGAACAGGCAAAGCGCTTTCAGCTATAATTAGCCATCATCAGTGCCTAATTGTGTAAAAAAGAATACAAAAGAATTTATAAACCTGACATTGTCAAAATTACAAAAATCATTCAAAATTGTAAAATTACCGTTATCTATAATTTTGAATATTTCAAGAATTTCTAGAAAATTTAATTTTGAGGATTTATTACAGACATGTAAAGAATTTAAATTATTTAAAGAGGTGATGTGTTTAAATGACAATAAATGATTTGCTAATGAAGAATTTGTATTAACTATATCAGTATTTTTATATTTTTCTTATTGTTTCAAGTGTACATTGCCTCTAACTGAAAAAGATCTTCCGCTTTGACCAKTATAAACAGAATTACAATCGTTACAAGAAAAACTATAAAAAGCCGAATGATTCAAAACTGGAATTTTGTCTTTATTGCGAACAAAATGGTAATTTTACAATTTTGAATGATTTTTGTAATTTTAGTTGTCCTTTTCTAAATTCTTTATTTGATCATTGATTTCATGTTTGTGCTTTTGGTATGCAGGCTACTTTTTTGTTTGAAGTTAAGATTGCTTGTTTCGATATTGACAATGTCAGGTTTATAAATTCTTTTGTATCCTTTTTACACAATGAGGGACTGATGATGGCTAATTACAGCTGAAAGCGTTTTGCCTATTCATTAAATATAGTGGATTTGATAGACTTCGGGGAGATTTATTGTAGAAGTAAACATTACTCTTATATCCACTTAGAGGAAAATGGACCAGTTTACATTGTTTAAAAGTCTTAAACTTAACATAACAGAAAAATTTGTATTTCTGATCCAATACTACAAAACAGTAAATAAGAGGTTCATTCAACACTTACTAGATAATTACCATATATCTTTAGAACAATAGTTATCAGAACTTGGGAATATAAAAAACAATAAACAGAGAATAAAAAATAACAGCATTTTTACTTTTTTACTAGTGTAACCATATCTTTTTGCACTTCTGGCATTGAGCTCGCATTCTACCATTTTGCACCTTAATTTTGTCAGTTATTCCACACTGCATCCTTCCTACTACGCCATTGTAACTGTTGAACTTTAAACTTTTAAACAGACAATGTCGGTTTCTATTCTCTTTGTTAAAGTTGATATTAGCTAAAATCAACCCAGTAACCTTAAATTGGGGTATGTGATTGGTCTAGATTGTAAGAACAATGTTGATTCTAGTTTAAAATAGAAAAGAGAAACCGACTCATAATAATTAAAATTGTTGAGTGAACAAAAAAGACAAATGACAACTGATAATCGTAGTCATCTAGGGATTTTTAGACAACTGCTACGCTCGGCGCCATCTTCTCGTATTTATTTTCATTACTATGTATAGTAAATTTGCGTGAGAGTTTATGTTTAAAACAGTGTTTAAAACGTTTTAAACATGTTTTTAACTAAATTAAAAAAAAACATGTTTAAAACGATTTAAACATGATTAAATTAAAAAAAAACTGTTTGTTTTGTTTAATTAAAAAAAACATGTTTTTTGCCAACCCTGGCAACAACATCAGATTTAGGCATACCGGATTTCGAAATTAGGTTGACCACTCTATCGCAGTCATCAGCATTTTTTTCTTCAGTTGTATTGCTTGGGATTCCTGCAAGACAATAACGTTCTATGCTCTCTGCCGCCTATCTTCGATTTTGCTAAAGATGTTGTTAATGGAGGTTAAAAAACCGGGATCGGTAAGATCAGCTGAAGAGATTTTGTTAAGATTTTTCGTAGAACTTTTCAATTTTCATCAATTTCATTCCCGAAAGTCGTTCTCCATACATTTTACTGTGTCGATGAGATTGCTGTTATTGTAGAAAAAGCTGATTCTCCGATTAGATATCTGTGGAAGAATTTTAAGGTATTGTACGTTGAATATGTCACTGCTTTATTGAAGAAATACTTTTTAGGATTTGTATTTTGAAAGGAATATGAAGTATATATATTTTTATTTCCATTGCTTAAAAAACCAAAGTTTTTTAACACCGAAAAACTCACTATCTAAACGTGAAAGCTATACAATATTGAATTAAAGAACGCAATGTCATTTCCTATTCCGTTCTTCAAAGTCTTTTAGTAAAAGTGCGCATACTTTTGCCTACTTGAATATTCGACTGGTCGGCTTTCCACTTTGAACGACATTTCAGCTCGCTGATATGTAATATGATGAGCAGCGTCGCCAGAATTGGGTATTTGCCATGTATTTATATTTTAAAATTGCATATTAATAGGTAGCATCTAATCCACAAAACAGCTGTGACAGCTTATAAATTCGAAAAAATGGATCGTAAGGAGTATTTTTAATATTAAAAATGTGAATATTTAAAGAGACCGCCAAAACGCGAACACATTAGCCGTGACGTCAGGTCTCTTGTAAATGGCCGCTTTTTTACATCTGGAGTCTGCGCGTCACGCGTCAGCCTCGGCCCGTCAATTTATCAGTTTGTTGTTTGCGTTCATTTTGTGACAAGCGAATTAATATACGCCAAGAAAAAGTGAAATACTTATGAGTTATGACTTTTGAATGCATGTTCATTTTTATGGAATTTGTGTACAGCGACGAGCGGTTCAACGCCGTGGAGATGAGGAACGTAAAAGCAACAGCATAAGTGAACTTTTTATCAAATTAACGTAGCATTAATAATTTGATCACGGTGGGTTGTTGGAAACATACTATTTGTAAACATAAAAATGTAAGAATCAAAAATATACCCTAAACCTGACACTTATTTTTGAGGTCAGAATAAATATAAATTGCATTTATTTTCGGGGCTCTTGCGGCTTGTTTCCGGTCTGGCTAACAGTCGAATATATGGGGAACAACGTCGCTTTTTACTATAACATTTCCCTCTATCAACTTAAAACGCATATAATTTTTTCATATCCTCTTCAAGCTATAACAAAATGGAAACTGAATGGTAAACACTTATAACCCCAAAAAGAATAATAAAACTTACAGTAAGAATTAAGATGATCTTCACAACAGAAAAACAAACTTTGCGATTTCGGCATATCACGTCTAGGGGCCTTAAACAACTTTTTCATACATTGATAATCTCGAGGAACGGTTACAAAAATTTTGTTGGCTGTACTGACTGAAGAACTTTAATAACCATGTACAAAACAACACTTGTTTTGTTTTCCATACATTGTAAAACTACACAAATCATTTTTTGGTACGACCTCTTACACCGTCCTCTCAGTGAACGCCACACAAAAACTTTTCCAATACAAGAATGGTACTATACCATTAAACAGCTCGCTCGTCGGTAATGTTTACATGACACTTGACGTCACGAGTTGAATAACCTTGGATAGAAGCGTTTTGGCGGTGACTCCTAAGATTCGAATTTCAGACCTGAAATTCTCTACCTACAAACATTTTTTTTGTTTTTTTAACATGGCGTACGATATATATGCACTTCAAGATTCATTTTACGTAATTTTCAAAAAAAGTGATAATACCCAATTGCTGGTGAAGTCTTTGTAGGTACTGGAAACGGTTCAGGCGTGACATAGGTACACGTCATATACGTCAGGGTCTGGCAATGCAGTAGATGATCGACCGATTAGGAAATGAGAAGGGATCAGTGCGGTAATTCGTTTGAATTAGGGAATGAGAATTTAACGTACATTCGATTTAGTTTAACACTGTTATAAAATCCTCGAATGTTAATAATTTTTTACCCATTGCTTTCAAAAGTTGGTGCTTTACCGCCTAGACTCCGGCGTTCCATAAACCGCCAAAATTTGGGAATGAGCTGGAATAAAACTCCAAGTTATTCCTTCTTATGCAAAAGAATCATACATGGAAGTATCAAGTCCTTTAATAAACCTTTGCCTTTCATTAAGCTTATTAAACGCACCAACAAAAATTGTGCCATTGTCACTAAAAACTTTACATGGTCTACATCGTCTAGAAACAAAGCGTCTAAACATGGCAATAAACGTCTCCGAAATTAATTCCATAACCGCCTCTAAATAATAATAGTAATAATAAATGGATTTTATTGAAACAAGAGCAGATACTGAGAGTAATATATCATAAGCATAAAGGCAAAGTCCAGCAGAAGCTATTCTACTTAACCTTAAAAAAGCAAATTAAACTATATTATATTATTACAGCAATAAATAAAATTCGAATAAATTAAGTACAGGCTCACCGAATATAACAAAGTAAACACATAAGAAATAAAGGCAAATTCTATCTGTAGCTATTCCACTTAACCTTTAGAGTAAACTCAACTATTTATATTAGTTAGCATATCAAAAAAATAGAATCAATAATAAACAAAATAGAGCACAAGTTCAAAAGCAATATCGGACAACCTATTAGTTGAAAAGCAGTCAACGAACCTCATTGAGTCTGAACTAGTTAAGAGAGTCATGGTAATAATGAAATCTGACGGTCGAAAAAGAACTGTCTTAGTTTAAATATAAATTTGTTAATATTTAGTTTTTTAAACTCACTCGGAAGGGAATTATACAGCCTTACAGCGTTATATGTGAAGCAGCGAACGAACATAGCAGAGCGATGGCGAAGCAACAAATATTTAGCTTTATTTCGTGTATCATGTGAGTGCGTAGATGAATGAGGGGCAAACTTAGACCTCAAATTTCCACATGCATGAGGAGAATTTAGTAAAGCATGGACGGAACGAACCTAAGTGATAATTCCAGCGGAAAACTATGCGTAACCAGTTCAAAGAATTAATCCTGTGATATACATGGTCCCCGCGCGCAAACCAAAAACCAAGCGACAGCATGCATTCTGAACCTTTTGAACCCTTTTTGTATCAAATAAATCCTAACAGGGGCCATATAAAAAATTGCAATAATTAAAGTGAGAGAGTACGAATGCATCATATAACTGGTTTTTCAAATTAACGGTTAAAAATGTCTACAAACATACAAAAGCTTACGGTTAGAAAATGATTTTTGTATTAACTTAGTTACATGCAGCTTAAATCGGAACTGCGTGTCCATAAGGAGACTCAAATTTCTAGTACGATCAACAAAATTTAACATTGTATCATTTATATAAACATTGAAAGACTGTTTAAGAAATGTTGTATTATTTTTATTACTTTTTACGTTTATTACCAAAGACCATGAGCTGCGACGAATTCAATTCAAGGCCATGTTCATGTTTCAAGTTCTTCATTCCGAATTTTGCCAGCCCTTGCGAAATCATGCTTATCAATACTAAAATACAACTGTGTATCGTCGGCGTAAGCTATTACTCTAGAATTAACAACTGAGTTCACTGTTTTTAAGGTCCTAATATGGAGCCTTGGGGAACACCAGATCTAACCGACACTATCTTTATATTTTACCATTTGAGTTCTATCACTCAAATAAGATCGAATAAACTGTACCGACAAACTGCTGAACCGTAAGACTTTAGCTTGGCGCATAACAGACCATGATTAATGGTATCGAACGCTTTTGAAAAATCGAGTAAAACAAAAGCACTGACTATCATAAGTTGAAACTAGATCATCCATGACTGAAGCTAGTGTAGTAGAAGTGCTCCGACCGCGTCTGAATCCGCACTGAGCATCGGGAATGATTTTTCTAGAAAAGGCAAAGTCAGATACCTGTTCGTAGACTAGAGATTCAAACAGTTTTGAAGCTGCAGGTAAGATGATGTGCTAAAACATACAAACATTGCTATGTAGCATTTAGAAGTATTATATCCGCGTCCTATCCTATCCTTCAACGTAAAGGGCCCCACAAAATCAACGCTGCATGCATCGAAAGGAAGAGCACGACTCACACGAAGTAACACCCATAATTGGGCAAAATTTATATGGCTTATGCTTGAAATATATAATGCATTAAGGTGTTATCTCTTTTGCTAAATATCTGTCACCAACTGGCCAATAATTATTTTTAATGGAAGCTAAAAGAAGCTGTGAACCGGGATGGAGTAGCCTAATGTGATCATATTCCAATAAAAGCACTGTAAACCAATGTTTTGCAGATATCAAAATCGGATGTTTTTTTATTACAGTAGTTAAAGACCCTTTTTTAATTTCCCTTAATTCTTTTACAAAATGTTTATTTTGTGACATTTTGATGAAGCATAACCTTGAAGCATATATGTGGTACGATATCCAATAATTCTGTCATTAGCCGAGCAGCGACTACTACGTTTAAAGCGCAAAATGTAAGCAACAACGCGTATTAAACGATTAAAAGATGAATGGATCGAATGGTAATGAATCACCTTCAATCTTTTGTGAAAGGAGTTGCAATGCACCTTCATTTCTGGTATTTCTACAGAACAATAATCGCATTTGTTCCAAAACATATAAATCATATTTTAAAAATACTACCCGCTAATTTTATTTTTAAACGATTTGAGGGCATATCATATTCATGTGAAAAATAACATGTCTTTAAAGTTAGTTACTGCTGAAAATGTGTCTTAGACTTTCATCCTTGCAACTGCAAAATAATTACTGTTTACTACTCTACGAATCCTGCACACACAACTATATATTTTCTGTTTTGAGGTCAAGAAGTGTAGTCCAAGTAGTCTATTTTTCTGACGTTACAGCCGATTTGCTAACATTAAGACGCCAATTGGTGCCGGCAGCCATTGTATTATTTTGCAGGTGCCTTTTTCATAAGTTCGTTTCTCGTTGTATAGGGACTTTCGTCAAAATTTGAGTTAAACATTTTGGCTAAAATTGGAGACAAAATCGACGTTGTTGCTACCAATCGCTTGTAAACCTGCACAATATTTAATAGTTTAGTTTTTCTGTATTTGTTGGTAGAAAGCAATTTATTTTATTTTTGAGAATTGTTTATTTAGAAGGGTGAAAGAAGCGAAAAGGTTAAACAACAAAAAGCAAAAAAGATGGACCATGCCACCAAATTTTACTTTTCAAAAGAATACCAGGTTGCAACCATGAGAAATCAGGTTTGGTGAGCCTTTCCATTTCGTCTGGATTTAAAATGTTCTGCACAATGTCTTTAAGCATGCCGTTTCAGATCCAGACAAACTGGAGCAAGTTCCATGTAAAACGGACTTACATATGTCACAAGAAACTCTGCCATCTTCCTTGATGTTGTTATGACATACACTGCAAGCTTAAGACACTTTTCAAGTTGACGAACAACCAGAAAATACTACACTTTGTGCGAAGGACAAATATACACGCGCGTATCGCTAGCAATCAGTTGAACGGTTGAATGAATACAAATGTATTTAGGAAAATTGCAAGAAGAAGGTAGATTGCAAAGCCTACCGGGCAGAGGACGGTGTACGGCAAAAGGTACAGTAATCACAAACAAATCAAAATTTACAGGATCAATTGCAATGCAAATAAATAAACTGCAAGTTTTTAATATGTAATGTAATGTTCTGTGCACAACAATGCTCCTTGTATATCACGACAGCAATTATTATAATAGGTATAACGAAAATTACCACCTACCGTAAATAATGCTGTAGGTATGCATATCCCGAGCTTACTTCAGGATAAAGGACAACAAGATACTAGGCGGTCAGAGCTGTTGTATAATCGGGTCGTTTATATGTAGATCCTGTGTGTAGATTCCGTTGACAGAGGCATAGAATAATGGGAGATGTGAATCCTTGGAACACTTGACAATTTAAATGCGCTTCAGTTTTCTTGTACTCGCCTTTTAAATTAAAAGCTTCTAACAACATGAGGTGCTTATAAACCTCCCTTTCACGTTGTTTGTAACGTTTCGTGTTCATGATGTTTTAGGAGCTTTCATTGCCTAAGTCTTTAGTGAACTCATACGCTATAAATGATTTACAAGTGGCTCACTCAAGCTACGTCTCTGTTTTCTTAAGTTGTTGATGAAATTTGGAAAAACCTTAATACACAGAAAGTCTAAATATTTAAGGTAGCAAATAAAAAAATAATTTTGAAATTACATATACTTGTGGACTATATTTGGATCGAACTACGTTATTTGACTTACCTCTTGATATTTAAATGTTTGACAACTTGCTAGAAGTACTTAGGTTTACGCAGTGGCAGAACAACTGCATGACATATCGTTGGATCGGGCATGAAGAGAAAAAACAGAGTTACTCTGTTCGTACAAATTACGATACATTTTATTATGGAAATGACATGAAAGTACATATAGTATATACCATATAAGTACTGAGCTTCCAATATAAATTAAGTCTGTATATTATTCAATAAATGTTTCTTAAAAACACTATCTAGCTTGCTACATTATCTACAGGCATTACTACACATAATATATATCGAAAACCTGACCATAGAATTAGTTCATGCTTAATTCAGGTAAAACAACTGCTTGTTACGTGACGATAGCCTATCAGCATGAAGATTAGTACTACAGAGTAGAACAGGACCATTAATCTATTGAACAGCTGGATATGATCAAACTTTCTTGCTGGATATGTCCCGTGCTCTTTAAACGCTAGATACTTTATAAATCGTCGCTGAATAGATTCAATGCGTGTAATATTAGTACTATAAATTGGATACCGTATAAGCGATGCATATTCTAACTAAATGAAATTCACTTTTAAAATTTTGTTTGATCTTGTGTCAGGCGAGTTTTGAGGTTCTCCGTCTTTGACAAAGATTACAGGTGTAAACGAAATGTCAGACCAATAACTTTTTGTCAGTGTTTGAAAACGACAGCGATCTTTTCGGGAAAATATTATCTTAAATGAAATTTGTTGTACCGTACAAAGTACAAGTACTACTGAAATTTAATAGCTTCATCTAGATTGTCATGACAATATAGATTCCTTGTGATTTTTCTGGCTGGTGATAGGTTAATATAATTGTGTAGTAACCTTAATTGGATTTGGATTTGAATATCAAGAAACGTCAGTGGTGTTTAAATTATTTATTGATAGCCAACGTTTCGATTAATATGTGATCTTCTTCAGGGCACTGAAAAAAGATGATATTGACAAGTAATCAAGACCTGCTTCTTTGGCTGAACATTCATTTCGATCAAACAAGAATACTGGACAAAGAAGAGAAAATACATAAGAGACTCTTCAAAGAAATGAAATATTAAAAAAATTTACAAACGGCATTAACAAGAAACAAGCCAGAAAATTTAAACACTCTTCGTTTATTGGTAAGTTACTTGCTGTAGTATTTTAATAATATACGATTTTAATATGTTTTATTTGTACATGAGTTTTACTATTGTTGGTTTATCTACGTATTTATACAATCATTGTTATTTTTTATTCATTATTACCTTCTTTCAGTGCCCTGAAGAAGATAACATATTGATCAAAACGTCGGATATCAATAAATAATTTAAACGCCACTGGCGTTTCTTGATATTCAAATCCAAATCTAATCAAGGTTACTACCTACACATTAAAAAGTTCCCCTAATTGATATAACTCACTTTGCTTGCTTAAAACCCCTGAGTTAACCAACAAAATTATGAATTACGTACAACCCTGAAAGGGAGTATTATACTTTATATATCTTGCCAAGTTGCGTGGCGTCATGTATGTAATTATTCTTTCCTGCAGTACTCCCATACACTGCTGTGTGTAGAGATTGAAGTATTTCCTTTCCTTCAACGTCTCTGCTAACGTAATTAGCCGGGATGCGTCCAGAATTAAACAGCTAACTTAAATTCTGCGGGTGTAAAATCTTCTCAGATTGCGGTAGCTTTTTCTGCAACATTAGAATGACACAAAATTTGTGATGTTTTGAAGTTCTAGTATTGTCCAAAGCAATATAAAATACTACATGTATTAGACTAAAAGAAAATTGATTTGTAAGTTAGATTTGAGAAATGTATTTTATGTTAATTTAACGAGTGTTATTTTTTATGTTGTTTTGTCAAAGATTTTCAATCAATTGTAACAGCACAAGTCAGTGTTTGATAACTATCAATATTTAGCGAAACATCAAGTTAATGTTATGAATTTATTTCAGAGTCTAAGTTAACATTCAATTTATTTTTGCTGCAAGTATACATACTAGTCCTTTTTAAATCCTATCAATTAAGCAAAGAAATCACATACGCATAAATATAAATTGTAATACTCCGCATTTCTGTTATAGGTTTTCAAGGCACAACGAGTTAAAATTATATGATACTAGTTCTTAACCTAATTTTCGTCACTACATAGATAACAATCGGTCAAAGTTTATTGATTTGTTTATTGCATAATTTGGGTTACAAATAAGCGGAGGTCAACATAAACAGCAGGCTATACTCTTTCTGCTATGAACCAAAAATACAAATTAAAAATCGTATGATCTATACTTTTTTGGACCTTTGGAACCACATTTAGTGTTGTATGCCTCTAGAATTAGAACGACTAGCTGCTAATTACCATTTCCTTGAGGTGGGCTTATAAAAATACCAAAAATTCTATATTGGAACACATGGTAATCCTGATTGGGGCGTATTTTCTCAAATCAGAATTACCGGTTCACATTAAATGCTTCTTGACATTTCACGTTTGTTGCAATTTTGTTATACCTAGGAACAAAATACCTCCTCTAAGGATGCCGAACAAACGATTCGTAGCGTTCCTTTTTTCGACAGCACAGCATAGACATGTATTTTAATTTAAAGGTGTGTGGATGTTTTGTGATTTTCGACAGAAAAAAGATTTAGCTCAAAATCGGTATAAAGATGTATTTTGAACTGTAGATTCACAAAATGCGCGCTATAATGAGCTAGGACTGCGGGCGGCCTAACTTAGGACACTTTCCGGGCGAACCGTTTTAGCTAGCGAACAACTGAGACCATTTCGAAATTCAGGAAGTCCAAATCAGTAAGTATACTTAAATTCAGCTAAATCGGAGAAGAAAGAATTTTAAGGTCAAAAAAAGAACAAAAGTGTTGTTAGCCTTGGATGTTTTGTGATTTTCGATAGAAAATAGATTTAGCTCAAAATCGGCATAAAGATGTATTTTGTGCTGCAGATTCCAAAAAATGCGCTCTATAATGAGCTAGGACTGCGGGCGGCCTAATTTAGGACACTTTCCGGAAGAATCGTTTTAGCTCGCGAACAACTGAGACCATTTCGAAATTCAGGAGGTCCAAATCAGTAAGTATATTTGAATTCAGCTGAATCGGAGACGAAAAAATTTTAAAGTCAAAAAAGAACAAAGGGGTTAGCCTCGGATGTTCTGTGATTTTCGACAGAAAATAGATTCAGCCCAAAATCGGCATACAGATGTATTTTGAGCTGCAGATTCCAAAAATGCGCTCTATAATGAGCTAGGACTGCGGGCGGCCTAATTTAGGACACTTTCCGGGCGAACCGTTTTAGCTAGCGAACAACTGAGACCATTTCGAAATTCAGGAAGTCCAAATCAGTAAGTATAGGTACTTAAATTCAGCTAAATCGGAGAAGAAAGAATTTTAAGGTCAAAAAAAGAACAAAGGTGTTGTTAGCCTTGGATGTTTTGTGATTTTCGATAGAAAATAGATTTAGCTCAAAATCGGCATAAAGATGTATTTTGTGCTGCAGATTCCAAAAAATGCGCTCTATAATGAGCTAGGACTGCGGGCGGCCTAATTTAGGACACTTTCCGGAAGAACCGTTTTAGCTCGCGAACAACTGAGACCATTTCGAAATTCAGGAGGTCCAAATCAGTAAGTATATTGGAATTCAGCTGAATCGGAGACGAAAAAATTTTAAAGTCAAAAAAGAACAAAGGGGTTAGCCTCGGATGTTCTGTGATTTTCGACAGAAAATAGATTCAGCTCAAAATCGGCATACAGATGTATTTTGAGCTGCAGATTCCAAAAATGCGCTCTATAATGAGCTAGGACTGCGGGCGGCCTAATTTAGGACACTTTCCGGGCGAACCGTTTTAGCTAGCGAACAACTGAGACCATTTCGAAATTCAGGAGGACCAAATCAGTAAGTATACTTGGATTCAGCTGAATCGGAGACGAAAAAATTTTAAGGTCAAAAAAGAACAAAGGGGWTAGKCTCGGATGTTCTGTGATTTTCGACAGAAAATAGATTCAGCTCAAAATCGGCATACAGATGTATTTTGAGCTGCAGATTCCAAAAATGCGCTCTATAATGAGCTAAGACTGCGGGCGGCCTAATTTAGGACACTTTCCGGACGAACCGTTTTAGCTCGCGAACAACTGAGACCATTTCGAAATTCAGGAGGTCCAAATCAGTAAGTATATTTGAATTCAGCTGAATCGGAGACGAAAAAATTTTAAAGTAAAAAAAGAACAAAGGGGTTAGCCTCGGATGTTCTGTGATTTTCGACAGAAAATAGATTCAGCTCAAAATCGGCATACAGATGTATTTTGAGCTGCAGATTCCAAAAATGCGCTCTATAATGAGCTAGGACAGCGAGCGACCTATTATAGGACACTTTCCGGGCGAACCGTTTTAGCTAACGAACAACTGAGACCATTTCGAAATTCAGGAGGTCCAAATCAGTAAGTATACTTGGATTCAGCTGAATCGGAGACGAAAAAATTTTAAGGTCAAAAAAGAACAAAGGGGATAGCCTAGGATGTTCTGTGATTTTCGACAAAAAATAGATTCAGCTCAAAATCGGCATACAGATGTATTTTGAGCTGCAGATTCCAAAAATGCGCTCTATAATGAGCTAGGACAGCGAGCGACCTAATATAGGACACTTTCCTGGCGAACTGTTTTAGCTAGCGAACAACTGAGACCATTTCGAAATTCAGGAGGTCCAAATCAGTAAGTATACTTGGATTCAGCTGAATGGGAGACGAAAAAATTTTAAGGTCAAAAAAGAACAAAGAGGTTGTTAGCCTCGGATGTTCTGTGATTTTCGACAGAAAATAGATTCAGCTCAAAATCGGCATACAGATGTATTTTGAGCTGCAGATTCCAAAAATGCGCTCTATAATGAGCTAGGACTGCGGGCGGCCTAATTTAGGACACTTTCCGGACGAACCGTTTTAGCTCGCGAACAACTGAGACCATTTCGAAATTCAGGAGGTCCAAATCAGTAAGTATATTCGAATTCAGCTGAATCGGAGACGAAAAAATTTTAAAGTAAAAAAAGAACAAAGGGGTTAGCCTCGGATGTTCTGTGATTTTCGACAGAAAATAGATTCAGCTCAAAATCGGCATACAGATGTATTTTGAGCTACAGATTCCAAAAATGCGCTCTATAATGAGCTAGGACTGCGGGCGGCCTAGTTTAGGACACTTTCCGGACGAACCGTTTTAGCTCGCGAACAACTGAGACCATTTCGAAATTCAGGAGGTCCAAATCAGTAAGTATATTTGAATTCAGCTGAATCGGAGACGAAAAAATTTTAAAGTAAAAAAAGAACAAAGGGGTTAGCCTCGGATGTTCTGTGATTTTCGACAGAAAATAGATTCAGCTCAAAATCGGCATACAGATGTATTTTGAGCTGCAGATTCCAAAAATGCGCTCTATAATGAGCTAGGACTGCGGGCGGCCTAGTTTAGGACACTTTCCGGACGAACCGTTTTAGCTCGCGAACAACTGAGACCATTTCGAAATTCAGGAGGTCCAAATCAGTAAGTATATTTGAATTCAGCTGAATCGGAGACGAAAAAATTTTAAAGTAAAAAAGAACAAAGGGGTTAGCCTCGGATGTTCTGTGATTTTCGACAGAAAATAGATTCAGCTCAAAATCGGCATACAGATGTATTTTGAGCTGCAGATTCCAAAAATGCGCTCTATAATGAGCTAGGCCTGCGGGCGGCCTAATTTAGGACACTTTCCGGGCGAACCGTTTTAGCTAGCGAACAACTGAGACCATTTCGAAATTCAGGAGGTCCAAATCAGTAAGTATACTTGGATTCAGCTGAATCGGAGACGAAAAAATTTTAAGGTCAAAAAAGAACAAAGGGGTTAGCCTCGGATGTTCTGTGATTTTCGACAGAAAATAGATTCAGCTCAAAATCGGCATACAGATGTATTTTGAGCTGCAGATTCCAAAAATGCGCTCTATAATGAGCTAGGACTGGGGGCGGCCTAATTTAGGACACTTTCCGGACGAACCGTTTTAGCTCGCGAACAACTGAGACCATTTCGAAATTCAGGAAGTCCAAATCAGTAAGTATACTTGGATTCAGCTGAATCGGAGACGAAAAAATATTAAGGTCAAAAAAGAACAAAGGGGTTCTGTTCTTTTTTTGTTCTGTGATTTTCGACAGAAAATAGATTCAGCTCAAAATCGGCATACAGATGTATTTTGAGCTGCAGATTCCAAAAATGCGCTCTATAATGAGCTAGGACTGCGGGCGCCCTAATTTAGGACACTTTCCGGACGAACCGTTTTAGCTCGCGAACAACTGAGACCATTTCGAAATTCAGGAGGTCCAAATCAGTAAGTATACTTGGATTCAGCTGAATCGGAGACGAAAAAATTTTAAGGTCAAAAAAGAACAAAGGGGTTAGCCTCGGATGTTCTGTGAATTTCGACAGAAAATAGATTCAGCTCAAAATCGGCATACAGATGTATTTTGAGCTGCAGATTCCAAAAATGCGCTCTATAATGAGCTAGGACAGCGAGCGACCTAATATAAGACACTTTCCGGGCGAACCGTTTTAGCTAGCGAACAACTGAGACCATTTCGAAATTCAGGAGGTCCAAATCAGTAAGTATACTTGGATTCAGCTGAATCGGAGACGAACAAATTTTAAGGTCAAAAAAGAACAAAGGATGTTCTGCGATTTTCGACAGAAAATAGATTCAGCTTAAAATCGGCATACAGATGTATTTTGAGCTACAGATTCCAAAAATGCGCTCTATAAAGAGCTAGGACTGCGGGCGGCCTAGTTTAGGACACTTTCCGGACGAACCGTTTTAGCTCGCGAACAACTGAGACCATTTCGAAATTCAGGAGGTCCAAATCAGTAAGTATATTTGAATTCAGCTGAATCGGAGACGAAAAAATTTTAAAGTAAAAAAAGAACAAAGGGGTTAGCCTCGGATGTTCTGTGATTTTCGACAGAAAATAGATTCAGCTCAAAATCGGCATACAGATGTATTTTGAGCTACAGATTCCAAAAATGCGCTCTATAATGAGCTAGGACTGCGGGCGGCCTAGTTTAGGACACTTTCCGGACGAACCGTTTTAGCTCGCGAACAAATGAGACCATTTCGAAATTCAGGAGGTCCAAATCAGTAAGTATATTTGAATTCAGCTGAATCGGAGACGAAAAAATTTTAAAGTAAAAAAAGAACAAAGGGGTTAGCCTCGGATGTTCTGTGATTTTCGACAGAAAATAGATTCAGCTCAAAATCGGCATACAGATGTATTTTGAGCTGCAGATTCCAAAAATGCGCTCTATAATGAGCTAGGACAGCGAGCGACCTAATATAGGACACTTTCCGGGCGAACCGTTTTAGCTAGCGAACAACTGAGACCATTTCGAAATTCAGGAGGTCCAAATCAGTAAGTATATTTGAATTCAGCTGAATCGGAGACGAAAAAATTTTAAGGTCAAAAAAGAACAAAGGGGTTAGCCTCGGATGTTCTGTGATTTTCGACAGAAAATAGATTCAGCTCAAAATCGGCATACAGATGTATTTTGAGCTACAGATTCCAAAAATGCGCTCTATAATGAGCTAGGACTGCGGGCGGCCTAGTTTAGGACACTTTCCGGACGAACCGTTTTAGCTCGCGAACAACTGAGACCATTTCGAAATTCAGGAGGTCCAAATCAGTAAATATATTCGAATTCAGCTGAATCGGAGACGAAAAAATTTTAAAGTAAAAAAGAACAAAGGGGTTCGCCTCGGATGTTCTGTGATTTTCGACAGAAAATAGATTCAGCTCAAAATCGGCATACAGATGTATTTTGAGCTGCAGATTCCAAAAATGCGCTCTATAATGAGCTAGGACAGCGAGCGACCTAATATAGGACACTTTCCGGGCGAACCGTTTTAGCTAGCGAACAACTGAGACCATTTCGAAATTCAGGAGGTCCAAATCAGTAAGTATATTTGAATTCAGCTGAATCGGAGACGAAAAAATTTTAAGGTCAAAAAAGAACAAAGGGGTTAGCCTCGGATGTTCTGTGATTTTCGACAGAAAATAGATTCAGCTCAAAATCGGCATACAGATGTATTTTGAGCTACAGATTCCAAAAATGCGCTCTATAATGAGCTAGGACTGCGGGCGGCCTAGTTTAGGACACTTTCCGGACGAACCGTTTTAGCTCGCGAACAACTGAGACCATTTCGAAATTCAGGAGGTCCAAATCAGTAAGTATATTTGAATTCAGCTGAATCGGAGACGAAAAAATTTTAAAGTAAAAAAAGAACAAAGGGGTTAGCCTCGGATGTTCTGTGATTTTCGACAGAAAATAGATTCAGCTCAAAATCGGCATACAGATGTATTTTGAGCTGCAGATTCTAAAAATGCGCTCTATAATGAGCTAGGACTGCGGGCGGCCTAATTTAGGACACTTTCCGGGCGAACCGTTTTAGCTAGCGAACAACTGAGACCATGTCGAAATTCAGGAGGTCCAAATCAGTAAGTATACTTGGATTCAGCTGAATCGGAGACGAAAAAATTTTAAGGTCAAAAAAGAACAAAGGGGTTAGCCTCGGATGTTCTGTGATTTTCGACAGAATATAGATTCAGCTCAAAATCGGCATACAGATGTATTTTGAGCTGCAGATTCCAAAAATGCGCTCTATAATGAGCTAGGACTGCGGGCGGCCTAATTTAGGACACTTTCCGGACGAACCGTTTTAGCTCGCGAACAACTGAGACCATTTCGAAATTCAGGAGGTCCAAATCAGTAAGTATACTTGGATTCAGCTGAATCGGAGACGAAAAAATTTTAAGGTCAAAAAAGAACAAAGGGGTTTTGTTCTTTTTTTGTTCTGTGGTTTTCGACAGAAAATAGATTTAGCTCAAAATCGGCATACAGATGTATTTTGAGCTGCAGATTCCAAAAATACGCTCTATAATGAGCTAGGACTGCGGGCGGCCTAATTTAGGACACTTTCCGGACGAACCGTTTTAGCTCGCGAACAACTGTGACCATTTCGAAATTCAGGAGGTCCAAATCAGTAAGTATATTTGAATTCAGCTGAATCGGAGACGAAAAAATTTTAAAGTAAAAAAAGAACAAAGGTGTTGTTATCCTCGGATGTTCTGTGATTTTCGACAGAAAATAGATTCAGCTCAAAATCGGCATACAGATGTATTTTGAGCTGCAGATTCCAAAAATGCGCTCTATAATGAGCTAGGACTGCGGACGGCCTAATTTAGGACACTTTCCGGGCGAACCGTTTTAGCTAGCGAACAACTGAGACCATTTCGAAATTCAGGAGGTCCAAATCAGTAAGTACACTTGGATTCAGCTGAATCGGAGACGAAAAAATTTTAAGGTCAAAAAAGAACAAAGGGGTTAGCCTCTGATGTTCTGTGATTTTCAACAGAAAATAGATTCAGCTCAAAATCGGCATACAGATGTATTTTGAGCTGCAGATTCCAAAAATGCGCTCTATAATGAGCTAGGACTGCGGGCGGCCTAGTTTAGGACACTTTCCGGACGAACCGTTTTAGCTCGCGAACAACTGAGACCATTTCGAAATTCAGGAGGTCCAAATCAGTAAGTATATTTGAATTCAGCTGAATCGGAGACGAAAAAATTTTAAAGTAAAAAAAGAACAAAGGGGTTAGCCTCGGATGTTCTGTGATTTTCGACAGAAAATAGATTCAGCTCAAAATCGGCATACAGATGTATTTTGAGCTACAGATTCCAAAAATGCGCTCTATAATGAGCTAGGACTGCGGGCGGCCTAGTTTAGGACACTTTCCGGACGAACCGTTTTAGCTCGCGAACAAATGAGACCATTTCGAAATTCAGGAGGTCCAAATCAATAAGTATATTTGAATTCAGCTGAATCGGAGACGAAAAAATTTTAAAGTAAAAAAAGAACAAAGGGGTTAGCCTCGGATGTTCTGTGATTTTCGACAGAAAATAGATTCAGCTCAAAATCGGCATACAGATGTATTTTGAGCTGCAGATTCCAAAAATGCGCTCTATAATGAGCTAGGACAGCGAGCGACCTAATATAGGACACTTTCCGGGCGAACCGTTTTAGCTAGCGAACAACTGAGACCATTTCGAAATTCAGGAGGTCCAAATCAGTAAGTATATTTGAATTCAGCTGAATCGGAGACGAAAAAATTTTAAGGTCAAAAAAGAACAAAGGGGTTAGCCTCGGATGTTCTGTGATTTTCGACAGAAAATAGATTCAGCTCAAAATCGGCATACAGATGTATTTTGAGCTACAGATTCCAAAAATGCGCTCTATAATGAGCTAGGACTGCGGGCGGCCTAGTTTAGGACACTTTCCGGACGAACCGTTTTAGCTCGCGAACAACTGAGACCATTTCGAAATTCAGGAGGTCCAAATCAGTAAATATATTCGAATTCAGCTGAATCGGAGACGAAAAAATTTTAAAGTAAAAAAAGAACAAAGGGGTTAGCCTCGGATGTTCTGTGATTTTCGACAGAAAATAGATTCAGCTCAAAATCGGCATACAGATGTATTTTGAGCTGCAGATTCCAAAAATGCGCTCTATAATGAGCTAGGACAGCGAGCGACCTAATATAGGACACTTTCCGGGCGAACCGTTTTAGCTAGCGAACAACTGAGACCATTTCGAAATTCAGGAGGTCCAAATCAGTAAGTATATTTGAATTCAGCTGAATCGGAGACGAAAAAATTTTAAGGTCAAAAAAGAACAAAGGGGTTAGCCTCGGATGTTCTGTGATTTTCGACAGAAAATAGATTCAGCTCAAAATCGGCATACAGATGTATTTTGAGCTACAGATTCCAAAAATGCGCTCTATAATGAGCTAGGACTGCGGGCGGCCTAGTTTAGGACACTTTCCGGACGAACCGTTTTAGCTCGCGAACAACTGAGACCATTTCGAAATTCAGGAGGTCCAAATCAGTAAGTATATTTGAATTCAGCTGAATCGGAGACGAAAAAATTTTAAAGTAAAAAAAGAACAAAGGGGTTAGCCTCGGATGTTCTGTGATTTTCGACAGAAAATAGATTCAGCTCAAAATCGGCATACAGATGTATTTTGAGCTGCAGATTCTAAAAATGCGCTCTATAATGAGCTGGGACTGCGGGCGGCCTAATTTAGGACACTTTCCGGGCGAACCGTTTTAGCTAGCGAACAACTGAGACCATGTCGAAATTCAGGAGGTCCAAATCAGTAAGTATACTTGGATTCAGCTGAATCGGAGACGAAAAAATTTTAAGGTCAAAAAAGAACAAAGGGGTTAGCCTCGGATGTTCTGTGATTTTCGACAGAATATAGATTCAGCTCAAAATCGGCATACAGATGTATTTTGAGTTGCAGATTCCAAAAATGCGCTCTATAATGAGCTAGGATTGCGGGCGGCCTAATTTAGGACACTTTCCGGACGAACCGTTTTAGCTCGCGAACAACTGAGACCATTTCGAAATTCAGGAGGTCCAAATCAGTAAGTATACTTGGATTCAGCTGAATCGGAGACGAAAAAATTTTAAGGTCAAAAAAGAACAAAGGGGTTTTGTTCTTTTTTTGTTCTGTGGTTTTCGACAGAAAATAGATTCAGCTCAAAATCGGCATACAGATGTATTTTGAGCTGCAGATTCCAAAAATACGCTCTATAATGAGCTAGGACTGCGGGCGGCCTAATTTAGGACACTTTCCGGACGAACCGTTTTAGCTCGCGAACAACTGTGACCATTTCGAAATTCAGGAGGTCCAAATCAGTAAGTATATTTGAATTCAGCTGAATCGGAGACGAAAAAATTTTAAAGTAAAAAAAGAACAAAGGGGTTGTTATCCTCGGATGTTCTGTGATTTTCGACAGAAAATAGATTCAGCTCAAAATCGGCATACAGATGTATTTTGAGCTGCAGATTCCAAAAATGCGCTCTATAATGAGCTAGGACTGCGGACGGCCTAATTTAGGACACTTTCCGGGCGAACCGTTTTAGCTAGCGAACAACTGAGACCATTTCGAAATTCAGGAGGTCCAAATCAGTAAGTATACTTGGATTCAGCTGAATCGGAGACGAAAAAATTTTAAGGTCAAAAAAGAACAAAGGGGTTAGCCTCTGATGTTCTGTGATTTTCAACAGAAAATAGATTCAGCTCAAAATCMGCATACAGATGTATTTTGAGCTGCAGATTCCAAAAATGCGCTCTATAATGAGCTAGGACTGCGGGCGGCCTAATTTAGGACACTTTCCGGACGAACCGTTTTAGCTCGCGAACAACTGAGACCATTTCGAAATTCAGGAGGTCCAAATCAGTAAGTATACTTGGATTCAGCTGAATCGGAGACGAAAAAATTTTAAGGTCAAAAAAGAACAAAGGGGTTTTGTTCTTTTTTTGTTCTGTGATTTTCGACAGAAAATAGATTCAGCTCAAAATCGGCATACAGATGTATTTTGAGCTTCAGATTCCAAAAATGCGCTCTATAATGAGCTAGGACTGCGGGCGGCCTAATTTAGAACACTTTCCGGACGAACCGTTTTAGCTCGCGAACAACTGAGACCATTTCGAAATTCAGGAGGTCCAAATCAGTAAGTTTTGTAGTAAATTAATTCTTTACTATTTGAAAGTAAACTTTGTTTATAAACATATTAAAGGTGAAACAGATCTACGTTTAACTCCCTACAAGGATATTCGTATAGCACACATCCAAGCATATTTCTCTCGCCGCACAGGATGAATGCAAAGGAAAAGGAGGTAGCTTGCAATCTGGCGAATGCAATAAGTCCCCGACAAGTATAATACAAGATGCCGCTGTATCCATACGACTTGGGAGAACTTTTCTTCTTGGCACAGCCTCTTTATTAGTTTTGAAGGGTGTGCAACGCCGGACAGAGGGCGGATTACCGCGCACAGAACACGAATATCATTTCATCTAAAAGTTCTGAGGCATAATCCATAAACTGCTCTTTAACCGTATCCGTCGACAGTTGGAGAGCCAGCCGTGTTCCAAACTATACTCATAAAGATGAATCGTTATCAACTTACGATTCAGATTGTCACCTAGATGACCCGCTGTTTTTCTAAGTTGATATTTTTTACTTTCCCAACTATTTTATTAAATCCCGTATTGCCAGTTCCAGAAAAGTTATTTAAGGACTCATCTTTCGAACAGATGTTTCCTGTATCGCCCCGTTTGGGTAAATAACTTTGGACGACAACAGATTAGTTTTGGTAAACTTTTTATTGCAATAATCAGAATTCAGTTACTCTGTTAAACTAATACCGTTTTTTATTGAACGCTAATTTCACCAACACGCTGTAATAGAAAAATAATGCTCATTCTTACGGGTTAATATAGCATGTTCATTTGTTCATGTGTAATCATTCAGGAAATGCAAGGCATTTCAATTGACCTTCGATCATTTTCCGATTTGCAATAGTTTGTTAACCTGCATCACTAACCATAGCAAAAGCTATGTGCATTTTAATACTTGTACAATACAAAACGAATAGAGAGTAATAGCATGTAAAACTAATGTGATCCAACGTGATACTAATAGAAAACATTGGGAGAAAAGATGTTTAATTTACAAATCGTCCGTACCTTCTCGGACGAACAACTAACAACATTATATGGTGACCCTGCCAGGCCCACTGCAAATGTCAGAAGTAAGACCAGGTGAAACAATGGGGATCAAACAATCAAAAGAAGAACAGATAATAGTACAAGCACAAGAGCAATTCACCAAGATAGATTGGTTACTCGCAGTTATCATATTAATCTTATGGGTAGTTGTTGTATACTTGTTGCTATACGCTCTTGAACTAAGCAAGAGCAGAGAAAGCCTAGTGTTATCATAAAATACTGCAGTTAATTAAAAAAGGGATCTATTGTGCGGGTGATGTTTCTAAATCGGTTTACGGAAGTTAACAACGGGGCTAGGATATTCACGGATAATCTACGGAAGGACAATGCTACGAGACTTCAAGACGTTGCAGTTATCAACCGTAAGTTATAGGATCTAGTATATAAAAACACGCAAAGAATAATTACACTTGGAATACGGATTGAATCTACGAATGCGGAAATAATAAAAGAACTATCAGTCAGTATCGTTAATAAAATAGCTGAATGTGATGAAACTCTAAAGTTACGATTGTACCAATTCTTAAGTGATTCTGAGTTAGATATATATTTCAAAAATATCCGTGACTGCACTGATGATATAATAAAGTTAGAAACTAAACTATCCAGTATGACAGGAAAATTTGATTTTAAAACGGCATCTAGCCTGTTGCTTAAATTAGATGGTAAAGTGGAATCTGTTCACCAATTAATTCAAGGAATCGAATTGTACGAACCAACGCTTCTGCCCACAGCTAAACCTTTATTGATAAATTACGTTTTAGAGGCATTTATTCCTCATAATGAAAAAAATAGGTTAAGTGATACGCAAAATGTAAATGATTTGATTTCCGACTTAAGAAGATATTTTTTGCCTAAACAATCATCACCTGCAATAGTTCTATGCCGTGTTGTCTTCACTAGACCTAAACTGCACTGATGAGCTATAATGATAGGTAGATCTATCTGTGGTTGGTTGCGGTGCAGACAGCATAGCATAGACATGCATTGTAAGATTACTATTTATTCAACTTTTAGAATCGTTTTATKTCAGAAACGGTGGCTCTTAGGGAAAAACTATTCAGTCATTTTTATAGATAATTATGTGTTCTACAAAAATTGTAACTGACCTAATTTTATGGTACAACTTACCGTTTTGCTGAAAAACGCGAAAAACAGACCTTTGAGACCTTGAATAAAATTGTTTCCAGCTAAGTGATCGATGGGGACTTTTCAGCTTTCATTTATAATGGTGTTCAGGCCCAGATCCAGGGGGGGGGCACGCCAGTGCACTTGCCCCTGGCGGCAAAACAGACTTATGAATGTCTAATTTTTTTCATTATTTTATAGCTTAAATTATCAAAGTTAAATTAATTAAATTTATGTATAATCTTTGCATGTCTACACAGTTTTTTTGTTTAACCATGTTTAAATCGTTTTAAATATGTTTTGTTTTAACTTACTTGAAAACATATTTAAAACGTTTTAAACACTGTTTTAAACATGAATACTCATGCAGATTACTATAAATATTAGTGAAAATAAATACGAGCAGATGGCGTGGAGCGTAGCAGTTGTCTAAAAATCCCCAGATGACTACGATTATCAGTTGTCATTTGTCTCTTTTGTTAACGCAACAATTTTAGTTATTATGAGTCGGTTTCTCTTTTCTATTTTAAGCTAGAATCAACACTGTTTTTAAAATCTAGACCAATCGCATACCCCAATTTAAGGTGCAGTCTTGGTTACTGGGTTGATTTTAGTTAATATCAACTTTAAAAAGAAACTTTGATAAAATTAAGGTGCAAAATGGTAGAATGCCAGCTCAATGCAAGAAGTGCAAAAAAAGATATGGTTACACTAGTAAAAAAAGTAAAAATGCTGATATTTTTTTATATTCCTAAGTTCTGATAACTATTTGATATTTTTTTGTACTAAAGATTTAATTATCTTGTAAGTGTTGAATGAACGCCTTATTTATTGTTTTGTAGTATTGGACCACAAATACAAATTTTTATGTTATGTTATGATTAAGAATTTTATTTGTTGTCTTAATATGTTTGTAAATTACATCTATGAAAAATGTTAAAGTAAAATTATTCATTTCTATAACTGTTGTTATATCAATAAAAAGCCGAACAGAATCCTGCATATTTCTTCTTTTTTTTAAGTTTGAAAAAACATTTACGTATTTTCTAACTGAGCCTGGTTTTGCATTCAATTCATTTTTAATGCAAATGTGGGGATATGTAATTACTAATAATTTTGTCTATCTATCTATTTGTGGAGGGTAAACGAGCTATTAAGCTATTAAGCTTTTAAGTAATAATTAATGAATGACACACAATAGTCGTCAAAAAAACACTGTTTAAAACATTAACAAAAAAACACTGTTTAAAACAAATGTTTTAAAGATTTGTTTAAAACAAAGTTTTAAACAGAAGCGCTATTTTAAACATTGCCAACCCTGAAAAAAAGTAATAAAGTGAGCGGCAAAATTATGTAATATGTCTATTTATACTGAAAATCTATTAATTTCAGAAAAATGCTCAAACAAGTTAATAAAATTAATTAAAAAATGAATTTAATCGAAAATTTTATTATGTTACAAGTTTTGATATTATTATTTCAACAATTGAAAAATGTATTAAAGTGTCTGAAAATGTTTACCCAGTTTCTATTAAAAAAGATGTCATTTTTCATTGCATTAAATTTAGCACTTAGTTTGGTGTAGTGTTATACAAGGGTCTAACAAGTAGATTCATTATTTGAAAAAAGCAGAATTGGGAATTGACATTATTTTAGTTTAAATTATAATGGATAACGCTAGAAAAAGGTTCTCCGGGGCTCAATACAGAAAATCAGCAAAACGCAGGAAATAGGTCAAAGAAACAATGTTTGTGCGATGAAAAAATTGCTGCAATATAGGGATGGTAGTAACTGTGGTGGTGGTAGTGTTATTAGTGTTTGTACTGCTAATGAAGGTGGTGGTGGTTGTAATAATTACGCTATCCATGATCATGATCCTCTAAGAACAATAAAAAAATCGTTAAATTCATATTTTTCATTTCCCTTTCATTTTACTCTGAACTTTTATAGCCAAAGTACGCATTTGCACATCTCATTCTGAAACAAAGTTTATACCAAAACAAAAGAGGGCGGCAACTTGCACCTTTGCTCCCCGCTAAAAATTTTCTAGATCCGGGCCTGATGGCGTTCCGAATATTCGTCTATGCGAATTTTTGTAGCTTCATTTCTACTTTCAGGGCTCATATTCTGCGCGCCGCACGTAAACAAGAATTTGAAATTTCACACAAATTGAATCGAATAGTCGTAGTGCGGATCTCGCCCTCTGCTAACATTCAGAAAGTATGTAGGGCAATTGGCAAACGAACTTAATTTCCAACTCAATTCTCTAATTATCATTGCAAATGGATTCAACGACAGCAGGGATAGCAGTCCGACAGCGTATGCCTACAGCGCTACCCCAATAAAGATGGGTGGTAAGAGTCGAAAGTCTTCCCCCACACCTCCTTCGAATTTCACTTGCAAAACAGATCACTTGTCAAGGCATGAGCTTTTCTGGGGTCGGCGCTACCTGCATTCATCTGGACATCTCGTATGCGCCTAAGAATCAGTTACAGTAAAATTGAATTTGCTCCTCTACGAACTTTCGCCGGAGAATGCTGTTAAACTAACTCTTGAAGTTCTATCCCTTTTAGGGCTCGCCAGAACCCTTATCATCTTGTATTGAGAAATGTCTCCTGACGCAGAATGGGATCCAGGGAAATTTTTAATAAACATCGGATTTAGTCATGTGTGAGGCGTTCTTTCTGCAACTTTTCTCCGTTTGAGTAGATAGGAGGGTGGTAATACAGTGGTGGCTACATAAGCCTGAGACAGTGGCGGCCCGTCATTCATTGGAAGGCGCAAGAGTGGGACTTACTGGGGTTAACAATTCTTAACCAAAATTACATTTTATCTAAAATATTTTAAAGTGCGTAAATTCGCAGCGAGGAGGAGAAATCGTATGTTAATAAAAAAAAGTTGTAATTGACTAGTAGAACATATTATACCTACAATAAATACCTTCGTCGCCACTTCGATTTGCTCTAAAAGTTTGTTTATTACAAGAGCACGCGCGCATTATCGTTCGGCTTACACAGGGTGTCACTAAAATGTAGGCTGTTCCAGGACGTATTCTATGCATAAAAATACGAGGAAAAAATTTATTTTTCATTTTGAGATCTGCGCCCTCGTTATTGAGTTACAGCTTCTTGGAGACGGCAAAAAAAGATTTTGAGAATTTTTTTTACCGTTTGATTGATGTTGATCACATTAGAAGAATGTGAGTTTGAAGTAGTGCTACTATGAACTCTTCAATTATATTTTTAATGTATCTCAAGCATCCCCCGGTTTACTAGCCTTAATGGTTGATGGCTTATAATTTTTGAGCGAATAATTTTTTGAATGGTTTGATAACATGAACATGATAACATGAAAAGTGCGTTTAAAGTAAAGTCACCTTTATTTAGCTTTTAATTTAATTAGGTTACCTTTATTTTGAAATCCACTCTATTTAGATGTCCCGTCAAAAAATTACTACCTGCCAATATAAAACGATTTACTGAGCCCACTAAAAAGTAGACGTATTGGGTTTTTTATGAATATAGTTTTGACGGTATCTACCCAGAATTCTTGAAAAACTTGGAACCGAATGCTTTATAATGGTTGTTATTGTTCTATAATAATATTTTAGATACATGTGCTCTTCCAAGTTTGTTTCAGAAAACAAAGGTGATTGCTGTTTTAAAGCCTGAGAAACCTCCAAATGAAGCAGGAAGTTACCAACCCATTGGCTTTCTGAGTGTCTGCTACAAGTTACTAGAGAAATTCCTCTACCAGAGGATAGGACCTATTATTAAAGACTCACTCACGAAGGAACAAGTAGGTTTTAGGATGAACAGAAGTTGCTGTGACCAAGTATTGGCTCTAACAACGCATACTGAAGTTGGTTTCCAGAAACGACTGAAAACTGGAGTAGTTATCGGCGGCCTATTATCCTGTGTGGAAAGATGGATTGATCCTCAAAATCTACTCTGAAATGTGGAATGATTGTGAAGCTTATTGAACGAATGTTGTCCCAACGTCAATTCAGAGTGTTTCTGGGAGAGCAAAATAGTAGTAAATTCAGGATTTTGAATAATGGTCTTCCATAGAGACATCATAGCATCGGCTTTGCAAAGTAAAGACTTTCCTGCTTTGAACAAAACCTTTCAAGAGACGTCGAGATTATGAATTGCTATTTTAAAGCCTGGCGTTTGTGCCGTAATCCGTTGAAGACAGAAGTAACTTGTTTTCATCTCAACAATCATCAAAAGACAAAACAACAAGTTATGTCAAATAACATAATTCTTAAATATAAGCTTGCTGGTACAAGCTGGGGTGCAGATGCAAGTGTACTCCGTACTTCTGCAACTGCCTTGCTTTATAGCACTGCTGTCCTGTTTGGAAAAATAGTCATCACAGAGGAAAAATTGCAATGCGACTAATCATTGGACCAATTAAGTCAACTCCATTACCTTGCCTTCCCATTCTTTCAAACATTGCACCTCCGGAGATTCGCAGACAGTTTGCTACATATAAAACTTGGCAAAAATATCAATCACCTCCTAATGAGTTTCTGATTTCCCGAGATCTGCAAGAGCTACCTACAAGTGGGCTAACTTCCAGAAAACCTCTGTGGATAGAAGATTTCCTTCGTGCTCCTTATACCATTGAAGATGGATGGTATTCTGCCTAGCAACTTAGGAAACATGATATATTCAATCAACAGCTTATAGACGATCCTACAGAAAAGATAGCAGGAACTGACCTCCCGAGAAAGTCTTGGGTTACTCTAAATTGCCTTCGCAGTGGTCATAGGAAATGCAATTTTTTTCTTACTAAATGAGATCCATCTATCAATTCTTCTTGCGAATGTGGAGACCCCCAAACAATTGAACATATGGTCAACAGATGTCCCCGTACAACATGGTCTGGTGGTTTTGCGTATTAAAGATTGGTTTAAGACAATAAAGATCTGATTGGAGTTTTTCTGCGGTTTTCTTCAACACTCTATCCAGAATAAATACATACATGCATGTATCTATTCCGGATAGAGCGCAACTGCAAGATCTCTTATCGTTGAACAAAAAGATTTTTTTTTCTTTCAACGCTTTTATAAAAATCGACCGTAGTCGCATGAAATTAACAGAACTGTGTAATGTATTAATGATTTTCATAAGAATAAATAAAAAATGAATATTTTTTCAATTATTAGAAAGGTATAAGTATTGTAAAAACAATGGCCTTTCACAATTTTATCTTTTTAAATCTGTTTTGTCCTAATGTTTCCTTTTTTGCTTTACTGATTTTCTAATCAAATGCATAAGCATAATTTATTTTAGAATAACACATGTCCGTGTATAAACTCAACAATATTTAATTGTGTGGAGCTCAACGCTTCTATCTTGAGATGTATACCTACAGAAAACCTAATAAAATTCTCCTGAAAGTACAGTAATTGGTTTGCTAGAATTAGATCGTTTCTATTTTTACAAAATTTGGAGTTTCACTTAATTTGCACTGCACAATTGCGATGAGAGGGCTTCCGCTACTCCACATAAAGCACCGGCTATAAATACTTACGTGCTTCAATATTTGCAACTATTCTTTCATACTGTACATACTTATCCTTAATCTCAGTCGCATAACTACACATACTTACTTCATACATAGCCCGTTGGGTGTTGAAATACAGAAGGATTAGACGGTGAAGGTCAATACGGTGACATACATTTCAAGCAATGATGTCCATACACAGTCCTTGATATATTTATACAAGAATTGCGTTTGGACAATCACAGCATGAAACTTCGAATCCCTGGAACTTCGGAATCTTCGCTGTTTCAGTTGTGGATGATTAACCTACACAGAGCTTATTAACGCTGACTACAAGAACATAATATGGGACCAAGCATGCATATATTGTTATTGATAGATATATAAGCATTCCAATCAAAATTTGCACTCCCCAATATCTCTGATTTTGTCTAACTTTGCAAAAAAAGACTGCTGAAACAGGTCAAGGGAATCAAATTTTATCTTGGTTTCAAATTTATTCCTACATCCTTCTACAGTCAAGGAGTGAAACGCTATTTTGAAGCTGCTTTCGCTGACTATGTATGTAATCATTTTTCTAACTTTAAACAATACTCTTTGAGCACACTGCCCGTGATTACCGTGCGGGAAAAAAATTTAATGAATGTATTGTCCAAAATGTCCACCTTCAACATAGAACAGTAAAATAGATTTTTAGTTCGTCTAAGGTTTTGCAACATTTTCGACGTAATAAAAGGCAGTCTGCAATGATTACTTTTCTAAGCACTTGAAGAGATTTTGGCGATGTAGAATAAAATGGTCCCACAAAAAGGTATCTAACGGGGTTAAATCTGGCGACCTAGCAGGTTATTACATGGAGCTGCTTTGGCCTAACCATTGCCCGGGAAAACGAGCGTCCAGGAAACCTCATTCTCGTCTATGATAATGAGAAGATACTCCATCCCGTTGAAATAAAAGTTTGTTTTCTTCTTCCAGCGGTCGGCTGATTAAGGGCTCAGTAGAGTCTTCCAAGAACTGAAGTCATTAGTCAAGCTTTCTTAGAAAAGTGATTCTATAATGCGGTCATCTGGAACAGTAATTCTCAACCGGGGCCCTGGGACCTCATGATGGCAACACATAGTTTTGAGATAGATAGATATAGAAGTAGATTTTGTACCTGAGGAGCTCTGCTGACTTATACGGGACCACAGAAAAAAAAACAGTTACAATAAAATGTGATTGAAAGTGATGCCTTAAATTAAACTGAAGCAGCTCAACAACATATTAAAAATATATCGGAAGTTCAATTCAGTTTCTTTGAAAAATAAATTTTCTAAAATCAGGACCCCATTTGGCGCCACTAATCGCACTTGACTGTTTATTAGATATAACTGAACAACAATCTAGTGCACTAATCTATCTCAACCTGATAGTAAATGGAGCAAAAATGGGTTTCTTTTAAATGACTGATATATCGCCAGGTGCTTGGCGTCCCTTTTAACTTACAAACCATCGTGAAAATAAAAAAACGAAATCTTAAAATGTTATGAAATATTATGGGCTTAAGCAGAGACATTACTTCCGCAGGCACGTAGTATAATGAGGGTCGTAACTGATGATGAATTACTTTGAATATTTGTTATAAAATTGCTTACAATAGTTTGTGGTTCGATGCACGGATGGAGAGGGAGTGGGAAATGGTGTGCTGTCAAAGGCGAATTCAGTTTGTATGCAAGAACGAACTACGCAAAAGCAATAGGCAACGTAGTTGTGCACAGCTCCATAAACGACCGTATGAATTTACGCCCGAAAACAACTATCAAATGTAAAACCACATAACCTTTCTTGATCAGTAACCAGTGTTGTTAACCTTACTCTAGAGGATCCGTAGAAATCCGTAGTTGCCATATTTCTCAAGACTGTACTTATAAGATACTTACCATCATGCACGCTTTCGATAAAATGCGTTCACTGATAGTACTTTTTGAATTTCATTGTTCATAATAATAAATAATACCATACAGGAAACATTTAATAAATAAATAGGAAGTACAAATAATATACATTTTATTTATGAAAATAGCAAATAAAATACATTTTTACCTCTCTTGCTGGAAGGTCCCAGTTCGGGCTCCACTTTAAATTAGTCAAGAAGCCTAGATTGGCAAATAAAAGACTGAAGGACCGCAGAAAAACCGCGAACTATTACGCACTACACACTGTACTTTTGTTGAGCACTTCGCACAGTCTGCTGTCTTGGGGATTCGCCGATATAGGTCTCTGATTAATTGACGCTTTATTGACAACAGATAACACCATGCTGCACAAAACTCAAAAGTGAAAACTGAAAACACAATAAAACGGACAGATGACAGAGAAATGAGAAATATTACCCTGAAAACAGACCACCGCAACTTTAAATTCGTATTTAGTCCAACGGTTAGTAGATGGCGCAATAATAATAATCACTTATTCTTTTTTTTTGTTTGTAACTGAAATTATTGGCGTTTCGTATAATGGGATGCTAAAAATCTGTAGATTCCGCTATAAAATATGTGTATCCGTTAACAAAAATAAAAATCCGTAAATCTACGGATAAATCCGTAGGGTTAACAACGCTGTCAGTAACAGTGAGTATGGTTACTAGAGATGGCAAACACAGTTCTTTTTGGAGAGTCAGTTCGCGACAACTAGTTCCTGCAAAAGAATCGATCGTTTCAACAGTTCGTTCGCGAACGATTTAACGACCATAAAACACACCACAGCCACAGCACCAAAGAAGTGTAAGCTCAAGGATGCAATAAATGCGTTGTTGCCTTACCTGAACAGGCATGGAATTGTTTTTCGGCTGAAAATATTCTTACCATCTCAATTCAGCACGTTTACGTTTACAGATTGCATAAAACGACTTGATATAAGGTTTCGCTACAACATCTTATTGAGGTGAGCCACTGGAGAAGACGTTCAATTTTTGAGGCACTTGGGTGTGATTTTCACTCAAAATGTGTGGGTTGGTATCACTTTAACAGCTAGAATTATGCCTGTTTATCTCGCCTTCAATATAAACTCATTTTCTTCAGAAAATGCAAAACTCTAAATATCGATCTGGATCATCATCGTTTAATTGTTGGAAAAGTTTGATCTCGTACGTATGAAGCGTATGGCTTTTGACAACCTGATTAACACTAATTTTAGAAACGTTAGATTTTTTAGCAATTTTCTTAGATTGCTTGTTACCCTATAAAAAATAACCAGGAACAACCATTTAGTAGCGTCCAAAGAAAAAAAAACATGGTTGCATAAAAAATCAAAGTAGCTTTCAATAGATGTCAGTCGACCTCTGTTGCTTTTTATATTTTTTAACGGGTAAGTCTTGAAGCTAGATGGCGCATAAATAACTTTGAAACCAAAATAAAATATGGTCCTTATTCAAGTTAATATTGACCTATTTTTGCATTTTTCAAAATTTTGTCAAAATTAGACAACTTAGGGAGTGCAAATTTCACTTAGGATAACCTTATTTAAACATTTTTAAATAAAACTACCTACTTACACATATATTAAATAGTGTCGCTGCGCTTTAAGTAAACCCCGTTCACAGCATTAGGGTTATTTGAGCGATAAAACGATTTTTAATTACACCAATTAAAGCTTCGATTCGAATGCTTAGCAGGTCCAACGATAAATCGTAAATTTTATTGGACCAGTGCCTTTAGAAATGAACTTCTGAGAATTAACTGCCGGCTTGCCTTAATCTTTAATTAGCGCAATTTTTCTTTTGTAATAAAGATATTATTGCTCGAGTTAATTCTAGGTAGCGCTCGAGGATACTGGAATTTCGATTCGGCACTTGATTCCTTGCGACCTATAGAGGTTACATCAGGCACCTGTAAACCAATTTACGAGATCTCTGTAATAAAAGGCAGAAGGAAATAGCAATACAGTTATTCCGTTAGATAGTTAAACTATACGTTTTTTTTTAATATCTTTTGTGGTAATCCACTGCAAAGAAGGAAGTGCATGGAATCAATGAAATTGCAAGCATTGTGAGATGGTATACGTACTATATACGTAAAAAATGCATCGCTAGAGATCCCCAGTTTTTCCCCATGCCACGAAATTGTTCGGTTGTAGTTGGCATGATAACATGTTAATTGTAATGAACGACAGCAGAGAACATTCTTAAAGAGTCGATGTTGACTGGTATATCTGCAAAACGTTACAAAATTGATTTGGTTCTTGTCAACGAGAAGAAGAGACTATTTCAACACTTGATGAATGTATCACGTAGTGTCAAAATACGTCAGTTTATTTAATTTAATTTAAGATCGCACCTCCTCCGTGCCAGTAGTTTCAACTAATTTTATACGTTTCTAACCTGCCTCACAGTCAAGATGACGACGTCGGTTGTGACGTTTCTTGTTGTGCGAGTACTTAAAGTACTTTCTATATGGGTACCTACCTACCTAACTGTTAAATGTAATAGAATGGGCCTGTTCACTAAATTTCAATTTACGAAGAATTAAGTAGTATAGATCTCGCTAGCAAACACCTTGAAAACCAAACTTCATTTGCATTTCTCGTTTTCAAACTATGGTCATCTGAAATTTGCCCGCGTTCCCTCTGTGGAGGCTAGTAATATGTCACATGCACTCTAGTCGGCTACGCCCCCTGTATAAAGTAAACGGCAATCTTGGCAGCGAGTGTACATGTGACGTATGTTAGCCTCCACACAGGGATAGAGCGGTGAAACTTTAGATGGCCATAGTTTGAAAACTACGAATGTTAATGAAGTTCTGTTTTCGGGAAGTTTATCAGCGACTTGAATACTATATAATGATGTACAATTTGCATTAAATTAAATTTTAGTGGACAGGCCTATTGGAAGGTTTCGATTTGTAATGGTTATGGTCGAATTACGATTAGTGTTCTTGACTATTTAAATTAGCTCGGTGATAATCAAAATTCAAGGTAAGTTTATGAAGAAGAGGTCTTGTATGAGGGACACTTCATTTTGTGTAGCCGTAGAGATGCACTAGCTGATGAAATCTATTCATTGTGCTTGCAAACATCTGCTGTTTCGTCGTAACCCCGTGAAACTTAGGGGAGCCGGAAAATTGTGCAAAGAGGTCGAGGAGAGGTAGCAACTGTACATAAAGCAGACCAAGAAGGGCTCTGCGAACATCTTTCTGCAGTTTTGCTCTAGTATAGTTCCATTAATTTTGAAATTCGCGCCAGGGTGGCGTTTTAGTTTTGCTTGTAGCTTTATTTTGTGCTACAATTTGTCGATCTACCAGAAATAAAACCATGTTGACAGTCTGACAGCAGCGGTCGTACGTGATATTCCAAGTGTCTATGCAACGCAATTTCGAAGACCTTGGCAAAATTTGACATAATTGCTATTGGGCGATAGTTTTCAACTAATGTCTTATCCCCTTTTTTTAAAAACCGGACAAAGTGTTGTTACTTTCCATGTGTTAGGAACAGTCACGAACGCTAAACGAAGGAATACCATCTGGGCCTTTGGTAAACTTACACTTGAGTTTTTTTTATTGCCAAAAGAACTTCATCTTGGGTAAGTGATGTCAAGCTCAAAACGTTTGAGAAATGAGCATTATCTGCAACATTATAACTTGTAGTATTTGAAAGGTCAGGGGTTGCAAACTTAGATTGAAAGTATGAGGCAAAGGAGTTAACAGTTTGCTTTGGAGATGATAGATGTGACTCATTATAGAACAACTGATCGGGCATTGAAGATGTGCTGTGAAAGTTACTCATATAGGACCAAAATTTTTTAAGATCGGCCTTAATCTGATTTTGCATAAGCAAAATATAATTCTCATGTGAAGATAAAATATTTTTCTTTATCTGAGCTCTTAAGGCCTTAAAAGCATTATGAGTGCCAACACTACCAGACTGTTGATACAGTTTCCATAACAGCCGTTTATGTTTATGTTGAAAACTATTCTCTAAATTTCGCCTATGTAGAGAATTACCTACACCCCGGCACACGGCAGAAAACGATGCTTTTGGTCATTATTTACTCTCCTACGACAATTTTGAGGTTAGATGCCCAGACGACATAGTAGGAAAAATGCTCAAAAAACTCAACATTGTGCAAATGTCGATGCAAATAACCAAATGTGATGCAGATACAAACAGAATTGCTCAGAGGCGGTAACGTTTGTTTATCAAGAAACGCCTATACTAAAGTACCTTGTGAATGCTTGCAAAATGGTGGCATAACATGAACATGAACATTGATATGGTCATTATAAATGTTGGTAGGTAACTAATAAGAAAACAATTTATGACAAAGTTGTTGAATAGATATGATGAGAGGGTTATCGGGAAAGCAGGCATAGATTCAAATCAATTCACATAATACTCGCTAGGTCTGGGCTCCGGTGGTGTAATGTCAACATACCTGAGTACCGTTCAGGAGATTCGGGTTCGAGTCCCGACCGTAGCACTTTTTTTTTCATTTGAATCTATGTCTGCTTTCCCGATAACCATCTCATTAGATCATTATTAGGGCGAAATATAAAGTATAGGTTCTTTCATAGATACTAACCAAAATAGCTGACCTGGTTTTGCATGACATCTCAGAAGTTTCTGTGGTGGAAGGACTGCTCTGCGAGACTAGTATTTTTGTACATTTTATGTTTTTGATGGGATTTATTTTTTATTTATGAGCCACAAATCCAGCAATGTATTGCAAATATTGTGAGCTTGCTTTTTTCTCCAATTTAGAAGTTCTGTATGAGTGTTAAAGATTCCCCTGATGTATACTCAAAGACTTAATTATTGAAGAAACGCCTAGCTTTGGCACACGAATTGGGTAACGGTAGATGGCGGTAACGAGTTCGTTACAGAGCCGATAAACGGCATTACGCCTTCCTCCGCTAGGAAGCGGTAGAGTAGTTTCCCTAAATATAGAAGAACCAGCAATGAGGGCAACGGTCTACCAGATGATTTATTAGGGCAATATTTGCATATTTAAATGGGCATTATGGACCCGTCCGCAACCACAGGTAAAGTTTTAACAAAGCAGTTTCTTTGAACCGCCGGTACCGTGTTATGTGATCGCAAATCTCATTGCAAACTGAGGAAAGTGATGGCTGATATTTGTCTTGAATATCAAAACCCATACATTTGAACATTTAAACAATGCAGGAACAAAATATAATTTTTTGTAATATTTTTGCTACAGCTATTTCTGTTATTATGTTGGTGGACCTTTAACGACAGATTTCCAATAATGAAATTCTTCATCTTTTTTAGTGTTAGATTTAATTATTGATTGGCATAATTTTGGCGTAAGCTTGTATGCGGTCGCTTTAGCATGAATGTTTTATTAGTTAGCTACTAGTTAGATATATAGTTTGTATACTGTTCTTAGAGAAGGCAATGTTTTTCTCTAAATTGCCAGCAAAACAACTATACAACAAGATTCTCACAATATTAAAAAAAAACAAGTAAAACATCTGTAAAAGCCAAACGTTGCGCCGACATGAAAACGTTGACGCTTTTAATTTTCTAAATCTGTACTAATTCTAATCAATTTCATGTGTTTTTTGTAACGGCTGTTTTTGTTAATAGTTTAGATAAAGATGTATAAATGGAAAAAGAAAGGCACGCTTATTAATATGCAGCTTGACAAAAGATCGTTTCATTTGTGCTCCTAAAATTTACAGTTGATAATAATAAAAGCAAAAGTAATAACAATACACATACAAAAGTAAAAACTTCTGATGGAAAATATCAAGGAGTATACTCCTTCAAGCAATCGACTAGATAGTCTCGGCATAAGTATACATATCAGAAAATAGATATGCTACTGATGACACACAATGAAAGAGCGAGAGAGAAAAAAGATAAATATGCATGAATAACAATATTACTATTACAGTACAACTATAGTACCAATTGTAACATGAAAACGAAAAGATAACAAAATGTTAAACTACGAAACAATGATGTAATTGTAAATAAACTAATCATTTTGTAATTCGTTAGTTGGATGCATCTTCATTTAAAAAATAATTTTTGTTCACTGTCCGAATCAAGGCTCCAAGTAATTGACGTATAATAATGATCGCTCAAAAAAAACGCTGTGTATTGAGGCGACGTTTTATGTTATGACCATCACTAAACGTTAAACGGTAAACATTTAAAATGTTATTAATGCGCTTAACCTACTAGTATATTGAAATATCCTGTACGATGCAAGTACGAAACGCTCATTTGTGACCACCACCACCACACCAGTTTGAAGACTGAATCAATAATTATTATAATACCCAACAACTTATTGAGAAAACTATTTTTGTTACACATGATCATTTTGGTTTGGGGTTGCGTAGGTTAGATGAGTGTCAGAACATGGTGTTAAATATATGGAAATTCAGGAAAAACGGATCTTTATATTTAAGAAATAAATGGTTTTCAGTAACTAGTAACTAACAAAACATTCATGCTAAAGTGACCGCAAAGCAAGCTTACGGCAAAATTATGCCAACCAAAAATATAAATGCAACACTAAAGAAGGTAAAGAATTTCATTATTGGAAACTTGTCGTTAAAGTTCCACCAACATAATAACAGAAATAACTGTAGCAAAACTATTACAAAAAGTGATATTTTGTTCCTGCACTGTTTAAATAGTGAAATAAGTGGGTTTTGATTTTCAAAACAAATATTAGCCATCACTTTCCTCAGTTTGCAATGAGTTTTGGGTTCACATGACATGATAGCGGTGGTTCAAAAGAAATGCTTTGTTAAAGCTTTACCTGTGGTTGCGGTCGGGTCCATAAGGCCCATTTAAATATGCAAATATTACCCTAAGAAATCATCTGGTAGACCGTTGCCCTGATTGCTCGTTCTTCTGTCTTTAGGGAAACTACTCTACCGCTCCTAGCGGAGAAAGGCGTAATGCCGTTTATCGGCTCTGTAACGAATTGGTTACCGCCACCTACCGTTACCCAAATTCGTGTGCCAAAGCTAGGTGTTTCTTCAATTAAGTCTTTGAGTGTACCTGAGTTAGCTATACACATGTTTGGGGTGCAAACGTTTCATTTGACAGGCGGAAAAATATCTCAGCCGCAAGCGTTCGATTTTCGACCAGCCGCAAGCGGTCGCAAGTGGTCCTTATTGTTATTAGATTTACCTGATAATATGACTTCTCCAAAAACGCGGTCACTTCAATCGTATATGTATATCAGCTGTTGTGTTCTTTAAGACATTCTTTGCTCAATCTGTGGCTGAGGATCTAGCTTTCAGTACTTAAACCCCATTGTTCAAAATGTTACTGCTAGTGGCGCAGGTGACAGTTTACCTTCGGCTTATCACCTTGAGCGCTACCTATTCTTGAGACTTACACACGCTTTTGTTTTGCTTTGATTTTAAGGCATCTAAAACATCCACGACAGCCGCGAATATCAAGGGGAAAACTAAGAGGAGATAATGTTAATCCAACCTTTGTGTTTAATCTCCTTTCCGAGGTTATATGGCATGATAATAGGACTCCCGTCAACTTTGACTGCCGACGAGAGCAAACTTAATTACGAAAAACACTCCGGGTTTTTACAGAGGAACGACATAAAACCATCTGAAATCTTATGCAAAGTGATCTCACGAAAATGCATAATGGCGTTGTATATAATACAAGCTCGCAGTAGAATGTCGGGGGAAGGCTGACAAAAGTGAGTGCACTTACAAACTAATTTACGCAAAGCTGGGTTCTTGGCGCGGGTTATTAGCTATGATAGTTATTAGGCACAACGGGTATTGTTGCAATGGTATATTGTAAGCATCCGGTGTACCCAGATCTGCTGTCATTGCTTTACTGTGTACAGACAGCGTGTAAATAAGTTTTTTTTCAAACGTTATTAAAGTGGCAATTTTCTGCAGCTAGCATAGGAGCCAAAGTGTCAAATTATATCTTAGCAACAATGACACTCACTTTTGCTGCATATACGCAGCAAAAATCATTTGCAGCCACGGCGGCAAATATTAAGGAAACTTGATTAAATTATTTACAACTTCTGAAGCGGCCTCAGCCACTTCAGGGGGCGTGCATTCGATGTCTGACATGGCGAAAACTGCAAAATGATTAGTTCCAATGGGAAATATTTTTAGAATATTCGGTAAAACTTACAAAATGCAGCCAGGTTTTGTGACACATCATATTATTTTTCTGGTTGTTTACATTTCGTCACTAGAGAAACCTTTCCCAGAGCAAACTAAAATAATCACTGAAGCACGATACGCAAATTTAAAATTACTCAAATTTTTAATTAGTGCTAGATTCTTTGTCGACGTTTAAAAAAAATAGCATATGTTATTTGGAGCTAAAGTGACTTTATGTAGCGCGGCTGGACCTATCTGCCTCGCAAGCTCGGCAGTTAAACTCCAGTCTTGCTACATAAAAGTTCACTTTATCTCCTCATAACATAATATACTATTTATCAATAACTTGCTATCACATACTGTCGATAAAGTAACATATAAAATTCAAAATAAGGGTCATTTGCAAAAATTCGAATAATACTGAAACAGGTAACTTAATATTTAAAAACGAGCTTCATTTTGCGAGGGTTGACACAAAACAGAAGTGTTTTTTTTCAATAGAACCAAATGAATTTTTGTGTTATCTAGCACGTGCATAAATTGACGTTCAAAAWTTATATACAGAAGTAGGCAAGCAAATGTTGAAAGTGTAATCAGTCACCTAATAGATCAATATGATACCTCAAAAAATTTTTTCGAGGGAGTAAGTTGGGTTAAACTTGATAAACTTGCTGATATTTTATGTAAATGCCTTCCGGCTGCAATAAGCACTTGTTGAATATCTTGAATTGGGGAAGGCAGTTCAACTAATAACTAAAACGACTAGTATCAATAAACAAAGACTGTCATTTATTATTGACAGATGCTGAAAGCTACAGATGATAACTTTTTGGTTATTATATATTTTTTGGAATTTTTGATGTTCAGAAAGTGCCTAATCCAGTCCGAAGTGATGCTAAAGGTAGCAAAACCGGCTTTCTAAAATAACGACATTGACAGTGACAATTCTTGAATATATTCAGTGTTTGACGAAGGAATTTGTCCCTGCTGGTAGGGATTACTTCTCACAGTAGGGAGATAAGGAATTACATTACATTACGCAGGACTGACAATGAATATACAAAATGTTTATAAACGTTGCGACAACATTAAGTCACTGTCATTTAAGAATACCTTTTGAAAATGTAGAAATATCTCATTTACAAGATTATACCTTAGAAGATTTTTGGTTGAAAATACCAAAAGCAAAAGATATTCCGAACATACATAATTTTCAAAATATATCTAAACTGATGCTAATTGTACTGTCGTTACTACAGTCTCATGCGGTGAAATGAATAAAAACATTAAAAGAACTAAGTAGAAAAACCTTAAGCTTTCTAATTGGAATAAAATTATAAATGAAAAACACAAATCCGACTGAATTGCTGCTACTGCCTTTTCTCAATTTTAAATTTGAATATTGCTTTTTTACATTGGGTACATTGGGTGTTATAATTATTAAGGTAATCTGATATCAAATAGTGCTATGCTACAAATAAATTATTAACTGCCACATATCGTCACGTTTTATCATAAAGTCTTATACATATCCGTATGTAAGTACATTAACTGTAACTCACATTTGGAGAGCACTTTCTACTTGCAATTGCAATAAAAAAGACTGTAGGTTACGGCATACCCATTACCCGCGTACCTCAAAAGTAAATAGAAGATATGGTGAAACATCATAGATCCCGCAGGACATACTGTAGTTATTTGAGATATTATATCACAAATATGTAATTATTGACACTATTTAAAGTACGCAAAGTTACAGGAGTTGTTACCTTATGATCTGCTGTTCACATTGAAATGAAAGTGCTTTATTGCCTGAAGTAGACTAAAAAACATGCGAAAGCAAGTGTACTGCAAACAGATCTTTAATAGTGCACAAATGGGAAGAAGTATAGGGGAAAAATAATATTACTAATAAAGAATTACTGAAAAACGTATTACAAAATGCAGGCTGCAAATAGAGGATCTATAAAATGCTAACTTTATAACTATCATGATGTAATTGTGTAATTAAAATTTGTAAGTAGACTTCTGTAAGCCATAAATTCTCATTTTGTGCAAATCCAGTACACATGTTGAATAATGAACAAATGTTTAATATGTTTCTTTATTATTTACTAGTATTAATTAATGAGTAAATGTATAAACCAAATAAAATAAATATTTTGTTGCAGAATATTGAATAGGTGCATATAGACTTATACGACTGACTTCAGCATATACAGGGTCCGCCACTTAAAACTCACCAGGCTCGTACTTTCGCTATTTTTTTAGGTACAATCTTAAGTTATATATGAAATTGTAGGTCTTTTTAAACTCTCTAAAAATAGAATATCGGGTTCATTATCATATTTTGCAAATAAAGTTAATTTTTGTAAATATTTGTTAACCTTACCCCGTATAATAAATATTGCTTTATAGTTGGATGGCGCCTTTTATTTTCTTCAATTTGTGTCTTTTCCATGTATGAGTAATTTTTACTCCTTTTTAGTGAAAAACAAGAAAAACTATTCGCCGCCATTTTTGTTAATAGGGTTGTTCAGAATTTTTTTAATGTTATTTTAGTAGCTTATTACGGTACAAATTATGCCTACATACCCATCGCTGCACCCAAAACCCCAAAATTTGGAGTAACTTTTTAATAAATAAAGTACATAGTTCGTTCTACAGAGGGAGAGGCTAGAAAACGAAACCCTGCGGTGAGGCTAGCTTGGTTTTCTACATCACGCACTAGCCTCATCGCAGGGTTTCGTTTCTTAGCCTCTCTCTCTCTCTCTCTCTCTCTCTCTCTCTGTAGAACGAACTTTGTACTTGATTTACTTAAAAGTTACTCCAAATTTTGGGGTTTTGAAGCAGCGATGGGTATGTAGGCACAATTTGTACCGTAATAAGCTACTAAAGTAACACTTAAAAAATTCTGAACAACCCTATTAACAAAAAAGGCGGCAACTAGTTTTTCTTGTTTTTCACTAAGAAGGAGTAAAAGTTACGCATACATGGTAAATACATAAATTGAAGAAAATAAAAGCCGGCATCCAACTATAAAGCAATATTTATTATACGGGGTAAGGTTAAAAAATATTTACAAAAATTAACTTTATTTCCAAAATATGATAATCTGCAAAAAGAATTTTGGGACACCCAATATTTTATTTTTAAAGAGTTTTAAAATAAAAGACCTACAATTTGACATATAACTTAAGGTTGTACCTAAAAAAATAAAGAKAATACGAGCCTGGGAGTTTTAGGTGGCGGACCCTGTATATTTCGTTATTTAAGTGTACAAAATTGGCTGCATACATGCATACATACCATATTATCATCGGTTTACTGCAAAAATTTATTTTTTTACATTTGAAATAAAAGGATATACCTCTCATGTTAAATATATAAATGAAGTAAAAAAAATACGACTCTTCGCTACAAAATCTTAGACACCAATAATAAAAGTAATAATAATTTATTGAAGCTACAAAGATATGTAGAAAATATTTTATTTTTTATGCTTTTATCTTATTTTATTTGCACACATTTCTTAAAATTATTCGTCTAATATCAACTTCTTTTAAAATAAGAACCTACGCCTTCTTCGGGGTCAAATATTATTACGCTTAAAACAAATTTGATGCCAGTTGATTTGGCAAATAAGGAATACCAAAATCAAAGTTAAAATGCGCTAATCCGTAATAGGTATGCGCATTGTACACTTATACTTGATATAACAGGTCTGCTTTTGCCAGATAGTAGTTTTCCTAACTCTAAGGCACAGAACCGCATTTAACCGAAATAAATATAACGAAAATGCACACTAAAAGAGGACGAATTGCTAAATGCTTCTGAAATTACACAGCAAATCCTTGTGGATCTCCGTTCATATCGCTCGGCTACTAGTGTGACGTCATGGCAGTAAAGGGAATACAGTTCCAGGCTTGAAAATAAGACTGTCAATACGCATATGTTATGTGGAGTGCTTACTGCTTAGTTGCGTTACAAATAAAAACGCGTCTTCTTCTAATTATGCAACTTCTCGCTTGTGTTACGTTGTTCATCACCACTGAACCAGGTATTAAATGTACTTTTAATCACCCTTATCCTAAACGGATTGGTTTATGAGCGCCCGCTTAGCATTCCTTCCAAATTATCTCCAATGTGGAGGTAAATAATAGTTATTAATTAGGATTAATTTCTGGGTAGAAATAAAAAAAGAGTCAAACCCAAATTACTACGTCCGCGACAAGAAAAGCGAGTGGTGAATTGTGAGCTTACAACAACCAACAGCCCAGGGCGATCTTTTTTAAGTTTAATATAGAACAGGCGAGAGATAAAAGCGCGTAATAATATTTCACGACATAACTGCTAAAATTGATTACACCATGCCGAGCGCCGGAGTAACAAGTCCCCTACATTAATTTGACGACATTATATGTTTCTTATATTTTTATTGTGGCAGACTCCTTTTACGACCCTCTAACAATATTCCGTGTTTATTATTGCGACTTTCCAGTAAATTACTCGCGCTGCATCAAAATAAGTGCATAGTTTTTACTAAAGTGCGTTTGTAGTAACAGAAAAGCTATATACGAAGAGTGTTTTGAAGCACGAATAATTAATTAGTGATAATAGTAACAATTGTGCAGAATTGAGCAATTCATTTCAGAAAATAGTATGACCGTGTGAATGTATTTATCGAAGAAATAGTTTGATTGTATTTAAACTGTCTTATATGCTGCAGTGAAGCAATAACATTAATACTAATTAAGAGGATTTTATTGTATTGTGTTTCTAATCTTATAACTTTTTAGGCGAATAATATGTCAAGTGAAAATATAGGTATTTTAATATGTAGAATTAACTAAACTATGTATGAATTAAAACGCCTTTTCATTTAATAGCAAATATTATAAACATGTTTTTGGTTCTTATATGGAAAATCCACATAATAATACCTGATTTATTCTTACGCAAATAAAAGAATCTGTAAGATAACAAGGATACCGGATTCCCAAAAATTTTGTTGAGGTATGTTGTTGATACTTTGCTATTGCCACTAGCATTTGTAGACTTACGCTTAAAAAGGTTATTTTCGTCTTTGATATGTACAGGATGATTCAAATTTGATGCCTTTATATTATATTTAAAAATATAACTAGTTTATTAAAAAAAGTTAATAACTACAATTACTAAAGTTATGTTATAATTCCTGCACATATCAAGCTGGCGATGGTGAAAAAACAAGTGCTCTCAAATTATAAACATCTATCAATGGGACATCACTTAGCTACATATATAGAGTTGCGGGTAGTTCACTTAGTTTATGTGTAAAAAATCCACAAGTCGGGATAGTTTGATGCAATTAATGTGTGTATATCAAAATTCAAACACTGCGCGAAAAAAAAATGGTTGCCGAAATTCACAGTGCTTGCCAGGAGTGATGTGAGAATAGTTCAACAATAACATGATGGAGCAAGCGTTCCAAAGCGTTGGACTAATGTTATGACGAGCACAGAAGTTGGAGTTCTCATACTCCTACCGACAACACTGTTGCTGCTATTGTGGCTACAATAATGAAAGAAGACCGCATGGACAAACCAGCAATAGACAAATACCAAAAGGCAAATGTATTTGTCTCCTTTGTAGAAAATTTAAATGCATAATTACAAAAGTGTGGACGAGACAGCGGCGTAATCCTCTTGCAAGATAACGCTTGATCGTGCAAATCAGTGCCAGTCAAAGTAGTTTGCGAGCAGAACTGCTGTAAAATTTTCCCACATTCCCCGTACAGCCCTGACATGAATCCTCCAGAACATAAAGGAGTTCCTGGACCATCTAAATAGCATCCATAGCGGCATACAATTCACGATGGAGATGTAGACCAATGGCGCCCTACCCTTCCTGGATATGATGGTGACAAGGAAATAAGACGGCACGCTAGGACACCGGGTCTGTAGGAAGCCAACCCACACGGATCGTTACCTGCATGCAGATTCACACCACCACCCCGCCCAAAAGCAAGGAGTCATCAACACGCTTATGCAGCGGGCGAAGCTAGTCAGCGAACCAGACCACCTAGAAGAGGAATTAGAACATCTACGCAGAGCACTACAGAAGAACGGATATCCTAAGGCACAGATTGAGAAGGCTATCAACAAGCAACCACGGAGGAAGGAACCAGAGGAGCACATCGCTGCAGCATACCTGCCCTATGTCAATGGATGTACAGATAAGATCGGACGGCTGCTGAGAAGACATTATATAAACACCATCTTCACCGCCCCGAGAAGGATAGCTAACGCCTTTCCGAAATATCGTTCGACGACTGAGGAGCTACAAACACAAGGTGTGTACAGCATCCCATGCAGCTGTGGGAAGGTTTACATCGGCCAAACCGGAAGGCACATCAGCACGAGAATCAAGGAGCACATGAGGGACACCAGAGGCCGGCAAGGTGATAGGTCGGCTGTAGCAGAACATCGAATGGAGACTGGCCACATCATCAAATTCGAGGAAGCACAAATGCTGTCGAGGGAAGCGAGATTCTGGCCGAGACTGTACAAAAAAGCCATCGAAATCCAGAAGAACCCGCACAATTACAACCCAGACCGGGGCATCGAACTTCCTGGAATCTGGAAACCGGTCATGCGTAACAACGCCCACGTGTCAGTGACCCGGACGAGTATAAATACCCGAGCGGACTAGGAGACTTCAGTTTCAGAGCTACTTCTGAGGAATACACCGACATGAGTGTCGAAACGTCATGTTCTAATAACCAACGTGGGAACCAGCCCGGAAAACAACATGTCATCGGCAACAACCACGGAAGCCTTTAAACCAGATTTCGTCCTGTTCCACCAGTGAAAAGGTTAGTTTTGTGAAGTCCGATTTATCGCCTTGGAAGGATGAAAGTCCTGCAACAGTATATGCGTTCGAACTGCTAAAACATCTTGACAAAAATATCGTATTTAACGACAATACATTACTACCGAAGTTGCTTTTATCTTAAACTTAGCTATTCAGTAAAATTTAAAAATAGAAACAATAACATAGATGAAAAACAAAGCTGTTAATTAATACTTTTATAAGTGTGCTGCTCGTTTTCGTTACATAAGCATGAAGTATTTCACCGTTGCCAAAAAACAAAATGTTGCAAATTTCTTATATAAATAATAGAGATTTAAGAAGGGCAAGTGAAGTTTATTATGAATGGTACCCAGAAAGACGTTGGCCGCATATGACAATATTTGACAGATTGGATAGGTACATTGCAATGCATGTGGATCATTCTCTAAATCGCGGKKAAAATGTGGATATAGATTCCATAAGAATGAAAATTACAAAAAGTTATATATAGGGTTTCTATAAATAATTCATMCGTCCAGGACGCTTACGGAAATTYTCGATTAAATCAATTTGCCGCCTTTCAGGAAATTGACGTATYTMTGTCATCTGTCGATTTTTGAATTATTCGATACATTTTAATATGAGTGTGTATTTTCAACATATTCTGTGCCGTGCATATTGTAGCTTGGCAGCAGTTCAATTAAGAAATCAACGCCGCCCGCGTTGCGTGAATCATTTATAGAWACCCCGTATAATTTTCTAAAATGCCGATTTCCACTTTTTTAATTGTCAAAAAAATCAATGCAGCTAAGCTAGTTGTCTTTTCAATTCATTGAAGACCATCAAACGATGCAACCTTTTCCTAATTTAACCGTCTTCGTATCTCTCATCGTTCTGAGATCCCAATAGTGAGTATCGAATTTGAATCACCCTGTATAGGAAGTCTGCACACACTAATAATAATTATCATTAGTGTTCTAATATTTATTTTTTAATACAAAAGGAGAGTCTTAAAAAGTGTGTTTTACTGTCTATATAGTGTATATTTGTCGGAAAACGGGCTATAATTATTAAAATGAACGCAATGGCGGCTCCTCGGGGTAGGCAAGGTAGGCACCGCCTACTTTGCAATTTCAATCAACAATGCCATAAAAAACAATAATAATTAGCTAGAAATTTCTAATGTCTTAATGCAATTTGTTCTTATACCAGTGTTTATTTAATATTTCATCTCAAGTTTACCCATACCGCTCAAAAATTACGAACCGCGTTATTACGGCGAACGTTTAGAATTAGCGATGGGAATAATCGAGATATTTCAATAATCGATTATTTCGTATCCATATATTTTAATAATCGACTAATATTAGTAGTTAAACATTCGTAGTACTACATCTTTAGTTTTGTAGGGCATAGGTAGTGCGATAACCAGTATTCATGCTACATCGTTGTCTTTTTAATTGCGAATGCTCGAATATTTTATATACATTTTCACGAATTTACATTTGAGTATTTACTACTGTTTATCGATTCCTGCAACTTTTTTTTTCACAAGCTGGACAGCTTACTAACTTGCGAAGGAATAGATTATCGCCAAAAAACCTGGATCAAATTCTATTTTTAAACAGCATTAAAAAAATTTTTTATTTTGTGTATAACGATAAAAACATTTTATTTTCTAAGACACATATTTCTGTTGTTTTTCCACTAAATTATTTTTTAGCATATGGCATTTATATATTTTATACATATTCTAATTCATAAAGGAATTCTTACATTTATTTTGTTATTAGAATTTAACATTTTAAGATGTTTTTTTTTGTTGGAGGAAGAGTGAATAGTATTTTTTCAAGTTTATATTGGTATGCGAATCTATTGATTGTTGTTGCATTATAGTTCTGAATTACATTATTATCATACATGTAAATCAGGTCAATAATAAATTCTGTACATATATAGATTATATATATTGTCATTTTTTATTGTACCTTTTATCCCATTTATTAAATTCAATATTTTGTATTTTATCCTTAGTTAAACAATACGCCAACAATCAATTATAATCTCATTAAAATTTTACATTAAATGTTCTAGCTGAACAATAAAATTGAAAGAATAATCACAATATCATAATATAACTAAGCAGCAATCCATTACGAGAAGTATTAGTTGGTCGGAACGAATGATTAACGAATAATCGATCCACGCGCGGGAAATTCTACGTATGTAAGTCCGTCGATGATATAAACTACATACTAATTCGATTATTGCATCTCCATTGTTCCCATCCCGACATCGCGAAGTATTCGTTCGTACTGCGCTAGCGTTGACCCGCGTGACCACTAACATTAGTATTACTAATTTGGATGGTATGATCGATTATTTCGAGAAGTTTTAATAATCGACTAAACCGATTATTGCATCTCGATTATTCCCATCGCTAGTTTAGATTGGGAATAGGTGACACAACTTGACCAACTGAAATTCATTTGTATTTGTGTTCACGTCTTTCAGAACCTGCACCGTTAACGACCGCAGTTGACGGTTAACGTAGTAAAATCTTCGCGCATATAGATTAGCGATAATCGCAATAATCGGTTTAGTCAATTATTAATACTTCTCGAAATAATCGATCATGCCATCCAAATTAGTAATACTAATATTAGTAGTCACGCGGGTCAACGCTAGCGCTGGACGAACGAATACTTCCGAGTCGGGATACGAGCAATGGAGATGCAATAATCGGATTAGTCGATTATTAAAACTTCTCGAAATAATCGATCATGCCATCCAAATTAGTAATACTAATATTAGTAGTCACGCGGGTCAACGCTAGCGCTGGACGAACGAATACTTCCGAGTCGGGATGCGAGCAATGGAGATGCAATAATCGGATTAGTATGTAGGTATCGACGAACTTACATACGTAGAATTTCTCGCGCGTGGATCGATTATCATTCGTTCCGACCAACTAATACAACTTCTCGTAATGGATTGCAGATCAGTTATATTATGATATTGTGATTATTCTCTCAATTATTGTTGAGCAAGAACATTTAATGTAAAATTTTAATGAGATTATAATTGATTATTGGCGTATTGTTTAACTAAGGATAAAATACAAAATATTGAATTTAATAAATGGGGTAAAAGGTAGTAAAATGACAATAGATATAATCTATATATGTACAGAATTTATTATTGACCTGCTGATTTACAGGTATGATAGATATTCTAATAACAAAATAAATGTAAGAATTCCTTTATGAATTAGAATATGTATAAAATATGTAAATGTCATATGCCAAAAAAATAATTTAATGGAAAAACAACCGAAATATGAGTCTTAGAAAATAAAATGATTTTATCGTTAAACACAAAATTAAACAAAATCTTTAATGCTGTTTAAAAATAGAATTTGATCCAGGTTTTTTGGCGATAATCTATTCCTTCGCAAGTTAGTAAGCTGTCCAGCTTTTGAAAAATCGCACTGAAGGTGCAGGAATCTATAAATATTTTTGCTGGAGTTGAAACAGCTCTGGCCAATTAGAACTGTGTTTCTGACAATATTCCAGTGGGTTTTGGTGTCTGTCAACATAAGGTTGCTCAATGTATTGTCGCAGAAGTACAGACGCAGTTGTTAAAGGCGTCGTGACACTTTTTTTGTGGCGATGGTCTCATCGAAAACGCGCCACAATGATAATGGTTCTACACTATTACGAATTAAAGGCGTTGCATCTTTAGTTGATGTTGATGGTTTAACGACTTGTGAAATACTTAAAATTGTTTGCAGTTCGTCAGAAACAAACTTTTGCGCATTCCTAGCATTATCTTGGTTACCAAAGCCGACACTTTTAAACCTAGGGTCTAGAAACATAGCTTTTGCCACAATATGATTAGTCTCTAGCGAGCCTAACCTTTTAGATATCGTGTCAATCAACGACTTTTTAAATTTTTCCCCGCATTGTAGTGTAGTGTGAAGTTTATAATTATGGTGCATGCTTTAAACTATTTTGTTTATTTAAATCCTATATTATTCGTTACTTAGTAAATATACGGGTCAAGTTTATTTTCTAATGAAGTACATTCAAAAGGACGGCCACAATCTCATCGCATGTTTTTATGGACATGCAGTGCACACAAGTCTTCTGAATACGGATCTGTACGCGCGCATCGTAGCGATGATTTATAGACAAAAAAAAACGTGGCTTTGCGTCGTAAACTAGTTGTAAAGAAAGCCGCCTGCCGCGCAACGTTGACAGACTTACATTATATCTCCTCCTATAGTGACTCGGTACTAAACTCGTCGCTTTCATGAAGTGATTAGATATTAATTTATACTATAATATACTTTAGTGCAAAATGAGAAATATCTTGAACAGTAGTAAGTACTCAAATGTAAATTCGTGAAAATGTATATAAAAAATTCGAGCATTCGCAATGAGAACGACAACGATGTAGCATGAATACTGGTTATCGCATCTATGCCCTACAAAACTAAAGATGTAGTACTACTAATGTTTAACTACTAATATTCGTCGATTATTAAAATATATGAATACGAATTAATCGATTATTGAAATATTCCCATCACTAATTATAGATGCGTCTCAGGCGGAATGATTGGTTGCCTTCGACAAACTTTGTATGGACTCGGGCTATTCGCATTGCGAAAGCGGGCGATAGAGGTTTTAAATGACACCGGTAGATGGCAGCAACTTGCAAGTGTAAGATTTTTACATTTTTTATCGTCTTATTCAAAATGAAACATCATAATAATCATGCAATAGGAAGACGTGATATAGGAATATGTTATATAAACTTTCAATATGCTCTGAACAGTTACAACACAGATAAGATTAGGGGTGCTTTATTATTTAAATTAAATACTGTTTCACAAGTTTCGTATACTTTTTTTAGCGTTTTTGAGCTTTTTATAGTTTGGGTTTTGCTAAATTCTTTGTTTAACATTCGATTTGGAGAAATTTAATGTCGCTTAGACCAGAAAACGAATAAATGTGCGGTGGTATACGCATAAAAATAAATGATTGGCATGACCATTAAAATACACATATTCCAAGATCGAAGACAATAATTACTTATACTATATACGAGTATAAGGTGTCGCCTACCCTACTTGGAAGGTCACGAGCCGCTACTGAATGAACGGATATAATAGACAGCTCATTATCAATGTAAAAAAAATCAATGAAAATAATTACTTAATATAGAATATAAATGCAACCAATAATATGCGTATTGCTAAAAAGATGTTAAGATAACTTACCACCCATCGAGGGGTGATTAAATTAATCATTTATTAAAAACTGTAATTTAATCCTGCCTTTTCCAAAAATAGACGTTAAGAGTTTGTTCAACAGAGAATCTAAAAAGGACAATAAACATTCTGTAGGCCAGACCAAAAGTAATATAGGTAGTACATTTAAAGAGCATAAATGATATACTGACAAGTCAGAGCTAGCCAAACAAGTTATTAAAAACTGACATTATTTTGACGTTCAAGACGTGGAGCTTTTAAGGGAATCCATAAGCTAACAATTTAGATATAGAAAAAACATATAGTAGACTAATTAATAATGATTGAATCCCAGTAAAAAATCAAATTATTAGATTTTATTAAACATCACTAATCTTGATAATGAAATAAGCATTTTTTTGCATATAGTTTTGGTGTCATGTTTTTTTTACACACATTTGTTTTAGTAGTATTGAGAACGCTGAAGATGTCTTGCTAAAATGTAAACATTCGTTTTGTTAACGTATGCTTGTGTTATTGTTTTCCTGTTCAGTAATTGTATCACACGTTATTTCTTTGTTTGTGTTAATTTAAACTTGTGTTAGTTAATTATATGTACCTAGGTACTACATTCTTTCTTGAACAGCAACGCCTTAACGCTAACAAAGATGAGGAACTAGCAACACAACCTTCATTGGTCGTTCTCAGTGTGTCTGAAGGAACTGAATATCGTAGATGGTGCGATCGAGATAAAGCAAAGCAACTCAATTTGTCAGCATGGTTCGCTTAAATTACGCAGAATAATTTAACACCGTTCGCAATTAGTTGCTTTGGAATACGTTAATTATTACCGCACGAAACATGAGGGGGTACAGTTCATCTTGATAATATGCATCAAAGTCAGCTGTTTGCAGCGGAGTCATTGCAGGGATTAGCAGCACAGATATAAACGGATTACCAAACGGAAACGTATGCTAATTTGGAATGAGCGGCCACGTCTACGGAGTTGCACCTCACCCGGTGTTTGTAAATGAAGGTGGTTGACATCAAAACTTTTGCATGGGACCTGTGGCATTTCCTTTGTGTTTAATTAGTAAAAAAATATTTTTGCGGGAATCTTAATAGTCTATAATTGTTATGCAACTTGCAAAAGACTAATCATGATGTCAAGGCTATAATTGAACTCCAAATTATACCGTTTAGTAAGCAATGTAAAACTGCTGCTGTGTTAAAACTATTGTTAATAAGTAAGTTACTTGTTTGCATTTAAAATGCATATATGAATATGAATCTACATTAAAATAATAGAAGCGTTCAGTTAAGGCTTAAAGAGGCAAAGTTTGAAATTTAAATCTTTGACGTCATGAGCCTCGGCTGTTCGTGGTTGGTTGTGACTGTGCGATGTTGCCAGCAGCGTGCTGGCCAGTGGTCCAGAGCATTCCAGAATTTACTACTTGTGATCTCCGTATAATCGTCGACCATATGTAAATCGATTTTCGGTAAATTATCTGACTATCCGATTACGTACCTCGCTCCTTATCTGCACAATACAAAGAAAATAAAAATATAACCTCACAAAATGTAAACAGAGCGTTAACGCGAGCGCGTGCTTAACAAATTTCAAATGTGAAATTAATGGTAAAACCCGTCCCCTACCACAAACCCTAATCCTTGTGAGAAAATTTAAATTGCGACGGAAACTTTTGAAGATAAAAATATTACTTTAAAACACTAATATTTTATTGCTCCTTTATTAGTAAATTGCTCATTACGCACCGTGTACTTGATTAGTAAATTCGCTATTACACACAGTGTTACGTAATGACTAGCACCTATCTTTTTTTCTATTACGTTACAATTTCAAATTCACTATTGCGTTCACAGGATGTTATCCCATGTCAGTTGATTGTTGGCAATGTTTGTACAACATTATCATGAAAGTGCAGACTTTTAGTTGATGCTTTCGAAAGGTATTTAGATTATATCAAAATAACATGAAATTAGAATTAAAATGTTCCAGTTATTTTAAGTAGTGGTAAGTGATAATAACCGATAAAACCCATTCTCCAAGGCGATTTGACATTTGTCAATATTTTGTTGTGACTGTCATTTACTGTCATACTTACTGTCATTAAGCTATTCGTTCGCTGAAAAAAGGCAATATAAAGTTGTGAAAATATAGACATCGCATTACTCAAGTTGTAAGGCAATTATGCACTCGTGGAAACTTTCCACTCCTGCGCAATATGCTTCTTACAACTCTCGTTATGTAATATACTATTACTTGTGCCATCGTTATCCATTAACTCTAGGCTAAGCCTGACATGTGCTATAATAACGATTTTCGGTTGAGGGCAAGGACTCCATTCCGGACATAAAAGTTCTTGACAACGGCGTTGTTTCTACAAATACTCTGTTTATCCATCACTACTGAGATGTATTAATAAAAGTAATGATTGAAACCTCCTTTGCTTGACTAGTGGTCCGGAAGAAACTGACAAGCTTAATAGATCATTAACGTAATAGGGAATTTGCACATCTTTAATACGACTTTTTGTGACACACAGATTCTGTTGAATTTGGTTTGAAGGCTTCCGTGGTTGTTGTCGATGACATGTTGTTTTCGACATGAGTGTCGAAACGTCAAGGTCTAATAACCAACGTCGTAACCAGCCCGGAAAACAACATGTCAAATTCTGTTGAATGATACATGTGCTCTGTTAGAAAAATTTTCTTCTAAAATAAATCGCATTAAAAGTTATTAGTGTGGAGCTCTATACGCTATACGTCACATAGTTGAAAAGCCTTGTGACGTCAAAATGCACTTATCGGTGATGCCCTATCCGTGCCACGGTGCTTGTTAAGGCGGCTTCCTACYGTTTGCTATAAAAAAAAACTACAGCAGGGGACATAATAACTTATCTACAGGCAAATTTACAATAGTGACATGACATCTGGCGGCGGATACATAAAATATTAAGAACAGTAKTTAAATGCTGGAAAAAGTCGGGATTTGTTGTGTAATAAAGCTGTTTTTTTTTATTCCGTAATAGAATTTTTTCATTGTTGGCAATATGTTATAAGTGTAAAGTGTGTGTGTATGATTTATCAACTTTAGCGGTACCTATTTACAAATTTTGCGTAAGGTAAAAGTAAGGTAAGGTAAAAATCTATAGTTGGGCAGTTTAGATTACAAAAATGTCAGACTACCAACTATTGTATCTACGGATGTCACAATAAAAAAGTAAAAAACAACTCTAAGTTTTCTAAATTTCTTTTGCATGGACAGACAATCTCTTTATTCTGACCCACTCACTTGTCACTTTAAACATACCACTTAATTCATGTGGTGTCCATATCAGTGACAGCGCTAGTTTTTAAACATAATGCATAAATTGTTATACAGTTCAGTACTTGTTCTTTATTGCTTCAAGTGTACTACCTATATGGCCTGCATTTAATACGGCCTGKCKCTCATCAAGATCTCTTGAGGAACTACCAGCATTTAAGTATTCGAGTACGTTATTTAATTTTACAATTAATTCCATCCTAGAAATTATAATAAGGAAGTTAAAACTTATAGAGCTTTCTTAGGTTGACATGATTTATACAGCATTAAATATTCTAACGATATTCCTATTTACCAGCAACAGCAGCACTTAAATAAACTTGATTATTTAAAAGTTAATAAGAATAAAAAAATAAGAAATTCAGATAGGTACCTATATACCTACAACTAAACACAAAAAAGCAAGTGTAATATTATATTGTAACATATATGCAGTTATGTGGTTAAGCGGTTATGACATAATTGCCCTGAGTTTGCTTTGGTTACCATTAACAGTTCCTTTGTGATAATTATATATTGAATATATTCGTTTGTGAACCCACCTGTGTTTCACAGACGAGTATATTTAATAGCAAGTACTGTTCATTTTCGTCATATGCAAAGCCATACTAGCACCACCAACCGTCAAGGACTACTAAAGCCGTAAGTACTAGGTATGTCTCGAAATTTAGCTTGCATTACGTACGGTAGAGAACGCATCAGCGCTTCACCATGAGGATTTCCTTAGTTGAGCATTATTATTTAGCAATGGTAGTAGGAGTACTTTACAAATACTGTACAGTCCCAATGTGTGCAAATATATGACCACGTGAACACGAGAAAGCAAATTTGTGCGATTCCAAAAGACACGGATGCTGGAAAATATAAATTGGTCATCGGCGTACGTTGTCTGCAATATATTCCTTGATCCTTATAGTTATAAACATAACTCATTGCATCGATCACCACTGGAATCTAGGGCACCAAGTAACATCGAATTTGAAGAATTTTCGACTGCAAATAAATTACGCAGACTGGCTAATAAACGAAACACAACAAACACCCTTTGTACTCCATTGATTGATTGTCACGCTGATATTAATATGCGGATCATTTGGCCCGTGAAAGGGTAATGGGGCTGTGTTTCGCCTGTTCCACGTAAAGAGTGACAGATTGATGGTGGCGATTTTTTAAAATCTCTTGTCCGCGTCTGCCTGATGTATTCCGCGTGAGATTTAGATTTTTTCATTTTGAGTAATGTAGGGATTTGCGTTTTAGCCCGGTTTAATCATGACCGACTGGACCGGAGTAAACGGAGAAAAGGCATCGCGAAATTATAAAACCGAACTGCATATGGTGAGTGCTAGTAATAATTGGTTTTACTTTCAAGTATTAAAACATTGGCATGATTGGTTTGTGGTCTTTTCACAGTTTACAGTTTTTTATTATCGTTAGTTTATTATTGTATACAACAGCTGTTGGGCTGCATATTACACATATGAACACAATGTGTAGATTAAAATAAATATTATATATGTATATATGTTTGATGGTCTAATTACAAAGCGTTAGGGTACATTATAATAACAAGTTTGTTCTTGAATGCATTTACCGACACCGCACTTATCATCTCTTTCGGATAATTGGTCCAAAAATCAGCAAGACGCACACAATTGAAACGTTTACGCACATTTACGTAAAAACGTCCCTTTGTTGCCAATATTGGAGTTCATCACAATAACATCTGCTGATCATAATTTTGAACAGCTGTGTTAGGTTTCCCCGAAGTCTTCTATCAAGCAATGACGACAACCGAAGAACTTAGAGCCTTTGAGTAGACTTAAGATTATGTATAGTCTCTGGTATCTTAATTACACGATATGGGACTGTGTCTATTGCTACGACCTTCTTTCTAATATATGAGTCATGCTGTTCTCATCTTGGATATTTGCAGATCACAAAGCCCAAATTCTTATGGTAACATCCACGGCTTACGGGAGTGTCGCTTATTAATATTAGCCAATCACCGCATCATTTAAGAATCTTGTGTAGTTCGGGTTCTAAGAAGTCATTACATGAGAAAGGACTGTTATAAAGCTTTAACTACTGGCATAAAGCTACTGGGAAAACACTTGCTCAGTTAGGCTACACATATATTAAAAAAGCTCGCCCAAGCATCGAATATTAAGGTACAATACATACTTAATACATGGTACTTTTTAGTGAACTTTGTATGTATGTGTTCAAGTATTCTGTTCAGTCTGTTACGTAGAACTTGATCGAAAGCCTTCTCAAAGTCCAGGTATACAATATCCACACAAGCACCAATATGCCAAGTCATTGTTCCTGCATATAACATGTTTGTTAAAGTAGATCTACCAGAAATACATAGTTCTGAACAATGTTATTTGACATTAAAGACGGTAGTCTTTTATTACGAGCAATTATTTCCATTCGCTTGCTAACTACTGGTATCAAACTTAAGCTGTAAAGCAATTTGCAGACCAAGGAGTCAAGAGTTGAGAGTAAAATTTTAGTGCCAGTTTTTGGAGTAAAATTACAATTTTTCTTTACCCAAAACTTTGACACGAATTTAACTCTACAACTTCATTATGTGTCGTGTAATTACGTTTAGCTCTAAACCAAAGTAAATATTATTATATTGCAGTACAAGTATCTTTTACATGTTATTGCAACAACGAGATATATAATCCACACGTTATGTTATGACCCTGTTTTTAAATAACTGGTTAACATTGTTTCCTTTTATTTGACTCAAATAATGTCAGATAGAGAGATACCTCTCCTACATTAAAAACTCTGCTGAAGACGGTTGTAAAGTTGGTCATATTTCTCTTAATCTCCTTTAAGCTTTTGACCGAAGAATTATTCGCGATCTTTTTTTATTCTAAATAAGATGATATTTGATTGACGGAAAGCCTTATGTAGTGATCATTGCTATTATTCCAATATAACGATTGCCTCATTCGGATTACCCTAGTTCTCTCATCTAAGTCCTAAACTTTTTTTATGATATTTTGAATGATGGTTCTAACGCAGACATAGCTTGACAAATCTTAGTATTTGCCGAGGTTTTTAAATATATTTTAGATAGGAGTGAGTGCAAATAAGTTCAATGATATCTTCTTAAACAATTTTGTGGAGTGAAATAAAAATATTTTGGATAGCGGATGAAAGCATAACAAGGCTATCTAGAGTAGCAATCCAATTCGTAGCTATATGGTTTCGTACCTATAGAGTATTAAATGTGTTGGTTATTTGGTAAGTATGCTCATAGCTCATGCATAAATAAGAGCAAAACTTATGAGTCACGGATTTCGACTAAATACCCTATACATATGTCATCTCTACGTCTAACGATAAACTTCCCACTAATAGTTCTGATTGCTTGATTGGAGGCTATTATGTTGAAGAACTTTTGTAAATTGGGTGTTACTGATCATAATCATTTGAATTATCACGGTTATTTCTTTAATAATAATTGTATTAAAAGCAGATGAATTATCGCGCTAAATGAAAGATAATTATTGCTTAAGTGCATTTATTGATGTACATAACATACAGTTAATGGGTTAACAGGCATATATCTGAACTGAAAAAGTATTGACTTTTTGAACACTAGTCCAACGCTGATAGCCATTATCTGGTCACCGAAGGGAATTACGCTCTGAAGATCGAAAATACTGAGCGACGAGCGATTCAGCTGTAAATGCGAGGGATGGCGTTTAGTAGCGTTACATTGTAAACTTTAACGTACATATACCGCTTTGACCTCGATTTTGAATAGGGCTTTGATAGCTCAATTGGTTAGAGCGTTTGACTAGTGTTTCGGGTTCAAATTCCCGTCAAAGCTGGCAATATTTTTTCAGTTCATATATATGCCTGTTAACCCATTAACTATAACCGATGACCATGATTTTAAAATTTTGTTCATTGGTGGAGTTTCTTAATTAAGTTTACAATGTTTCACTAATCTAAGATATCCATATTATAATTATTATTAGTTTTGTGTTTGGATGACTACTTGGTTCTAGTTGAACAAGAAAAAATATTAAAGATGTATTAATGTGTTGCTCCTCCGTTGAGGTTACTGCTGCAATCTAGAATTCGGTAAGCCAACGGCATTCGCCCTTTGGTCCATGTCTTTTTGTAGTAAGCGGCCTGTTAAACACATATTCGCAACTGGTCCAATGTGCTTGGAGGTTTTGCCTACATATTCTATTGGCGACAAGTTAGAATCCTCCCCCCATCCCTAAGACTCACAAAGAATAATGGTTTTTCAACCAAAAACGCAAAAGCAGAAAATTATGTTTGATCTTTGAATAACAAGAACTGATGTATCGAGCAACAGTTGTGAAAGATACAAAGAGTTTCTTAAATAGATGCAGATATTAAGGAGATGGTAGAACTTATTAAAATATGTTAAACGCTAACAATTGATAAAAAATATGTTTAAATTTGCGTGTTATTGAATTGCAGTTTTCTTCGAGTTGAAATGTATCGAATATCAAACGTTAATTCTGAAAACTCTATCAGTGATCTTCGCGCAGATCATCTACTACTAATCTTACCAAAGATGCTCGTATCGATCGTACTTAAATAATTAGTAGGTATGCGTTAGAACAATAACATTATTTGGGACCATCAATCTGGCTTTCGCAAATTCCACAGTGCAACCAAACTCCTCGCCTAAACTTTATAAGAGCATTAGACAAGAAATTGTCAGCTATCCTTCTGTCAATTGATCTTTCAAAAGCTCTTGATTCAATCAATCAGGACTTTGTGTGTTTAACTGGTCAACTACGAATTTCAACCAAGTAGTGTAGCACTCTCTTACTAGACAGGTACAATCCAGCGCGCCTTGTTATATCAGGGGTGCCCCAGGGCTCGTTGCTCGGTCCTATATGATTCTCAATATATACTATAGATTTATTTTCGTCTGCCAAATTTTGCCATATACAAGGTTATATAGACTACACCCAGAGCTTACACTACTTTTACCCTGCTGATGTAAATGTCGTTTCGAGGGGATCAATGTTGACCTCCAGTGAGAGTAATTTAAAGCTAAACGCAGAAAAATCTGTTATTATTTTGTTTTCGTCGGACTCTGTCCGTTCAGAACTAATGCAGACACTAAATATTGCCATAAACGGGCATACGTTGGTTTTCCAGCCAAGTGTTCGACGCCTTGCTGTAATACTGGACCACGTTGCGCTTCCAGGAAAACGTAAATGTTTTTATACGTAGATTCTATGCAGAACTGGGGTAACCTTACATTAACAAACGTGTTCTAAACAAAAAACTTAAAGTAAGTCTGTGTGAAGGTTAGGCGCTGTCGGTGTTTTCATACAGAAATGTGCTATATCATTCTTCCATAGACCATGCTTCTAGGACCAGAATACAGAAAGCTTAGAATTAATGTTGTCGATTAATTAACAACCTTTGCAAATATGATCACGTCGGAAATTATTTAAAGCAGATTGGCTGGTTGAATATCGATGCAGAACGAAATATAATCACCTTATTCTAGCTTACATTTTGTAGAATTTTTACTTTTCAATGTGGAAAATTATATAATTTCAGTAAAAAAATTTCTGTTGCAAACCTCTACAGTTCCCTAAAAAGCATTTGCTGGATCTTGCACGATTTGGTTCTTAATAATTCATTTTTATATGAGTATAAAAAGCTGATGAACAAGTAACCAAATAGTATACTACCGCTAGTGTCTTGTAAACGAGTTAAAATAACCTACCGCAATTATTAAATTAACTAAAATATCCCCATGGTGAGCCATTGAGAATGAGGGTAGCTGCTGTTTCCACTTGCACGAAAAACAAACAAACAGGATGACGTACGCTCAACAGGGTAGTAACGAAATTCATGCAATTTGTGAAAATATTTGGCCAAGGTTCCGTCTGGGAAACACAAATTGTTTGCCACTTTCTTCTTTGCTGCTTTCTCATCTCCTGTATATACAAGGCAACTGGAGTCGTTTATTTATCCTATGAATATTTAAAACACAATTAAAGAACGGTTATGCAAATACCTACTTTGAAACTTGATAAACATGGCTAATATACGCTACATTACTTACTTGATGTTCTCTTAGGATGAAGTTCAAGACTACGTAGGTATCATATGGATATTAAACTGAAATATGTAATGAACTTCTTTCTGTGTTTCTCGAGTGGGATTGTTTACTATAGAACAAGACAGTTTATTATTTACTATTACAAAATATTTTCACTATCCTAGCCAAAACAAATAATGAGTTGGTAATCACAACATTATGTAAAGTGACTTTTAGATAAAAGACATTAAGCAAACAACTAATATAACTTATTTTTGTATGGTGGTAATTTTTGGGGCTTTTAAACGCACAAACCTCTAATAATACGCTATTTGAATAGCAGTATTTATTGGGGGCTAGAATTTCAATTTGAAATTGGATACTCACAAAAATTCGGAAGTTAAATACTGTATTAAGTACTAGACACTGCATATCTTTGGGTAAACTGTACTGGGCTATCTTACATATCCCAGAATAGATTTTTAAACACCGCACCGTCTAATGAATGCATCGTTAAGTACTCGTATATAAATTTTGTACCTATGGATTCGTATTACTCATATATTATTATGATATTAACGAAGATGATATTTTAATGAGTTAACAGGCATAAGTMGAAATGAAAAGGTATTGCCAGTCTTGACCGAGATTTGAACTCGGGTCCTTTTGAATACTAGTCAAGCGCTCTAACCAGTGAGCTATCAAGGCCCTATTTAGAACCGAGGTCAAGACGGCATATGTACATCAAAGTTTTACTATGTAATGGCGAATTTGCAGCTGAATCGCTCGTCGCTTAGTATTTTCGAGCTTCACAGCGTAATTCGCTGCGGCGGCCAAATTATGGCGACCAGCAGCTAATTACAACCCAAGTATACTTTTTCATTTCATCTTATGCCTGTTAACCCATTAAAACATCATCTTCGTGAATTAAAAACAAATTTCAGGCAATAATTACCTTTATTTCGTTATGATGATATTATATATATTATGATAGACTCTTCTGCGTAAGTACGTTATGTTTTTTCCAGACCAGAAGTCCCTATGTTTTATTTATTATTATTGTTTTATTTTAAATAGTTTTTAAAGAAATTTTTTGTTTTTTTTTAGAAAAAGTTAGTTTTTATAAAATATATTTTTGTAGAATTTTTTTTAATAAATAGCAGGAATATATAACTCCACGAAAATTTATTTATTTATGTAAGATCATTTTTGTCTCAAATGCCTTACATCTTATGGGTTCCAAGAACCGTTTTATATAATTTCAGTAGCACCTGTCATCAAAAGTAATGTCCAAGGATTAACAAAATCCAATTTTTGAAAACAGAAAACGTACAAATAAAAGCTACAACATAGAAATGATAAAAAATGTAAGAAGTAATTGAAAAACTCTTGTGTTTCGTTGAATTTTAAACGATTCAGTTGTTTTTAGACCCTATAGCTCGTTAATACTTATTAGTTTGAAACACTGTATGAAATATTAAACTTCAGTTTTATTAACCAGCTTCAAACGTGTCGATGACGATGATGGTCACGGTTTTACGATGGGGAGGCACTAAATTTATTAAAGAATCAAAACCCCAAAAGGTCGCGAACTCGGTATATCTTTGAGTAAATTTCACCACTGTATTATTTTTTAAGATTTGTTAGTGTGATTATACGAGTGTGGATCCCTGTGCTCCACCTCTGACCTATTTCTAAGTGGTTGCTTGATTAATGTTTTTAACAGTTAGTTAACTGACATATGTAGATCATATCTACAAAATATCAATATTGTGTCTCAAAATGTTGCTGTCCTGTGGCTTATTCTTGAACTGTGTGTCGTGATTGTTCATAAAATGGACCCTGCAGAACAAAGAGCATTAATAAAATACCTCCAGAAAAGAAAACATTGTGGCAACTATTGTAGAGTCTGCAGTTTCTTGTGACGTAGTCAAACGCTGGTGTCGAAATTTTAAATGCGGTGTAGTGGTCCTCCGACGGTGATAAAAACAGAACAAAATCATTAAAAACGTACACGATATCGTACGCAAGACCGACAGGTACGCATAAGGGGCATTGTCGAAGATATTGGCTTATAATATAATGTGGTGCACCACATACTGATTAATTAAGATATGAAAAAGATGAGTGCGCGATAGGTGGCCCAAATTTTGAACATTAATAAAAAGAAAAAAGAAAACAAAGAGAACCTTCTTAGCACTATTGACCCAAAACCAAAGCACAAAGTATAGAGTGAAAACATCACGGTTCTCCTCCTCTCCGCAAATTCAAAGTCATGTCGTGTGCTGGAAAAGTTTTGCTATCTGTGTTCTGGGATGCTCATCTCAAGTAATCATCCTGACTGACTATTTGCAAAACAGAAATGTATTACGCACAATTTCATAAATTGCGACACGCTCTTAAACATAAATACCCACCATTTTCGCCAGATCTCGCCCCCAACAATTGCAGGCTGTTTCTCAAATTAAAAGAAATCTTACGTGGGAAACATTTTTAGTAATGAACTGAGACAAGCTGCCGAGATGTGTTTGCAGAGGACAAACAAAAATTTTTCTAGGAGGATGTTGAGATGTTGGAGCACCGGAGAAAATAAAAATATAATGCCACCGTTGTTTTAAGGGGGTCAAGGGTTCAGCATGCGGAACAACCCTCATATAATCACAAAAAATGGTAAATTTAACAACAATAAATTTATTTCATATCTGGCGCTTCCTTTTGAAAAAAAAAACGTGGAGGTGTTTAATAAATCGAGGTATTTATCGCTCAGTATCAGTAATAAGCACCACAGCCTTCTTAAAATTTGTCCCTGCTAAAGAAACTTGGATAATTTTGTAATACTGCACCGGAGAACGTCACAATTTTTTTTACTTGTTTTTTCAAGTTTCGCAAAATGTGATTTATATGCGAAATATCATAAATAAAATAAAACTAGTTAAATAATTTATCCTAAACGCTGCAATGTGGGAAGTACTCAGTCTATAACGCAATTCCGTGGAAATTTGCGCCGTAGGAGTATTCGAAAACATCTATTGCGACTACGGGGATCTGAATCAGTCAGACATGCTTCAGCGATATGTCTAGCTTACAACACTCTTTAACTACCAGCAATTTATAAAAGTATAGCCATTAACCCATCTAAACTTTTCGGCGGGCATTCAAAATGTCTAAGAGAAAGTTTGTGATCTCATGCTCAAACTTCGAGCAGTTTAATGTTATTATTGACTTTAGATTTAAGCAGCTCGTATAGTGCACGATACAATTTATGTCGGAACGTGTAAGTTGTTGCAAGCAAAAGGAATGCGACGATTAATAATCCGGCTTGTTTAAGCCGTTATCATAATATCTGGTAAACTAAGCGACAAGATTTAATGCTACAGCAGTAATTATAATGAAGCCGTTAAAAAGGCATTGCAGTGATTATGTATCTTTATGTATGATAATTTTCTCCTATGCTGCGAGCGACAGATGAGGTAACAAGTATTCTCAGATTTCATCTTTGCCTAGCAACCATCGCTGTTATTGTTGTCAAATCTTGAAAGAACAGAGATATAACTAAAAGAAACTAATTTGAATTATCCAAATATCAAAGTCTTCTCCACTCTATTTTGTATATATTAAGTATGACGGCTGAAATTTTTGAAAAGTGATTTGAGAATATGTAAGCTGCTGCCAAAGCTGCCGACCAATGCAGCAATTATATTGGACAATGTGTCTTATCATTCTGCTCAGATTGAAAAAATTCCAAATAAAGAAAAAATCAAAGATATTTTTTAAACCATGACTTATATTTCGAGGAATGTTATACAAAGAAACAAATCTTGGAGGTTCTAAATAAAACATGTTGTGATAAAACATTCCAAATTTATAGTTTAGCTAAAAAGCATAGGCATACAGTTTTACGGCTACCGTCGTATATTTAATCCAACTGAAATGATTTGGAGCGATCTTAAGAGTCATGTAAGGAAGCAAAATACAGTACAAAAATTTAGTGATAACATTATACAAACTACCGAAGAGGAAGTTGTGAAAGTCATAGCAAATAGTTGGTCTATGTGTATTGTGCATCATATGATAAAACAAGAAAATTTTTATAGTAAACGAATGATGGTGGAGTTAATAATTCAACTTGGCGATCGTGATGAAACAGACGATGACAGTGACTTTTTTATAAGTGACTAAAGTCTAATTAAAAAAAATTAAATAATTGTACTTGTACGTGGGAAGTGCAATGGCACAAAAATGCTGACATAATTAGTAAACGTTCTGTTCTAGAATGTGGAACCATCTAGCTAAATGAATTTAGAATAAAGTCAATATTTGACAATACGTGATTTACCTACTTACAGGATGAGTGAGAACATTGACACGTGTCCTTGCAATCAACCGCTTGAACCAAGCCGCAAATTTGCTATTTTTGGTTACAAATTGCATAAACACCGCTATATATTTTGTCACAAAAAATGTATATAATGTGCGCGCCAGGAAAGAAGGCAGACGTGATGGGAAGAACAATTGCCGCCATTATTCACGGTACACAATTTCAGGCTAGCGCGACGAATTAATAATTAATTCGGCCCACCCATGCGATTCGTTCAGTTCAAATTGTGGACGATGTTACATTCCTAAGGTACGACTTCTTTCCTGGCGCGTGCTATATTAATGAACTAGATATTGTTAGAGTTCCGTATGTGTCCTGATTATCAATTAGTTAAATGGGTATTTAGAAATTGTGGGTTAAAGTGACCGCATTTACAAAGTATCTGTGTAATTCACGTAAAACATACGGAACTGGGTAGATTCCCTTTAAGATCAGACAGTTGATTTGCTGGTTATGTATTTTATGTCTATAACAGTACAATAATAGATGATATTATTATACAATAGACATGTGGACAATGGAAAAGCGACTGCATTGATACCTCTAGATTAGTCTTTGACACCATGGATAATAGAATTTTGAACTATATATTACACTTCACTGGTTTCTCTAATGTCGCAATTAAACTTTTGAAAAATTATTCGTCTAATCGGTCTCAACGCGTCTGAACAAGTAGGGGCAGATCCCGTTTTGACCGTTAGCTGTGGTGTCCCGCAGGGCTCCATATCAGTCCCAAAATCATGCTTGCGCTTTGCGTACGGTATTAGAAAGTATGAACCAGTGTTTTATAAACTAAAGGATGCTATGTGATTGGATATGAAAGACAGAAAAGGCAGACGTACTTGTCATTTGGCTGTACTAACCCATAGTATTTTGCAATACAATAACCTGCATCAAAAGATTAAATTTAATAATCCAGTTGGTTGTAAGTCTCTGAAAATATCCCAATTTAAAAAAGATTTAAAGATAATTCTTTTTATTATTAATTTTGTATGCTGTCCATTATTGAACATTTGGATCATTTTGTTTCTGTGTTTCTTATTCCTCTGTTGGTTTTACTATGTAGATTGGCTATTGCAAATAAATTTTCACTACTACTACTACTACCACTACTATTATTATTAATAATAATAATATTACTTTTCTTTTAAAGATTTTGTTGAAAAACATACTTTGAACGTTTGTATTTTTTTGCTGTTCAAAGGAAGTGTATATTTTGTGTATTCTAAAAGCTGAACAGTATGTGTCACTAAAAGAAACCAATTTATCTTTAGAGAAAGTTTGCTGTTGTGATTAATATCGCGGTCCTCTTTGTTGTTATTTGATGTACGCAGTGTTATTTGTACATCACGTGTACCTATGCGGATTATGTTTGCCGAACCGGTACGTATAGATCGAATTCACCACTATGTCAAATGTCAAGTCCGTAACGCCCCCTTTAGCCATGGAGATCGAATTTGCGTTCCACCCCCGGAGCACCGGCAGTTCACACTAAATTCTAACCGTCCGAGCATTATCGGCCCAATCTGCCCGATTGCAATTGCATTAATTCACAACGCGCCCGTCAATACAGGATTCTGTAATTATGGCCGACCACAGCTGTAAAACATCTGCAATAAATATCGACGGTTGAGGGCGTGAGATAGGGGCTGCAAGCGCGATAGCATTGAGTGCCGGCTCGTTAAGATACCTGCAGAGATCCAATATATTCGCCCCAATATCGACGGCGCTTGTCCACTACGGCACTAAAGGCTTTGATCAGTTAATTTGCCGACCTCAAAAGGGGTGATATTCAGCTGACAGAACTACTTTATGCGGGGCCGAACTGCGGAATGCAGCATAAAATGGATAGCATGAAAATTGTTGCAGCTGTTGTAGGGCCAGGAAAAAAAGCATAAAACTTGCATAACACATAATGAAAACTCGCCTAGGGCATGTGGCTACGAATACGTTTTGTTGTTAAATAATAAGGGTATTTTATGTACAGAAGAAACCGTAGAATGGAATGGTATTGATATAAACGGCTTCAGGATAACAAACTCGTTTTAAAAAGTCGGCCATTTTTTAGGCTTCCCAACGATACAAGCATATGATTATTTAAGAAAAATGCGAGCGTTATAGGCATTTTTTTGTCTTATTTTGAATTTGATGTAGTAATAATTATTTTTATCTTAAAAATGTATGTCTATGCTACGCTGTCTGTACTGCAACCATCTACAGATAGATATATTTCGCTGTTATTACAGCTCATCAGTGCAGTTTAGGTCTAGTGCAGACAGCAAGGCATAGAACTGAAGATGTAATCTAAAGTTTCTCATTCTCATGAAGAAGAATGTCGCAAGTTATGGATTAGTAGCACCCACAGAGAAAATGAGTAGCTATGACATTCTACTTAATACTGCGCTAATTGTGCAGAATACCGTACCATCGCCAAGCTTTGCTCACAACTAAAACATTGCCTTCTGAAGATGAATCTGAAACGAATTCCCTGTGGTTGCGTCTAGTTTTTGAAAAATGAGTTTTTATACGTCTACCTGCGTGACGATGCACCGTGTTCCGTATATGTACGGTGTGGTGTCGCAATTCGCGAGTGTGGTTTCAAACAGATTCTGGTGTTTATCTAGCGATTTTTGAGGCGTCTAGGCCGTGTTTTTTGGCGTTGTTTAAAAATTCTCGCGTAGCACGACCGAACGTAAAGAAACCATTAAATAAGCATGCGACACTATGCAGTGCCTACAGGTGTATATAATATAATTGCAAAAACAAGATGCGACTGCAAGAAATAGATATTCCTGTTCCGAAAGACTGCGTTCTAGGAGTGTGCAAAATCTTTCACTCTGTATAATTACCAATATTGCTGTTTTTATACGACCCGTAAGCACGATGATTCAAATTTTATGCTTTGTAACCCAAAATATATCACTATATCCATTTTCTGTGATTAAACCGCCTTTTGACAGAAGGCTGTGTAGGTTAGGATACCCACCAGAAATGGGTGTTACCCGCTGCGAGGCGCTGCAAAGCGATTTGCGCTCATAGCCTATAGTTTAGGTCTAGGTCAGCATGGCATATAACTGGTTTTGGTGCGATGTTAGCAGAAAAATAGATAGCAATGCCATCTGTCAGTAATGAACTGACACGATGACAAAGCCAACTAGCTGTCTTAATGGGTACTACTCACTGATATCTAAATAACTGGATGTCGCATAAGTCATTCAAAACTGTGATGAGTAGCCACCATGCCGCTGGTACTCGTACTATCAATTTAACGGCGCGTTCAAATTTTAGGTTAGATCCTTAACTATATAATATGGTTATGAGTAAGCGTAATATCCAGTTTGTACGGTACATGTTTCTTACTCAAACACTACAACGATCATCCTTTGGAAATCTGCAGACAGATGATGAGTTCACGATTTTAACCGTCAATCATTAACGTTATATTTACCGCAGAAGCGAACCTTTGTCAAAATTTTAGTACAAGGACAAGCAGCTAGGCGCTAAAGTGGCTTAAATCTATCACAAATCATTTACATGCATTTTGGTATGTAAGCGAGATCCAGTTATTTAGAGATCAGTGTGGTACTACTTCCTAAAGAAAATGACCTGTAATCTGACAAGTTGGCACGCATGCATTTTTATGTATGTCGGTTCTTTCTGTCAGTAAAAAGTGCCATGGGAGCCTGCTTTTTTGATAGTAGTCCTATTGATTGACGGCTTGTCTAAGGCCTTTCTCTTTGATATCTTCGGGATTAAACTAAAACCGAAAGATCGGAAGATCGAGGTATCATGAAACTGGTCAACTTCTTCCAATCCAGGCGTTGGAGGGTGCTTCAGTTAAATATTTTGCACTTCCTTCATCTTATGAAACCTGAAACCATTGAAACATTGCGCGTGTCTCTAAATTCGGTTCATCCAACGTACCTTGGAACTCGTTTCGGAGGAAACTGAGATAACGTGCATCAGTTAAAGACCCATTAAAAATATGCGAACCAGAAACTGTTAACCTTATGCTGCCACACCGTAAATTAAATCCAAAGTTCAACATGATGAGGATTTTCCTGTATTCGGAGATGTTCGTTACGCTTATTGAACATATCGCAGTTTGTGAAACGTTTAATCACTTCAAAGAACTTTTAATTACATTGTGGATCGGCTCTCACAATTTATTAAACCTTTTGCAGAATTCTATGCGTCTCTCGCAGTCACCAGTACACAGTTTGTGACATCGATAATTTGTATGGATAAAATGCGTTATTTTTTTAACATTTTTACAACAGTGGAACGATGGATTTTGAAATACGCAAGCTAACCCCTATGTTTCTGTAATTCCGTTTATTTTATTTAAGGTGTCCTTTGGTTTCATGAATAAGTCATAAATCCCCAAATTATCATGCACCATTCTTGTGCAGCTTGGACAGCGTTTAAATTGCATCATATGTAACACTCGACGATATCGTGCTTTTGTTTAAATAATTCAGTTTAAAAACCACTTTTCTAAATAAATGTCAAAGTATAAATGACTGACGGATTGACATTTTATTAATTTTTCATTTGACCATGACGAACTGCGTTAAGATTGGAATAAAACAGAAAAAGCGCTCTTAACTCTTAAAATTTCTATAATTAGTATATTAATTTTACGTTTAGAAGCTTACAAGATGATCATTTTTTGAAGCCATTACAACTATATTTTGTATTTTAAAAAGTAATAAGTTTATGTCATATCTCGAATATATAACAGCTTACTTCTGATTAAGGACATCATCTTCTACAACTGTTGTATTTATAATTTTTATGTAAAATTAAAAAAAATAGTGACGTTAGAGGAATAAGCAGATATCGCCAAAATTTGTGTAACTATTAGATTCGKAAATTAGCATTGGTTGTTATTCCACTACAGTTAACTTCACTTTATTAAACAAACACACCTTACCAAATTAGTAAGATATGTGCTATTTAGCAGTATGATATTGAGATAATAACAAGAAACAAAAAATAAGCTGCCTAGCATTTGTTCATCATAATTCTGTACTTTTTGGGCGGATTTCTTAAGTTAGTTCTATACCGCCTCTAAATATTGGAATCGGAAGAGGTATTTCAACATGCAGCGCTAGTAGCAGCATGTAGTTAACTTCGGGAGAAGTTCCGTTAGGTGCAAGTTGAAGTGATGCCACCAAAAGAACCTAGAACAACGAAATTCAATAGCAGTCATCAAAGAGCAACAACCCTGCAACAAAAATCTCCGTGAGTTCCAAGCATACAATAAAATTTTGCTTTTCTGTGGTCGGCATCAAAAATTGTATTGCTGAAGACCGAAATTTCATTCTTTTTATGGAATCTTTGAATCTCTCAATGCAAGGGAGAATTGCTCCTAAATGGTTTATCACATTAATAATTCTGGAAAAGTTTGGCGCAACAATTTAGTTAATGAAACGATTATAAGTGATAATTTAGAGATAAAATGGTGGCACCAAGAACACGACGAAGTTTATTGATAGTGTAGTACCGACAAACTGTACTGGATATACGTCAAGAAAACTAATTAATCAGCTAAGATTTTTTCTAATTTTCTTATTATGTGTTGTTACAAAGAAGATGATAACGGAAACTATATTAGTTTGTGGGGCAGATTATTGGTTTTGATTTCATGTTGCGCAACATACAGGTACGTACGGCCATTGTAGCAAATACGTCATTCAACAATTTTTCTAGAGCTTGTCTTATTCAACAGATAAGGGATTTTTATCGTATGTAGGTACCACTATAACGAACATTTTATTGAATTGCACGTAAATATAAAAAAAAATATTTCCAAAATTATAGATTCTAAGGAAGACGGAATTACAAAGGCATCTATAATTTAACGGTTATTTTGCAACTGAATGCTATTATAAACAGTTGGTGTTTGCTAAAGTGATACATTTTATGGCGCCATGTAAATTTTCCAGTAACTAATACCGCTGACTTGACTATTTTTACGAAATATATGACCTGCCAAAAGTTCAACGAAATTCTTATTCTCCGTTAATCGAACCTACTTTCTGCTTGTAATAGTGAAAATTAAAAGAACGTATTGTCTACTAATAGTATATGAATTGTTTAGAATGATACACGTCACTTAATACCTACTAAATAGTTAATAAAGGCATTCACGCTTGTGACTATATAATATAATATAATATAATTATTATTTGGCATATTAAATGCTTGATGGAACATCGGGGAAACATTAACTGAAAAGGGAAGCACCGATTTAATAGAAACCTCGTGACACGTGAAAGGGGTACCGTTTCAACGCTGTAAAGTTAAAAGTGCGGTTTCAGCTGTGTGGATGTTTAGAATGTCTGTCATCAGTGGTTAATGTGTCTAATTCTTTCCACCTGACCTTTGCCTACAGTTAGGCGCAGTGAAAGCAAATTGAAATTACTTCAACACAGGAATGTAAGTTAATAATGCACAATCCGCTCGCCCAATGTACGACGCAAATTAAAAGCCGAACAAAAAGGCGGGGGTCGCGGTATCTGACGAAAAATGCTTTCAGGCCGAGGAAAAATTATTTGCTTTAATTTGAACTGCCACGGCATGGCGGAGGCTTACGAAATAAATAGGGCACGGATAAATTTCAAAAAATTGAAAAACCTGCCATCAATCAAGTGAGCGTAAAAATTTTCGGATAAGCAGGGTTTGCTTGCACATATTTGCCTTCCAGAATGAAACTTTTGCTCGCCTTTAAATATTTCTATACTTGCTATAAGTGTTTCTCAGTCAAGCATAATTTTTCAACGAGACGATTATGGAGAATCGATATTTAGATATTGTAAAAAATAGTTGCATACTGAAAAAATGTTAACGTTTGTTCCATTTTTCTTTCCGAAACTATAAGCACTTGTTTTCTACAGCCCCTGATATACATACCGTTTGTTGTGTAGAATCTCAATTATTATCCTTAACGAAACTTAAAATTTAAAATGTCTGCGAATCTTTGGCACATTTTCAAATTTTTAACCTAATGAGGTTCGTTTTTTAAATATGGGAGAACTATGTTTGAATCCCACCAATGACAAAATTGTTAAAAATCTTATTTAACCACGAAGGATCCATTTCGCGACATAAAAATTACTAATGGCATTAATAGAAACTAAATTATTAGAATAATATGACGTGAGGAATCTCTAATACACATTCGAAGTATCAGTTTATGTGGTTTTAAGTAAATGATGATTTTTTTACTCTGGACCAGTCTCTGTTTACTTTTTATGTCTATGATTTTCAATAGGTCCGGGATATTGTAAAATGGAAGTGTAATGCGTCAACATTATTTACCAATGCAATTTACCAAACAAATTACGCATATTAGGAAATACCATTAATTTTAAATTAGTATGAATACTTTGGTTCTTGTTGCTAATTAATAGGATATTCCAATATGAAACCCAAACAAATTAATGGATTATATGAAACTAATTTCAACTAAATTAAGTGATATAGTGATTACAGTTTTGTGGAAAAAATATGTTTGTCAAACATTGTTTATGTAGTGCGTACGTAGAGTATACAGGGTCCGCCACCTAAAACTCCCCAGGCTCGTATTTTCTTTGTTTTTTCAGGTACAACCTTATGTTATATGTCAAATTGTAGGTCTTCTTGAACTCTTTAAAAATAGCATAGTGAGGGTCCAAAATTTTTTTTTGCATATTGTGATATTTTGCAAATTTTGTAAATATTTTATAACCTTACCCCGTATAATAAATATTGCTTCATAGTTGGATGCCCATTTTTGTCTTCTTCAATTTGTGTCATTACCATGTATGCGTAATTTTTACTCCTTCTTAGTAAGCCTGTGATGAGGCTAGTTTGGTTTTCTGCATCGCCTACTAGCCTCGTCACGGGGTTTCATTTCCTAGCCTCTCTCTCTTTAGAACGAACTTTGTACTTGATTTATTTAAAAGTTACTTAAAATTTTTAGGTTTTGTGTGCAGCGATGGGTATGTAGGCACAATTTGTACCGTAATAAGCTACTAAACTAAACTAACACAAAATTCTGAACAACCCTATTTAAAGAACATGGCGGCGACTAGTTTTTCTTGTTTTTCACTAAGAAGGAGTAAAAATTACGCATACATGGTAATGACACAAATTGAAGAAGACAAAAGTCGGCATTCAACTGTGAAGCAATATTTATTATACGAGGTAAGGTTAAAAAATATTTACAAAAAATAACTTTAAACACAAAATATGATAATCTGAAAAAAATTTTTTTGAACGCCCACCAAGGTATTTTTAAAGAGTCTAAAAAGACCTACAATTTGACATATAAATTATGCTTGTACGTAAAAAAATAAAATAAAATACGGTAAAATTTCGGTTTCGTATTACTTATGCCCAACATGAAATATTCGAAAAAAAATTATGGTCTTACCATTAGACCATAAGTACAATACTACAATACAATACATAAGTACAATACTACAATACAATACATAAGTACAATACTATACAATTCTCCCCTTCGCCAGTACGCCTGAAGACACCTTGCAGCTTGTCAAGTTATGCAAAAGAAAAGAATAAAATCAAAGTTACAAGCCTTGTCTAAAATAAACGCAGTAGCTGTGATATTGAAATTTGGAAAAGCCTTTGCCACTTTTTTCTAGAGAACCACAGCTAGGTTGGGATTATAAAGAAATTGAGAAGTCGCACATGTATTTATATCATGTTGGATGGATCACCAAATGTCTTTTAATAGACGAAGAGGTATTCTATAGCATATAGAGGCATTTTTTGAGAACTGTTAAATGGCGATAGGTATTTAAATATACATACCCAAATAACTAAAACATAATAAGTCAGTTATTAGGGTATACTATGTCACAAAATAGGGTAAAAAAATTGAATAGCCCATCTTCCGTATCGGTAACTACACTATCGTGGGAATTTGCGCTTATGTCACACACATGATTATTCACGGTTGTTAAGCACCCTGTTTTTTAGGGGAGCATCGTGGGTCTTTTGTATCATCGGAAATGAAGCATGGTTTCCTGTATCTTTTTAGTAACGCTACACAGCAATAATAATAATTTTCTTAGACTGTTTTTTTATGAATCTGAACTTGGACCAGTGTTCCCCAACTTTTTTTGTGTTATGCCCCACCTAAGCCTTTCAAAAATTCGTATGTTCCACCCTAAGTAAGGCACATTGAACATTAAATTATTTCCCTGAGAAAACTTGACATTTTAGGGAAAGTKATTATCAAATTGTCGATGAAACACAGTAAATTTTCAAAAACGTGTTGGATAATTGCAATGCAACTATGAAATAATTCTAACGAAAGATTTGCATACCCATATTATTTGTTTTGAAGAAAAAATTAGTAACAATAATTTTCTTGCTTGWTCTATGTTCCTTCATAAGTGTGGCATACCAATGCTCCATGTTTCGATTTTCGATTGTCTACCCTACCCATGTATACAATCTTTTTAGAGCTTTCGCATGCTAAATGTCCATAATAATGCAAATCAGTTGTAGATATCAAAGATTAATTCTGAAGAAGAGGTAAGGCAAGACGTCGAAATGTTAAAAAAAACTTATTGCTTACTTCTCAAATAGCGGGTACTTACCGACATTTTTTTTTAAATTTGCAGATTGTAGCTTCAGATTGTGTTTATTCAATTTAAAATTTGTATAATCTTGTAACTTATARGATTATTGTAATCCTTGTTAAATTCAATAATCACTTTGATGAAAAGTGCATGTGGTCTTTTAAACTTAGCATTTGGACAATGTTTAATTTTTATTTGAAAACTATGATGTCGGCGGCGTGTTTAAAGAAATCCTTGTAGATAATCCTAGTTCAAAGAATTTCATCGTAGGTAATGATATATTTATTCCATCAGGAATTATTCTTAAGAGGGGCGTTTACCTAGAGCGAATCGGGTCATTTTAAGCACCTACCGTTTTACATTTTACCGAGTTATTCGAAACTTTTTCGAAGTGAAATTTCGACATGGCAATGACAAAAGATGTAGCTACAACGTAGAGTTCGAGTTTTCTCTGAATTTGGTACGATAATGTAAATATTTGTTGTTATATTTTGCTTAAAAATGCGTATTTTTGGCGAGCTATTTCTCGAAAACTAAGGCACATAAACGAAAAGTAACTCCACGTTGTAGCTACATATATCTTTGTACACTACCAAAAACATGAGCACGATAAATGAGTAAAAACATTCAAAAAATCTAAAACCGCAAACCCTTTCGCACGAGTCCGTCACGAGAGCGGAATGCGAATGCCCATCCCCACCAGGTCCTGTCGGGAATGATCGAGCGGTATACGATCTATTCCGATATGACTGGATTTCTAAGATTGTATGTGTAATTAGTAATTACACGGGGCAAGTTTAATGTTAAAAGCTATGTCACATTAATTTACTGTCTCCCGAAGCAATGGAGAGACGGAAGGAAAATTATTATAAAAGTTCCTCCAGAAATCATAGTCGACATGCAGTTAGAATGAAATGTTATATAGTTCATATTTACAGAAATAAATGGGTTATTCCATATTTTGAATAACCTGGTATAATATCATAATAAGTTACTAATATCATGCTTACTTTTTTATGCACACCCTACAGTCAGCAATTTTCCGAATATTAGTTTAGCCTGTCTGATCTTTGCGTGATTTCTACCTATCGGCTACCCTCTTACGTCTCATGTCCCGCTGGTAATATGGGTTGCATATTGTATGTAAACACCCTTTGCAACACACAAAGTAGGCATCCCATGGCAACTTTTCAAGAAGATGTTCCCGCTGGCTCCCAATAGTTTAATAAGAGCTAGTCGTGACACACGCTGTGTAGGTTATGATTTTAGATAATAAGCGTCAACTAAATTGAGTGTAGAAACAACGTACTTCTTTTCCCCTAAATTTTATATGTGGGAATGATGGAGTGAACTAGTAAGGGTACACTCAAATCCAATGAATTCATTAAGGTTGCGGTGTCGCCGCCATTCACTGATACAAAACAACAAATGTCACAAATTAGGTACTTGTGGAATCCGAATAAAATGTATTCCTTAGAAGAAAGAGTTGGAGCTCCATTTAAGATATTCATCAATCTGTATCAGCTATAGTTTTCATTGTCTAATATCATATAATTGCTAAGATTTTATCTACGATTTTCAGGTCGCTAAATATGGGTATCGGATCTGCTATTCCAAACAAACTTTAGCTTAAAATTCATGTCTATGCTGTGCTGTCTACACCTCAACCAACTGCAGATAGATCTATTTCGCTGTCATTACAGCTCATCAGTGCAGTTTAGGTCTAGTGCAGACAGCACGGCATAGGACTGGTTTTGCTTATATACCAAAGCAATGGTATGATGTAAGTGAGAATTTAGGATGGCAATGCCATCTGTCAGCATTACACTGACATGATGACAAAGCCACCTAGCTGCCTTAACGGGTACTACTTCCTGCTGTCAAATTGAAGTATGCAGTTGCATGCCAATTTGTCAGGCTACAGGTCACTTCCTTTAGGAAGTAGTACCCGTTAAGGCAGCTAGGTGGCTTTATCATCATGTGTAATGCTGACAGATGGCATTGCCATCCTAAATTCTTACTTATAAACTTTAGCTTAGGTTGATATGTTATGTCCAACTTTTGCTTTTGTATCCATTTCATTTCAAATTGTGTATATTTTTTCATATTTGCTATTTTGGAGCAAGTAAGCCTGCATCATCAATACAGTCAAAATCAAATATGAATTTAATCCGGAAATAGGCGATGCTAAATTCGCATCTTAGCTAAAAGCGGCATAGTTCTGTCGCGGTTTAGATATATGAACATAAATTAATTTGTAATTTGAGGTTATTGAGCTATTTCTTATCAAATGGGTACTTTCAAAAAATCAAAAGAAAAGGAACTCGCTTAAAAAAAAGAACCTATCTGTCTTTCACGGCAGCCTTTGGACCTGAGTGCCATCTCTTTGATATGTATAGCTTCCACATGCATGCCAGGCCACATCTGATAAAGTAACCTTGTTTCAACCGTTCGGGACTGTATGGAATATTTTAAGATATCAACGTTCAATCGACTTACGTCTCGTTTGTAGAAAAGGAAACGCACAGATAACGGATGATCTCATTTGGAGGGTTCTGAAGGATCCTTTTACTACCATCGGCGTGCTTATTTAGCCAACCTGAAAGAAAAACATTGATGTAAGGTGGTGATATGCAAGTGGGTGCATTGTTACTCAGTACACTTCATCAAGACAACGAATGAAACCCTAATTAGCATTTAAGTATATAATCACAGTGTGCATTTACATTTACACTTCAATCTTATCATAGTCTTACCTCGATGGTTATTTAATTTGCTCACATACCAACAGTAACTAATTATTGTAGATTACTGTATTTTCTGGAATCTTTGGTTAATTTATATTAATTCTGCTTCATATTATATACTATGGGTCGGTTTCTCCCCTCTTTATTAAAGTTGATGTTAGCCAAAACCAACGATGACAATACCTTAAACTGTGGTATGTGATTGGTTTAGACTTTAAAATAGAGTTTATTTTGAGAAGAGAAGAGAAGAGGAATCGGCCCTATTTTAATATAGTTTGTAACGTGATATATAACAAAGTAAGTATTTATAAGTTATTATTATAATGTTATGTTAGTGTAAGGAGGTGAGAATTTGGAGAGAACAAAAATACCCTTTTGGTGACCACAAGTGGTGGGGAGGAAAATCTTAAAGCAGTAAGTTTAGCTAAAATGAAAATACCGATTTAAAACTGCAGTGTGGGTGGAAGTCAGCTGCGATAGGGTGGATCAAATTCTACCAAAACTGTAAATGGGTTAAATTCTTCTATCGATGGGTGGATTAAATTCTGTTAAATAACCACCCAAAGAGGTGAGCTAGTGTACTGCAAATATCTGTGAAATGGTCACGAATCGTACTTCTTTGTAGGCCATAAATAAATTACACTTAAAGAGGAAGTAAGAATCAGTCATTCATAAATCGTTTTGCCTGCAATTCAGTTACACAAGGCATGATTGGCAGGAGAAGGGAGAAAATGGGTCCGTTTTGTACAACTGTAATTCGACGCTGACGAAGTCTTAGATACAGTTAAGAAAATGAAGATGTCTACAACTGTAAAAGATTACCTTTGGATTACCTTGAGCTGCAATTCATTGTGAACCAGATACAAGAAATGAAGTGCGTCAAATCTTATTTGATGCTCTCAATAAACATTGTCCATCATAACAAAACTCATGTTTTGAATATGCGTTTCGCTATATGCAAAATGTAAACACCACTGAAAGCACGTCGTGAATTGATTTCTGTTGTTATTTGTGGAAGCTGATCTTTCACTTCAACCTATACACTTACACGCCACACGAACAAACCATGTTGCACCATTGTTTTTGTTTGGAAAAAGACACCTTTTAATGTTGCAGAATATTGGACAAAATCTACGATGGTTAACAAGTCCTGCCAGACTCCGTTTAAATGGTGGCTGTTCGATTTTGGGAATAGTTAGTTATGTAGTTACGTTAGTGCCAAAACAACGTATTGTGAAAGCCCCTTCTGTRAKAACTTGTCAAAGTAGTATTTGCTCTGTCCTGTTGTCTTACTTTACCTCGTTGTAAAAATGTCAGGTCAAAATAACTTTTTCTATTTTGCGTTCTTAATTAAGAACATTAAAGAAACTAACTAGTAACGCGACGTAACGTCGTAACTGTCATGTGTCTTGTCAAAATTGACACGTAGCTAACTTAAATATGACCTAACGTTTTGATTTTTATTAAATATCTCATATTTTCTTGTGTAGAAGACGGAAGCAAAAAAATGTATAGAAAAACCGTTTCATAGGGCTCTTTGTTGCACTACTACAGAGTTTGTATAAATGATTCATGAATTCAGGGCGCTTATGGAAATTAAATTAATTTGCCGCTTCTCAGGAAAGTGACGTATACTTGTTATCTGTCGATTTTTTAATTATTTGGTATATTTTAATATGAGAAAACGCCTGGGACAGTGAATTTTCAACATATTCTGTAGTGTTTTGTGGGATGATTAACTTAAGGTTGCAGAAAGCTCACATTTCGGAGATGTGGGGTGACATTGATCTGCAACCTTCAGTACTATCGCCGTGCTTTGCAGTTTGGCAGCAGATACAAAAAAGTGGCATAAAGAATTGGGTATTTTCACTTTTTTTTTGAAATTAAGTAAAATGAATCTTGAAGTGCATATATATCGTACGCCATGTTAAAAAAACAAAAAAAAAATATTTGTGGGTAGAGAATTTCAGGTCTGAAATTCGAATCTTAGAAGTCACCGCCAAAACGCTTCTATCCAAGGTTATTCAACTCGTGACGTCAAGTGTCATGTAAACATTACCGAGGAGCGTGCTGTTTAATGGTGTAGTATCATTCTTGTATTGGGAAAGCTTTTGTGTGGCGTTTATTGAAAGGACAGTGTAAGAGGTCGCACCAAAAAGTGATTTGTGTAGTTTTACAATCATCTATTGTGTATGAAAAACAAAATAAGTATTGTTTTGTACATGGTTATAAAAGCACTTCAGTCAGTACAGCTAAATTCTTGTAACCGTTCCTCGAGATTATCAACGTATGAAAAAGTTGTTTAAGGCGCCTAGACGTTATATGCCGAAACCGCAAAGTTTGTTTTTCTGTTGTGAATTTTTACTGCAAGTTTTATTATTCTTTTTGGGGTTATAAGTGTTTACTATTCAGTTTCCATTTTGTTATAGCTTGAAGAGGATGTGAAATGTTATAAAAAATAAAGAACGACGTTGTTCCCCATATATTCGACTGTTAGCCAGACCGGAAACGAGCCGCAAGAGCCCCGAAAATAAATGGCAATTTATATTTATTCTGCCCTCTAAAATAAATGTCACGTTAACGGTACATTTTTGATTCTTACATGTTTATGTTTACAATTGGTACTGTGATCAAATTATCAATGCTACGTTAATTTGATCACAAGTTCACTTATGCTGTTGCTTTGTTGCTTTTACGTTCCTCATCTCCGCCGCACTGAACCGCTCGTCGCTGTACACAAATTCCATAACAATGAACATGCCTTCAGAGGTCATAATTCATAAGTATTTCACTTTTTCTTGGCGTATTTTAATTCGCTTGTCACAAAATGACGCAAACAACAAACTGATAAATTGACGAGCTGAGGCTGACGCGTGTCGCGCTGACCCCAGATGTAAACAAGCGGCCATTTACAAGACACCTGACGTCACGGCCAATATGTTTGCGTTTTGGCGGTCCCTTTAAATATTCACATTTTTAATATTAAAAATAGACCTTACGATCCATTTTTTTCGTTTTTATAAACTGTCACAGCTGTTTTGTGGATTAGATGCTACCTATTAACGTGCAATTTAATAAAATATAAATACATGGCAAATACCCAATTGAGAAATCATTTGTAGAAGCCCTGTAGTTTTTGAGGGTTCGTTTTGCAGGTATCAGACCCCAGCAACATGATTTGACTAGAGTACAGCTTTAGAACACTTACTTTAACAAGGTGCAAGCCATTTTTACACAAAATACAAATAATGTAATTCATTTATAAAAATTAGTACCTTCTTATAATTTTGAATGATTATACCTCTTCTTAGCCTATAGCTTAAGATCTTGATTGAATTGAATTTCCAGGCAAAGTATACTTGCTGATTATGTTAAGGAGGTTAGCGAAGTATCATTATTAGAACAGTTCCAAGGGTAAATAGTGTGTGCCTTAGTTTCATAATTCAGTTGTATTACAATCTCGCCAGCATGTTCTGTAAATAAATCTCGGAAAAACGGTTTACTCTACCACGTAATTTAGTTGCAGAACGCATGTTGCACAACTGCATCAGTATATCCAGTACGTGTCCGGCATTAATTATAGGATAATCCAAATCAAAGAAGCACAGACACCAGCTTAAAAGCAATGTTGTATGTTTCCGGCACGTAACGTGCTACATCACGTTTTTCTTATAACCTGCCTTAATCAAGCCCTGCAGTTCCACCGTACACCAGAGGAATACGTACAGTCAAAATTGGCCGCAGGTTCATCCCCTGCCGACGATTTAACGGGGATATGTCGGCTCCAACTTCAGGCCCGGACGCTTTCAAACAAAGGAAACAAGATCCGTGGAATGGACTTTCCCGGTTCATGCGGAAATCATAAGCGCCCTGTCCTGCACTGGATGTAACATACGTAACGGCCGAGTTGGCTATAATGACAGCGGTTAAGTCAAATTACTCCTTCGGGACAGATATCCTGCATGTTTACAGGTTCTGCTTGTGCCATGTTCTACCACATCACAGGATAATGCAGCTAACCGCTCATGGTAACCGATAACCTATTGTTTATGCCCGTTCGTTTGGAAACTCTCACTTTAGCACGCGGGCGTTATCGCACGTGTTTAATGTGGATGCAAGGTGCACCAATTAATGCATTTCTTGGGTGTGTACTTATGGGTTTAAGATGAATAATTATCTGGCCTCTGGCGCTGTTAGTGCTTTATTCAGCATAGCACATCAAACGTGCATTATGTTGTGGATTAGTTGGTATTTATGTATCTGCTGCTACATATACGTGACTTCACCAATTAGTGTTCTGATGTTGTGCCTATAGTGAGAGGACGGGATCACTTATTTAGTGGTTTTCTCTTAAGGTTAAAATAGATGTTAAATTTAACCCCAGATCGTCTACTGAGCTACCTCTAAGCCACGGCGTGCCTCAGGGCTAGGAAATGTAGGAAGCAAATGTATACAGTCTATTGACTACTTTCTCGAAGCGAAAGCTTAGGGGATGCCCTCGAGCTGTGCCGGAAGGCTCAGTCGGGGCCCTTTGAGTTGCGCAGGGCTAACAAGTTAACATTAAATCGCAACAAATCTACCCTGATGGGGTGTAAATTGAAGGATGTGTGTGTGCTTGAGAACTGCACAATATCCACGAAATTCCACGATTTCAGGTTGAGTTGGTGCGAGCATATTGACGTGCTGTCGAAAAAGTAGTTATTCTGTTACTGATACCTACTAAGGAATATAGCAGACAAAATACCAAATACAGCGGTACGCAAATCTTACTTTACGCTACTTGAGAGCCACATGTGCTATAGCTTATGGCTATGGAGCCATTCACGTAAAATGGCAAGAATATTTAAACTGAAACGGAGGGCAGTAAGGATTGTTGCATCACTAAATTTTGCAGATGATTGTCGCCAAAGGCTTTAATTGAATTGACCTTGCCCTCGCAGTACATCTTTCAGGCTATACTGAATGTCAGATGTAACCTGCAAAACTTTTCCTCAAACTGAAACGTTCACACATAATACTAGAAATAACATGAACCTACGACAAAAAAATTTCAGACTTTCTAAATTCTTCAACCACCAGTACCCAGTACTATGGTAAAAATGTTATAATGCTCTACCAATTGGTTATTTGCCGTGTTTTATATTTTATTAAATTGCATATTTATAGGTAGCATCTAATCCACAAAACAGCTGTGACAGCTTATAAATTCAAAAAAATGGATCGTAAGGTGTATTTTTAATTTTAAAAATGTGAATATTTAAAGGGACCGCCAAAACGCAAACATATTGGCCGTGACGTCAGGTGTCTTGTAAATGGCCGCTTGTTCACATCTGGGGTCAGCGCGTCACGCGTCAGCCCATCAATTTATCAGTTTGTTGTTTGCGTTCATTTTGTGACAAGCGAATTAAAATATGCCAAGAAAAAGTGAAATACTTAGGAGTTATGACTTCTGAAGGCATGTTCATTGTTATGGAATTTGTGTACAGCGACGAGCGGTTCAACGCGGTGGAGATGAGGGACGTAAAAGCAACAGCATAAGTGAACTTTTTATCAAATTAACGTAGCATTGATAATTTGATCAGCAGTGGGTTGTTGGAAACATACCATTTGTAAACATAAAAATGTAAGAATCAAAAATGTACCCCAAAACTTGACATTATTATAGAGGTCAGAATAAATATAAATTGCCATATATTTTCGGGGCTCTTGCGGCTCCTTTCCGGTCTGGCTAACAGTCGAATATATGGGAAACAACGGCGTTCTTTATTATAACATTTCCCTCTATCAACTTAAAATGCATATAATTTTTCATATCCTCTTCAAGCTATAACAAAATGGAAACTGAATGGTAAATACTTATAACCTCAAAAGGAATAAGAAAACTCACAGTAAGGATTAAGATGATCTTCACAAAAGAAAAACAAAGCTTGTGATTTCGGCATATCACGTCTAGGGGCCTTAAACAACTTTTTCATATGTTGCTAATCTCGAGGAACGGTTAAAAAATATGTCAGCTGTACTGACCGAAGTACTTTTATAACCATATACAAAACAACACTTGTTCTGTTTTCCATACATAATAGATGCTTGTAAAACTACACAAATCACTTTTTGGTGCAACCTCTTACACCATCCTTTCAATAAACACCACACAAAAGCTTTTCCAATACAAGACCGATACTACACCATTAGACGGCAGGCTCCTCGGTAATGTTTACGTGACACTTGACGTCACGAGTTGAATAACCTTGGATAGAAGCGTTTTGGCAGTGATTCCTAAGATGCGAATTTCAGACATGAAATTCTCTACCTACAAATATTTTTTTGTTTTTTCTAACATGGCGTACCATATATTATAAGCACTTCAAGATTCATTTTACGTAATTTTCAAAAAAGTGATAATACCCAATTCAGGTTAGGGCTTTTAATACGGTAAGTTTTAAAAATGTATAAAAAATTTTCTACTATCTAAAACGTGTTACAACTTTGTTCATGCGCTTTAGTACCTTTCTATTGTTAATTGTGTGTTATAACTATGTTTAATACTCTGTACTGTCTTTGTAACTTGCATGACTATAATTAGTTACAGCCTAGCTTCCTTTGTACATTTTGGATATACTGTGTATCTAATATTATTTGACGAGTGTAAAACGCTTACTGTCAAAACATGAAATAAATGATTATCATTATGATTATGATGTTCCGTTGTTTGGTGGGAAATGCCAAGTAGAACTATACAGGGGGGTTCATATGTATGAAATAATGTTAATAACGTTTCAGAGACACCTTGTAAATAAAATTGGGACAAAAGTTTTTTAGCCATTTTTAACCTGACCTAACTTGACATTGACTTTTCTAGGAGGCAGTTATTTCGGTGCCGTGGCAGTAACCTTCGTTTTTTTTTAATAGCCTTGCCGAAGAGAGGACTGTTGGTGTAAGAGCAAATATAACCACTGTTCCTTGTTCTGTGTTAAAAATTGTCCATTTGACAAAAACAAGAATTCAAAAGTAGTTTACGGCTATCGCAATAGAATACGAATCGAAGTTTGCAACTTTTTTTTATTGAAGAACTGTATCCTAACTAAGAACCAATCACCTAGTCAGTGATATGTTAAACTGTTTTTAGGGAAACAGGTAGTATAAAGGATGTTCCAAAATCAAGACTTCATCAACTAGCAATAATGATGATGTATCGTTGGAAGTGATAGAAAATCCCAATGTTTTCCACTCGCTAGTTGCCACTAAATAACGTTATAAGTAAAACTTCCGTTAAGGAAAATTTAAATGAGGAATATGTGCCTTCATACAAAGCTGTCTTGATACAAGACCTGACCTGACCTGACCTAACCTGACCTGAGAGATGACGGTTACTATTGGCGTAATTAATTTTGCGAACTTATGATGGAACGTGTAATTACAATCCAAGCTTCCTATATAAAATTGTCTTTATTAATGAGGGCACGTTTTGCATAAATGGTAAAGTGAACCAACTATACTGTTGTTATTGATTGAATGACAGGACACCACACAAAACGACTAGAAAAAAAATGTTTGGGCCGGAATCTATGACAACCGCATTATCGGTCTATTTACTATACCATTTGACTAGAGATAGATATACTCCGGCGATCGGGAGAAAAGTACATTACGTCATAGTTCGATGCGTCGAAGGGAATAGTAAGTCGGCACCTTATATTTTATATCGCTGCATAAGAAAATGTCGGTGACAACAGGAAACAACAGAACTATTGCAGTATTCCGCGCATTTATGACGATGTCGATTTTCTCGATCGTCAAATATTATTTGCAACTTACAAATACAAAATACAAATACAAAATGAGGTGATTCCTGCTTTTGGGCGCCAATTATAGACATCCTGTTTCAGCAAGATGGAATACTTCCTATTACCACCGTGAGGTGCGTCGTTGTTTAAATCAAGTCTTCCCACAACGTTGGATTGGCCTGATAGTTAGATTCTTTAATGAAAGATCAGCTTGTTCCTATTAATTACATTAGCCGACAAAAAAGTATTGTTCTGACATAGAGCTGAACCTAACTAAATAAGAAAATGACAAAGGAAAAGTTGTTACGGATAAGGTTTTCTTCTTACATCAGACAGACTACCTGTACAACGATACCATTATATTTACTGATTCAGTGATTTTACAAGTTACAACTTCGTATGTCATCTGTATTTATGAAGTATAGTATGTTGTTATCTAAGAAAAACTAGACACCATCTCTCTTCAAAAAAAAAAAAAAAGAAATCAACCACCATCATGGCTAGATCGCATCGTTCTTGGTACCAAATTTCTTTGTCCATATATACGGATGCAATTTTTCACCCTCTTCGTCGTTGACTGTGCCCAAATTCTTAAAGAAAAAAGATAATTGAAAATTTAGAAAGTGAAGTCCTTGCGTGGCGAGTTTTCTGTAAAATGACCATCAACCAACGATATTCTAATTTTTTGCCCAATAACAATGCCTTCTTTTAATTTGGCGTCATTTAACTGGAGAAAGACTTGTCTTTGACTCTTCTTTATTTACAGTTATTGAAAGCTTTCATCAGAGCAAGTTTAATGTGAAGAGGAAGCAAAAGAACGTTTTTGACGTCTACCAGACGCACACCCTCAACATTTAGAGATCCCGGTTAGAATTTCCGGCGAAATTATAGTTTCATAGTGTTTATTACTCCATGACAGCAATATTTCATAACTCTTTCCTAAAGTCCCAGTAAAATTGTATTCAAATCTCAGGGTATCTGATATTTGTACCGGTTGTAGGTAGCTTATTGCTTCGTTATGATTCCACACAAAAGGACAAAATTCAAATAAGGTGTTTCAAGTAATGTTTTTGATGTTTGCTTAGATGTTAATTCAATATAAATTGCAAATATAGTAGGTACATAGGGTTAAAAAACTTTTGAAAATACTGTTCCAGTAAGTAATAAATGGTACCGTTTTAAATCTTGTTTATCTAGTAACAAAGAAACCTTACGTGTAATAACTTTTTTTGGTTTTCGTATTTAGATAGGTACAATCTACTACCGTGTGCTTAGCGTTATGTTATAACAACGAAGCTTCTCTTTTGCCTACCAACGTTATATGTCGAGTAAACTATATACAAAACGCTAACCACAAGCTGTCATCCACCGTAGGTCTCGAAGTAAGCGGCTTGCGTGGCTGGACAGGAGGATATTCTCTTCACTAAATTATTATTATTTAATCGTAGTGGAGTCAATTCAACAAAACACCGTTATTTACAATAGTGGAATTTCACGTTTGATTGAGTCGCTTATCTAATCAATTAAAAAATTGCTGATCTAGGAATCTGACCTAAATCTGAATTATTTAAAGCTTTGTATAAAGATGCTTTCAAACGCGTTGATTTCCGTATTGTGTGAAACTGGTTTTACTAGTTTCAAGTTTTTAATACTTATGGTGCGAGCTGTGTCTTTAATAATATTGGGCGACCCTTGGTTTATCAAACCGCCCAAACCTGAGATGAACTATATATTCTTTAACTATTAACTTCTATAGAACGCCTACATGGTCTGCCCAACATATTTCACATTACAGTTAACTATATTGTATTTCTCAAATGCCTGATGCCTGAATCTTTTTCATTTACTTTATCCTTCGGGTTTCCTAAAAGATTTTTGATAGCGTTATTGGTTGTAAGAGCCGGAAAAGGTTTTGAGGTGCCGTGGAATTCTTTAGTAATCCTTTAATGTGGACACGCCTGATACATTGTAAAATTTTTTATGGTACTTTCTTAATTTAAAAATAGTAAGATTTCTGTCTAATACCAGGTTAAGATATGCATCACAAACCGCTTTTATCCACTGTTTACCATTTTCCCATATTTTGGTACTTGATAAAATAGCGTCAGCTGTTTCCTTAGTGCATTCTGAAATTTTGCACTTTTTTGGCATTATTTATTCAAAGAAAAAATAGAATGAAAGTGTTATAAAGGTACCTATGCGTTTCTCACATATAATTGTATATGCATTTCATGCATCTGTCTTGCCGAAGTAGATATCTGCATCTATGTTTTTCTATCGTGGTCTGAATATTTCAGTCACGCATTAAAGTTTAAACGAATAATTCTGCAAACGGAATAGCGATCAAATAACGCTAATTTACATTTTACCTTAACAGAAATTTTTTTCACCATTTACATCTTAGGCCATCTGTGTCTATTTCGACATCGTTGGTTCTATGGCCACAACCCGCTTGCATGGTATAATTTATGCGTTATTTGATCTTGTGAGTAAACGCATCGGTTCACAATCGCACCTAATTTAGAACGATCAAAGTTATTTTATTGGTTGCTTATAGGAAACTGTAAAACGCTCCTACTCAGGCTTCGTAAATACGAGGCTCTACCTCTACCCGCACATATGTATACATAGTGTTGCCTTATTGGCACCACTAGATTGCATACAGAATGTACTACAAAAGGAAACGTAGGGACGTATGTTTGAAATCGTCTCAAAGAAGTGAAATCTTTGTTTATTTTCAGTTCTCATTTAGTGGAACTGACAGTTTTTAGCTTCGGTTTCAGATCCGCTTACGAAACCAAGTGTTGTAAACAATAAATACGATGTAGTTAAAGTAACACCAAAAAGGCTAAGAAACGGTGAAACGAAACAGTTTCAGCAACAGCTCGGGTGATTCCTTATCGCAGAGAAATGATCAGAACGAACCCCACAGTTTCACTTTATCTTCATTCTCCACGACCCTTTAATTTTGTACAAGGGTACAAAACTTCATTTATAGCGAGCTATTGGTTTTCGATTCGATCAAGCAAACGTAATGTGGGAGTAAAACGACCCACAAATTAAGCTCCACTTGTCTTGCTAATAATTTACGCGGTCCGATTCACCGTTGTCAGTTGATAAACAAGCGCCGTTGGCAAGCCAGTTATTTTATGCCCTTGCAATCTACCGACTGCTGGGCAACCGAGCAAAATGAGGTGAACTGACGTTATGTTTACGGTTTGTCGACTTGTGGCGCCCGCCCTCTGTCGTCTACCTTTACTCGAAATTCGCACTCCCGGACGTTTTGTCCGACCTGTATTTGCTTGTAAATTAATGCCCCGTCGCCATGGGGATATCACGCATCGGTGTGACTACCGTGTACAACCCCGAGTTTTGGCTTTCGCTTTATGATGCCACTATGAAATGTTTTGCTTAGGTCGCAGTCACAAAACCACCCCATTTCGAGCGAATTAACGATATCGACTGGTAAACTCGACGCAAGGGAATCGAAGCCTGTTGATGGAAATAAGTTTGGTAAAAGTTTATACCAAGTGACGGTATTGCTTAACATCCGAGGAGGGACACATCGTACTATCCTAAGAATTTTTTTGTTAAATCCTACAGAAAAATTGATATAAGGACAACCAATACACTTACACAAAATATCACTTTACGGTACTAGTACCTTATAGACTTGATCGCACCAGCACAGTAAAACGAAGTAAAGCAATTTCATAAACTCACGAGTTACATAATTCTTAAACCAAACATTAAAATTTATATTAAAGTTCGAACATTGACTCCCGATGTAGTACAGTGTTAACATCAATAATATCATTAATTTTGGACACTTTAGCTGACGGCAGCCTAATAGGTACCTCTTCAGGGATAAACTTTTCGGTAGTCACGTTCATATTTAAAATTTTGGTTATGACCGAAGATGGTTCCTGCAAACTTTATGTTGAAAAAGTTTGATTTTTTTTGTTTTCCATCGTACACTCAGGGCAGCCTTCGGCAAGATTAGAACCTACATGACATTAAATGGTGGTTAGATCAGCTTTCAAATCGGCTAGGAACCTTTTCCACACTGTATGTATGCCTACTGGCTAAACGTAGTGGTGCAACATCGATGCAAAACATCGATGGTAACATCGACGAGTACCACCAATGTTTTATAAACACCGTCTGCGTAAACGAAATTAAATACAAAGCCCAATCGAGAATCATGATATGTATTCACACCTTTATTAGCAAAGGAACCATAAAATATTTGATAGAATATATGTATTGTTAATTTAATTCTTAATATTCTTCATCTATGGATTGCATGAATAAAATATGGTTCGCTCTTTTTGCACCTAACCTGTTTCTGCGGTCCGTCATGGTTTGTCCAACCTTCAAAAATAAGCGTTCGGATGCGACCGGTATCGCAATCGTTTCCATATATTATGTTTAAAAAGTTTTATAAGTTGTCCAAAATTAAGTTGACCAACTTCGCAAACCAGAAAATCTGGACGCCTTCATGGTGCTACTTGTAATATAGGATAAAGAAGGATGGTCAAGCATGAGGTATGCCACCACAACACTAAATACTAAATACTTAGATGTTTGATGTAATAAGATTTTGTGATAAATGATCCTTGGGCAGGTAGACGAATGCACAGTAAAGATTATGTGCGGCGACATATCGCCAATCGCCATTCCCTTTGTCACACCAGCCAGATACTTGCTGCCCTACGAATGAGCAATATGGCGACTTACGGGTCCTTACAACATTTTCTGGTGCATGTCATAACAATTAGCCATTTACCTAACAAATAAGATGTCTGTGGCTAAATATTAATGTGACAGATAAAACTATGAAGGCAGTTACGCCTGACTGCATGAGAAGACCACTGGAAACAATGAAAAAGTTAAATACCATATGCACATTTTTAGCCAAAACTATAAAAAGCCGGACAAATCCAAACAAAATTAATTAAAACCAACTCTTTAAAGACTCACAAATAAAAGATGAGAAACTTTGTCAATATGAATAACACCCATGCTTCTCTGGGTAAAATGGTGTGAAACTTCCCACATCACCCGTGCAGCCCTGACATGAGCCCTCCAGATTTCGTTCTATCCCTCCAGTGGAAAGTAGAATTATGTGAAGTTCGATTTATTGACTTGGAAGGATAAAAGCCAAGGAACAGCATATGCGTTCCAACTGCAGAAACATGTTGACAAAAATGGTGTATTTAACGATATTACATTACTGCCGAAACGATCGCAATGTGTTTTGGATATACAAGGGGGTTATACTGAACGATTTTATTGCAATTTTTTAAGATACACTTTTCATTTGCTAGCTGTGTTTTTGTGTGCAAGAATTTTGACATGACCCTCGTATTACAAAGCATGACAAGGGCTTTTATACCACTTTGTATTTCAATGATTGTAAGAATGGCATAATGGATTTTAAAAACAACAGTGGTTCGTTTGTTGCTAGGAAATGCCTGATGTAGTGTTTCACCTTAATATACGAAAAGGCAAGTGCATTTTAATCTGTGCGCAGCGTTTTAAAGTTGGTTAAAATTAACTTGTCGTTAGCCGGAACAAACTGCTAACTGATCAGTGAGGCATCGAGTTCCGCGCTCTAGATAATGTTAAAATTATGAAAATCTTCGCGAAGAAAGTTTAAATATTGAATCTCCTTCGGAACACAAGCCCCGGACTTACACTTTAGACCCCCGCTACTTGTGTAACGACTTCTAGCTATTCGCCGTAGTTTTGTTTGCTTCCGCGCTCTCAAAACATTCGCAGTTTGCACAAGGCACTCAAATTATAATCAAGAGCAACAATTAAATTTGCTTTAAACATAATAACAACACAAGCACCGGCGCGGAAGCAGGTACGTACTGGTGAAAGAAGCAATTGAAACCAGAGTGGTGGAGCAATTTTCGACAAGATTAGCGTTCGTATAATCTGCTTGTTGCTACAAGTAGTGGGGTGTGACGAAGCCATTCATGACTGTGGGTTGTTGGTGTTATGTAAAGTGTATAGAATTACATAGGTGGAAATTGGACGTGCTGTCCCATTTCCGCTTTGAATTCGAGAGTCCTTCACGACAATAAACCTTGGCGCTGGCGCGTATGCTCTCGGGTTAGGAGGGCGAGCGTGCCTGGCGGGAACATCAGCGCTCCACTGCTGACACACCATAAAATACATGTTTTAACACTGCAAGGCGAGGACTTTTATTCCGAAGCTGCATTACAGCTTGCGCTACCGTGTCCCGTCGTTTTCTCTTTGGTCCATGGTTTCCTAATGTAATTTTAGAGGAAAAAGAAAAATCGATGTGTACTGCATCTGTTGCAAAGTGCAACTGAAATACTACAAAATCTGCCATATTGTAACATGAGCATCATGAACTACACAGGTCTGTCAGTAAAAACTGCATTAGTAATCGACAACATGATTTTATGAAGGGAAGATCTACTGCTATTAATTTGTTGGTTTACACAGATTACCTGGTTGGAGCTTTGACAATGAAGAGGTGGTTCACTCAATCTACAGACTTCTCATWCTAAACMTCTAGATGATTGAAATGCCGTACTCTTGTAATGTGATTATCATCAAGTGTAGTGCCATGATCATAGTACAGGCACCTGTACTTTTTTAATAATGTGGAATAATGTTTAATGACATTTATTCCAGACTGTATTTACAATTTGTTGTGAATAAACCATTACTATTATGTTTCCTAATCATTCTTAATAACTTAAAATTTTATATTCAGTTTTTCATTTAAAAAATTGCAATACATTTAGGACTTCAAGTATAGCTGAAATTATCACTAACGGGAATGTTGCACGATCTTGTCGAAAATGGTTAAATGCTGAACATGTTTAACTTGTTATCTGTTGGATTGGGTTATGTTTTAGCAAGCAAAATAAGTTCAGTATTTCGTTGACCATATAATGCCACACTCAGTTTTTGTGAAGCCTTCAAATGATACTGTAATTGTTATTTTATTTCTGGATTATGGCTTGCAGAGGCTGTCTAATTTTTTTCGACAGCTTTTGTCATATATGAGGTGAATACACAGTAAAAAGTTAACAAAGAAACATAGCTGATTAATAATCATCTGCGTTGGTCAATCTGCTAGGACCCCATTACTAGTATCGCCCTTGTTTGGGCTTCTCAGGTAGGAATATCGAGTACATTGACCAAAGCAGACCGCAGCGTGTGGTATATAGATGCAAATGAGAGCCAAGGAGTGTATTAGGTTGTAAGTGGTTAACATAGTTGCAACCCACCTAGTATGCAGTGTTCCGCCAAATGGCGCTGAGGGCCTTGGTTATCACTTACAAACATAGATGAGTTTCTGAAGATAATTTATTTTATGTATTTAAAATTGAAGACAAAACAAGATGCGAGGAAGATGTGAAAGGATTTGATACAAAAAATTAAAATAAAATATCTTACCATTACCCTTGACTCAACTATTTATCCAGTGTCCCATGGTTCTGAAATACCAGTTCTACAGGCACCTTCTAATTTAGATGACATCATTTGAGTGAGTCAGAGGGCACAGACACATTAGCTTCCCAAAACAAATCTAGTTTGAATTTTTCTGTTGACGATGGACCTCAACGGAGCTCAACGACCAAATAAGAAACTTAGGTCTTTTAGAAGATCTGGCTCAATTACTAAGATGAAAAAAAATCTCTGCTATCATCCGGGACCCTCTTTTCGCGCTACTGGCGGCACCGGAAYAGATAATTTACTCGGTTTTTCTCCAATGAGAGAAATTTGATTATTGTAAAGATGTTTATGCGTCAATGAAGTGCTTTGAATTAGAATATGTCTCACCAGAATGGCTCATATTCATTAATTCGTGTAAAACTAGCCTCAAAGCAGTCTTGCTGCATAATGGAAATGTYTCTTTAATGACCTGGCTACGATTCTTGAGAATTTTCAGAGCATCAGTGGATAGTTTGAGCAGATTTCAAGATACTAACCGCGCTGTTAGGTCAGCAGGGATATTCTACAAAACATCCTTGCTTTCTTTGTTTATGTAGAGAGTAGAGAGAAACATATGCAATGGACAAAACCTGACTGACCTCCTCGAGATAGTTTAATCCTCGGCGGAAAAAACGTCATCAAAACGACGTTGGTTCTGCCACGAAAGTGTTATTATCACATATAGCTTGTCAAATCACTGTCAAGGTATAGGGATTGTTCCAAATTATGTGTTCGAAGTTCTCGAATCACTTTGAAGCTAGAAAACTTCTAACTCTTTTTAGGTCTTTTTAAAAAATATAGTGCACAAGTTTTTAGGAAATACTAGAAACCTGGACAACAAAATCATTGTAAAACGCATGCTGACAGCGTATCAAACTCAATAATGTAAGATGAACTTAGAAGTTCATTCCTTGCATTCCCATATTATCTATTTTCTTGAAAACTTGGGAGCCTACAGTGAAGAACCGGATGACAGGTTTCAACAGGATGCTCGTGACTTTGAGAGATATTTCCAAGGAAAATGGGATGTCAATATTTTAGCTGACTACTGTTGGATGCTTAATCAAGAAACCAAGAGAGGAAATCGGAAACGAGTTCGTAGAAGAATCAAAGAAAAAAAACGAAAAGGTTTCACAAAAAGTAAGAGCAGACCTAAACTTGTAAGTACCAGAAAAAAATAAAAATAGTATTGCTTTTATTTTGCAAAAAACCTAAAATGCGGGATATTATAAATCATTTTTAGAATCCCTGACCAGAAAAAAAAACTTTGTAGACCTGTGTTATTGTTCGTTAAATTAGAACACATATTAAGGCTCTAGCGCAAAAGCGTTCTTAAGTGGTTTGATAGGTATACAATCGAAAAGATGTGCAGCCACTGCAGAACACATCGTCATATCTGCATATCACATGCGGCGTCCTGCAGGGCAGAAATTTGGGACCCTTGCTGTTTTCAGTGCTTATTTATGCCTTTAAATCCTTTCTAAATTGTGGTAATAAGTAGAAATTTCAAAATGGTCACATTCTAAGTTCCTTGTATTTTTATTACTGGTTTGTCATCCCGCCTTCCAAAATAGTAACTAAAAATGAACAACTGTTGCCTCTGCTTCGCCCTCGATATAGATCAATGATCATGGTACATCATTTTACAATGAAAAGATTATGCAGATACTGTTTGTTGGTATTTAAAGCAAATATCTGAAACTCATAGTTTAAATACCCACTACTGTTTTGTATACACCATTCCACTTTATAAAAATGTCCAGTTAAGTCCAACCAACTTTTGATTACGCTCACCTCAGCGGTGGGCGAAAAGTCAACAAAGAAGAATTCACCACGACCGCGGCCAACTAACCTGGAATCACCTACCGATAATAATAAAGAGTAAATGCTGCAATTCCAATAAAATAAGCAATGGAAATTAATGTAACTCTCCGTGACACAAAATTTAAGTTTTATATAAGTCCATGATTATTTACAAGCTATGAATATCTAAATAATAAAAAATACAACTGCAAATGAAACATTTTGCTAGAACAATAACGCAGAGCACACTACAACCATTTTAAAAGGCAGTCGACTCGATCCTGTTTTAAGCAACAAATTGCAACATAAACAGGAACGATCACTTTAAGTGCTTACAAAATCCGCGATCTAAAATCGGCCGCGAGCACTGCTGCCTAGAATTCAGCACGTTCCAAGCACAAAATGATGTGCATTCAAAATCCATTCGATTTTATGCATTTGCAGCTGCAAGGAATAAACCGGGATTAACCGCTTTCCCGCTTTGGTCTCATAAACACGTACTTAAAACCAAATCTGCTCTGACAAACACAACTTCACCTTTATTTTTGCGAGCGGTGGCGGTTTTATCAGCATAGCTCCGGCCAGTGGCGGTTCGTCTTCATTAGAACGCCTATACCATGTTCCTAACAGTTATGGACTGCGTGTTGGCTATATTACCGCGTGTGGAGCCTAACCTAACCTGTCCATTATAAATACGAGCCCAAACAACTATAGGTTCGGACACTTCATATTTTTGAGAGTAAGTAATTTTTACGATATGTAGAACATATTTTTCAAATTTATATTACTATCATCAAATACAACTATATACAGGTTTACTCTTTGGAAAATACATGAGTAGAAAAACATATTATGTTTAAGAAATTACTGCTTATTCAACACTATAACAAATTCGTTGTCAACTAAATCTTCGGACAGGCCACCTTAATATTGAGTTACATCCCCTTTGGCTTTAATTACTGCCTTTATTCGGTCAGACATTGTAGTTAACAGATTTTGACAGTCCTCTGCAGTTATAGATTCCCAGATTTCCGAAAATTTTTGTTTCAAACCTTCAATATTTCTTTGGGGATCCTTTCTTAGCTTTCTTTTCATTATGGCCCAAAGATTCTCTATAGGATTAAGATCCGGGCTACTGGAGGGCCAGTCCAGAACGTTAATAGAGTTGTCTTGAAACCATTGTTTTGTAATTTTCGCGGTATGCGAAGATGCGCCGTCCTGTTGAAAAGTCCATTTGCCATCATCAACTAAAATTTCTACTGATGGGAGTAAATTGGTTCTCAATATATCAATGTATTTTTGGGCGTTCACAGTACCATCTATAAAATGCAAAGATCCAACACCTTTCGAAGACATACATCCCCAGATCATAACACTAGCAGGAAACTTAACAGTCCGTTTTAAACAGTCTGTGGTAAGTTTCAGATTTGTTACGAATCACTCTCTATCGCATATCACCGACGCATACATCAAATTTTGACTCATCAGTAAAAATGATGCTGTTCCATTGTCTTTGTTCATAATTTTGTCTTTGTTTTGCCCATTTTAGTCGATTTTGTTTCTGGCGGATAGTCAGCAGTGGTTTTTCTTTTGCCTGTTGAATAATTAATATAATTTTACTTTTTGAGTACAAGAGACTTACCTCTTAAACTTACTTTATAAAATTTATAGCCCCGCTTTCTGAGGTATTTACGAGTAGTCTCTGTAGAAGCTCTTTTCTTTATTCTTTCTGACCATATTGCATTTAAATCTCGTAGACTACTCCGGCGATTTTCCTTTGCGATGCTAATTAAAACTCGAACATCTCTGTCATTAATTATCCGTTTTCGTCCAGTGCTTTTTCCAATTGCAACAGAACCACTTGATGAATATTTTTTGATAATGTCAACAACACTTGACACTGGTAAATCGAGATCTTTTGCGATTTTTCGCCCACTCTTACCATCTAGACGCAATTTTACAATAAGATTACGCAACTCAATACTCAACGCTTTTCCTCGAGCCATTATTTATTATGCACATAACAAAATTAACTGCAAAACTGACAGAAGCGGTGTCGCATTAGTTTCCAATATTATGTTTTGTTTTCATAGCCGCCCTGATTAAAATATCTCATGAATAACATTAGTGTCCGAAGATTTAGTTGACAACGAATTTGTTATAGTGTTGAATAAGCACTAATTTCTTAAACATAATATGTTTTTCTACTCATGCATTTTCCGCAGAGTAAGCATGTATATAGTTGTATTTGAAGATATTAATATCAATTTGAAAAATATGTTTTACATATCGTAAAAATTATTTAATCTGAAAAATATCAAGTGTCCGAACCTATAGTTGTTTGGGCTCGTACGTCTTAAGGAGACTGGATCAGTTCAGAATCGGAAACATAAATTAAAAAACAAAAAAAGCTTAGTGTGTGGACTAAGATATTACGCGATCATATCTTAGGTGCTTTCATCATCACAAACCTATACTCATATAACTGACATCATGGAACAAGATGATGAGCTAATTGAAAATGAACTAGGTTTTCAGAACGGTGGGGCACCTCCTCATTATACTGCTTCTGTCAGGCAATACCTTGGGAAGTGGTTACAATTTCAAGGGGCCCTAGATTAGATTAAACCCCAAGATTTTTTTGAGGACGCCTGCAGTCAAGGGTTTTTCAAACGCAACCAGCATTGGGAAAATTACGTCAATAATTACGTTAGAAGTTGACCTCTTCAGAAATGCCAGGAAAACATTTGAGCCGCGACATTTGTATGGAGGTTGATGGGAATCAGATCGATTAGATAGAATTAGAATTAGATAGATGAATTTAAATATAACTATTTGGAAAACATTTGATCGTTTATTTTCCTACTCATTAAAAAAGATTTTAAATGATCTTCAAAACGAAGTATTAGTCGTCTCTTGTGTCTATACAAAAAGTAAAGGTGATAGCAGGCAGGGGGAGTAAGCTGTTCTCACAATTTCGAAMGTTACATCACAATATGTCCCCATCCGAAATAAAATCCATCTGTTTCAGGAATTATTAAGGGCGAGTCTTTTTCATTGAAACACCCGTATTTGTAATAACAAATTTCTAATTGGAGATCTATAAATTACACATACTACTGAAACGATATCTAGCGTATCTTTCAATGGATACTTTCATTTTCACTGACTAGAGTGTTATTCAGTGAAATATTAATTAACTAATACAGAAACACCTCGCACTCACATTCTGGAGTTGCTCTTCTTCCAAAATTCTGAGGGTAGGTGTCATTGCCACACAGGAAATGAGTAAGTCCTCAAGTCGGCACTACATAGTCTGCATTTATCCTATCAACAATGGTAGGGGAAAACTTCCGCACTCTTGCACCTTTTTGGCTCCTTCCCCATTCTCTTTGCAACACCGCGTCCTKCATCTCTCGCTTTGTGCTCGCCTGCACACCCAGCAGCCAAACACAGCATCTACAATCTAGCTGGGTTATTCCCAAAACTAAACACAGTATCTGTATATTCTTATTCTTAAATTTTTGCACTTACTGTGTTTTGTTTGGAGCAGCCACCTCATTATATCGAGGTCCATGGGAATCGCATCCATCAGGACAGCTAGGGCCTCAAAAGACACCGTCGAAAAAGTCCCAGCCACCCGGATGAGAACTCCCTGATGTTAGCTTTTGGTTTTACCAGCAGCAGGCGATGTGCCCATATACTGGCTCCGTACCCGGCAATTGTCATTACCACATTCATGTACTGCGGGCAGCGGAACATTGTACTGTCTGCTTGCCGCTCTTAAAATCTGCTGCATCAGCCTCAATGCCGCAAGTTTGTTATATGTGTACTTGAAAATTCAGTTTTTCATCCAAATATCTGTTTACTTGTTGCCTCTGTATATGCTCTCCATCTAAGCAGATTACAGGGTCCCTCAGTACTTACGCTTCCCTCCGATCGAGGTGCACTGAATCTTTAAGGTGGCCTTTTCCATTCTATTCTGCCTGCATCATGACATCCGCTGCTTTACGTTCCGGTTCACTCCTGGGCTCACCTTGTATTAAGACCGCAAGGTCATCTGCACAGGCTACMGTCGCTGCAGCACTTTGACTCTGGGCCACCTCCCTCAACAGCACATCCATCATGATGTCCTAGAAGATCTCTTGGTAATTAGCCTCGCCACGACCTCCCACTAACCCCGCAGCATCACATATCTATCTGCGCAATAGCTTTTCAGCATATTATAGATCACTGTGGGGTACTTCATCCTCCTCAATTTCAGGAACACGGCCGGCCAATGTCAACAAAGATGGCCATCACATATTTCGCATCCGCCCCTGCACTATCTCCACTATTCTATTTAAAGCATCTTCCGTCGACCTGTTTGATCTGAAACTGAACAAACTTGAATGCAGGCTTTGGCGTTCTTTGAGCTCCTGTATTCTGCCGCATAGCAGCCTTTCCAGGAGCTTACAAATTCAATCAGAAGGTAGATGGATCTCTATCCGGCCAGCCGGTCTGCCCGCTTCGATATTGTGGGAAAGCGACGCGTTTCCAGGCAGCCATTATATATTCTGTTCTTATTTCTCATTGATGGCTTTAATCACTTCTAACTGTATGAGGTCTAAGCCCGGAGCTTTCTTCCTCTCCAGCTTGTCGAATGCTATTTGGTATCCCACCACATTGTATTATGTGAATAGCTGTTTCGGCTTATAAAGCTTCCTCAGCACAGATGTAGTCCAACGCAGACAACACGGCATAGATCTGACCTTATATACGCCAAGGCAGGCAACACGACGATGATTGCAGGTTTCCCGCTGAGACGGGTGGATACTACAGTCAAAATGCCACTAGATGTCATGGCGTTATCCACATTATAATTATCGCAGTTTTTCTTTTGTTTAAATGATTGTTTTAACGATTTCGATGTGCAACCCCTATTCAGTTCTCTCAGTAATAAGTAAAAGAAATATATTTTCAGTGTAACTGAATTATTACTGAAGGTGTGTACTGTGTAACGCGCTATAAATGAAATGCCAGCTGAATGTGATTTAATTTTAATTAAACGATGATATTTACATAAATAGTCCAAATAAGCGCCTTTTTGAAATGGATGGAACCGGATGATATTTTACTCACCAAATTTTCGGTAATGGTGAAATGAAACTGAAACACTAAAAATTTACCGAGGAGTCTATCTTGCGATTAAATAAGCCAAGGATGTCAAGAAGACGCTTATTCTAGCTTCTACTGAAAATGGCAGCTTAGGCATCGAAATACGTATTTAGACAGACATAGCTCAGGTAGAAAAATATCGTCTCCTGTCTAGCAAGCTTTTACTCTAAATGGCGTTCTGGTTATTATCATTATTATTATGATATTTCAATTCAATTTTATTATTTTCAATCATCAAAAATAATACAAAGTACATTAAATTAAAGTTATATACCTATAAAAGATGTATGCAATGTGTTGCACTGCACCTAGGTACTGTTACCTGTGCGTACAGTGCAAGACATGACATGTTAAATTATAAGTTTTATTTTCTATTGATTTTTACTTAGTCTAAGTTATCTAAATACTAAATGCTAATTATACTACTACTTACATACCAGCATATACTTTAATGACAAAAACAAAAGTGAAGAAGAGGAGCTACTTGTATATTTGTACCTATCTGTATTGCACAATGTTTATATAATTATATTAAATGGTTCACGGATGGATCAAGTGTTAAATATTTCTTTGAAGTTGGCATTATTTCTAGTTACAAAGTCATTCATAATTTTAGAAAACCTTTTCTGATCATTTATTTGTCTTATTTGGGTGGGAATCATGTTATAAAATTTTGGTCCTAAGTATGTTATTGACTTTAGCTTTATGTTGCGGTTGCTCTGCGGAATGATCAAATTATTTTTATTTTTATCTCTTGTATTGTACTTATGTTTTATGGTGTTATATTTATGTTGCTGTTTGTGTATATATGAGCATATGCTACAAATGTAGATAGTCCTTACGTCCCTAATTTTTTCGCTATACAGTTTCTTTGTTGGATAACGTSTATTTMTTTTAAGTATAACCTTAATTATTTTATTCTGTGTCACTGCTAGCTGTCGCATAGCACTGTTATTTAATCCTCCCCAGGCTATAATACCATAACTGATCAGCGACTCTACTAAGCTCTTGTAAACTATCATCAACACGTTTTGATTTAAATAGTGCCTGAGTAGGTAGAATTTGTGAATTTTAACACAAAACTTGCATAACGTGGTCTGTTTACGATATCCACCGTTTTAGTATCTCGTACAAGGATGCGGATTGGGATTCCATAGATGAGCCGCCGCTGGCTGCAATGAGGGCGCGTCGGACAAAGCGGGAAAACCGGCAATCAAATAGAATGCAATAGATAGCTGGATAATTTAGAACGGAAGGCGATAAGGGCCAGGATTTTTGGGTGCTGTAGTAAAATGTTCGCATCGTAAAGCGGGATGTCAGCGTCGGGATATGTGGCGTTCCTTATCGGAATACTGTCGAGCGACGCTCTACCGCCATCTCTCTCTCCCCATAAACCACACATTGGAGTGAGCGGATGAGATGCGCAGTCAAATGTGTCCAATTCAGCGTCGGTGGTAAAAGTGATTATGGGTCCCGAATGACATTTGATTTAATATCCCCTAAAAGTAGAGCGGATTCGAGTGATGCTGGTGCAGCACAACCAGCTGGATTGAGTCATTTAACGGACCATTAGGATTTATGGCTTTAAATAGCAGTTAAGGTTAAAATTGTTTGCTTTAAATCCGTAATTAGAAAACGCAAACATGATATGGGAAAACTTGTTTCCTTAGATAAAGACAACAACGACATTGCAACATATATCGAACCTCTTTATCAAGATTTTAAAGGCTTAACAATTTTTGCACAAAAACACTTTAATAATACCATAAAACAAAACATTTAAGTTTGAGAAGTACAAAATACATAGTGGCACTGATCGCAGTGATGTCACTCGCTAATAATTGGTAACAATACCTTCACTAGAACTAAATTCGCACTTTTTGCTGTAAGATTGCTCGATTAACTTATAGTTAATCGTTCAAATAAAAATGTCTATTATATGTATTTCATTAACAAATTTTGCTTTTCCTACACTATTTTTATTTATGTTAAGGCACAATAACCACTAACAAATTTCGCGCTGTTTTCCTTTTAGTTTATCAATATTCACATTTCATTGTGTTCGATTTGCGAAATAACATGAGACATACAGAGAGTCGATAAAGTAATACATAAAATTCAAAATAAATAAAGGTTAAGATAATATATTTTCGGATAATTGCTGTCTCTTGAAAAAACTGACAAAAAATTATAAGTCTGACATTTCGATTACACCTGTAATCTTTGTCAAAGACGAAGAACCTCAAAATTTGCCTGACACAAGTTCAAACAAAATCTTGAAAGTAAATAAACAATTCACAAAGGAAGCGAGATGTCATAGAAACAACGTGCCAACCTGATAGAAAAGAACCTAACGACGAAAAAGGAACTACTTATCTACTAGGTATACACGAACTACCTGATAAAAGATAACTAGAAAATAGCCTTCCAAATGTCACCTAACTCATAATTTCCACAATCCCTATTAAAATTATTAGTATTTCTACAAATTTCTATAGCTTCTTTTATTAGGCGTTTGTGATAGTATTTTTCTCTATGTAAAATTTTTGTTTTATCAAAGTCAATCATGTGTTTAGTCAAATATGAGTGTTCAGCTACGGAAGATTTATATATCTGTTGCAACCTAGTAGCACGTATGTGTTCTTTCAAACACTCATATTTGACTAAACACATGATTGACTTTGATAAAACTAAAATTTTACATAGAGAAAAATATTATCACAAACGTCTAATAAAAGAAGCTATAGAAACTTGTAGAAATACTAATAATTTTAATAGGGATAGTGGAAATTATGAGCTAGGTGACATTTGGAAGGCTATTTTATAGTTATCTTTTATCAAGTAGTTCGTGTATATCGAGTAGGTAGGTAGTTCCTTTTTCGTCGTTAGGTTCTTTTCTATCAGGTTGGCACGTTGTTTCTATGACATCTCGCTTCCTTGGTGAATTGTTTATTTACTTTCAAAATTTTGTTTGAACTTGTGTCAGGCAAATTTTGAGGATCTTCGTCTTTGACAAAGATTACAGGTGTAATCGAAACGTCAAGCTTATAATTTTTTGTCAGTGTTTTCAAGAGACCGCGATTTTCCGAAAATATATTATCTTATATTATGGACGCTGACAGCATTCACCCACGTGTAAATAAAGGTTATTTGCAAAAATTTAAATACTGAAACAAGTAACTTAAGATTTAAAAACATATTTATTCCGAGATGATTGAAATAGATCATTTTATTATTACGAGGAAAATATGATCAAATGTTTTCCAACCATTATGTCATTTGGCATAAAAAGCAACCAAAATGGGTACAACTGGAAAAGTAGTTATTCAACATGTGCATAAAAAGAAGTTCGGAAATAAAATAAAATACGTCATTAAAACCTTTAGTCTCCACATTTAATGATGTAACGCGGTTAAGTATTAAAAAACAATTTAAACACCTAAAATGTTCTAATTGCAGTCGATTTACAACTTTACATTGCTCAAGTCGCATATAGACGCTTTGGACAATGCGTTCAATAAAGTCTGCAAGTAGTAATCGCATGTCAGTTCAAATACGAGCTTGTAATTCTTCCAGCGTGTGTCAACGCCCAACATGAACTCTACTTTTTAAATTATTCCAGAGGAAAATGTAAAGAAGTCAAATCTAGCTATCAGGGTAGGTGTTCTACAACTTCCGTGAGACCTATCCATCTATTCCAAAAAGCGTCACCAAGAAAGCGACGTTAAGTAAGAAAGATGATCAATGGTGCTTAAAGCGCACGACCATGCATTTTCGTTTTATTGTTGTACTCGTAACTTCCTTTTATTTGTAATCTTTTTGTTTATCTCGTGTAATCCATTTATACTTTATTAGGTAAGGTATATTATCCAACGTACCATTCGGTATATCTTTTACAACTTTTAGCTGAAGGTGAGGGTGGATTCCCTAGAAACATGTACCTACTAATTAAAATAGGTAATTAAAGGATGTGCAGTAAGACATTGACTCATTTGTTTCGATTTATTAAGAATGCGACGTATTGCTACACCAAAATTTGCCGGAATACCATCTTGCCGAAACAAAATATTTTTCCTTGGAATGCCATTGTCCACCTCATTTGGAAACATCTCAGCCAGTGCAGATACCAAATTATCTCTGAGAAATTTTAAATACCTATGTGCCATAAGATTACCTTAAAAAAGTAAAGACCAATGATGGCTGTTCAAATATCAAACTTCTGAGGACTTTGCTGGTGCACTTCATGAACCCAGTGTGGATTTATCGTGCTCAGTAGTGAAAATTCGGTGTTTTCCACTAATCGTAGATACCCGTGTAATTAGTACTATTAGCTCAATTTTGTTATAGACTACTCAAATAACATATCCTTAATAGAAAAACTTGTGTTTAGTCCTAAGAATTGATCAATAAAAGTCTACAAATACTACAATACGTCTGCTGAATGGCCAAAACTCTTGAAGACGTCTTATCTCGCATCATGTGACATGTGCTACTGGTATTATTTCAGTTTGATAGTTTCTCCCTCTTTTTTATTTATTTGTTTGGCATGAATAGTTTTTTGGCGGATGTTTTCCATGCTTTTAATGATTCGTATTTGTGTTATCGTAAAGGTAAGCCGACTTTACATAAGTACTAAGGATTGGAGTGTTAATAAACAAATGAGAAACTAAATGTATAACTAGTTGTTTACTGCATGCATTTGCAACGTGGTAAGAGCATATGTTTCGCTGGTCGCAGCATTATTTTACGTGATCATAGGAACTACCCCTCTTCTAGGGGTTGTAATATTCATATGATGAGATCCTCAGTGTGACCATTAAAGACGTTTGATGGTTGGGGCCTTATTCTTACGTAGCTATAAGAGTAAGTTGTACTAGGGGTTGTAATGCTCTTTTACAGGTTTGGCTAGTACTGTTATTATACGTATTTCTAGCATGGTCGGAACGACTGCTCCGCTATAAGAGTAAACTACTCTTATAATAAATGTTCTTCGAAGTAGGCATTTCACTGGTCGCAGCAATTCTTTTATATACAGTTATAAGCTTTTCATAGAAAGCAAACTACCTCTATACCCACGAGGGTTGGAGCGTCTTTTCTTGGGTTAATAAATTAAAATTTACCTTTAAAGTGTAGTAGTTGCAGGGGTTGGTGTTTGCACCATTTGGTAAAGATTTAATCCCTAATTATTCTGTACGGATACCATTACATTACATTATCCTATTCTATTCTATTCTATTCTTCCGCTTGTTTGGTTTTGGTGCTACTTATAACATCGTGTCATGAGGAAGACCTTCAATACTCCTAACCTAATTACCTATAATAATTTGAAGCTAAAAGAAAAACATTTGACAAAGCAAAGTCGAAGTCGGAGTTGCAGTGTACTTGGTCAGGATAGCGCAATCGTAAATATAACAATGTTCGTGCTCTACGCGTACGCAAGTGTAGATTTGCAACTTTTTAAATGGTTTTATTCGATTTCTTCCCACGCTTTCTCAAAAAAGTACCTATGCCATTCTTAGAAAACAGTGAGGTATCATTAACATGGGAATGTATTATTGCAAAGTGCGTTTTAATATTCAACCTACGTATACCTTCACTTTTTATTTGCCGCATTTTATGCAACAGACCAGGCGTTTGACTTCAGTGGGAATTGTTGACTTTATGCTTAATTTGATTGCGTTAACGCTTTAATAATAATAATAATAATAAAGCAAATAGCATGACATCTCAATGGCAGTAAGAATTGGCATCTTTCAGTATATAAAACAACCCTGAAACTTTATTGTTTTATGTTGAGGAATCGGGAGTTCATTTTCATTTCGTAAATACAAGTCATGCATTTGAGCTCTTACGTACATCAAAAAGAGATAAAATATATACGTTTATCAAAAATACGCCAAAATAAATCGAAACTCAAGTTTTGTAACCTAATATGTTTTCTAAAACTAATATTATATGAAAAGCGTAGGCAAGAGTTTTGCAAGACTTGAAGTTACGTTTATATTCACAAGTCAAGAAACTGTAATAGAGATATAACATTGTACAGTTAACGAAGTTACACTTAACAAATGATACAAGGACGCTACGAAATTGAAAAAATGTTTTAAATTTTGCCCACCCAACTTCAATTTTCGGCAAAACCTGCTTTTCAAATGTCAAATGCTGGTCCATAATTAAACCGAGGTTCCGAACACTGTCGACGACCTCGACCATGTCACGATCAAGAACAACATTGTTTACATCCTGTGGAATCCTGGAAAGAATTTGACAAGAACTAGTCCACATTACTTTTGTTTTGTTCACATTTCGTTTAAACTCGGACCACTCGCGAACAGCAATGAGTTAAGTTCACCGACAAGACGATAGTTTTTCGTTATTTCAGAAGTTGTACAAGCAATTTATTTAAATAGAACTGATGTAGAATTTCAGCAGTTAGCTTTACTAAAACTCCGGTTGCAAAGGGAAAAATAATTGATTATGTACCTAAGAATTATTACATTATGTCAGTATTTTGTGATGCTGACACTGGAAGGGACATGTAAGTTACATTCTTTGTTAAAAAACACGTGACATTTTTAGACGATGTTACCATTACTATATAGTGTGTCGCATTTAAGATGAAGACACCTCCATATTTAAGTTATTTAAAGAAATACAGATCTGAATTTTTGCACCAAAACCAAATTCTGAATTTTAAACTCAGCCTACTACGAATAGACAAATAGGGCCGAATCTCAATATTATTTTCGCGTTAGAGATATCGAACAAAATTATTAGAAAAAGTTGTTCAGAATATTTTTTAGGCTCCTATACCAATTTTCATGACAAATTTTCATTTTCAATTTTTTCAATATTTTGGTATTTAAAAATTATTACATTTTCTTTTTTAATTTTATACTCAGTGTGCCATGGAAAATATTAAAACTGACAGAAGTGTCAAATACTAGTCAGTTTGGACTTTATTGTGTACATTTCTAGCTATAAAATTAAAAAAAGAAAACGTAATAATTTTAAGATATCAAAATATTGAAAAAACTAAAAATTGGAATTTTGTCATGAAAATTGGGTATTATCACTGTTTTTGAAAATTACGTAAAATGAATCTTGAACTGCATATATATCGTACGCCATGCTAACAAAAACAAAAAAATATTTGTAGGTAGAAAATATCAGGTCTCAAATTCGAATTTTAGGAGTCACCGCCAAAACGCTTCTATCCAAGATTATTCAACTCGTGACGTCAAGTGTCATGTAAACATTACCGAGGAGCGTGCTGTTTAATGGTGTAGTATCATTCTTGTATTGGAAAAGCTTTTGTGTGGTGTTTATTGAAAAGACGGTGTAAGAGGTAGCACCAAAAAGTGATTTGTGTAGTTTTACAAGTATTTATTATGTATGGAAAACAAAACAAGTGTTGTTTTGTACATGGTTATAAAAGTACTTCAGTAAGTACAGCTAACAAAATTTTTTAATTGTTCCTGGAGATTATCAACGTATGAAAAAGTTGTTTAAGACCCCTAGACGTAATGTGCCGAAATCGCAATGTTTGTTTTTCTGTTGTGAAGATCATCTTAATTCTTACTGTAAGTTTTATTATTCTTTTTGGGGTTATAAGTGTTTACCATTCAGTTTCCATTTAGTTATAGCTTGAAGAGGATATGAATATTTATATGCGTTTTAAGTTGATAGAGGGAAATGTTATAATAAAGAACGACGTTGTTCCCCATATATTCGACTGTTAGCCAGACCGGAAACGAGCCGCAAGGGCCCCCAAAAAAATGGAAATTTATATTTATTCTGACTTCTAAAATAAATGTCAAGTTTAGGGTACATTTTTGATTCTTAGATTTTTATGCTTACAAATAGTATGTTTCTAACAACCCACTGTGATCAAATTATCAATGCTACGTTAATTAATTACGTTAATCTCCGCCGCGTTGAATTGCTCGTCAATGTATACAAATTCCATAACAATGAACATGCCTTCATAAGTCATAACTCATAAGTATTTCACTTTTTATTGACGTATTTTAATTCGCTTTGCGTAAAATGAACGCAAACAACAAACTCATAAATTGACGGGCTGAGGTCGACGCGTGACGCGCTGACCCCAGATGTAAACAAGCGGCCATTTACAAGACACCTGACGTCATGGCCAATATGTTCGCGTTTTGGCGGTTCATTTAAATATTCACATTTTTAATATTAAAAATACACCTTACGATCCATTTTTTCGAATTTATAAGCTGTCACAGCTGTTTTGTGGATTATATGCTACCTATTAATATGCAATTCAATAAATTATAAATACATGGCATATACCCAATTGGTATGCGGACCTAAAAAAATATTCGGAACAACTTTTTCTAATAACTGTTTTTCAAGATCTAGAATGCGAAACAAAATATTGAGAATCGGCTCTATTTGTCAATTCGTAGCAGGCTGATTTTAAAATTCAGAATTCGGTTAAGTATCTTAAAAAATAGGACCCGTCAGCGTTTATGACTGCGTAAAAATCAGATCTGTATTCCTTTAAATAACTAAAATATGGGGGTGTTCTATTAAAAATACATTTGATGACGTCATATCTACGTCATAGAAACAAACTGTCTCTTTCAATCGTCTCTAATTAAAGTTCTTTTTAGATCTTAAGTTACCTGTTTCAGTAACTTTAAAATTTTTGCAAGTAACCCTTATTTTAAGTTTTATGCGTTACTTAATCAACACCCGGTGTTTCAAACAGAATGCAAATCCCTATGCCTTTAGTATTGGCAGAAATGGATCTAAGAAAAAAAAACACAAAACACAGCCAATTTCAAAGATGTCCGAAAAATCGCATGAATTTTCCATACCCATAACTGCGAAAGCCCATAATTAGGAGGTACCATTCTGCCGAAATATTCGTCGCAATACTCACAATCTGCTCGTTAAGGACCGCAATAACAACATCCACATACAAATGCCCCATCAGCAGCAAAAAAGTTAATCTGTTCGGGTTCTCCACATACTTTACGACGAGGTCACAGTTAGCGGTGGCCGAAAAAGCGACAGCTTTAAAGTCAAATTACGAATTTTACGACAGGAAGTTAAAGTGGGGGACCGCGGGTGGTATCAGTGTTTCTAATTGCGTTGCAGGAACGTACTTATCTCGGCTCTGGAAAGTTTACGCCCGCTCCGTGCTTTCTTCTAAGTGAGTACATGCCTCAGATCAACTTTAATATGTTCCACTGCGAGCCCTGGCGGATGGCGAGATTTCATCTTCCGCTATCTGTTTTCTTGATGTAGTGTGTCATAATGGAATTGTGACAGCTGCCTCAGTTAAATCTCCGCGTGAGCCTACGCTAAGCTCTATACATATGAATACAAGTTTCTTGGCGATGGGAATTTTGTAAATTACGATATGATTTATTTGTATTTCAGCTTTGGATGTGTACCGGGTCGTTCCGAAAGTCCTTTAAAGCTCTTTTTAAAAATGCGTACGAAAAAACGATCATTTTTCAACCTAATTTTTATCATACGCTGTTTGTGAAATTATATCAAGTTTCAATTAATTGTGCCTGACATTTCTGAAAACCTTTGCTGTCAACTAGCACTAAAACGAAATTCCCCAAGGATAATGATTGTATTTAAAGTGTTCCCAAAGAAAATACACTGAAAGAAATGTATTAGTTTTCTCAACAAAATTTTATTTAACATAATAAATTTTATACGTAAAAATGGCGTTAGGCAAAATATTTGTCCATGCAAAATTTTTCTTATTTTGAAACAAATTTGCTGCTTCTGCAAATTTAATTTTTCCCTTAAACAGATGCACTTATTCAAATAAAATAATGTCTATGTTGATTTAGGCAATGGTTCTTGTTTTCTTAAGTAATAGTATTTGCTCCTATTTAATAATTAATTTGCTGAACCAAGTAAAGCTATAATTTATTTACAAAAATACTGTTTTTTCCAGAGTTATTAAACGGGCTTCAAAAATAAGGTATTTTAAAATATGAAGCATGTTTTATTGGCAAACTCCTTCGAACATCTCATGCATCACATCAGTACAGTCACTCCGAACAATGTGGAAATAAGGAGTACTATTAAATACACAATTTTTTTTTAATTCCCGTTCTGGAAACGTCATTTGTAGCAACATATTCTTGAAAGCCCCATTCACTAAGTAGATCTTTTTTTTTTATTCCTTTTTGAGACTATTTTAATCCAGCTTAACACGCTCTATCACTTGGTACACGATCACTGCATAATCATCATTGGTATTTATTAACTTGTTCAAAAACTTGTTACCACATGTCGTCATGGCGAGTTTGATAAATAGTGTGGAAATATATGAGTGACGTGAACATGGTCGTCCACCGTGTCACGTGACACAGATTACTAAAATCTTTGTTGAATTAACTTGTACATATGAACAAGATGAAATTTGATGAGTTTGCAAAAAAATTAATCACGGTTGCTAATTTTCACACAGCAAACTTTTTTTTGTAGCAAAAATTAAAACATTTCTTTCAGTGTAACTAGCGGTGTAAAATCTGGAGACCTTGCTGGGTCAATCAATAGGTCCTGCCTGCCCAGCGCCGGCGCTAGCGAGGTATACAAAAAATGAAACAATTATCTCCACGACTACGCAACCGCAAGATTAGATTTTTTTTGTTTTGAAACTAAGGTAAATTTTTACATTTTAAATATTATAATTTAAACAAGTTTTTATAACATTTACCAATCCTGAAGATGAATTAATTTTTTATTAGGCTTACTTCATGTGACCTAACGTCTGATTTTGATCCCCCATATTAGACTGCTCCTTCAATGTTAAATAAATAATAATATTTACGTGGTTACTAACAACATCCTGATATAATATAATGTATTATGATATTTAAGATCATGGCGTACATTGTCATACCAGATCGATGTTGCAGAAGCCATAATATATATCACTATTTTTTTTATTGCTGTAATTTGCAATCAACACAGATTTAAAATTTTTGACAATGTCTTTCAGCGGCTTTCTAAGTTCTCATTTATTCTTTCTCGGTCATAGGGTAAATTGAAGAGTGTTACTACAAAAATGGCCTAACTCAGGCTAATATTGCTTGTATTTATTTGTTTTAATCTTTCAGATTAGGACTTGTTGCTGACGTACTAGAATGCATTCATAATAAATTAGAATGTCATTTTAAGTTGATTATCAAGAAGTTAAATTAAACAAAAAACAAGTCCAGAGTAGCAATCCATGGATATGAGGTTCGCGCCCTTTAAATGGTTTAATAACTACTGAAGTTTAMAAACCGAGGTACAAATCGTTGGTTCCTTTTCTCAATGTATGCTGTATTTAATATAATTTTCTTTATCTTCAATGTATGTATGTAGTTCATGCCTTTCTTATTAATGTTTTCAAGTAGATAATTATTTCGATAATATTSTTTCAAGAMCTACTTCTGAGGAAGAAAACGARGAGTGTTGAAACATCAAGACCAAACAAGCAACGTGGGAACCAGCTCGCAAAACATCTCATTGACAATATTGAAGTTAAAAGAAAAATGCGTTTATGACCCAAGCATTGACATATTGGCACTAGTCTAGAGGTTAGTCGGATTGCTATTAAAATATTACAATTCATTATAAGAAAGAGCTGTGTTTTATAATCCCATAGTTCTGTTGAATGTAAAGCATTTCTTCAATTATATGACACCCCTTGCTTCAAGACGGTTGAAACCATCCTTTTATGAAATCGAAAGTACAGTGATTATTAGCAAAAAAACAAATGTAACCCTTAATTTAGGATAGATACTTTGTCTCCATTGTTAGTTTTCATTATTGTTTATAATCTTTATTAAATAAAATTTTATGTTATATTTTCTAAAAGAAGAAATTTATTTATTATGTTGTACCTATACTTTTTGTTTCCTCCCAGCTCCTCGTTTCTTATTTGCACTAGGACCGTTATGAGCTAGCGCCGCCCCTGTTTTGGCTCAATCTAATTATCWGAGAGAAGCACCATAATGAGAAGCCCCATCCTGCCGAAAAACTAGTTCACCTATAAAATTGATCCGGGCGAGGTCGCCGAAAGTGAACTTCCTTGAGAGGCGATATAATTCTTTCAAAACCTAAAATGGCGCCGCAGTAGTAACCATGGATGCATATAAGAGGGGATCCAGCTTTTCACATTCTAAACTGATGCCAACATGTAATCACAGTCTAAGCGTTAATCTATAGAAAACATTGGATCTTCCAGTTGGCCAGTTGTGTATGTCCAATGACTAAGCTTCATGTTCACGGTCTCACACTATTTGGGCGTTTACGTGTTTGTTTTTATTTGGTTTTATGATGTGCAAGACGCAGGGAATGATTTCCATATAATTGTTAACGGTAGCAGTGATAAGATGATCAGGCAGTGTCAAATGTGCAGAAAGATTGATATACGTTAACCCAATGTTTCATTTCACAGGTATGTAACACCCAAGTAGTATTTAAGGTTAAGATTCATAGGCGTGCGGTATTTAAATTGCTTATTATGCCGATATTTTACAACACTACTACTGAAAGATGAATTGTTTACTAGTGTATAACAAAAAAATGAGTTTTATATGTGTGCATAAATCATATTCATACAATATTTTTTTCATATCTTTTTAGGTTTCCGAAGCATACTGAAGAATGCAAATTACGGCACGCCAATGCCGCGGGTGGAAAACAAAGTTTGTTATTGCGCTAACTTCACGCCATTCAAATGTTGGCTTCACAACAATGCGCTTTCTGTCAATGAGATGCGGTATCCTCTCTTTTATACATCCATGGTAGTAACAACCGAAAATATTAAATAGCGGGAAGGGACACGTTACAGTTTCGGTTCTTCTATTCTTAAGTTATGTGGCACTGAAACGTTAGACTTTATCTTTAGAATGTTGTTCACAATTTTTGAGTTGGTAACGATTGTGGCGTCATATCGGACTTTGAGAGAAACTTACCACCTCTAAAAGGAAGTCATATTTAAACGATCTTATCCGGATCTTACATGAGCTGCTCTATGCTATTTCTACCTTGTCTCTTCTCTGACTACTCCTGCAAAATTGTCCGCTTAGATTAGTGTGCATTGTCATACACGAATATATACGATGGAATCTGTGCACATTTGCCTCGAAGCTTTTCTTGCGTCAATATTCCAGACCGGTATATGGCAAGGCACATAAAACGTCGGAGCGAACCCAACGAGCCAACGACATTTCGTTCTAGCATTCTTTCTTACTTTAAATAAAACTCAAGCCGATCCCTCCCAGCCAGATGACAGCTTTATCACTGCTTCAGCAACATGTCAGATAAAAAATCAGCCCTTTGATATAACAGATCATATATTTCATTCCGCTGCGAAATGAGAAGCTTAGTTTTTCTTTGTTCACTGTTCCGTTCAGTCGTTTGCAAAAAAGGAAAACCATATATTACCTCACCGGAGTGACAGGCATACAGAGCAGGTAGTTCGAACAACAACTTCTACGCATCATTACCCAAACGAGTGAACAAAAGAGGATATCAACATTATGGTCTAATATGATTTTATTATTTGGACAAAGCACTGATTTTATCTCACGCGACGAGTAATTTAAATAGTACCTACTAAAAAACTGAGACAAGAGGCACCTTGCTTATTTAAAATGGCATAATCTGCATTTTTTTCTTACTAATTTGGTGGTGCTCCTTCCACTGTTTATCATTGGCGCCAGAGTAGTAGTTGAAGAAGATGCTGGAAATTTGGTTGTAACATTTTTCGTTTTATAAATGTGTGTGATGTTATTTAAACGGTTAAAATTTTGTTATTAACCCCCGATTTATGTGGAGAAACCCGCTACTGCAAGTTATTAAAGATTAGGTTTTTTTTGGTTGGATCCAGTTGGAGTATGCACTATATTTTTGGCTTCCTTTATATAACAAGTGGTACATTAAACTACTCGAAACTCATTCAATGTGATTTTTTTAAATTTCTCTGGTTAATTACTTCCACATCCAACGGATGGGAAGTATTGTATCGCGAAAAAAATTTTCAAAAATTTTTATTTGCTCAATCGCTTTATAATGGTCGAAAACGCAATCAAAACAAAATTTGATCAAAAACAAATTTCTTGTCTGTGTGTCTGTGGTGTTGTTTGTGGACACGATAACTTTTGAAAGACTTAATATATGAACTTGAATTTTGGTACACGTATAAATCTCAACTACCCAAAGCAACCTATAGGAGAGTTTATCGACCGTTGGTGGCGCTAGTGTGTTTTTGCAAATGGCGGAAATAAACAGTACTTGCTATTATAATATACTCGTCTGTATCTCAAAATGAAACACAGATGGGTTCGCAACCGAGTATATTCAATATAATTATTACAAAGGAACTGGTAATGGTAACCAAAACACACTCGTGGCAATAACCTATGTGATAACCGCTTAATCACATAACCGCATATTACTATTATAATATAATATCACACATGATTTTTGTGTTTACATGTATCCCCTTTTTCTTAATAATATTCACTGCCCACAATTTAAAAATGCTAATACGATATAACAAAAACAGCAATATTGCACAATAATTCCGCCTTTTTCCAGCATTAAAGTACTGTTTATAATAGTTTATGTATCTGCCGCCAGATGTCGTGTCATTATTGTAAACTTGCCTATTGCTTGTGGGGTAAGTAGGGTATCGGGAAGGGGGCGAGATTGGGAGGTAACTACTCTTTTTTTCGTTTTAGTATGTCATTAGTAGTATGACTGCGAGTATTATTAGCTCTTATAAATTTTCGGTACAGCAAACTGTTTAGAAGATATTAGCAAAAAAGCGTCACTTAAAGAAAACGGTTTTTTTAAATATCTGGGAATATATTTAAAATATTCAAAAAATGAAAATGCTATCAGATTTCTCACAAAAAGTGTCTTAGAAAATTTATCCAAAATTTTGACATTTTCGAAAAATTTCCAAAAAGCCTAATTTGGACCCTGCTCGTACCATTTTTTTTAAATTTTGTATTATATAGAAAATCAAATTTCTGATCAGAAAGTGCTCTTGCAATTTTTTTGTTAAGTTAATAATTTTCGAGTTATCTGGAAAAAACCGATTTTTAAAATGTATATATTTTTGCTGTCACGAGGACTGTTTGTCTTAGAAAAAAATGTGTAAAGAGAAAAAATGCTCAAAACCTGATTACTAATCGTATAGTATAAAAAATAAAAACGTAAATTTCATTTTGACAATTGGATGTGGAAGTATTGATTCAATTTGCAGCGGTTTTTTTTATCAAGTTACCTTTCCACAGATTGCAATTATTATATTTCACTCGCCAGAGTTAGCATGTTTCGTTAGCAACGATACATAAAGTCTTAATTGTTAAATTCTAATATGGCCTACTAATAACTAAAGATACTATACTTATACTGCCTTAAATGATTCGAAAGTTGGTGCACTCGCTGTATCTAGTTCCATTAACAAATTTACATGTTATCTATCACCGTTAAAKAGAGGATATTCGATAACAAAATAGACTAGATGTTTTTATCGTTACATACCGAAGCCAAGGGTTTGAAACTTGTAATTTATATTTCAAGGCAGGTGTAATAAGACTCTGACGTTTGTTGAGTTAAATTTGACTCTTTTTTTGTATTATTTATGGGTCGATTCGAAACAGATTTCAAAAACAACAACCAGTATTTCCCTCGCGTATGGTTACATTGATGATATTTTTGCCATCTTTGAAAACATAAATTCCCATTTCACAAGCATTAATTTCAGTATGAAATAAAGAAGAACAAGAAAGTTTTTAGATATATAGGTGTCAAGAAAGAATAACAACGGGATATAGTTTAATGTGTACAGAAGAAATACAAGTAGGTTTATAATCAACGAGTTGCAACATTCTTATCAACATACACTTTTTGCTTTGAACTTTCTAGTTAGGTAATAGATCAGTTAATTTTCCATTATCAAAAGCCAACTTTGAAAAATAATTCAAAGATATCACGAATAACGTTCATAATCGGTACTCTAGTAATACAGTAGAACATTTAGAACATTGTAGAAGATACAGCACAAAAAACAGATTGTGGATGGAACCATTTTGTCTTTACCAATTACTGATGTAGAACATAAATTTTTCAAAATTCCCTTTGAAATTGGGCTTACCAAAGGATTGGAACGCTTTCTAAAACCTTTTAATTTAAAACCGGCTTTTACTGCCAATAATATTATCAAAAATCTTTTAGGAGATACAAATAATATAGCAGATAAAAAGACAAAGCATACATATATCAAATACAATACAATAGTTGTAATCTTAAATACATTGGGCAGACCAGGCATTTCATAGGAGTTAGATTTAAAGGTCGTTTAGCTCATTTCCGGTTTGGTGGCTTGAGAAGTCAAATGTCGCCCGACCTATCAAAAACACATCTCACGCTATAACTTGTAAAAGCCTAAAATTAGTTAAACAAATTTCTAACAACACGGAAAGCATCTTCATCCAAAATAACAAAGATACTTTAATGAATTAATATTTAGGCCCGATTCCAATATCAGCGTCGTTTGAACTAATTAGATAAGGGATTCACTCAAGCGTGAAATTCAAATAAAATAAACAATTATGTTTTGTTGACCTGATGAGGAGAATATCCTCTGCTTAATCCGCTCAGACATTCAAGTCCTTCACTCTACTGAAGATTTACGTATTTAGACTCTCTAAATCATTGTGGTTAGAGTTTTTCCATTATTGTTTTGATTAGAATAGAAAACCACACTCAGCTTTTAATTATAGCAAAAGCGAGAATGAAGAGAAGAAGAATGAAAAAAGGTGGGCAGAAAATGTACTTGACCGAGTTGGCGCAACAGTTCCTTGAAGATGGCATCTAAAAGCCTGTGCCACAATATAGCAAATACTTTACTTTTTTGGCGATTTTGTAGAGGAATGAGTAAGGCTTTACTCAACTTTTGACATTAAAATACTTTTTATGTAGAGAGGTCTTATTTTATAACCCATCGGAGGTTGAAAAAAAAATAGCTCTCGTATGTAGCGGTCTGCTTATATTGTTTCCCATCTCTATGGGTGCTAGTTAGAAGCTTAACTTAATACAATAAATTCTTAAAATAAATTCATAAATAATAATAAATTAAATCCACTATACATTTATTTAGGTAAAGAGCTTTCGGCTAATATGCCATCGTCAGTACCATATTTATAAATTATAGGAAGAGAAATTATGACATTGTCAAAATTAAAATCTAAACAAGCAATCTTGACTAAAAATCATAAACTACTTTCAAACCAGCGGTACAATCATAGAGTACAATCACAGAAACGGTCACGATAGAAACATAAAAAAAGAGTTGTAACAAAAAGTTGTTTAAATATATCACATTAAAAAACACACGAAATATCAATTACTTGTATTCACGCATCATAAGCTAGACTAGACTTGACTTCAGTTTCTCGTATTCACGCATCATAAGCAAGACTAGACTCGACTACTCAAGAAGACAACCCGTTAACACCAGCAACGTAAAAATTAGCGTTCAAATAAAAAATTTAGAATGGGACAACTGAATTTGCAAAAATCTTTTAGTATTGTCCAATTTTGGTCATTTAAAATTTAGTATATCTCTAAGATTTCTAAATAGTTTAATTTTAATGATTTATTACAAAAATGTAAGCTTTTTAAATTGTCCAAAGTAGAAGTATGTTTAAATTATAATAAATGATTGGCTAACCAAGAATTTGTAGTTACAATGTCTGTATTTTTATACTTATTAAATTGTTTTAAATGCTCATTTCTCGTAATAAAAAAGGATCTTCCCGTTTGTCCAATATAAACAGAGTTACAGTCGTTACATGTAAAGCTATATACTTTTTAAAATTCCCCTTCGAAAAAGAACGTGTGTAATTTTCCAAATTGCTTATAATAACGGTTTTCCAAATTACTTAATGGAAAAATTGTACTATAAATACCTGACAAAATTTAAGTTTTCTTTTAACACCTTCACATGTGATAAAAAAGATAAAATTTGGTACCCCCTTAGGTTTAGTGGTAAAGTCTCGATTTACCTTTCTAAATTATTTGCGTCTAATGACATAAATATTGTCTTTTCTACTGCAGGCAGTGTCTGTTTCAGTTTTGTCCATACTAAAGATAAAATTTCAGTTTTAAATCATTCAGGTGTATATAGCTTTATATGTAACGACTGTAACTCTGTTTATATTGGATAAATGGGAAGATCCTTTTTTATTAGGGGAATGAGCATTTAAAACAATTTAATAAGTATAAAAATACAGACATTGTAACTACAAATTCTTCGTTAGCGAATCATTTATCATTAATTAAACATATTTCTACTTTGGACAATTTAAAAAGTTCACATTTTTGTAATAAATCATCAAAATTAAGCTATTTAGAAATTTTAGAGATATACAAAATTTTTAATGACCAAAATTGGACAATGCTAAACGATTTTTGCAATTTCAGTTGTCTCATTCTAATTTTTTTATCTGAATGCTAATTTTTACGTTGTTGGTTTGAAAGTAGTTTTTAGTCAAGTTTGCTTGTTTAGATTTTAATTTTGACAATGTCATAATTTTTCTTTCAATAATTAATAAATATGGTACTGACGATGGCATATTAGCCGAAAGCTCTTGTATAGTGGATTTAACTTGATGAAGTTATTTTAACAATTAATTCAAGATTCAATCCATGTTGACCATTATGGATCAATCTAATACAATAACTAGAAATTACTTGTAAAACTGAATAAAAATATTATATCTAAGAAAATAATATTCGAAACTACGCGAACCCCCAGACGGTGTCACATCACCGACAGGATGAAATATCTCTTTCCTTTCCGAAATCTGACATAAATTTCGCATAAATGTTACTAATAAAAGACCCATTTACTATAAAGTTCAGCCCACGGTTCCCAGGGTGATCGTAGAGATCTGATGCCCCGTTAAGACGTTAACTAACAAAAAAGTCTACCCTTGTGGGGCCAGCGCGTTACGGTAAGTTAGCTGCAGAAGACGTGCGGCCTACACGGGAGAGGGCTGGAAGCGCGTTAATGTGGTATCCTCGCTAGGATCCCGAGATGATCGTAAAAACGTTGTCATCCAAAATCCGTAAAGGATTTGCTGAGGGCGTCTCTAGAGGCCATCAGCAATGCGTGACGGTCATACTGAAACCACGAACAACTTTCCACGGAGCGAACGCGCAATAAAACAAATTCGCCGTGTTTCCTTGTTGCAGGGCACGAGGAAATTACTGTGGCAGCAATACTAACAAAGGCAGTGGCAGTGCTGTTTGAAAAGCCGCGTTATGGGAATTGGAAAAATTAATTTCGAAAGTTAAGATGCGACATAATCTCTTGCTATTTGCCACAATTTTCTCATTCGCAATTTACACTAATATGGAGAATATGAACATGTGAAGAAAGCTTTTAGTATTAATTTAAAGCTACAAAGCTTCATGACGCAAAAGCTTCTATGTTGAAATAAGCTCTTACCTATCAAAGTGATGAAATACAAATAGTAGAACGCAAATTTTTACAACAACTTAAGAAAATTAGGAGGCGCACACATAATTTAAGCTTTTATAAGGATATACTGAAAAGCATATTTTTGTATACCTATTTACGCGTTAATTTCATAAAATACTAGTCAAATTTATGGATACTAATATGTATGTGACATAATAACGTTAGTAAATATATGCCATGTTGACAAATTGACGAAAATCATTATATACATGGCTTCTGCAAGTAGCGTATCTCCTATTCAATATCGCAACAAAGTAATCATATTTCATGTACAATATTATCATCATTAGTGGTGGTAAATATGGTATATTACGTATACAGGATGTTTCACGAATGATAATGACCCTGACGAAATTAAAAATGCAACCCAAAATACATTCTCATAGCCAGTGTGGTTATTTTAAATAACGGTATTATTTTAAAAATAAATTGGGAATCCACGACGGCTATGCGCTATGATTCCTGTCACTGTATTTATTAAAAAGTCAAAATGTATTCAAACGATGAAAAAACACATATGATTTTGATTTATAGTGAATGCAAGAAAAATGCTTCCGCTGCTGCCCGTTTATACAGACAACGTTTTCCAAATAGAAGAGCTCCTGCCGATACAATTTTCAAGAGACTTGAATTAACTTTAAGGACAAACTGGCTACCATTCAAAAAGTCAAGAGAAAGAAGAGCAACAGGCCCTGACAATGAAATTAGAGTATTGGAAATGACGAAAATCCTCATATTAGTCAAAGGGTAGTCTCAAGAGCAATCTGTATTAGTCTTCAGTACACCGAATAATTAAAGGCAATCAATTTCATCTGTATCATTTGCAATTGGTTCAGGCCTTAAAGGAGACAGATTATCCTGGATTTTTGTAACTTTTTTTGGGAACACCAAAATTTAAATGTGAGATTTTACGACAACATTTGCTTCTCAGATGAAGCAAGATTTCTAATAATGGTGGAGTTAACAAACATAACATGCATTATTATGCGCAAGAAAAAAAAGAAGGACATTTTCAAACTATCTACTCGACGAATGTCTGGTGCGGAATATCGGGGAATCAAATTGTTGGGCCTTATTTTTTTTCGCAATAGTTTAAATGGCAATACTTATCTAAATTTTTTAAGAAACATTTTACCGGTACTCCTCCAAAATGTAAATTTACAAGTAAGACAAGATATATGGTTCCAACTAGATGGGGCACCTGCGCCTTATCATAAAATAGTGCGAAATCATCTTGATTTGGTCTTGCCTAACCGATGGATAGGAAGAGGTTCAATTAATCCTTGGCCACCGAGAAGCCCGGACCTTACTCCTCTGGATCTTTTCTGTGTGGAATGGTAAAATAGCAAGTATACCAAACACCAATTGAAAGTGTAGAACATTTAGAAAATAAAATACGTGATGCATGTAGATCCATCACTCCAAAAATGTTAATGCATGTTAAGAGATTGTGTTGGGCACGAATTCAAGCTTGTGAAAACTGCGGAGGGCGACATTTTGAGTATTTATTACATTAATGTTATTGAATAAACATTTTTCAAAAATAAGATTTGTTTTATAATACAGAATTTACTTAAAACAAATGATTGAAGTTTATGTCTAAATTTACGAATTTATACAGCTCTCTACGTTTTATATATTTTAAGACGATGAACAATTATCAATGTTACCTCTGCAAATGTATTTTGGGTTGCATTTTGAATTTCGTCAGGGTCATTATCATTCGTGAAACATCCTGTATACTATACATATTACAAAAATTGTCAAAATAATGTACTTTTTTCAACACACACAAACTGGTACCTAAATATTACCCTTCACTTGAAAATAAATGCACCTCTAAAAATTCAAGTACTAACTTCCCCCATGGCTTATATGTATACAGTTGGTTTATATTTTATTCTGTTAATATCAAACCTTCTTTTAACCTAATGTTGCTATGTATTTGCTAGTTGGTATGGTGTAAGCGTTACGCCGAATATCTCCTCATATTGTTAGGAAATACTTTTAAAGCAGCATTCTTCTGCTTCAATTTAAGGCATATGAGACTTGTTCAGTATAATTTATTTTTTAAGATTTTTGGACGAACAAAGTATGTTTATTTTTCGAGCTCATCACCACCAAACTAATGATTTAATTAATGATATAAAACATCGATAATAAATAAGTTTAAAAACAGTATCAAGCCCTTTTGTTTTTCTGATTCTTACCTCATTAAGTTAGGCACAAACGCAGGTGGATAGTCTTCATTTAGCGGGTTCTGCAACAAAAAACTCAACTTTAGTACCGATAATAGACATAAAATAGAGTGTATAAAGAAGTATTGGGACGTTTATGCAGGACAATGCATAATTCAATTAATTATTATTAATTATTTACTTAAGAAATAAAAATATAGTTAAATTAGTTTCTACAATTCTGAATGCCCATATATGACTCCTTGTTAAATATCTATCTATTTATTTATTTAATACAGTCTACTCCACAGACAATGGCCTAAATGGTAGGAAAAGGTAACACAAAATTCTTTATTAAGTTTTTTTCCATTTAACTTTGTATTTAACAGTTTTATAACTCTTGCCAGGTACAATTTAATAAAGTCTTCTTTAAGATTTTTTTTATGATATAGTGTATTATTTTGCGCAATTCCTAGATATTTGTAAATATCTGGCAGAATCAAATTTTTAAATGTAGTATCATTCTCATTTCGACTGAAGTTGACACCTTTTTTGATCCCAAATAAAAAAAAAAACGCTGCAAATTGAATCCACATCCACATCCAATTGTCAAAATGACATTTACGTTTTTATTTCTTATACTATACGATTAGTAATCAAGTTTTGAGTATTTTTCTCTCTACACATTTTTTCTAAGACAAACAGTCCTCGTGATATTAGCAAAATTATATAAATTTTTAAAACCGCTTTTTGCAAATAACTCGAAAATTATTAACTAACCAAAAAAAATACAAGAGTGCTTTCTGATTAGAAATTTGATTTTCTAGATAATACCAAAATTTTCAAAGACACTTTTTGTGAGAAATTTTATATCCTATATGATGGTATTTTCATTTTTTGAATATATTAAATATATTCGGAGATATTTAGGAAAAACCGTTTTCTTTAAGTGACGCGTTTTTGTTATCTTCTAAACAGTTTGCTGCACCAAAAATTTATAAGAGCGAATAATACTCGCAGTTATACTACTAATCACATACTAAAACAAAAAAAAATAAAAATTTGCAAAAATGGTAGTTACCCGATACCATACTTACCCCACAAACAATAGGTCGCTTTGGATATTTGAGATTTATACGTTTGCCAAATTTCAAGTTCATATAATATTAGGTCTTTCGAAAGTTATCGTGTCCACAAACAAAACCACAGACACACAGATAAGGAATGAATTTGTTTTTGCTCAAATTTTGTTTTTTTTACGTTTTCGACCATTTTAAAGCGAATGAGCAAATAAAAATTTTTGAAAATTTTTTCGCGATACAATACTTCCCATCCGTTGGATGTGGAAAGTAATATCATAGAGTAAAAAATATCACATTTAGAGAGCAATCCTTTAATATATTTTTTTTTTCTTTGACTAAGGTAGGTATTTTTTTAAATATCTGAAGCTGAATGTTGGTGCTTTTAATAAAATTCGCCAGGTGAACTGACCCGTGTTGTGCTTTTGTTCTTCCAGGTCGAACGTAGGGATATTCTAAGGACTACATTCGCGCTATCATCTAACGCGCAAACTGTAAGCACCGCAATTCCAGCATTTGGGTTGGCGCTTCCCGCGGGATTTGGCCGTACAAAAGCCGTCGTTCTCTAGGCGGAGGCCGACTAAGTCCTGGGAAACCGACACTTCGATGGACTTATCTGGAACGCCCGATTTTCGCGGACGTTTATACGTCCCGGTATAATGGGATATCCAGTTTTGCATGCCATTATGAAGTTATCCCCTTTATATCGCATACGGAGTGGGATTAATTGCGGGCAAGGTGTTCCTTATAATTGGCAAATTGAAATGCCAAGTAGATTAGGGGACGATCATCGTAAACGGGGGTTTATGTTCAAGATTATAGATTAGACTCTACAATACCTGAATGGATATAACAATACTTAGCCACGCGCTTACGTACGGGGTGATCCTTTGAAAACAGCTTACCTTAGATTATTTTAAATAGACGAAACATTTAATAATTAACAAAAACACAGAATCCTTTGTTTGCAGGGGATAATTTTAAAGACAAACCTTTAATGCACTGCGCTTACTCCGTTAGCAAGGTAGTCACCCTTCAAATGACACACTTCTAGAAAGCTTCTTAATTTTCAAGGAGGCTTGCTACACATTCTAATTAGTTTTACTATTTTTCACTGATTTACGGGTTAGTAGAATAAGTACTGTGAAGCAAGTTACTTATTAAATTGAATACTTATTTCGACTTTTCAAAGAAAAAAAATACTTGGAAAAATGTGACACCCAAAAAGGCGTTCAAAATAATTAGAACTGAATGTTCAAAACAAAATAATCAAAAGTTTGAAGGCAAAGATAAGAGATAATGATTTGGTAACAACTAAACCAGATAAAGGAAATACTATTGTACAACAATGATAACTTTGAAAGATTAGAAAAAAGCATATTCGAAAAAATTCATGTCTATGCTGTACTGGCTGCACCACAACCAACTGCAGATAGATTTATTTTGCTATGGGAGCGTGCAAGTTGACTAGTAGCGCCACCGGTGGTGAAATGACCCAAGACTGGGGTATACGTAGCATGACAACCACGAATATCGTTGGTTTACTTTTGCTTTAATATTGTGAGGGAAGTGTGTAATACGTTGGAAAATGGCTAAATCTCAAAAAAAATTGTTGTGTTGTGGACTGTAATAATACTGAGAACTGGTGTGGCAGCAAAAACATACGCTTTTATCGATTTCGTGGGAAGCTGAACGAAAACAACATTGTGTTATGTGTTCTGCAGTATATAGGTATACCTAGTACAAAACAACTTGAGCACTTGACCCGCGAGAGATGGTTGCCCAGAAGAACAAATTGTAGCGTGGGGCGTTCATCTGTTGGCTACAGTTTAAACGAAAAACATTGTCACTTTCGCTTACCGTATTTAAGTTCTCCCAGTCTCCGCCCGTTTCTTATCATCGTTGAAAAATCCTATTTCATACAATGGCTTTACCTTCTTGGAATTTCGTAATAGATTCCAACCCTGCGTCTAACACCCAAGCATATGTAGCATGAACGGTAGATAGTTTTCAGGATGGTTTAGCGCTCGTTCGGTACTACGCTATAGTTGGTGGTCTTTGAAGCGAGGTCCGCCTTCGCTCATCTCGCGTCGCTTTGTACCAGCATATAGATACCCATTCATATTTGCAGTTGCTTGACTAACAATGAATGCCATAAAATGAAGATGGAAGACTAAATTTGTAATAATTATTAGTAGTCACTGTATTGAGTAGCTTGTAAACAAGCTGGTTTTTGTTTGTGCTTTGTTTCACACTATTATCGAATAATTCGACGACTAAGAAAGGTTTCTTGAAAATGATAAATAGTGTGCAACAGAGTACAATAAAAAATCAGTTTGTTTGCAAGCTATTCAATGTGATAATTTCGACATATTTCACAAATACTGCGCCTTAACCTATTCAGTTTATTATTATAAGTAGTTACTTTAATACCTCCAAAACCATATTTGATTATTATTTCCTTCATTTCGCATAAACACCTGTTTTGCCGTGTCACTTTACATGCGATCATAGATAAATTAAGAAAGATACCCAATGTAAATGCACCGCATTGCCACAGAACCGTAGTGTATGATCTTCACTCAAGAGGGCGAAAGAATGTCCAAAGCGCGCGATATTGTATCCCAAATGTTTTGTACTGTATGTCCCTCCCGCCCAGACAGCATGCGAACGGAATGTGGGCGGTAGTCACAATCCCACCACTGCACTTCTACAGCAGCTGACTGCAACACCCGTAATGCTTAACAAAATAATATTTTATGCAGCGAAGGGTCAATAGTAGAGTGCCCGATCGGACATATTTTGACTTGTGTGGGGGACTCGGGATTACAAGCTAAAACTTACACAGATGTAAGCTAATATATTGATAATTATAAATCCAGAATTATAAAAATTAGACCGAGCCGAAAGTCAATATCGTTAAAAATGTAACTAACGGTACTTTGTTGAAAAACGAAATGTATACTTTCTATGGGTATTTAATTTGAAACATTTTCTGTGCCGAATATTTTTAAATAAGTTTTTGACTTGTAAAATACATTGCCTCTTACGGCCGAAAAATAATAAAAGGTCAGTTTTTCGGTTTCAACGCCGTCTACAATTAATTCAAAATTCCCTAATTTTCAGTTTACCTCGCATTATCGCGAAAACTAAGGCCTAACTCAAAAAAATATATTCTTATTAAAAGTTAGCCGTGTCCTTTTAGGTGCCATTCGTGGCAAATTCATATTTTTTGACTTACCGATAAAGGTAGTATAAAATTAAATGTAAAAGATTACATTTTTCTGGGAGACGCGACTGCTGCCGTGTTCGCGTGGCCGCATCGTCCATCTCTACTATTTCCTAGTGATGGGTAACGCAGCGCTGCGCGGCGCAATTGTATTGATACACCTACCTGCGCCACTGCGTTGATACTTTGAATAAATCGTATCTGACGCAAAGCGCAGTATTACCGTAGCACGTTGAGTCATACGTCATGCCCGCGAATGTGACGTAGAGGTGAGTATCGCAAAGCTGCGTGAAGCACTGCACTGAAGCACCGACATGCGCCATCTCCGTCGATACTCATGAAAATATGGAATGCCCAGAACAGGAGATATTACATGCAGCGGCAGCGTCATGCGACACAGTATAATAGTGCGTTACGTACTCTGAATTTTGGGTATTAACGCCTTGTGTCGAGTGCGGAGTATCATTATATTCAGATTATTTTTATTTCATTTCATCATGTATATGTACTCAGTGGAGTCTATAGTATATTTTGTCGAACAAATTTAATATTGCACTTTTTATACTTTATGTGTTATGTAGGTAACAGTAGGCATGTACTTTACATATTAGTAAAGTGATACAGCAACAATCACATTCTCCTCTTTAAGTACTTTTGAAGCAACTCGTGCAAGTGCTACAATGCCGGTGAACATGCACACGATTCAACATAACCTACAAATAGCTAAAATGTTGGCGATCCGAGAAGCAACATGTAAAACGCACGCGCACAGCGTTACGTACGTCAAGTAGGACATCGCCGTAAAACAATGCGCCATAACGCAATTGAGTTAAGGCAGTGTGCCAACGCAACAGTGTGCGCTTGCGCTAAGGTATCAACGCAGGAAATTTTACTGCGCTACCCATCTCTACTATTTCCGTAGCTCCGTCCTTTGTCCACTAGTGCAGCTCAGGGAGGGACGCGATAGATCAAAATACAATAATTAGGAAATCTGTGTAATTAATCCTATTTCAGTTTTCATATTGACAAACACGTTCGAAAGTATATTAAAAATCCTCACTAACCTATGAAAGAAAAATTAAACTAATAACTACGCATGTAGTTCATTAAACGTTTTATTATGCAATTCTGCACGCAAATCATGATAAAGTAAATTAATCTTTTTACAAAATTGCACAATTTACTTATCGAAATTTGTTCTTGAGCTGTGGTTTCAACCAATATTTTAGATCTAGATTCTTGATGTACGAAAATTCCGAGTGTTACGAGTTTAGGACATCTTCACAAATGCTCGTTATAGCTACAGGATCTTCAGCAGTCCCCTCATTAAATGCAAGCAAACCAATTATACAGTACAATACATCTGGTATGTGTTTCTTGCAGCCTTTTATATCTAAGTTCCTGTCACTTAAAATACAGATGGTATTTTATCCATTTCGCACCTTATATTGGCACATATTTGATTAATAACGACGATTTCTACTTCCGCTACAGTATGGTATTGCAAATCTGGTAATCTGTCTGGTTATACTGATATTTTACTATTAATAGAAAATAACTGCCACTATCGCAAATACTGCTAACTCTTTTACTTTTATAAAGCACGTCAATATTGTGTTAAAAATCTTTCTTTATTATCGAGCAGTAAAATACTATCTCTTGACTATCTTTTTAAAAAAAGTCAAGAACAAAAGTATACTAATGTCGACCCGCGTCAATATTTTAATCAGAGAATAAAAAAAAACATGTTCTTTGGTAAAGTGTGCATAAATTGTATGTAAAATATATCCAGAAATACAACGGATTTGGTTGGTACCTTTAAAAACATTGGTTTAGGTGCTATACCTACGGCTTCTACTAATTAGCCGAATTAGCCCGAATGATACGACTCTATATAGTAGCTTGCCTAATAGTAGACCTTGCCAGGTATAACAAGCTTTCCAGAAATGATTTTCCATTGCAGTTTGTTGCTAAAAGCTACGACTGCCTTCAAATAATTCCTCATCGAAAAAGGAAAACAACTGTCTTAGTCGTGAAAAAAGCGTGCTGTGCAGAGGGTTGTGGGGGGTGAATTTCCAAAATAAGTAAAAATTCTTGTTTGTTTTTTTTTAATATCTTTGGTACCTCACCTTTATTATATTAAGATACTATGCTGCTGCTGCTTAAATGGCAAATATAATTTTTTTAAATTTCTAATAACGCCGTCACTATGCATTCTTATAGAGCGCCTTAATGAATTTCGTTTAAACACTACCTAATTCGCCAGACGTTTAGCTTCTCCCAGCACAAAAACGCGTTGGTTTATTGGTGTGTGCAAATTCGCAATATAATACATAGTTTGTGGCATAATATTTTTGTGTAGCAAATGTCGAATTTCACAGTGGCGTCCGTGGACATGCGAGTATGGTTCAAAATAGCCCAAAAGGTACGCGATACTCGACTTTATGCACACAGAATTGATATTCAATTGCAAATAGTTTCTGTGATTATTCGTTCCCTCTAGCAACTATTGTCGTTTTGCTAATGTATATTTATGTAGACCTAGGTATCTAAATCTTTTGAAGTAAGCTCTGTTTTTTAATATATATATTGAAAATTAATGCATGTTTTTGCATGAATTACAGATCTATTTATAACAATACACAATAAAAGTGACAGTACTTCGGATAGTGAGCTAGAGTCAAAAATTAATTCATTTCAATTTAAAAATGTGCAGCGGCAAACAGTTTTTATTTTAATCAGCGCTTGAAATTTCAGGATTTTAGTACAAAATAAATTCTGCTTATTATGACAATCAGGCTGATTATAATGATGCCTCTAAAATGAACTATGTCCGACTTTGACTTTATGCGTTTGCTGTAGCAGAAGGTCGTATATCGCGCAGCTGTACAGTTATTCTGGACCTTACTCGCATTCCTACTCTTGCCGGTTGCCGCTGTGAAATTCGGCGTTGCCAGACAAAAAAATTCTTATTCGACAGATGACGCGAGTCTGCAAATTTTTATACACCAAAGTAGCTGACATCTTAAACTTTTATTTCAGTTATTTTTTCGATAAACCAACTCGTTTTCGAGCTAGGAGAAGGTAAACGTTTTAGGAATAAGGTAGTGTTCAAAACGGACGTAATTCATTATGGCGCTGTACCTATATACGATAACATTATTAGTTGCATGGTTACTGAAAGATGTGCGCTTTTTGGCCGCACTATATAAACATTATTATGAATGAAAAACTTAAAGTAGTTATAGCACCGGCAAGTGTTGAAATGGTGCTTAATTATTACCAAAAGTTGCAAAATTTCAAAAAGTGCTAGATTCAGCTTTTTGTGCTGAAACTGGCAACACGGGGCAGTGGGCACCCACTTGGGCCGTGGTAATACCTGGTAATACCACACCACGCCCCAATCTAGCGCAGCACATTTTTAACCACCCATCTCTCTCTGACTCACATCAAGTAGATCTGTTGTACGTATGTCAGCGTTAGCTTGTAACGACAACCTGCGCTACTTAAGGAGAGGGTAATTTTCGTTTCTTATTCCTTTCCACTCACGGGCAAATTAGAAGAGCAAGAACTAGTTAACGACGTGATGAATATTTTAAGTGAAGTTAAGAACCAACTACTGTGGCCCTCTACAATCAAGATCTAAAAGCTAACAAATTATCGTGTACATTGGTAGGGTATCTTTCTTAATTTATCTATGATGCGATTTAATTTGTATTTATACCTCACATTTGTCTGTTCAATCGACCAGAGGTCTCTGAACGCGGGCGCGTGCACGGCTCCCTATTATTATAACTCAGTGCAGCAAAGATATGCATTTTAATGGCATAGAACTGATTTTGCCTATAAACCAAAGCAATGGTATGATGTAAGTAAGAATTTAGATGGCAATGCCATCTGTCAGTATTACACTGACATGATGACAAAGCCACCTAGCTGCCTTAATGGGTACTACTTCCTAAAGGAAGTGACCTGTAGACTGACAAATTGACATGCAACTGCATACTTCAATTTGACAGCAGGCCCCCACGGCACTTTTTGCTAGCGGGCAAGAACCGACATACATTAAAATGCATGTCTATGCTGTGCTGTCTGCAATGTATGTCCGTTCTTAACCGCTTGCAAAAAGTGCCGTGGTAGCCTGCTGTCCAGTTGATGCATGCAGGTGCATGCCAACTTGTCAGGTTACAGGTCACTTTCTTTAGGAAGTAGTACCCGTTAAGCCAGCTAGGTGGATTTGTCATCATATCAGTGTAATGCTGACAGATGGCATTGCCATCTAAATTTCTATTTATATTCAGAAAAGTTAAGACACATATTAAATCAATTGTAAACATATAACGAGAATGAATTGATAAAGCACAATTTGAGATTATCTATCAACACCCAAATACCAAGAATGATACACTTATACAATTGCACAAAACTAATTAGTCCGTGGAGTTAATAATTAATTTCTCTTGTTATTTTACTAGCACATTTTTAGCCGTTCTTTTGGGGAGTAATGTAGGTTAAATTGCATTAATTTAACCACTTTATACTTTAAATATTTAACTAAGAATTTTGAAAAATATACTATAACTGAAGAATGTATTTTTGATCTTTGTAGTTCACAAATTTGTTTACTAATATTCATTCAACAAAATGACTGGTTAAACAACATAAATCAAATTTATTGGATCAGCTAGCATAATATATTTTTACTAAGAAATTACTCTAAAACAGAACCTTTCTCTAATTAATAACTGTGTTTTGGCCTTGAAGAATCCTCTATTTCCGATTTTAGCAGAATTATTTCTGAATTAATGGGATACACCATTTTTTTTAATATAGTGGTGATTTGATGATTTGAAAAATATATGTAGACGATACGCTAGTAGTATAGAAAGGTAACGTGCCAAAACCAGATTAATTTTACAATTGTATCAATTTTCACGTATCACAAAAACGCAACTATTATAAAAACAGAAAAGGAAACAAAAATTATTATTGAATTGCAAAATAATTATACAGGTGTATACCGCTCACGCAATGGGCAAATACCACGACTAGCTGTAGGAGCGGGCTGGGTTCAAACTTCACAGCTAATTTCAAAATTAATAAGAGAGCCAAGGCGCCAGATAATTTTAAGCCCAACAAGGTTATCCGATAAATCACTGACAAAAATTATCAAAATAACAGTGACAGTAGGTTTGCGGAAATAACAAAAAAAAACTATTACTAAACGTTTATTACAGAAGTAAAATTAGTGACACACCTTGATTGAAATTAAATTTGAATAAATTTTTAGAATTTAAATTTATTAGATATAAAGCCGGATGTACTAAATCAAGTGAATCCCAGTGTTTACTGCAATTTCCAAACATATGAGTGCGCATTCATATTTATAATCGTTGGAAAACCAATAGCACAAGGCTTCGAAATAAAGTTAAAGTGTACAAACGCCAGAAAAATATATATCAAACGCAATATAAACTATACAAGAAAACTACGTTACAAGGGATAATGAGAATGTACAAAATAATCAGGTAAGTAATGAATCAATCGATATTCTCTTACAAATAACTTGACCGGTAACTGAAAGGTATGTATTATCTTAAAATGTAAGTATGCAATACTACAAAACACGAAATGAATTCTCGATTCGGCGTGATCTCCACTATGGCAGTCAATACAAAATAGCAATACACACAAAAGTCTTAGCGATCACTTCAAATGAACGATGTGAGGTAAGTAAGACGACACAACGAAAATTTTGTTTTTCAGCCTAGGTCCAAGATAGAGACAGATACCACATCCTTCAGGGCAGAGCTCAATGTACACTGGATGGTTTCGCAAGCCGAGCCAGACTCAGATCTATCGTCGCTGCTTCGTCTCAGATTGGATACTCAACCAGATCAATCGCGGAAAACACACAAGGCGTTGCGTAAGTCCAGCTGACCTCGCTCTGTTTTCTCTTTGGTTTTCTTTGCCAGGTAAGTAGGAAAAAAAGCCTAACGAATGGATAGTTAGATATAAAGAAATTTCTAGGTTCGACACTTACCCTATATGGAGGCGGGCTTTTCACACTCGGATTTATTAAACTGAAGATTGTTAAGTCAGGAAATATGGCTGCTGTAGTGAATTGGGCGAATCCAGCGTCAGCTGATTGTTATTATCGACGAAGACTAAGGGTCTCGAAATATTACTAAATCACACCCACGAAATGAAATACCAAAATGTCGACGACAACAATTTGCAGTAAAATATTAAATCCTGCTTTATGCAGTTGAAATTTTACCGAAATTTATTTTACTACGTTGTCCGCTTTTCAGCGTTCACTCAGGCCTTCAGTTCTACTAGTGTACTGATACCTGACAGGTAAAAGAAGGCCACATTCAGGCGCAAGGTGAAGATATTTTCGATGCAGAACCGGATGCAGCAATTGGATAAACTTATTTTGAATTAAACCGCCGAATTAGCATTTTAGGATTACGTTCCAATGTAAGCAAAATAACAACAAAAATATATTTGGAAAAATGCATCGTTAGTGAAACTTAATCACCTAAAAGACTGTTAATAGAAGAGCTTAGAAAAAAATAACATTACGAAATTAAATGGCCGTTACACAATAAATATACACACTAAATTAACATTTACAGTAGAAATTGAAATGAATAACAAATTAATATGCATCGCATATTATTCCTAACTCGTCAATCCATTACTTATACAGGTATGACACAAAAGATTTAGCCTTGAACCACACTATATTCAGATTAGTTAAGACTCAACTAAGCAGATTATAGAAAAGAACTAGGTATTACCATCAAAATGTATTTCAGAATGATGAAAGTATTTTAGATACAATGGCTAATAAAAAGATTGGTAGAGGATTCCCCAAGTTAAGCTTTGATATTTCCAATATATTCAATGCGTTTGATAGCGTGGATAATCGATTGCTGTTGGATATATCACATTCGTCTGGTGTCCGAAGAGTTGAACATGACCTGTTCAAACTCAACGGTATGCAAAAGTACAGGAATGTATGAGTAGTAAGGAAGAACCAGTTGTGAGTTGCCACAGGTTACCGTTTTGGAGGCGATTTTATTCATGTATATCAACGATCTATTCAAGCTTAGGATCCCTCCTAAGACCTTTGCTACTGCTGACAATACAGCTTTCCATTTCAAAACTAAGACTTTAAAGGCGGAAACAGTATGCAGGCCTTAAAAGATTATGGTTTAATAGCAAACTTTTACAAAGCAAAACGAAATTTATCTGCTTTACCTGTCACAACTACAATCGGGTCCCTTTCAATGAACTAATGTCGAGGGGAGATCAAATCCTACCTACCGGATACTAATGAATATAAATATCTCGCGAGTGTAGCCGCATGAGCACTTAAGGTGAAACACACGTGTAGACGAACTAACTACTAGATTACACTCTGTACTACATAAATTTAAATTACTAAATGGCATGGTAAACTCACATTGTATAAAACTAGTCTATCATGCCTTAGCGGAAGCACCTTTGCAATAAGCAGTGATGGGCACGTAGAATACTCCATGTAGATTACGCCATTATCTACGCGTAAACTATGTAATATTCTACTTCAAAAGTCTACTGTAGAAAATAACATTATGTAGATAAACAGCAAACTAGTAATATTTAGTACCTTTAACAGCTCCAAATGCCTCAAATGACAGTATTATTTTGTATATTATTATTTTTGTTGCTTCCTAACTAAACAAAATACTACTTCGTTGTAATTAAAATAACTAGACACACGTTAAACAACATAACTTGTTTCGGCATACAGTTGCTAGGGCCAGAAGGCACAAGCGTGCTTTGGAGCCCTCAATTGGTCAATGGGTTCTTATTAAATGACTGTAAACTATGATTTTGTTATCTTTCTTGTCTATAAAAGGAAGAAGACGGGCTATTTCATATGCTACCGATTATACCTAATATACTCGTAGAAGAAAAGACTTCGAAACGCATGTTTTGTCCCAAAGAAGTAAGAAAACCTTTCGGGTATTCTGATGACTAACTAAAATAAGTTATGCAAATTTGTAATATAAATATTAATGCTTTAAACATTTTTAAGAATTGTCCTATAAAACAGGGAAATTGGAACAAAATAATTTGCACAATACATTTAATATACAATAGCCACAATATACTCGTCTCATATTTTCTACTCGAAATCTACGCCAAAATGCTTTATCTACATTTTCTACGCGGGTAATGTAGAAAATTATAATTTACGCGTAAACGCCCATCACTGGCAATAAGGGAGGGGGGCAGCTTCGGAAACCGCAGTGAAGAAATTGAGTACGCTGCAAAGGAAATTCATAAAGCTAATGATACCCAAAAATGACCGTTACCCCACAGCTGTCCTATACATGCAAGTACAAGCACCTGTTATACCCTTGTAATATATCAACAAATAAATTTTCATTAGTGCTTATTATGTCTGATGTATGTTGTACTGTAATTTATGCCATTATTATTATTATTTGATACTTTCGATAGTTTTAAATACTCTCGATAGTACTATTGATACTTTTGAATAATTCGATACTTTCTATACTTGAATACCACCACAAGATGGTATCGATACTCGATACCGCCAACGCAATCGATTTCTTTGAGTAAGTATCGATACTTTGCCCAGCCCTAAAAATGACAATCGAAAAGCTGTATTCTTACCGACTAGGAACTAGAAATATGGACAAATACATACAAGCGTATATGCTTATAAACTCATATTTATGAAATAAATCTCATCTAGTCATCTTACCGTAAAGCAAAAATTCCCATTTCATATAGGTGCTATAGCAAGCGGACGTTCAAATAGCAGTCACCGTACAATTTTCTAAGGTGCTTCGCGTAGCCGTAATATCTGCAGCTGCATTTCAGAGTTTAATTAAGTATGTCGGGGGGATTAAGTTGAAAGTGCCACCCGCTCCTCTGTATAGAGGTAATCCCATTAATTCGAATGAGTTCCCTAGCAGTGTGGACTGATTTTGAAGAGAATCGCTGGTATATGAATGCATTTCATCCACACTGCGGTTACAATATGCGCGAAAATTATGGTCTGCATTGTTTCGTACCCGGTTCAATCAAATAGTGTTTATGTTTTAATGCACCGTAACGCCCGACGTATTAATTTAGTCTGATTACGGGATATGTAGTATGCGCCGGAAAATCACACCCCTGTTCTAATGTTCTCGCTGTCCTGTTTGACAGGCTGGACAGGACACCTCATAGAAACCTTTAATATTTGTTGGCCCATGAGTCAAGTTTCTGGTTAAGGCAATTTTCGCTGAAGGATCTTAGGGTATAGAAGCTATTTACACCTACAGTATACATTCCAATAAACAAAAAATAGTATAATATACGTATAATATTGGGAAGACGCAGTCGTGTAAATACAGTAGATATACTGAAAAACCTAAAGTATAATTTACGTGAAAATGTCCACGGCAATGGTTTCTGAGCGTATATCATTGGCATTAAACATACGTATAATCGTATACCATATTTAACCAGTATTGAGGGGATAATATCCTTGTATTGTATTCTACATATACACGTATGAAKAATACATATTATATTCATATAATGTGTAGTATATTATACGTACGTATTTAGAAAATAATATGCGTTATTGACTTTTCATGCATAGTATATCTATACTCGTATACGTATATATATGTATATAAATTTAAAAATTTATATTTAGTGATATGAACATATATACGCATAATATAAGGTATTCTGATATCAAATATATACATACATTTCTACGTATATTAAACCGTATATATAGCTTGCTTACTGAATAATGTGGTATATTAGTATTCGCATATAATTAATATAATGATATCCCAACCATTTCAAAACCACATAATTTTGTATACTAATAGAAATTGTTTAATATAACATTGCACATACAAACAAAAGAATCTAACATAAAACTAATTTTCCGGTGCCTTTCAGAGAGTTATATTTAGGGATATGAATATGCGTATAATACAAGCTGCTAGATATCCTGATACCAAATATATACCACTTCCACGTATATTAAACCGTGTATATACAAATATAATAATGTGTGTTTACTAGGAAACACCAGTTTCATAGGCCAAAAAGAGTCGCTTCGAATTATATCTGTGTATTTTTCTTCTCATTGAGGTTATACAAAGTGCCAGAAAAAGTGATTCTGGGACGAACCAGTGATACAAGCAACACATCGTAGAAAACATCCACAAAATTAATGTATATAATATGCAACTTTCCGCTGCTCTAATGGCTATCAAACATGTATCCCTCCAACATGCACTACGATACTAACCCTAACAGAAAAAAATATTTTCTGACGTTTTCTAATACCTACAGAAGAGGGTAGTTTAAGCTCCCCCAAAAGCAATCCTCAAAGACCAAAACGCTCATCGAAATTAAAGTAACAGAAACGCTTTCGGAGAATTTTCAGGAAAGAGGCTATTGCGAAGAAACAAATAAACCATCCCTTCCATTTCCAACAAGAGTTCACACCATGGCCACAATTGGGTATTATAACTTTTTTTGAAAATTACGTAAAATGAATCTTGAAGTGCGTATATATCGTACGCCATGTTAAAAAAAAACAAAAATAATATTTGTAGGTAGAGAATTTCAGGTCTGAAATTCGAATCTTAGGAATCACCGCCAAAACGCTTCTATCCAAGTTTATTCAACTCGTAACGTCAAGTGTCATGTAAACATTACCAAGGAGCGTGCTGTTTAATGGTGTAGTATCATTCTTGTATTGGAAAAGCTTTTGTGTGGTGTTTATTGAAAGGACAGTGTAAGAGATCGCACCAAAAAGTGATTTGTGTAGTTTTACAAGCATCTGTTATGTATGGAAAACAAAACAAGTGTTGTTTTGTACATGTACTTCAGTCAGTACAGCTAACAAAATTTTTGTAGCCGTTCCTCGAGATTATCAACGTATGAAAAAGTTGTTTAAGGCCCCTAGACGTGATATGCCGAAATCACAAAGCTTGTTTTTCTGTTGTGAAGATCATCTTAATTCTTACTGTATGTTTTATTATTCTTTTTGGGCTTATAAGTGTTTACCATTCAGTTTCCACCTTGTTATAGCTTGAAGAGGATATGAAAAATTATATGCGTTTTAGGTTGATAGAGGGAAATGTTATAATAAAGAACGACGTTGTTCCTCATATATTCGACTGTTAGCCAGGCCGGAAACGAGCCGCAATAAAATAAATGCCAAGTTTAGGGTACATCTTTGATCCTTACATTTTTATGTTTGCAAATAGTATGTTTCCAACAACCCACTGTGATCAAATTATAATGTTACGTTAATTTGATAAAAAGTTAACTACTGCTATTGCTTTGCTTGCTTTTACGTTCCTCATCTTCGCCGCGTTGAACCTCTCGTCGCTGTACACATATTTCATAACAATGAACATGCCTTCAGAAGTCATAACTAATAAGTATTTCACTTTTTCTTGGCGTATTTTAATTCGCTTGTCACAAAATTATGCGAACAACATACTGATAAATTGACGGGCTGAGGCTGACGCGTGACGCGCTGACCCCAGATGTAAACAAGCGGCCATTTACAAGACACCTGACGTCACGGCCAATATGTTCGCGTTTTGGTGGTCCCTTTAAATATTCACATTTTTAATATTAAAAATACACCTTACGATCCATTTTTTCGAATTTATAAACTGTCACAGCTGTTTTGTGGATTAGATGCTACCTATTAATATGCAATTTAATAAAATAGAAATACATGGCAAATACCCAATTTTGTGATTGGTTACGAAATGTGCGTAAGCTTTTGGGTTCTCCATAAATGACGTTATAAATCTTTATAACAATGGTGTTTAAATGACTCACAAGAACAGTATTCTATGAACTGAATGTTTGAGTTAGTTTGTACACCATGTTTCTAAACAGTAATTCTTAAATGTATGTGATTTAAGGGTTTTTTATGTATATACATTGTAAATACCTATATTTTAGATAAGAAATTAAAATTGGTTGCCTGAAGAAGGCCAATAAGAGGACGGAACGTGGTCTTTTTTAATTGGAACCAACCCCCGCAAAGGCAAAGTTTGTAGAGTAAAACACAGAAGTTCCACTAACCTGAAGCAACCAATTATGCATGGCTGCAATCACTTAATTCTAATTTTTATTTTTCTATGAAATATGTAAGTAGGTACCTACTATTATACACTTAAGATGAATGATTATTACTAATTTCCTGATAACTGAACAATAGTTACTATTCTTCTTGTTACTGCTAGTTTTAGAAGGTTCTAACTTCCTAGGAAGCATTTTCTAATACCTTATAAAGTAGTAATCCGTGAAAGGAGGTCATTTTTTAACTATTGTTGCGTGCATTCTAGCTGAACCTTCTAACTTGATATAAACGACAAAATATAACTATTATGGGCACTGCATACGCAATAAATCAGTCTTGTGTTCGGTATATTTTTCTGTCATACGCCATGGTCATTTTGATCAGACCATGACTAATCGCGCTGTATTATTAGCAGTAAAGACAGGGGCACTAGGTTGAAGGTGGCGTTTGTATAGAATTTGTCAGACTAACAATATTGCTTTGATCGCCAAATTTGTTGCCAAAACAATTTTCGCTTGTGACTGTTTACTGAATAGTAAGCATAATGCGATGTGATCGTTTATTGATGCATATACTAACTGACCTGAACGAGACTTGACCTATAATATTAATAGGCCTTCATTAGCGTTATTAGCTGAATTTTGGAAGATACAGGATGAGCAAAATAGGAGCTGTTTTACAGGACAGAGTTTTGGGTGTGTAATGCCACTTACCCAACTTTATAAACATGCAGGAACCAGGTATTAGAGTAGGCTAAGTTAGTCAAGGTTGCAAGCTGAAAATACGTAAACATCAATAGACTTAGTTCACTTTAGAATTACTTTCGTGCTTTCTCAAATCAATATTGGAATTTAAAACCTGTTGTAGAAGTTTTCAGGCTTCATTTCACCTTACGCCAAGATCATCATTTTACATTAGCAAGCCCATCCTGTATAACAATATAATATATTAATTATATATATTATAGAAGCTGTAGTTCCATTTGCATTAGTCATTCACTCTTTGTACAATTAACTCTTTGTAAACTATTCAGAAAAAGTAACTTACAATCGGCTTTTGCTAGTATGTGATATTCCCATTTTTTCAGGAAAGAAAAGGTTTAATGAATAGAAATGGCAATGACAGAAAGTGATTTGGAATGCGGGTTGCAGTGAAGTAGGCGGGAAATAGATAAAAACGGAATCGATAGATAAAGGAGGATCCAGATGCGGCAAAAAGCCTGAAATAGGAGAGACGAGAGGGAGATTTATGGACACGCCAACGTGTGACTATTGACCTGGGCATTAATACGGTGTCTTTTGGAGGGTTCTTACGGCCGGTGGTATTTCCTAATTTTGTGACCTCCTGATTAGCAAAAAACGGAACTGCAAATTGGAGTTTTATTAAGGCAGGTGAATTTCGAGAGTAACGATCAAACCTACTATTGGAGCCAAAAAAGTATTTTACAGTACAATACGATATTTAACAGCATTAATATAAACAAGATTATTGCCAGAAATGATTATTTCAGATACTGCAGCTTGAGAGGTGTGCAACCTGTTAATCATGAAACAATTAATAAAATGGTAGTAAAGTCCACCATTCTGAGGCTTCGGCCGAGAGGGGTGAAGAAACCTGATCTTATACAGCGTTTATGTCCATTAAGCTTGATTTTAATTGATCTACCTGTTTCGTTGATATATACGGCACCGCACCCACAAATGATGCTGTAAATACCTCTAGAAGATAAAGGATTTATTTTGTCCTTCGGATATGGAAGGAGGCTGGAAGATAGTGTGGATGAGTTGTTTCTTAAAATTTTTCCAATTTCGTCCGTGACACCTTTAACATAGGGAAGCAACGCAGTCGATCTATAATTTGAGGGTTCGTATAATAACTGTACGTAAAACTAGGCTTAATGAACGTAAACGCTGCATAAAATCAGATTTTCCACTCTTTCAGCAGTAGCCGAACATCAGCATATCAAACCAGTCACAATATTTTGTTTTACAATAACGTAAGTTCTACGGAAAGTCGCTTTTTTCACAACCCGAAAATTCCGAGAAGCGATAGAAATTTTCAAACATTCAAATAATCTGAACTGCGAAGATGATTACCACTTCTCCACTATTTGGTATCCAATCACCAACTTTCACTTTCACAATCTCCCACCTTTGCCGTCCAAGCCAAAAATACTAAGATTTTACTCTAAATCTGGATGAAAAAACTTCTTATATAGATGTTAAGGAATATTTTTGATCATACTTTTATGAAGATAGCGTATGGTAGTGACGTCGTCTTGGTAATTGGCGACATTGTTGGCAGTAGGTAAGTTAGAAATGATCACTGACACATTGAAGTATTTGTTTTGTTTATTTGTTTTCGTAACTAGATATTCTAACTAATTTCTACGATAATAAAGGTTATCAAAAAACTACCCGTACCAAACATTTACAGAAATACAAGATGAAGCAATCAACCCGTAAAACAACAAGTTTTCAAATTAAAGAGTTAATGACACGTCATTTGAGTAGTTTATGAGAATATTAAGGTACTATGAATGGTTACGCTGATTTCTACGATAAGTGGAACAACCAGTTAATACTAAAACAACCAGTAAGCTTCATTAGAAGTACGCAGAGACTAGAATCGAGAACTATCCTTTTTCCAATGGCAATAAAACAACATGCGCCCATTTAGCCGGGAACACTCTTTCAATGATTTATTACAGGTYTAATAATATAGWTACTTTACTTACGTMTGATTTTAATTTTTTCAGTAATGGATCCCTGTAGTTTATACAATGGGTAGCATTTATGATTCCGTGGACCTTTCTTATTAAAAAAAGTATCAATTATTACCACTAAATTTATTTTTGATTCAGCAATGCTAGCAAACAACGTTTGCCAACAATCTCAAGTGGGTCACACTATAACAGTTCTAATTATGTATATATGACGTGGTGCTTTACGTTTTACTGTTGTGATCTTACAAATTAAATTAATCGTTCTAGATAACGACCAATTAGTCTTATAAATAAACCTAGTATAACTTATAAGGTAATATTTTGTCGGATAGATCGCTGTCACTTGAAAACACTGACAAAAAGTTAATAGTCTGACGTTTCGATTACACCTGTAATCTTTGTCAAAGACGAAGAACCTCAAAATTTGCCTGATTATCCGAACATTGTTTAAAATCTACTTATTTCTTATGGAATGCTAATTTTTATGAACAAAAATCAGGTTGTGCAATGGGTTCACCTCTAAGTCCTGTAGTAGCCAATTTGTTTATGGAAAATTTTGAACATGAAGCGATAAACAGTTTTCAGCTTAAACCAAAATGTTGGTATAGGTATGTAGATGACACTTTTGTTATTTGGCCCCACGGTATAGAAGAGTTGGGTAGGTTTCTAAATCATTTGAACAGTCAAAATCCCGACATAAAATTTACTATGGAATTAGAAAGCAATGGTAGTTTACCTTTCTTGGATGTCCAAATTTACAGAACAAACACTGGACAGTTAGGACACAAGGTTTACAGAAAACCAACACACACAGACAGATATTTACATGCCACATCTCACCACCCTACTTCTCAAAAGAATAGTCTTATTAGGACGTTATTTGTTAGAGCACAAAGGATATCAGATGAAAGTTCTGTACAAAAAGAAATATATCATCTTAAATCAGCGCTAGTGAGAAATGGTTATAGTAGTAAGAATATTTGGTCAGTTTTTAATAAAAGTGCTCATCCAAATCAAGTAAATTCTCAGCCACGACAAAGCAAATTGAAGTTGAGTTTGCCTTATGTACAAGGCCTTTCGGAAAAATTAAAGAGGATGCTTAGAAAACACGATATTTTAGTTGTTGATAGTACATATAATAATTTAGATAAAATTTTAAGTTCTACTAAAGATAAAGTACATTTAGAAAGTGAAGGTGTTTACAAAATTACTTGTTCTTGCGGAAAGTGTTACATAGGTCAAACTAAAAGAAAAGTAGGTACGCGTTTAAAAGAACACATACGAGCTACTAGGTTGCAACAGATAGATAAATCTTCCGTAGCTGAACACTCATATTTGACTAAACACATGATTGATTTTGATAAAACAAAAATTTTACATAGAGAAAAATATTATCACAAACGTCTAATAAAAGAAGCTATAGAAATTTGTAGGAATACTAATAATTTTAATGGGGATTGTGAAAATTATGAGTTAGGTGACATTTGGAAGGCTATTTTGTAGTTATCTTTTATCAAGTAGTTCGTGTATATCTAGTAGTTAGGTAGTTCCTTTTTCATCGTTAGGTTCCTTTTTTATCAGGTTGGCACGTTGTTTCTATGACGTCTCGCATCCTTGGTGATTTGTTTATTTACTTTCAAAATTTTGTTTGAACTTGTGTCAGGCAAATTTTGAGGTTCTTCGTCTTTGACAAAGATTACAGGTGTAATCGAAACGTCAGACTATTAACTTTTTGTCAGTGTTTTCAAGTGACAGCGATCTATCCGACAAAATATTATCTTATATTTATGGACGCTGAAAGCATTCACCCTCGTATACTAGTATACCTTAGTAAATAGGAAATTATACCACATCTAAGTACAAGTAGGAATTACAAGTTTTCAATTTAAAATCATTGATATAAGGTTGTTGCATATAATCTGCTGTGATACTTTGTCAACACGTGAATTGAAAATCTGTAACGCACTATATCTCCGATTAAGGTCAAAGTCTGTTAAATATCTCGCTGGTAAGACTCTAAATTAGTGGAACAGAAACCACAATCTCTCTAAGTATCGCCGTTTTAGCCGTAAAGTTGTTCCCGCAAGGTAGGCCATTAGCATCGTAAAGCAATTTTCGGTTTTGCTGCCTCCGAATTTAAACACCGTTGCGTAACTTCGTCAGAAGGGCGTAGGAAGGAAGGAAGGAAGGATAGTCGTGAACAAGTGTGTTGTACAACCGCTTCAAAGTGAACAATTTCAAGCGTCAGCTCGCTTGATCCCGATACGTCGCGTAGCGCCAGGGTGCGAGGAAAGGCGAACAAAATGGTATCCGCTTTGACAGGGTTGGTTTCAGGTCCGGGTATACGGGACATCCGCTTATAAAGCTGCACGTGTAGGGGTGCCAAAATGGCAAAGTTGTGAACATACTTCGGGTGGCAACACCACGAGTCTTGGATATGCCAGAATTAAATTTCGATAGACTTTACAAAACAACGCTGTGAAACAAGTATGAGTTTATGCAACAAAACCATTAAATACACAATAGACTACTTCAATACATCCCTAAAATATACAGCAATATACTTTCGTTAACACATATTTTTAATAACCTCAGTGTTTTCCTAATGGAAGTAAACTTTCCTTGAAAGGTTTGTTAAATGTACATATAAATAGAAATGAAATTTGTTCGTTGGTAAGAGCATCACTTAAAAATGCTGGACCGATTTGCGACAATTCGAATAATGTTTCTGAAAAAGTTGCTCGGTAAATTGGAAAATTCGAGTGCTTTTTTCTCCGTGGTATTTTTCCACAAACCTGCGACCATAACATACGATTTGCGTAATCTTTCTTATTATGTTCGTTATGGTGCTGGAAAACTTTTCAGCAGAGGAACCTAAGCGAATTGAGGGTATGGAAAACTTACAATTTTTGTATGAACTCTCGATCATAACTGACGATAATATGATACATGTGGTTAATTTTTGTGTTCGTTATGTTCCTGGCAAAATTCAAAATAAAATAGGAAAATTTGGAAAACTAAAATTGGATTATTTTGGGTAAAAAATTTGGTAAAAATCATTTCAGCCTTAAAATGCATGCAACTACGAACATATCTGATTCGCTGTCGTTAGAGCTCATCAACAAAGAATAATTGGCAGGATACAGGTCACTTCCTTTAGGAAGTAGATCCCATTAAGACAGCTAGATGGCTTTACCATAACATAATATAATATAATACAGGGTGATTCAGATTTTACTAGAATAACTTCAGGTATCGATAGAAGTAACCGAAATAATGATAGTTTATATTATAAACCATACTACAAAAACGCTTCCGTTTGGAGTAAAATGGCGCCAAAGTTTGAAATATTTTTCAGTTTTTATTTTATTACTCGTAAGCCAGGAGATATAAGTACGCAAGTGTTTGCTTATATGCTAAGGGAAACGTAACTGACATGTGATAAAATTTAGATTAATTGCTATACAGGGTGTTGTTTTTGTGGGTGTCAGCTGCACGAAATCTGGTAGAACTTTTTTGTCGCACGCCACTGGACAAATAATTTTTTTTCTGACATTTTCAGTCTTTTTACCAACTTTTTTTGTTCTTAAACTTTTTTCATATGTCGCTTAGTTTTCGAGATATTTACTAAATTCCGAACACAGCTCAGCTGCGTTGAGCAAATAGCAGCATGCCTTGAAAAATAAAACACATACTAGCGCAAGTCCTAAGTCAAAATAAATGTCATTGTTGCTAGAGACCTTTGTTGTGACGTTTATTGTGCGAAAAGATGCCCAGAATGTTTACAAATGCCAAATACGCCGACATTCATTATGTTTATGGTTTCTGCGACGGAAATTTTAATGCTGCCGTTGAAGAGTACCGCATACGTTTTCCGAACATAAGAGTTCCGCACTCCCACACTTTTGTAGAAGTTCATCGTCGTTTTCGTGAACATGGATTTGGAGTTCTCAATAATCAAAATCGCATTGGTTGTCGAAGAGATAACAGAATTCCTCAAATTTTCAACAATGATAGAACAATGAGTACACTTCGAGCAGCCCGACAACTCGGTGTATGCCAATCTAAGGTGTTTAGAGCTCTTAAGCAATACCACCGCAAAGCCTTCCATTTGCAGCCTGTCCAAGGTTTGTTACCTGAAGATGCTGAAAGGCGTCTTACGTTTTGTAGATGGATTTTGGAGTCAGTCGAAATAAATCCACATTTTCTGCACAAAGTTTTGTGGACAGATGAGTCTAATTTCACGAGAGCTGGAGTCGTGAACTACCATAATCTCCATGTCTGGGATCACGAAAATCCTAGGTGTATTAGGCAATCCTCATTCCAGCACGAGTTCAGTGCAAATGTGTGGATTGGCGTTATAAGTAACAATCTGTGTGGACCACATTTTCTTCCTCCTCGATTGAATGCCAATTTGTTCCATGATTTTCTGGAAAATATTCTTCCTGAAGTTATTGAAGATGTTCCATTAAATTTACGTGAAGAATGTTGGATGCAATTAGACGGTGCTCCTGCACACTATGGACGGCAAGTGCAGCACTGGCTAGACGAAAATTATCCTCGCCGATGGATAGGACGTCAAGGCGGCAACCGTCGGAATTTGATTCCCGGTGAGGGGCCGGTGGCTTGGCCTGCTACTACTAATAATACTCATATATATGCTAAATTTGATTGATTGACAGATTTATGATTGATTGAACCAGCGTACGGTCAGCATTTCTGCCACTCCCGGATATACCGTCGGGGCGGCCGTCCACGCTGGGTTGGAGAGGTACATGCTGATTGCTAGTAGTGCGACTGCCTAGCGCATGTTAAAGAAATATAAGGACTGGAATGGGAAGGTTATATAGGTACATTCATTTTCTTTGAATGTTTTTTGGTGCTGTTGACATATTTGGTCCACTTCAGAGTAGCTCGATTAATTTTTTTATTTCTTATGATTTCTAGCTATTTTTCTTCGTTCTTCCCTGACTTCTGAATTATCCTCTCTATAGTTGTTTTCCATGTAAACCACAGCTTTTTTTTCTTTTTCGTTGGTCTCCGCTTAGTTCCCAGGTCTTCTTTAATATGTGGTCTACTTCTCTCCTGGATGTGTCCCTAGTATTTCGTCGCGTATGCCTGTTTCTTTTATGATCGTTCTGCCATCCAAGAGTTCCGCTATTGCCGCATGCGTGGTATGTATTTGGTTGAATCATATTTTTGCCTTAGATTATCATTTTGTTATTTCTTGAGTTATTTGCCTAAAACTGCGTTCGCTCTTCTGTCAGCTGCGACATGTACACCTACAATGCACACTGCTTCCGTCTTCCAGGACTTTTATGTAGCACTATTTGTAATTTCTTGTATACACTTAACTAGATACACGGAATATATTTCACTATAGCGACCGCAACAATAATAACATATATATAATAGAAACATACACATAAGTACATAATACTGTGGTATATTGTGAATTAAACTCTTAGAATTTTATGTAGTTTTTCGTTTTCTGTAGTTTGTTTAGATTGCTCTTTCATGGTGATGTTTACGTTTTCTTGTTTGACTTCATCTATGTTTGTCCGATCGCTTGCTGGAGCTCTAGGTACGTCAAGTGATGCTCTAGGGAATCATTCTTATCTGCATGCATTTTTTTATATATTAGAGATTCTTTACGGCCGTGGGTTATTGTCTCCAGACAAGATTATCGCACTATCATAGTGGTTACTTTTGCTCCCTATTTCTGGTGTTGCCGCTAAGATTTCTTCTGAAGCTTTTTTATTCCAAGTCGTTTATGACTGCTGGGATTATTTCGAATTGTATTTTGGCCGCAGACTTCTATACTATACTACTTCCGTACTTCTACATGTTTTGTCTGGTGTGATTTACAGATTATCTTGCTAGTTTTGTGTTATTGCTGGACAATGTTCCCCCATATATGTATCTATTCGTGAGCCAATGTGCTCCGCAGGCGGTTTCTGTCCCACAATTGTATAATTTCTTGTACAATACACTTTGCTAGATACACAGAATTACTTCACTGTAGCGACGATAACAATAACAACCGCAACACAAACACAAGGATGTCACACTAAAACACATTATTAACGAAAATTTTGAAATTCAGTATGATTGTATAACGCCACGCTCATCTTAGGTTATCGTCCTAAGCGGTTCCTCTTTTCTTTTAAATCTATTCTGTTTTCTCCTATTTCTGTTTCGTTGAGTTCTTGTAGCGTAGAGCATCCTTTTTCTTTTCTTTTGTGCTCCTTTTACTGAAAGGACGTCTAAAAAGACGAGGCTTGCATTTGTTATTTGTTAGCTAGTTGGTTGATCGTTCTAGTTGTTACGACTACGGTATGAGCGTTTATATATTTTGATTTCCTGATGCTTAGGGTTTATTGTACTCGTAATTTAGGATAGTATCCGATTATCGAGCGTGGGATAGGTCAGGGTAGCTGTTTTTAACCTATGTTTAGACGTCCTGGTTGGTTGTACTGCGTTTTTGCTGTAATGCTCCTGTCTGTTCAAGGGTCTTTTTACCCTTATTGAAGCATCCCAGATGGCCAGAACAGGGGGCTCGAAACTACCTGGCTACGCTAATTTCGGTCCTAAAATACATTCGTTTTGTCTCGGAATGCGATATTAGTTGTATTGGAAGAGAAATAATACAAAGAAAATCGCTGGTTGCACATATGCAACATACGCAAAATTAAATTATTATGTTAGTATGTTAGTCAACTATTTTTATGCTATCTTATCTTATTTTAGTTTCTGTTGTAGGTGAATTCCCACGTGTGGTCCATGTATATCCACATATATAGGTGGTCAGGTGGGCAATCATCACGCTAAGCACCTGTTCTCACTATATAACCGTGCAACACCAACTGGTTGTAGAGTTTAGTTTATTAATCACAAGCAATTGTAGCAAAGCTGTGGCAAAACTCAGAGAGCCGTACGAACACACGTCTAACTCCGATCAGCGCCCAAACCGAACTCCTACTTATATTAATGCCAAATTTATATAAAAAATAAAAGCTTTATGTAATAACAAAAGGAATGCATACTTACACACATACATATTACATTACTTTGAATGATTAATCTTTGTCATATTGATTTCAGCTACTACATATCTAAGACAGCTGTGTCAAATTAACGAACATATCGAAGACACCACCACCAGGGATTTTTTAATATGAAATCTAATATTTGAAGAATTCCTGTAGAGCGCACCTTGCGGAGTTCAGAAATAGTTACTGACATACCAAGCCAATATATGTGCGAAAATATATTGCCAGCTCTGACCGAGAATCGAGTTCCTGCCCATTTGCAGCTGAATCGCTCGTCGCACACTATTTTTGAGCTACACCACGGATTTCGCTAACTGCAATTTAAATCATATAATGATCAAAAATAAGCGAGCAGGCCAATATATATCTTAAAAAATATTACCAGCTTTGACCGGGAATCAAACCCGGGACCCATCGATTGCCGTTCAATTATTATTCATGAATTACTTTTCAAAATTATCCATTAAAAGGCCTACTAAATGTTTGACAGACGTGAGTATCCACTTGGCGTGTATGCTATATAATTGAAACGTAATCATTCTAATACGCTATATTAGTGCTGACGTAATCACGGCCATTTTTCTGCGGTACGTCAAAATCTTGGATCCTGACAAACCGAGTTGTCATAACGTGCGTAACGTACCTCAGTGTTAGGTGCAATTTTGTGACTTTAAAAGAATATTTAGAAGTGCTACTGTACTTATTTGAGTAGCTTACACTCCTTAGTTTTTCTTTACAAGTATTACAAAGCGAAATTACATTTAGTTTAGATTCTGGATCAAAACAAACCAAGTTGTCAAAACGTACATAAGGGAGTTCAGTGTTTGGCGCAAATTTTTAGTGTTAAAAGTATATTTAAAAGTGTTACTGTGTATGTTTGAGTAGCTGATACTCCTTCGCTTTACTTAGAAAGTATTACAAACGTAAATTACGTTTACTTAAAATGTAGGTACCGCTGAAAAGCATAACCTACAATAAGTGCGTGTGTAGAGCATTACAATTTACATGTTGTACCAGAAGATGGTAACGTGCTAGGTCCCTGGATGTTCTTCTTGTAATGAGGGGGAAACGTATAAACTTTAAGCACTTATTGTAGATTGTCTTTCAACAATAGATTGCAACTTAATGCAATTTTGGTTTGTAATACTTAATGAATAATACAAAGGTTTGTAAACCACTCAAACATACACAGTAATACTTCAAAATATTGTATTATACTATAAATTTGCTCTGAACACTGAGTGTTACTGTGTATTTTTAGTGGTTTACGTTCCTTCGTATAATTTAGTATTACAAACAAAAATTACATTTAGTTGCAATCTATTGTTTAAAAACAACCTAAAAAAGTACTGTAAAGATTACACGTTTCTCTCTCATTATAACGGGAACATCCAAGAACCCAATACATTACCGTTTTCTTGTAAAACTTGTAAATTGTAATGCTCCACACACGTACTTAGTGTATGTTCAGCTTTTCAACAATACATTGTATCTAAATGTAATTTCGGTTTGTAATACTTGCTAAGTAAAGCGAAGTAGTGTAAGCTACTCAAACATACACAGTAACACTTAAAATACTCTTTAACACTAAAAAATTACACCAAACACTGAACTTCCTTACGCACATTATGACAACTAAGTAGGTTGGTTTGGATCCGGGATCTTGACGTATCGGAGCAAAATGGCCGACATCTACGTCACACTAATATAGCGTATAGATTTTTAGTTTCATTGTTTGGCAGACTGCTATTTTGTAAACCTTATTTCCAACTTAGCAGAATTTTTGAGAAAAGATATTTACATAAAAGATTTTCAGCACCTACAGAGAAAGGAGTGCGATTTTAAAGGCAGAGTCATATCCTTTAAAATAGGGGCCTAACCTAATGAACTCTTCATAGTGTGTTGGAATTGGGAAAAATGATTTATTAGAAAAATTTGTTTCTGTTTAGAATTGGAAAAATCTGGAACCTGACCTGCTTTCAGCCTCAGCCGCCTCTAGTGTGTTCCCAGCCTGTAATGTTTGCACGTTTCTCGATGGAGCTGAATGGTTTGTTTTGTTGGCAGCGTCCGCGTTCGTCTCTTATATTTCGCAATCGATCGTCGACTGTCTTTTAATTTGAAAATTTCGCGAGAGAATATGCTTGACATTTAAACCCGATTKGGGCGTGGATGCTGTATTTTTAGCCCCCGGGTACGGAAGTTTTACGGCGCGAGGGAGTTTTTAAACGACACGGCCCTGTCAGCGGTTCTGAAGTGTTATCGTGGAACACTGTAGCGGTCCGCGGTTATGACAATATCCCGAGGAATGATTGTGACTTATTTCAGCCGACGAGATCGTTCTCAATTGGCTTGTAACTGCACTGAGAGGAGCAGAGGAGCGCTGTTTGTCGGCGAATTCGACTGCGAGTGTGAATGGAAATAGATAAATGCTGGGGATAACGCGAAGATATAAATCGCTGGCGCTAATCCGTACAAATGGCGTTTCACCGAAGGATGCGAGTTTTCAGGAAACTTTTACGTGTCGAAGTATTTGAAATAATTTCTGTTTGGAAATATAACACTTCCAATTGGCACTGGTTTTGCTGTAGGCTGATAACTATAAATAACATTTAGCGCGCTTCAATTTTTGGTAAGGCACATGCGTGTTACCAGTGGAGTTTACTCTCGTTTTAGAAATGGGTTTTGTATTAAAGTAAATAACGAATTATTTAAAGTTATCCCGATTAGAAAAAATACAAAAATTTATCGGAACGCGAAGAAATGTTTTTTTATTATCATTTTTTTTATCTAGTTTGTGTCAAAACAAACAATAAAAATATTGCAGCAATCTCTAACTCGATTGTTTTAAATGTGCTGCACAACCGCTCAGGTAGCATCACTTTAAGCTAAAAGATTTTATGAATTACCTCCAAGAACATTTTCTCAGTATTTGATCTTTAGATCAATCCCGTATTACGACCCTTGTCCTTATTGATGACAGCAAAGCCTTTGATTCTGTACCTCACGACTTGCTCTGCAGCAAGCTAACTTATTTTGGATTTGACAAGGATGCAACTAAACTAATCAAAAATTATTTAAACAATAGACATCAGTGTGTCAAGGTTGATGCTGTTGTATCCGAATTTAAAGCGGTGGACCGGGGAGTCACTCAGGGCTCCATTCTAGGTCCACTTTTCTATGTGCTATTTACTGCGGATTTTGGTACACATATGCAGGAATGTAGTTGTCATTTTTATGCTGATGATATGCAGATACATATTTCTAATGCTAGCGATGACCTAGTTGAGAGAAATGAGATTTTAAATAGTGAACTTCAACAACTAGTTCAGTTTTCCGAACTGCATGGCCTGGTGATAAATCCAAACAAAAGTGCAGTGATTTTATTTTGTCCTAGGGCAGTATATGACTATTGTAAGGAAAACTCTAAAGCCAAGATTGGGGACACTTGCTTGCCTGTTGTTGGAGAGCACAGAAATTTGGGTGATTCTGGATGGAGAGTGTAGGTTTAGAGAACATATTAATGGTGTGACTCGCAGGGCTTACGGTGTTCTCAGATGCTTGTACACTAAAAAAAAACTGTATTAAATCAACAGTTACCAGCTACTCTATGCTGTACTATAATTCTCCTGCTGTTTGATTATTGTGACATTGTGTATGCACCTTGTTTAGATGTAGCAACTGCCCAACGGGTTCAGCGAGTCCAGAATGGCTGTCTAAGGTTCATATTCGGCTTAAAAAGGCGAGATCACGTTTCTGTGTGGTTAAAGAAATTGGGATGGCTACTTATGAGCCAGAGGGCCATTCTGCATCATGCATGTTTTGTTCATTCCATATACTTATTACCGCTAAACACTGTTCATGATAGGGACACCAGATATAAATTTAGGCTACGTGTACCATTGCACAGAACTGCTGCATTTCAGAGATCGTTTTCATACACCAGCAGTTCAATTTATAATCTACTACCAGACAAGTTCAAACAGCTACCTCTTTCTTCTTTCAAAGATCAAGTTTTCCGGTATATTCTCAGCAGGGACAGTGTGAATGGAAATATCCACTAATGTTGAAAGTAAGAATTTAGGACGGCAATGCTATCTGTCAGCATCATTACACTGACATGATGACACGGGTACTTAACTTAACGGGTACTACTTCCTAAAGGAAGTGACCTGCAGCCTGACAAATTGGCATGCAACTGCATACTTCAATTTGACAGCAGGCCCCCACGGCACCTTTTGCTAGCGGGCAAGAACCAACATACATTAAAATGCATGTCTATGCTGTGCTGTCTACACCTCAACCAACTGCAGATAGATCTATTTCGCTGTCATTACAGCTCATCAGTGCAGTTTAGGTCTAGTGTAAACAGCACGGCATATAACTGGTTTTGTTTATATACCAAAGCAATGGTATGATGAAAGTAAGAATTTAGGACGGCAATGCCATCTGTCAGCATTACACTGACATGATGACAAAGCCACCTAGCTGCCTTTTTTTTAATCCACTAATGTTGTTTTTTTTCTCCCTATCTAGTTTACTATTATAATAAGTATTGTAACATTTCCAGACATGGTTGGTTTGTGTATTTATGGATGTCTTGATTCTATTTTTTTTCCTCTTAAATTTTGAATTTTGCTATTATTAGTATTTATCATTAAGAGTTATGAATAGAATTAAGTTTATTAGATTAATCTTTATTTTGTACTGATTATGCAGTTTATTTCTAAAACAGCAATGTGCTGAACTACGCGGAATAAAGGCCATTAATTATTACTATTATTACTATTACTCAAAAAAGAACAGAATATAAAACTTAAGGGTTTTTAAAAATTGCACTAAACACTACTACATAACTAATAAGCGTTCCTGTTAAAATGCATATGTTGTCTGCACTGCAACCGATCGCTATCATTATAGCTCATCACCTTAATGGCAGATAGGTATTCTTTAGAGAAAGACGTTCATAAAAACATTTGCTCTGCGCGGTTGTCAGTTGCAATAATTTATTGCTAGACTTACAACTTTATTACGATACATACTTTTGTCTTAAGTGATAAATATATATTACTTGGCAATTACCATCCGTGATTTCAGTTGGAAAGCTATCTTTCGCAAATAAATACTATTCAATCGGCACAAACTGCATACGCTGACCTAAATATGAATAACGCTCAAATGGATGGGACAGCGCTGGCATAACTAGCTGTCGCGCTTCTCGCATGCGCGAGCGTGCTCCATTGCAGTTTGTTCACACAAGCGTCAATGACATTACAATTGCAAAATTGTTTGAAGTCTAGATTTTAACTGTTTGCTTGCGATAGATAGTTATCTAGACATTGAGTGACATAGAGACTCGTGCCACTTCATGTTTTTATTAGGCTATTAGTAAGCATTTTGGGAAAAGTATGGTTATGAAACGTAAAAACCAATGTTTTCATGTTTGGTGCATATTACCTCTTCCTAAACATCGAGGGCGCAATTGAAAATGCATCTGCCGTACAAGTGGTGACAAACCATTTATACCCTTCCTTATATTGTAAAGCATGGTTGGAAATTTACAATAGTCTCACAGTAAAAGGATAGCTACTCTGGCAGGCTAACTGTGTTGTTCTGCATTTGAATGGTTTTATTACACCAATAAAGCGTTACAGTTTTCATTGATGCTAGTCTTACAACAGTTTGGTTGCCACAAACACATTACAGATCTTAAAAATTAACTGTGTCTGCTTACAGTATTTAAACAAATTCTATACCTGAATAAATATCCCTTCACAAAGTGGAGACCAGAAAACAAATGGAACGCCATACAGTAACGTTGATGTTAGTTACAGCCATTTTAGAATATAATTAATTTTTTATACATCGATGTACGATACCAGTGCATAAAGTTTTAATGCCAATGAAATTGTGCTGTAAATGTACACTGTGTAATGTAATTATTCGAGAGATTAAGCATTACAAAACAATTTTTCTTAACTGCTTGGTATTTTTTAAAATTTATTATACCAACTAATGGGTATTCAGGACTAAACAATGGAATTTAGTATACAACAAGAAGGTGTCTTTACATTGGAGTTATATGAAAGTGCAAAAAAATTTGAAGGTGGTTTCTCCCATATCGCGTCGAAATTATTAAACAAATACTTGGAGTGCATACTGGGAATATTGGGAAACTCCAGAATTGCGTAGTAAATTGTCTCTTAGTAGCATGTAAAAAAACCATACATTTGTTATAATAACTTAACTATATATTCTCTAAAAGCAGTTCATGGAATTTTAACCTAACATGCTTCAACAAACAAAGATCGAAGTAATTAATAAGTAAATGATTAAACACTCCTTTTTGTATTACAACTTGAAACAAATTTAATTTATGGACGTTAAGTGTATCAGCCTTATTAAAAGTAAAGATGAAGCAAATTTTCTCGGCTTCACTAAAAAGACTTTCAATATTAATTTTTGCTATCTGAGTCATACCAAATTAAACAAATAAATAAATATCTCAGTTTAAAGCACAGGTATTCTACGTGATACTTATGCTGCACATATTGTTTGTCTAATAGTCTGATATTTGATCTATTTACGTTATAAGTCATTGGAACCAATATTATTTAAGCCTCAATTTAAACGAATTTAAAGACTTTACACCTAGCGAACAATCTCAAAATGCAGAAAGTTTTGATGTAGTTAAGCAGACTTTGTCACGTAATTTTGTTTTCGTTCTCTTCTGTGTACATAACCTAACTATCAATGGGAAAAACAAAATTAATTTTGAAACGTTTGTATACACTAGTACTCATTATTAATTAACAATTAGTTATCATTATATTATTCCTATTATTCGCCCACTGTACCTACCAAACTGTTTAGTTAAATAATTGTGGAAAATACTGTAATAATATTAAATAAAATTATTACGAAGTGGAAAGGAAAATTGCATAGAAACGAATCAACATTGTCAAACTTTCTTACACACCCAGGATTAACGACCGAACGTCTGCGTTTGACTTAATAAATATTAATACTTTACCTATATTCATTATTCATGTACAAACTTTCCTGTTTCCTCTCCTCCTCATAATCAATATCAACTTCGTGTTAGGTTCTTGGCGTTAAATTCGAGCAGCCAGCGTCTTTTTGTGACGTACCTACTGCGTACCCAATAGTGTGCGCTGAGATATAATATAATAAATATATATAATACTACATTTGTAGCTAAGAGATCATTCTCGATAACTGATCTTTTTTTCGGAGTACTGTAAAAGAATACTCGGATAAGGAACGCTGGGTTTTCTCAGCTAAAAAGCTACCTTACGAAGTTGTTGCAGTAGTGCTTTTAGCGCCATGTAACATATGAACATACCGTTTAGAATGCGTCCAAAAAGAACATGTATTAAAACTTATATTTTGCGACTTTGGCAAGAAATTTAATATTTATAAAACCCATTCAGTTATCAGTAGGATATCAAACGGTAGACGAGTACTGAAAATAGTTAAAGACAGGTTGTGAAATAGTATTCTAGAACTATGAGAGGCTAATGGCCTTTGCTATTGTTCACATCACATACCTCAACTTAAGGTGTTGTCATGGTTACTGGGTTAAACTTAGCTAACATCAACTTTAACAAAGAGAAGAGAATATTATATAATATGCTCATATAGATAACTAACTTCGTTTTTCACAGCTGTACTCCGATTGACATGGTAAATGGTAAACATATTTTATACAACAACTCATCTTCTCAAACATACTGCCTGGGCCACTGTCAGAGCGGAAACAGCAGTCGGCCGTATGCACGCTGCATTCTGCTCCCACGAATCGAATCATAAGCCTTAATAATCCTTCCTGTGAGTTTTATATTCAAAGGTACACACAAACCATTGTTTTTATTGATCTGCTAGTGAATAGAGGAAGCGTATTTCATAGGTATATTCAAAATAGTTCAGTCAAAGGAATTTGTAACATTATAGACGGTACAAGCATCAAAGTGTATAAGGTGATCAAGTGCATTATTGTGCAAACACGCTTTTGCCTGAAAATCTGTTAATTAGGTGGAACCTTATAGGCAGACGAATGGTTGAGAACTTGAATATTCATCAACTCAATTGCTGGATGCAATAGATTCAGACATGGTACCGCATTTTGTGCTAACCTAATACCTATTTCATAATGAAATAAATCATCAGCAATGGCCAATCCCCTCTGACGATACGACTAGCTTCGCCCTGCTGGGGCTCATCAGGTAGGGGTATAGAGTGTGATGGTACTGAGGGCATCAGCTCTTTTACATACTATTTGATAATGTTCAATGCAGAGTTAGCCTGTCAAACTCAAACTCTCCTTCGGTACTTTTTCTTTATTATTCTAAAATGATTTTTACCATTAATAAGCCTAAGCTAGATATTTGGACAACAAAACCACGTACCTGCATACATTATTAGTATTCTGCTACAATCACTGTTAAGTACTCATTTCCATTTTACGGTATTAACAATATTCATTTGTTATGGTCTTATTAATGTTTGTAATGTAATCTTTTCCATATTTGAGAGAATTGGGTATTTGCCATGTATTTATATTTTATTAAATTGCATATTAATAGGTAGCGTCTAATCCACAAAACGGCTGTCACAGCTTATAAAATCGAAAAAAATGGACCGTGTGTATTTTTTATGTTAAAAATGTGAATATTTAAAGGGACCGCCAAAACGCGAGCATATTGGCCCTGACGTCAGGTGTCTTGTAAATGGCCGCTTGTTTACATCTGGGATCAACGCGTCACGCGTCAGCCTCAGCCCGTCAATTTATCAGTTTGTTGTTTGCGTTCATTTTGTGACAAGCGAATTAAAATACGCCAAGAAAAAGTGAGTTATGACTTCTGAAGGCATGTTCATTGTTATGGAATTTGTCTACAGCGACGAGCGGTTCAACGCGGTGGAGATAAGGAACGTAAAAGCAACAGCATAAGTGAACTTTTTATCAAATTAACGTAGCATTGATAATTTGATCACAGTGGGTTGTTGGAAACATACTATTTGTAAACATAAAAATGTAAGAATCAAAAATGTACCCTAAACTTGACATTTATTTTAGAGGTCAGAATAAATATAAAATGCCATTTTGTTTTCGGAGCTCTTGCGACTCATTTTCGGTCTGGTTAACAGTCAAATATATGGGGAATAACGTCTTTCTTTATTATAACATTTCTCTCTATCAGCTTAAAACGCATATAATTTTTCATATCCTCAGCAAGCTATAACAAAATGGTAACTGAATGGTAAACACTTATAACCCCAAAAAGGATATAAAACACATTAAGAATTAAGATGATCTTCACAACAGAAAAACAAACTTTGCGATTTCGGCATATCACTTCTAGGGGCCTTAAAAAACTTTTTCATACGTTGATAATTTCGAGGAACAGTTACAAAAATTTTGTTAGCGGTATTGACTGAAGTACTCTTACAGCCATGTACAAAACAACACTTGTTTTGTTTTCCACTCATAATAGATGGTTGTAAAACTACACAAATCACTTTTTGGTGCGACCTCTTACACCGTCCTTTCAATAAACACCAGACAAAAGCTTTTCCAATACAAGAATGATACTACACCATTAAATAGCACGCTCCTCGGTAATGTTTACGTGACAGTTGACGTCACGAGTTGAATAACCTTGGATAGAAGCGTTTTGGCGGCGACTCCTAAGATTAGAATTTCAGACCTGCAATTCTCTACCTACAAATATTTTTTTGTTTTTTTTTATCATAGCGTACAATATATATGCACTTCAGGATTCATTTTACGTAATTAAAAAAATAATACCCAATTTAACAATTACTTACGAAAACCTATCAATCTTACCTCGTATTTAATGATTTATTGGTGAAAATGCATACTTACACCCTAGCACCGGCGGTAAGCTCAAGTATGGGTCAGCTATGATAATCTAATGCTAAAGGTCAGAGAACAGCAAAGCTGTAAGTGTAATATACAGACATAATGGAATAAGTTTCTTACGCGGAAAGCTTATACCTATATAGCTGCAGAGTGCAGAAATATATATTTACCTAGGTAAATTGTTTCTTTGGTTTCTGAGTGTTCCACAAAAAAATAGACTTAGTAAAGATTACTATTTTTAGGGTGATATACTGTAGTAATCCGTCCTCTACTTGTTGATTGTTATTTGTATTTTTGATGATTTAGTAAAATTTTAATGCTGACAAGCATGACGCTCGATGAGGAGGTACCTAAGCTAAAGTTAGAATGTAGACGTCCATGACGTTCAATAAGGAAATATCTACTTAAAGTTTGAGTGTTTGACGTGCTTGACATTCAGTAATATAGTAATCTATATGTGTGCGTGTGATGGTCGTTGCGAGACATCGAACAAAAGGCAGGGAAAAAATGATCTTTGAATAATTAGTAAATAAATAACGACGATAGGTGAATGACATCTTGTAAAAGTGTCCCGGAGTACTACATGTGAGGCAGACTTTATTTAGCTTTTCTTTGTGCATTAGACTGTGAATAAGAACACGTTTAATTTATACATCAACCATGTAGCGTATTGGTGTATACTTGTGGTAAAAGGATGTGTTTTAATTCTGTTCGTTTTTGTATACAACATATTTTTCCTGTAAACCGTTCGGGGCTCAGGGAATTTGATTGGGAGTATGAAGTAAATCGTTTAGCTGAAATAGTGTTTAATTTTATGCTCCATAACGACACAACAAACTACATGATGTATCGGATGTAGTTTTATAAGTTAGATTTTGCCTTTCATGCTTGCACACTATGAATGTATATTAATGTATAAAGTCACGATTGATGTATTGAAAGTAGTATAATGAATTATTAGGTTTTCTATTATAGATGAGGCAGTTTGTGGAAAAGAATATCTTAACTTGTGTATTAATTTCGTGGTGTTTGTTTTGAATGTAGTTGCAGACAAGAACACGTTTATTGTTGCATGTGTTGTATATACAGGGTGAGTCAGTTTTTTGTAGACAAACTTTAACAGGAGATAGAACACATGTTTTTAAAAAGAAAAGTTCCTATAAACATATGTCGTAGAAGGCTTCGTTTTTGAGATACAGGGTGTTGAAAATAATTTCTTTTTCTCGAATTTTCATTATAACTTATAAACGAATGCTAAGATTTTTTTCATGTTTGGGGGATAATGCTTATTAATTAAGGCGCATAAAACAAGCGATAATAATGTTAAAAAATTTGCACAGTGGCGGAGTGGAGGGGGTGCTCAACCCCTTTCTTAAACAGAACTTCTACGCCAATGACTATTTGTAAGAAAAACTGTTATTTTCATTATCTACATACATTTTAACAAAAGTAATGTCCCTTCTTCTGTTTCGAAAATCCTATGCATTTCCGAGTTATTTTGATGTGTTAGAGTTTGATGTATTAAATTAAGTAATTTATTTATTATCGGCTAAATATTTATTTTTTTCGACGAAACCTACCCAAATATTGTATGTTAAGGGTTGAAAAAGCCGAAATCTCTTATTCTTTATCTCTTTCCAATGGAATCAAAATAAATGTTTGTTATATCAAGCGCTACTCAAATACAAGAGTTTTATAAGTCTAAACGTGTACACTAATTTTAACATTCCTTATTTATTTTGTTCTGTGTAAATACTAATGTATCGCAGTAAAATAAAAAAAAAATTGAACGAATACTGATGTTAATCTTTATGAAGAAAATTTTTGAATTTATAACAATACATATTTAATTTACAATTGTGCAATAATGATTTATAAATAACAATTACAACAACTAATAACAATAATACTAGTATACTAAAATTAGACACTTTGTTCAAAATGTAAACCGTTCTTTTCAATACACATTTCACAGCGACGTACAATAGAACGTCTTAAGTTAACTAAATGATGCACCCTAATTTCATTGCAAGCATCTCTGATGCGATTGTGAAGTTCATCAAGTGTATTAACCGGAGTGGTATACACTTTTTCCTTAATAAATCCCCACACAAAAAAGTCAAGTGGCGTTAAATCGGGGGATCTGGGAGGCCACGCCACTGGACCTCCACGACCTATCCACCTCCCCGGATAGTTATTGTTTAGCCAATTTCTTACATTTCTGCCATAATGGGCCGGGCACCCATCAAGCTGAATCCAAGACTGTCCTCTTAAATTCAAGGGAATGTCTTCCCACATATTAGCATGCTCTTCTTCAAAGAATTGTAGGAAATTTTGTGAATTTACACGTTGCGGCAAGAAATAAGGTCCAAACACGTGGTTGCCGTAAATTCCAATCCAGACATTTGTACTAAATTCATGTTGAAAACTTCTTGGTCGAATGGCATGTGGGTTTTCATGTGCCCATACATGCAGATTGTGAAAATGTACTATACCACGACGAGTAAAACATGATTCATCAGTCCACAGTATGTTGAATAAGAAATCTCTATTATTTTGAATGGAGTTAAGCACCCACCTACAATAATTTAATCTTCGTTCGGCGTCACCTGGACATAAACCTTGGACAGGTTGAAAATGATATGGGCGTCTGTGATCCCGTTTTAAAACCTGGCAAATTTTACTTTGGGAAATACCAAGAGCAACAGCAGTACGTCGAATACTTGTCGTTGGATTCCTATTAAATTCACGTAATATAGCCTCTCCAATTCTATCTCGTCCACGGTTGTTCTGTCGGTCACCACGTATTGTCTTTTCTAAACCCTGGTCAGCAAATCGACGCTGCATACTAACAAAAACGGAATGGTGAGGTTGCCGTCTATTTGGAAATCTTCTTCGATACTCCCTAGCTGCATACCTTGAATTCCCATTTGCAAACCCATAAATAAAATGAATGTCGGCTTGTTCGCTATTTGTAAATGTAAACGGCATCTTACACTAATCAGAAGCTGGCAAATCAAATAAAATAACTTTTAAACTTTAAAAAAAAATAATAACAGTGAGAATATTCAAGATGAAGCGATAGTGTTTGTAGATAAACAAGTCAAACTGTCGTTTTAAAATATGACATTTAATACTTATTGTTTTCCAAGGAGTATCATACTTTGTTGCAATTTTAGTATGGCTTGATATAACAAATATTTATTTTGACTACATTGAAAAGAGATAAAGAATAAGAGATTTTGGCTTTTTAGAATCCTTAACACACCATATTTGGGTAGTTTTCGTCGAAGAATTAAATATTTAGCCGATAATTGATAATAAATAAATTACTTAATTTAATACATCAAACTCTAACACATCAAAATAACTCGGAAATGCATAGGATTTTCGAAACAGAAGAAGGGACATTACTTTTGTTAAAATGTATGTAGATAATGAAAATAACAGTTTTTCTTACAAATAGTCATTGGCGTAGAAGTTCTGTTTAAGAAAGGGGTTGAGCACCCCCTCCACTCCGCCACTGTGCAAATTTTTTAACATTATTATTGCTTGTTTTATGCGCCTTAATTAATAAGCATTATCCCCCAAACATGAAAAAAATCTTAGCATTCGTTTATAAGTTATAATGAAAATTCGAGAAAAAGAAATTATTTTCAACACCCTGTATCTCAGAAACGAAGCCTTCTACGACATATGTTTATAAGAACTTTTCTTTTTAAAAACATGTGTTCTATCTTCTGTTAAAGTTTGTCTACAAAAAACTGACTCACCCTGTATACTGCTGATGGTCGTTCTTGTTAAATACTTATTGATATGTTTTTGATGTTGATATTTACCGTTTACTCATGCTATTATATTTTATATATGTTGATTATATGTGTTTTGATATTTAATTGGTTTATTTATCGTTGATTTATGATTAGTACGTGTTCTTGTTTATATAGTTGTACTTATAACTTTATTTATCTGATTTTACCATTTAAATATAATTCCTTTTTGTTGCGACGGATGTTTTCTTTCCCGTAAATCTGTTGCCTCCATAGTCCCACGTGAGTCATTTACACTCTAGTAATTTAGGTAGCTAGCTCTAGGGTAGTATAATAAACAACAAGTTCTTTAGATTTAATGCGTGTTTTAATATGTCAACTACACGATCACGCCATTTTGAAGTATATGAAAATGGGCATAATATGTTTGATTAATAATTATCTACATTTATTGGGAAAGAACCTTGGGGATGTTACAATACAAAATCGAATACATCCTTAATAACAGAATTATAATGAATCAATTCACGTTGTGTTTATTTTGACCATCAGCAAACGCATATAAAATTCGYGATTCTCGATACGYGATCCAAAACMAGAATGTCAAAATCTACTCTCGTCTCGCGGCAACACTAGTAYATATTGCATACACAGGTATACCACGATGTAGCCAATTACAAGAAACAAATAAAACACTTCAACAAGTTCTCCTTCTCATTTCCTACGAAGGAATCTCTTTTAGCTGCACGGCACTAAACCTGATGGAAGCTGTGATAGACATCGGACAGATTAATTCTGGTATAGCGCTGTTCACTCTGAAATTACAAACTGAAAGTAGGAGCCGAGAATGCAGGGCGTTCCCAAGATAAAACCGTACACAGTGTAGCCGACCGATACCATTTCTGATGGGGCAAGTGTAAACTACATTAATTACTACTTGTAATTAGAAACTGATTTAGTGGGGAACCAACTCATTGAGCTTCAGGGTAAATTGGAACGGAACTTGTCTGTCTGTCTAGCTCTTATTTGCTCGTGATGGGATACATTTAGCCGCCAACGGATAATTGCAAAATGTGGCGGCTATAATTAAACGAAATAAGTAACCAGGTAACAGAAGCATTGAAGAATATGTAGAGGCAGTTGTTCTTGGACAAATACAATATCTTTAGGTGGCAGTGAAGGTCCCTGACGTTGCACTGGTGCATAAATAAACCTAAGAACCTAAATACTTAACAGTTTAGTATATATTTGCGCTTAATCTTGTCTGTTGATCTAGTTCCTAAAATATTTATTACTCAATAAGTCAATAACAAGCTAGAGTTTTAATTTTGCATTTGTCCAATATTGACAACACTCTTTAATAATTATTTATTGTTCGTACTACTAACGCAACAGTTATATTTTGTATTCTTTAAGGCTCGAAAGTCAGGTTTCGAATGTTTTATTTGATCAAAAGTAAGGGCAGAAAAACTAAGAGATAAATGCTGGCTAAGCTTCCAAATACAAAAAATTCAGTTCACTTTCTCATAAAAAATCATCTGAAATAATAGGCAAATTATAGCCTTAGCATTAGATAATGTTAAAAATGATTTAAAGCTGTTTTGTAAATTAAATGAGGTCGAAGATCCTCTCCATTTTATTAAATCAGATGGTAACGCGCTTTGAGCTAATACACATATATATAAATAGAGAAGAGAGGGTTTTTTTATCCAATACCTATTGGGTAAGCGCAAAGATTTTTTAAATTAAAGCAAATGAACATCTAAGACAATTTTTGTTTGGGGTCAAATGTGCTGGCTTTCATATATTATTTTGACAATATTAGATTTACCTGTTGAATTTCATTTTTAACGTTTTTGGTACTGATGACTGTTTATTAGCTGTAAGCACCTTATCATCTAATATAATAAACTAATAAAGCTTAAAAATGAGTAAATAAATTTCTAGCCATTTGTAAGGCTAATAAAGGTAATAAATACTAGAGTCATAATGAAGACAGCTGAATACTTACTAACACCAGCAACTTAAATCAGTTTAACAGCGGAATTCCTAAAGTATTAAAAAATTTTTAAGTTTTTTTTTGGTAAAAGAGGTATTAGAATTAATTAACTCAGCCTTATAGAGTTTAACAAAATTTACAAAATATACCAAAAAGACAAGCAGGTCAACAAATTTTTATTTAGTGTACGAGATTCTAAGATAAGCAAAATTGTCAATCACGACTAGTTACTCTAATACAATATACAATCTATATTTTATGCATTGGAGTGAAAGGTTGTTCACTGGCAATTGTCAGATAATAACAGGCATCGCCAGACACTAACTGGTAATGGCATGGTATTTACTGGCAATTGTCAGATAAGAACTTATGTTGTCAGTTAATATGTAACAATGTGGTATAAGACACTTTTTTGGAAAAGTATTTTTTTGTGAATCTAATGGTATGCTAATACTGCGCACTTGTTTGTGTTTGGTTATATATTTTATTCGTAGACTTTGATACTTGTTATTTGATATCGTGATCAGTATACGTAGGTTGTTGAATTAGCCTGTAATATTTTGCCTACAAACTGAAAAACTGTATTAATACACCTAGTTTTCAACAACGCTAGAACGACTATTAGTTTATGTTATGTTTAGGTAACATATGATTCTGTAAATAAACTTGACAAGGGCGTACAATCATGCCAAGCATGCAACAGACTTAATGTGATTGGTTGAAAAGAAGAGTGATGTTAGCAAGTCATTGAACCCGGGACGAACGGACCCTTCATATTATAAAAAATTGTTAATGATTATGGTGTTAAATTTAAATAGATTTCTTTTACTCTAATGCTAGTGAATATCAGCAAATGTCACATTCTAACTGATAGTTCCCAAAACAAATTGGTAGCAGTTGCTAAGCATATGTGTAACGTACACCTGGACACCCTGGCAATTGTCAATTATTATCTAGCAATTGCCAGTTATCTGAAAATTGCCAGTTAATATCTGGCAATTATCAGTTAATATCGAACAATTGCCAGTTAGTATATGGCAAATGACAATTATCTTATTATCTGGCAATTGCCACTTAGTATTTGGCAATAGCCAGTTAACATCATTTCACTCCAATGCATAAAAGTTGAGTTGTATTTTATATATTGATCATGAGGTGTAGGTACATTACATTTTTTGGGCTGAAGTGGTATTGAAAAGTAGCTGTATTCTTATAATTCCTAAATACGGTAAACAAAAGGAAAATGCAATAAGTAGGAAATAGAATATAAATCTTAATATAAATTTGCACAATATGAAAATTTTAGCATATAAGTACCTGCAAAAAAGACATCATTAATAAAAAAAAATGCAATTACACAACAAATGACGATATTGGTAATCAGTACTACACATAATTCGAAAAGCAGATTAGAAAAAACTGGATCTAGAATAATACAAAAAAAAATTAACGAAGCTACTCGTATATAACTTAAATGTTAGAACGAGTTAATATAGCGTATAGATTGTGCTCGGTCTACTAGATTATCATTTTTTACACGCAAAAACTGAGATTAAGAGGTATATAACCATTTTTCATATTGAAATGTACCAAATTAATAAAAGTGTTAATGTATTAAACAAAAAATCCGATACAAATAATTTAAGTAATATATATACCTACCTACTATCTCCAGATTTATCATTAAAATAAATATCCTATTATTACATCAATTCTAAAGAAAATAAAGGTGAAATCCACAAAATTTTAATTACAATAGCCTTGGAGTGTCGATTTGTAATTTTGACATTGTCAGGTACTATAAACAAATATACAAAATTTTTAACATAAAAGATTCTCATATGATTAAGACTATTGCTTTATTTTAAAGCCTCAAGTTACTGTAAGTAATTCTAGTGTAGTTTAATGTTCCATTATTGTATTTGATGATTGTAGACGCCCTGAAGAAGACGTAAAATAAATGTCGAAAGCTTGGCAAAGTTAAAAGAGTATTCATTAACGATTTAATATATCAACCAGGTCGATATTCCCTTACTGCCTATATAACCATTTTTCTATTAATAATTTTCTGCCAGAAAAAAATAGCAAATACTGACAAAATCCCTAGCGTATTTAAAATTCTGGGTTAATCGCTTCATTTATATTTGTAAAGAGCTAGTGCCAGAAGCTAAGGCATTATGACCATGCGAGGAAAAGGATTTACGTATTACATAAAAAGTCTGGATAAAACACTACCTTAAATGTGCCACAGAGCAACTTAATCATGGTAATGTTTATTCTCATATCAGTCTATTCTAAACAAAGTGTCTTATTCCTATGACTGTATGGGCTTTTCCGTACTGCACTATTAAAAAATTGCCACACACATGCATTACAAAACGTTGCTTGGTAAATATTTCTTTTATAGAAATTCTACTTCATCATTACACCTACTACATAAACCTTTGTGGATAGAATCCACTTTTATTATAAGCACGAAAATACTACTTTCAAATCTAGAGGCATTCATAAAGAGCAAACATTTCTTTCGAACTACAATCTTGTATAAAGTGGGGCACCTAGTATAGGGGTAGGTGCAGTTGCTTTAACGGTACTAGTACCTTTGCTTTTCGCATTGTTAATTTTAAAATATATAACACTACAGGTTGTCATTATATAGGTATCCACAAAAGGCAATATWTCGATATTTATATTCAAATAACCTACGTTTCTGCCAAGATACACATTATCTGTTCGCTCCTGACGTCGCAACTTTAGGCGGGTGTTTTGAAATAGTTTAACTTGTAGTTTGATTCAGTGACAATGATTAATCTAATTAGCCACACAGCGAACTTCACATATTTGCTAAAAAAAAAACACAGCAACAGAGGGTAGTAATATCGCAATGTTTGTTGAAGTCAAATATCCGMTTGATTCTAATTTGTTGTTGAATTTGTCCACGTTATAGGATTGAACGGAAGCTTAAAATTCCATAAAAATGTTCACAAAAAGTCGCCTTGTCTCTCATTTGAATGTGGTGTTAACTTCAGTTACTCCTTTCAAGAGACTAACTACAAATGACCGGCGTATCGTGTACCAAACCTTAGCGGAAGGACAATCAACCGTTGATGGCAAACAAACAAAAATGTGAATTGAAATATCAACCGTTCCATTTGTTAACGGCGCTGCATTGACAGCAACACAATCCATTAATATCTTTTCCGCATCCATTTCTCACCCTTTTCGGGGTTATGTATCATTGATATCACTTCCCGAGGATAAAAGATTGGAAGCAAAGCAGAGAGAACAAAAGATTCATAGAGATGCACGGAAGTGGAATCAGAGCTCCGCCGTGTGCCCTTTATTTTGCCGTATTTTTCGTATTCTCGAGTTCCTTTGACGTCTTTAAATGTTTGTTTTTAAGTCCCTTTAATTGTGGAAAATGGAAACCGATTCACGCTGAAAACGTTTCTTTGCTCACGGATAAATTGGGCGACGTCTTATAGCGTCGGGGACATTCAGTCGCCTGTTAAATGGCATTTTATTCTTGTTTGGTAAATACGGGTTTCGACCGATTTAAAATTTGCAAGGTATATAACGAGCGGGAAATTTAATTGCTACTCACCACCTTATTACACTTGCGATGCATTTGTGTTGAAGTTAAAAGACCTATGTTTGACAAAATGTAGCTCTTATGAATAACGTTTATTGAACATGGAATTAAAAAGATATCACAAATTAGTGTTACATTTCCTTGTATAAAATGTTTGCTTTATTGTTTCGTACCACAGTAGCTTTAATTGCAATGAGTATTCTTTACACTTTTATCGCGCTTGTCATTCGAGAATATAAGTGTTTTGGAAATTATAGTCTAGCAACGATTGGAGTGCTGTAGGATCCGGTTCTGGGCCCACTGCTCTGGATTTCTTTACGATGCGATGGAGTACTTGAGCTAGAAATTACAAGTGGAGTAAAGCTTTTGCGTATGCCGATTATCTGGAGTTGGTTTGTTCCTTGGCGAATGATGAAAGCATAGCAACTGAACCAGAAGCAACATCTAGGACGTAAATAGTATTGTGCTTGCAAGATATAGAAAATTTAAATGGACGTAACTGATAGTAGGTAATAGCAAAAAAATATATATTTGCAACATTTATACGAGATTTATAATTCACATAAAAAGAACAAACATAAGGGCACAGAAAATATGGAGGTACTAGATAGGTTAAAATGACAAAAATAGCTCAGACAAAAATTGTCCTTTCACTTTTTATCCCTAAGATGCCTGACCAAAAAAGATTCTAAAATTTGTTAAAGTTGTATTCTTCATAATATACATGACTACGTTGCCTATGTACATCATTGGATGCTTAATATAAATAAACGAGCAAAAGTTTTTGAAGATTTGCACTTTTCTCCAGAAACTCTAATCTCCAACGAAATTCGCTTTCTTATGTCTGTATATGGAATTACTTGTATAGATAGGTTACGTTAGGTATCTTTTGCAAGACATACACGTAATAAAAAAAGCGTGTAATTAGCTTGTCTTCCCCCAACCTCGGCTTCTGAACACCAACATTTTTATCGAGTATATTACTAAATTCAAGTGTGGCTTGGTAATCAACTAGACCCAGAAGAATGGGGTTAAAAGCTAATTAATAATATATTGGAACCAATCCACACTTTGCTTTTACCTGCACCAGAAAGGCTCCTTTCTTAATACTATATTTTTTTGCAACTGCAAAAAGGGATGTAATTCGAAATGCCGCTTCAAAAAAGTAGTCTTACTTTGTTGACCAGCATGCTCCAGTTGTAAAGGCCAGTCGTGTTCAAATGTTGAATCTCCAGCAGAAGACGACAAAAAAACTGATGTAGTGCTGTTACAATTTACGTCGATTTAAGAAGATGAAGAAGAGGAAGATGGAGGAAGAGAAGTAGAAGGAGAAGAAGAAGAAGAAGAAGAAGAAGAAGAAGAAGAAGAAGAAGATAAAAAAGTTATTGTGGTTCGAATGTAAGGAGAACAAACGTACTAATGACGCAAAATTAACTTCCTTTCCCTTTTATAGCTTTTTTAAAAACCTACTGCATTAGCAGTTACTGCAACTTCTATCATTACTGCTAATAAAGCAAATTATTGCTGTTTATGCCAAGCAAGAGTCCTAAAGGAACATATATAGCTTCATCTATATTTTATAATTTTAGAGGCAGAACGGTACAGTAGATCATCATCATACAAAAAGGTATCATGGGCGAAAATAAGACATCTAGGGAATTCGGAATACCAAGATCAACATTATGAGGTTGAATAAGGACGTCAAAAACACAAACAACCCCTCAACTAGGTTCACTATCATGCTTTAGTCACAATACTGAAAAGACAATGGGAAACCACATTCTGATTCTGTTTGCATATGGTCATTTCAGTGAGCCAAAATTTAATAAGGTATCTGTAAAACCTTTCTCTAGAACGAAATCCCGACTATTATTACCTACTGTAAAAGCCAACAATATGTCAAGAGGAAACGTCACCATGTTTTTCGAACGTTTAGGGTGTTTAGAAATTCATTTTGTTATATATAATTATATATAATAATATATTAAACTGATAATAACGGTCGTATTATGTATTTTATTTAAGTATATTTTTCTCTTTCTAGGAGAGTAAATTTGTCTGGAATCTAAGAAAATATATCAATCATATCTGCATAGGAGTGAATTTACCATTCTGTTGTAGGTGTAAGACACACCATTTTAACTTTCAATTTTACCCCTGTGGTTCTCTACATTCATACTGTACAGTGAATATTTATAAACATAACGGCAGATACTGAATGATGACTTAAACTCTTCGAACCGGTTTCTGAACTTCATTTTACGTTACATAAACCGTGTAAGCACTAATGTACTAGGCTTATTTTAGTTAACATTAACTTAAAGTCGAAAATGGTAACAGGCTCATACAAATCAATAACACATTTTAATTAAACACTATCGTTCAACCCCTATACTTGTTAAATAACAATCTACTTTTGTCTTTTATCTGCATTTCAATAACACTTAAGCTCCGGGTTTTAGGACTCAGTAATAAAACGATTCGCTCATGGGTACAAATCATCAGCGACGTTGGGGATATAAAAATGAAACGCAATTTCAACCTTATTACCTGAAGTAATAACCTCACCTAAAAGGAACATATTTGAAGCTTCTACACAATGTATGCTGAAGTAGGTGACTCCCTTTTTCGTCCTTAGCTTCAAAATTAATTTAAGTGTTCTTGTGACACGTGAAACAGTGATGAACTGAAAGCAACTGTTTTTATTTAATTCGTTCGTCCATATTTAATACTTTAATCACTATAGTCAGCAAAATCAACAACATGGAGATACGCATGCTAGTTTAAAAACCTTTGCAGCAATAAACTGAATACTTTCGAAGGTGCACTGTTTGTGAAACATGTTGAAATCACTATAATGGATAGTTTTTAAAAAGCTGTTTTTGATATGTACTCTAGTACTGGGTTTTTATATAAACATATAAAAAACAAACTTTACTTCTCGGCAGACGATTCGGTTTAAGTTAAACCTTTTTCAAGGCTAAAAAGTAATCACTATTAACAAAATTATAGACTAAGTACATATTTTCATTATCTTACTCACATACCTTCATTTTGATACGTTGGTGTAATCACGCTGGGCACAGAAGCGAACAGTGTTTCGCATAAAATATTGTTGCGGATCAGCACCATCAGTAGACGGTAGTTGCATGCGTGTAGTGCGGTGTAGTAGGACACTGCAAGAAGTGATTCTAGCTACAGACAGATGGCAGGGAATGTCGATACCGAGGTCGATACTCTAAAGAGGATTCTACTTCGCGAAGTTTCGATAGCGTCTAGAAGGTGTTGCTTTTAGAATTTTCAATGGGGGTATAAATAGCCCGACCGAGAGAGCGCGTGAAGTTCTGTATTGGAATAGCGGTTATTGAGAGAGCAAAAGGCTTAGTGAATAGGAGTTTTAAGTGCAGGTGATTGCGGTATAGCGACTTAGTGTACCTAATACAAGTGTTTTAAATAAAAGGGGTTAAGTCAGAATTCCGCAGTTTTCGAGCCCATAGTCGCAACAACACATAACCTAAATGTTATACGAAACCATATCACCCAACAGTTCCGAAATGTCTGCAACCTTAAAAATGATTATCCCATACAAAACACTACAGAATATGTTGAAAATATTTACTCCCACGCGTTTTCTCATATTAAAATATATCAAATAATTCAAAAATCGACAGATGACAAGCGTACGTGAAAGCAATAGTTGTTTTCACTTTCCTGAGAGGCGGCAAACTGATTTAATCGACAATTTCCATAAGCGCCCTGGATGCATGTATGGATAATTTTCAGAAACAGTGTATAAAATCTATTAAAGATTTTTTGAAGAAACTATTACAGCAGAGTATAACTTTTATTATAACCGAAAAGTGGGGCTATAGTTTGTCAACTGTGTGCTTCCTTAAAGCGTTAATGTTATACATTCAGTCCCTGCGTTTTAAACACCTATACATATAATCCGTTTATTTTATATGATTTGCTCACACAAAAACAGTGTACACGTTAAATAGTTTTATAATACATCATAGACTACTAAACAATATTGCAATCAGCTCATTCAGCAAACAGATGAAAGTAGGAAGCTAATCTATCGCACCACATTTCTCAATTATATATTTGATAATATTAGGAGTTCAGTGTAGCGTAATTAACATCAGTTTTGGCACTATTCCACTTTCTCATCTGCCACTAAAGCGCAAATCCGACTGGCCGTTAGCCAATGAGTTTGGCTAGTATTGATGGTACTTTCTTAGTATGAATTCCAGTAAGATAATTACAGTGTTATATTTTTCTCGAATTGTAAGCTATCGCGTGTTTACACGTAAAGGATTAATAAAAAGCAGTGTGCTGGAATGAACTACGATGCAAATATTCTAAATTGTAGGTAATGCACTAAAACAGAGAGAACTTATGAAAATTCCACTCACTGTCTAAATAAAGGAAAAGCCAGACGTGGTAAGTTTCTTCAATGTGAACACGTTTTTCTCATATTATGTGATCTTTGCCGTATCCCCCTATGCAATAAAAATGTCCCGTTAATGTGATGCATTGGCTTTCCAATTCCCAATAATATCTGTGTAGCAGATAGCGCATTCTCAACAGTAATGGCCCGTTCGGTATAGCTCTCGTAATACTTCTCAAGCAAGAAACGCTTTAAAATATTTTATTGCATTGTCTATTGCGTTTATTGCAGACAACGCGAGAAGGAAAATAGATTGCGTCAAGTTTACAACTGCGCACATAAATTCTGGCCGTAAAGAACAGATTATGGAAAAATTAGTTTGCGCACACCAAGACGAATTGTGAATTTTTGTTATACCGCTGCGGATGCTTTTGTTATGTGTACTCTTTAGTGCTATAGACATCTAGTGGTGGCTTTACGAACTACGACGTAGGTTTGTACGGCCCGCAGGTACACTCAAAGACTTAATTGAAGAAACGCCTAGCTTTGGCACATGAATTGGGGAACGGTAGATGGCGGTAACCAATTCGTTACAGAGCCGATAAACAGCATTGCCTTCCTCCACTAGGAGTGGTAGAGTAGGTTCCCTAAACACAAGAACGAACAATCAGGGCAACGGTCTACCAGATTATTTATTAAGGTAATATTTGCATATTTAAATGGGCATTATGGACCCGTCCGCAACCACAGGTAAAGTTTTAACAAAGCAGTTTCTTTGAACCACCGCACCGGTACCGTGTTATGTGAACGCAAAACTAATTGCAAACTGAGGAAAGTGATGGCTAATATTTGTCTTGAAAATCAAAACACACACATTTTACTATTTAAACAATGTAGGAACAAAATATGATTTTTTGTAATCTTTTTTCTACAGTTATTTCTGTTATTATTATGTTGGTGGAACTTTAACAACAAGTTTCCAATAATGAAATTCTTTACCCTCTTTATTGTTACATTTATATTTTTTGTTTAGCATAATTTTGCCGTAAGCTTGCTTTGCGGTCACTTTAGCATGAATGTTTTGTTACTTACTAGTTACTGAAAACCATTTATTTCTTAAATATAAAGATCCGTTTTTCATGAATTTCTATATATTTAAGACCATGTTCTGACACTCGATCATCTAGCCTATGCAAACCTAAATCAAAATGATCATGTGCCAGAAAAATAGTTTTCTCAATAAGTTGTTGGGTCTTATAAGAATTATTGATTCAGTTTCCAAACTTTAAGTTTGGTGTGTCACAAATGAGCGTTTCGTATTTGCATCGTACATGATATTTCAATATACTAGTAGGTTAAGCGCATTAATGACATTTTAAATGTTTATCGTTTAACGTTTAGTGATGGTCATTCATAACATAAAAAGTCGCCTAAGTATAGAGCGTTTTTTAGCGATCATTCTTATACGTCAATTACTTGAAGCCTTGTTTGGGACAATGAACAAAAAAAAATATTTTTTAAATGAAGATGCATCAAACTAATGTATTACAAAATTATTAGTTTATTTACAATTACATTACTAAATTGTTTCGTAGTTTAACATTTTGTTGCCCGTCTCTTTTTGTTTTCACGTTGTAGTTGGTACTATAGATGTACGGTGATATTGTTTTCATGCATTCTTTTTTCTCTCGCTCTTTCATTGTGTGTCATTAGTAGCATATCTGTTTTCTGATATGTATACTGCTTATGCCGATACTATCTAGTCGATTGCTTGAAGGAGTATACTCCTTGAGATTTTCCATCAAAAGTTTTTACTTTTGTATGTGTATTATTATTATTTTTGTTTTTATTCTTATCAACTGTAAATTTTAGGAGTCAAACGATCTTTTGTCAAGCTGCATATTAATAAAAGTGCCTTTCTTTTTCCATTTAATACATCTTTATCTAAACTATTAACGAAAACAGCCTATGCAAAAAAACACATGAAATTGATTAGAATTAGTACAGATCTAGAAAATTAAAAAGCGTTAGCTTCTTCACGTCGACGCAACGTTTTGGCTTTTACAGACTTTTACTTGATTTTTTGAATATTGTGAGAATTTTGTTGTAAAGTTATTTTGCTGACAATTTAGTGAAAAACATTGCCTTCTCTAAAAAAAAGTATACGAACTATATATCTAACTGGTAAACTAACAAAACATTCATTAAATCTAACACTAAAGAAGATGAAGAATTTCATTATTGGAAACCTGTCGTTAAAGGTTCACCTGCATTGTTTAAATATTCAAATGTGTGGGTTTTGATTTTCAAGACAAATATTAGCCCTCACTTTCTTCAGTTTGCAATGACACGGTACCGGCGGATCAAAGGAACTGGATTGTTAAAACTTTACCTGTGGTTGCGAATGGGTCTATAATGCCCATTTAAATATGCAAATATTACCCTAATAAATCATCTGGTAGACTATTACCCCGATTGCTCGTTCTTCTATATTTAGGGAAACTACTCTACCGCTTCCTAGCGGAGGAAGGCGCAATGCCGTTTATCGGCTCTGTAACGAATTGGTTACCGCCATCTTCCGTTGCCCAATTTGTGTGCCAAAGCTAGGCGTTTCTTCAATTAAGTCTTTGAGTGTACACAGACCTAATAGCCGATTGCCCGGCTTCTAGTGACTATAAGCTTATAGAGTCACTGTAGCCCCATCAAATTGTGTGCGTCATCTAGCGGTGGCTTTACCGGGTACAGGTACAAAAAAAGTGAAAATGTGTTCAATGAATGAGAAAAATAGCTTTGAATTATTAATCTTTGTTATATTTATTTTAGCTCAACGTTAACTACCTCCATTATCACCTATTTAAAATATACCACACGTAAGATACAGCCACCCAGGACTTTTAGTGTTTAGTTCTTCTTGTCACAACTATTTGGATCGGTTTGGGAATCAAAAAAAAATTAAAATTAGTTGATCCGAATTATATAAAAATCTGCATAACTAACAGTGTTGTTCAAATGCTAGTTCATAAGCAATTTAAATAATTAAATAATTGCGTAACCATAAAATAGCAAATAGAGTTAAGTTAGCTCAGAACTGTGAATCTAGATTGAGTGATCGTTTAGTCAATCTTATATATAAATACGAATTTTAGACAGGCAAAAAAGAATTTGAAATATTAAGTATAAATACAGAATTAGCCCCAGACAAAACAAATGAAGATATAAAAAATGAAAAATATACGTCTGCATATATGATGTCAAATAAATACAAAGGAAAATTCCATTCATTCAAGGAATTAAACGTAAAAATTAAATTAATAAAAAGCTTAAAACAGATATGTGCAGATAATTCGCTAACTATGTATATGTAAGGCGGGTAAAGGCAATAACATTGACACTTAAAAAAACGAATGAGTACCATATTAAACTAAATAATTCATTAAACACAAAATTTCTAAATTTAATTCAGATTCCACTGACCAGTTCCAGAAAAACGTCACTAGCATTTCGAAATGTTCATAATACTTTATATCACGAAAAAACGTACTAATTTAGAACCACGAACCCTCGAGCTTCAATTCTATATGGTTTACTTAAACATGACAAAAATTGAATACCCAAGTCCTGTCTTACGTTAATGCTCCATCGCATAAATTATGCAAATTCTCTAATCCATCTAAATACTGTGTGACGATTTCCGTAGGTTTCGCGAACAAGATAAAATAATTATCAACACCAAATAACTCTATTTTTGTGTTTGTTGATATGTGCAATCTTTTCACTTATATCCCTTTGCATCCCTTTATATCTCTTATAAAACAAAGAAAAAAGTGTACTATTAAATATTATGGAAATATACATTAATAAAAGTTATTTTACGATTAATGGCATATTTTATAAGAGAGACGATGGACTGCCGAGGGGTTCGGCCTTGCTTCTAATAAGCCGAAATTCACATGTCGAATTTTGAAGAAAAACTCTTTATAATGAAAAATGAAAATATAAAGATTGATTTATTCTGGACCAGATATATTGATCATATTCTTTCGCATTTGGGTGGGAACCGACAGGCAGTTGGAAGTATAACCGAAATTATTAAATGCATTAAACCAAAGGATTTGAGCAAGCTGGGATTGTAGCATTGTAGCATTAATTTCAAAGTCAATTTTGTTGTTCTTTACCGACATAGATCAGTCCTGAAAACTAATAAATCCATCCTTTTTTTGCTAGCTAAAATTAAATTAAAAATTAAAATTAGCTAGCTAAAGAAAAGGATGGATTTATTAGTTATCAGGACTGATCTATGTCGGTAAAGAACAACAAAATGGACTTTTAAATTTTTATACTACAATCCCAGCTTGTTCAAATCAATTATTGCAAATTAAGCATTCCGTGTTTTATACCTTAATAAGCGGACTGGTAAATATATCACCTAAAAAAAAAAGAGAAAWGTTTGAAAAGGAATTGACGACAACCAAGCCYTTCCCCTTTAATAATYGACACGACACAAAATTGTGGACCGAATATAAAAAAGAACATTATTAACCTAATAGAATACAKACATTMCTGTACAATGCTTACATAAATGATTAGGTGTGTTTGCGAAAAAAATAGGCTCAGTGGATTCGGAATAAAATAAATGTACGTAAATAAGTGTAATTTGGGTCTTCTAGTTAACAGCAAGTCAAAATCTAATATTTTCAACAAAAGCGGTATTTACCAATTAAAGTATATGCAGTGTGATATTGTTTACATAGGACACTCATGTAGAGCCATTAAAAACAGAATTAAAGAACAGATTGCACATTTATGTAAATTTAAATAGAAGCACAACCGGGTTTTCTGACCATTGTATCAAAAACAATTATTGCTCAGATGAAAACAACATCAGAGTGTTAAATTGCGAATGAAAAGATAAAAAACTAAACCTTTCAAAATATGTGGAAATTAATAAGGCACATAAAAAAACACATTTGGCAAATACGCGAAAGGAAATTCCTATGTCCAAGTCGACTTACAAACCAAGAGAGAGAGGGAGAGATTTTTATAACCCCTGTAAAAACAAAAAAAGTAAACAAAATTCGGCACATTTAAGCTTAGTATAACTTTGATACTCTCTGATAATGACTGTTATAGGTCGAAACTATCGTTAGAGTTAGCTGATAAATCTCGTGAAGCAAAGCACATTCAAAGCAAACAGCTTGTTTGTAGGCTACTAATTAATTACTATTTTTATCATAATAGCAGATCACACTACTATTCCACTAGTAACATTTACAAGCATTATTAAATTTATTTTGAAATCCACTTATTTTTCATTTAAAAATATATCTATCAACAGATCCTTGGTTGTCCAATGGGCTCTACATTAAGTCCAATTCTTTACCATTATGTTGATGACCTAATCTTAGCGATTCCATATACAGAAACCAACCTTGTTCTACAAGCGTTCAATTCTTTCGATCAATACTTAGAATTCACAATAGAATTTGAAGAAAATAATTCAATTCCTTTTCTTGACACTAAAGTAATTCGTACTCTAAATAACAGTTTAATTTTAGATTGGTATCAAAAACCCACCTCATCTGGAAGATATATAAATTACTATTCTGAACATAATTTCCATATAAAACTAAATCTTATTAAAGCTTTAAAATATAAAATTAATAAATTACACATCCGTCCCTTACATATCAAGCTCTTCAAAGATTATATAAAATACTTTTACATAATAGCTACCCAAGTCATTTAACTATTAAATTAATATTTAGTAGCAACAATTCAAGGACTTCTGTTAATAACACCACATATGGCCAGATCACTTAGTTAATCCACAAAATATAGTATTTGCGTCTCTTCCATATACCAAATTTAACACATAAACTTACAAAAATTTTTAACGTAGTTCCAAATTTAAAAATTGCAAAATACTATATAAAAACTAATAAAAAGTTGTTCTCAAAACTTAAAGATAAAATTGACAAAAATAAAAAAATGAATGTGTTATGTATTTAATTTTAGTGTCCTGACGAAGAGCCGATTTTGGCTCGAAATATAGACAGACAAAGTTAGAAAATCCATTTCCTAATTTAGCCCAAACACCCTTACCGTTTTCCAAAGAAAATATTTAATATAGATCCGGCAATTATCTGTCGTTTATCATAATACATATATTATGTTTAAGAGAGGAATATCTGCATTAAAATCAGTTCACTCTTGTAATAAAATGATGAAGAGAAAGAGCAATCCATCTAAAGGTGCTCAGTTTTGTGTCGGCAGTCAAAAAAGCTTTTCGGTTGACGAAGCTTTTTTCCCAATTCATTCTGAAATGATCCGACAGTGCTTCCGAATGGCTGCGAGCTGGAGAATATGTTGGCAGTAAAACTTTTATTGGAGCTATTTGTACACCTTGTTGTGCTACAAAGTTGTCCACTGAAGCATTCGATCTAAACCATTTTCCTCCGGCGCCTAAGCCGAATACGTTTCTCACGGCAACAACGTTTCACACATGACTACCTACGGAAATATGCGCCCCGGGTACAGGTACCCAATCCACCCACCAGCCCACTTTCTCTCTTGCTTATAACTTTATGCCCACGAGTGCCTTGCAGAGTGTTGGTATTGCTCGAATGCGCACGTGGATTATAATTTTCCGACAAGTTGTATGGAAGTTTTCTGTGCTATTTCAGGTTGGCTAAATAACTTACGTTTATCGGATGGTCCTCAGTACAAAGTTGATATCTGGTAGGGTTGTTACGGAATATTTTTCTTAGATAAATTATATACAAACAATACGAGGGTGAATGCTTTCAGCGTCCATAATATAAGATAATATATCATCGAGAAGATCGCTGTCTCTTGAAAACACTGACAAAATATTATAAGTCTGACGTTGTGATTACACCTGTAATCTTTGTGAAAGACGAAGAACCTCAAAATTTGCCTGACACAAGTTCAAACAAAATTTTGAAAGTAAATAAATAAATCTCCAAGGAAGCGAGACGTCATAGAAACAACATGCCAGCCTGATAGAAAAGAACCTAACGACGAAGAAGGAACTACCTACCACTAGATATACACGAACTACTTCATAAAAGATAAGTACAAAATAGCCTTCCAAATGTCACCTAACTCATGCGATTACTGCAGATTCTGGAATGTAAACATTTTAGGTAATTTTAGTTTTTGGGAAGATAACTTCACCATTTTCTATTAAAACTGGGATTCTGATGCAAACACATCCAGTATATTTTCGTGGTGTGATTTTTTTTAGACGTAGGCGATATAAAATGAAATTTCAATGTTATTGGTTACCAGTTTGTTATTTTTGTATAGTCTATCGTTCCGCCTAAATTCATCAAGTCGTCACTACCAATAAACGCGTCAAATTTCGGGTGCCAATTTATTACATGAAAGTAAATCCAATCGTTTATGTCCAATTCTGAAAGTAATGGAACACAAATAGTTTGTCGTCCAAAACCTGTGATTACAAATTGTCGAAMCCAATGGATATTGTTGGAGTTTTTGCTGACTTTTTTGGTAGCGTTTACGTAAAAAACAGTGATGATGCACAGAGTTAAACTAATATAAACTTGTGTGGTGATGTGTCCATTGCTGCTACAATGCATTTGTTCTCCATTTCGGATGAAGTCCGGAGATCGAAATAATGTTAAAAATTATAGAGCAGTAGCCAAAAGCTGCAATTTCGCCAAAATTTTTGAGTCTATTTTTGCAAAGTATCTATATAACCACATGCACATATTTCTAAAAGAAGGTCAACACGGTTTTATAAAGGGTAAATCTACTGCAACCAATTTATGTGAATACACGCTGCTTTCTCATAATTTAAAAAATAAGTTACAAACTGATGTTAGTTATACAGATCTATCAAAAGCTTTTGATGTTGTCGATCATCGCATTTTATTGCGGAAATTACAAAGTTACGGCTTATGTGATTCTTTGCTACTGTTTCTTAATTCTTTGTTGACAGCACGATTTCAATATGTTGAATATGTAGGTTATAAATCAAAGCCATTTCAAACATGTAGTGGAGTAGTGCAAGGTTCCAGTTTAGGACCACCTTTGTTTTTGTCCTTCTTCAACTATGTATTTTCTATATTTAAGTCGCATGTATTGGTGTACGCAGATGATTTGAAAATTGTAAGATGCATAAAATCTGTTGAAGATTGTACTGCGATGTAAAATGATCTAGAACAGTTTTCTCTKTGGTGTGCAGAGAACAAAATGAATCTGAATATTGTTAAATGGAAAATTATTTCTTTCTGTAGGATTCACAATCCCATTGTTTTTCATTACAGTGTTAACGGTACTGAGTTGGAACGTGTATCTCAAATAAAAGATTTGGGAGTCATTTTTGATAGTACTCTCTCATTTAACTTACATATAGAGCAAATGTGTGGTGATGCTATTAGAGCAGTGGAGTTTATTAAGCGACAAACTAGGGATTTCAATAACATTTCGTGTATTTTGAAACTGTATTGTGCATTTGTGAGAAGTAAACTAGAGTACTGTTCAGTAGTTTGGTCTCCTGGTTATGCTACTGAGATTGAACGTATACAAAAGAAATTCTGTAGATACTTATATTATAAGAAATTTAACATATATCCCCATTTTGATTGTCCTTCTTCGACTCTGTATGCCGAATTTGAGTTGCATTCATTAAGTTTTCGGCGAAATCTTTATGCTATAACTTATTTGTATAAAATTGTACATGGTCGCATTGTTAGTACATTATTGTGTCGATTAGCTTTCTTAGCCAAGAGTGAATTCAAGATCTTGTGTAACATTTTATGTTTGTCCTTCACGGACTAGCCATCATTTTCACTCTCCGATTGTACGTATGTGTAGATTATATAATGAAATATGTAGAACTGTTGATATTTTTGTATCGCCATTTGAGTCATTTGTACGTAGGTGTAAGAATTATGTTTTGTAACTATTATTCTAGACTTTAGGTATGTTGGAATGAAATATACTATTATTATTATTATTATTATTATTTTATTACTTCTTGTTTCGAGGCCACTATTTGAAAATTTACGTCATTTTCTTTATATCCAAGGTTTTCTGGAAAAATTTTGTTCGAATTCCTCATTATTTTGTTCGATTTGGTCCGAATAATCCATTTCTACGTTAAACAATTCCTCACTAGTAAAAGTAGTTGTAGATATTTCTAATTTGAAAAGACTTTGGTTTTGTGGTTAAACGCGTTTGCACTGACCTGGGTATATTGGTTGTCCTAATATACTAGATCCTGTTTTAATATCAAAGACTTGTCGGTTTGTTGGAAAGTTTGTTTGTTAAACTAACGGCTTATTTATTGGTTCAGCAAAACCTTGCGATTGCAAATCTTGACTACTATGGGGAACTGGTGCTAAAGTAAATGAACTGGCGGCATATCTGTTTGTTTGATAGCATATGAATCGTCCAGACTGCAAATTTTGAAAAGGCATTGTTTGTTGACTCTATTTGTGTTTTTATCTTGCAATTCTGAGTATTGTTGTGTCCTACGTGAAAATTCTGAATATTCCCACCCTTGTTTTGTTATCGTACAATCTACATTTATTAATGCACTGTTTAATGAGTTCATTTCAAGGTGGCTTAGCTCTTGCAAGGTTCTAATAATCCAACTTGAAACGTTTTTAATGCCAAACGATTATATTCTATAGTTTTCAATTTTTAATAATTTTGGTCGTTTCATGCAGCGTGATGTACTGCATATTACATACGATATATATTTGAGCAGAAAACGCTGCTCTAATATGTAATCACAGAAAGCATAAAATATCACGAAAACAAACTATCCTGTTAAATACGGAATATAAATAAAACTGAGCAAGATAGAATTACGATTTAGTTGTACCTCCTTACACTAAGCCGGAGACCCAATACTTACACTATTAGATGGGGCTACACACTGGTTTCAATGACATACTCTGCCATTCCCCGAAGGCGAGCCTTCTCTCGAAGACAATTCGACAGTCTGCGGGATCTTTCCAACCACGATTGCACTTCGATAATTATGTGGAAATTTGAGTCCGGAGTCGCGAAAGTGTGCGCAATTTTCGAATAAAGGAACATATCTGAGGTGGCAGTTTCGACTGGAACGCTCAGACGGAAGCCCAAATGGATATAAGACGACCCCAAGTACGCCCTCTAGAAGGTCTGGGTCGCCCTCTATAGCCCGCAGAAAATCCGTTCTTTATGTCAACGGTGAGCGTTCGGGGGTGTCACAAAATCGTTTATCCAGGTCGCCATTGCCATGCGATCGTGGGATGGCAAAAATAATCCTGTGGAACTGCCATAAAGTATTCCCTGGTAACTATTTAATAATGGGTTCTAGGGACTAGCAAAATTTCTCCAAGACAACGCGGTATACAATCGTTTAAGTATGATCGACAGAATTAAGTTTTTTTATGCAATACTTCCATACTAAGGCAATTAGGAAAAGCTAAATTACATGAATATAAGCTAAACCTATTCGGTCCTACTGTCAGATATGTGTTTTGCAGAAATATAAAAAGAAATAATTTTGACAAGCTACTTATAGCTGGTAGGAATGAAAATAATGGAGTACCTTGTTTCCATGATGCGAATATACCAAAAATTCTTGTGTGACAATTTACGACGTCGAGAAGGTACGCATCAAATAAGCATCGATTTTAGACGATGAAAGCAAACGTTTAATATATCAATAAAAAAGTTAGTAGTCCTTTCAATATTTGATTGTGTTACATTTCATTTCACACCAACACTTTGTACCTACACGGTCAATGATACTTGAATGTTATGATTGCTGTATCTGGCCTAATGATTATTCCCTTTCCTTAAAAAAAAACCGTTTAATTTATGAGTGCCTAAACTGTTCATACACTTCTATTTATAAGTAATTAAAAAACACAAAACAATTGGTGATGTATTGCATCCTACAGTGGTCAAAATTTCCTTATAATAAAATTTTCTTCGAAATCAATACCTACACTCCTCCAGCTAATCAAAACCCGAGTTTCAGTAATAACAACTTTAGGTAATCTGCACTTTGTTTCAAGAAATTACGTGGCACTAACTGAAGACCACATTCTATTCGAGATGGGCAAGTATCAAGTACTGTCAGCCTAACAAATTTGCTCCTAGCTGGCCTTGCATGTCAAAAACAGGTAAGTTACAGTGTAGTGTAGTTAAGTTTCCTTTATTTTGACTATTTTTTAGATGCCTATTTGCATGCCCTTTTAGAGTCAGAAATCTATCAAAATGTGAAAATGACTGCTTCTTTTCCACTTCCAGATAAAGTAAGTTTTCCATAACAAGTAGTAGATGCGATAACAAAATATTGCATGAAAAACTTAGGTGTCATATAGACATTTATAGTTCGATAATAATGTTACAAAACTTAATTTCAATATGACAAGTATGCCAATTAAAAACGCCGTCTGTCTTGGTTGGCAAGTCGCATCCCGTGACTCTTGAGTTTCGCTGTGTTTCAGCTTATCACCACACTAACTGATCGTGACAGTGCTATGTAAATAAGAATTTTTTCAAACTGCTATAACTCTAAGTTATGCCAAAAGCATATTTTTGGATTCTAAGATCCATGTAAGATCCATCATCATCATCATCATCATATCTGTGAGGACTAATTTAAAGTTCGTTTACTTCAGATTCAGCAAACACTGAAAAATAATATTTGGCTATCAGGAAGGGCTATTAATATGCTACTTGTAAGTACCTTCATATATTATTAAATATATGCAGGGTGTCATGATAGTCAATTTTGAACTCAAAAACCTTTGTAATCTCAAATACAGCCATAGGAACATTTTCTATTGTATTGACGCTAAATTTAATTTTGCATACATAAGATTAACTTTTCCTATACCCATTCAATTAACAGTACGTAATTTAAAAAAAATGTCGTTCGAAAATTTTGGATAAGACATTGTTACGAAATAACTCTAACAGAACCATTTTGGAAGCAGTAAGAATTTCATGAAAGCAATTACAATGGTTTCCATGGCATACTGTCAGATTTACCTGGTTTTAACAAGAAATTGGTACTTTCAGAAAACTGCTTATAACTCTTAATAAGCTGTCATTAGGTATATATACGAAATTAAATTTTGCATCACAGAAATAGAAAATCTTCATAATTCATAAGCAAGTTACCGGCTAGTTTTGACACAACCGGAAGTTGTAGCAGTTTAAGGATGTTTTAATTCGAACGGCACTATGACTATTTTGGAAATTCACTTGAAATTTTGTGAAACACGGTAGCACTAATACTTAAAATTTGTCGATTCTAAACTTTTACCTATTCTTCGTTGGTTTAGCTTTAGGTACATACTTTATGTTGTAGCAAGCGTCTAAAACAAACAACGAAGTTTTAAATGCTCTTGAAATTATTTAGCAAATCTTTAATTTCTATAACAAATTAGATACTACGCTGCAAAATTCCGTTTGGCTTCTATTTTAACATCACATTATGGTAGTTGGGATAAACTGCCAGGTTCATTAGACTGTCGAAGGCTCCGGTAATGTTTATATGCTCATATATGCTAAGCTGTCTGTATTATTAACTAGTGATATTTCGGAATGACTATTATAGTTCTACTCGTATTTCTAATTGGCTATTATCACTTTATTTGAAAATTACGTAAAATGTATCTTGAAGTGCATATATATCGTACGCAATGTTAAAAAAAACAAAAAAAATAAATGTAGGTAGAGAATTTCAGGTCTGAAATTCGAATCTTAGGATTCACCGCCAAAACGCTTCTATCCAAGGTTATTCAACTCGTCACGTCAAGTGTCATGTAAACATTACCGAGGAGCGTGCTGTTTAATGGAGTTAGTATCATTCTTGTATTGTAAAAGCTTTTGTGTGGTGTTTATTGAAAGGACGGTGTAAGAGGTCGCACCAAAAAGTGATTTATGTAGTTTTACAAGCATCTATTATGTATGGAAAACAAAACAAGTGTTGTTTTGTACTTGGTTATAAAAGTACTTCTGTCAGTACAGCTAACAAAATATTTTTATAACCGTTCCTCGAGATTATCAACGTATGAACAAGTTGTTTAAAGCCCCTTGACGTGATATGCCGAAATCGCAAAGTTTGGTTTTCTGTTGTGAAGATTATCTTAATTCTTACTGTAACTTTTATTATTCTTTTTAAAGTTATAAGTGTTTACCATTCAGTTTCCATTTTGTTATAGCTTGAAGAGATAATGAAAAATTATATGCGTTTTAAGTTGATTGAGGGAAATGTTATAATAAAGAAAGACGTTTGTTTCCCATATATTCGACTGTTAGCCAGACCGGAAACGAGTCGCAACAGCCCCGAAAATAAATGGCAATTTATATTTATTCTGACCTCTAAAATAAATGTCAAGTTTAGGGTACATTTTTGATTCTTACATTTTTATGTTTACAAATAGTATGTTTCCAACAACCCACTGTGATCAAATTATCAACGCTACACGTTAATTTGATAAAAAGTTCACTTATGCTGTTGCTTTTACGTTCGTCATCTTCGCCGCATTGAACCGCTCGTCGCTGTATACAAATTCCACAACAATGAACATGCCTTCAGAAGTCATAACTATAATAAGTATTTCAAGTGGTATTTCACTTTTCCTTGGCGTATTTTAAACAGCTTGTCACAAAATGAACGCAAACAACAAACTGATAAATTGACGGGCTGAGGCTGACGCGTGACACTGGCCCCAGATGTAAACAAGCGGCCATTTACAAGACACCTGACGTCACGGCCAATATGTTCGCGTTTTGGCGGTCCCTTTAAATATACAAATTTTTAATATTAAAAATACACCTTACGATCCATTTTTTTAAATTTATAAGCTGTCACAGCTGTTTTGTGGATTAGATGCTACCTATTAATATGCAATTTAATAAAACACAAATACATGGCAAATACCCAATTCTATCGTGTTTTATTCTTGTGCATATCAAAAATAAAATTAACATTTTCATTAAAATGAACAGACCAAAGTATTACTTTTGTGCTATCTGCAAATATAAACCTTTCAAAGTTGAAAGTAACAGTTTTTTCAGGATGAATTTTTATTGCATGCTTCGCTCGTTCAGTACATCCAGTTCAGTCCGTATTATAGTGTTACAACGTTGCCATTAGTACCCAAAGCACAGCGGAGGTCTAGTGTGAAACAGATTTCCATTCTGAACCAAGGCGCAATGCTACATTTTATCAAATTTCACAGCCAAACCTGTCCCAATGCATTCTGAAACTGCGCTTTTCAGTAACACGAACCGGTAAGAAATTGTATCGCTCCTTATCTGTACGGCATAGCTATGTCGCCACAATACCTCTTGCATTGCGCAAGAATAGCACGTCTCTATTTCGATATTCCTTTCCGCGGATATAAAAGTTCTCTATTGCAGTTTCTGAACAGCGGAACGTTGGATGACGGCGTATTCGGACCGAGCGGTAATGTGCTATCTAGGAATTGCGGCGCTCGATATAAAGTGATATGACCGAACGCTCTAAAGTGTACACCCTGCTTGGAAAAAGTATATGTAACGATAAAGTTCAGGGTTCAGGACTATTTTGCATACCTCATTTTCTAAATTTCAGTTCAGTCGAGTTCCGTATTTTTCGCATATGGTGTATTTTATCTCGGATGGAAACTGCTGCTACTTACATTATTGTGCTATTCCGGCGTACGTCGTTTTGAAAGTTTGGTCGCTACTGTAATTTCCACATCATAATACACCAACAGAATTCCACGCAACAATGAGGTTCACCGGACTATTCTGTTTCAACCGAGCAAAGTTAGCAGAACCATAGAAATAGGTAGTATATTGACGAGGAACGTGTGGATGTCCATATCTATAGGTTTGATTCATTCATGTGTATGAATTGTCTATTATTAGGTCTGTAGATTCAGACGCGATGTATGAAAAATTTAACTATATATGCAAAAGTTTTCAGACATCAGTAAAAGGATGGTGATAGATGGTCGAAGGATACTTAATCTGATATTGAAACTCTTTGTCCCAAATAGAACAAGTTCAAAATTGACAATTAGTGAATTTTCGCAATACTTGCACATCTAAAATTATAAAAGTGTGCAAACTTATGAACTGCAATATTGCAAGCACGTGAAGTTTCCGGGAATGTTTGTTTTATCGAAAAACAAAATTGTACTTTTTCCTAACTTTGAAACAAAAATTTTGTTATTATTGTTTCGACAGTGGGGTTGTTCACGTCTATAATAACAGTGGTGGCTCGTCGGTTCAAAATTAGGTGAAGAACTAAGACAAAATTCACAAAATAAGTATTGTTTTTTTACAACTATGATGATGCCAACATTCTATTATTATTTCTAAACGTCTAGTTAATATTCTTTGCCTTATTTTTTTATAGCAACTCGAACCTTCTGTATTTTTGGGAATGCAAATTTATTAACACATAAGGTCTTCATAAAAAGATTAGCTCTTCATAACTAGCTTAAAAGTCAAAATGCATGTCTATACTGTGCTGTCTGCACCGCAACCAACTGCAGATAGATCTATTTCGCTATCATTATAGCTCATCAGTGCAGTTTAGGTCTAGTGCAGACAGCACGGCATAGAACTGGTTTTGCCTATATACCCAAGCAATGGTATGATGTAAATAAGAAATTAGATGGCAATGCCATCTGTCAGCCTGCTGTCAAATTGAAGTATGCAGGTACATGCCAATTTGTCAGGCTACAGGTCACTTCCTTTAGGAAGTAGATCCCATTATGGTAGCTACGTGGCTTTGTCATCATGTCAGTGTATTGCTGACAGATGGCATTGCCATCTAATTTCTAGCTTAAAAGTCCTTTCTAAATAAAAATATTGGGGTTTCCGATAAACTGCACACAATGGACTCGTTTCATCGGTAAGTCTTGATGTAGTATTTATCGCAATACACATTGATTTCTATAAATTTTAAGTGCAATGTCCGGTATAATGCTACTTCAACGTTTTTCCACTTTTTGCTATGGGTGTTGTTGTTTCTAATACTTTTGATGTGAACAACATATAAATGATGGAATAAATGCAGACACATAATCAATACGCAGACACGAACTCCTAGTAAAGTGTATCTCGATGACATCAGATCTTTGACAAATATTGCAAATTGATCATTTTCAACGTACATAGAGCTGTTTTTACTCTATTTTCATCTACAACGCTTTAGTTGTTATGCACTGATTATAAAAATAGGTGAATTAAATCACATAACCAGAAGACAGATGCGTTCCTTTCGGCCTATTTGCAACGGACTGCATGGAAACAGTGAAATGAGGTGTATACCGCGATAACAGTTACTATAAAGAGTGATGCACAGCTCACATTTTTACCCTGATGTATACAAAAAAAGTTTGGTCAGTGTCGTAGCAATTTTCTGAGCTAAGTAAAAAGCCAAACGTTAATGCCCATGCGATGGAATTAAAATTGATGAAATGTCCTTAAACAATATAAAAATTACTCACCGAGATGTGTCCAATAAGTATCCTTTGAAACCGGTGCAGGGTATCTGGAAAAAAAAGATCTAGGTTATTGATCTTTTATATAAGTATAATGTCATACTAAAAAATCGTATATTTCTCCGAGTGTTGTAACACAATATTATTATCAATTTATTCGTAAACAACATGACCGACGTTTAGTGTAACTGCTTGGCATTTAAAAAATATATTTGTTCAAACTGCTTAAAAAAATTAAATGCAACACACGTGTTTCTTGATACTTTTGATAGTTTCTTAAGCAAGATATAAAAGAAAACCGTATACTGTCCATGGGTTTGGCAGTCTTATAAATAACATTATACATCAAAAATAAGCAGGTTGACATGTTCCCTCATAAATATTTTCGTGATATTCATATTTTGGTTTTACTGCTAGGTATGGTATTTAACGAATAAAGGCAACCGCAACCTACTGATAATGCGTGTATTTTTGTAACTAGCCGAGTAAGAAGTATGCTAGTTTTTTATTACCTGTAACTTTATTAACCAATTACATTCAATGATAAATATTATTAATACTAATACGTAGCTTTTACTAGAATAGTGAGTTGCCCTGAATTAGATGCAGTCATGGGCATACCTTTGATTAATAATTGTGATGTTTTGCCAGACAGCCTCTTCAGTTTTGGCCGAAGTGTCAGTACAGCTTATGTATGATGATGGGATTACTAAATCTAAAATAGCTTAAAATATTGAGGATGTCACAATCCGTTCGCTAATACTAAACATATTAAACATGTGCGTAGTTAAAGCCTGGTCCTAGACTATTTGAAAAAAGCTTTAAACTAGTTGTACCTCTTTTTAAGAAAGGTGACATTTTAACAATTATTATACTACAGCAGTGTGTCTGTACCTATCATTTCTGAATTCTTTGTGCCGCCTTTTTGTAACTGCTGCCAAGCTACAATATGCACGGCGATAGTAGTGAAGGTTGCAGATTAATGTCACACCACAACTCCAAAATGTGAGCTTCGTCCTTATAAATAATACTGATAATAATATATTGCGCTTTCAAATACAAGTATGTTTCAGCATGTCAGACAATAATTGAGTATATACAAATAGGAATAGGTACAACATTAAAAACGGTCACAACTTAAAAACTCATTGATAGAGTAAAATGCCTGCTGAGTCATTTTTTTTTAAATGAGTAAGGTAGACTCCTACTCCCAACATCTATTTTTTTTTAGAAGAATCATGCTTAGTACTTCACCGCATGGCGGCCTTTATTAATTCTACAGTAGGGAATAACCGGATGATCTCTACCTCTTGTTTCATAATTATGGAAATCTTTATGAGTGATAAGCACCCCGTAATTCTGTTTTGCTCAGAGTAGACACCTGTAGATATACTGGGACGAAAAAGTTAGGATCTGATATTCTAAAAATTTCTCTTGATACCGTAATCCTGCAATGGTGCGAATGGCTTTACCTTGTAGACCAAAAACGATGGAACAGTGTGCCAGTCCAGTAAACTATGGAAAAGGCTAAAGTACGCTGTAAGGCAGACTTCAGTACTAGCGATACTATAAGGCGATCTTAAAATATATATTATTTTTGAGAGTTTATTAGCAGGTGATCAATGTGATTTAGCCAACTTAATTTACTCCAAGGAATTTTACATAATCTGTCTCGTTGGTGAGATATTTTATGTAAAAATATGTTGTTCAGTCTTACTGGCATTAAGACTTAAGCGATTTTTGGCAAAGTAGGTTTTAGCTTCCATTAAAGCTTTTTCCATGTTTCTACGAGTAGTTAGGGCATCATTACTATTACGTGTTAAACTCGTGTCGTCCGCAAATAGAATGATGTCACAATTAGAGACGCTTAATTGTAGGTCGCTGATGTAAATTAGAAACAAAGCAGGGCCCAATACCGATCCTTGAGGGACACCGTGTTTCACTAATTTAAAACTAGACAGCTTATTATTAAAATAGACGGCCTGTTGTCTGTTTTTAAGAAAAGAAGCTAATAGGTTAGAACTGCAGTTGGCAAAGACTAATAATTTTAACTTATTAATAAGTAAATCATCCCACAAAACACTACAGAATATGTTGAAAATACACACTCCCAGGCGTTTTCTCATATTAAATTATATCAAATAATTCAAACGTTATTTTCTTGAGAGGCGGCAAATTGGTTTAATCGATAATTGGGTATTTGCCATGTATTTATATTTTATTAAATTGCATATTAATAGGTAGCATCTAATCTACAACACAGCTGTGACAGCTTATAAATTCGAAAAAATGGATCGTAAGGTGTATTTTTAATATTAAAAATGTGAATATTTAAAGGGACCGCCAAAACGCGAACATATTGGCCGTGACGTCAGGTGTCTTGTAAATGGCCGCTTGTTTACATCTGGGGTCAGCGCGTCACGTGTCAGCCTCAGCCCGTCAATTTATCAGATTGTTGTTTGCGTTCATTTTGTGACAAGCGATTTAAAATACTTATGAGTTATGGCTTCTGAAGGCATGTTCATTGTTATGGATTTTGTGTACAGCGACAAGCGGTTCAACGCGGCAGAGATGAGGAACATAAAAGCAAAAGCAACAGCATAAGTGAACTTAACTTAGCATTGATAATTTGATCACAGTGGGTTGTTGGAAACTTACTATTTGTAAACATAAAAAATGTACCCTAAACTTGACATTTATTTTAGAGGTCAGAATAAATATAAATTGCCATTTATTTTCGGGGCATTTGCGGTTCGTTTCCGGTCTGACTAACAGTCGACTATATGGGGAACAACGTCGTTCTTTACTATAACATTCCCGTCCATCAACTTAAAGCGCATATAATTTTTCATATCCTCTTCAAGCTATAACAAAATGGAAACAGAATAGTAAACACATATAACCTTAAAAAGAATAATAAAACTTACAGTAAGAATTAAGATGATCTTGACAACAGAAAAACAAACTTTGCGATTTTGGCATATCACGTCTAGGGGCCTTAAACAACTTTTTCATACGTTGATAATCTCGAGAAACGGTTACAAAAATTTTGTTAGCTGTACTGACTGAAGAACTTTTATAACCATATATAAAACAACACTTGTTTTGTTTTCCATACATAATAGATGCTTGTAAAACTACACAAATCACTTTTTGCTGCGACCTCTTACACCGTCCTTTCAATAAACACCACACAAAAGCTTTTCCAATACAAGAATGATACTAAACCATTAAACAGCACGCTCCTCGGTAATGTTTACATGACACTTGACGTCATGAGTTGAATAACCTTGGATAGAAGCGTTTTGACGGTGACTCCTAAGATTCGAATTTCAGACCAGAAATTCTCTATCTACAAATATTTTTTTTGTTTTTTTAACATGGCGTACGATATATATGCACTTCAAGATTCATTTTACGTAATTTTCAAAAAAAGTCATAATACCTAATTTCTATAAGCGCTCTGGATGCATGAATCATTTATAGAAACCCTGTATGTCGGAAGAAATGCATCCTTATTCCACACTTATGGGTAACGATCCATAAATTATCAAGAACAGACTACTATTTCGTGGCGAAAAAAAATATTCCTATAGAGTATAGACAGAGGATTAGAAAGTAGATTTAAAACTTAAATATAAAATTTGTTGTTTAGCAGTGCCTTTTACAGTCGGTTAAAGGTAATGGAAGTTCAGACTTATCATATGCTTTCTAGTAGAAATCAACTGTTAGGGCATGTTATATTTATCATTAATCTTTCTATTGGTAAGTGACATATGCGATATTACTTTTGCCTAAGCTTCAGTGTCATTGTTCAAAGCTCGATCAGATAATATTTAGCCCAAAATCTCATAATTTCAACCTGGAGCTGCGACAATGCTTTTATGATTAACTTTAACGGGTCGTAATATTAACCGTTCTTTTATAATACCATAAATAATCGTGTAGTATTCGGAGATTGGAGATATTAAAGCCCCAATATGCCTACTCCTAATAGTCACGATGATATAAAAATAAACCATCGATAAAACTCGTAAATATGTTCCAAACGAACGACGGTATAATCTATTTTTATGCGAGAACAAACAATGCTTTGCACATAAAGAACGACCCCTCGCATCCCTCCAGATATATCGGGCGCTAATACGACGAACATCAATATTTCAGGCCAATAAATTATTACATTCCAGATTGCAAGCACCCCTGAACGCCAGCCATCGCGTKAAATAGTATGTAAACGGAAATCCCTCTGAAGCGGTTCAGCGCATTTTGCAGCTTTATTTATACAGGGTATTCAGTTTTCGAGTTTCAAAGGGAACCCGGATTTTCATTTTTTTTTTCAACAAAACCACTTACWCTGTACATTTTAATTTTGTAAAAAAAACTTTGGAATTACTTTGACTAGAAGATGACGAGTGTTATCTCGTCTCTGCCGAGATTTACATAATATGCTAGAGAATCCAGAATTATATTGCAATAATAACTTACATTTATGTACACGCTTGCACAACGTTCGTTAGAATTTTTATAAAATATACATTGGAAATCATTGTTTTCATTTGACAACGCGAAACAGTAAACGCTTCTTTATCAACATTGCTCACCTTTTAACGGTGCTTTGGGGAACTTCTTTTACTCATAATGTGATAGTAATATATATAACCGTAGTAACTATTATTTCCTTTAAGTATTACCGCTTTTATTTTTTCAAACACTTCTTTCTCGTTTTTTTAATACCTATTTAAGTTACTTTAAAGCAATTTAGGCTAATATCTTTTTTATTGGTGCTTGGATAATTTACATGAGCATTATTTGCGTCACAATAAACGTTTTTTTATGTTCCGTCGTCTTGTATTACAATTAAAAATTACAGATTATATAACTAAGTTGAGTGCTAGACCAAAATAATTAAAGCCATTATTCATTGGAAACCCCCTCACACTGAATATCATTGCAAAATGTCATGCCTTAATACTAGAGTTGTAAAATATCGTGATTTTTCGATCACAGTGTGATTCGTGATTGTGATTTTCAAGTATCACTGATTTTAAACCGTGACCGTGATCACGGTTTAAAGTAGTCAGTACAGTAGTCGTAATCACGATTCACGATGCGTCTACGCCTATACAATTATGTGATACCGATGCGATACGATATGAATGATCCACAGTCTGCTTTGAGAACTCGGGGTGACTGACGCGTAAATCTGGGAAGTACACATATAAGTATGCAAGTGCATAATTGTGGTTTGTTGTATACGTTTATATTGTCATCATCAATTTCTATCCTGTGCAGCGCAAATAGTTTAAACACTGAAGTGTGGGCAGTGAAATATATAACTTGTTTTCTTTATCTTTAAATCTTTCACCTTATTTCTGTTTACATCAAATTTCTGTCCCAACAAAGGAAGAAGCTATATATTAAAATAGCCTTTACAAAATATATATTTTATATTATTTTGTTTAATTCTTATAACGTGTAGGTAACTGTAAAAATTAATATTTTAATATTTTTTAAAATTTCAAATTAGATATGCATGTTACCCACTTCATTTATTACCTTTCATGTGTGAAACCCGGTAAACAAGAGCAACTTAAAGAATTTGTGTTCTCTGTGGTAAATTCAATATAAGAAGTAGTATGAATTACTGATGCATAATTTACACAATTTTTGAAAACAAGAAATTATTGACGTAGTCTAAAGATTATAATTACACAATAACAAAAAGATACGTTTTACTCAGTATATAATACTAAATGCTACATGTCATATGCTCACATGTACCAAGTACAGGTACCTAACGTAGTGCTGATGAAATACTGAAAACACGAGCGTTTCTACCTCGTGAATGTGTTGTAACTAGTGAAAGCAATCACGATTCACGACGGATCACGTTACTCCCTTCGAACGACATAACGATTCACGGTTTATGCGTAATGTCGATCATGGCCGTGATCCGTGATATGTAAATATCAGTGATTAAAACACAGTTCGTGATATTTGTCGCATCAATACTTAATACCATTCAGTAGTCTTGTTTCTTTCTTCCATGCTTTAAAAATATTATATTGTGGGCGGCTTTATGTGTCTTTTGTATATTTCAATGGCTATAGAAATATGGATGTAGTTAGTTTATCTTGGTAAATTAGAATAAATTATGTTCCTCATCTGACTCTTCCATATCAATAAAATTTAAGTGTCTTTTTTATTAAACTTTTCGAATTTATTGGTTTGGCTACAAGGCCCCTCTTTTTTAGCTGCTTCTTTAATTGGCACGTATAACATAACTTTAAGTACTAAATATTCACTTATAATACCACAAGAGCTTCAAAATTATCGGGTATTTCCCGATAGGTTCGTTGCAAACAAATGAAGGAGTCAAGTTTTTCAGGTTAAAAAATCACGAGCGCGAAGCGCGAGTGATTTTTCCTGAAAAACTTGACGACTTTATTTGTTTGCAGGGAACCTTGAGGGAAATGCCAGATAATTTTGAAGCTCGTGTGGTATTCGGGGGATTATTTTTCCGACCCAAATGTCGGCCAATAGAATTGCACCATGAGATGAAATGAACAGTTAACAAATAAGAATTTCATAATGAATAAAACAACATTTAATTAAGATTCAGGTTAGTGCAATTAAAAATACAATTGTTGTAAACATTGGTGCATGTTTTCTTCAAGTCAGAGTTATCGGTAATGGTCCCAGAAGAGGTAGATGGCATGAGGTTTATGCTGTTGATGGCATTTTCTGCAGTAGGCTCACTCCTTCGCAGTTTCTTGACAATTAATTCGTGGTGTTCCTGGTCGAGTTGGAGATACGGCTTGATGGAGTTACTGTTGGCATGTCCAGTTATTTTGATTATCTGCTGCTCTCCCAGGCCCGATTTCGCTAGATTGGAGACGGCTGTTGCACGACTGGAGTGATTGGTGATTTTTTTGTTACCAAGGTCAAGCCCAGCTTTTTGTGCTGACTCCTTAACCCACTTTGAAATCGTGTTTTGGCCTACTGGGGAATCCTTGTACCACCTAGCGCCTGGAACTTTATTCCAGAATGGATTTTGGGTCAGGAATAGTCTGTCGCTCTTGATATTGGCATCTCTCTTCTCTCTCAATTTCTGGAACAGTCTTACTGGGCACTTGTCAAGGATTTCCCGATTCTCCACCAGCCACTTGCTGTCTGATAATTTTTATCACCACCTTGTGTGGTCTTGCTGAAAATTGGATTGTATTCAATTCTCCCAGTTGTTTCCCCGTCATTTCGCTGTTCTGCCTTGAAGTGATGTATTGACGCCATGCTGCCCTCACCACCTCTCCAAGCCAATTCCACTGATATTATCATGAATAATTTTTTCTGGAGGCCATCAGGAGTTTCCTCGTCCCAAACAGTGGTCATTGCATCCCAATCTTTTTCCTCCAACGCTGCTGCACTTGCCCTCCGTTTTTCCGGAATAGATTGTAAAGCCTTACGCTTGGCATCACGAGCTCCTCGAGCGGTTTTGAATGCAGCATCCGAAAATGGGTTGATTTTGATGTCGAAATCGTTCAAATACTTTTCTTGAAGTAATTTGGCAGTCTGATTCCACATTGTTTTTATTGTACCTTCCTTATAGTCTTCTCCATCCATTTTCTTCATATTGTAAGCGTAATCTTTCATAATGTTTGCCAATTGCGCTTCACTCGTTTCAGCACTCAATGTGTATTTCCTCTCAGTACAAAAAGTAGTAAATTGGTTCCAAACTGTTTTTTTTTGCCTTCTCCGTATTAATGGGAACATTTCCTTTGACTTTTTTATCGATGGTGGACAGAGAACAAACTCCAAATCGACTCATTTTCATGCAAAATCTCCAATTTTCACAATTGAATTCAACCTGTCAGTTTGACGTGTGGTTAATTTGACTGGATCATGTTTTGTTTTTTATATATAGCAACTACCAGAGAAAATAATCAAAAAATTATCAGTATAATACCATGTAGGTTGTACCACGTGACGTCGAATGGTGCAATTCTATTGGTCGATATTTGGGTCGGAAAAATAATCAATAATATTTCTACTGATATTGGAACCTTATTCTTTGATTGTTTTCTTCACGGCCGGTGATGCTTTTCGTCCAGTTTCGGCATGTACTTTCTCCAAAATGTCGTGTAACTTACTTGCACTGCAGTAATACTTGATGGGAGGGGAGTGGTCCTTTTGTATCAGCTTCTCAACTCCACCAGCGGTGATTAAATCAAATTTGTTTAACGTCGACATCCAAAAGGCGATAATTTTTCGTTTGCTGCCCTTTGTGCAGTGATGGATTTACATCAATTATAATTTCCGTAACTCTCACCGTTGCTAAAGTGGAACTAAAACTTTATTTTTAATTCTTTAATGAATTGAGAAACGGAGTCAGAGGCCCATCCTAGTACTATTTTATCTATGACCACAATGCACGTCAACTCATTGCATCAATGACCAGCTAAATTTAGTTGTAACACAAACACTTCATAACCATATTACAGTAACATGACAAACAATGGAATCTACAAGCAGAATCCCAACTAGGCGACCTCGCTGGTCCAGTCGATAGCGTAATTACCTCACAACCTCGAGGTTGCGGGTTCGAGTCCCGCCTAGGGGATGGGTGTTTGTGTATGTCTCTTTATAATGTACGTTATGTACCTAATTTCTGAGTAAACAATAATAAAGCTAATGAGTTAACTGATTGCTAAAGCGGCAGGGCCATTTAAAATTAACAAAATATAACTTCGACTACCATGAGTTTTGCAGCTGCGTCAAACGCGTGCGGATACAATCCGCCATTTACGTAAGAATATCAGGGTCATCATACAATTAAGAAAACAAATGACAATGGAGTATCCGCATACAGACCATTCCGCGGAAATGATATTATCCGGACGTTTTTATTTGCGCACATCGGAATCTGCTTATTTATTTCGGCAATTCGGCCATTCTGCAACTGGATCCAACACATATACTATTTTTATGTGCACGTGGGACTAAAGTTAAATTCTTTTACATGCCGCAGTATTAACTTTCACAATTTCTGAAATACTGCTTTACAAATTGAATACCTACGAGCTGAAAGTTAGCATTGAGTTGAACCCCGGTAAATTCAATTAGAAGCGGACTACTCCAGAAGTTAATTAATACGATCTCGTAATAGACATTAAGTGAGGTAAGTCATTCGCTGTCAGGGGTGGTTCGTGATTAGTAAATGGACCGGACCGAACTTCACAGTTTTACGGCTCTTGCTAAGACCAATACTAGATTAAATAAATTTTAGTTATATTTAAAGTGCTAACTAGCTAATTGTTCATTAATTTAAACTACCAAAAGTAGTACATTCTGGTAAACTTTACTTATGCGCTTTATCGAGCACTTGTTTCTTGCGTACTCGCTGACAGCGACGGTGCCATGTCTCCTACCGTATTTGGACACATTGCTGTCGGAGAGTCAGCAAAAGCCGCCTGCCAGCACGATAATAAAGTAATGAATAATTTATGACATAATTCCTTTAGTGAAACCGAATGGTAATCTGTGTTATACGGAGGGTGCTTTGCAATCCGGTCATGTATTCCATTAAGAACCAAATTCAGAAAAATTGTAAATGCTTTAAATGTACATAACTTCAGTTTGGACCTTAATCTGAAGCGAGAAGGAGCATGGCACACTTCTGCATTTATACTTATACGATGTCACTCATTGAAGTATCTAATAGCTCTAGCGTGTTAGGAAGTTTCCATGCTTAAACGTATAACAACCTTGTTGTTTGCTGTGATGTAACTGACTGGGCGTTTATTACTATTAATTGCCCTTCCCGAGTACAAGCAAAAATATATGAACAGAACTGGAAGTAAAAATAAGGAGCGAACTGAGTGTGGTTCGATTAAAATCTAATTGATACATAAAAACCCTTACCAAATTAATTTAAAAAAAACAATTTGCTTTAATCCTTATTTATTTTTAAACTACTCTAAACAGCTAAACTGTCATCATCAGTAGAAGTAAGCGAGCTTTTATGAAATATTTGGCTGGATTTAACCGGTTACCTTATGCTTCAAGTTTCCTAAAAAAAATTTTATAGTACTTTAGACTACTAGCGGTAAAAGCTAGCTTTAAAAACTAAAGGGTTTCAATATACTTTGCGATCCTTTAGTAAGCCTAAAATCAAAAAGAATTTTATTGGATTTGTTTTTAAGGTAAGGGATATAGGCGGCGTGGTGGAGTTGTTTTTGGTGCTTCCTAAGTAAGTTGTCTACCGCAGCACAACATTCTGTTCGAAGATACCAAGGTCATCTCAAAAATAGAACAGTTTATTCGCGGCTATTTAGAGAAGCCATCGAAATACATATACGGCATGAGAACTTCAACAAGAAAGAAGAAACTCTGAAAGTAAATCCAGTCTTTGGTACGCGTACCCGCGGCGCGAATGGACGTGATTGATCAGCCTATAAGTAGTCGGACAGCTTCTTTTGAAGATGCCGGGTACAGAAGCCTGCGAAACGTCAAGTTACAACAGAAGAAGCCGACGACGGACTAATAACCCGAAAAACAAAACATTTATTCAAACCATGTCCGCGAAAGCCTTAGATGTTTTAAGTTGTCTACCGTTCTAATTACTGAAGTACCCATTATGAAATTCAACATTCTTAATATATTTGAGTCCTTCTTTAAAGTTAGATTTAGATAAACGTAAATTAACTAACCTGTTTGTATTTTTTTTTCTGTATACGATAAACTCTATTTCTTTGTTATTCTTTCTTAATAGCAAACATTAAAAAACGGAAGATTGTTTTTCAACTGTGAAATTGATGCTGGTGAAACGAGAATTTAGGCTGTCCAAAAGGATTTTAGCATTAGACGTCCTGGTGTTAAAAAGGCAAGAACATCGTCAACGTAACGCAGCCGTATGCGAGGGAACTACTGGATATTTCTGTTAAAATCTCTTTCAGAAAGAAAAGGAAATAACGTTGCTACATCAAAAAAGTGTACCTCCCACTACTCACACTCAAGTTTAGTGTTCATAATTATGTCTTGGAAATTTTTTACCGAGAAATTTACTGGAGATTTAGGTAAGTTATTATATTAATTTGTTGAGAATTTAGATAGCAGGTAAGTAAAGAGTTAATACCTGAATCCATAAGTCTCATCGACTTACTTGTTTTATGAATTTTAGGAAGAACGTATATTTTAGGCACAGTCATGTTTGAAACATGCAATTTATATATTACAGCAGGGGTAATAAGTTTGGGACATTTACTAACAACGTTTTCTGTTTGTTCAATTAATTTTAGCAGTAGGCTCTGAGTTTTAGTTTGATATAATATGGACCTTTTTCGAGAAGGTCATCGATCCATTCAAAATAGTCTGTATTATCACGTACCACAACTTTATTTCCTTTGTTACAAATATTATAATGATCATAAATGGTATGAAAGGCTAAATTCAACATAACACGCTTTTCTTTTACCGCTCTTTGGCCGACTGTTATAAACCTGCAAGTCGCTTAATCAAGGGTGTTCTGTCACGTCACTCCTGGATGAAACAGTGACATCGCTTTGCTTTTCTAATCCCTATGGGGTTTGAGACAATGGAGAATCGGAACTTGGAAAATCTGCCGAGGGCAAGCTACAGTTGGTTTTCCCTCTTTCACACAGTACAGCTCCTTTTTGATTGTCTCAAGGCTATTGGGCGACGAACACACAATACAAATTAATATGTTGGTTTTAAATCTTTATAAACAGGGCTCTTGAAAAGTATGAAATAACTTTACAGCAAAATTTCCTTAATACACGTTCTTTTGTTAATTATTTTCCATTTTTTAGCCTGCTTCTTGTTTTCGTACGTGACGCATTGCCATAGCAGTGTATTCTTTATGTCAATCGAGCGATGTTTTGCGGATTTGCATTGCTTTTTTACATTCAAATACCTGGCGTGTATTATGTACGACAAAAAGCGTTATCAAAGTAGGCTCTGCTGTAAATATTGGTTAGAATAATTGCACAACAAATTTTGCAGCCATTTAGGCGGTGTTTCCTGAATTTCATGTCTTTTAAGCACATTTCGTGATTTTTCTTTGTACACTTTGGGAAAATGGTATCCAGATTACAGATAACTCCACTTAAAAGGATAACGATCTTTGCCATCTGTCATGCTACAAAAACGGCCTTCTTAGATAGAGGTTCCAAATCGCATAGGTAGATGGTGCCAACTAACAAGTGTAAGATTTTTAAGTTTTTTACAACAGGCTTCTCATTATACGATAATTTTATACTTATGGCTCTATAAGTTGAATAGTTGGTATTTGTATTTTTATAATTTGAAATGAAAATGAAGCCTAACTTTTACCCATTAAAAAGGTACCTGTTTAATTTTTTGAAAAATTATACATTTCACATGGAGCGCCACCTATCGGCAATCTGTAAAAGCTTGAATTCGCCGGCAAAAACAGGGACGTTAGCAAATCGTTTGTTCGGTATCCTTAATGGAGTTGTTCGTAATCGAGATAAAGATGAACATTCATTCGAAAATGTAGCAGAGCACTGTCTTGTTAAACCAGACATTGCGGTTTGGGATTCCTCGACAATCTTAATCGGGAAATAAATGTACAAGATCAGGTACATTACATTTGCATTTAACTATAGCCCTATCATGTGTTCTCCAATAATACCAGCCCACACATTTAGTTCATGAGGATGATGTTCCATCATCTACTAGATCAGTAGCAGCAGTTATGCCAGATTAAAAAATCCAATTTGGCAAAAATGGCTTCGTCAGAAAGTAAAATGTCGTTTGCAAAATTAGAATTGTCATGGCCCATGTCATCATCATCGCACAAAATGTGTGTGTTTGTGTATTTTGTATAGCCCCAGATATACAGAAACAAAAAGTAGGCTTATTAAGGACTTTTTTCTTAAGAGAATAAACTTGGTTACTTTATACTTTTGACTACCCCTGTATACCTTTTAAACTGTCGAATAATTCTGTACTCCTAATTAGACGGTGTGCACCTGGTGTAAACGTCAGCGACGTTATAATCGTAACTTAGGCCAGACAACGGTAATACATTCTGCTGGTTACCTAATATTAAATCCGTTGTAAATATATAACTAAGCTGTTGTATTGATCGCTAGAAGAGACAAAGTCTAATAATTAGTTAATGGTCTGTTCTGTCGCAAATACAAATAATAGTCGTTTCATCATACAAGGAATCAAGGACACATCGGAAGTGTCTGTTTAAAGAAAGACTGCTAATTGCAAAACAATCAGTTAATGCTGCAAACATACTGTTACGGTGTGGGAGAACCAGCGCCCGTGCATTAGGCAATCAAACTGGCGTTTGCGTAGTTACCTGAGGTTCCTTGTTCTAGTGTGTCTCGAAGCTTCCATGCTAGATAGGAAGGTAGCTTTAGAACCTTCTTGCATATTCGTCGGTTAATATACAGGGTTTCTATAAATGATTCATGCAACGCGGGCGGCGTTGATTTCTAAATTATTTGTGCCGCCTTTTTGTAACTGCTGTCGAGCTACAATATGCACGGCGATAGTACTGAACGTTGCAGATCAACGTCACAACACAGCTCCGAAGTGTGGGCTTTCTGCAACCTTAAAGTTAATTATCCTACAAAACACTACAGAATAGGTTGAAAAAACACACTCCCAGGCGTTTTCTCATATTAAAATATATCAAATAATTCAAAAATCGACAGATGACACTTTTCTGAGCGGCGGCAAATTGATTTATTCGATAAATTGCATAAGCGCCCTGGATGCTTGAATCATTTATGGAAACCCTGTATAAGCGTGACGAATAGAGCACGAAGCCTGATTTGACAAGCGGTGACGTAAGCGAACAAAGAGAATAATTATATTGGAGTGACTTTAGGAAGTGCAGTGTTTTGAATAGTGGTTAAATGAGCCAAGGCTCTCTAGGCGGAACACTACATACTAGGTGAGTTGCGACTATGACAATCACTTACAACTTAGTGCAGGTTCCTAGCGATGGTACCGGAGAAGCGTCTCCGTGTGCGATGTATGTACTCAGTGTGTACTCGGAGGCTACGACTGGATTCGCCCTTGTTTCGCCACACCAGACTGCCACCTTAACCGCAGCATTCGGTATAGTTGTAAGTGGAAGTCAAGGTTATCGGGGCCATCTAGGCGGAACACAGCTTCTCCAGTGCCATCGCTAGAAACCTTTACTAGGTCGTAAGTGGTTTGCATAGTTGCAACCCACCTAGTATGCAGCGCTCCGCCTAGATGGCGCTGACAGCTTTGCCACTCACTTACATCTATACCGCAAGCTAAGGTAGGTAAAAGGTAAAAACTGATTTTGAAACATCTAATGATGAGCCTGCTGACTTAGTTCAGAGTAATGCTTGTGATACACCAAATAATATACAGGATAATACAGCTATTGTCAACTGGAGTACATCTGTGGATAATTTTGTTGGTTGCATTTGCCTGAAGAAAAGAAAGATGTAGTTCTGCTGAACCCAGGAAGACAGAATTTGACGTTTTCTTTTTAMAAATAWCTTTCCAAAGTTTCTTCTTACACATTGCTGATTGTGGTAATAAAAGGKCTAAGTTATTAGAAAAAAAAACGAAATTTGAAACCCAATACTCAGGAAACAGATATTTATGAAATAATGATCATTCTTAGTTGTACACTAGTAATGTGCTACAATAAAGTACCAAGCTTTGCTAATTTTGGTTAAGTAATGATTCTCTTGCTAATAATGTTATAAGAGGTGCTATATCGATAGAGATCGATGTACATTTTTGCTATCAAAACTTTTTTTACTGACTAAAACAAAACCGCAAAACGCTTCCAAATCTTACTATGTTGACGACCTCATCGCATGTTTAAAAACAAGGTTCCAACTGACAAGAACTGATAGTTCCAGACAGTCTATAGTCTAGGGTCAAATTCAAATGGCGATCGTCGCTCAAACAGTATATGCCACTAAAACCCGTGAAGATAGACATAAAATTATGGCAGCGATGTGACTCACTGACTGGTTACATTTATGATTAAAACTTCTATTGTGAGAAAGAAACGGATGCTGTGGAGGATTCACTTGGAGAAAGGGTAGTAAAGAAACTGTGTGACCTCATTTGACTACCTTCTGTATATTTATGCTATAACCGTTTTTTTACTAGTGCTATKKTAATGAATACTAACTTTTCCTTGCGTTGGTACTTCCACGAGCAATAGAAAAAGCGTGCCGGCATTTAGTGTAACGAAATTGGCTAGAGGCGGCGCTTCTGAATTTCTTGTGAATGAGCAGGGTACAATGATTGTAAAATGGAAAGTCACTAAGGATGTTTTGCTTATGTCTAATTGTCATACCACTTCCGTGGGAAAGATTGGGAGAAGATTGAAAACTGGGAAAAAAACTGTGATTTGCCTTGTCCTGATGCTGTAGTATTCTACAACAAATTCATGGGAGGCGTTGACCTTGTGAATCAGAAGGTATCGGCCTATAACTTAGATAGAAAATCGGAAAAATTCATGTATTATTTTCTGTGAAACACACCATAACAACATACCATTACTAAATTTTCTCGTTCCTCTCGCTGAACAAATGATAAGCTTGGGAAGATCCAAAGCCAAAGTCAAAAAACGTCTTAGAGGCCGAAGAGGTAGACAAAAAAAGGCAAAGATCTATTGTAAAAGTTAGTGATCACCTTCCAACGCTAGGTCCAAGAAGGAGGTGCTACCGTTGTTCGCAGCAGAAGAAAGAAAGTCGAACCAAGACTATGAGGACTGCCTGTAATCTTTCGCTTTGTAAAACATGTTTTTTTGCCATTTCATACTTAATCTATGTTTTTTTGCCATTTCATACTTAATCTAAGTAATTTTCTGTAATGTTTTGAATAAAAACGTGTGTTTTCCTCTTGTTGATTTTAATCCTGACGGGACTTACTGATCCCACAAAAGAACACTGTTGGGACAAAATGTCCCATGTCCTGAGAAAAGACTCAGGATAATTTGTGATACATTCTTAAAAACGGCTTATATAGGCCATCCTATAGCAACAAATAAAGATTTAAAAATACTACTTTCCAAAAACGAATTCAGTGGCGAAAGGGTTAGTGTATTTCGGTACTAGCGCGCATGTAAAGGAAGGTAAGTTGTAAATCCGCAGTTTTGGAATCCGTACTTGTAACAGTACCGGGTGACAAAAAAAGTTCTGATAACTTTGCTGTTTTTAGTGTTCATATAACGTTTTTTGTTATTTCTATTAATTTTATTGGATTCCTCGTGCAATTTTGATTTAGAAAGTGTTGTAATAATGTGATCAATTTCAATTCTGTTTTGGTCATGTCTTGTGAAAGTGACCGTGTAACCGTCGTCGAGTTGCTCAGGGCAGGAATGAAGAGGGCAGACATTGTTCGAACGACTGGGTTCAAACCGGCCAGCGTCTATAGAGCTGTGGAACGTTTCGAAGAGACCGGTGGGACCACATACCGTCCTCGAAGCGGCTGTCCAACCACCACGACCATTCCTGAGAACATCCAGAAGGTTCCGTGCCGAATTCAACGAAATCCGGAGGTGTAGCTGCACAAAATGGTGAAGAACCTTGATTTTAACCGAAAGAGTGTCAGAAACATCGCCATACAGTAGCTGAGATTGCGCAGCAACAAGATCGCTCGCGTCCATTTCCCGAATGAGACGATGAAGGCGAAACGGCTCCAGAAATCTCGCCTGATGCTACAACTGCTCGCCGGTGCTGTCGAAAGTGCTCATCACCGACTAGAAGATTTTCACGGTCCAGCCGCTCCACAACCGCCAGAATCGCCGGCAGCTGCTGAAGAAAGACCAGCAGAAAACCGATGCGGCGAGAACCATCGGTCGAGGTTATTTTCAGGCCTCGGTTATGGTTTGGGCCGAAATATGCGCCACCGGAAACACGCGGCTGGTCTTCATCGAGGGGAACCTCAAGATCAACGTCGTCAGCTACCAGCAGCAAATCCTCCACGACGTACTGGATCCGTGGGCAACGGCAGCACTTCGGCCCTGGCGCATTCCGCCAAATTGACAATCGCGGCCTGCGAAAAGCTGTTTCCGGGCTTTGGGGCAAGGATGTCTACCGCCGAACTCGCTGAACCTCAACCCCATGGACTACTCGGTGTGGTCCAACGTAGATAAAAAAATCTCGGCTACCAGCTAGGCTACCGTCGAAGCGCTCAAAACGCCTCTGATGCGCGCTTGGGACGAAATTATGGTGGACCAATGTGCAAGCATCGTCGGAAACATTCGTAAGGTARTGCGTAAATGTATTGAAGCCAAAGATGACAATTTCAAACATTTATTGTAAATTCCTATCTTTGGTGTTAAAGTTATTGATATAGCAAGCGTTATTCCTCATGAAGTTGATTGTTTTAATTTTTGTATAAGGTATTTCTATACTATTGAAATATATGAAAAAATTATCAGAACTTTTTTGTCACCCTGTATAGTCGGTCCACAAACTGCATCTCATTCTGTCTTCAGAACGTTAAATATTGCAGAGAATCTACTAACTCCGGTTCCTTGCATAATCCCTATCCGCTCATTTTAGAAGCTAAATGTATTCCTAACAATATCCTGGCATAAAGCCAGTATAGATCTGCTCCTCAGTTTTATAGCTGCATGCAAAGTGCAATTAATAAACAAGTTGGTGATAACGAAGCCGCAATTATTTCACAATGGCCTGTTTGAACTAAATGCATCTGTAAAGACAAATTATACACGCTAGTGGGCAATATGTGCACAGCGGTTTGATATGTCGTGTCAGAGGTTAGTCATCTAACAGAATAATGCCAGGCAGTCAGTCCCAAAACAAGATTAACGCATCGCCATCAAACACTTCGCCCTCATTATACCACCTGCGATATCTGCTCTGGCTGTCAGCTACCGCTAATGAGACTTGCCATGGTGATAAAGCAATTGCAACGAAGGTGCTACGCCATCAGAAAGTGCGGATTATATGCTGACGGATAAGTTTACACGCACGCTAGTTTTTTAGGGTTTGTGTCACGTTAATATTAAAAGCGTTATAACATAAGCTAAATTTTGTCAAAGGAGTTTCTTTGATATTGATAACAGTCACGAAGTTACTAAAAAATAAAGCAGACGTCTTCTGACTCACATGTACTGGGGCGTTATATACAATTTTCACTACACGGCACTAAAACTAAAATACTAGCATACAAAATAATTTTTTTTTGCTCGATAACGCTCTACTTATAATGTTTATCTTCAAGACTCTAAGGTTAAGAAACGGCAATTTCCTTACCGTTCTACATAAACCATTGAATGTTTTGATATCATTGATTTAGGGTGCATTTTCTAGAACCCAATTTAAATTTTTTTACTAACTATGTTAAGCTGAATTAAAAGATGTTATTTGAAAATAATTTATTGATAATGAAATTAAATGTATAGTTATCAGAGTTAGTGTAGTAGTTACTGTTTTCATATCATTCCCTAGATTTTTCCTGAATTACTGTAGAACGCACAACACTCCACGCTCCACGCTAAGTGCAACAAAGTAACGTAAAGTTTGAGAACTACCAATTACTAATACCAGTTCTAGAATTGCCAATTTTCATTTACTGCAATAGTGCGAAAAATATTATAAGCGTCATGAACTTTTAAGGTTGTACCAAATTACCCTTACCGTTGTTAATACTTAATATTCGTATTCTACTTTTTTCTTGTGTGACTTAACTACATTAAACTGTTTATCTCACTTGTTTCAAAGCTAGTAAGTTGTTTTTTACTAATTGCCTATGAAGTCGTTTGCTATTCTAGAACGGTAAGTAAGCAGAGTTATTTTAAATTAATCATTTTTACTGTAACGGCCTTTAAAGAACAATTTACATATTTTCAATTATACATCCCACATTTTGAAGAAAGATTTAAGCAACTGCTAAAGTACTTCAATAAAGGCAGACCTTTCGTTGAAATTATTTTACTGGGAGTAATAAATATAATCGGTGTTGTTTAGTAGAAGTTATACAGGGTTTCTAAAAATGATTCATGCAATGTAGGCGCCTTTGATTTCTGCTTTTTTGTGCCGCCTTTTTATAACTTCTGCCAAGCTACAATATGCACGGCGATCACTGAAAATCAATGAACACGATAGTACTGAAGGTTGCAGATAAAATTAGAGTCACGAAATTGATGGCTTTATAGAGACTTTTCAACAATGGACTGCTATAGTAATCTCTACAGTCTTAACCCTTGTACTGTGGAAGATTTATGTAGAGCAGCTAACGCTACTACCACTTAGTTTGTGAATTTTACCATTGCGGCAGGTTAAAAACATATTTCAGTCTATCATAGATAGTACAATTATTTAACAGGCTTACTGTAGTCATTACCTCACAAATACAGTACCTAACCTAAAAGTTATACGAAAACGTGTCACCCCACAGCCCCGAAAGCTGAGCATGCTGCAACCTTAAAGTTGAATATTGCACAAAACACTACAGAATATGTTGAAAACACAAATACCCTCGCGTTTTCTCATATTAAAATATATCAAATAATTCAACAACCCACAGATGACAAGTATACGTTAAAACAATTGTTGTGTTCATCTTCCTGAGGGGCGGCAAACCGATTTAATCCATATTTTCCATAAGCGCTCTGGATGCATGAATAATTTATAGAAACTCTATATAACCCTACTGCATGTGTCATTTTCATTCTACAATTTTCAAGATAAGTTTCTGATTAACGTGGATAACACTGATTCGATCACATTCCATATTGGATACGTACTGATGTATAATTTATTTACAAATTAACTAATAATTAACATTGTTTTATATCCCATTTTAATGAAAGTTTTACTTTCATTTGAGAATCCCTGCTTTCTATCTATCTGATTTATTACCACTACTTTAACCTAGTACGTGTCTATCGTAGTCTGCCTGTTGTGTACTAAATGAGTGAGAACGGATGTGTATAGCGCGCTATACACATCTCGGATACAGTAAAATATTCTCACTATATCTGGCCGCTGCATACGAAAGTACATAACTTTTTACGTTAAATGTCACGAATAACCAAAAACATGAAAATGTTACTTAGGGACTCCAATTCAGTGGCGTAGCCAAGGAACTAAATTAATTTGGCAATGGAATAGCAGCTTTTAGCATTTAACAGTACATATTTGTTGCAAACTATTGGTTTGTTGTATACTAAACATTTTAGCAAATTAAACATTAAAATTTAGGTCACACCTCTTCTGGTTTTTTCTTGTTTGGAGTTTTGCCCCCCCCCAAATACTTTTCTGGCTACGCCACTGCTTCAATTAGTCTTTAAGTAATATTTTCACCGAAACGTGTTGGTAATTACTTGACTGACTGATATATTGAACCGGCGAACCGAAGGCATTCCTGACATACCGACGGGCTGGCCGTCTAGGATAGGTTGGAGAGGTGACACGCTTGTTGCTGGTGGGCTTCCACATAGCGCATGTTAGAGGAAGCTGAGGATTAGAATGGGAACGTTTACAGGGTAAATGTTTTCTTTTGATCTGTCTGTTTGACGTTGGTTTAGATCGGCTGCACTATTCTTCTTCCTTAGTTCTTTCGTGATGGCGTCGACACTGCTTTGTGTTCATCCGTTCGTTTGCTGGAAGTCTATATCTATTTTCATACTATTATCTTACTTCTTCGTTCTGTTATTGCCGTTACGATTTCATCTCCTCACCTGAAGCCTTCTTGTTTGATGTCGTATAGCAGTGCTGGGATTTTGTTGCACCTTTCCATTGAGTTGTATTTTGGTCGTAGTTGTTGAACACTTTCTTCCATGTTAGGTTGTAACAATTAATTTTCCAAAAACATTTCCATTTCTGTATAGTATCCCTACTCCGACACTAAGGTCATAATTGATAACGCTGCAATATGGAACATTCGAGGTGTTAAATCCGTGCGATCAGCAGCTCACTGACTGCAAGTAAGATTTGCTACTCTTTATTTAAACACCTAACTACAATTATATTAGGCCAACCAACACCTAAGGTATGACTAATCTAGTTACATAATTCGATTGCTAATTTACCGTCGTGGATTTCAGGCCTTTGCGGTATCATTACCAATATTTTATCGTCAACGCCGTCGCCATTTTTGTTGTTCGATTTTTCGTTGTAAGAAATCTTCCTTTTTCCAATTTTGGAGTACCATTGCGACGTACCCTACAAGATCCACGTAGCAGCCACGAAGACCGTAGACCACCTTGTTTAGAATCTGGGAGAGCTATCAGGAATAATCTTTGGGCAGGTGGATTCATCAATAGCCGCCGTATCATTGCATCCCAGGGGATATCTACAATAAAAAGGAAAAAACAGATAAGCTATACTGTGCTAATAACTTAAGTAATTCAATTAAAKATTTATATTTTAAGTCATACTTACCGTTCGTTGCTATCACATCCAATTTCAGACTTTTTTGTGTCGATACTTATCTATTTACGGCAGTTTACAAACGTCGTGTATATTCGACACGTACATACTTACTTGTCAAACAGTTGTAAAGGCCATACAGGTGTATCACCTGAATTTAATACTATGCAATGTCACAACAAATTTGGAGCTATTAGTATCACATCATATACCCCTTGTAAAAAAGACTAATTATTAATTAAACTTGTACTTTTAAAGATATCTTGTTTTCTCTTAAATTTTAACTTATGTGCTTTGCTATTTTGGGCATTTAAGTTACGTTTTCACAAATTAGCTGGCGCCCTATATTAATTATTGTTTGTTCTTTTATAACGTGAACCCACCCCTTATTGCCATCGCAAAAAAAGAGCTGCCGTACGCAATAGTGAAGGTAGGTAAAACTACGTCACAAGGTACTTCGGAACTTTTTTTTGTCTGATGACTTGTATAGCTTTCGTCCTTATTTTTTTTGGAGAGCCTTTGGGTTCTTGTTGGGCAATGTCCTCCCAGTWTATTTGGTGAGCCAGTATCCTTCCGTCTCCTGGAATTTTTATGTAGCATAGTTGTGTGATTTTTTTTGTACACACTTGGCTAAATACACGGAACTATTTTACTACAACGATAACAAAGGTAACAATAGTACCTAACGTAAACATACAGCTATAACAATAGAACACACAATGAACTAATGTAGTTGTTCGATATGACGCACATTGTTAAGCAATATTAATTTCAGGTGTAAATACAGTTTCAAGCATTTTTTCTATTCCTTAAATCTGGTGTGTTTCCTTTCAGTTTCATTGAGTCCATGTTGCTGTAGGAACATCTTTTCTGTTATATCCTTTTGACTGGAAGAACATCTAAAAAAAAGGATTGTTTTTGTTGTTTGTTCGTATGGCGGTCGCATTTGTTAATGCTACCGATATTAGAAATTATGTGTTTTTGATCTCCTGGGTTTCACTAGTACTAGCGTTGAGGTGCTTCACTTATTTAGTGATTTATTGCGAAAAAAGTAACAAAATAAGACATAATGAAAGGAGATAAAAGATAGTGTATGTTCGACCGAGACGTGATGGTGATTACTTAATAATTAATTCTGATTTTCCAGCGTAGTCCTTTGCTATTCCTCATACGCATAATCTGCAGTTTCACCTGCTTGCAACATATAGTTTTAATTCTTTATAAGTGGGCGGAAAAAACCTGCGTTAAAAAATCTCGTTTTTACACTCCGATTCACAGCCACAACAAAGGAATAAATCCGGCGTGATATGTCTTCCAGTAAACACATCACTAGCGATATGGCAGACGATTTTAGAAAGACTAGGGCGCGACGCAACTTATCCATAAGGAGCATCAATCTTCAGCTATCGAACATGACAAGGCCCGACTCCACCCTCTTGGAAGTTACCCCGGAACGGTGCAGCCCCATCTACGCTGCTCCCGCGGCGTGTAAGACATGACATTATTTTACTCTTGCTGAATTTCAATCAGATTTCAAAGACACTGCTGAACTTGTCAGTTCTGCAAATAGTTCCCTGTCTGCCGGGTAAAACAATGCCACGACAGAAATGTATTAGGAAATTGGAATTGTGTAGTTGCAAACCAAAACCAGAGAAACGTGCAATGGGGAGGTAGTTTCAGTTCGCCTCGAGCTCCATCAGATCTCGCGCGGGATTAACCATTCGAAATGGAAAGGCTCTGAGTAAATTGTAATTGCTTGCGCAGTTTATAGTTATCCGCACTGCATAAGAATCTCGGGGTTATTTCGCAGAAGTGCTTTTAAACGTAATCCTTCCCATCTGAGAATACGACAAATCAAAGTACTTGAATTAATTCGATGGAAAGCTTGATTTATTACGTAGGTAACTGGGTAAGTCCGATTTGAGTGATTATTTGTGACAAATTGTATATGTTTCGATTATAATGTATTTTCGCCGTCCCTTCGTGAACCCGATTATTTGCTGCCTCCCGTACCACGAGAGATAAGATAGTTTAAATGTTTAATAGTAATATATTGTATACGTGTTTCAGATAAGATGTTATCCAGCGAAGCTCCAGCTTTTAATTTTCTTAAGTGGATAAAATGCTACTAACACACGAATGCAATACAACGTTTTATCCATAATCACAGCATTTAGAACCAAAATCGCCGGAATTTGACATTTCGCTGCGACAGCGGCTGCCACCCCAAAAATCATAGAAATTAACTAAAGAAATATCGGGAGGTGTTGATATTTATTTTCGATTGTTTATCGACTGCATTTGCTGTTAGTTGGTGAGAATTGAAAGAAAGTGTACCTGGGATAATCCTGAGGGAAGCTACAGGAGCAACTCTACAGATTTAAGATTGTATTTTTCTTTATCTCAGTAGTGGAATAAAGTAATTTCATTATTCCATTAGTGCATAAAGTGGTACTTTATAAGGTTCTTAGGTGTGGATAAAACTTCAATTATAAAGTGATTAAGGAAGAATATTATATAGAATTTGAGATAAATACTTACAAAAATAAACACATCCAAAGAAGAACAGAGTTCTTGCTTTTGAAACTGTTATTCCAGCAAAAAATACTCTAGTAACAGTAACAGCATTGTTGTATATACATAATATTGTGCCTTACTCATAATTATTATTAAAGGTAGCTGCCAAGGTGCCAAACAGGTCAACATATAAGTATATTCGTTCTTTTTATCAATAACCTTATGAAGTAGAGCTCGTTTGTTCTTTATTTTATCTTTATAAATGTTATATGAATTTATAACTTTAATAGCTGCTGGTAGCATATCGTAAATATGAGGAACTATATATACATAATTTCGTTCTGCAATAGTGTCTGTTGCCCGTTTCTTCACCGTCATACACCTGTTTAACCTGGTACCATGCTGGGTGTCGATATAAGTTATTAATTCGGCTTTGGTGTTTGAAAGTAAACAATAAAATTGCCTGACAGAAAAGTTGTCCAAGATCCATCTTTATAGATTTGGAAAGAAGTGTATCTCTAGGATAGGTAATTTGTTTTCCATGCATTATTTTGAGAAACCACTTGTGCAACACTCCTAGATTTTTTAGAAAATTATTTTGCACTCGACCCCAACCAATTATACCATACGATAGTTGCGACTGCACCAGGGAATAGTATAAAACATTTAGATAGATAGTGTCAAGATATGCGTTAAGATATTTAAACTTTGATAACAATGTTCTCAACTTTTTTACAATATGATTTATTTGTAAATTCCACATTAGGTGTTTATCTTTTACTATTTCCAGATATTTTACAAAATCGGTTTCAAATATTTGTGTATGTGAACCATTATCACTTGATAATCTTATGGGCCCGAGTTGAGGTAAGTTTTTTCTAGTGGGAGTGAATGGAAGATATAGGTACAGTCTTTTTATCGTTTATAGTTAATTTATTCCTATCAAACAATTTTATTAAGTTATGCAACTCCTCTCCTGCTTTTCTCTTGACTTGTGCTCATGTATTAGCCTTGTAAATTAGCACAGTGTCATCGGCAAACGTTATGATTTTTCGCGCCTAAGCTAAACAAATCGTTAACGTAAATATTAAAGAGGGTTGGGTCCAATACTGTATTGAGGAACCCCACACTCTACATATCTCCTGTTACTCAGTGAACTGTTAATGCAAGTAAATTGTTCGCGGTCACACAAGTAGTTTTCAAACAGTTTAAGTGTAATTCCCCATATACCAATATAAGGATAAAAACATTTAATCACTGGCATAACGAGCCAAGGTAATAAAGTTAAAATGTAAACTTTCAACTACAACTAGGAACAAAAAAATTATAGGTATACTTACACTGAATGGCCTCACAACCACAACATTGTATTGTAAGGGCAATATGGGCTGATTTTTTTTAAACTGAAGTATGTATTTGCACCTTTTTGGAAAAAGCGTGAGTTTTTGAAATAAGAACATTCTAAAATGCATGTCTATGCTGTGCTGTCTACACCTCAACCAACTGCAGATAGTACTATTTCGCTGTCATTACAGCTCATCAATGCATTCTAGTCAAAGTCACAGGGAAATGGTTTATTCAACTGCCAAAGGATTATATGTTTTTATTTAGGTACTGAGCGAGGGCTAAAATTATAGTACCTATACAAGTTGGTGAAAGTACGTGGAAATGAAAATTTAGAATTAGAATTAATCAGAATTATAGTTTGGAATTCTTAGGAATTTCTTGGAAGTACACAAGCAAATGTGCATAAGAATTAATACGCTCACTATAGTTTATCCAGCGAAATCATACACTTACATTAATACTTGTGAATGAGACGGACTAAACTGAATTAATTGCAGGTCAGCCAATGCTTAATGCACAGCCTTAGAATTTAGTTTCAGCACAAACCTGCCCACTATATTTAATTTCACTTTTGTATTTCATGCTACATGTGATCGAGAGAGATTAAGCACTGTCATCTGTGCGCGGTTTATGTATTAGTAAAAAGTGATGAATACAAGTAAACAGAATATATTCCGGCGATTATAAATTAGGAACGTACCAAAGCAACATGACTGAACTGAAGCGAACATCTATCCTTTCTTGCAGGTCAAAAGGTGATTAGTGCGCACGTCTGGCCTACTTTGGCACCATATAACTGCCAAGGGACAGACAAGAACTGACAGAAAATAGTAAACAAACGTTCATAACTATTATATTTACTTATGCTCATTATCTACCTACAAAGACATGCTATTGTTACACAACTTTTGTAATCGAGTTGTATTTAAAGAGATAGTACAGCGTATACGCAACAAATATATAAATAACCAGACCACTTACCTATACTACGTCGTAGAGGTCAGTCAATCAGACATAAATCGCGTACAGATGACAGTGAAATGTAAACAAAGGATACAGAAATGCTGTTGCTATTCTAAACATTCTTCAAACCCCTATCTCTCTCTTTCCAACCGGTTTACATAGGTTGTGAGCCATGTTCGCTGTCGCCAAGGTTTTGATTTCTACAAGTTAAAGCACTCGTGCTGGTGTTTAGTGTTTGAAAGGCAGTTTCGGCACTTCCTAGCGACATCTATTTAATAAAAAAAGCCAAAACCTCGTGGTCGTAAGGTTAAAGATATTACCTACTTTGAAAAAAGACGTTAAAACGGCGGTCGCTGTTACCTTTAAAATATGCGACAGAAGCTGCCTTTTTTATTATTTTTATTTCTGTCGGTACTGGTTCCTGGATTAATTAATTAATTAATGCAAATGCTTATTTTGAGACGTTTCGACCTCTTTTTCAGTCAAATTCAATCTTTATTATATTATTGTGACAATTTCAAAAATATGACATGAAAAATTACATTTTGTTTGAATGTACCTTAGAATTTTTCCATCGCAACTAAACAATTAATATCTAATAAGTAATAAACAATGTTTAAAAACATCAAGCAAGAAAATGTCAGATCAATTTAGAAAAGCCAGAGATTCATTTTGTATTTTAACAGTTGGTTCATTAAAACCATTCGTTGTGAAAGCGAAGTGTTTTCTTTCAAGTAACAATTACAAGTTCACAAAAAATACAGTTGTTTTCTTGTATGTAATATTGTGATGATGTGTATGTGTTGGATTTTGAGTGTATATGTTATAATAAGAGTGTTGTAGTTCTTTTAGTACTGAACATTTTGTTTTCGGTGGATTGCAAACGACTTTCATCCAGTTTATTTACTTTGTTTACTCATTCCTTCTCTTGGACGAAATGAACACTTGCTGCAAGCCACAACCATAATTAATGGGGTCTGGGGTCATAAATACATAGATAATATACATTTACTTCTATTATCTGAATGCAGCCTGTATTACAAAATTTATATTCACTTTAATCAGTCACGGATTTACAAACCAAAACTAGGTACATTTTTACAGTAATAAGTAGGTAAATTTGTAATGATAACAAATACATGGCATAGTATGGTGGCAAAATGTGTCATTCACAATCAATGTTCAGACTTCTAATTGCAATCTAGGTATGCCATTTTTGTAATATACTTTTAACAAAACGGAGCTTTTTTACGTTATAAACTACCGTAATATAGAAGTATTGAAAAACCTGAAATTATTGCATTACACCAAAAAACACTCTAACACCTTTAATTTGTTCAATACCGTCAACGTATGTCGCTGCAAGGAAACTTTTGAGCTGAGAACGAATCTTTTTTCACTGTCAGGACGCAAAATGACAGGCAATGATGGAGGATGATGTGTGAAGTTTGTGAGTTGCCAAAGAAACCGTACACTAGACATTTAATATGGGTCCATTAAATGCGCTGTTATCTCGTGATAACCGCCTACACCGCCACCAAATGCCCCCTTTCCGACGTGAAATATACTTCGAATATCAGACAAAGGAGCGAAGATATTACCGGGGTCATCTCGAACTCGTAAATATGAGTAAGGGTAGGGAACGTTTCTTAAAGTCAGGAGGCATGAAGCTCAGTTATTGGATGCGATAAGGAGACATACTACGAAGAACGATTTTAAGTTTTTTTTTTGTAATACCTGTACACATCCTTTTTAGTTTATGCATGAATACGAGTATTTTAATAAAAACATCATAATTCATATTAATATAACGTATGTCTTTCTCCGATAGGTTGACGAATTTCTTTGGTCGAAGTATTACGCAGGTGTTCCCTTAAAGTCCAACTATTTTTGTTTCGAAACCAACTTTTTCAATAATATTCCCTTTAGTATTCCTATTTATTTTAGATATGTCGATAGCATTGGTACCAAAAGATAATACGTATTTAATAAGTTTCATCTTACACTCAAATTTACACTTGACGTTTCTTGTTAATGATCGTATTAGTTTTTCTTGACACTACTCTAACTGTTTATAACCATTATGGTTTTTATCAAAAAATTCCTTCAAGTAAATATTTAAACTTAATAACATCATCCACAACAGCAAAGAATTTATAGTTTCTCATCTAGATTATAAACACAAAACCTTAATGACTGTAGAGGAATACGGAGCAAATGAAGTTATTTTTAAAAGTGCAAGATACCAGATACGTCAGCTTTCATTTTAATGCTCATCTAAACCCTAAAATTGAACCTAACTAACTAACTAAAACATTAAGTATAACACCTGCTTGAAAACCTACGAACACTACTCGTATATATAATTCGTTGTTTAGTAAAATAAAACATAAAACAGAAAAATATGTAAATTCAATTGCAACGACCGTGGCACTTGTTAAAGAAAATAAAAAGGATACTCTACAGCTACAAGAACTCAACGAAACCGAAAAAGGAGAAAACAAAATATATTTAAGGGAAAAGAGGAACCTCTTAGAACAATATTATATGCCTATGATCCAAGATGAGCGTCGCAATAAACAATCATACTGAATTTTCGTTAATAATGTGTTCTAGTGTTGCATCCTTTTGTTTGTGTTGCGGTTGTTATTATCATCGTCGTTACAGTGAAGTAGTTACAAATTGTGGGACAGAAACTGCCTGCGGACCACATTAGCTTACGAAATAGATAGATGGGAGAACATTGTCAAGCAATAACATAAAATCGGGCAAGAAAAATGAGAAGAAATTCGGCAAATCATACCAGACAAAACATGTGGAAGTTCGGAAGCAGCTTGGAAGAAACTGTTCAAGGTCTACGGTCAAAATCCAACTCAAAAGAGTCCCAGCACTCATAAATGAATTGGAACAAAATCGCTTCAGAAGAAATCTTAGCGGCAACACCAGAAAGACGGAGTGAAAGTAACAACTATGATAGTGCGATAATCTTGTCTAGAGACCAGGAAGCAATGGAAATAAACACACGGCCGTAAAGAATGTCTAATATATATATAAAAAATGCGCACAGACAAGAAGGATCCCCTAGAACGTCACCGAGGTAGAGCTTCGGCAAGCTATCGGACAAAAATAGACGAAATCACACAAGGAAACGTCAACATAATCATGAAAGAGCAATCTAAACAAGCTACAGAAATCGAGCAACTACATAAAATTGTAAAGATTTAATTCACAGTGTGTCCCAGTGTTACGCACATATATGTTTATGTTACCATTATTGTTGTTGCTGTCGCTATAGTGAAGTAGTTCCGTGTATCTAGTTAAGTGTATACAAGAAATTACACAACAGTGGTACATAAAATCCTAGAAGACGGAAATAGTATGCATTGCAGATGTACATAATAAAAACCCACATTTGCGTATGAAAACTTGTTCGGATCAGAATGATATTTTTGCTGAACCTTTGTAAAGATATTCTCAGCAACTTTGCTGTGGTAATAATTCTTTTCTATATCTTCACAAATGCTTTTCTCACACCTCCGCTAGGGGGCGCGCCCTCCAAGTTTGAAGAACACTGTTAGAAGAATACTAAGTTACATCTCTTGTAATACAGTCAGTCAATAATAATATATTGTCGCACTCTAGGGTTTGGGATGCGTGACGTTTGAGCTGCCGAAAATTTGTACCGGAAATAGAACAAGGGCACGCGTCATAGGTCGTTTTCATGAACATTAAAATAAATCTGTCAAAAAAACATTGATACGTAAAGTGATTATGTGATTAGGTCTCTAGATCTTACAGCCAGGATTTTTTTTTGAAGGTGGGAGACACTTGAAGTCGAAGAACTTTGATACGCAACCACCATCCTTAGGAGAATTACGTAAAATAATCTTGTAGAAATGCCAGCAGTTGATCCCAGAAATCTTCAGAAATACCAGGCAAGAATGTGAGCCCTAACTCAACGTTTATATGAAGGTTGATATAAGCACTTTTGAAAATTATGTAATTACACAATATTTTATTTTTCGAAGATTTCAACTTCGGTTGTTACATTACAATATGTTTCTCTCCGAAATTAAATTGGCATGTTTCAGAATTTTACTTGAATTTGGAGTTATTGAAGGATGCAGGTTTTCATTGAAACACGCAGTAACTGCATGCCTTGTAATATAGGTATGTCAATATAATTAGAAATATAATTTCGTATCTATTTCTGTAAGTCTTATCTTGAACTATGTTTCATTTATTCATTTTTGTTTTGTTAATTTGAAAATGTAAGCAGATATAGAACTACAGCATATAGAAAACCATATGGAACCATATCGTGCTAAAAACACTCATATTTTGTAGACTTATATAAAGCGGAACATGTTATCATACTCTGTATATCCGCCCTACTTAGCCGGCATGCACCATTACTACTAAGCATCTAATGCTCATATACAAAGAATGTCAGAAACATAGTTTACCACTTACTTTAATAAAGACACACCTCCACATAAACTAACGCCTTCTGCTCTAAATTCATTTTATCCCAGTGGGACAACATTGCCTCGTAGGAATAAAAACTAGGAAATGGCACATTCATATTCAACACAAAGAAACCTACTCGAAAATGACAAGGATAAGCTGATGCACTAGTTGAAATTGTTTATACTGCATCATAACTGAAATCAGCCGTTACCTGTTACCTTTATCTAACACAACGTTAATAAAATAGTACCCAAAACAACGAAATCTCCCTTTTGGTATTGGCATTGTCACACCGATACCAATTTGTACCTTTTAATTTATTCTTGCCGCGTTTTTTGTCACTATTCAGGTTGCCACGCTACTTTTTCGATTCGATGAATTGGTTTTTACTATACCTATCTTTTGGTTCAGATTCCAAAGTCTAATGTAATCTAGACTGTAAAATATCGCAAGCAGGCAGAATTTGCTTGTACAATATTCAAGTCAAAACAATCAAAATGGGCTCAAATGGAAATATGGTTATTTAACATATCGCCACGTGTCGGTCGATAATGTGTAGTGTCCCAGTATATATACAGAAACACAAATAATTATATTAATAGGATACTGCAATCCGTTAGGTATTTGGTAGTGATCCTTGCAACAGCTAGACGGTGTAGAATGTCGATTATCCAGTAAATTGGATCTATGGAATGTTCACGAAGTTCGACAGCGACAGCGAGATGTTTTTTCTGGAAAACATCTGGAGCTTTCGACGTGGGGTATAAACAGTACGACGAAAAGAGCGCGAACTCAAAAAGCAGTGAAAGCGAGATGTCTCAAGTTCCAGCGTGTACAATATACTGTTTTGAATAGTGGTTTACAGATTTAGTAGTGTTATAATAGTGTTTGTACTAGCTGTGTTTAGATTCAGTACATCTCGATACACTTGTTTAAGTAAAGGCAATTAAGTTAGAAGTACCCTGTTTTTGAACCCCGTATGCGTAACAATACGACACCTTAAATTAGGGGACAGTTCCTAAAGTAACAAGAACGTTGCCTAGTATCTTTAGACAAAAAAACTATTATCTGTAGATTCCAATCAAACTAAAAGACTTTAGAATCTACAGATGGAACTTTTTGCCTGTTGATACCAATCGCGTTTGTGCTATTTCTTTTTTAAGTGTTGATGTTCGAAGAGTACTTGGTCCAGTTAGAAGTAAAGCTAGCAAAAGCCAACCTAGTCAAAATTATTTAGGCACATATTCCAATTGTGCCCATTTTTATTGTTTTATTTTTATGCCAAATGACATAGCGGTTGAATTCCTTAGATCATTATGTCGAAGAAACAGCAAATGCATAAGGTTTTATATAAAAAATAAACATTCGATGACGTCATGTTTTCGTCATGGTAACAGACTGCTCTGCTTGAATCGTCTCAAAATAAATATCTTTTTAAATCGTAAGTTACGTTTTAACGTTTTTTCGAATTTTTGTAAATAATCCTTATAGCTCAAAAATTCCATATTGCACTTAGGAAACAAAGTATACTAGTTTTAAAGTGCCAAATGACGAAAAACACTCGTGAAAATTGGATAAGTTTGTAGTGCATATCATAAACTGTTATTAGGCAAAACGCTCATGTCTTCACGTTTTATGAAAAACATTTAAACCATTTATTTGCAATCTAAGTTTAGCATATTAAAAGCGATGGAGAAAGTATGTTAATGAATTAATTAATGTATATTGAAAACAAACCTGCCGGATGTAACCAATAGAGAACACAGGCCTGCAACGCTGTTGCAAAGCTTTTGTGAAAAGAAGTAATGGGGTTTTATTATATATGTATATATGGCTGTTCTAACATGAAGTACTTACAAGGTCTTGCATGCTCTACATACACGATAATAAATCAAACGGAATACTTTGGGTAACATCTAACTTAGAAGTATATCCAATCTCAATAAAAGTACCCAATCATTGCTAACAAAATCCTACCACAACCGGAAGTACACCATCTAATACAGGTGAAGTTGGTGATGCATCGTAAATGGGCTTACCGGATACTCCTAACCAGCTTAACTGAACGGCATTGGTTTATTTCTGATTGCTTTCAAGCTGCGTCTGATGCTGGTTATAATGCCAAAGAAACTCTGACGCCGAAGGATTTTAAAGTTTTATTGGGGGTATAGCGAGTTTATAGGCAGTTTGGCTTCCATTCGAATTTCATGATGCATTTTGTAGGGAAGTTATTACCGCATCTGGAGGGACGAAAACACGAGTATCGTATGTTTTATTTAAAATTCACTCGCGTATACAGCGAGTATAATTACTGTGGACGGGAGATTGTGCTCATACTTTGGATATCGAATGAATTAACGAAGCATAAATGGATACAATTTGGCAGTGTACTGGATTACAACAGAAACTTTTCCAAGGCAACATCGGCGTTCTTTTATAAATTGGCTACTCGCATTGATGCTGATGCAGCTGCAAATCTAAGTTTCAAGAGTATAATGTTAAATCAAGTACCGAAAACGTATAACACAGAAACAAAAGTAACTTGTCAAAACCATAATGAAGGTGGTGTTCCCATCTATCATAACGTTAATCGCCAAAATTGAAAGCAAAGGAGGATAAAGCTAAAATTATATGATTTATTAGTTCCTGCTGTAATTTACATAACTTTCAACAAAAGACGAAGAACGAGCGCGCCAATAGGATATAATAATAATACGCATGATGTATAAAAAATCTCCACGAGATAAAAGAAGAAACTGGTTTGAAGGCTTCCGTCGTCGATGACAAGCTGTTTTCCAAGCTGGTTCCCACGTTGCTTTTTTGGTCTTACCTTCCTCAGAAGTAGCCCTTAAACGTGGGAACCAGCTCTGAAAACATGTTGGAAGTAGAACCGCAAAATACTGGTGTCGATGTCTTTGCAAAAAAGGTGAAGGTGAAAAACAAGAAATAAATTGATTGTTCGAGGATTTAGGTCGTAGATTTACATCAGACTTATTTATATGGATTATACCATATTATAAACGTTCACAGGGTACAGCTGCATTTCCACAGATACTTAGTACATTTACATACGATACCATTATATCTTCTGAAATACAATCGTATCCATTTGCAATTATTAAAAACTGATGTAAGCAACGTGAAAGTTGTTGCAAACATTTTGAAAACCCACAGCTTGCAGTCTACTTGCCAGACAACAACTTCGGTCGAACTAAACATGCTTTCTAAAAATTAGCTTCAACCTTGAGCCTAGATAATAGACAGACAAGGCTAGGCAAGAAAGAAACATTTTATTTTTAATAGAAATGATGTCAATGGTTATGTCAAACTCCAACTATGGGCATATTGCAAATTTATTGCTATTTATTGTAAAAGTAGTCATTAAGTCATTTTGTATATTACAGTACCGCAATAGACCACCACTATAGGAAAAAATATTGGCGGAAAATGTAAATGTTTATAAAGCATAGGGTACCAAACCATTAAACCTATCTTTAAAGTTACACAAATCAAACTCAAACAACACTTTTTTATTTGAATCTTCCACTTCAAGGCAAAAATTAAAAAAATGTTGTTTTTGTGCAATTCATAAGGCATGTAGCAAAATGGTTAGTTTTAGAACATACGTGGATAAATTTTTAACATTATTTTGCAGCAAGGGGATAAGTTTTGTTAATTCTGTTCGTTTCGGGTACTCTCATAAAATTTGCCAGGCAATAGTGCATTGTTAAAAAGACTCGGTTATTGCAGTTCAGTCGGGATATTTTATTGCAACCAGATGTAGAAAGTTGGTCCTGTTCCTAGAAGGTTCTGACCATTGCGGCTCTTTTGTGATTGGGGTACACGGCCCAAAAATTACGATGGTTAGCGCGCGAAACCTCTCAGTTTATAGTAAATTCGGCATTAGTTGATAGGAACGATTGATTCGGTTGCTCAATCTCCTCAGAAGATTAAGTAAAGATTTAGTTACGATTGGCAACCATGTAAAGTTTTTCCTGAAGTTTTCTTTACATGATGTTGCATATTGAAATGAAGAATGTCGATCTTAGTAATCAAAGTCGTTGCCATATCGCGTGGTATCTTAACTTCAGCTTGGGGATATCCACGAGTTAGTTAGGTCTGATTAAAATTGTTTAGCTTTGGTTAGCTTTTATTTATGTTTCGATAATCTGATAGTTGGACAATTGTTTGTCAACGAGAATATGACCAGTGCCGCGCTTTGAGAATAGCTAGTGGGGGTAGTTTTGACCAATCAGGTCTCAGTTCAGAAAATCCAGCAAGTAACGTATTTTTTTTTTCAAAAGTTAAGAATCTTCAGTCTACGTTCCATCCTCTTAGATACCAGAAGAAATGTAATTTCTAGTCCAGCTCGCGATGTATAGAAAAATGTTCAGTAAAGTCAGTTAGCAAGTCTTGAAAGTTAGATTAAAAGATGGGTTAGTCACACGTTCCGGTATTTTGAAAATTCTTCGTTAATTAGTTTAAACTCGCGTATAGCTCAAAATTGTTAATTCACGGTTTGAGGTCATATTCTCGTTCAATGAGTATCATATTGTAAAGGATACTTGGGAGGTACAATAGTTTTGTTGATTACGGTTTATTATTATTATTATTATTATGTTCATTATTCTCATTAATTAATTGTGAAATATATTTGTTGTTTGAAACGTAGCTCTTTCATTCTTGCGACCAAAATGATTACAGTGCTCATGTGTATGTTTGGTAGCAGCGTTCGAAAAAGGTAAGACACACACTTTTTTATGTTTTGCTATAGTTCAGTTACAATTGAATTAGATTCCACACAATTACTAGAATCCGCGAATTCGTTTAATTAGTAAGCATCCCCAATAGTTAGTATCGGCCACCATTGTATTTTGTGACGGGGATCTTAGTATTGGCATTTAGAGCTTGCAGTGTGAAATTGGTAGATCCGCTCGCTATCAATTTTAATCGGAAAGCAAGCAAGATAATTCGGCCACATCAACTTTGATGTTAGGCTTGCCACAGGCATATGAATTTCCGTGCTGTAATACATATAGTGACTGTAGTGGAAAAGTAAGGTCACTGAATCTTGATAGGTACCAACAACAGTTGCGACCGTTCCACATAGTTTGTGATAGTTTCATCTCCATTATTGAATGATTTGGCAACTATGACAGCGAAATTAAATCTGACAATACTTGCTGTACCCCATATCCCGCTCGCACCATAGTAAAAAGTATCACTCATTTTTTTGTGTTGTCGGAACAAAATTAAATTTTTTCCGGTACCTTATATTGCAGTGACCTTAGTGGAAAAATAACGTTACTGAATTCCGCATAGGTAGCAACAATGGTTGCGACGTATATAATATCCACATAGTATCTTATACTTTAGTTTCTGTTATTGACGGTTTTGACAGCTATGACAGGGATGGTTACTAGGTGACGTTGAAATCCAGCAGTAATTAGGAACCTGCATGACTTTTTTCACTCTATTTTTTTTCATATGAAGTTCTATGTTAGAAAATGGCAAGTAATGTTCATCTGTATACTAATAATAAAATAAAATCTTTCGAAAGAAACCGACGGTTTTAAACGCGAGTTGAAACGTACCGAGGTTGGCTGAATACAAAAATGCGTCACGTACCACTAACGAGGCCCCGCCCACCATGGTCGCTCGCTGCATAAAGTAAGTCAAATGGAGCAGTACGCGTCAAGCGGATTTCTGGCAGTAGCAAATACGTACACTCCATCTGATTAGAAAAGAATACAGAAGCGTCATCACTTGCATGCGCGATTTGCACGTCATAACCAGTGCCGCCATCATTAATAGGGGTCAGTTAATAGGTTGCAGTACAATATGCAGCACACAGCAAAATAGAATGATATATTATGCAGACAAAACGCTAATAATAAAGAAACCATGCTGTATAAACAGTAAATACGAAACGCGCTAATAAAAAGACACACTCTGACCGTCTACTCCAAACGAAACGCGAACGTTCAGTTAGACGAATGCTAGCACGCCACTGACTGGTATCGTTACCTGGCAACGGTTGGTGCCGCGTGCGAAAAATGGTTTGTGCGCATGACGTCATTGATGATGCCCTGTGTTCTTCTCTATTCAGATAAAGTGTAAATCTGTTGCATGTGATTTGTACATTACTGTTACGTGACATTACCGTCCGCCACAGCCGTTTGCGCGCAGTATTAATCGCCTTTGGTTTAACTTCAGTCTGTGAAGTTATTTAAAAACCAATCACCGTAAATGACGCATCACTCAAATTGTATTTTTTCTCTACTTTTTTAGACAATATTTTTTTTATATAAGTTCCTAATTGCTACCCTCATTGGAAAAAGTATAATATATCTTTTGTGTTGCCAGATCKAACATATGATTAGKGTTAACGGTACCTCTAGTAACRTATTGAAAAAGTAGATCTATAAGCATGATGACAAAGCCATCTAGCTATTTTATCGGGAACTACTTCCTAAAAGAAAATACTTTATTTTGGCACATTTGCATGCAGCGAGTTTGACCTAAGGCCCCCAAGGCACTTTTTGTTAGCCGACAGAATCCGACATACTTGTATACTTGTAAAGTTGAAATGCTCTTGATATAACTTAAAATCGACACCAACAAGAAAACGATCTGGCACTTTAATTTTAGTCGGATTATTGATTGTGTTGAAATACGAAATAACTAATCCAAATCGGCAATTTCAAAGTCTGATCTAAAATCAGATTAAAATTTTTTGATAAAAGGTGAGCCCTCATCCATGCTGTCTACACCAATATATTTTTGTATTCTTGTTTAATTTTGATCTTTTGTGTTCTTGATATATTTTTCATTTTCTTTGGTGTTCACTGTTGTCACTTTGCCACTTTGTATATTAACCTATCACTGAAGTTAGGCCTCTTCAGCCAAGTCAATTTGAAGTAACCAGGTATGCCATCATCAAATTTCTGTATTTTATTCATATTGCCTGTCAAAATGTTAGTTTATATTTCGTATCGGTTTTGGGAATGGGGCATATTTGCGACGTTCGAGGGGGTAGGTTCTTAAGTGGACGAGAAACAGATGCGCTTCAGTTTCAGTGTGTTCCTTTAACTGTTCACGGGTTAGTACTGTTTTAATTTTTATTGTTTGTGTTCCTTCTTCAATTACATTATGTAATTAGTTTTAAACAAGCACTATTGTCATTAAATAATTCAGTTCTTTAAGTGAAACAGTTCTGTTAATTAATTAATTAGGATAAATGCTGTATTTCGAGTCCACCGTAACATTGTAAGGTATGCTGCTGTTGTAGTCCGTTTTTTTTAACTATTTATGTCATTTTCTTAACTGTGTTCTCGCATTCTTTGATTAGCTGTATCCACGCAGCAATATTATACGTGATGCTTGAAAGTCTGATGTAAGAGCCTTGATGTATGAACTAATATTTTCTCCCGTGCTGGGCAAACATCTGGTAAAACAAAAACCAAGATTTTTGCACCAAACCATTCAACTATATAGCTGAGTTGCCTCCCGCATGGGACCTCAGTACCTGCTGACCATAGTCGGCTATGCTAAAAAAAATCTCTTCAGTTTTGAATCTTGAGAGTGAAAGTGATATCGAACACAGATCTAGAATTGGCAGTTCATTTATTGTTTTAAATAACAATTTTCAGCAGCATTGCTACAATTTGTTAGCCCTCCAAATTTGATCTTGTTTAGTAATAAATTAGTTGTTTTGAGATTGTTTTCGTATTAATTATGATTACATCAAATCTCTCTATTTACGTGAGTAACCAGTGCATCGAAGGTACGTTTAATTAAAATAACACAACGTAGGTAAGTACTGGACGATCACATTTCAATCTAAATCTTTACGAACCTGGGTACGTTACATTACAAATTCAACTGGATTACACTGACAGTTATATGAATATATTGTTAGTAATAGTTAGTGCCGGGAAAACTGTCGTGACAAAGACAGTTTATCAATAAAATAATAGTGATGAATGATGTTTAAAAGGAGTAACAAAAAAATTAGGTAAACACGTGGTAGATAACGAGCAATACCATTTAATTGAAGCAAAAAAAATAAGTACTCAACTTTTAAATTAAATACACAGCCGCTTGACAAGCCATTCATTGTGGAATTCTCAAACAACGCATGTCATGAATTTTGACACATTTGACGTTGTTAAATGCAAAAAAGCGTGCCTTGTACAATATTTTATAAATGTTGAGGTGACTTCTATTCACTTATATATTTACAAATAACAGTTAAATTATAGGATGACCAGCAATATCTACATCTACTTGTTGTATCTTATATTCATTTTAATAATGAATTAACGCATAGTCCTAATCCCAAAAACAATTAACGTCTGTCTAGCTTCAGGCGACTGATCACGCACTCGTGCGAGCAGTGTAATAGTACACGAGATACACGTAATGCTGGATGATTAGAAGCATATTGTTAGCTTTAGTAGCGCTAGTGAATGAAGCCTTTCTAATGCAATGCATAGCACGTGTTAACAAGGCTACGTGAGCACTTGTACCATCATCGGCATAGACATGGGATGAAGCCGTGGGCGACTGATGTAAGCGCTAAACTGATATCATAGCAGGAAAAACGAATGGCGTAACAATAGACAGGTCCCTGGTTGCTGTATCTTTGATACACCCGCAAGTTAGACGTGGACACGCCTCTCTTATATACGCGGTAGAGTGTAGTCAACTTTGAGCTAAATGAATAGGGCAAGCATTTATGCTTCAAAGTAATTTTATTTCACTGGGCTCTTTTTTTCGTTAGGCTTTTCTAATGGACGCAAACTATTATTGGGCAATAAGTATGTAGGTCTCTGATCTTACCGACAGTACTAACCTATTTCGTAGTTCGTAAAGCCACCGCTAGATATCGCATTACCGGTTTTCACCAATTACAGGGCAATCGACAGTATAGGTCTCTGTACTTATAGAGCGTATCAACTTACGTCGTACGTTACACCAGCGGCAGCGTTAGATAACTCATTACCGATTTTCACAAAATGACTCCCAAACCATGACTTAAATAAAAATTTCAAGAAGTGAATTAGTAATCTTGATCTAACCTGGACTGACTATTACAGATTTGAGTAAGTAAGAGCGGTTATTTCAAATAGGAAACAGCTTTATATGGGCATGTTTCATTAATACATTACAGTTGCATTGTAATACTTAACCGTGTATTTCAAACAAAAACAAAAAGTTGAAGTCTGCCCTGGAAGACAAACGCGGTAATAGCGTATGGAACACTCTTCGGTCTTCAGTCCAACTAGAATACCTGCATAGTTAGGAAATTCGCCAGATGTATGAATCTAAGTATGTTTTCCATACCGTGGATGCCGATGCTGTCGAAGAGTGCTTTACTAGTATTAAGAATGGGTCTGCGGGTTTGGATGGAATATCACTAAATATTTTAAGGATTGTGCTTAACTAGTTAAAACATTATTTAACGTTCATAATTAATTGATGCGTACTTGACTCACATTTCCCCAGAAGTTGGAAGCAAGACCGTATTATTGCGTTACCTAAGGTTGTCAGTCCTGCCCAGCTCAGCGTGAGAATAATATTCCTGCACATCAGTTAGGGTTTATGCAGCAACACAGTTCTGCAACAGCCCTGCTTTATATAGCGAATGAAATATGTAACTCTAGAAATAGTAACAGAGATAATGTGTTTGGTGTTGCTGGCTTATACAAGGCTTTTGATACTCTAGATCATGAAATCATGTGCAACAAGCTGAAATATGTTGGTATGGACACTAACTCAGTGCTTACGGTGGAAAGCTTTCTGAGTAATCGTTATCAGACGGTAGTGGTGGAAGGCGCTGCCTCAGCACCCGTAAAAATACATCAGGGAGTATCGCAGGGTTCACTGTTGGGACACTTGTTGTTCTTAATTTATATATCTCATTTCTAGAAGGTTTTGGGTCATTGCAAAATACATCATTATGCAGATGATACCCAACTGTCTTGGTCAAAACGGTGCACTTGGTGCTTGGCTTATGATCAGTGGTGATTTAGATAAATGGTGTAATATATCTGTAGCACATAGGTTAAATTTAAATGCGAGCAAATCGGCTGTTATACTATTTGAACGTAAGAAATTTAGAGACATAGTGAAACCTAGTGTGGAATTTAAAAGTTATGGTACTGCTATACACGTTACAACGACTGCAAAGAACTTAGAGCTTCATTTGGATGGAGATTACAGATTCCCTCGTTATGTTCGGAATCTCTGTCGATCCTTGCTTCTTACTTTTACTTTTTCCAAATAGAGGCATCACGTCTGCGCACCAGGAAGGAAGTCGCACCTTAGGAATGAAATATCGTCCACAATTTGAACGAAGCGAACATCATTTTGGTTTGAAGGCTTCCGTGGTTGTTGTCGATGACATGTTGTTTTCCGGGCTGGTTCCCACGTTGGTTATTAGACCTTGACGTTTCGACACCCATGTCTGTGTCTTCCTCAGAAGTAGCTCTGAAACTGAAGTGTCCTAGCCTGCTCGGGTATTTATAATCGTCCGGGTCACTGACGCGTGGGCGTTGTTACGCATGACCGGTTTCCAGATTCCAGGTAGGTCGATGCCCCGGTCTCGGTTGTAATTGTGCGGGTTCTTCTGGATTTCGATGGCTTCCTTGTACAGTCTCGGCCAGAATCTCGCTTCCCTCGACAGCATTTGTGCTTCCTCGAATTTGATGATGTGGCCAGTTTCCATTCGATGTTCTGCTACAGCCGACCTATCACCTTGCCGGTCTCTGGTGTCCCTCATGTGCTCCTTGATCCTCGTGCTGATGTGCCTTCCGGTTTGGCCGATGTAAACCTTCCCACAGCTGCKTGGGATGCTGTACACACCTTGTGTTTGTAGCTCCTRAGTCGTCGAKCGATATTTCGGAAAGGCGMTAGCTATCTTTCTCGGGGCGGTGAAGATGGTGTTTATATGATGTCTTCTCAGCAGCCGTCCGATCTTATCTGTACATCCATTGACGTAGGGCAGCCGCAGCGATGTGCTCCTCTGGTTCATTCCTCCGTGGTTGCTTGTTGATAGCCTTCTCAATCTGTGCCTTAGGATATCCGTTCTTCTGTAGTGCACTGCGTAGATGTTCTAATTCCTCTTCTAGAAGGTCTGGTTCGCTGACTAGCTGGTGGTGGTGTGAATCTGCATGCAGGTAGCGATCCGTGTGGGTTGGCTTCCTATAGACCCGATGTCCTAGCGTGCCGTCTTGTTTCCTTGTCACCATCACATCCAGGAAGGGGAGGGCGCCGTTGGTCTCCATTTCCATCGTGAATTGTATGCCGCTATGGATGCTATTTAGATGGTCCAGGAACTCCTTTATGTTCTGTTCTCCATGCGACCAGACGGTAAAAGTGTCGTCCACGTATCTAAACCAACACTTAGGTTTAAGCCGTGCCGATGCCAATGCAGTTGTCTCGAAGGCTTCCAAGTAAATGTTAGCTATCAGCGGAGAAAGCGGTGACCCCATCGGAGCACCTTCTGTCTGCTCGTAGTATTCCTCCTGGGACTTGAAGAAAGTAGATTTCAGGCAGATATTCGCAAGTTGGACTAGTTCTTCATCCGGGTCTTCTTCTTGTAGCCGTTTCTTCAACATCATTGGTCGGACAACTTAATGAATTTATTTGTCGCGCTAGCCTGAAATTGCGACCATGAATAATGGTGGACACGCCAATCATTTAAATGTCCCGCGAATATTTCGTCCCACTACGTTTGCCTTCTTTCCTGGCGCGCACAATATATGGCCCCTGCGCTACTATCGAGGGATGCAGTTAAGCTGCAACAAATTCAGAATTCGGGTTTCAAATTTTCATTTGGAATAAGAAAATATGAACGGGTAGTGTCAAATGCAATTACTGATAGTGCTCGTCTCAGATTCGAGCAATTTCGTGAGTACCGCTTGCTTTGCTAAACATATAAAGTGATTGTAAACAAATCTGCTTATATTTGCCAAAAAACTTGATTAAATCATTCGCATATGAGCTCCACACATGTATAATAAAATTACAGTGTGTATTAAAGATACATAAAAAAAGTGATTGACATAATACTTCGGATGTAAAATGGTTGCTTTTGTGAATCAATAGCTCCCTTTCTTGGTTGACGTGGATACATCTCTTTCTATGTAATTTTAGTGTCATTAAGACTGTAATCTCTTTCAGTTGTTGTCTTAGGTTAAGTTGAAGAACAGCGTTATGATCATTATTATTATTATTATTGTCTGAAGCTTTACTAAACCTTCTATATTCATCAGATGTCACTCATAAGCATTATGATCCTCTTCTTTTACATTAGGACAAGTTTCTAAAGGGGAAACAACTTCATAATCCAAATGAAGCTAAAAATGCCTTTCAATATTTGATTGCTTCTGGGAAACCCCGCTTTTACGGAAGTGGTATAAGCAAGTTTATACGTTGCTACAAAAACATTGCACGTAGACTACGTGCAGGGTAAATTATTAACACTTGCACTTTCCTTGTTACAACAAAGGCTCCTAGCATCGCAGGAATTTTCGGCTGGTCACCTAAAAATTCAATCGATACATATCGAAGGGGGAAGCGTGTCGCGGGGTTCACCCTCAATTAGGAATTAGATGCCTTCGGTTGACGAATTGCAGGATTATGTGAGGCCATTATAAAAATGTATACACGGTTCGATGGTAATTTATGCGCCGTGAATAAATCATCCCGAATCAGTTATGCTTGGCGTATTTTCCGACCCTGCCAAAGCCCACACTTCTCGTTCTCGAATCATTGCATCGTTCCGCCCTCTTTGTGGAGCGGAGATGTAAAGATAGATAAATTAATGCCGATCCTGCCGTTCTAATATGAATGACGCCACAAATTAAATAGGAAGGTATTACGTGCTATTGACAGGAGCCATGAGGCACGTATTGATCAAACGGATTCTAAGGATCCTTTTCGTTGTCGGCGGTAGCTGGTATGAAAATCTTTATTTGATTATTTTTCAAGCATGTTCGCTGCTCTTTAAGACGGGCAGGATTGCGACTGCTGATTAAATTCGTTATAAAGTAACATGTTTATATTTATTTAAGTAGGTAGATGCAATATCAGAATAGAATATTATATTGATTCAAACAGATGCACATTTTATTGGAAATGTTAAAAATTTTAAACTTTTTAAACACAAGACTAATGAAGAAAAATTAAGAGAAAATGAGCGCATGATATGAATAACAGTAAAAGCGCTATATAGCATTATTTTGTTCTTTATGTGTTAATTGGTGTGAAATGTTAGTAAACGCAGCAAATTACTCCGTAACAAACGGATCTGTAACAGCAAGACATGGGTAAGGGGAACGCAATTGTAATAAAACATGGCTGATTTGATACCCAGCGATACGCGGTGTTTTATAGAAGGAATAATCCATTTGGTTCAATAAACTAAAATATTATTAAAAATGATGCACAAAGGTGTAAGCTGGAGAAAGACACCATTCTGCAACTGCAGGGAACCTGTATCGCATCAAAGGAAGATAGTGTTGCGAGTCAGCGCCATCTGTGGATGGGAGTTACAGGCGTGTGGATGCGGTGTGGTAGGACATTGCAGGTAGTGATCCTAGCTACAAACAAATGACAGGAAAATGTCAATACCGAGGTCGATACTCTCTAGAGGATTTGATTTCGCGAAGTTTCAAAAACGCCTGGAGCATGTCGTTTCTGGAATGTTGATGGGGGGTATAAATAGCCTAACGGAGAGAAAAGTTAAACCCATGAGCGTATTTCGGTTGATAAATCCGGTTTAGTGAAAATCGGTATAACAGTCGACAGTTTTAGCGTAGTTTGGCGCTACTGCTGTGGTTGCGCCAGCGTTATAATGCTCATAGTATGTTTACGTATCAGTTCGTTGACCTATAAACTCGTTGTTACTTCTAATAAAATAATGTTACGGTTCTAAAATGACATTGACAGTACGGAACTCGGCCGTTAGCCGTTAAGCGTCACATTCATCCAGTTCGAAATTTTCGGATTAGGAACAAGTTATACATTTTATCGTTTGCTAACAACAACAAAGAAAAGTGCCAAGACAACAACTACAATTCACAAAGGGATCACTTTCAGCTGATTGTTCCGGGAAAATGACCGGATTGGGCTTTAAATTCTTTCGCCAAAACCACCATTGTCAATTTTCTTTTATTAATTGCAAACAACTCCAAACTCCTTGCTCTGTAATACATTCATCTTAGTTTGAAGTAGTTTTACCGAATCGATTTCCTTTGTTTCGAAAATTTTAGTGCGAAAACTCGTTGTTCTCCATTATTAGCAAGGGTTTTTTTACCAGTGATACAAAAAGTAACCCATACAATTATACGTAAAAAACAAAATCACACGCTGCCACAACAAAACGAAATGCAGTTAGTACTATAAAAGTGCTAGTAACGCGCAGTACGCAGGCTTAACCCGAAAAACGGGTTTAACCCTCCTCGATGGGTTGGTTTAACTTGGCGAGGAATTTAATCAGGTTTAACTCTTAACCGAGTAGTGAAATATGTTGCGCTACCCGTAAAGTTTATCTTGATAACTTTGGTTTAAACCTTTACTAAAATACCTCGCCTAAAAGTGTGTGCAGTAAAGTGGTTTAGTAAATCAGTGGTGTTAAAACAGTAGTGTTTTGAACTAAATGTCTACACCTAGTGTATTTGATACTAATCTCTAAATAAAATGAGTTTAGTCAGAAATCCGCAGCTTTTGAACCTCGTATTCGTAACAATATCTTTATAAAATTTAATAATAGACAGCCGTCTGTTCTGGTTGACAAGTCGGACCCCTTGACCGGTTTCGGTTTCTGATCATACATAGCTCCACTCCACTTGCATGTGGATCAAATAGATGGCATACTGTTTGTGTGGTTTCGTACTTAAGGTGGCCCGTTTCTGTTGGTTTGGTATCCGCCCTCCGATGCGCTCAAAAAAAAAACAGCAAAGCCGATCACGAGGTCCGACCTGCCAATCAAAACATTATTAAGCACTATTAGCTATTTTACAATATCATTATCTCCCTATGCATGTTCACTATCACTTTTCTCGTTTGGCTATGGAGCGTCACTCAGCGGGAATATTTGCCCATTTTAAGAAAAATTGACAAACATAAAACCCCACTCCGCCAACTCCCAAAAATTGTTACCATGATAATAATATATGTGAGGATCTTCATCAACCAGGTTCGTTTAAGTCGTATCGGAACACGTCCTTCACGCGATGTTGCCGGTGTAACCGAAGCCTATAGTATCTTCAGAAAAACGTTTACTATTACAATATGTAGTAGTAATAAAATGGTTGTTAAACTAAAACATAAGTAACAATCACGTTCAAATGCTATTTGTGATTGTAAAAAAATGATTTTCAGTTAAAATAATTCATGCCTTAGTGTAGTTAAACAATATCATTTTTTGTCCTCATTCTTTTCGCTGTTACATATCCATTTACCACTCTATAACCTACCACTACCCGAAAAAAATATTCTGTGCGTGCTAACGTGAGGATAAAAAATTGAAATTATTTTAAAACTTTAAATTGTGAATATAACTAAAGACTAAGGTTAATGTTGGTGATGACTGAAAATTGGTGCAACTTTGAGTAGTTGTTTAGCGCAGTGGTTCTCAATCTATTTCTCCAACAGCCCACCTGAATAGCAAATTTTACATTAGCCCTCCCACCCACGATGTGTCACATTGTTTTTGTTTTAAAAATGTTATCTACCCGGAAAGACCAACAACTACGGTCAGCTTTACATTTTATCACTTAATGGCGAACTGTAAAGTATAGGAGAGTTTATCGACCGTTGGTGGCGCTAGTGTGTCTTTGCAAATGGCGGAAATAAACAGTACTTGCTATTATAATATACTCATCTGTATCTCAAAATGAAACACAGATGGTTTCGCAACCGAGTATATTCAATATAATTATTACAAAGGAACTGGTAATGGTAACCAAAACACACTCGTGGCAATAACCTATGTGATAACTGCTTAATCACATAACCGCATATTACTATTATAATGTAATATCACACATGCTTTTTGTGTTTACATGTATCCCCTTTTTCTTAATAATATTCACTGTCCACAATTTAAAAATGCTAATACGGTATAATAAAAACATCACTACTACACAATAATTCCGCCTTTTTCCAGCATTAAAGTACTGTTCTTAATAGTTTATATGTCTGCCGCCAGATGTCGTGTCACTATTGTAAACTTGCCTATAGTGAAATAACTATAAAGTGAACCCGTAGGTGAATTTATATAGGGTATTTTAAAAAGGGTGGCTAATTTCTTTACTGCATAACCTCTAATGAATTTTACAACTATTTCACCATTTTCATCCATATGCAAAAGTCCGGCTGTATAGAGGTATGGTATGGTCTTCTAAAATTGTTTCACAGCACTACGTTGTATACTTTCCTACTGTTACGGAAAGCTATTTGAAATAATACACATCAATTTTCAAAGCTCAGCAGTTACTAAGTGTGCTTGTCATCAAATTAAAACAAATGAATTAAATGGCAATCAGTCAATTCCTAATATTTGACGTTTAGTTAAAAAAGTTTATTTGAAATAACTTATTCAAACTTGGAAAACCACGACATTGTAGGGTGTTACATCTTGAAAGGAAATGACTTTCCTACATTTAAAAGATTGTATAATTTGGGAGTAAACCGCTTCAAATCAAATAAATGAAGCTGCTGAAACTAATTAATGTGTTAACTAGCTTATTTCAAAATCTGTCGGTTTTAAGAAGATAGGCTGCGGCAGACGCAGTTACACACTGTTGTAAGAATGTTAAAAAAGAACGCCTTTTATTAATACAAGTCAACACTGTCACAAACTATGTATGCTAGTAACTGCCAGAGATGCATAGAATCTGCAGATAGTTTAAGAACATGTATTAAAAGTGATGATGATGAAGTACGATTCACAAATTGTGGTATACGTTCAATAGGTATAGCAAATGAATTAAGGAAACCTTAGTTTTCTCTAGAACGAATTCCAAGATATGTTGTATGAACTGAATATAGAGAATGGTTCATTAGTTCCAACAACATGAAACACCCCCTCGTAACATGAGGGAAGTACAAAATTATTTAAGTGAAGTTTTTTCCATCTCCTGGATCGGAGGAACAGGAACAGTTCTATGGCCTCTTCGACCCTCCGATATTTCTGTTTTAGATTTTATTATACGGGAACAATTTAGAACAAAGTCTTCTGAAAAAGTGGAAGACCCTCGAGAAGTCGCTGAAGAAGCTTTCATGGGAATCACTCTGTTTTGAACTGGGGCAAAACATGCAGTCAAAAAGCATTTTGAGGTTATAGGCAACTATGGTTTGTACTTAAGAAATGGCAGCTTACTTTCAAAATTGAATGGCCTTATCTGATTGAAGACATTATTTTTACAACTTTTGTCTTTAAACCTTTATGTATAACTGAATAAACAACTCGCTTTTAATACCTATTCGGTAATCGTCATTTTTAATAACTGTTTTGCAGAATTTATTGGACTAATAACGTTTCAAAACGGATTTCAAAATATGTAATTAGAATCCGCGAACAATGAACAATCAAAGGAATACAGAAGCGAATACCAGATTTTATAGTTCCCAAACGGTGTAAACAAACCAAAACCTATATTAAACATACATCGCGCTCTAAATTACCACCAATATTTATGTCCTTCATTCTTTTGTATGCCGTGGCAGTTCCATTAATATCCGGCGGTGCGACGCCAAGAACAGATAGTGCGAGCGTGAGGATCATCGCCCCATCTGGGTTAAAGGTATCCATTGATCAGTTGTCATTTTCAACTCCCGCCGCGTCGGCCCTACAAACGCATTTGTTACGACGAGAGTTCATGCTTTCGCTCTGCAATAGTCGTGATGCGCAACTCATTGTTGGACGAACGGGCAACATATTATACGAAAAACTTTCTTCTACATCTCGTTCTAGCGACGACTCCATTAATTTTTGCGTGGGGCGCTTTTAGAGCGAACGCTGCTGCTTTTGTTGGAAGTTAAAATATGATTTTAATTTTTCTCCTCGTTTTAGCTATTTTCTCTCTGTACTTTAATGCTTCTAATAGCGCGACTGAAGACTTTTTAGAAATAAAGCTACCCTAGAATTAGAAAGAATTTAGTAGACGATTAGCATCACATATGTTTCCGCAATCGCTAATGTAACATGGTGATAGAGGTAAATAAAAGTGTAACAAATGTTTTTTTCGGTGCTATTTTGTAGTTTTGTAGGTATCAGACGACCGCCTTATTATTAAGAATCAAAAACACATCATAATTTTCGATCTTTTTTTTAAGTTTAGTAGACTTTAACCCTCAAGGACTGCTTTTCGGCAACGACAATCTTTACACATGTTTAGAATAGATAAAGTTTTCAAAAATTTGAGATCGGAACCAGACCAACAGTTGCGGAGTTATGTCCTTCCAAAGTTTGATCAATTTGTCAAATGATATCTCGCCATTTACATATGTTTCGGAAGACCTAGTATGTTATGCGAAAACCTCCTCACACCCTCTCAATAGACTACTGCGGTCTGAGGGGATCCCAAGGTGACCTGCCTCTCACCCTACTATTAAGCATCTCATCTCAAAATACGGCGCCTTGGACAAGATCAGGTCCATCCAGGAGGAGAAAGTTTAACGTCCAAAATCGTACGAAAAGATAAAAAGCTTCTGATCTAGACAGAAGAATGCAGTTTTGTGTAATGATGTTGGGTATGGCCAATGATTGACGATTTTTTTTTACCTCAATGGATTTTCAAAATCCTCATTGGATGATATTACAACATCCTCAGAAGCTAAATTTGTGAGCTAGTATTATTCGGCAACATATTATAGGTCCACATGTGGCGTTCGGTGACATTTTGGTGTTTGTTTGTTTGTCCCAGGTCGGTGGATAGAACGTCGGAAAGCTACTGAATGTCTGCTAGGTCGCTTCATTTATAAATCCATTGGATTTTTTCTCTAGGGTCATTTAAAAAGTCCGGAGTACAAATACGTACGAAATTTGAAAGAACCGGAAACCAGAATTGAACAAAAAATTTAAAAACTGACTGCAATAAAATTCGTTGCGCAAATTCTGTGATAACTATAGGTTATTGCCAAGCTGTTGGAGTTTTTAGTATGATCTAATTTGATGTAAATATTTATTTAAGTAAATAAGGTATTACGAACGTTAGAACTATCATCACTTGAATAAAAACCAGCATTGACACCTGTAGAACCTGATGTGACAACTTTTTTGGGCGTTTATTTGAAAACAATATTTTTTTGCGAAAATTTTGATATCAAACCATAGAACTAAACACCGACAAAACAATCGCTTGGTTGCCATGCTAGCATGGAAATGCGTTGACATACAAAAACTAGGCTAAGAAACACCTTGGTTCGCTATTTTTGAATACTTACTTTAAATCAATTCATAAGGGTTGCCTTCTAGTGAGATGTTATATGAACGCCTTGCTTTAGTACTGATGCTACAATGAAAAAGGATTATTATAACTGTGGTACACGCACCTACGACCAAAAAGCACATAAAATGAAATAAATCATAAAAAAAGTCCCAATAGAGTCATGTGAGTTAATATATCTTACAAAAAGGAGTTTCTGGTTTGCATAAACTATTGATTTACTCGAGCTGTTATTCTGCAACTTTGGTCGTTGAATATAAAAACTGCAAGCATACGATTATCATAAATGAGAGAGTAACAAAAATATTGTTCTTACTAGACGATGTGTGCTTACATCAGCTTTAATGCTTTAGGTTATTCACGATGCATAATGCATTCTGTTCATCAGAACTGTTGCACTGTTTATTCATTTTACCTCCCAGTTGTTAGTTGAACTTCTGTTTGTGAAAACAACATTAGCATTCATAACCGCTTAATGTATTCACGCAGAAAGGGTTCTAAATGATAAGTAACATAAAAGAGCGCGGATGACTTTTACAAACAGAAATAACAGTGTAATTAAGTTTACCTTAAATGCGGAAATTAAGGCTGGAATAGATTCAATACTTCTTGCGGCTCTAATTCGTAATTACAGCAATTTCTTGGGCCACTTGAGACGTTCTTACCTTTTTAAGCTGCTCTGCGGGACTTAATCTCCGGCAATAAAAACCGCGAACAACGAACTTTGTGAATCTTACGTCAAAAGGATCGTTAGTTCCTTTAAAGGGGTTTATCCTTTATTTCATTACTGTCAGCTCTAAAATGCCGTTCCGGCCTCCCCTGACGAAAGCTCTTCAAAGATAATTCTTATAAAGGAGAACCATAAACATCTTCTGCTGGCAATGAGATCATTTGCATATATCCTTTTGTCGGGGTAGTACTAAGTAAAAGGACGCAAGGAGCAACCTCCCCTTTTTCTCTGCAGTAATCTCCTTATCACCTCTACATTTTTATAATTATTAAAGACAGGCTTATGCGCTATACCAGGAATATTTAAAAAAGGGATCACGAAAATTAGATTTTATAATAAAAATCAAAGTACTTTTTATTCCTGAACTTCCAGTTTTTTTACTAAGAAATTACAAAGAACGCTGAGAATAATTTACATTTTTTGCAATATCTTATAGCCAGTAATGTGCTGGTGTCGCTGCAACCCATTATGGTTTAGAAGGTTTTAGCAAGCTTGCCTACCCATTTTATAACAGAACATAGAATGTCCATATCCTACCCTCCTCTATACGAAATTACAAAAACTGAAACAAGTGTTTACTTCAGAAATCAAAACATGCTGAAGCATGCCACCCCTAGGAGCTATTTTTTATTATTATTTTGCTATTGTTACTGTCTGTTTAAGATATAAAAAGGCTTGATATGTCATTGGAACGGTAGCGTCTATCACCTGCTCACGTAGACTATGGACGAGGTGACCCTGTGGTGGTCCAATTCGAAGCCTAGCTCGCTCCCTTTTGGTAACCCCCATTGCTGATGCCAAGTATTTTGTGGATGAAGTGATCTCTGGGGAAGTGCCAGTCCCTAGTAAATTATTTATCCTAGTTCTAACTGGTTCCCCATTGCTGACGCTAATTCCTCTGCTGATGAGGTGAACCCTGGGAAGCACCTATCTTACTTACTCTTTTTAATAACGTCATATTCGTCACACAAATATTTATGCTATTTTATACGTTTTTTGAGTTTATTTAGTGTGTTATTAATGTGGTTTATGCAAGTCAAACTGACTTCTTGTTGGAAAGTGACAAGGCTGTCTTTATTGCATATGTTTTTCCTTTGCATTATCTGTATGTGTTTTTTGTTACCTTGTGTCGTTTATGCACTTGCATTGTTTATATTCCCGCTTTTTTGTGTTATATAAAGGTTATATCTGTCTTGTCACTTGTTCTGTAAATGTAACAATTCCTTTACAGCTTAAGAGGGGCGTTTACCTAGAGCGAATCGGGTCATTTTAAGCACCTACCGTTTTACATTTTACKGAGTTATTCGAAACTTTTTCGAAGTGAAATTTCGACATGGCAATGACAAAAGATGTAGCTACAACGTAGAGTTCGAGTTTTTTCTGAATTTGGTACGGTAATGTAAATATTTGTTGTTATATTTTGCTTAAAAATGCGTATTTTTGGCGAGCTATTTCTCGAAAACTAAGGCACATAAACGAAAAATTCGAACTCCACGTTGTAGCTACATATTTCTTTGTACAGTACCAAAAACATGAGTACGATAAATGAGTAAAAGCATTCAAAAAATCTAAAACCGCAAACCCTTTCGCACGAGTCCGTCATGAGAGCGGAATGCGAATGCCCATCCCCACCAGGTCCGTCGCATGGTATCCAGTGAACAGTGAGGCTATGATACAATCCTGTCGGAAATGATCGAGCGGTATACGATCTATTCCGATATGACTAGATTTCTAAGATTGTATGTCTCATTAAACGTGACAAGTTTAATGTTAAAAGCTCTTTCACATTAATTTACTGTCTGCTGAAGCAATGGGGAGGCGAAAGGAAAATTATTATAAAAGTTCCTCTAGAAATCATAGTCGACATGCAGTTAGAATGAAATATTATATAGTTCATATTTACAGAAATAAATGGGTTATTCCATATTATGAATAACCTGGTATAATATCATAGTAAGTTACTAATATCATGCTTACTTTTTTATGCACACCCTACTACAGTCAGCAATTTTCCGAATATTAGTTTAGCCCGTCMGTTGCTTGTACTATCTTTGCGTGATTTCAACCTATCGGCTACCCTCTTACGTCCCATGTCCCGCTGGTAATATGGGTTGCATAGTTTACATTTCTGCCCGATCGCTCCAAGTAAATGCCCCTCTTAATTCGACATTATTTTCGCAGCAACAACAAAAATTACTGGTCACTGTGGCTCTACAACTGACCACCACATAAACAATTCTGTTCGCTTCTTAGAAAACACATTCAGGTCTGCTACATAACTGGCCTTTTTGAGAGGGTTCCTCCAACGATATGTACCGATATCTACGTTATGTATCTAAAGACTGGAGCTTTTCTTACTAAAGAAGAGGATGACAAAGGGATACGAATCGAAACAGCCAACATCCTCAGGGAGGCGAAACCTCCCAAGAACAACCTGACGAGGAATGAAGGATTGGCACTACGGAGCCTGAACACAGATGAATGTATCATGATACTCCCAGCCGATAAAGGAAATGCTACCGTTCTTCTGAAAACCGAGGACTACGAAATGAAGATTGAGGAACTCTTGGACCCAGAAAATTACAAATTACTGAAGAAGGATCCGACGAAAGCTAGACTAAGCTCGTCTAGTATTCGTCACTATCAGAAGACATCAAAGCCGATGATCCTTTGAGACCGATAGTTAGCGCTCCAGAGTCACCGACGTATTACCTAGCGAAACGCTTGGCATCGCTGCTCAAACCACACGTGGGAGGGAATGTCAGCTACATCAGGGACTCCGGCGACTTCGTCCGCAAGATTCATGATATAGTAGTTGGACCCGACGACCTCCTTGTGAGCTTTGACGTCGTCTCGCTTTTGACCAAAGGTACCAATGTCTAGTGAACAGGATATTCCCTGCCGACATCTGCAAGCTGTTTGAAATCTGCCTAACTGGAATCTACTTTTTGTGGAAAGGAACCTTCTACGGAGTGGCACTGGGAAGTCCCTATAAACCCGGTTTTGGCTAACCTTTCCATGGAACACTTTGAGAGGTTGGCGATCGAGACCTTGGAGTAAAAGCCGTCGACTTGGTCCCGGTACGTTGATGACACCTTTATCATTTGGGGACATGGTATGGACAAGCTCAACGACTTTCTGCAGTACCTCAGCAGCCAGCATCCTAGCATCCAGTTTACCATGAAGACTCAGAATTATCAATAACTGGTTTTCTTGGATGTACTAGTGAGGAAGCGTGGTAACAAGCTGGACCACATAGTGTACAGGAAACCAACAAATACAGACAGATACCTGCACGCTTTGACTAACTATCACSCGACTCAGAACTAMGGAGTCATCAGAACCCTGACYGAACGAGCTCGAAGGATTTGCGAACCGGAGAACCTACAAGCGGAACTTGAACACCTGAGAACTGCGTTCGAGACAAATGGCTACAGCAAGAGGGAGACAGGGAAGTTAATGGGCCCCAGATCATCAAGGGAAGTCCAACAAGAACCTATTACCTCTCAAGCTTATCTTCCGTATGTTGGTAGAGTCACGGATAGGATTAGCAGCGTTCTTAAGAGGCACGGCATCACAATCTTCAAGCCTACGCAGAAGATCCACTTTGAGCAGCAGGAATCTACCGCACACCGTGTTCTTGCGGCAAGGTCTAAATTGTAACTACTATAAGAGATCAATGGGAACAAAACTCAAGGAGCATTAAGAAAACTGCCGGTTAGCACGAACTGAGAAGTCTGCTGTAGCCGAACACGCATTGAGCAACGGGGACCATAGGATACATTTTGAGAACTGTAGGTTGCTAGCATCAGTCATGGCTATCACAGAAGACTAACCAGGGAATCCATCGCGATCCACAAACATCCTGATAATTTCAATAGAAAGGAGGAGGCCCTCAGGCTCAACCGGATCTGGAACCCGCTTCTCAGGAACATCCGAGCTGTGCCGATCGACATCCCGACGTCAACCGAAGCAGAATAAGCCTCGCCCCCGACTCACCGGTATAAATACAACATGCGCAGGTGAACTCGTCAGTCTACGCCATTCAGAGATTGAATAATTCTGAAGAAGCTTGACTTGCTAGCGAAACGTTAGGAAAGAATTCCAACCCACGACGGTCTTTAACCAATTCGTTTTCTTACTAAATAACTAGATGATTACAATTATTGTAAGATAACGTAATACAAGTATAGAGATCTCTCTAAATTTATATATATGCGATGGGTAGGTTATGTAAAAATGATTTTTCAGAGATAGTAGAATCTTAGCTGCCCTTTTACAAGCTTTGTTTCTGGAAATTGCGGTTTAAAATATTAAGCATTAGGTGCGTTTTGAAAGCACTTAATGAACTAACCTTTTACGTTTAATTTATCTATTAATTATAGTCAGCTATTCTGCGGTGTTTAAATCCACCCTCCTGACAGACTATAATAAAATTAAACAAGAACGCGAACAAAATCTGCTCAACTGTATAGGTACTCCAGGGATACGGTTGCACGCAAGGGGTACGGCACGCCTTTTACAAGCGGTTGACACGAATTCCTGAGACGGCCGCATCAATCAGACGGCGCCGCTTTCGCTACACAGGTCGCTATCTTAATGTAGAGAGTTGTATGGAAGCTCACACCTTTTATCTATAAAAATATTTCGCAGGCCCGACCCGCTGCCAACGGAATACTTATCTTGCGGAACCCTCTTTGAGAAAGGGTAAACAGAGACTCGAACAAACCCGGCTTTTATCCACAGAGAATACCAATGAGCCTTATCTGCGGCATGGAATGATTAGCGATATAATGGCACTGTTATTAAGGTTGTACCGCATGCATTTGTCGTACTATGTGAATGTCTGCGAGGAATTTCAATATTTCATCAGAGTATCCGAAAATGGCAAATGTAAAGATTTACTAATAATTACAGCACTCTTCAAGAATAAAAAAACAAGGTCATAGTTAGGGTAGGTCATTTTTGGGTTATGCTATATATTATTTATAAACATGATTTCACACTGCTGGCTCCTACAGATATAGGTACAGGGTCCGCCACCTAAAACTCCCCAGGCTCGTATTCTCATTATTTTTTTAGGTACAACCATAAGTTATAGGTCAAATAGTAGGTKTTTTTAAACTCTTTAAAAATAAAATAGTGAATGTCCAAAAAATTATTGCTGATTATGAGATTTTGCCGTGGGGCCTGCTGTCAAATTGAAGTAAGCAGGTGCACGCCAATTTGTCAGGTCACTTCCTTTAGGAAGTAGATCCCATTATGGCAGCTAGGTGGCTTTGTCATCATGTCAGTGTAATACTGACAAAAGGCATTGCCATCTAATTTCTTACTTACATCTTACCAAGCCTTTGGTATATAAGCAAAACCAGTTCTATGTCGTGATGTCTGCAGTAGACCTAAACTGTACTGATGAGGTATAATGATAGCTAAAAAGATCTATCTGCAGTTGGTTGTTTGTAAATATTTTGTACCTTACCCCGTATAATAAATATTGCTTCATAGTTGGATGCCGGCTTTTGTCTTCTTCAATTTGTGTACTCCTTAATGAAAAACAAGAAATATTCGTCGCTGTCATATTTTGTTAATAGGGCTGTTCACAGTTTTTTAAGATTTAGTTTAACAGCTTATTACGGTACAAATTATGCCCACATACCCATCGCTGAACACACTTTTTGGTAATTTTCATTTCGATTTATTTAATTAGTTAGCTATCATTTAGTAAACGTTTTAGTAGTGCTTAGTGTCTTCTGAAAATGGTAAATGTTCAGTTGCGTCAATATAAGTATTATTCTAAAATATTATGCAGGCCACCCAAGCCGATGTAATGCGCACTGTTTTGAGAAATTAACATATAGCATTAGTATATTGTATTACATACAATGTGTTATGATGAGGGGAAATCAAGGCCGATGTTCGCGTAGTTGCTAAGGTTTTTGTTCTCGCGTGTTCTCGGAGCTTCCATTTTAGACAGGGAGATGGGTGTAAAGTGTTCTAAGTGTTAGGAAGTAAAGTGTAGTGTTTTGAATAGTGGTTAATCAAACTAGTGGTGTTATTTAGTGTATTTCAGTACTTGTGTGTAATAAAAGAAAGTTAATTGAGAAGTTCCCATTTTTTTGAATCCGTAAACGTAACAACATGATATATCTGTTAATAATAAACCTATTTGTATAAAATTTGTATATCTTTAAAATATAAAACACACTCTCTAGTTAGAAGTTTGTTTTGATTTCATGTAAACAGATTAATTTAATAAACGGTATAAACCTTTACTTACTCATTATTAAAAAAATGTATGCCGTTCTAGTCAACTCAGCTTTATAACATAATATCTATCAAAAACATGCTAAACATTTATTAAGTATGAACGCTGATGCCACTGGCCATCGCTTTTTAGTCGCCATGAATACGGTGAGCTTACTGCAGTATCTTTCCATCCTTGTTCTTCGTATAAACTATGACACAGATTCTTAAGAACTTTATCGGAATGAATCTGGGCGAAACTGTGGTTGAGCACTAATAGACATTTCCGCGTGCGATTACTTTCCCTTTCCAATAAGCCTTTAGGGTGACTGTACAAATTCCCGACAATGGAAAAGTAATTATCGTTAGAGAGACGAACAAGGGAACGCCAACGTTCGCAGTTCGACGATTGTTTGTTTATGTGCTCTGAATTTTAAAAACGGAGCAGTCGTGGCACAAAATTATGTCGGGACGCTGCACAAAAGGAAACCTAAGAGTTGCGACAACTCAAGTGAAAAGATCTCTCTCAATTCAGGGAAGCCGTACAAAGAGGCCGCAATTTAGATCACAAACATAACGATCCACCTTTCATTCCGGACAACATGAAATTATTTCAATTAAACCGAATTGAAAGCGCGATGTTGAGATTAAGCGATGTGTTAACAGCCTCAAGAACTTTTGTACTGTGAAAACAAATTGTTTAATATGCTCGCTTTGAAAATCACCATAATGAACCGAGGCTGGCGCACGGGCCTTTTTACTCTGCCTCCGACAATATTATGCAAACAATAAAAGCAGCGATTGTCAAACTGAGCACCACCGCTTCCTCTGCGGGAGCCTAGTTTAGTTCACCACGCGGCTGCTGCGATACGAAAATAAGAGAATATTGTGGAATAGCTGTGTCACAGATTCATTTGAATATATGGGTTAATGACAAGCTTGTGCGGTTAGGGTTATTTCACAGTAATCACCTATTCTATACTCGTGTATGTATTTGGGTTACCTACCTTCGGAGATTTATCAATTATTATGGCAGCGAACATGTACAATTGCTAGCTACATTTACAGTTTGCGGTTTGCATTAAAATTTGCTGCCGCAGTGCCCTTATTCTTTCATATTGAATCCGGTACCGACGGTGAGGTATCTAGGTGTAACCCTGGATTCCAAACTTGCTTGGACGGATCATGTTAACGAAATCAGCCGAAAGGCGTGTGCAACACTGTGGGTGTGCAGACGTCTTTGGGGAAACAGTTGGGGACTTCAACCACAGGTCGCGTACTGGCTGTACACAACTGTGGTGAGACCTCTCATCACTTACGCCGCCCTGGTATGGTGGCGCTCTACTGCGAAACAATATCAGGAAGGCATTAGCGCAAATACAACGACTGGGCTGTCTTATGATAACCGGTGGTACGAGAACGACACCTACTGCATCTATGGAGGCGCTTCTGGGACTGGAACCTCTACACGTAAGGGTAAGTATGAAGCCCGGAAAGCGGCCTTTAGATTGCAGGGGTTAGGTAATTGGAAGTCTGGTGGAGAAGGGCACCGTATAGCGCTCTCTGTACCGAACGGAGATCAAGCTATTCTCTCAATGACAAGAGATKGGATTAACACGACTATGTGTTTTAACACACCATACAGAATCGTTATCCCCGATAAACAGGAGTGGTTTCTGAATGGTGAAAACATGCTTGTGCCACAAGGACTCATCTGGTACACAGACGGATCTAAAATGGACACAGGCACAGGCGCGGGAGTATGTGGTACATCTCCGAGGGTGCAACTCAGTTTGTCACTAGGAGAGTACCCTAGCGTATTCCAAGCGGAAATTTATGCAATTCTGGCATATGCTCATGAGAACCTCAGAAGAGGGTATTCCGGACTGCATATCTACATTTGCTGCGATAGCCAGGCGGCACTTCGAGCGCTCACCTGTGTTAGGGTGCGCTCCGGCCTTTTACTGGACTGTCGTAACACATTAGTAAGGTTGGCCCAACATAATCGGGTTAACTTGATATGGGTGCCTGCTCATGCAGGCATTGAAGGCAATGAAATGGCTGATGAATTAGCGAAGAAGGCGGCGTCCGCATGTTATCTCGGACCACAACCTTCCATCGCCATTCCAGAAAACAGACTGAGGGCCGAGATCACAAAGTGGCTTGGTCGTCAGTTTTACCTGTATTGGGAAGACGCGCCGGAACTGAGGCAATCTAGGGCCTTCATCACTGGACCTACGCTTGCCCAGGAACGCAAATGGCTTTTAAGCCGGAGTCGTTCTCAATTGCGATTAGTGGTGGGTGTCCTTACGGGACACTGCCGGCTCAATAAACACCTATATAATATGGGTGCAGTGGCAAGCAGCACCTGTAGATTCTGCTCAGAAGAGGAGGAAACTCCGATTCACCTCCTTACCAACTGCGGACCGCTGGGGGGCAAAAGGTTTGGAGAATTTGGGTCTCAATTTATTAAGACTGAAGATCTTTATAGATTACCTTGAAAAGAGATACTGCACTTCTTTGAGAAGGCAGGATTCTTCTAAGCTACGGTGCGGGCACAATGGATCGAAAGGTCTAAGTGCAGCGCCCTGCCCCATTTGCAGGGTCGCACCGCAGAAGATAGATAGATATTCTTTCATGACTTCTTTTTAATAATCAGGTGCAATGGAATAACGTGTACAGTATATCTTCATAGGCCACGCTTTTGTTTCTGGCTTTTTATTTAAATTTGGTTAGAAATTGAAAAAAACTTTTTGACCCACTTAATTTAATCATTAAGAAATGACAGTAGTATGCAAATGCGTCAAAAAGTGTTCATACACTAACATATTTTTGTTATAATGTGGGAAAACCAGCGCTTGTGTATTACGTAAACGGAATAACGTTCACGTGGTTACCTCAAATACCTTATAATAGAAATATACGGGGAACATCTCATCTCCGCAATGTAACTGAAGTGAGGCAAACATCTCCATCAGTGCGAGAGAGAAAAAAGATGATTTTCTATCTTTGCATAGAACAGAGGCACAAAAAGACAGCTGCCGCCTGGCGGCAACCGGCAAACGCATTTTGGACAAGGAGACGCTTGCAGCCAATCAAATGCTTGCTTTTCGAGTCTACGTACAAGTACGGGACATATACCTAATTTTTTCCACATGTTTGGTTCAAAAGATATGCCTTGTTCCCCGTATATGTTTTATTATAAGGTATTTGGGTTAACTAATGTTTGTGGTTCACGCATGTTTTTGAAGCTTCCGTGCTAAACTGCGAGATGTCTCTAGATCATTTGAAGAAATAAAGTAGGGAGAACACGAATAGCCGAGTGCGCATCCAGATTTACCTGGGACACGATAATGGTCGCCATATTGTCCATGGAAACATCAAGTATTGAGCAGTGCTGTCCAATGTCAGTTTTTTTCTTGAATTCAGTTAGCAACTAAACCCTTTGGAATCACATTAACACTACAAAAAACAAACTACGAATCTGCACAGGAATTAACAATTTCAGCAGCCTGAAATTACGGGATATCAGGGTTACATTATCATTACTTTATTGACATGATCCATTCAATTGTGAATTATCATTACGTAGGTTCCAAATTATTTGTAATCACTTGTATCATAATGCTAGTACGCTAGGGATTAGGGAAAGTTAAAAAAAGAGTATAATAAGTTTAATCATTCGGTGCTCTTTATTATAATGGCGGAAACCTTAGCTTAATGAGTTACATATTATAGTAGCAAGCAACGATCTAGAGACTGACTTATGCAGAGGGTTTTACAACTTAATGGTCGGCCATCCTAAACTATTGGGATTAGTGGCACGCTTTAAAGTTCCTAAATGGCGATGAAGGCAATAAATTTATACTTATTTGATTACCGCAACACCATACATTGTTCGACCGGAGAAACTCCAGCGAAATTATTACTAGGTAGAAGACCCGAACAAGATTTGACATTTTTATTCCCTTACAAAAGACAGATTCTCTCGAAATTGTCGGAAAAGTAAAGGAAAACGTGAGAAATTGTCAAGCCAGACAGAAGAAATGGGGAAGTGGAAGAAGAGCAAACGTGAAGTTCCAAGTGGGAGAGACAGTATTTTGTAAAAACTACTGTAATCCGAGTAAACCAGAGTGGTGTAAAGGGACGGTGTTGCGTAGAGTAGGGCCGAGAACGTACATTATACAAGTGTTCGGTACGGAATTAACCTGGAAGAGGCACGTAAATCAAATTAGACGATTTTCACAAAATGGCACAGATTCTCACATGGACATAAATTTAAACCAAAGTGAGACAAATATAAACAGTGATGATTATGACTCAAAATCTGATTATTGTGAAATGTTCATTTCTAATGCAAATGATGTGAGCCAGGGTAATTCTAGGATTTCTGATGTTAAAAAGCCCGCTTCTTGTTTAACGGGCCGACCCAAACGTGTGTGTGCCCCCCTGTGCGTTAAGAGGCATCTTTTCGTTAAAAAAAATAAATTGAATTTCCTGAAATTAAAGCCGGGAGTATGTAGTGCGCCTTAAGCACAGGGCGCACATGCGCACAACGTATAATGAATGTCATGTGCGGCCGGCATATTAAAGGTGCGATAATCTTGTAAGCTGCTCGGAAAAGCTAGTAATTATTGTAAGCAAGCAGGTGTAGGGAATCATAAAAATATTTGGGAAACCTGCCGTGTTTTATTGGGTGTGCAAACACCACAGGCCGTATTCAAAAAATCTTGTTGGCTAAAATTTTAACTTTTCCACTATAAATTTTTGAAACTTATTAGTTGTGATAATTTAGCAATCAATAAAACATAGAAGATTTTTTAACAAATTTTATTTAATGCAGGCCTAATGCTAACTGGCGCGACCCGCGACTTATTTTTATGTGATACTTTATTGGGTTTTAATTTTCCGATGTATTTAGAGCCTTTGCACATCATAGCGAATTTATACAAATAAAATTTCGATTATCTTCACTACAGCTTGTTAATAAGCACATTACAAGAAAATCACAAACTAAAACAATTACTCACTATCACTTTCACTGCTAAAATCACGATTAACTTTTATTATTAATTCTTGTACATGATTCGCTCTGTACCGATTTTCAATGTCCAGTACTTGTCGCACTTTATTTCTCCATGCATCGATACTTGTTATTTCAGCTTCGTGTCTATTTTTTAGCAGCATTTCATTGCTGAATTTTCCACCGGTGTTCCCTCGTCGAATTTCAGTGGGGTTGAAAATGCAATGATATGGGGGGTAATCGTAGAATGGTGTGTCCAAATCCAGAAGCGAGAATGTCAATTTTAAAATCTTCGAATTTTTTTTGTGCCAAGCACTTCCAACGATTGTTTTTTTGTGTAGCCCTCTTCGAAATATAAATCTTATTTTCTTAAAAACTCTTGAATGGTTGCCTTATTAGTTGTTGCATTTGGAATTATATCCAGTTGCTCCGAATAGTAACTAGCGTTGTCCATTACTATGACGATGTTTGGTGGCAATTTGGACAATAAAATGTTTTTAAACCAATTTTCAAATACTTCCGCATTCATATTAGAATGATAATCGGCACTTTCTTCTTTTAAGTTTTACATCCTAGATACAGGGCTCCAGGAACGAAACCATTTTCACCTCACCCTGCGGATCGCATTAAATTAGGAAATAATACGATTGAGTCATAATATTAGATGAGAAATATTTGTAGTCCAAATAATATTCTTTTAACACCAGGTAATGCTCATTGATTTATATGTACAGAAAAAAATTCTAAAAAAGCCTAAACACAATTTTTGGATACGGTCTACTCTGCTGCAAAACAGTGGAACGTGCCGAACCCGTCGGTTATTTACGACAGCTCAGGTAATATTTGTAAACCATTGTGAGCGGTAATCGGCTGTTCGTATAATGAGTCTTATAGATAGTTGCTTGCAAGTTACCCTTGAACTTTGTTTTACATTGTGTGTGTTCGCTCTATTAAACAGTAGGAAAGTATGTATGTCCATATCCTACGTAGTACCGATCCATTAACCAGGTACTGAGCTGAATCCAACAGAATGATCTTGGGTCCGACGCCGACAGATGGTCGATGTTTCAATGCATTCTGTATTCTGTGGAAAACTTGTAATGACAAGTCAGGTATCAATTCCATTGAACGGACACAATATTAATTTACATGCCTATTATGGAATAAAGTGAGCCCGACACCAAAACCCACCTACAAGGTGCTTCAAAAATGTATACATACACACTTTGAAGTGCCAGATGTATTTTTCGTAAACCTTATAGTTGATTAATAGGATTAATTTTTAAAAGGGTGGCCTTCAGTATGAATACATTTCCGTATATTGTACCAAGGTACTCAGTTTAAACTTAATGGAAGTGCCAATAGGCACAAATGCGTGTTCTGGGCTGAAGACAGTCCTCACATTACTGCCAAAAGAGTTGTGAATTTTTCTGGTGTAAACGTGTTATGTGGTTTGTGTGCAAGAGAACCTACTGAGTGATTCCACTTTGAAAGTAATGTAACTGGAGAAAAATAACAATGTCAGCAATCCTCTCTCTTTTCAAAAAGTATATTTATTTTTCAAACTAGATTTTAAGCTTTCCCTTGAAAATAAATTTTCTAACACTTCAAAATGTATACATTTTTCAAGCATCCTGAATTTTAACTGATTAAAGTCTTCTCTTTTAACCAACTAATAAAGTACGCATAATTATCAGTTGTTACAGTTCAATAATAAATAAAGTTGAGAATTAGAAAACGGTTTTCCAGTTCCAATAAATGATTAAAAAAACAAGTTATGTTTATTCTGCTTTATACATATTATGATTTGTAACGTATGTAGGTTGTAGTTGTGATTATAACTAATAAAGAAACGTTACTGAAAACCTACTAAAATGCTAAATTAGAGTTAACGCTGTTTAAAAACTTACATTTTTGTCAAATTTTGTTGTGTATTTTGAGAATTTTAGATGCATATTTATGTCCATATTTCAACATGTTCAAGTGCATATTAATCCTTGCTTTATTGATCAACTTTCCCGCTTACGCGTTCCATCCAGCGCAAATCTGCACCTGGCGTAGCTTTAAAGTGTGATTTCGCTTATGTTTCCGCCATACCGTTCAACTAGAAAATCACGGCTCATTTCCACTATAAGTTTTAATTGATGCCCGACGCCGTAGTTGCTCCTTTGAAGAGGTGCTCCACGACTAATTAGTTTGCTGAGTGCTTTGCGTCTTCAATAACATCGATAAATAAAATCCACAAAAGCGTATATAAAAGGCGTTCGGAGGCGTTAAGCAGGACTTTTCTTAAAGTGATACGGTTCTTTGTGACGGCGAGGCCCGAGCATCCCAGGTTTCGCGAGTTGCCATAGCGACTTGGTTGAGGGTGTTTTGGGAACGGCGCCTTAATAAGGTTGCCGGAGTTAGCGACGAGTCGTGTACACAATACGGCCACCGTAATGTCAGCTTCAAGTCGATTGTTGTCGAAAATATAATGTGCAACATTTATGATACAATTTTTGACGACGTAAAGACGCCATCATGTGGGTGTCGACAGGAGATATTGACAGAGCATCTCAGCAGGGGGTCGCACCTTAAATCTTCATGTATGTGATTATTAATAAAGGTTATTTGGCAAATATAAAGGATGGACTATTTCCTTTGGGATTGCAGGATACACTTGAGAGGTAATATATGCACTAAAACTAACGTAGGCGTCGTGATCTCTTTAATAATAATAATAATAATAATAACAATAATAATAATAATAATAATAATAATAATAATAATAATAATGATAATAAAAATACATGTATTTCCAACAGCCCCTAATTACATGACCATAGAACATTACAAAAGAACTGAGCGAATGAAAGTGCATATCACAGGAATTAAGAAAACATTAAAAATATTAAAACAAGAACACATGATTGATTGGCGGTCGCAGTGGAACATTTGTACGACTATTGCTGCAATAAAAAGACGGTTAGGTCTAGAGTGTATCCGAGGTACAAGAAAGTTAACCTTCTCGAGCAGTGAACTACTATCGATCCTATTATTTAACAGATTTTACAAAAGTTTGACCACAGCACAAATACGACGGGTTTCCAGTGACGTGAACCTGTCCAAAACGGTTTGATGATCATAAACCCCAGGAGGATAATTTTCTTCGGTCAAGTAAAACATAAATTTAAGTACCTTCCTCTGGACAGATTCGAGCTAAACAATATGCGTCTTGTAAGTGGTAAACCAAATCAAAACTACATGTTCTAGCTTAGAGCGAACAAGGGAAAGGTACAATGTTTGTAAGGTATACAAACTTCTGAACTCTGCAGTTTCTACTTATATGATTTCTAGGGCAAATTAATATATATATGCAAAATGCGATTGCTAAAGGTAAACTTGTGGTCATCCCCTGTTCAAAACCATACCGTTAACATTATATTGATGGTTAACCATTTGTGTTTTCTGGGGAAAGAAAGAACAAATTATTTAGACTTTTATTAAGATTACTTTGGAGTAAAAGTTTAAGATCATCCGCAAACATGAGTTCAGTCCTTTAAGTGAGTCGCGAAGACCCTTTATATACACAAGAAACAAAATAGGGTTCAGAATCGATCCCTGCGGAACTCCAGAAGTAGGAAAGGAACAAATAGAAATGCAGTTCGCATTACGCATTCTATTTCCTCTAAACAAATATAGGTGTAAAAAAGGCGTACCAAAGAGGAAGAGGAACCAATGCACTCCACCGAACGCCTTCTGAATATCGGTTTAGACATTGTCCACTGGACCAAGACTATCCAATGCTTCAATGCTAAGTTCGTTATAATAGTATATATAAATCCCTGTTGCGCGTGAGATATAGATTTATTGATATATGAATATACTATAATAGATGATACCCTCAAAAAACCTTGACAAAGTTACAAATTAGGAAGACAGGACGATAATTTTCAATCTGGGGAAGTCTGCATTTTTTACTACATACATACAAATGTTTTTTCCTAATTTCAGGAAAGACCGACTAACGTAGAACAAGGTTAAATAAATGAAACAGCGGAACAACAAACACAGAAGTGCAATCCTTCAAAAGAAAACTAGAAATGCCGGCCATTTCAGCAGTCAAAAATTTTTTTGTACGTTTCAGAGCGTTACAAACCCGAACCTCCCAAGATGCAATTCAGCCGTACAGAAGTGGATTAGGATTTGAACTTAATATTAACATTTGAGTCCGAATCAATATATACATTACTGAAAAAGTAACGCCAGGAATTCTAGTATAACCTGTTTTACACTGAATATAAGACCATAACTTACTTGGAACAGTAAAAATTGTTAGAGGAGTAACCCTCGAAAGCCAGGTAATTAATTTGCTTGTCTTGGAGCGGAGTGCTTGAACAAATCGTAATATCGTTGCGATCTGAATCTCCCATGTTGTTTAAATATACCTTGGATTTATCACGGATACAGTTGATAGCCCAAAAATAAGCTGTCTGATAAGTTTTTAGCAACTACATACGTTGTGGGTAAACATCTAGATTTTAGCCGAAGCGTTTAGTTTTTGATGAAATTCTGCTTCTAATCTGTTGAAATAGTCTCCTTTACGTTTTAAGAGTATGCAGACGTGCATCTTATTTATGGTGAAGCAAGCTGCAACGATACATGGGCCGATCATTTTATGCTGAGCACGGTCACTCTAAAAGCAGTTTCATCATTCGTCATCGGTTAAGAGAAAAAAATTAGTATAGACCCGATAGAGGAAGTGAACTGCACGGAGAGTGGTCTTTGAGGTAAAGATTATGCATTCTTACAAAAGTATGTGGTTCAAGAACTTCAAAATGTGTCTTAAGCAGAACAATAAGTCTGAGGACATACGGGTTCAACTTCTAAGTGACATTTACAAATACAAAAAAAATTATTAGTTCTCCACAGAGAGGTGTGGATGATTTCATATTGCCACTAGATGGCGTGGTGTTAGCTACATCCTAATTCATTCTTTAGAAAGGATAGAAAATACATTTCTAAGTAATCAATACGTTACTTAACTACTTGCAATAGAATGAAATAAATCATCTGCCCTGGTCAATCCACTCTGACCCTGCGACCAGTTTCGCTATATTGGGGCTCATCAGTTAGGAGTACAGAGTAAATTTACCAAAGCAGACCGTCTCCTTTAACTGCGATGAGCGAACTGGTGTATACGAGAGCTTATACCCTCAGTGCCATCTAAGGGGAACTCTAGGTTAGAATGGCTAATAATTCAATAAGTTAAAAGTAATTCTCTCTAGCGCATCTAAACGTTCTATAATTGATGAAATAAATGCAAGATATACTAAAAACAGTTGTAAGGACAGCACGTACATAACATAATTCTGTTTTCATTTAGATATTGCTATTACACAATTATGATTATTCTTATTACAGAATATTGCGTAGAGGTAGACCAATAAAGCAGAGGCCAAGATCTAGCTTTTTATAGCTCAGAAACAAACTATAAAAAGTTAGCTTTGTTTAAAGCAGTTGTGCGAAAAACTTATATAATTATTATTGGTATAGGAGACTTTAATGTAAATATGTTGGATGTCTGTAGCACCCACACCTTGTCAATAACTATTTTCCTGCATTTGTGCCTAAATCTATTAATCCTAATAAGAGAAGGTGTTGAGGTCATATACCGATCAAACGGGTGCTGTCGTCGGGCATTTCTTCCATTTTAAACTTTTTAATGATCACTGTGTATCTCAATACATTGACACAATTCGTTCTGGTGCTAGTTGCCCATGCAGGTTATTAAAATGCGTTGCCCTTATCTGGTGTCCGTTACAACACATCTGAGTAATTTTTGTCTTGATCATGCAGTATTTCCTAAACGTTAGGAAATAGCAGTGGTTAGATCAATCCCCAAGGTTACCTCCCCTGTGAGTTAAAAAGACTCAAGGCCTATTAGTGTACTGTCTGCGCTCTCGAAAGTATTGGAGAGGATAATCTACGATCGATTATAGGAGTACGTAAATAAACACGATGCTTTATCCTCGTATCGGTGGGGATTTAGGAAGAATAACAGCTGCTTGACATATCTTATGACACTATCCAGACAGTGGACCAAAGTAGGGTTACAGCTATAGTATCTATTGATTTAACTCAGTAGACCGCAATATTCTATCAGGAGTTTCACAATATATAGGTTTAGAAGATATCTCTTTTAAGGTATTTACATATAAACTGATTTCAGAAAGATTAAATTACTGAGGAGTCTCGCAAGGGTCAGTTTTGGGGCCTGTCTTATATAGTATCTTGCTCTGAATCTCTTGTGCACCACTGCAACATAATTGCAGGCGATTTGATTAATAGTGACTTATCATTCGTTACGTATAGATGCTAATAAATCATCATCTATTCTATTCCAATGGAACCAATATATAAAACCAGTTCCTGATCATCTACCGATACAAACTGATAGCGATAGAATTAAAATCTCTACTGAAGTCGAGAATCTGATTGGATTCATTATTGAAGTTTACATCGCAAGTCTAAAAGATAATATAAAAGTACGTTGCAATATTAAGCTTTTATGGGCTAATCAGTACATAATACCGAGAGAGAAAAATGCACTCTGTAAATCACTAGTATACTCATTTCAATTATTGCGTCGTTTTGTACAATCCATGCTTGACGAGGGTAGGCTACAATTTGAAATAGAGTTGAAATAGAAAGAAAATATGAATGCATAACACATAAGACACCCAACTTTTATAATAGAATAACGTATCTATAGTGATATGTGCAACACTACGATAAGCAGAAGGGTTTGTTCAATATGCCATCTCATAGATGGGCGTTTTACTGCAGAAAGTTTTTCTTAAAATGTAGTTTTAGGTGTCTTTATTCTTTAACATTGCAATAACATAAATTTCGTCGTTAATATGCAGATATTTGTTAAACGCTGTACATTACAAGAATAAACGTCATGCGTACTCACTAGATACTACTGATTGTCAGTTGCGTGTATATTAGACGAACAATACCGATGTTATCTACCAATCAGTTTGGTGTTGATTATCTAGTTTAGAAATTGATTACCACATTACTTATTGATTGACTTTAACCAACTGGGACAAACCACGTATCACGTTTCAACAGTAGGTTGTAGACAATTATTGGAGCGGCAAATATGCTCCTCTAAAATATGCATGAATTGATTAATCCGGTGGTGTGATATTTATGCGCAACAACTTGGTCAAGTAAGATGAGCAAATTAGGAACACCAGAAGCTACTAATCCTACCTAAGAAATGCTAGCTCTGGTGCCAAATACTTTCGCAAAAAGTTTCTAGAAGTGTTCTAGTTTTGAGGCCTTGTCGTGATGACAATCGTTTGCCTGATTCTATACATACTATACATACATTTTTATATAGAAGTTCATCAACGATGAACTTACTAGTCAAAGACAGAGTGACGCTTAGATGGCGAATTTTTTGTATAGCTGATAACCAATCTTGAGCTTTCAATTTGTCAGTAATAATTTGTGAGGTTATGCTTGCTTTTCATCCGTCCAGTACACTTGGCAGCAATGAAGACAAGTGTATCGATACTTGTTGGCGAAATTTTAAGGTTACATGAAAATTACTCTACCCAATGAATCTACAGCTCATATGTTTAAGCTACTCAAAACAAAGTTTACTCTGGATTTAGGTTCAAACCAGCTTTGTCATAAAGGGCCTTAACTACACCTAAGAACTCACCATTGGTAACAGCATTGGTCCAACTGAAACAAAAATGGAATCTTTATAAATAAACTGCACACTGCGCAACTTAATACTAGAGCATTACTGTAGTTCCTGAACTTAAATTATCTGAACGACTACATAAAATTTTCTTTAAGTCTTGTAGAAATATAAAGGTTATATGTAAGTACCAAAAGCTAGGAGAAATACGTAGGGAAGTACAAAACACATATTAATGTATGTATATGTGGTTTTTGGGTACATCTGACAAATTTTTGATGAACAATATCTTTGATCCCGTTCTCGCTAACCGCTATGCCTTAAGAGACCCCGGTGGAAATCTACGGTGAGACGGGATTTTACTGAAGACAAATACGAAGCTATGAATAGTATACATGGGCATAAACCAGGTTCGAATCCAGGTGAGACAAAGATAGTTTTCATATAAATTGTCAGATTTACCCACAAAACACATATTAATGTAACATTATAAACTGGCAACGGCATCTATATAATTAATGTACTAGTAATTTTTAAGGGTTTTGTACAGATTCTTAAAATAATAATTGATCAAATTCCTAGTGAATATTTATATGCGGTTTATTTTGTAGATGAACAAAGTTGCCAAAATTAATGTAAGGCAGATAAGAATCATTGCAAAAGAAAAATTCTAGCTCACACACAAAGTACCTAACTCCTCAATAAAAAATATATAAAATATAAAATAAGTTCGGTAAATGCTGTATAATAGTACATTTGTATTTAGACAATACGTTTGAAAACTCCATCTGGCAAACTGCAGTTATAGGAGGAGGTTTCCGCATTTATTTTATTTCGAAAATACACTTTAAATTTGTTGGCAAAACCTGTTTCAAGCACTTACAGGTTTTATAGTTACAGATGCAACTTAACAAGAAGAAATTTAAAAAACATATTTTGACATCTTAGGCTGACCAATGTATTCTATTGCGAATGGTAGATTTTTTAGCAATTTGCAAATTATTTACATTACCGCCCCATAATTTTCGCACATATTATACAAATGCTTCCACTTTTCCCTCTATTATTAAGCCCATCTACTCGTAACTGTACTTAGGTCTTCAGTTCTTCTCCTCAGATAATTTAATTAAAACAATCCCGCTGTACTTACCAATGTGCTTTTATTTGTCTTCGTTTTCTTTGTTATTTCTGATCTAAACTCCACGGGCCGTAGCGTAACTAATTAGACAAACTACGAGTAACCACTAAATAGCGAACAAACGATTCGCTAGGGTCCCTGTATTTGCCGGCGAATTCAAGCTTTTGCAGATTGCCGATAGCTGGCGTCCCATGTTATGTATATAATTTTTTAATAAGTTAAGCACAGTGTGACACAATTTCCTTTTTACTGAGTAAACGTTAAATTTTATTTTCATTTCAAGTTATAAAAGTATAAATACCTACCAACCATTCAGTTTATCGTCATAAGTATAAAATTACTGTGTAACAATAGTGGTTTTCATAATATAACAATTAAGAAGCTATGTACTACCACACATTTATTTGTGTGTCTGCTCTAAGCGACCTTTTATTTCGTCAAATCGATTTTTAAAAACATTGAAAAGGTAAATGAAGCTTGTGAAGCGGTAAGTACTTAATTTTAAAAATAGAGCACCTAACTTATTCCGTGTTGTAACTGTTCATATCATACTGAAAAAGAAGAAGTGACCCACTAGCCGAAAATTAATCTGAATGAAGAGGTCACTTATATTCCTTACTTGGATTCAATCATATCATTTTTAGAAGTTAGATTTTTTACAGACAAATCGCCCGCATTTTCAGTGGCACATTTTCATTCATGTAACATGAAAGGTTTTTCTTTGAATCAATAGAATGCGATTATTTCATCTCGTGCAACTTTTTATAACTTGGAAGGCCTCAAAAGAGAAAGTGAATGTGGTTTAAAATGTGGAATACGCTGTAGAAAGCGCCGGACATTCTTGAGGTTTTAAGAAAGACTGAATAGTTTTTCCCTACAATTAGAAATGCTATACTGATACTGTTTTCACAACCCTGCACAACAAGCACTATAGAGCGTTCATTCAGCTCTCTTCGCCGAATTAAAACATGGGTAAAGTCAACTATTGGTTAAAATAGATTTAATGGGTTAGCAATGCTAAGCATTCACAGTCAATGGAGTTTTTTAAATAAGGAGTAGTTTAAAAATTGGCAGTAAATCCTCGCAAACTATTGTTCAAAAATTATTTTTTATATAAAGTGATATTTTGAGCTGGCTATGCCCATGAAATGTTTCTAGTTTTTTTTAATGTAATTTTTATGTAATTAAGCGCCATACGCATCAAAAGAACTAAAGACTCTCCATCTTCATACTACTACTATTACGGCACCTGCACTTTCCTAAAATAATTTGCGCTGTATATGCTTTGAAACTGTATTAATTATTTTATTTGTGAATCTACAAAGCCGGCAGAATTAGTACGACATCTTTCACGAGAGAATTTAATGCCACGCTTCCTACTAATTTAACTTAGAATCGAATATCCTCTACTTACACTTCATTTTAATGGGAAAACGTGCCGTAAAATTAGGAAATCCGAGAAGTGCTGCCGAAGGGAAGACGATGTGTAATCACATTAAACAATCAATCATTATAAAACGAAACAGTAAACTCCACCCGTCCGTTGTTCTAACTTTAACCCTAACAAAACTAATTATTTTATGACGGGCAACATATTAAAATCATTCGGTAATCCTTAAAGTCTTCGCGCAAAACAGCGATAGCCTGTGATCCACTGTGTACGCTGTTATTAGAAATATGGTGATTAAAATCGATTGCTGTATAAATTATTTTGGACTGCTGTATAGTGCTGCAACGGAGAGTGTATAATGCCCAGCGTAAATTGAGGCGTAACAGCTTAATTAAAGTTGAGAAAGGAGAAATTTCATTAAAAACTGATGTTTTAGGTATCTCTTTAATGCAGCCTAATTATGCCTTCCCAGAAATATTAATTACGAAAGGTAAAGGCTTTCATGCGGTAATTCGAAGTAGATGGTTGAAATATCTGACTGATATATTTTGTGGAGGTAAAGGAGTTTTGTGAAGCGGGGAAACAGTTCATCATGACGTACACTTCAAAAAACCGAAATGTTGTTAAATAGCTTATGGTTTTGTTGCGCTCTTTTACGCATGCTACTTGCTACAAAATGACATAATACTTCGGAAACGGCGTATAATAACGGTTTATGTCATATTTTCTCAAACTTGCATTTTGCTATAAACAAACGCTTTTATTAGATTATACAGTTCAATTAAAGATACTCTGGTAATTTTCAACCCCTAAGTTACAATATTACACATATCGTGCATCACAACATGCATAAAAAAATATTTATATACAAAAATAATGAACACCTAATCGGCACTGTTAGGTTTCATGTAGTGGACTAGTTGTAGGTGTGTGGTTGTTAGTAAACGATGTTTAAAAAAGCAAGCAAGTGACAAGATTGGAAAGGTTTGTTGTCATTTGTACATGGTCCTTCGAAGCGGTTGAAATAGAGCGGTAACTGCAAGAAAGGAAGCACAGTCTTGCTGTTAATAGCTTCTTGAAAAATAAGATTAGCTTCATACATGTCAGAAAGACTAAGAAGAATTACATGTTGAAATGCAGAACAACATGATGGATGAAAGTTATATTATGGACAAAGCAGCATAGCGGCAGGGAAATTTTTGTAGTTAAAAGTTTAGAACATAAATGTGCCAAACTAAAGAGAAAGTTAAGCAGCTCTCAAACGTTCTATCAGATTAAATGTTTAGTCAAAAGGTGAGGCACGTACTTAGGAGAGTAGTCTAGCAGTGGGTTATTGTTGATGATCGAAATGTGCGGATAATGTAGAATAGAGATCTATACACGAAGTAAATGCTGAAATTGAAGAGGTAATGGTGCTTACTTCGACACTTACGGCTTGTAAAACAAATCAAAAGGAAACGCTTGATGGTGAACATGGAAGTAAAAAAAGAACTATTGAAGCAAAAGCTAGGAATCGAGAATATGCTGCGGGTTTTACAGCTTCAGGAAATGATAGAAAAGACTTGCACTTGAAGACAGTACAGACTGTAACGAAATAGCATTGGGATAGTAGAAAAAAGCATGAATATCAGTGTTGTAAACCAGATGATTGGCCTTCATTTATTAATCACCTGAAACGGAAGGTATAAATATGACAATACAATGGTGATGAAAGGATGCTGAGACTACAGAAAATTCTGAAAGACAATGCTTTAGAGACAGTCACAGGCATGATGCTTTGTATATAAGATAAGATCTGACAGACCACAATATGTCATTGGAAGTTTGATTGACAAGATTAAAGATCACTAACGTGTCGCTATTTGAATGGTTTAATTAGAGTGCGATACGGGATCAAAAATTAAATTGCTACAGTGGATCTATTTGAAGCGGACAGTTGTGTACAGAATGCTATGTTGGTCTTGACAGCCTATTACGGTAAAAAATTAAGACTACATACTCATCACTAAACGAAAAACAACAAAATTTTGAGTAGCATTTCAGTAAATCCAGTACAAGTTCGTTCTAAAGAGAGAGGCTAGAAAGCGATACCCTGCGACGAGGCTAGGTGGTGTCGTAGGAAACCGTACGTGGGATAAGTATAAAACTTGCGATTTTCAGCGAAATCGAATGTAATCGACCATTCTCATTGCATTTAACAATTGCTGGAAGTTTTAATCTTTTAAAAATAAAATAGTTTAATGTTTCAGACTTGACTTTCTTGCGCCACCTTATAAGTTTCTACCTTTAGCTGTGTTTGGCGCTAAAATCTTATAACATTTGAAATTTTGCCGTCTTGCTTGCGTCATTAGGTTTGTAAAACTAATAGGAGGATATCTGGCACAAAATTAATATTTCGTGAATACGCCCGTTGAATTGGGAATAAGAGATGGTAAGCAAGGTCGCCAAGGCAAGATTGAAAGATTTTGTCTCAACTCCGTATAAATCTAATGTTATAGCTAAAGTCAAAATGGATCTATTATGAAAAGAAGAGGGGTGATGGTTGCTTCAAATGTAAAAGAGTAAACAGTGTTAGAAAATGACACCGTATGGTATAGATGTGTGAAGATTATCCAACTAAATACTTGCTTATGTTGTCTAAAGAAAGAGCACAGAAGATACTATTGTGAACTTACATGTAGACACGATAGCTGTGAAGCTATGCATTATAAAGCATCACACAAAAATAAACGGTAATTTTCAACCCCAACCTGAAACACTGTTGTGTTATTGGAGACATCGAAATACGTTGCTGCGTATGGTAAGAGTAAAGTTATTTGGTTCAAAAGATGTGTTACCACCTATACATTTTTTGACGAAGGTTTTACAATCTCCTTAATGAAAGCGGATATAGCTGACGAACTAGGACTGACTGGTATCACAGAATCGTCTTGCGTGCAGTGGGCCAATATTATTCCCAGTTGGGAAAAATCCCAATATGTTAAGTTCGAAATATGTGAAACAGAAGACTCCGATGAAAGATTTCTTAGAAGCCACTACTCTAGGGGAATTGCCTTTACCAATCCAAACCACCAAATTAGCAGATTTTGGAAGATTCTCCTACATTAAACCTTCAGAAACGAATAATGCCAAAGCAGCTGTTCTATAGGTCAACACAACATCTACTTGACCGAACCTAGAAAAGTTTTCCGAGGAGAAGAATACCAATCAGTGGCAAGCATGCTAATGCATGGAATAAGAAAACAGCTACCAAAGAATACAACAAGGTCATTTCTAGAAGAAAAGAGGTATAAGACTGCTTTTGTCTAAAAGGACGGTATGGTGCATGGTGAAAGCAAAACAAATACAGTTTGCGGTGAAGCATTTGGAAATTATTATCGGAAAAAAATGAATGATTACCTTCAAAAAGCGTGTGCTAAGAAATTGTCTCGGTAACAAGTGAAGCAAGAAAGTTCAGGGTTGTAGTACTTGCAACATTGTGAGGTGAAACATCCTAACAAGCCAAAAGAGTCTTCTGGTCTTCATGCTAATTACCCTCAAGTTAGAAACTTACCTTCGCTCCAATCTTCCATTTTTTTGGTAAGGGAAAATCTCAGCATTGAATTGCCAATCGGCTTTCTTCAGTGGGTAGTAGACAAATACATGGTACATTTAATATCACATCGTTTAAACCCTAAGTGGCCTATTGAAGAAGGGTCTTTTTTACGGTTATCGGTTTAGTTCCAACAAAACCAATGGTGAAACACTGGTGAACCGGGCTAAGAACAATAAAGTGTATCTGGTATTTGATGCCAAAGAGAAGCGATCTTTTAAATCGGTAGCTTGGAACCAAGAATACAATCCTGATTTGAGCTTTGTAAGCAAAGGTGGCGACAATATACCGCTGCGCTGCAAGGAATCCGAAAAAAGATTTCCCACATAGCCAATATCGACTAGCTATGACAGAAATAGGAACAAGCATTCCTCATATTAGCTCCTTTCCGCAACCAAGGAATTTTAAAAGGGCAGATTGTAAAAACTTCTGCACTAATCTTGATAAATGCCTAGGCTTGATTCCACCCACTACTGAAAACTACCAAAGGTTCACAAAAGCGGTCACTGACACAACAAAAATACAATTCCTAAAGAATACCGCAAAAAATACATACCAGGGTGCAACGATAATTGCAAAGAATTATACCGCATTCGAAATGTTTGTTTTTAAATACATGTTATCGGTATAATCAGAATTTGTCTAAAGTTGGCATAAAATGGTTGGTTATAGCTGAAAATGCATAACCCGTACAAAAAGTAAATTCCGTCCAAAACTGGACTTGGCCGGCTTTTGCAAACAAGCTCTTCAATTGTAGACACTTTACTAACCCATAATTTCCTAAAAAAAACGCGCTTCAAATAAAGGTTGTTTGCATCCAGAATAATTCGCTGTAATAACTCAGGTAATATACAGTCTAATTTCTATAAGTGTGGTCGACAGCTTGTAAATCCATGTTTTAAACGCGGCCGGTTTCAGGTGCCTCACGAATAAGATTTAACCTGTCACAGAACTTGCTAGCGAGTAATAATGTCCTGAAATACATTATGGTCCTTTCCACTGTCAGCGCCGGTCGTATTCAGTAAAACTCAGCAGGGGACTTCATAATAAAGTGACATTACGAACTGCAAATACCATCTAACGGCATTAAAAGAGCCAACGACAAAACAGTCTACTAACTTTTATTGCATGTCGTTTCAGGGACAGCTGACATATTCTGTTATAAATAATACATGTGGTGGATATACTAAATAAACCTCTAGGGCTTATAAGTAATAAATGCAGTATACGGCTTCCTTATGACAGCAGATCAGATTCAAGAATTCATGTCAAAGACGCGGTGAAATATTATCTCAGAAATAGGATACTTTGAGAAATGTATCGCGTTACGTAGCTATCGCTTGCGTCCTTAAAAACGATAAAATTGCTTTGGTCCCTTTATTAACATTGGAGCATTTGAATGAAAAAAAAAAACTAATTGGGCTTGAGGTTAAGTCGTTATTAAATAAGGGTAAAGTAGACTAGTTGTTTTAAGATATTTGATTTACTGTTTAAATATTTAATTTAATTTATTTATTCGGATTTGTAAATAAACGAGTACAAAAAGTGTATTTTAGGAGGCTATTAAAACTAAAGAGCCAGTATCTAAGTGTTTGTATATGAATATCTCTAATAACTACGCAAAGTGGACTGCGTTGAGCAAACGCAGGATAAAATCATTAATAATATTTTTGTCGTAAGGTAATATAAGCGTAAAGATAAATTTTAAAATTCCCTAATGCCTTTAACAGTTAATTCTCAAGGTGAGCCAATGCCGATGCGCAAATGATAAAATAATCAAGACCAATTAACGTTATTGACACCGCTTCTGCTACGGTACTCTACTTTTTTGTGGCTATTCAAAGCTAAATCATGAAGTTTCAACTGGCCAAACATTTTGTCAACTAGGTTCAGTGTTTCAAGCTTTAAAGATTCATTTCCTGTTGAACAGATATGAAGTGCAACCTAAACTTTTACTAAGTCTGAAGGCCAGAAAAACAGAAAGTCAGTATAAACACCTCTGTAGTCAGACGTTTAACAATTTTTTTTGGCGAACGTGTCGTTAATTGTCATTTGTATTAATATTATTATTATTATTAGCATTTTGTTTAAATGTTTACGTGGCAGACACAACATTTTTGGTAAATAAATAATAAATTTTGATATATTTAGAATTTTATCACTGTTTTCAGTAAATAATATTACTATTATTTGATACCATTGGATTAACAAAACTACATAAAACCAGATTTATCTAAAACTTCAAACGCTCATATCTCGAAGTGGCATGTAGCCTTGTTGCCCCGGGTCTTCAGATATAACAAACATGAGCTTTACTATACGATTTTTGGTGTGACGTAATATATTCCAAACCACGCCAAAGCGATTTCGAGCTACATTGTTTTAATATAAATACAGGGAATACCATCAGTACCCGTTACTAAATTCTTGCTTTATATGTACATTACAATACCATACAACTAATTAATTTCCCTACAATAACTGAATATCCTGCGTTAAAGGTTTTTTTTGCAGCAGTTGATATATGCCGTGGAATTTTTAAAGCATCACTTTCAGGCCATGAATCKGAAAATGCATAAATTTAATAAATTACCAGTAAACCTTCATAAAGGCTTTAACGCCACAACACTCCGCCGTTTTTCAGCAAATCCAGCGTATAAATCTACTACATTGCAAAAGTTAGTAAATCATTCTAACTCCCGGTATTATCTGGAACTAAATCATTTATCGTTCTGTATTATCTACCCATATTTCACGGAGCCACAGTAAACGAAAATAATGCACTTCGGAAATTGAGGTCGCTCTGGATAATAACATCTTCAGGTTTTCAATTTGTGTACTTATTTTCCAGGCAAATGTAATTTATTCCATAATTAGCCAGAAACCCACAAGCTTCAGAACGGTAATTGCCCTTTTGATAAAAGCTGGTTTAGGGTCAGGCGGTACGGTAACCTATTTAGATTTATATACACAATTTATTTCGAAGTGGAAGCTGATGCTGCAGGAGAGCAACTTTCTTTATGGCCATGGCTTGTCATTCGTTAAAAATTTCCAGAAGATGCAGAGCGCCAGCTTTTAATTTTCAAGGGTTTAACTTCACCTAATACGGTTCTGATAAGTAAATTTTGAATACGAGAAGTCTGTGTTAACTATGTTTGTTATTTGACTAATACAATTACGATGAAGGTACCAAGTCTATCGAGGGAAAAATACGTATAGAGCTAGCGAAATACATAACCACTTCTGAAGATACTAGCATTCTCGCAGAAAAGTATTTCAAGTACTTGGTGTTATTCCAAATAATTAACAGAAAAATAATATAGGTAAAAAACGCTTAGCCGTGCTTGGTATTACATGTTATCCAGTTTTTCTGGATACAATTCGCTTGTTATTAGTGTTGTTAATGATGGCAGCTTTGCAGTTAATACTCAATAAACAAGCTTGTGCTATTAAGTTATGTAGACACAAAAGGCATTTTTATTGAAGAAATATCTTGTTCTGATTGAAAGCCGAATCCAGCTTCAAAAGCCTGCCTCGAATCTTAGTCAGAGCGTATTAATAAAGATGAAATTTATAAGAAGCTCGGATATCAGACTCATTTAATGGCACCACCTGCGACTATTTGATTTTGAGAAATCAGTTAACATTATTTAAAGCCCAAATGTTAGTATATGTAAGCGTACAGATACCGTTGCCATATGTAATTATAGTATTGCTAAGAATGTTGGCATTTTTATTGAAAAAGATCTTTTACTCTGACCGGCATTCGCACAGGGCCTTTTTTAGACATCTGTTTATAAATTGTAAAATGTTCACTATGTCACTGCGTGTGGCTAATCGATGCCAACTTACGAGAGAAAAGTTGCTTTAGGCGGGCGGGGGGGCAGCTAACTAAAGACAATAGCTAAGGAAATCTGACGAATATAATAATAGGTTGGCAACTAAATTTTGTCAGTTTTTCAACAACATTTATTTAAACAACAACGAAATAATAGAAACAAATTTTATAAATAACGGGTTACTCAAAGTATTCACCACGTGATTCTATTAATTTTTGCCATCGGTCTTCAAGATGGCCGATGCCACGGGCGTACCAAGCACGGCCCTTCGACGCGAAGATCTCCGTGAGGCAATGCTCAATCTCCTCACGATTATTAAATTTCTTGCCCTTGATTTGATGTTGTAGGCTCCGAAACAGATGGTAGTCTGTGGGGGAGATGTCTGGACTATACGGCGGATGTGGCAGCACCTCCCAGCCCATTTCCACCAACTTATTGGACGTGAAACGAGCTGTGTGGGGTTTGGCGTTGTCGTGAAGCAAAATCACGGGAATGCGGCGCTTACGGAGTTTGCGTCGAACCCGCTCCAATTGCTCACAGTACACCTCGGCCGTGAGTGTTTGGCCCTTTGGCATCAATTCCCAGTGAATTGGCCCGCGTCGGTCCCACCAAACGCACAACATCACCTTTGGAGCTCGAAAGTCAGGTTTCGGCGTGCCACTGCGTCTTTGACCAGGCGAAAGCCACTGGTTGCGGCGCTCACGATTCACGAGTGGCACCCATTTCTCATCGCAAGTGATCACTGAGTTGAGAAACGGTGATCGGCGTTGCCGGCGAAGAAGCTTTTTGGCCACCTCGACGCGTTTCTGTTTTTGGGCGTCTGTCAGCTCGTGGGGCACCCATCGGCCTTTCACCCATTTCTTGCCTGGAAAACAAAAGACTTCAGCTTTTTTTTAACAGAATGAAAGACTCACCTTCGGCACGCAAAATTTTCCCAATTTCTTGATGACTGCAGCGAAATTCATGAGCTAAATCGCGAGTACTCATCGTCGGATCCTCTTCGATGGTGTTGCGGACACCAGCCCAATCGATGGTTTTCGGCCGACCACTGCGTTTCTGGTCCTCAACTTCCGTCTTTCCCAATTTAAACTTGGAGAACCACCGATGTGCTGTTCGCTCAGTAATCGTTTTCGGTCCGTGGGCCTTGTTAACGCGATCTGCGGCCGTCGGCGCATTGGCGCCCCGCAAAAACTCATACTTGAGGAGCTTTCGGATATCAGCACGTGACAGACTCATATTAAACGGAATCGTATAATATAATATACCAAACTGACCGCAACAAATTTCTTTATCCAATACAGAAAACAAAATGTAAATGTCACTTTAAACAAAGGCGTTATGTCAAAAACTGACAAAATTTAGTTGCCAACAGTCTTAATTACATTAATTACATTAATTACATTACATTAATTACAGTCTTAAAGAGCCTCATTGAGCATATTATTAAATCTTCAAGTATGACACAATGTGATGTTGTTGGAGACTCAAGTTTTCATTAATATCGTAAAGAAAACAAGAAATAAATACGACATATACAAATTACCTATAGCAAAATACACATGGCTGTTAAGGAGAAGTATAGGTATGAGACATAAAGCGTATAAAGGTCACATAAAATATAATAAACATATATGATGTAGATAAATAGATAAAATAAAGGTAAAACTTGTAATACAGAAGTTTGTGATGCACTAAAACAAAACGTATAAAAATGCCCAATATGTATTTACATATATAAGGTGTTGCATATTTTTATGAAAGTTTTATATAAAACTTTATTTCTATATAGAACTGTTTTCTAGTATTTGCTACTAGGAATAACTCAAATATAGGTACAATTTTAAGTAGGCAAAGCTAATTTAAGGATTTATTTTGACATTGAGATACAATTTTAGAGACAAAATACGTAGGAAATTACTGTATATTTTTGATTAAAAAAATAAAGTTTATGCCACGCTGAAAATATGTAACACTCAGCGTATGTGAGCACATTTAATAAAAGAATGTCCGTTCTCATAGAACGGATCCAGCTTGTGACAATTACACTTTGCACCTTGTCAAAAAGCTAAGACATGCGACCATGGTGCTGCTGAAGCTAATTTTCAAGTAATTGTCATTCAGTGGCATGCTATAATTTTGTATTCATATTGAGTAAATGCTAACAGTCAACCGGTATACCACTTTATATTATTATTAATGATCTTTTGGACTGGGCAAGGTTGTTGATTAAAGATTTTTTTAATATCCATTACCTTCCTCACATACCAGGAAATTATTTTCAAAAAAATCTACAGTTACACGCGCTCGCCGTTTTTTACAAAATAAAAATTGCAAACTGCTCGTGGCAATTTTTATATTTTCTGCTTGACCTATAACATCTGCCGCCACATTGACTAAATACGTTTAATTACACTTTTGGCATTAACTGTATTTTCTAAAATTATAACTAAATTGAAATAGAAAAATTAAATATACCTATGGTATCCATTATTTGAATCGGTACGTTGGTATCTGTCAGAAATAGAGCTACGTTATAAGTGGACGTTAATTTTTCTTTTCTTCCAGTAATCCAAAGGAAAAACCTAAATAAGACTTATGTACCTATTGTTTCTAAAATGTATCTCTATAATAATAAAAACCTTTAATTGTAAATTGTCAAAAACAGAGAGAGCGTCTTTTTTAAGAACCGTATTTTACTCCGGTCAAAGTATGCAAATATGGTTACTGCAACTTAGAAGTTTATATCTAATAGGCTAGTTTCAGTTTTAAACGCTTTAACAATCTATAATCTATACATATTTGCCACAAAATAAGAGAGTCGCCGCAGTACCCCTTCCAGAGTTATAATCGAAGATGTGTGTTTGGACATAGCCATAAAGTGTTATGCGAGTGTTGTCGCTATCCCTAGGAGGAGTTATTCCGCAGCCCTCATTTCGGCTGATGTATAGGCAACAAGCAGATGAATATTTCACATCCAGCCCGTACGCCGCGGTTAAGGCGACAATCCGCTGTGGCCGAATTACTTTGTACCCCTACCCGATGAGCCTCAATAGGGCGAAACTAGACGTAGGGTTATACACAGTAGATTGACCAAGACAGATGGTTTATTTCATCTTACTGACAAAGTAGTTTCTCCGATGCCATCGACAGGAACCTGCACGTGGTCGATGTCTATCACACTTATATACCGCCTAGCTCGCAGAGTTTCGCTCAGATGGCATTGAGGGTATGAGCTCTCTTATACATCTAGTCCGCACGCCACGGTTAAGGCGACGGCCTGCTTTGGTCAATTTCTTCTCTACCTCTGCCTGATGAGCCCCAATAGGGCGAAACTAGTCGTAGGACAGAGTGGATTGACCAGGGCAGATGTTTTATTTTCAATCTTATTCATGAGTAGCTTATCCGATGCCATCGAGAGGAACTTGCATTAGGTGGATGTCTATCATAATTATTATTCGCTCCATGTGTTTGATTTGTGTCGACCACTCGTTGTTAAAAAAATAATGGAAGACTGATCTTCATAAACACCCAAGACCTGCGTGTAAAATATTTATCTATTAAAATTTAGTGACAGCTTACTGAAATATTTTATTGCATGTAGTGCTCTACTTACGTAAATCATTTTATTGCAAATATTATAGCAGTATTTCAGAAAACATTGTCACAATTTATATTTTTTGTTTTAATAAAATAATATTATAAAACAGACTTCGAACAAATGCCGTAATATAGGTACTATTTCAACGCCTGTGCAAAAAAAACGGTCTAAAGGCTATGAAATTTCTTTTTTTTTCTTAAGAAATCCTGTTGCTTTGTTGTTCCACCTTATGAGCTACTACCGGAAACCGGTAAATTTTCGGACTACTATTTTTACCAGTGTTTTTGCAATAACTAACTACACGACAACCTTATGACTCATTTTTATTTATTACTTGAACATAAAAACATAAGATTAGGGCCGACAATGTTTATCTGTTTCACAATCTTCGATCGTTTCAGTTATTCCCTACAGCATTTTGAACGGAGCGAATAGATCGCCTAGCTCGCAGAGTTCCGCTTAGATGGCATTGAGGGCGTCAGTTCTTTTATACAAGGTCGCTGCAGAATTATACCTTTTGCAAAAAAATGCTAGTATTTGGTCAAAAATAATATTTGGTTATGACTCGTGTTTACTATAAGTGAAATCAAGAATAGGGTCGTCCCGCACATTAAAATTTGATAGTTTTAACCTATGCCTTTTGTTATCTACATCATGAATACTAGTGCCACGCATCTATTTTGCTTTCAGATTAATTCAACTCGTAACAAACGGCGGTAGAAAAATTACCTTGTTTCAAACATTTCCTTAAGAGGGGCGTTTACCTAGAGCGAATCGGGTCATTTTAAGCACCTACCGTTTTACATTTTACCGAGTTATTCGAAACTTTTTCGGAGTGAAATTTCGACATGGCAATGACAAAAGATGTAGCTACAACGTAAAGTTCGAGTTTTTTCGGAATTTGTTACAGTAATGTAAATATTTGTTGTTATATTTTGCTTAAAAATGCGTATTTTTGGCGAGCTATTTCTCGAAAACTAAGGCACATAAACGAAAAAATCGAACTCCACGTTGTAGCTACATATTTCTTTGTACACTACCAAAAACATGAGCACGTTAAATGAGTAAAAACATTCAAAAAATCTAAAACCGCAAACCCTTTCGCACGAGTCTGTCATTAGAGCGAAATGCGAATGCCCATCCCCACCAGGTCCGTCGCGTGGTATCTACTGAACAGTGAGGCTAAGATACAATACTGTCGGGAATGATCGAGCGGTATACGATTTATTCCGATATGACTGGATTTATAACATTATATGTCTAATTAGTAATTACACGGGACAAGTTTAATGTTAAAAGCTCTATCACATTAATTTACTGTCTGCCGAAGCAATGGGGAGGCGGAAAGAAAATTGTTATAAAAGTTCCTACAGAAATCATGCAGTTAGAATGAAATGTTATATAGTTCATATTTACAGAAATAAATGGGTTATTCTATATTTTTAATAACCTGGTATAATTTCATAGTAAGTTACTAATATCATGCTTACTTTTTTGTGCACACCCTACAGTCAGCAATTTTTCGAATATTAGTTTAGCCCGTCTGTTGCTCGTATGATCTTTGCGTGATGTCAACCTAACGGCTACCCTCTTACGTCCCATGTCCCGCGGGTAATATGGGTTGCATAATTTACATTTCTGCCCGATCGCTCCAAGTAAATGCCCCTCTTAAATCCGTCAACAACTACGCAAAAGGTTCGTAATTTCCGTCATGTGCACTGTTACAGCTCCCTAGGTAACTAAGTGCTCACTGTTGTCAGTTTTATAAATAGACAGAGAAATACAAATAATTCAATGGGAATGAGAGGGGCGAATGTATAAATATAACCGTCTACGTCAATATTATAATGTAAACATAGGAATAACCTGTAACTGTTCATCAGCAGTACTATTCTTACAACACGGAACAAAACATTTCTTAACGTAATCCATTCTGACATTAAAAAAAAACAACAGATTACCCAAATACTTCGACATCTTGTTCCACCACTCAATCTGACAAATACGAAACTCGAAAGTTTGACCAAACTATGTAAACAAAAACGCATGGCTAGAGTTGTTAGGGTTATTCGTTACCAAATTCATTACACATGTGACACGTGCAGCACGAGTGAACAACGTGCGATGTTGTCAGCGGTACTTAACCGTTTTTTTCCTAACGACGGCCAGAGATCGTCCTGAAAGTTTCAAAATTTATCATATCGTTGTCATATGAAAGTATACAAACTAAAAATCATCAAGCTTCAAGCGTAATTTAATTAACATTAGTTCTAAAGCAGGTAAGTGCTTTCGTATTTCTGCAAAAGGCCAGTGAATGCGCTTATTATATTGAACTGTTCGCTATAGAATATACTGACTGAAGAATGATTTAAGTTATTTTCACAAATATGCCGTAAGTTGACCTAGGTATCAATGTCACAATGCCAGTTTACGAGTACATTCCTCACCGTATCGCGGAAATTTGCCCACATTGGCAACGCGACGCAGCTCAAAAAAATGTAAACAAATATTACTTGCAATGCCGCTAGAGTACTGACTATTATTGGTGTTCTCACTTTCGTCAGCATGCGAACCTTTTACGTCATATCCGTGGCGGAATATCGAGGCATTTGAAACGGATATTGAAAAACCCATATTTTCGCATTTTTTTTTCAGCAAAGAAGAACCTGAAAAAATCGCAAAAAATGTCTGGGCTTCAATTTTTATGTACATTTTAAATGTAAAATAAAAAAAAATTGTGGGACGACCCCATTGCATATCGCTTGAGGTAGAAATTTTTATTATTTGGTACTGATGATGGCTGTTTAAATCGAAAGTGTTGTACCAAACACACATAAAATAAAGTAGCTGTAAATTTGGCAGGTTTAACTGAAAAATATAAAGAGAAAAATGACAAGAAGGTAGATAAGATTTCAATTTCAAATCTGATTGCATATTACAAAAGTATGCAAAATTTGAAATATATGTAATTAATTATATCGGCAGTCATATATCATGTAGCTGTATCAATGCAAATTAGAAATACCGGAGCCAGCACTAATACATAATGATTAAAACATATACTTTTACAACCTCATAAAGCGGCAAGTAGGGCGGTCGGGATGCTAGAGATTAAAATGCACCTTCGGATGTAGTACACTTAGTAAGAAATAAAATTACTATGCAAATATGGGTTATAAAACCTAATATCCCCTAATGGAATAAAAGTTTATGGGCGTTCGTTCGGTGTAATGAAAACTTAGTCATCTAGATCTCAACGCTCCTCCAATCCATTAATTCGACAAGAGCCTGGGGAGATGCAGGAAGTGTATGGGGCACGAGCCGGCAACTACTACGGGGAAGGAATTGATAAGCAATGACCGCAGTTTATAGTGATTGAGGATGTGGGGCAAAACTACTATTAGGGACGTGGTCAGATCTTGTCCTGTAAAACCGCAAGCCCGCCCTTCAGTTAATTGGTTTCAGTCTCCAACTGGCGACTTTGATGGAGGGTTTCAAGAACCGCTCAATCCGCCCTATCTGTTTATATCTTACCATCTTCGGAGATAAGATCTTTACGGGTGCGCTTACCTATTTATTATATCTGTCTTCTAAGGAGCAAATATGGCAAATCTTCATATCTGTCTAGACGTACATAAAAGATTTTGAAATATAAAATAATTATTTTGCAATTAAACTGATTTGTGGAATGTGTATAATATGATCATATAATAAAAGTGGTAACTTTATGATCCATATACAGCGTGAGTTATTTTCGACGTTTGGAATGGAGATTTTAAAAACCAGCGGAGATAAATGGAAATACAGCTTTGTGAGCCCAATTTAATGCACCTTTTGGTTGTTCTAAGGAGCTCATACGTATTGAAAAAAAAAACGTTATGTAAATGTAAAGTTGTAGAAAATGACGCCCCAGTGAGATATCTGTTATCTTCGAGATACGACATGAACTCATCTTTTTTTAATACAATCCATAGTTGACTATGACTTCAAAACACCGGATATTTTTCTTTTTGGTGAACTAATTAAATTTTATTTCTCCATCGATGTACGTGACCACTATTATTATCAGTGAATGTATTACACTGTTTCAAAACAGAAAGTGAAACTTTTATAAAACAGCGCCCGTCAATTCCCGTGAAGGCTTCTCTAAAATCTTCCTTTCTTTCATAAATTCAGGAGTAAACTTTGGTTTTAATTGCTCCCGGTATAAAAAGAATCCAAAACCTAAAAATCGGGAAATCGAAGAGGGCATTGAACTGGTCTGATTTTTCCAATTCAGGAGTTGGGAAAGCTTCATTTAAATAGTGCCGCATTTCCCTCATGTTATGAGGGATTGAAGCATTGGGTGAGCCTAAATTCATATCACTTGGCATTCGTTCTGAAGGAAACTGAAATAACGTGCACCAGTTAAAAACCAATCAAAAATATGTGTTGACCCTATAATGCCACACCATATATTGAACCGAAAATTTAATGTGGTCTCCGCTGTTTAATATGATGAAGATTTTTCTGCATCCAGAGATGTTCGTTATGCCTATTGAACATATCGCAGTTTGTGCAAATTTCTTAAACCATCTGCAGAATTCTATCCGTCTCTCGCAGTCACTAACATGCAGAGTTTGTGATAATAATAATTTATATAAATAAAATACTGTCGTTTTCAACACCTGCCTTGTTACACCGTTGTATTTTGAAATATGCAAACTAACACATTTGTTTCTGCAACTGCATTTCTTTGATTTTAAATGTTCTTTGGTTTACTGGAGGAGCTACAAATTCCCAAATTATCATGCAATCTCTTAAATCTACAGGTAGGCAAAGGAGACTGGTGGCGATCAAAGTAACGTTCTAAATATTGAAAGAATTCCTTTCTCGCATTTCGAAATCTTTGAAAAACGTTGTTGTTGATATTGTTTCGATACTATATTTCTGTATTCTTAAGGCCTTAAATTCGTTATAACGTAAGTATCAGATACTGTTAAAATTGTATGTGGGATCCTATGAGGCGATGTCATCTTACACCACGAGTGTTTCCATTGCCACTAGATTTTTTCCTTTGGAAATACCTGAAGTCCAAACTTCTTGAAACTCAGCCACCATTCATGGGGTAATTACTTCAAAGAATTGTGTATGAGTGGCAGCTGATCCCAAAAATCTCTAAAAGTGTCAGGTAAGCATCTGAGTCAAGACTCGATATTCATATGGAGGGTGATGGAAGCCTGTTTCACATTTGATAGACCTGGATTCTTGTGCCGTTCATAGATTAAAATATAGTACGAGGGCTTATTGATATGTATCTGACCTACGCCGCAATATTTTGATACAACATTTAATTTTTAATCTCCTGTAAGACATACATTTAGCAGAACGTTCATAAAGTAATTTTAAACCGTTGGGAAAATTTAGTTATCTCGATATCTGTCGAAACTTTTTTTATTTCAAATGTATTTTGAGCTTTGGGAATAAACACTGTCTGACGGTGCTAAATCGAGAGAATAGGGTGAGTGAACAGCAGTTCAAAGTTTCATCGATTCTTCGCAATGCAATCAACCACTTGTGGGCAGAGGCGCACCTTTGGTAAGTTTTCTGCTTTGTCTGTCCAATATTCTTTCGCGTAATTTAGTTTGCAGCTCACATATAATATGCTAGTGAACGATATGACACACACGTTTGTAGGAAATATGCAAAATTTCTGCTATTTGTGCGAGTTCGATTCATCGATCTTGTAAAATTGTATCATGGATGAAATAAATATTTTCTCACCTTTGACATCTGATCTTCCTCTTTTAAAGTCAATTTTAAATATTGCCATATAAAAGGACACTGATCATCCAAGGTTTCTACCATATCAGCAAAATATTCTTAACCCATCACGCTTTTAGCAATAAATACCTGATAACTGACCGAAACTCATTTTTCTAAAAATGTAGCTTCCTCTAAGGCATGCGAGTTTAAAAATTCACATTTTTGTTAGTATTGAACTTTTGGACGTCAAACTTTGAGTGCTTATTTATATGTCATAGTTGATACCATAGCAATCAAATAAATTTTTCTTTAGTGGACAGTGTTCAGGCCAATAGGAGAGTTTATCGACCGTTGGTGGCGCTAGTGTGGCTTTGCAAATGGCGGAAATAAACAGTACTTGCTATTATAATGTACTCGTCTGTATTGCATAATGAAACACAGATGGGTTCGCAAACGAGTATATTCAATATAATTATTACAAAGGAACTGGTAATGGTAACCAAAACACACTAGTAGCAATAACCTATGTGATAACCGTTTAACCACATAACCGCATATTACTATTACAATACAATATCGCATATATTTTTTGTGTTTACATATATCCCCTTTTTTTTAATAATATTCACTGCCCACAATTTAAAAATGCTAATACGATATAACAAAAACAGCCCTATTACACAACAATCCGCCTTTTCCTAGCATTAAAGTACTGTTCTTAATATTTTATGTATCTACCGCCAGATGTCGTATCACTATTGTAAACTTGCCTATTAGATATCAATATGTCCTTTTAGTTAACGCACATCACTGATCTCTAAATAACTGGATGTCGCATAAGTCATTCAAAACTGTGATAAGTAGCCACCATGCCGCTGGTACTCAATTTAACGGCGCGTTCAAATTTTAGGTTAGATCCTTAACTATATAATATGGTTATGAGTAAACGTAACATCCAGTTTGTACGGTACATGTTTCTTACTCAAACACTACAACGATCATCTTTTGGAAATCTGCAGACAGATGATGAGTTCACGATTATAACCGTCAATCATTAACGTTATATTTACCGCAGAAGCGAACATTTTTCAAAATTTTAGTACAAGGACCAGCGGCTAGGCGCTAAAGTGGCGTAAATCTATCACAAATAATTTACATGCATTTTGGTATGTAAGCGACATCCAGTTATTTAGAGATCACTGACGCACATAGAGTATGTTAGAAAATCCGACCTAAGGGGCAAAGCTTGTAAAGCTTTTCTATTACTTTAAAAGTGTTTATTCTTTGTAGTAAAAAATACCTATCGGTCATCGCGTTTTATTCTATATTGGCTACTTTTACTACCAAATTATTGGGGACACTTATTTAAACTTAGGGTTCTAAAATTGGAATATGAACACATAAATAATTGAATTGCTTTAGTCCTAGTCAAGAAATATTAGCGTATCCCACTGTATAGGTCCTGAAGAAGGAAATAAAATTTTCCGAAAGCTCGGCTTCTAAAAAGGGTACCGTGTACATTTTCATTGACCATAATACCCGAGTGTTGGAGTCTATTTTGTTCTCAACCAAGACGGTCGCTGTTTCATCCTATTTCATACTGCCAATATTACAAGTCATGGTTCACAAAATTAGTTGCGCTTTATAGCAGTGCCTGTTGTCTTTACAGTACTTTAAAACAACTGCATGAGTGCGGTAGTATTATAAAATACAAGTGCGACCATATCTTTGAGTTGCTATAAATGGCACAGAAGTGGTTGCGCGGGTAGTTCAACAATAATAAGTCGTCGGTGGTAAAGCACTCGTTTGAATTACTCTCGAGGTTGGCGGGTTGCAAACATAGACAGAATGGCGCAGGCCAGAACCGTAATAATTATTACAATTGAAGTGTTCATGACGCGACTCGCAGTTATTAAATTGAAGTCCGCCGCCTTTCTATCTTGAATTGGTTTAATTCGCGACTTAATTTGATTTGGCTGCGAGACCATGTATTTATCTAACGGTTAAGCATCGCTTTGAGATCGTAATTATTGTTGTTCCTGCTCTCGAACGTTCATCTGCGTTACATTCCGCAGCAATAATGTTGCTTTTGACAGGCTTTCCGAGCTGTGTTTTTAGTGGTATCTAATAAGCATAACTCATTTGCTGCTTAAATTGTTAACATTGATTTAGTCATTACGTTCTAAACTTCAATGACAAATTGAATATCAACGTTAACCGTCAAGCCTTTAGTAAATGACTGCACGCAAACCAATTTTCTAATCTTTGCAGTTGTACAAGCAGAAAAAACTATATTTGTTTTTTTGCATATATGATCCAGTTTGAGCAAGTTAGTATCTAATAAAAAATTGCATTCTTGTAGGAGGACGTTGGGCAAAACCTAAAAATAATCAATATTAAATCTCCGTTGCTAGCATCCTAAACTATTGCAGTTTCATACAGACAGAGGACAAAGTGGGCTTCACGTGTAACAGGCATTTATTTTTTTTAAATGCTTGCATGATTATCATTAGCGCATGCGATAGGCGATATTGACCATCCCTATTCGTAAAACGTGCGCTTATATCATGACAAATGTACCGCAGTGCGCAGTAGTCCAGATACTAGAGTCCATAGATGAAGACAAATAGATTGGAATCTCTCAGTGGTGGGGGGTGACCATACGGATTAGTTTGGCCTAGTGACACGGCAGAGTCTTGGCGCTAGCATCTGCTTACAATACAGTAACTTTATAAAGTCACTGTACTTATAGTTGGCGGTTTTATTTGACAGTAGCATCACGACCAGTTTGTCAAAAATGTATATTAGCACTTAAACATTTCAAATTTAAAATGTACTCATTTGTTGATATTGATAACGATCGCATTTAGCTTGCAGATGATATTTTTTAACTGCTAGATGTGTAAACATTTAGTAGTTCCAATTCATTTCTACTACATAGCGAGTTTTGCCAGTTGCGGGTGAGGAGGTGAGTTCTACTAATTTTTGTAGAAATATATCTCAATAAACGCATGAAAGTTACTGTATAGACTTGTTTCTCAATAAACTAGTTCACACTTTAAGTGATGTTGCTACACTTGGTGCTTCAAAAGCTTATTATGAATTCTTAATATGTTTAAATGATCTGCTTCTTTCTCAAGAGTTAAAAAAATGTTAATGTTTAATAGCGAGCCGCTGTCTAACTGGTAATTGCAAATCCACTTTTCACAGTCATTTACAGCTTGAAGCAATGTAATTTTATCCATCCAGATGCCAATTTTCTCATTTAAATATTTGTAAGGGCAGTAGAATCCTAGTAAATAGTAGTGTCCTGATGACATATATTGCCGTGATATCTGAGTGATACATTTAATCCACATGCATTATATTATCACAGCAGCAGCACTCATGTGAAAATTTTTAATGGGTTGTTTTACTTCTGGTTAGTAGGCAAGGACGTACACACATCAATCTCCAAAAAATATTTCATACCAAAATCAACATTAACTTGAAAACAATTCAAGATACTTTTATCGAATGATACATAATACAGTATACCAGCAATTTTAATTAATAACAAAACTTAAGATTTTTAAGAGAAATCAGTGATTACCATTAAATTTTAAGGTATGATAAAATACAATGTTGCTTGTAGTATTAGCCAAATTATCGGTATATTAATTACCTACCAAACTGGTCCCTTTGGGAAATCTTGCGTGGGCACCACCCTTTATTTATCACATACTATTATATAATATAATAATATAGGCCATATGGAAATATTTTTATTTAATTGTGTTTTAATCTAACTAATAAATTTCGTTTATAGTGCTCGAGCATATCATTTCGTTTCCACTTCCACTGTGCGAACAGTCCCTAACAGGTTACGGACCCAGGCAAGAGGTATACTTAGATAACGGGCTGCAACAGAAGTTTGCGTCGAAAATCAGTAAAAATGGCTTCGGTGCATAAAAGACACTAGTGAAAAAGAGAAGATGAATTCATTAAACGCTACAAGGCTTGAAACTTTAAATAAAGACAATAACGATACCTGGGAGATGCAAATGGAAGCGTTGCTGATAAAAACCGATGTATGGGGCTACATCAACGGAGAAACAGTGCAGCCGACATTCGATGACGACGCAAGTAGCCAAAGGTCAGCCGTTGCATGGAAAAACAATGGCGCAAAAGCGAAGTCCGATTTGATACTGGGGATTATCCCGTCAGAATTAAAGCTAATCCACCTCAAGAAATGTCTGGTTGAAATTGGAAAATATTTATCAATCTAAAGGACCTGCCAGAAAAGCTACACTCTTAAAAAAGACTGATGTTAACACGTATTCACGAATCAGGCGATGTACGTGAACACATGATGAATAAATTATTCGACACCGTGGATAAGCTGAACGAGATGAACATCACGATAAACACGGATTTGCGCTACGAGTGAAAATTCTAGAAGAAAGTGCTGCAAGAAAAGGTGATTGTAGAGAAAATCCACAAAACGAAATATATGCGAATAAACATTTGAAGTGGCGACGTTTAAAAGGTAACAAGATTGAAAAGCGGAGAAACGGTGAAAATTCGGGCTTAGTTTCGGTGATACAAGTGTAGAGAAAGTTTGTAGTTTTAAGTTTTTTACTATCCTGCATTGACTAAATACACATTCATCTAAAATTCCGTGGCATAAAATATTTTAGGTTTAACAGAAAATCCAATTAGTTCCGAAATGTAAGCAGTTTTTCCATTACGCGGATCGGCAAACACCTCCCTAGCTGCGAGGGCCCGGCAAAGAACTGGGATTTATTTCACTTTATTTCTGGTTTCCTCTCCCGACGTATTCAAATATGTCTTCCCAAATTAAATTAATGACGCCGAGACGGTTGAACTCCGATCTGATCATCAAAACGCAAACAGAAGTATACAAACATTCGGAGCTTTCTGTGTACTCAGGCATCATGCCGCCAATCCACCTTGCACCACAAGAGAACGGCGACTCCACAGTAATCCGTGTCAATATTTATTCTTGCGGTTGGCAAGACGCATACACTGACTGCGGTAGGCAAACGCTCCGACTTCAGTTTTAAGGGAATAAATCGGTTTGCGACAGGTTCCCGTCCGATCTACCCAAAATCCTATTTACTGGATTTTGTGACGAAAACCATCTTGAAAACAGAGCTCGATCCACTTCAAGCTTACGTTTACTCACAATCAGCTTTTGAGGAAATCGGTTTAAATTACGTCGCTTATTAGGTACGTAGTTATATATTCGTTATATTCAACGCCTGTCGGTAAATTACTTATTTTGTAGATATAACAGCTTCCATGTTTCATTAGTGTTTGGACGGAATATAACTGGTTTGCTGTTATCCTTTTAAAAATTGGATGTCTATTATTCAGTATTTAGATTCTTCTTTGAATATGAATATAACCAAAAGTTCTCCCTAAATTTAATTTTAAACTTTTTTAGTATAGTTACACAGTCAAGGTGCATATGTATTAGTGCATTTACATGTTTTATGTAGTATTTTCTTTCATATTTATTTTGCGCAACGAAAACATATCCTAATTATATCTCAATGTGTGTTCAGAATTTCAACAAATATTCCCTTTAAATAAACGAGATCAATGGTAATTCGCCCCTTCCTGAGAAAAACCGTGTTACTCGTTAATTTACACGAAAAATTTGTTTAAATTTTGGACATACGTTGAAATATAATTAGTCTACGAAACTAGGTACGAAAGAAAATACTATATGTATAAAGCATGTAAATCCACTAATACATATGCACCTTGACTGTGTAACGTTCTTAATTATTGCAGGCATGAAGATGTAGTTTTCACATAAATGTTTGCGATAAAGTACTCGTTAGTTCTAAATGGGTGAGTGTACTGCTGACCTTTTATTATGAATATAGACAACACCAGTAAAGTTAGTTTGATGCTAAATAGCACACTATATTGCTCTTACCATAGCTAAATATTCAAATTACTTTCTCATCGTATGATATAAAGCTGTGATTTCAAGAAAGTAACACACATTTATATGTTCTAAGACCCTTTATGACACCGGATATTTTTTACGCCATGCTATGTAAAAATAACGAAAGCATTTTCATAACTGTCAAGGTACTGTGTGAGTGAATCGTCACGTCTACGGATAGCTCTATTAAGGATAATGACTTTTGCCATCTTTTKTACTACGAAAGTGAAGGTTACAAATTTMACGTGTAGATAGCGGCGGCGTAGAGGTGTATGCTTTTTTAATTATGGGAAAGTTGCCTTAATAATAATAAATCAAGACAACGCAGAAAATTCTAAAAGCCATAAGGCACAAAAATAATCGCTATAAAGAGTTGAAAAGCAGAAGTTCAACAATCCAGCAAAAAGTGAGAGTTACAAAAAAGCGAAAAATGAAGTCACTACCAAAATTAGGAATGTCAAACAGCAGTACATCAAAAGCAATCTTCAGAAGCTGGTAATAACTCAAAGAAATTCTGAAGAACGGTGAGCTATGCGTTAACGAGTAAAAACGGAGGTAATAGAGATATGAATTATATACGCAACAAAGTGAATACATTTTTGTCACCATCGAGGATTAGCTTGAGAAGAAAATGGAAGAAAACCAGTGTCAGCAGTATTTAACTGCATCAATGAGAACACTATGTTCTTAAGTGAGTAACTCCCATATATCAGGGAAAGGCAAATAAAGAAGAAATGGGGAACTATAAACCAATTACCCTTTAACCGGTGTTAGCCAAAATTCTCGAGAAAATAATAAACAGAAGAATGTTACATTAAAAAAAAACACTATTGTTTTTGGCAAACCACAGTTCGGTTTTCCCAAAAATTTAAATACGCAAGCAGCCATCATGTACGTATTTGGAACGATTAATAAGCAAATAGAGAAAAGAAAATACGTAGTCGCAGCCTTAGATACGGTAAATCATCCTGAATTGTTCAAGTTTCGAAAAGAACTATGCATTCGCAAGGTCGCAAAAAAAAACTATTTATCAGGGCGAACCATACAAAGGTTTGTGAACGGCATTTTGAGCGACAAAAAGGTAATAACAAAAGGAGTGCCACAGGGGTTAGTTCTTGGTCAACTCCTGTATATAAACCACATTCAAACACAAACACATTATTTGATAATGGCGAGAAAGAACAAACCAGAAATCGTACTGCATATCGAAATCAAAGCCGAGAAAATAACGAGAAGATAAATTAACATGGAAAAACCAAATCAGGAATATTAGACAAAAGATGGCAACTGTAATATGAGCTACCACCTTCAGTTGCAAGAACAGTATACCCAGTTGATCCAAGTCACTTGTATCACAGTCTAGTCTCAGTGTAGCTAAACTAACAAGGATATAATAAAACTAATAATGAACAAAGCAATTAAGGTACCACGCAGTTTTCACCTTAGAACTCCAACATCGTTCCTACGAACAATTTACCTATGTGCAGTGTAATATTTGTGTGCAAAGAAAAGTGTGCAATGTTAAAAACTAATGCTGTTACAAGGAAAAACAGTGGCATACACCAACACTACACCAAATCTGCAAAAAAACGTGTTTATACATCTACTAAGAGAAATGCAAAACGGTAAAAGTTTATATAAGTTTATGTGCAAAATAAAGATAACAGGTAGACTAATTGCAAGTGTAATAAGTAATGTTTTTATAGATTCATGCTGTAGCGTGTTTATTACATATTTTTAGTACAAATGTATAAGGTATTTAAAGTTGCTGTTATAAAGAGTTATAATTAGAGACTCAAATTAAATTTCCCGTACTCATTCAGCTGATCGGGTGGGAGTGGTTACTGAGCTTTGAATATGAAGCATTCTAAGTTACTGAGTCACAGCTGTCATATCGGGTTGACGGTGCTGTACAAACGCAAAAATTGCAATGTATTTGAATATTAGCGATGTGTGTGATTATTTGAAGCCTTTACCAGAATCTAGAAGATTTAAATAAGGCAATGAAGTGTTTATTTACGTTTAATAATGCTCAGGCTTATAAAAAATTATACTGAAATGACAGTGTTTGCATTATTATGCTTGTAAACTGTAGGAGTCTGAGCTCCTTTGTACTATTCTTGCTTCTAAATCAATCTCTTGTATTTTGTGGCAACCATTTTTTTAATCATTTATTTACATTTTTTCTACCTCTTGTTATGGATATTAAAAGAAAATTGCTTGACAACAAATAAACGTGGAAGGGCAGGCATTGCATGCGGATATGCTGCTATATACGCCACCACATGCCAGCGAGCTGCAGCCAACATGCATGTTTGCATGTTTTGAACTCGAACATAGTCGCTGGCCTCAAATCGCTGTACCAGCTTTCAACATCTGTCGTCATGGTATTCTATTGGCAAAATACGTATCTTTCCAATGGATCTCTTGTATGTTGCGTTACTTGTCCTCACGGTCACAACTCGTACTAGGTTATCCGGTCCTGGATGGACAGCAATAATTCTGCCCATCTTCCAACACACAATGTCTTCTTTTAAAACGAGCAATATTCCAGGTACTATATGTTGTCTCTTCTAAAACATGCATTTGGCTTTCTGCTGCATGTAATCAGTTGACATCAGTCGACGGCAGAAATGTTGTAACATCTTTTGAAATTTTGGTAAATAGATAATCTGTTTAAAGGCATCACTGATACATCATTTTCAGGTAATGCTGTAAGAGGTTCACCAATCATAAAAACCAGAAGAAAGCGTTATGAAATCATTGGGATCATTAAATATTGGTGTAATTGTTCTAGAACTCACTACATCCTCTATTTGCGTAACAAGGGTTAAAAATTCTTCATATGTCAAAAGAGCATTCCCCACTACATATTTATATAAAAGTTCTCCGAAAGAAGGAGACTTGGCTGGAATATCATGCCAAATAATAGAATTTGGTAATAAGTAACTTTTAGTTGATTGTCCATATTAGAACGAATAAATGAATTTAGAACCTTTTTAGTTCCCTATCAGCACCAAAAATATTGGTTGCATTATCAGAATGTATGTGTTTGCAAATGCCTTTTCTAGCAACAAATCGCTTTAACGTATTTATGAATGACTCTTTTGATAAATCTCCTAATATTTCAAAATGAACTGCCTTTGTCTTGAAACAAATGAAAATACATAATACAAAAGCTGAAAAATATGAAAAGAAAACATACACGTGCGTTCTGCCTGGCTATGTACACCTACTTTGAATAGTTGTCAAAAATGATACCAGGATGCGTGTTGCTTAGTTGGAATCGTGAATAGTAGTAATAAAAAAAGCATTACACCATCGTTCACAAAGGATATAATCGACATGAAGAATATCAAAGTCTGGCAACTATCTAAGCTATTAAATTAATTACATGTACATGTGTACTTGTCCTTTATTTAGTTCACGCAAAAGCAAAATTAGTAATTATATACTGGAATTCGTTTAAGTTTTGTTTAGGCTTTAAGTAGTTTTATATATTTATATAAGCAATGAGAAATATACCGACCAAAATGTTGCTTTGATTACAATTTTTTGAGATTGCATGAATACACTAATTAACGGATTCGTAAATTCTGGGGTCAGCGACAAAATTCTGAAATATTTTGTTGATCGTTAGAGTAAACTTGGTGTATTTTTTCWAGTGTGCTTCAAATAGGAGTATACGATTTGATATTTTTTTTTTATATTTGCGATTGGGTGGGTTTTATTTATACGTACACGATGTTTCCAAAATTAACTAATATAAAGATTTAGTAATAAATTACGCAGCCATTTGCCAGCGGCAGGGGATATTATACTTGGATTCAAATTACCAAACTGTAAATTTCTCGATTACTTTCGATATTTCTATGACTCGCCCAAGATGCAAGATCTCTGAATTTTTTCAGGCGTGAGTACCTGTTGAAAGAATTCGGCGCTGAAAGACCTCAGCATGACTAACGAATCCTTAATAAGCATCCTTGTCTTACGACCCAAGTGCATTTGCTTGATACTGATTGAGTGACTCCCTTATTTCTTGTAATAAAAATCTCTGCGGGAAACTGATAGACCTTCTCCGTCTCCCTCCTATTTCTGCTCCCTTTTGCTTTAGTCTTGCTGCGACCCCTCCGTTTTGCGAAGCAGGTTAGTGGTTTAATTTGGGACTTGCGTGCAATACGTTTCTAGTTATTTACATCAGTGGAGGTTTATGGTAGAGGTTTCAGAGCTGCAGAATACAAGCAATAAATGCTATGCACTGTGTAATTTCTGTTTCTATGTTCATGTTTCAAAACTTTGACTAAGGGATTTGCATTCTGCGACACCGAGGTGCCGTTGCTTACATAACTATACGATTTCCACTGACGTTCGTACTATAGTTAATGATAAGCATGCAATATGTTCGACAAGCTGTGTTCTCCAGTTAAAATTCAATAATTAAGAAACTGTAACTTTCTTGGGTTTCGTTTGCCTTGTCTTAAAAAATATTTTTATATTAAAAATGTTAAAACAAAAGCTTCTGGAAGTGATAATATCAACATTAATGATATTCTTGTGCTGTCCGTATACCCTTCCCTACTTGTCGCACATTTTTAATGAATGTATACGACTGTCGTATTTTCCGTCTGCTTGGAAGCACGCAATAGTTTTTCCACTACCAAAGATCAGTAATCTAACTGAGTTTAAGCACCTCCGTTGTATAAGCATCCTACCAGCATTTTCTAAGATATTTGAAAAATTGATGGAGATGCAAGTAATCCAGTTTATAAATACCCATAAGTTGCTTCCGGCCGAACAATCAGGTTTTAGACATGGGTACAGTTGTGCAACTGCGCTGTCAGATATTTTAGACCACATATTTGCAGCTCTAGACAGTAGTAAAATTGGTGTTTTGATAATGCTAGACTATAGTAAAGCATTTGACACAATAAATCACAAGCTTTTGATAGCAGTTTTGAGGTTTTTAGGATTTTCTAAAGACTCCTTAAGCATGTTTTCATCTTATCTTAGCGACAGAGTACAGCAGGTGAAAATAGATGGTAACATGTCATCACTGCTTTCGGTAGCCGCGGGTGTTCCCCAGGGAAGTGTGCTTGGCCCATTGCTGTATGCCCTTTACACCAGCAACTTATCTAACTGTTTAAGTTTTTGTGAACCTCACTATTATGCAGACGACACCCAGCTATGTGCTACTTTCTCTATCAGAGATATAGATAATGCTAGAAATAGTATCAAAAGGGATTTACAAGCACTGCAAAACGTTTCTTCTAGTCATTCATTGCATGTTAACCCTGCAAAGTGTGTCGCTATTGTATTCTGTCCGGAAAGCTGCAGAAAGTTTATTTATGACAACCTGCAGCTACGTTTAGGGAATAGCATCCTGGAATTCAGTGAAGACTGCAAAAGTTTGGGCGTGATTATTGATCATAGGCTGAGGTTTGATAAACACGTTACCTATACATTACGTAAAGCTTATGCATCGTTGAAACAGATATATAGCCAAAGACACTGCTTGGACGTTGGTTTAAAAAAGCTACTTTGCGATTCTCTTGTGCTCTCTAATTTAAATTACTGCGACGTTGTTTATGGTCCCTGTTTGGATAGCTTCAACATAAAGCGAATCCAGAAGCTGCAGAATAGCTGTTTGAGGCTAATTTACGGTATACTCCGCAGATGTCGCGTGTCCCACAGATTGGTGGAAGCTTGTTGGCTCAGTATGATCAACAGGCGTCACCTGCATATGTCAAGTTTTTTCTACAAAGTAATAAAATATAAATCCCCGCCATACCTATATAATAGACTGACTTTCAGGACTGACGTACACAATGTTAACATCCGTAGAAAGGATTTACTTACTATTCCGCAGCATAAAAAGCAACTGTTTAAGCGCTCATTTTCCTACAACATTGCGTCTGTCATGAATGGCCTGGATGTGGCTGGGTTTTCGCCATCCGTCAATGCTTTTAAATTACAGCTTAAACAACAACTGCTTCGATCGCAGTGACATTTGTTGCTGATATTATCATCACGTCATTCTGGATTGATGGTATACATTGGATGACTTTAACATCTTGGCTCTTTCTGTCTCTGAATTTCACTTTTTCTTCCTCTTCTTTTCCTTTCTTTCTTCTTGATGTTTCTTGCGTGTTCTCACTGTCTATCTATTACTGTTCATTTTCCATTTGCATTTCATTTTCTGTTAATTCCTTTTTCTAGGTGATGTGTAATTTTAGGATAGTATAGTTTTAGTTTATGAGTGGGCACTGTGGAAGATCAGGGCTGTTACTTACTGGTTTCAGCATCTGAACAGTGTACCTTTTGTTGTTTAGAGTCATATTTTAGTTATGTTAACTTTAATGTAACAACAACAATAAAAATATTATTATTATTATATTACGTGTGAATCATTACGCGCAAAGTAATCCGAGTTCACTTGACCGTTCATCGAGATTCTCTAATAATGGTTACAAAACTGTTAACATGATTTGAAATAAATAAATAATAGTTATTTTTTAGGAATTTCAACTCCACCATTCAATTTGGAAAACTACGGATGTGGGAATGAGACGACTTTTACGAAGATATAAACTGTGGAGCATAACTATAGCAAAATGCAAACGTAAATTAATGTAACTAACAAGAGGGATAAAAGAAACGAAAATAATAAGAAGTAAGCAACTACAAGGTTTCAACGATAAAAGCCAAGAAATAAGCATTATCCAGAAAAACATATCAAAAAATACTGCACCTGATGTTGAATACTACTGCAAAAGGTGTGGAACTAAACATGCTTTCCGTGCTTGTCCGGCATATAAACACAAGTGTGAGAAATGTCAATTTATGAATCATTTCGAAAGGATGTGTAAAGCGAAAACCACAAAATCGCAACGTTCATCACAAAATCAGAGTAAGAGAAGAAATGAAACAATAGTTCAATCACTTAATGAAGAAAGTGATGATGAAGTGTTGTTGTTAAACTCAGTTGAAACTTCTGATTGGGTGGAATCACTAAGGTTTAATAACAAGATTATTCGATTTAAATTAGATATAGGTGCCCAATGCAATGTTTTACCAATAAAACTAGCAGTTCAAGTCACTGACATATAACCAAATCAAAAACAAAATTTCTAAAATCGTTTAGTGGTCATAAGTTAAAAGTGCTAGGAGAAGCAAATATTAACTGTAATGTTAGAAGCAAGCCTGCACTAATCACATTTAAAATTATTAAGGAAGACACGCCTCCAATTCTTGGAAAAAAGACATGTGAACGCCTGGAATTAGTTGCATAGAATAATGGTAACCAAGCAAAAATATATTTTAGATGTACTTCACCAAGGCTATACTGGAATTCAAAACTAACTCAGAAGAGCTAGAGAATGCATTTACTGGAAAAACCTAACTAGTGATGTAATAAACTACATACGAAAATGTCCCGTGTGTGAACAAACAGCTAGGAAAAATCAAAAGGAACCTATCATTATAAAAGAAATACCAGAGCATCCATTTCAAATTGTAGCTTCTGATTTGTTCACTTTTAATGGGAAAAATTATCTACTGCTGGTGGATAGCTTTTCAGGATGGTATGATTTCAAAAAATTAAAACAAACAACCTCAACAGAGGTCATTCTTCATCTGAAAAATTGGTTTGCCCTTTTTGGGATACCAATAATAATGAAAACAGATAATGGCCCACAATATACTAGCTCTGAATTTTCAAAATTTGTGGCTCTGTGGCAGATTGAACATAAAACTTCCAGCCTAAGTAAGCCACAAACAAAGAATTCTTTGTAAATAAAATAGGGGAATCAGAAGCACTTTAATCGCCAGTAGTTATACTTAAAGTAGCGCAAACAATTATGAAGTACAGTACTGTAGTAACATTGCCTGAATAACTTTAAAGTACATTTCCAATTGATAATGACTATAAACTTGATGCAGTGTATACACGGCAACAACCTCACGGAGGAACCAAAATACTGCAAGAACAATTAATTAAAACGCACTAAATATGTCATTTCTTACTTTAAGGATTAAGTTTCTGAAATTCGCGATGCTGAGAAGTGTTTTCAAGATGTACAGGAATGTGTATTGCTTATAACATCAAGAAAAATGCAGGAAGCCTTTTAAAGCTAAAAACAACGGTTTTGAGCGATGACTTTTTATAATAAGGTTTTTAAAACGCAGCCTTATTGTGTAAGTAGGTTAGAATTTTTAGGCATTTCTATTCCAGAGAGCAATGTAGGCTACTCAATTATAACGGTCTTCTTCCCACTCCACCAAAAAATGCTACTGTAGAAAGAATATTTTCCTTAAAAAATATATAATGGACATCCAAACAAATCGTACTGGACATCAAAACAGTCGAACCTTGCAATTATTTTTTTTTCAGTAGAGTACATAATTGCAAGTCTTTGACAGTTATAAAAAGCGATAAGTATTTATATTAAGTTATGTATTTCTTAAGATATTTTAGTCAGCATGCCAAAATAAAATCTTTATTTGCTTGGAATTTGTTAATAAAAAGAAATAAGTATTTGTTTTACATTAAAGGGTTTGTTTTTTTACATAGGCCAACCTATCCCGATTTCTCAATGTGTGTCAAGAAAAGTGTAGTATTTGCTCCTGGCTTGACAACGATATAGTCAAAACAATTTTTTTAAATTTAACGCTGCTTTCCTCCCCAGTAGATAAAGACCATGGGTAAATAAAAGATTTAACGCGACCTAAAATTTCAGAAGGAAAATTACTTCTATACACAATCTTAGAGAATATGAACTGAGGAGAAAACTGAACAGTCCTTTAATACAATAAACAAAGAATTCTATACAGTTTTTTTATTCAAACATAAAACGTGTTTGTCTAAAGATTTTGGTATTGCAACAGATCTATTAAGGAATAAAAACTATCTAGTATTGTTAAATGATTAGTATATAAATTATAGGATACACAATTAAAAGGTCAAGTACGGCCCAGTTACAAGACAGCACTACATACATATACATGGGGCTTGAAAACATGTAAACAAATACTATTGGAATCAATCCTGCTCAAACTGTGTGGCGTATGGTTGTTGCTTAGCGTGGGACTTTAAAAAACTGACAAACCATTAAGATATACTGCTTACTATCTGTCAACACTTTCAGAGTTTAATTGTCAAGATATTTTAGAATACAGAAGTTGGCCTTTTTTCCACCGGGGTAATGTTACTGAGGCATGTATGCTTATTTGTTAAAATTACCAATATACATATGTAACTGTTATTCCATTTAGTGTAATTTAATATACTCTTGAATAAAAGAAGGGGTATATCTAGAATTCGCAACTAATATAATTTTAATTTAGAAGTCATGAAATTATATGTATAGTGGGCGCCAGGAAAGAAGTCGCAACTTAGGAATGTAACATCGCCCACAATTTGAACGGAGCGAATCACATGGGTGGACTAAAGTAATAAATTTATTCGCCCTGCTAACATGAATTTGCGACCATGAATATTGGCGGGTACGCCAATGATATAAACATATCGCGACAATTTTCGTCCGCACCACATCCACCTTCTCTCCTGCCGCGCACATTAAAAGAGGATGTATGATACTTTCATTGAAACCACATAACCAGCAAAATTAGAATTCAATCAAATTTCTTCGTGTCTATGTAGATCCTATCTTAACTTTTATCAGTTAACTATGATTAAAAGAAAAGATTTCCTTCGCAATCTGACTCGAGTTGTTACTGCTGCAGGTGTGCAGAAAGCCTTGCGGTCTTTAGTACAGTCTGTAGTCGAAGGTTTGCAATATTAGCGGGGGAGCATTGCGCATATGATTATCGGAGTATTTACACTTCATTGAAAAATAGTGGTTATTAAGAATGTATTTGCATGTATCAATAGAGGGTAACGCCAGGGAACCAGATTGCTTAAAATGACTCATATTTACAAATTTGAAAAGGGAGAGGAAAGTGTGAAAGGTAATATTACATTTCTTGACTAAAAACGTTTCATTTTTAATTGCCATCATGGAGCCGTGAATGCTAGAGCACCGCATGCTCGCATACGGCTGCTTTGTTAAATAAAACGAATAGATATAGCTCTTCACGACACAACCTTACATTGGGCATACAATCTTCAAATAAAAGGCCCAATAAATCAACGGGTAACTGAATACCTTCGAACAGAGCGACCTGGGCTTACAGTACATTATGTTACGATCCAGGCGATCTACTTTTATCTATTGAACGTGGTGTTCGAGGATTGCCCAACGTATGATTGTGTCACATTTGGAAAAAAATCAATTTGTAATCTAAGGGGAAGTAGTCAAGCGTCCACAGCTCCATGGTGGCAACTAAAGTTAAATGCTATAGGAACCGAGGAATGATGTGTCAGTCTACACGTTCCTCGCTTTCCTAATGCCTGAGTACAAAACATTTCATTCACCACCCTGTATAACTATTATGCGATTCCTTTTATTGTGTCAAGCAAATATACAAATACAAATAGAACCAGTACGTTTTTGGTATGAAACCGTAGTTAGCAACTAAATTGCGTGACGTATCAAATCTTAGTTGAAATGTTTAAGGACAATGAAGCTTGGACTTAACCCTGTCTGTTCAATTGCTCGCATTTAACGATTATCACTCCTCCAGATCGCGCGCTACAGCTGGGAACGGTTCCCAGATACTAAAATACACGCCTTCGAATACAACAGAGTGAAGGAATTGAACTCCTGCATTCAGGAATGTCTTCCCTTGAAACGCGTTGTAATAGCTTATCTCAATCTCCATTATTACACCTAACGCTTGCCGCTAATAATTCACAATTACTGCCAACAATTATGTCTTAACTACCACAATAAACATGTCCCTAATTTATTACTCATTTAAAACAGTGAAGGGGATATAATTTGATCATTCGCGAACTTCGTTGTACGCTGTTGATGCGATTACCAGTTCTAAATTTAATTAAAGAGTGAATGTTTTTATCATAGCTCAGGCAATTAGCAAAATGGATGTTGCCAAAAACACCATCTCAAAAATAAAAACCATAATTTGATGTGGTCTGAAATATTAGTGAATTAAACTGTTTGCGATAGAAAGACAATTCTAGCTTATACATTGGCAATTAATTTAAGAATTAGTATCTTGAATATTGTTCATAATTCAGAGCATGCGATATTCATCTACTATATTGGATTGTTTAAAAGTTTTTTCTACTTAAGCCAATTGTTTACCAATGTTGTTCAGATGTTATGCTCTTAAACTAGTAATTCCGTATGGATTCTATGATCGTCCTTATTCTTTCGCATATGGTTAAACTCTGATTTAATCTTATATACGCTTTGACACAGTTTGGTGTTCGCGGCTTTATGTCTTTTTAGTTTGACAGATGTGTATAACAAATTAAAATTATGGCAAACTAAACCAAAGAAGAAAATTTGAATATAATTATAATATGTATATGGTGAGTGCAGAAATAAGCAAATGCCTCTAAATGCCTTGTACCAACACCGCTTCTCTAATCGACCGGTACCATAATGATAAAATGTTTTAAAAACTAACGAAAAATTTGGATGAGGATGGTTGTTTTTAAAGGAAGAAAAACTATTTAAGTCCAAGACTGCAGCAAACTAAGAACAATCTTTAACCGTTTGCCAGTGTAGATACTCACATTGTCAGATAAAGACGGAGGCAAATATTTCGTATTCACCAACATAAAGAATATTGGAAAAGTCATAAATTTTACTCATATAAAATACATCTACCCTAAATTTATTACCCGGGGATTATGAAAAACGTGTGTCATGTGTGATTGTCGATGATCGCACCGCTAGTCCAAAATTGTACGTAGGTACATTCACTGATCAAATCTATCTAGATTTTTTAGGTATGGACTACTTGATTATCTAGAAGTGCCTTTGGACATTAGGCGCATTATGATATTGCAACAGCATGGAGCAATACTACATAATACAAGAATTGTTACAGATTATTTAAATGCAGTTTACACTGCTAAATCTTTACAGCACCAGACTTTTTCGCTTTGGCTCTATCGTAAAGAGAAAATTTACCACACCTCTAATTAGCAATTAATACCAGAGATCTCAAAAACAGAATTCCTGCGATATATAGCTCATTAAATGAAGAACTTCTCAAATTGTATACTCAAGGGGTAATAAGAAGGAAAGAATTGTGTTTGGAGCGGAACGGGGGTCACATAATGAATTAATTTTGTCGAATAAATATTTTTATACTAATTGAATAATTTTTTTTTAATTTGTAGTGTTATTATAATTTTATTGGTAAATGCCCATTATATAAGTACCTTAAAGCCAGGTGAAAAGTACATGCTATTACATTAAAGAAAAAGCTATTGTAGAGTTTTTTATGCAATTAATTTTTTGGGGCTTGCTACACTTACATCTGATGTTAAATAAAGAAGGTACAGGATCGCGAACACCTAACTGAATTAGCCCATATAGCGATTATTATTTGATAGGTACATATATTATAGTCTTAGAATTACAATATTTCAAGATAGATAGGGCACAGGTAATCTATCCATCTGATCAGAAGCATATCGTTCTATCCCAGAAATCCCGACAGCATGTCGACGAGGCATGGAAAATATTGCACTGTCAATAATAGATTTAGGTGTTCCTTTTTTGTGCAAGTAGAAGCAAAAACTGTTAGATAGCCTAAAATTCGGCTGTTGGTAGGTTGATGCAAAGTGACGTCATTTACAACTTTCAGTAGTGCCTATTTTAGGCGGCTTAAAACATTGCGTTGCCCGAAGATTTATTTTATACTCAGTAATGAACTTTTCGCGCGTAAGTGGACTCCCATGTTGCACTTTACGCTGGCTATTGAATCTAATTGGAACAAAAGCAAAGACAGGTTAGAAGAGTTTATATTTCCCCAGAGAGGGTAAATTCGAGTACCTACTAAAACACTAGGGAACGCAGAAATAATAATCGATGGGGAAGTCTCGATTTACTTTTCTAGAACATCGTCTGATAGGAGGCAGCTAAAATCACAATTGCATCAATGTGCGAATATCTAGAGAGGCGAGATCACTTTTAGTTTTATAAAAGTAGGTGTGCTATATACAAATCATAAAAAAAGGGTAAGAAAGTTCCCTCAAGTTGTTATCATCTTAGTCAATTATAGTGAAAATAGTTAGGGCATCTTACCTGCCACTTTTTGAGGTCATCTCCTTCGGATAGACTCTAAAATTTTCCAGTGACATGGAAAATAGTAATTACATAATATGCCAAAAGCGTTCCCTCCAACTCCTGTAAATACCACAAACAACTTTCAAATTACTGTTTTCTCGTTTAAAGTAAAACACTTTGATATCAAAAGTGGAAGAGCTACAGCGTTTGACAACATGGTCTTCTTTCGTCAACCTTCACGCTAGTCTGTGGTGACCTTTATTTTATTTATTTACATGTTTTGTTACCATGGCATGACTGAGTCTTATGTTTTCAGTCTTCTTGGGCAAATACAAATTGCAATTTACCTAACTCTTTACATGGTGTAATCTAAATCCTTTGGATTTAAACGTGTCAAAATGTAATGTGTTAACATTCTGTTGAAAGCGTTATTCTTTTATCAACGATGTGGCTTTAAATAGAGTTCGTTATCATATCCCGGCCACAATTGCAAAATCTTACAGGTCTTACTAAACTATAATTTGCACTGTAGTATGCTGCATTTATCTACTTTTATCGAGTTTTTCCAGTTTTTGGCACTTATGAATTGTTTCCTTAGTGCAGTATGCAGTTTTACACTTTTTCAATGATGATTTGAAATTAAAATATAATGAAACTTCTATAAAGGTACAGATGCCTTTCTCAAATATGCCTGTATGCACATGATAATTATTATGATATATTTATTTACATTCCACGCTACGGCAGGCTGTCTACTCTTATCTAAATATGTAATTCACACATTAAACTTAAAATTAATGATTTTACATTAGAAACAGGGATCAAATAGCGCACTAACAACCTCGATCCTAATTGTTGGGGACAATAGTTCTTTAAACCACCATCGCAATTGTCTATTGCCATGTTGAACATTTAATTTCACCATTAACTCTATTTCGTCATCGTCAGTCTCACACCACCACCTGCTTGCAGGGTATAATTTATATGGCAAGTGACCTTGTGTAAAAAGCATCGCGTCGCAATTGTGTCCAATTTAGAGCGATCAGATATACTCTTTCATTCAGTTACTATATTGATCGTGTATACAGGGAACTGTACTAAGGCTTCGTTTATACAGCGCGGCTCTACTCCTTCCGGTTCATAGTGCTACCTTATTGGCACCGCTAGATGGCACTGGCTATCACTAGTATTGCACAGAATATACCTAAAAATAAAAAGTAACACGTTTCCACGCAAAGAAACATTTTGTAACGAAGAGGGTTTTTTTTTTGCAATTTCTGAAAATAGTGCGAAGGGCAAGTGGATATGCCCTTAAATACATATCATGTATTTTGAACATTTTATTTGATGTAATTACATGAATAACTAACAATACTTTCAAAACAGCCTCTTGCGGCTGCACAGTCGTATGACGTAATTTGTCGTGTTTTCCAATTACAACAATGACGTTTCTAGGTTTAATATGCATTTAATCAATCCTACCAGTTTCAAAATGGAATGAACACCCAAACATTGTAGAAGAAATGCTTAGTCTGATGCTAAAAAAGTTGTGAAGTAATGTTCGATAACTGTCAAAAATTACAGGTTATACGACATACGGCTTCAGATCAGTTTTCGATACTGCTTGTTTTTTGGACATTTTTCAAGTGAGCATTGCTTAATGGATACCTAAGAATAATCATGGCAGTGGATCGGAGTGATTTTTTGTATATGGCAAATTCTTAATTATGGAATAATTGCTTACCTTAGTGTTTGTAATGTGTGTAATGGAAAATAAATATTATTATTATTATTATTATTATTATTATTATTATTAATCCTTTGCTTGTTTTCCCATAGTCAGTTAACCTTTGGACAATTACACCAGGCATCTTAATCTAAAGCTAGTGTGAGTTCTTCAGGCAAAGAGATATAAAACACTTCTGAAGAAGCCTAGTCTGGAGAGCTAAAAACGCTTGGTAGATGCATTAACTAGACAGACAGATGTACTTGAACAAATCTAACAAACTGTTTGTTTTTTTTATACGGAACGTTTGATTTACCTCTTCATGAAATGGATAAAGGTTACATACAGCAGAGCCGTCAAATGCCAGCTGTCTGTTTCAGCTTCTAAAGATTTCGTCAATAAACTTTTCTTACTCTTGACTTTAATGAATCCGTTATTACTCATTCTTTGCGTACGGTTTGACGAAATAAGTAAATCTCAATTCATTTTGTATGCTAACTTCCCTCCCTCATTGTGTCACCCTCTTGCGCTGTTCAGGTGCTCTTGAGCGTGCTACAGTCCACAAATCAATGACTACATTACTGAAATCCGCATTAGGCGGAGCAGTATGCCAGAATTACGGCTTAACCGAACTGGGACACCTGTAGGTGCAGATAAGGGATCCGCTACTTGCTGGTACTATTAAGTCCTCCTGCAGCGTTGCAAATTACTGCTTATGGGCAACTCTGTGTATCGTGTTTTAACTGAAGTTGTTTGCTTAGAACTTTAGGTCCGTGGCACATGTTACAGCTACATTGCAAGTGTAACGGTAGGTATATATCGTGAAGATAACATACACCAACTGAAAATTATCTTCTAGGCACACAAGATATTTCCGATCGATTACAAAGCTCAGGAAGTTACTTATGATAAGAGTTTCCTTGTTTTACTAGATATCAACATACTCAATTGGTTGCATAGAGGCTTCTGTTCAAGAGCTTTCTCTTTTTGGAGGTGTAAATCTTCTTATTCACCACTTCAAAGTGAGCTTAAAAGCTACTCTATGTATATCTTTACAGTTGATCCAATTATATTTTTATTCTGCTTTCAAGAAAAAAAAAACGTCACCCCAAATACAGAACAATTGTATAAATAAACCAATAACCAAGATATCGAAACGTTTTAGAAACAACGGGTCAACCTAATAAAATATAATTCGATGGATTAAAAAAGACAAAAAGATTGCCGGTTGAGTTTTACCGACTTAAGGCTGGGATCCTGTAGAGAGAGACAGATATATTCGAGCTAACGATAGAAAGAAAACAGCCTACTTTTTATAAAACAGCACCACCTAAAAGCTACTGAATATTTAGAGATAAATGAATGCTTATCTGAAAGGAAAAGATTCAGCTATAGCCTAGGGTATTTCTCAAATTAATACACTTAATATTTTTTTCTAAAATAATTTATAATTGTCAGGTCTACCTTTCAGATTATTTATAGCCTACACTTTTACAAATTTTGGTTATTGCATCATTTAGTTTGCATATAAAAAATAGCTTACGTGAGAATGTCGATCACGAGCTTTTGAATAAGACAGTTTTCAAAGATATCGGTGTAGTAATTATGGAGTGGTCCTGTTATGGTGTTATGAGGTTCAGATAGGTTAGCGTACTAAAGTATTTTTTAGTTATATCCAATAAACGGTCTAGTGTTGTTACTGAACTATTGCTAGCAACAAGAAACATAACTTTCACATCAAATATTGTACTAAAAATAGGAAAATGGTATAATGCTGATGTAAAATGCAAATTTTGAGACATTTATATGAATTTTTACAATAGTTAAAAATACTAAAGTGAAGCATCAAAAAATTCTTTCAATTTAAAGTTTTAACTCCTCGCAAAACATGTGATAATGTTCAAGTTCAAATAAAATTCACACGTATTAGGTTACTTTCTTTTTCCAAATGCTTTGTACTGACAAAAAATTTACTTCATTTACACGAGCACTTTCCGTACTAGCCCTGATTTTAAATAATAAATTTATTGTTGTAGTGACATTCTGTCTAAAATGCGTCGAGTACTAACAATATTCTTATAAGGCTGTTATTGTAACAGAATAGTGATCTATGACACGTAAATATTCATCGGCATAGTTGTATTGTCCTAGAATCGTGTCCTAACTGGCAATGGTTTTTCTTGCATTCCTTGGATATCCAAGAACGGTGCTTTACAACTCCATTATAAATTTTATGTCAGGGTTATGACTATTTAAATGATTTAGAAACCTGCCTAACTCTAGGATACGGTGGACCAAAGAACATCTACATAACTATACCAACATTTTATTAGAACTGGTTATCGCTACATGTTCAAAATTTTCCAACTACATATATCACTATAGGATATAAAGGTGAATCTATTAGGTAGCTTGATCTTTGTTTGTAAAAGCTACAGTTCTACTATAAGTAATAAGTGTACAAGTTGGCTCTTATATAACCCTGGGGATTTTTACTAAATAAATTCCACTATTTTTAAAGCTTATTTCTCTTGTCCTGTTAGTATTGCCTACGCCTTTATTTCAGCTCATTTATTGATGAAAATAAATAGAATAATAGACTCTGAATCAACCTAGAAGGTTATTATTTATAGTAACTTCCTCGATCTTAGCTCATTTGATGGTTGCCTTATAAACTTCGCCTTTGTTCTCCAGACTGCAGCCCGCCAAGTAAATATCCCCGCTTTTGAATATCCTGCAACTCAAACACATTGACAGGCAAATGATCGTTCACACGAAGTCTATTTATGTTGTTAAATGCGCAACAATCTGAACTGTTAGGTGCCGTCAAAAACATCACTGTTGTGTCAGTTAACTTTTTCGTAAATGTTTATAGAGCATTTCTTTACTGTCATACTGAGTCATGTAAAAACAAATAAATAAACAAACGAAGATCATATAAATTAACGCAAAAACATATACTTCTTACATACTTTACTCATGTAATTAACAAGCTGAGTACTACATGTTCGGTTCCCCTACGTTTGCTCAATGAATGTAAAGGGCATATTGACAAGATAAAGTAATTAAACTTGCAGAAGAAATCTTCCTTTCACCTACCTGCTAAGTACCAGAAAGGTACGAGTATAACAACATTCTAATTCGGTCCGAGGAGCTTTCCATATCTGCTTAAAAAAAAAGATTTTAAGTCAACTACTTTTATAGTGTTGCAAACAAATTTATCATACTATATTAACTTTTAAAACGGCATACAATTTTGCTTGTATATTTACTCGTTCAATTCACACTTAATTACACACACAAGATTCTTTTAAAGTGCTGCTCGATGCGAGAAAACGTAATAGAAGTATAAAAACAATTCTTTAAGGAATTGAACAATAATCAGCGCAGTAGACGCTGCGCATTTATTGCTAAATCTTATTAAAATAAACTTGTAACTACCTATATAGTACTGTGGCAAACATAAGCAACGTAAACTTTGTTGTTTGACAATGGACACAATTTACAGTATAGTTCGCTGCAACACCACTAAGCCACGTACGTTCACGACAACAAAAACCATCCCCGGCCCATTTGGCTCGTTTTTTATGAACGCCTGAGTCCATAACGAACCCTAGAATATTGAACCAAGGAAATCGTCGCACCACAGAATATTCGAACGAAGGAAAAGATTAAACCTGTGGTATTTAAACCTGTTTTAGTATATCATACCAGTAATGCATAGTAACAGTGCCATATACACATGTGTGGAAGATGCAATAAAAGAGATGACATCAGTAGATAATAGTGAAGTTAATATACTTCCCGAGAAAAATGTAGGTCTTATAAAATGTGTAAAAAGTCACTAAATTTAATAAACCGATAATTTTTCAGATAATTTTTCTTATTGTATTTATTTGTAGGTTCTGGCTCCTTATTTTTATAAATAAAAGACACTTTTTTTAATAATATGACGTTTCGTCCTATAATTTAGGTCTTTGTCGAATATTTTTATTTTGTAGATTGACAAAACTACCTGCATCGGGAAGACTACTAAATTACCATTCTAACCACCCCTACAGACAAAAAATAGCTGTCCTAAACAACGCTATACAACGAATAATAAAATTAACTAGTCCAGAACTTAGAATTGAAACTTTACATGCCACTGCTAAAATACTAAAAAATAACAACTACCCCACTAAATTAATAAGTAACTCAATAAAACAACAAACAGAAAAACTATACAATAGTATTCAATACGAAAAGCAAGAAAAAAAACACAAAGATAACTTACTTAACCTTACCATATATACCACCACTCACTCAAGAAATAAAAAACCTACTAAAACCACATAACTTCCAAATTACATATAAACCAATTAACACAATTAAACAATTCTACACACCGTTAAAAACAAAAATACCAAAAGAAACAAGAACACACACAATATGCAGTATAAAATGCAAAGAATGTAACAAACAATATATAGGACAGACAGGACAATACTTAAAAAACAGACTACAACAACATAAAAATAATAACAACTACACAGCTTTAAAAAAACATCAAGAACTAACTGACCACACTTTTGACTTTGATAGTACCAAAATTATTACTACGGAACAACATAAACAAAAAAGACAATTTTTAGAAATGATACATATTCAAAAAAACCTAAACACATGTGTAAACGACAGGACTGACATACAAGGACTAAGTAATACCTACTACACCGTCATTGAAACACACCCTCTCACCGTCACATTTACCATCCACAATGATAACAAAGGAACAAACTTGAAGGTACATTTTATATTAATATCAAAATTGTAAATGTCATATTGATTTTCATAATAATTTGTCAATCTACAAAATAAAAATATTCGACAAAGACCTAAATTATAGGTCGAAACGTCATATTATTAAAAAGAACTGTCTTTAATTTATAAAAATAAGGAACCAGAACCTACAAATAAATACAATAAGAAAAATTAACACAAAAGGACTCCACAAAATAAACATCAACATTTTTCAGATAGTACACCTGTGCTATACCCCATATGCTGTGTAAAAATTAAACGGAAACTATTCTAAGTTAAGCATCAAGCATCAAAGACACAATTTTTACTTAAGAAATAACTCGCAACAATTAAACCATATAATATTACCCACAGCTGACCAATAATGAAAATAATAAAACTATGGCTCTGCCATTCATTGGAGCAAAGGGTTGTGAAATTGTTTAATTTTATCTCAACTCGACCTATGTGTTGCTTCAACCCGTTTACGCATAACTTCATGCCAACCAGATAGCGTTTTCAATAGTACTCCAAGGCCTATGCTAAGTATTCAGTGCTCCAACTGAAAGTTCCCCGACAAAATTAATTAATTATGCAGCCTATTGAGTATTATGTGTTGTTTTCTTCGCGGCAACAAGAGAATAGGTAATTTCCGCTACCACTTCCCCTATTGTTTTAGCTTTAACATTTAGCTGCGCGCTCGAAGCCGTTATGGAACGAGCCAATTTGTGAAACGACCCTCTTTGGGGTTTTGATGCAAAAAAATTAAAAAACGGGAAACAATCAAAAGGGCTTTCCCAAATTAGCCGGGTCGAAACTCAAGCGGGCCCAATTAATTTATGTGGCAAATGTGCCCCTTATTTCGCGAATTTGTTTTAGCGGAACGGGAAAATTTTAAAATAACATCCGCGGCAGATATACGCCTGACACGCCGGGGTGAAAATACGGGGTAGCGGTGCTAATTACCACGTCGCGGTGACATGAATCATCCTAATGACCGAGATCATCAACACTCACCTAATTAATCAAGGCTCCGGGCCCATTCGTAGTTGCCGATGCCAGTGTCGTTCCTCGCAACCAGGGGAGGCCTGTAACAGAGGGCAGACGCTATAAACACAGCTGCATCAAAAATCTAATTGAAATTTGAGTGAGAGTAGATTAAGAAGAGGGATAGGTACAATCGTTGGTAGATAAACTAATTTGCAAATGGACCAGCTGCCTTGAACCTCATCATATTTGCGGTTAATGGTTATCATCTCTTATACGGGAAATATACCCGCACCTTTACGTTAGGGGCTAAATTGTCTTCAGTGGGATCATTCATATTCGTTTTAATATAGGCTTTGATAAAGCGGAACACTGATAGGTTAGTTCAAGCAAATCAGTGTTATACGAGTAATTTGCAGCCTAATATTAGAATAACAAGTTTTAGGTAGATGCAAGCGGTACAAACACACGAGTAAATTTACCGCTGGCGCTGAGTAAACTACAGGGTGTATAACTTAAACCTCTAGCTCTCTCAGTACTGAATATAAATATTTTTTGAAAAAGTTTAACGATTCACCAAGATCATTTGCCCAAAGTTTATTGTACTCGTATGTTCTCGAAGCTTCCACGCTTAACAAGGAGATGGCTCTGGATCATTCGAGCATATTCATCGGTTGGTATATAGCGCGGCGAAAAGCGCGCTGGGTCTGATCTACAACGTGGTGAAGCCAGTGAACAAAGCGACCCAAGTATTATAAATAGTGCTTCCGACGAGACCGAGATTAGTAAAGTAAAGATTAAAGTACCCGAGACCCATACGAGACCGAGACTGAACATACGAGACTTCGAGAGTATCGTTTTTTTTTACACAAATATATGTATAAAAAGGTGCGATTAAATTGTTTACACTAGTGACGATGATTTCAAACTTGACACTTTTAAATGTAAATAACACAATTATCATATTCTTACCCATTATTTTAGTTCACTAAATTAGCACAATATAATTTAATTATTTACCTAATTCTATTGCTTAAATAATTTTAGTAGTGTTTTCATTCAAGCAGTAATAAAATAGTAAGCGGTAAAGCTCTGCAGATTATATAGTGAGTTTTTATCTGAAAGATTTTACATGTTTACAGTAACAGTAAACTACTAGTCAAGTACAAGTACGCGGGCTATGGAAAAAGCAAATTTTCAGAAATGGCTTAAAAGCATATTATAAAATATTATCTGCACGTCTATGCAATATCCTCAAAAACAGCGAAAATATTTACCGTATAACTACATATTGTGCCAAAATTCACGCAACACTAAAAGCCTTCGCAAGGATAAGAAACAGGTAGAAGTTTGTCTTTTGTCACATCACTAATTAACTTTTCGCTTAAGGTTTCTCATTTTATAATTTAGAATTCTAATTTTACAATTTGTAATAATAATTTGTTTGGTGAATAAAAATGTTTCTTGAATAAAAATGATAAAAATAATTCTATGTTTGTTTGGAAATGTAAGCGCAAGGCTTTTATCAAACTAACAAAATAATTCATTAAACATTTTTATTCGGTTTAGTTTGCAGAACGAACAAAAAATTGTTTGATGTAAATTCAAGAAGCATTAAATGAATGTTTAAAATAGTTTTTGAAATGTTACATGAAAAGATTTGTTAATAAATGCTATATCGGCATTCCATAGCGCACAGTGGCGTAGCAGATAGCATCAATGTATCATAGTGTATTGTAACTTGTAATTAGTAGTTTTTATAACCAATGATCAATGGCAATACAGCGTACATGATGATTTTAGTATTAACCCCTATAACTTTATTAAAAAAGTACCTTTAACTAACCTATATGTTTGTAAATCGTATTAAAAGTTATATGCAAAGACGTGATAAAATAATCATGTTTGTGTAGGTAGGTGTTTATATCAGAATAGTGCTAGACAACATTTTTTTCAACATATCTTTCTACGATTCTTATAAAATATTGGTTTCTATATTCGGCGACGTAAGAAAGTATTTTACAAGAAATAAGCAAGACAAGACAAATGTAAAATGTAAGAATTAATATCAGTTTCTTCTAAATAATTATAATTGTATGATGGGAGTAGGTAACTAAATTTTGATTTCAGTTACAGCGCGCTTGGTTTTAATTGCACAAAAGGCATTGTTAGATTCAATCTAATATTTTGGTCTGACAAATAATTAATAAAATACAATAATACCTTCGAATCAACTACTATAATTACTACGAAATCAACAAGCCATCTTGCGTAGGTACATAAATACTATGAAGGCTATAGCGCAATACATTAATTTGCATGCATTTTCTTGTCAATTATGACCAAGTGTGATGGAGCGGATAGCAAAACTTAGCTACTTGCATGATCAACTTGATACCGTTATTTATAAAAAAAAATCTCTAATTAATTAATATATACAAAGGTATTTTTAAATTACTGTATGTAAAAATATTATAAGAATCTGATAAATAATGGTCATTTTGACATATGCCAACACAAATATATTTATCGCATATAATTTTAATACGGCTTACAAATGTATTTGGTGTGCTGCACAGTTATMTTAAAAGAAAAAGTTACAGAGGACAAATACCCCAATACCGAGATTAATCACCCGTAACCACCACCGTGTAGCTGTAGAAAATATATTACAATATTAAAATATTAAATATATCTAATATCGCCTTTGATGATATTCTTGTAAAAGGAACATATCGGGATTTCAAAAAATATTAGGATTACCACCGCTTATCAGAAAACCCGAGACTCTCGTCACGAGACCAAAGAAATCATGCATTTCCGAGACCAAGACCACGCAAGTCTCGGTCTCGTAGCACCGAGACCGAAGCACTAGTTATAAAGTGTTTTGGAGTGACTACAGTGCAATGTACTATTTTGAATAGCGATTAATTGAATAAATAGTGTTGGAACAGTAGTCTACTGAACCAATGTTACACTTCAGTGTATTTTGGTAGGTACTAATGTGTAAATAAGGGTACAATAACAAAACGTAAGCAAACTAATATTACTTACACAATACTACATTAAAAATTAATCGTTATAATTACAGTGGGTGTGATCGATGCGATTAAATAGGTTTTTGTTGCATGTGGCACTTCTAAGGTCGGATGGTTGTGTGTTACATACCTCTTCCATTTTATACTCTTTTCCCAAAAACGTGCTAGCGGAATTGGGAATTCCTTGTTGTAGTTGACTAAAACTAGTAGTGATCGATGTAGCCACATACTTATATATATTTTTAATAGTGGTACTCCTTTTTGTAAAAGTACGAAGGTATGTATTCTCAAAGATTTAAATTATGGTTTACAGCTGTCTGAATACAAAAAAGAAATTTCATGATCACTATGCAATTATCAAGAAAATAAGGTAGATTCGATGTAAGCGTGGTAATACACTTTTAACATAATTAGACTGTTTTATTTTTGTTTTAAGTGAAGCAAGTACGATATAGTGGTTAATCGCGCTCCTAGCATTATTAGAGGAATAGTTAACAGTTACTTGTAAAGTGGGTAGTACATAAAATGTAAATATGCACCAGTGTATTGCACAATATGTTATTAGTGAGAAGAAAAGTGTGTTATATAATTGAAATAATAAGTTGCTACGCTGATAACACAGAAGTAGATTCGAACATAAACTCAGTTGGGTGTTCACATCAATCTTTGAATGTAGAGGGTTTTCAATAAACGTTGCAGCAATCATTTGGTTCAGACAAAGTTATATCCATGAAAATCCAAAGAGCCAGCTTAGCCTAAAAAAAATGCCAAAAGTGCAAAAACATGCCGTACAATTCGTTCACATAATAATAGCTACAGTGAGGAAGTATGTAGATATAAATCTTGTCTTTGATTGACACATGAATTGTTAACGAAAGATTCATACAAGGTGGTTCACGAATGTTAATGAACCCGACGGAATTGCAAATGCAACCCAATCCAATGTGGTTATTTTATTTGTAATATAATAATTATTATTGGCCCTACCTGTTTGACGATTAGCAAACATTTACTGACAAATTATATAATATTACATATTTGAAAGACCTACATAAACACACATGTCCTACACAGGACTAGAACCCGCAACCTCACGGTTTAGAGACAGATGCGCTGAGATGCGCTACCCACTGTAGCACCGGGCAGGCATTTGCGGTATTAATTAAAAAATTAATTGGAAATCCACAACGACTGTGCTGCCAATCACTGCATTTATTAAAAGCAAAAATGTATTCAAATAATGTAAAACGGATATCAGTTTAAATTATGGTGAATGTATTTAGAATGCTTCTGTTGCTGCACATCTATACAGGCAACGTTTTCCAAATAATAGGGCTCGTGCAGACACAATTTTTAAGAGACCCGAATTAACTTTAAAAACAAAATGGCCACCTCTGAAAAAGTCAACCCAAAGAATAGCAACAGGAATGGTCGATGAAAAACCTCATATAATTCAAATGGTAGCACAAGGACAATGCTATTAGTCTCACTTCAATACACAGGACCTTATTTTATTTGGGATGGTTTAAACAGTTATTTAATTTTTTCAACACTTTCCAGTACTTCTTCAAAACAAAAATTTACAAATGAGAGTTCTAATAGTGCGGACCTTAATCCTCTGGATTTTTTGCTATGGAGAATAGTAAAAAAACACAATAGAACACGTGAAAAATAAGATATGTGATCCGCAACTCCAGAAATGTTAATACGCTTTAAAAGAGCGTTTTGGGCACAAATTCAAGCTTCTGAAAATAACGGTGGACAAAATTTAGAGCAGTTATTACACTAATATTGTTGAATACACTTTCTTCAAAAATAACATTCTTTCTATAATTTCAGTGTTCTTGAAGTTTATGTCAAATTATTTAAACTTACAGCTCTCTTGTTACATGTTTATTAGACGTAAAACAACTATCCATGTTACTTCTGGAAAAGTGTACTGTAATGCATTTTCACTCATGCCAAGGTTATTATCATTGTTAAGCCGCCCTGTATGTTCACACAATTCCATGTAATTTAAATAAGGAGCTGCAAAGTTCAAAAAGCGCATGTCGTAGGTACGGATATTTTCAAATTAAAATGCTATTCTTCATGAGCCTTAGATGCCTTCTATGAGTAAAGACACCTCACAACTTACTCGCTACAGTTTAATCTTGGATCTTACACCACCCCCAAGTTCACAGTGTTACGCTCATCTCCAGAAACTGCAAAACTCAAAGGCAAACCGCATTACCTTGTGTCGAAGCCTGTTAGTTCTGCTCACACGACTTCATCTAATCATCCAGCTGCAAGGCAGTGGCATATCGGAATGTATCACGCGCGTGCTTTATTATCAGAAAGCTAGTTGCTGCTAGATGCAAAACGAGCACATCCGGCATTGCAGCATGCATATACATCTACTGTTTGTATGTTCAGGTATAATTCAAAACGAAATTGCATTTGATTAACAAGGTGGTGACTTCAGGTAGACTAAAAACGTAATATTTAATTTTCCCAAAGTTTTACACTATACCTATATCATATACCAGTGAAGTACGCTTATTTGAAAGAAAAGTGCATCTTTACGCTTAGTGGATACTTTAATGTCCTATTAGAAAAAAAGCTTTAATGTTTTAATTGTCTAGTGTTTGCTACAAGCACCATTAAGTGTCGCTTTTTTTAAATCAAATTTTCGTTGAGTAGTTTCTGTGATGGACTATAAGTTATCCCATAAATCTGCAGGAGGTTTCCAATTTAAACATTTAATTTGATATGTAAAGATTTATTTATTTAAATGATTAAAAACCAGTTCTATATGTCACCTACAAAACCTGTTGTAACTATTTTTGTCGTTTACTAGAAAGCATGATTCTTCACAAAATCAAACCATAAACAATAAACACGATGCTTTTTCAAGAAAACAATAACTAATTCCACCAAAAAATCAAATCTGCAATTAAAAACGGGCCCAAGAAAAGAAATCGAGTCTGGAAATCGAAATCGAGTCTGGGAATCGCAATCGAGCCCAGGAACCAATATCGAGTCCACCAAGCGAGTTAAGGTTTCAAAATTGGATGCCGAAAACAAAACAGGGTCTGAGAATCGAAACCTGTATTTACTGTTTAATTTAAAAATGGATTTACTTAAAAAAATACGTATTTTTAACTTCTTAAATAAGATTAAGGCTTAAAATGAAAACCACTTGTTAAAACTTTCCAGTTTTACATGTAGCTGTTTGTAAAGATCATAGTTGAGTTTCAAACGTTACAAACAACTAATTTTTCAATTTTGGTACTTCAATGAGTTATTACAACGTCTTAGTTTCATAAAGCTCTTTGCCGCACTCATTCTTTACAAAAATGTTTTATACTCTGTTATCTTGCTTGGCTGCACGGCATACTAAATAAACTAACTTTGTAGAACATCCGTAAAAAAGCTTTCTGCTGGACACTGTTATCGTAAACAGACTGAATATGGCGCTAAACAAGAAGTACAATTGCTTAAAATACAAACGCGTTATAGTTATACACTATACTTAGTTATACACTAAAATGAAGATTGAAAAAAGCAATTCTTTAATATGATTATATATATCATTGAAAATGACTCTCCACGCGTAGCCAACGAATGCAAGCATTTCCAGGCATTTTCTTTTAAACGTTCATTCGCATTGCTAACCTATATTTTACTTTATAGGTATACGCTACTTAACATTACATTTTTATAACCGTGATCATTTTAAATTATTTTAGTTATTAATCCAAATTCGGTGCTTGGTACACGATTCTAAAAACATGGCTCCATTTTGCAGTTCTGGGTATTCGGCTTTGATTCTACGGTTCCAGGTCTACGATTGCAAGTCTTATATACCCGGAGCTGTAAACCCTTTGCTGAGTTCGAGTCTGTTTTCGGTACTCCTTTTAGCATCACGACAGTTTCGGTTCGGAGTACCCGAATTCTGAATTATTATGTGACTGCATCATTTTCAATACCGCTGCAGTTTGCTTACTTCAGCTACTTGAAAAACACTATGTCCTTTGGTAGAAGGTATTGCTTCAACTTCGATGATTCCACGCAAAAAAAGAATTATTCTCAAGGAAAATGATATAGCCAGTAGAATCATCAATTAACCGAAATGAAGTTATCGCCATAAGCGGAAATTTCGGTGTTTTCAAAAATTTTAAATTGCAACTAGGAACGCAATATTTGATATGAAATCGTTCCTGCATTCTTTAGATATAATTGAATTTGCAATGTTAAAATTAAATCAAGGTATTTCTGCTGTTAAATGCTAAAGCAAACTGACATTCCCGATCGAAGGTAAAATTCATACACAGGCTCACAGGGTAAAGAGAATTGGCTCAATTTTTAAATTATATTGTCTTATAGCAAAACCTTTTTGATATTTTTGTAACGTTTGTAAATAGCAGCTCTAAGCATCGTGGTGTGGCGAAGTGTTCACAAACATTGACGTTCATCTTCTCTACACATTACCGTGTGTTACTTGAACAACTTTCAACGTTTTGTCAAGTATGTGCAGTAATTTTCTACTTTTAAAAGAGTATATTTGGTGTGATTAAATCAATTCTTTATAATTTTGACATTTACTTACGGAAACAATGAAACGCTCCACATCCCTCCAAACTTGATTGCGAGTATTGTTTACCAAACTATCTAGTAACGCATTAGCATCGAATCAGGAAGGAACCAACTTCATCCATGCCTTCACTAATAATATCTACTTCATTAATTAAGGAACAAGCCGTTTTATCTCGGTACCTACACATTTTGCTCGCTGCAGTGAAGTTTGCAGAGCAGATATGTAAATTTAGTATAATTAGTTAATGAAACCGGCAGAATTTAAAACCACTGTTTATTTTGGCCTCAATTAATTTTAATTGCAACGGAAAATTTCGTTAGATAAGGTTTTAGTGCGGCGAGTGTTATTGCACACCGGTAAAAGAACGTTCACAGTGTGGTTGAAAACTTCTCTTTTTTACTATTTCTTGTTGGTAATTTTGGTAAATTTAAACTTTTACGATGAATAGTACCTAGAAAATTTACAGTTTATTTCCATCAATTGCATTGCGTTGTATAAATAATACCTAACCTGCCACTAAAATTACCGAAGAGGAATGTTTAGCTGACGGTTAAGGCTAAACCTTAGACAAGGAAAAAATATGGATGCTGCTCGGAATAAGCCAAAGTGTCATTGAATGACATCAATCATCAGTGGGGTACTAGCATATTGTAAAGCCCCTATAACTTACAAGGTACCGTAACTGTTAGCCATRTTGTTTCCCACTAGAGCTGGAAATGGTGGGAAGTTAGCAAACGAACGAAAAACGTGTACTGTAGCTACTATTCTATACTATTATAGTTCGCTCGTAGATGTTCAGTATCGTACAAGTCCGTTGCATAGTTTAAACAAACTAGATTGTTGAGCTGAATTAGCTAAGTAAACTACGTTCATTCGTTTGCTTACTTACCACCATTCTCACCTCTAGTTGGAAAAAAGTGCCTGCCAATTGCGGTACTTTGTAAGATATAGTGGCTTTAGCATATTATTACGTGCAGTCCGGAGTTGCAGGCGTGTAGATGCGGTGTAGTAGGACACGGCAAGTAGTGTTCCTAGTGACAGATAGATGGATTCCCTGCCATCGGGACCCTCCAGAAAATTCTATCAATGGAATCTTCGCGAAGTCTAGCCTTTGGAAGGTGTCGCTTCTGGAATTTTCAAGCGGGGTTTAAATAGCCCGACGGAGAGGGCGSGTTKGAATAGCGGTTACAAAGCGAGCGGAAGGCTTAGTGAAACAGCTGGCTTTAGTGATAGTGTATGCAATATAATAAACTTGTGAATCAGTAGTGTTTTGAACTAGTTGTGTTTAGACTTAGTGTGCTTGATCAAGTGTTTTAAATAAAAGAAAGTTAGTCAGAAATCCGCAGGTTTCGACTGGTGTCAGAAGTGGGATTGTGGATTTTTGGAGTGTTTGGTGAGCGAATCCACTAACATGAATGTGCAACTAGGACGCCTAATATAACTCATACAAATGATGAGTACAGCTCTGGGAGCCGTGCAAAAATTTCAAGAAGAAATGAAAAACCAAGTTAAAGGAACTAAACAAGAAACTGAAAGGTGAGATAGATGATAGATGAACAGAGTCGGTGGTGTCGAAGAAAGAGTCCAGAAGACAACAGATGAGATTAAAACAACAGTCGAAGGAGTCGAATCATCGGAGAAAGAGTCGATCGCATGGAAGGCAAGTTTGAGAACGCAATCCTGACTGTAAAAGTGGGTCTGAAAAGACTGAAAACCAACGGACCGACGTTTTTCAAGAGACTGGAGACAGCAAAGTTAATCGACCGCTGTATGATGGTCAGACTTCGTTCGAGACATATACTGTTCGAAGCGTTGGAATTACATTTCGGAATACAGCACCTACAACAACTCTTTCGCACGCAGCTAAGAACTCACTGGGACAATGTTGGCGAAACTTTGGAAGATTGTGAAATAGCATTGCAAATACCATTTGTGAAACCAGGGCATGTTAAGAAGAACTACTCCGTGACTCATGAGTTTTACTGTTTTTTCAGCTCACGAGACGGCCTGTGTTTGTTATCTAGTCGGTATTTCTATCTCACGAGCTCAAAAAATATTCGAACTCATGAATCACATATGCCTTTCCTTTCTCATTTCTTTATAGAGATAACTGAAATTACTTAGAAGCAAGGTATCAGTTTTAAATCTGAGCTTTAAAACGCAATTGAGTATCTAATATGAGGATTTATCAGAACTAATACTAATCGTGATTTAAACAGTTGTTAACAAGCCTATCGCTTTGATGAATACATTCAAAGCCGTAAGTTCAAATAGCAAGGGCGTTGCAAGGTAACAATTCGTTCAACAAAAATCAGTTTTGACTACCTTGGTGACTCATTATTTTATTACCAATTACATTTCGTACTAACTAATGCTTCATGCATATGAAGGAGTACTAGTACGTCTGCAATAGAAATAAAATGGAACTACCATCGAAATCCAATGGTCTCATCGGAAGCATGCGGGTATGATAAAACGCATAGATTAACGCTTCTTTTCTTAGCCTCGATATTACGTGGCCACTTTCGCTGTATACTTCACACATCAAAATAGATTGCCCGCAATTTAGAGCAGTTTTTCTGCAAAGGCCTGGAACATTTGTTTTTCTTCGCCGAAAGTTGCACGAAGCGAAATGAGGAATGTAAGAGTGACAAATGGCAACACGAGCCACTACAGCCCGCAATAAATGGCTCACCATGGCGGCGTGTAGTGTTATTTAAGAGGATATGAGACGTACGGGGTTCATATTCCGACCTCGGAGAATGGCGGTCCAGGTGATCGATGCGACAATTAGAGTGAGCTGTCCCGTGATTGAGTCTCTGTAATAGACGGCTCCTATGGAAAATGCCGTTGGAGCGAGAACCTCGCCCGCGATTTATTAGCTACGGGTCAACAAGGCAGTGGATAATTTTGTTACGGCAACCGCATTGCTAAGTTCATTACAAATACCATGTCTCAAGCTAAGCACTTATGTCCGTGTACCTTTGTTTGTCGTCAGCGCCGTCGAGAAATTGGAAGCTATTAAAAGTAAAAAAAAAACAAAACAAAACACCCGACAGTAGTTATTGTTCTATAAGAATAAACTGCTGTACAGGGCGAGAAATTAAGAGAGGTAAGCGGCCTAATATCCCAGTAGCTTTAGAGCTTGAGGAAAAAAATACTTGACTAAAGTGGCTTAGAGAAGATTCTGGAAATTATTACACTTCTTTACAACCAAATTTGGAGGAAACCTGACTGTACCAATAGAGAATTTGACCACCGTATGGCCATACTGTCCTTATAGAGTCACTGCAATTCTACCTAGTGTTCCTGTATAGAAAGAGCACCCTCACTGCCGCATATTGTCTCCAAGAAATTTTTAATTTGGCATTTGGCCAAATCGCTTCTTTTTATAAATAAATTATTTATAATAAAAATAACCTAAAACCAGTTCCTGACCGACTTGCAGTTGGGAATGTAGCCAATTTAAAAATCTCATTTCATTACGCTACTGCAGCTGAAGCCATATTGTCTAGATAACATATAATGACTATACGCTCTACGTACAGGAACAAAAATTCTACCTAAATAAATCGTTATTCAGAATTATGAAATAGAATGATATGAGGCTTTCACATATTTGAAACAAAAATTAAATGCATATTAAACTTGTGAAAGCCGCATTTTAACATATTTTTAGTTAGACATTGTGGTATAGATTAGGTAAATAAAGATTTTAATTTCTTATTGTTAAAAATAGTAAAATAATGTATTTTGTGAACGTTCTACGTAAATATCGATATGCTTTTTTAAATCTTGAATGTGACGATGAGATTTTTTACGCAACTAAAATAAAAACTGAATGCAGATTAATCTGTTGAAGTCTGGTTTATATACCCTTTTGTGCTCGAAAATGCTAAAGGTTAATTTTTCTCTGCATGAAAAAATATTTTGTTCGTGAGGATATTGTCAATACATATGGTAGATGGTATACCCGAAGGTTCCTAAGGACGTGGTTTAAGCCGTACGTGTTTGTTAAGTCTACTAATAAACATAATTTTTTAACCTAACATTTAAATGTTTCCTTTATTCAGGGTTTCTATAAATGATTCATGGCTCGAGGGCGCTTATGGAAATTATCGGTTAAATCAATTTGCCGCCTCTCAGAAAAGTGACGCATACTTGTCATCTGTCGATTTGTGAATTATTTGATATATTTTAATATTGGAAAATGCCTGGGAGTGTGTATTTTCAACATATTATGTGTTTTGAGGGATAATTAACTTTAAGGTTGCAGAAAGTTCACATTTCGAAGCCGTGGGGTGACATTCATCTGCAGCCTTCGGTACTATGGCCGCTTGCTATCGCTGTGCATATTGTAGCTTGGCAGCAGTTACAAAAAGGCGGCACAAAGCATTTAGAAATAAACGCCGCCCGCATTGTCATAAATCATTTAGAGAAACCCTGTATATACCTACATGGTGACATATAAGCCTTTTTTGTTATAATTTCTGAATGTTATCAAATTTATATTGTTATATTTGAATTCTAGGTTAAAATGTGTACAAGAAACTTTTATCTAAGTTCTGATAACTTACGTTTATATTTTAAAAATGAGCAAAGAGAAGCGAGCAGCAAGCGAGATTGTTAAGAAGCTTAATGTTGCCAAATCAACCGTCTGTTACACGATTAAACTACACAAGGAGCTTGGCATATCCCAGGATCGTCCAAGAAGTGGAAGGTCGACTTCTGTTTCTATACTCAACCGCAGCAATGGACAGACGATGCGAAGAATGACAAAAGGGCTCCATATCTCCAGAGAAACAGTTCGTAGGGTCGTGATAAAGAACTGAAACGTCGCTCTTATACTCGTGGAACTGCTCAACCGCTTACCGATCGGATGAGGCGGGATAGACTCAAGCTATGTCGTCTTCTTCGAGATGAGGTCAACGCTTGGACGGTAGTCTTCTCTCATGAAAAAAATCTCACAATCGAGCCCACGCCAAACAGTCGAAATCACCGTCAAATTTTACTTGATCGTACTGGTATGTGCATTATTTCATGGGCTTTCTAATATGGCTGATTTCACAACGTGAGCCCGTTCTTCGATCCCACCATCCGAAGCAGATCATGGTTTGGGTCAAGATTTCAGCTCGTGGAATGCTTCCACTGATTTTTTTCGACTGAACGCCGAAATCTAACAAAAAGACGTTCTTCAGGACGTGCTGGATCCATGGTCCAAGAAAACTGTGAAGAATCGGCTTTAGTAGTTTCAGCAGGATTGGGCGCCACGCCGGCTCATTCGGTGAAGTCGACGATTTCATGTTTCGAAAAGACGAAAATTGAGCTGATTCCTAGGGATTTCTGCCCAGCTAACTCATCAGATCTCAACCCACTGGATTTTGCAGTGTGGTACATCTTGCAAAAACACGTTAGTTGTTGTATTAAGACCAAGGGTTGTCATTTTGAAAATCTATTAAAATGATATCACCTGTTGTTTATTTGTTATTATGTATGCAGGATGTTTCACGAATGATAATGACCCTGACGAAATTCAAAATGTAACTCAAAATACATTCTCATAGCCAATGTGGTTATTTTACATAATGGTATTATTTTTAAAATAAATAGGGAATCCATGACGGCTATGCGCTATGGTCCCTGTCACTGTATTTATTAAAAGTCAAAATGTATTCAAATGATGAAAAAACAGATATGATTTTGATTTATGGTGAATGCAAAAAAATGCTTCCGCTGCTGCCCGTTTATATAGACAACGTTTTCCAAATAGAAGAGCTCCTGCCGATACAATTTTCAAGAGACTTGAATTAACTCTAAAGACAAACTGGCCACCACTAAAAAAGTCAAGAGAAAGAACAGCAACGGGCCCTGACAATGAAATTAGAGTATTGGAAAAGATTGACGAAAATCCTCATATTGGTCAAAAGGTAGTCTCAAGAGCAACCGGTATTAGTCTGTCTTCAGTACACCGAATAACTAAAGGCAATCAATTTCATCCATATCAAATGCAATTGGTTCAGGCCTTAAAGGAGACAGGTTATCCTAAAAGACTGGCTTTTTGTAACTGTTTTCGGGAACACCAAAATTTGAATATGAGATTTTATGACAACATTTGCTTCTCAGATGAAGCAAGATTTTCTAATAATGGTGGAGTTAACAAACATAACATGCATTATTATGCGCAAGAAAATCCACGTTGGATTCGAGAAGGACATTTTCAAACTATCTATTCGACGAATGTCTGGTGCGGAATATCGGGGAATCAAATTGTTGCGCCTTCCTTTTTTGCGATAGTTTAAATGGCAATACTTATCTTAATTTTTTAAGAAACATTTTACCGGTACTTCTCCAAAATGTAAGTTTACAAGTAAGACGAGATCTATGGTTCCAACAAGATGGGGCACCTGCGCATTATCATAGGATCTTGATTTGCTTTTACCTAACCGATGGATATGAAAAGGTTCAATTAATCCTTGCCCACCGAGAAGCCCGGACCTTACTCTTTTGAATTTCTTTCTGTAAGGAATGGTAAAAGAGCAAGTATACCAAGCACCAATTAGAAAATAAAATATACGTGATACATGTATATCCATCACTCCAGAAATGTTAATGCGTGTTAGAAGATCGTTTTGGGCACGAATTCAAGCTTGTGAAAACAGTGGACGGCGACATTTTGGGCATTTATTACATTAATGTTATTGAATAAACATTTTTAAAAAATAAAATTTGTTTTACAATACCGAAGTTACTTAAAGCAAATGATTGAAGTTTATGTCAAAATTTACGAATTTATACGGCTCTCTACGTTTTATATTTTTCAAGACGATGAATAATTATCAATGTTACCTCTGCAAATGTATTTTGGGTTGCATTTTTAATTTCGTCAGGGTCATTATCATTCGTGAAACATCATGTATCTTATTTTTTCGAGGTCCATAGGCGTATATGACACCCCGTATAGATTGTAATAGTACAGAAAAAAACTATTTGTTTTCTTACTTTAATATATATAGTCCTTCTAGCAATAGAGCTGCTATAACACATAAAATCAAGTGTGCCGTTCAGAAAAGCTGCTGGTTCAAGTATACAGTCAACATGTACATGTAAATATATGTTGAAATGGGGTTCTGCCGATTCCGTTTTCGGAATGGAATTCTTAATTTGTGCGGTGCACAACATTTGCATACCCTTAGTGGGCGCCTTTAGCCGAATACGGGGGACACGAGTTTCGTTACGGGCCGTTGCCGCAAAAAGTAACCCAATCACCTAATGCCATTTCACAGTTTCGTTCGCAGCAGGCTCCTACCACGGAAGCTATTAGGACTCATGCCCACTTTAAAAGTACACCTCATTTAGCGAAATGTAATTACGCCGACAGGTCTGTATACCCTCGTTCCAGTTTGCGAACCCCCGGATCTAATTGCAGAAATTTAAAGGAAGGTGAGCTGAATACATTTAACTTAGGGGAACTATGACCTGAGGTTCGGGGACCAAGTACAACAAGCAGGGAAGAGTCTGCGGCTAACTCCACCGCTTGGCGCTGGCTTTGCCTACTACTCACTGAATAGATAAATAAATAAATAAAGGTTTATTTATGAGTATTAATAGATACAAAGGTAGTGCACAAATAAGTGATCAAGCCTACTTATGGAAAGGTCTGCTGACAAAGGATAATTATTATCTAAACGCCAACGCAAAAAATGCTAAATATACAACAAAATAGGGAATGGTGCATATAAAGAGAATGGACACAGAGTATAATAGAAAGCACGGAACAACTTCGCACAGTGTAGTCCAAAAAAATGTTTAAACTATTTATAATAAATGAATATATTTAATTTACAAAAAGTACAAAAAGTAATATTTAAGGAGCTATCAGCTAGAAACAGCTTAAGTCTTTATTATGTTTAATAATGAGTATATTTACGCGAACTCACTAACACGTATGACAACTTGACAACCCTGCAGGCAACATATGAAAATGACCCTTTAAAAAGTAAAGTTTTAGGTGGTGTTATTTTAACTGTGTAGATTCCAGGGATATTATTAGGCAGAGATGATTTTCTAAAGCATAGTGCGACTTGGCAGGATTAAGCCTCATAGAATAATCTGTACAGTCGATGTAGTGTTTGTAGGTCTGAGTTAAGAACGTTATTAGCAGTATGTATTGGTACAAGATTTAGGAAACGAGCAATAAATCTGCATATCGTCAGCATAAAAATTGGACTTGTCAAATGAGAACAATTATGGTCCCAAGATGGAGCCCTGGGGCACAACACATATAAAATCGAGAGTTCCAGAAAGAACTTCATCGTACTTAACCCTTTTTTTCTCGCACGCAGGCAATGTTCACCAAGTAATAGAGCTCCTTCACCGAAACTAGCATTATGGAGGATTGCAGAAAGTAAGTCTTCGCCGTTTTTGTCAAACAAAGTTCGAGGGTCCTTATATACCATCGCAGATTTCGTTAAGGGTGTCAGTAGCTATAAAGACTAATAATTAAAAATTTAGTTAGCATAACTTTAATCACTCATTTGCATTTCCCGCAAAACGTGGAAGTTAGTGGACATTATAGATTAACCCTAGAAAAAAGCACCTACTTGTCGAAAATATTTATTTAATCTAATGTCTATGAGTAGTTTTTGACGTATTTTTTTTACTTAATTAGAGGAAGCAGATATTCTAACTTAGAAATTAAGTAAGGTACTCAAGTAAATTCGTACAATGTAATGAGTAATAATAATAATTATAAGTAATAATCTGGCAGAAGGCGAACTTAAGATCATTTGATATTGATAACTGTGAAAAAAAGGAGCTGTTTGTTTAATTTACCAAAGTGCTTTTAAAAATACAGCAAAAACTAGAGTAACTAGAGAAACAACACAAATCTAATGTATTTGTCTTCTTAACAGAAACCTTTGCACAATTAATCTAACAAGCTCTCAAAGCAAAAAACCAGAAGGCGAGAGCGAATTATTTTTGTTTGTTATTATGGTATTCACTACAAAAGTTTCTGTTGGAGTTACTTTGAAATGGATAGAAAATAAAATGAGATTGCAATAAGTTCAGTCTACCTTACCTGGGCGAGGCTATGCCTGAGGTTGTTACCTATGAACAATTATAAACTATCCGTCAAAGAAATGTGAATTTGTTTTGTGAAACCATTTAGCCATTTAAGTAAACAGAGAAACGGAGCATCAAGAAATAGAACAGAATAATTTATTCATGCTGTACAAGAAATACTCCATCAAGAACCAGGCACTTCTACTGTCTGGCATCTGTCTCAACAAGTTGAACTTCTAAGAGTAAATTTGCATCGTTTGCATCTATACCCAAATCGTGAACCAATCCGTTCAAGAATTACGACCAGTAGATTATCTTAGAAGGTTACGGTTTTTGTCAGTGGTATCTGAATAACAAAACAATGACTTTCTTGAGAAAACTTTCTTCACTGACGATGCTTGCTTTCACGCTTCTAGCTACACAAACTAACGAAATATGAGAATTTGGCCAACAAAAGATCCCCCTGCAATTGTGGAAGAACCTCTCCATCCAAAAGAAGTAGGAGTATGGTCATTACACCATATTGAAGAACTTCAGGATGATGAACTACAAGACTTTTTTGATGAACGAATAATCAGTATGAATACTGGAAATTATTGTCACCCTAGAATCTAGATCATGTGTATAAACAGCTTATGGTGTTTTCCTTGGCTACACATTAAAAATATAATTTTTACTATTGTCGTTATGGGAACGGTCGCAGTTATAACCAAACACTGTAGTCATGAAACAAACCTTTCTTATTGAAATAGGGGTTTCATGGCTGTTATTGACGAGGAGGGATAGAAGTGATTAGAGTGTTTGATTTAAATGCTTCAAAAAAGTGCAGGTAATGTTGATTTGTGGTAATAAATATGTTTTGAATACGGTACCAGGTCAAAGTTTTGACTCTCGAGTTTCCGCGAACATGAAACTAACTACAGACACACAAAACAATTGTTTTAAAATTTGGCAGCACTCTAGACTATTTTTTATGAACACCCGTTGTAAATTAAGACCAGCAAGATGTAGCAGTTAATCCCAAGAAGGAAAAAACAATCACCAATATCAACAATAATGATCAAATATTGACAGAATTAGACTTTTAATCTGATTATTCATGCTGTTTATCTAATTCTGATATAGAAGATATAAGCATCAAAATATTAACTTATTTCTTGTTGTTCACGGAGTACGTGTTCTTAAATATCTGTCAGGTCAACCCTCAACTCAGTTCCAAAAAAGGAGTGAAAGATTTATTAAACTCTATCACGTATTTTATTAACAAATTTTCTGATTTGTTGTGGTGTTCGATGAATGGAAAAACCCTACTAATAGTACTAGTTTGTCCATCAAACCGTCTTTGCGGTTTAGATTATTGGGATATTTGGAAATTTCTATGGTTTCTCGGAATTTACAGGTTGTTTTCATCTCGCCGCTATTTGGCACCCAATCACGCATCGGCTATCCCCACTTTCACAATCTCCCACCTATGTCGCACAAGCATCCTCACCCCCCTTGTAGCGCCAGGTACAACGATACCTCTTGTTTTCACTTTATTTCCTCCTTGGGATTTGGTTCACTTCAGACGTGTTTCTCGCGTTAGGTTTGCACCATATTCCATACTCTTTATTCCTGCCCTGATGATGCCCCTTGCAAGTGCGTACGAAACATCGACCTCATTCTGAAATCAGACGCGGTCTAACCCCTAAAGACTAAGATTTCAATCTAACTCTGGGCGCGAAAGCCTACATTCTTAAATGTTGATTAGTTGATGTTTATTGTAATGCCATAAATGACATTTACAGTGATACGCTTTACTGGTTATATGTTATTTTTCTTCATGTACCACTCTTTTACAATTTGATTTTTAAATACCCTGCAAGTACCTATATGTGACGAACATGATGGTGTAGCCGCTATACAGTAATTTTATTTGAAATTCCAGCAGCTCATCAAACAATAAGGGAGATAAAATTTTAACACACAATAAAACTGCAGAAGGCCGGCAGTAACGACACAATGAACCACGCTGATAGTAGGTAATGGCACGTTCAGTTCAAACGTGGACCATTCAATACGAAATTAAACCGCACGTATTATTTTGCACACCAAACATTGTATCGTTATGATCTTTGAACGAAGGTTATTCATATTTTTGAACTTTTCGGGATTTATTGCTCTATTTCAGTTCATAGCACCATAAAACAATAATAGTTCCGATGTATCCTTTTATTGTATTTTGTAATTAAATCAGATCGCACAATGGATATTTCGTTTGATTTATCGAATTAAATAAACTGTGGTTGCAGGGCCTGATCGGTATTTTAGTCGATTAGCATAGTTTTCAAAACGAAGTTGTGTGAGACTGCAGCTGAAAAACTGCGAGCCAATAGTTTTGTGCATTATACGCGAAAGATGTTCTTAATCAAGATGAAAATGCCTAAAGTTATTTATCTAGTTACTATCGGGAATAGTGTTATTAGCAATGGAATACTAAATTATTGGAGATGGCGAAACACTGTCGAATAAATGAAGGATAAAATCCTAGCTTTCCGCAAAATGAACAATTATTATGTGAAGAAAATTTTACAAAGAAAAATGTTGCAAGGGGACATAGAATATGATGAAACAGATCACAAACCTTTGGAACTCATGAAATACATAATTTGTTTAATATATTAATAAATTTATTTGATTAAAAAGTAACATTAGTTAAAAGCTGGTTATATAAAGAAACAACATACTAACTAGTTATTAAACGCAAAAGCATACTGGCTTGAAAAACGTATTTAAATAATTAACCATATTTCATTTTGGACCTTTCAAATTTGTTCGTAAATATATGTCGAAGACGACGTTGCCGACGTCACCGACGCCGACGTCCACTCTACATTTACTACAGCCGGCATGCCAGCTCGTGACGACTTCTCAATGCACACAATGGACTCATGCAGCGACGATGTTTATGTATGTACACCACCGTCCTCCGCGACGACTGACGTCTTGGTGCACTTTTTAGATACGAAGTTGAAATTGAAGTTTAGAATTAAAACAGATTTATTAAACATATTTTGCCAACGAAGTGTTGTTTCTGACATACATTACTATCTACATTAAAATTTAGCGTAATATGTACAAATACAGATGCTGTTTGACACAATCAACAGTTATTAACAAATAAGACAAATATAGTCCGAAGGCCAAAAAACGTACCTTACGCGACACTTTGGGAGTCATTTGATGAAAACTTGTAATGCGTCATGTACCGGTGATTTTAAGAACTAAAACGTAAGTTGGTATGGTCTGTAAATACAGAGATCTACATAGGCGATTGCCTCGTGAGCGCTTGAGACTATAAGAAAAGCCCAGCGAAAAAGGAATCCAGAGAAATAAAATTATCCGAAAATTAGCTTCTCTTCCATGTATTTCAGATAGACGTGTCCATGTCAATCTTTTGCTTTTTTTTCATCTTCAACAGAACGCCAGACTAAATCAAATACTGTTTATGCAACTTTGGCGTGTGTACCGATTAACGTCTGCACTAATAAGGAAGAACAAGGCCACTTATTTCTCATATAATACAAATATATGAAACACTTTTTGGATTAATTCTGTGGTAACCCGGTTACCGTAAGGCAAACCGGAACGGAAACATTCGTAACTGTGTCAGCAAGGACGCGACAATTGGTTAGGTTGTATTTCTTATGTTTCCGTGTTGATAGTTCCGCGTAAATAGACCTATTAAATAAACATATTTAATAGGTCTAAACAATAGGGTAAAGTAGACCAGTTAGTCGTATACACGGTCCACCACTTTAAACTCCCCAGGCTCCTTTTTTCGCTATTTTTTTAGGTACAACCTTAAGTTATATATGAAATTGTAGGTCTTTTTAAACTCTTTAAAAATAGAATATTGGGTMTCCAAAAATTTTTTTGTTAATTATCATATTTTGCAAATAAAGTTAATTTTTGTAAATATTTTTTAACCTTACCCCGTATAATAAATATTACTTTATAGTTGGATGCCGCCTTTTATTTTCTTCAATTTGTGTCTTTACAATGTATGCGTAATTCTTACTCCTTCTTAGTGAAAAACAAGAAAAACTATTCGCCGCCATTTTTGTTAATAGGGTTGTTCAGAACTTTTTAAGTGTTATTTTAGTAGCTTATTACGGTGCAAATTATGCCTACATACCCATCGCTGCACACAAAACCCCAAAATTTAGAGTAACTTTTTAATAAATAAAGTACAAAGGTCGTTCTACAGAGAGAGAGGCTAGAAAACGAAACCCTGCGATGAGGCTAGTTTGGTTTTCTACATCACGCACTAGCCTCATCGCAGGGTTTCGTTTCCTAGCCTCTCTCTCTTTAGAACGAACTTTCTACTTTATTTATTTAAAAGTTACTCCAAATTTTGGGGTTTTGTGTGCATTGATGGGTATGTAAGCATAATTTGTACCGTAATAAGCTACTAAAGTAATACTTAAAAAATTCTGAACAACCCTATTAACAAAAATTGCGGCGACTAGTTTTTCTTGTCTTGGGGTAAAAATTACGCATATATGGTAAAGACACAAATTGAAGAAAATAAAAGCCGGCATCCAACCATAAAGCAATATTTATTATACGGGGTAAGGTTAAAAAATATTTACAAAAATTAGCTTTAATTGCAAAATATGATAATCTGCAAAAAAATTTTTGAACACCCAATATTCTATTTTTAAAGAGTTTAAAAAGACTTACAATTTGACATATAACTTAAGGTTGTACCTAAAAAAATAAAGAAAATACGAGCCTGGGGAGTTTTAGTTGGCGGACCTTGAATATAAAGAGATGTAAATACACATAGTCAGTAAGAGTTGAGTAGTTGGTGATAAGTCAGTAAGTAAACTCTGTGAATAGTGTATATAATGTAAACTTGCAAATAAATCGACTGCACATCACTGATGTATTCATCAGTCTCCCTGCCTGGCGCCCAACACTCCATAATATGGTAATATCACCCTATACCATATCTGGTGACCCCGACATGATCCTCTGCAGCATTTCCCGATTTCTCCAGTGGCATCCCTTGCCTCTTTTTCTCGAGTGTGGACAATGCCTCGAGTGCGACCTCTCCCTGGTCGTTCTGCTCGTCTGCCTGTCATTCTTTGCCTCCAGCTCACTCTTCATGGCCTCGATCTTTGCAGAAAGGCGGGCAACGGCACTTGCCCCATTGGGTGCGGGTGCTGGATTCATTTTACATTGAAGGGCGGCTGGTGGTGGAGGCGGTGTTACCTTGTAAACGTCCTGGCACGCTCTTGAAGTCGCCTGGAATCTACTATTTGCCCTAACGAGATCGATGGTGGTGAAGTACTTCCTACCACTCGATGACTGAGTCTTCTACGTGCCGGGCGGGGTAGCGGTCCGGGACGGTCCTAACGATTCTATAATCCACCATGATCTGGACCTCTTGCTCAGCTTCTCAAGCGTTAGTCTTCGGGGTCTGCAACACACTGGAGGTTCGGGCGCGGTCTCAACGTGGTGCACTGTTCCATGTTTCGGGAACGTGAGCTGCCTGCTTTGCTTAATCAGAGTAGGAATTTTTACCAGTATTGAAGCATATGCTGTTTCGCCGGCTACGACTTTGACTGACGGGGTGCTTGAGGTTACTGCTTGTGCTGACGCATGTACCTTGGTGAGCGAATCGAGGAGGTGTCGATTGCGAATATCGACTAGCAGTATCCATACGTTGCAATCGTACTCCCATTTGCGGCGGCGTCTGATCTGATCCGCTCATAAAATATAATAATCAACTTTTGTTTGCTTAAAAATTAAAATTTGTGTAAACCCCAATTACACGATTTTCAAAAGCGAAACTTTTTTATATTTTGTTAGTATTTTAGGAATAGCGAGTAGATTAAAGAATGTAACAATTTATGCATATTTACGCTACCACACCGTTTCCCTTAAACATGTTAATCGGATTTTTGAGTGCTGAATTCAGTAGCTGTACTTAATACTAGAATTTACATTTAACAAAATTAAAAATACACGTTATTCAAATACCCTTATCTGTATGACTGAGTGTTGGATTTAATTTATGCACAGCTCAGGACAAATTTATCGTTGTCCAGTCGGTAGCGGTCTGTCCATAAAGGCCAGTTTGTGACGGGAGGTTTCAGTCGGAACGGCGACCGTTTCTCAACAGCCCGACGGACCGTGAAATTAAGTGTGAGTTGCACGGGCCAACCGTGACCATATCATCCTTCTCCGCTTCCGGTTTTTTGGCAACGGCGTGGACATCATTCGTTGATTTTTCGCCTCAAAAATCTACAGCTCTTAATTTACTGCCTTGGAGAGAGGAGCTTTTACTCCTGTAATTTACTGTCGTTTTATACCACACCTTCGTGCTTTCAAAGGCAGCTTTCAACGAAAAAGGGACATCCTGCAAATACGGTGTACACGAACAAATGTAAGCTTGCTTTGTGCAAGTTACGCTAGGAAATATAGCGCGAACTATAGACCTTACTTTATGCTTCATCTATATAATCTGAAGATGATTAATGATATGACAAATATTTTTTGGAGTATTGTTAAAACGTAAGTGGTACATTGTTTAAATACGTACGTTTTCTTTCATGTACTCTCCATAGAAATTTCAGTAATTAGCGGAGTTCAAGCAAATAATTCTTACTAAGGTAAGAATTACAGTTTTATGAGGACAACTTTGGGCACCTTTTGCTTTTTGAATTACTTCCATGGATAACTACACAGTGTGTCCCGAAAATATATATAATAAAATACACATTATATTATATTTGAAAGTTATTAGTTATTCAAGAATAGGTTCCATTTGACTCAATATAACGTTTGGAATGATCAATCAGCGCATGCATAAATTTTTTTATGTCATCTATAGGCATGTTCTTCAACATCTCGGTTACGACTGCTTGAATGGCTGGGACATCATCATAATATGCTCCTTTCATCTTGGTTTTTAGATTTGGGAATAGAAAATAGTCACACGGTGATAGATCAGGCGAATATGGAGGGTGATCGATGAGAGAAATCCGTTTTTTCATCAAAAATTCGTTCACATTTTTGGTTTTGTGAAGTGGTGCATTATCGTGTAATAAAAACCGCTGTTTTCCTGCCGGATATTCAGGTCTAACACGACCAATTCTTTACACAAGCGATGTAAAACGCCCAAATAGTATTCTCCAATAACAACTTGGCCTTCTGGAACAAATTCCTTGTGGACAATACCCTTCGAATCATAAAAAGTAATTAACATTGTCTTGATTCCGGACTTCTGAAAACGCAATTTTTTTGGTTTTGGCTCGCCTTTGGACTTTCATTCGACATATTGACGCTTAGTTTCAGGCTCATATTTAATGCACCATGTCTCATCACCAGTTATGATCTAATCAAGAAGATCTGTATAGTTTTCAGCAGTTTCAACAATGTCTTTGCAATGCTCGACACGAGCGATGTTTTGGTCTTCATTTAATTCATGTGGAACAAAACGCGTACAAACCTTTCTTTTACCCAAATCTTAATTTACAATTCTCCAAATGGTGTTTTTACTTGTACTTAATTCCTCAGCCAACATTCTCACAGTAAAATTTGCATCGATACCAATGATTTCATGGATTTTTTCCACCAATTCAGCACGGTTACTAGCTTCTAGACGACCTGGACCTTAGGTCGTCATTTAAATCCTCTCGACCTCATAAATTCGTATGTCAGAGCGCATTTGTTTTCAAGTTTAACACAAAATTTTAAGTTTGCTCTTTGTTCCATTTTTTGTAACAATAGCACATTTTTCTTTTATTGAAATGGCTGTAAATTTCACACATGTCATCCGATTTGCATGAACTTTGGTGCGTTTGAAAGAGGATGACTGTACCTTTTTAATGCTTTTCTATAGATGGCGCTGCATGTTGTATGATTTAAATATAGTTCGGTTATTTTTGATACACACTGTGTAGATATTGCCGAAAAACTGATTTTGTCAGATTTCTTTAACTTCTCGTAAATTTATTATTATTATTAGTCGTACAAAAAAGTGTTAAAACAGAAATTGTAGATAACTATGATCTGAATAAGACAGTTTCGTTTTTTTACAGACTTTTGTTTGTTTCTTTAATAGAGGTTCTAGTTGGCCATGACTTTGTTGAAAACGCTGTTTTATGTCAAAAATGTTATTTCATGTGATCATTTCCAAAGTAAACGAGCTATAACACCTTTTTTAACCGCATAGTGAGCCCTAAAAACGATTGAAGAAAACATTGTTGTTACTTGAAAGTTTGGCGAGCCGCTAACACATTTCATTTGCCGGTAGTTTTGATGAAAAAAAGTTTCAAGCGATTTAATTTTTTTACATAAAAAGAAGTTTATTATTAGATAGACATGTAGGGAAATTTAATGCTCTTTTCCACGTTTAGTTTTTTGAAGATGTTAAAAATTTGTCACCTTTTATATTCAGCTTGTCACAATTAATTACTCCCAAGTTCTAGGCGCAAATCACTCTACTATAATGGCAGACAAGTGAAAGTTTAATGTCAGTATGTATAAATTATTTACCAATCAAAAGTTCATAAGCAAAAATAGCGTTATTGGCTACTAAGATAAGACAAAGAAAAAATAAATGTGGTATTTGTCCTCAATAATCACTTAATTTTTGCGATGTTGTTTGTAAATCAAGCACCTTTTCGTTCAAAAGTTTAAAGGTAAGCCTTATTTACAGAAGCGCGAAATCCTATTATTGCCAGAATGTAAATCTTTCCACCTATAATACGTATTTACATGATAGTGTTATTACAGTATCTGATTCTAGGTAGCCCGGAGATTCAATCAACTTTAAACAAATAAGGCGCAACAAAATGAATATATGAACTGCAGACTGAGGGGCTCGTGGGAATTCGACGATATCAGCTCCTTAGATGCGAGAAATTACAATAAGTCGACGTGAAACGTGCAACTCTCAGAAACAGCCAAAGTTCATCCGCTGTGCAGAGCGTCACATGTTTCCTTACCCAATATAACTACCAGCAGGGCGACAAAACAATGGAACTGATGTATCCTGTTTAATCCGGTAGATTATGGTGGATTATCACAACGCGATTTATTGGATAATATGTAAATGTTGCATTTTTGGCCAAGTTCATTAATTTTAATATCGATGCCGGGATTACAAGGGGCTTTTAGTATTTTCGCTGGTACGCAAAATAGATTGCTTTGATACCGGATGCCACAAATTCTGTAAGTGGTTGAATGAAATACAGGTTAAACCACCCACATGCTTTTTTTCAACTTGAACATAACATAATGCATGGAAATGTACAAATGTAATGCAGCAGGTTTTAATGAAAACAATCACAACTTTGATGTCCCTAAATTTAACTACTTGTGCAATTGAATAAACTTACCAACGATTATTATATAGGACTAATATCTAAAACATAGTATAATTTTAAAAAGCTCACTTTCTCTTACAGAAGTTAATAATAAGTACAGGACATGGATCGTGTCGACTAAGAGGTTAAAGAAATGACGTAAGGACCAAAAGTATAAACAAAACTTAATTTTTTAACTAATATTACCGACTTCTGACGTCATCTTTACCAGTATACAACACGACACGACCCCCTCCTGCCCTTAAATTTTACTTTTCAGATAATTTTTTGAAAAGGCTTTTTATAAGCACTAGATTACTGTTAACCTTATAGTTTTATAATTTGTGTTGGTAAAATTTTGTAATCGATGTATTAAATACGCCATATAAAGAAACTGATTTATGTATTGTCATCACTGTCATCAGAAATAGGTGTACATAATATTTCAAATCAATTGGTTAAAGGAAAGTTGGTTAAAAAGCTATAATAAAATTTGTGTAACACATGCACGTGGAGTGTTGTAAAATGGCACACGATTTAAGCGTCGCATCGATAATATCGGGAACATCAGTGATTTTGAAAAATAAGGTATAAATACTATGTTGGTCAACGTGATTAATATAGAGAAGTGTGTAAAGTAATGAAATAACTTTTAGTATTAATATTTATTGGTTCTGGCCCCTGTATATTAAATTAAACACACTTTGTATTGATATAGACATATAGATAATTCAACCTTAATTTAAGTCTTTTTCAAATATTTACGGCCTTATTTTATAACTGACAAATTGAACATTGAACAAAGAAAACAGTTTTTATCAGTAACTGACATGGACTTAGAGTAATCTGATGGAATTTTTAGCATACACATTTATACCTTATAATCTTAATATGCATCTAGTTTTGACAGTTTTTTCTAGATACACAATTTGAATTGGCCATATTTTAAAATACGAGGCATGTTTTTTAAGTAAGTACCGTTTTGCGATTCCGCCGCCGCAGCGCTACGGTCGGCGTTCCGCGCATGCGCGCTGGTTACCTACATCTCTTGTCTACGCACTGACGCCATTACAGTTTGATTCTTCATTGTATACGTTGTTTACTGAGTGTTTAAGATGCCTCCGACAATCGTGAGTCCCGCCGATTGTGAAGTACGGGCTGTTATACGATTTCTTAGTGCTAAAGGCGTAAAACCGATCGATATTCATCGTGAGATCTGTGAAGTTTACGGACAAAACATTATGAGTGATGGAATGGTAAGGAAATGGGTGAGAGCATTTAAAGATGGCCGCACAAATGTGCATGATGAAGAACGGAGTGGGCGTCCTTCGGTCGGACGCTTTACAATTTCATCATTGTGCGACTGCTTTCCTCAATATTCTCGTAGTGTTTTGTATCGCATTGTGACCGAGAACTTGAATTACCGGAAATTGTGTTCACGTTGGGTTCCGAAAATGTTGACGGATTTGCACAAAACCCAACGATTAGGCAGTGCATTGACTTTCCTTGAGCGGTACCACAATGAAGGTGAAGATTTTTTAGACCAAATTGTTACTGGTGACGAAACATGGGTGGCCTACGTCACACCAAAATCGAAACAACAATCCATGGAATGGCGACATTCATCATCACCCAAAAAAAGTGAAGTTTAAGCAAACAATTTCTGCCCGGAAAATCATGTGCACAGTTTTTTGGGACAAAAAAGGAGTATTGCTAGTGGAGTTTCTGCCTCGTAATGAGACAATCAATGCAGCGTCTTATTGTAAGACATTGAACAATCTGCGTCGTGCAATCCAGAACAAAAAACGTGACAAGTTGAGTAAGGGTATCGTTTTGCTGCATGACAATGCCCGTCCACATGTGGCTAATCGGACCAAAGATCTCATCAAATCTTTTAAATGGGAAACTCTAGATCATCCTCTGTACAGCCCTGATCTGGCGCCCAGCGACTACCATTTGTTCCTGCACTTGAAGAAACACCTAGGTGGTCAGCGTCTTCAAGACGATAACGAAGTCGAAACATTTGTGATACAGTGATACAAGTCAGGCGGCAGAATTTTATGAGGAGGGTATTCAAAAACTGGTGCCACGTTATGACAAGTGCCTCAATATTCACGGAAATTATGTAGAAAAGTAGATTWAGGTACAGGCTTTCATGTAAGATGAAATTATTMCGATATCTTTGTACGTCTTTTTTTAATTCCAAAACGGTACTTACTTAAAAAAACATGCCTCGTATACCGTCTTTACTACTACAAATAACAGGGCATTAATGTCAAACTACACAATAAAAGATTTTGATAAATACCTAAAAAAAAAAGGTCGAAAGTCAATAAAAATACTTTCTATTAGAACCAAAACCCACTAAGAAAAACTAATATCAGCAGACAATTAATTGAGCTTTATTACTCTGTTTTCGAATTTTTTTACTATCAGTAAAGGCGTAATTTATTGAAGACTTATTAAGGCACATAACTATCGAATCCTTGTATTGGTTTGTACTGCTATCAGTAATGAAGTATAAATAACGTTTTATTATACTAATTCCATTGTACAACGTTCAACGATTAACAGTAACGAACTGTATGGAATAGTACCTATCAACTGGCAGAAGAGAATAAATTTTATTCATTTGCCGTGAAGAACAACCAAGGTAGCTATGAACCGTATAACATTTGTAACACTGGTGGTTCTAGCTTCAGCTAAAAACATTTCAATACCCGTTAATGATGAGACACAACCTGTATTGTGGAATGGAAGAAGTGCAGCGATTCTACCTCCACATTTTCTATCAAACCAAGTTCGGGCTAGTATAGTGGGGTAAGAAAACATAGCTTACGTTAAATATGTTTATTGTAGTAATACGATCTGAATAAAATTAAGCTAAGTACCCATATGAAATAAAAGTGCCCCTTTTATGCCTGGAAGAAGCTGATTGTAACTATCAATAAGGGAGAATACCCAGCTCAAAAATTTGTTCAGTTCAGACGTCCGGGAGAAAACTTCTTATGATCGTATATAATTAGAAAACACGTTGAAACTTTTACGAATCTGTAGCTAATGAACGTATGCACTATTCCTGTTTTTAATTCTTTGTAATTTTTATCCTCAAAACAAAAAAAAAGAAGTTTGAAAATGCGGTAGAAGTGTACGTGAAGTTTTTCTGTTTTAATTCGACCGTTGTTAAAATACCTATATAGAAATGTAAAGACCTAAAAGCTGAACTTGAAATTGCTTATTAGAGATAACTTAGTAAAATTATACATAATAGGTACAGCAAAATATCATGCTTAAGCTTATATCTGCTTTTATATTAAGGGTGCCATGAGTACTTTGATTTTTCTGCTCAATAATTATTTTATTTATAACAATAGAAAATTACAGAGACGTGTGTGTGTTAAATAATATTTCAGACGTATTATTAGGACTATATGTATTGTAACAGCTATTACCCTTAATGCTTTAGAAAGTATAGATATAAGCACTTGTGGTGTAATTGCACAAGCGCTGAAATAGATTCAGTTAAGGCAAATGATACCTACATATGCAAATTGATAATCGAATCAGTATTCATTTAAAATTGCCTCGCTGCTAATTGCTACATCGTTCTTAAAAGTACCAAAACACATTCATAAATTTTAAGCAGTTTTGAAATGCAACTTATTGACTTTCGATTTCACGAGGAAGTGTTTTTATTTTAACAAAATTTTACCTTCAAATGGGAACAACTCAGGCATATATTACATATCGATTGAAATTACACCATACAAAATTATAAAATAATAAATGTTCCTTGCAAACCATTTTCCGTTCCGCAACATTCAATACCTAGGTTTCGCATCCATGTCGCCGTTGGTCGTAGTGTTGTTCTGTACGCATGTAATTCCGCTTTCAGCGAATCAATGAATGATTTCAAAAAACTATTTAAACTCTCTGCACATTAGTCACCTTTTACTAACCTTCCTCTTATTTCCTCCGCGACTCTACCTTACTAATATTCCCAAAAATATGAAGCTATCCATCTTTTCTATTCTTATAACTCTTCCTTCATTTCACTCTATTTACAATGTTCCTTGCTGGTCTCCTGCGTTTATTTACATGTACTTCGTCTTATCTGTACTTATTTCTAATCCTAGGTCTCTTGCTTCGGCTTCCAATCTTTTAATTACTATTTGAAACTTTATCATTGATCTTTCTAGGATTTTAATATATAAGTAAACAAAATCCGAGTATCTTTATTAATAGTAAATTTTAAACTAAGATGAGTTTTGTTTAATCACGACTTATAATTACTAAGCTATGTACAATTATTTGTTAACCACGGTGTTTATTAGATACACTTTCTACATATCGATTGTTTAGATCGTATAAATGTGTATGTTGGCTAGCTGTTGTTTGCCACACATTAAAATGATTTTTGCAGGGACTTCAGAACATGCACAATCGAAGATATTAATTTATATATAGATGCGATTTATAAACATATCCATGATTTTGCCCTCGGAAATGGATACGACCCTTTCAAGCTTCAAGACATTACAGTGGAGCGTAAAATCGTAAGTACAGTATAGGGCAAACAAAATACAGTTAGATGAATATGGTGATTGTAACTGACCATACGCTAGAATAAGTAAATATACACCATCATCACCAACGATACAGAAGAAAGAATGAAAGGGATGTCTGAAAAGTGCAAAACATTTCATCATGTGTCAACGTGAATGCAATATTACAGGTTTATGAAATTACAGCTATGTGAAATCTAAGTTTGAGCTGATGGTTTTTGCCTTGCCGAAATTTTAGTTACACATACCGAAGACAGATTCCCCGTTTGAAATTAACCATGCGATTGAATCGGTTCTTCATGTAGTTTAAAGTGTAAAAAAATTTAGTAATAATAAAAAACATTTATCAGCACCAACATGTCTAGCTCCTAAGGAAAGCTCCAGTCTTATTTCTAGCTACATTTAACGGATGATTTGAAACAGAGACCTTGTGAATGAAACTGGTAACAATATTAGTAATTCTCGCTGTAAGTATTTCTTTTTGTAAATTGTTAAGATTTTTAGTTACAATAATTACAAATAATTTAGGTATATCGATATCATTTTTACTAGAGTGAAGACCAAATTTAAGACCTACCTTAATATCACTTAATTTTTTATACAAGTGCGTTTTATTTTAACTTTGTTTTGTTCATCACTGAATAGTTTATTAAATTTTGATATATTGTTTTGTTTAGTTCTGAAGAACACTTCGTTACAGGCTATATTTTGTTTAGGTTTAAACTCTTCACACATGTTATAGAAAACATCGTTCCCAGCGAATGAAAAATTGCTTTGCCGTTACCAAAAAAACAGATGGTGGCATCTTTTAATGAACTGCGTCCAATTTCGCTTTTGCCGGTAATGTCGAAAGCCTTGGAAAAGATTTTGGTGCCACAAAGAAAAGGTCACCTAGATAAATACGACATCTTACCTCTCAGACAATCAGGATTTCGACAAAGATATAGTTGTCTTACTGCACTTCTTGATTTGATTGACGATATCATTCATGAAGCTGATGTTGGAAATATTAGTGCACTTGTTCTGTTGAAGTTTTCCAAGGCTTTCGACAAAATTAATCATAAATTATTGTTTCCAATTCTGGAGTATGTCGGATTTTCGTAGAATTCAGTGAGTCTTGTTGAATGTTATTTTACTAACCGTAAACAACATACTGTGACGGATATTGGTGCATCTGAAGAGGGAGTTATTGCGTCTGGGGTGCCTCAGGGATCTGTGCTTGGACCTATTTTATTCTGTATATATACATGTAACTTGTAACTTCGTATGTATATGCTGATGACACCCAGGTCCGTTTTTCGTTTCCCTTTAGTAATATTCATTTCACAAATAGAATTAATGAAGATTTAAAGCAATTGCAACAAACTTCTTTACAACATCAACTTAGTTTGAACGATTTAAAGAGCTCTGTACTGGTATTCGGTAAAAACAAAAATCTAGCAGAAGTGTTATTAAAGATTAAAGTTGGTAATAGTATTTTACAGTGCTCTAAAGTACTAAAAACTACTAAAAAATTGAATGCTGCATACGTTAGCTTGAAAAGCTATATCCTTATCGCCATATCTTACCCATTAACTTAAAAATAAAGCTAACGGATGCAACGGTCTTATGTCATATGAACTATTGCGATATATTGTATGGCCCATGCTTAACCAGGGCAGATGTAAATCGCATTGAGCGTTTGAAAAAGTTTTGTTTGAAATGTATTTAGGGAATTCGAAAATGCACTCTTTGAACACTAGGTCTTTTACTCACAACATCTACAAAATATTTAAGTATTTTAATTGAGATAAAAGAGTGTAATTTTTTTAATTTAGGTCAGAGTATCGTCGTCTTTGGATGTCTCGCCAGTTCTCGTGAATCCAGCATCCTCATATTGCTCCTCATTGCTTACTTGCATTGCGTTTTCCTTGTAATTATGTCCCGTCTATAAATAGTTTATTCCTTTTCTAGCACGTCGGAGGCCGGCAGTTTGGGTATTCTGCAATTAGATTGTTTTTTTCTGGACTAAGATTAGAAATCAGGTTTCCTGCCTTCTTAGTCCTTTTTGTAGTAGCGCCAACTATTTGCCTTAGTGTAATAAGTAATCTATCTGAATGTAAAGTATTATGTTGACTGTTACCACAAATAAATTTAAATTTATATTATTATTATTATGTGTCTGGAAAAGACGTCCTTTAATTCCGAGAAATAGCTATTAAGTTGTTTTTCCAAGAATCTTAATTTTGAATTTAAGTATCCCATAATGGCCATCCAACAAGCCAACCAACGCCTTGGTACCGTTCTGTTTGTGTGCTGGGAAAACTGTGCTTTTTTGCATGGGATCGGAAAATTCTTACGGAACATAGCTAATTTGGTGTTGATTTTAGCATATCCTTTTGCTGGGTTCAATGTGCAGGGAGCATATAGGTGGTCTCGGTGTCCATAAAAAATCCCATTATTATAAATTATTAAGATGTGGAAGGTAGACGGACTAACTGTGATGAATTTAACAATAAAATGTTATGAGAATAAAGAAAAACTCTGTTCAGCCAAGTTTTCGGAATCATTTTATTCCTTCTTCAGGGCGCTACAATAACAACTTAATAGCTATTTCTCGGAATTAAAGGACGCCCTTCCCAGATAAATGTGTGGACAGTTTAAACGTAAACAGAATTATAGCCTGTAACAAACTGTTCTACAGAACTAAACCAAACAATAGATCAAAATTTAATAAACTATTTAATGATGAACAAAACAAAGTTAAAATAAAAGATACTTGGATAAAAAAGCTTAAGTGATGTTGTCGTACCATCTAAGGTGTTGAACTTCTACAGACCGTACAGTAACATATATCTGAATACTCAGCTGAAGAAATATATCTCTTCTGCAAATTTTTTTTGTTTTCTTTGTAATCATAAAAATAATAATAAATAATCATGCAACTCGCCTATCTTTTTTAACAACAAGCAGTTTTAAATCATGTAATGACTACAGAGTAAGTTGTATGGGAAATGCGATTTCACGGGGAATATGCCGATCAGACACATAGACACTTTTTCTATACAGAGTCTAAAAAGCAATAAAGGTCAGCTGAGTCATTATTTTTCATTGAATTATATACTTTCCGAGTATTCATAAAATTGCATGTATTTTCTGTGAAATTCGACAGAGTTTATGGGTCACCGACATGACGCTACTCCTTGAAATGACTAAAATTCAATTGAAAGGTATATCGACACTTTACCGCCAAGGCGACGCCGACATGACAGAAAATGGCACTAGCGGTATCTACTTGAAGACCACAACAGGCGTGGGTTCATTAGGGGTAAGAGAATGGCCGTTTCCTTAGTGTAAAACATAACTACTGAATAGTTATTATACAAATTTATTAAATCGTTTTAACATTAATAATAATAGTAATAATAACAACAATAGCGTTTGATATGATATTATTTTTATTGGTTTGAAGGCTTCCGTGGTTGTTGTCGATGACATGTTGTTTTCCGGGCTGATTCCCACATTGCTTATTTGACCTTAACGTTTCGACACTCATGTCGGTGTCTTCCTCAGAAGTAGCTCCGAAACTATTTCAGACATACACTACAATGTGAGCTGCCGTTCAGACAGATGCCCGACAGAGATGAGTGGGTGACTCTGTTAGTTGTCAATAGATGGCATAGTGTCGCCTACGTATATTATTCCCACACACATCGCCTACCTTGGCGTATATAAGAGAAGCTAGATCTATACCGTATTGTCTGTATTGGAACTGTGGCTATGCTGAGTGAGGAAGTTTTATAAGCCCAAACAGCTGTCCACAGATTGTTCTGATGCAGACAACACGGCAAAGGCTCGTTTTGCTACCTGACTGTATGTTTGATTAGCGAAACTTTTAGCTTTTTCCGCAAGTATAGATGTGTTATTTATTTTTTTCTGTTTTTCCAATCTTAGTTTGACTTTTTATTGCAGTCTTGACTTCTATAATCTCTCCTGCAAAATATACAACTAGATACTTTCTTATACTGTAGTTAATAAAAACTGTAGCCACACTTTAATGAGCTTCATTTTGCCCCCTGACCATCTTTATACCAAAACTTTCCTGGGGTTAGATTTAAGACTGCAGATCATACAGTGTATTCAGTTTCGATTTATTAACAATATTTCCCTAAACCAAGTATAGCAGTTTGAAAGCATATGCTTCAATCTGTAGGTTTTCCCTTCCAAAAAATGTTTTTAAAACAGATGTGGCTTTAGGATAAATAGCTGAAGTTGGAGGAAAGCTTTCAACCAGCAAGGGAGCACAAGAATTTGGTACAAGATTAATACAATAGTTCACATAGTAATATGTCAATTACAATTCAATGACAATCGAAATTTTTTAGATATTAACACTTTGTTTTCCGATAATTAAACTAAATTTCAATACAGGTAGTATCTCTTGCCAAAAATTTTTATATATTAACGTGCAGGTTAAAATTTGTAACACCTGCGCAAGACAGAAAAATAGTGAAACTATATGCTTAAATTAATATTTTAATATTTTTTTAAATGAATTAGACCCTTGATATGACGGAGCTTCTTTACGAGGTAAAAATCCTATGTTACTTATACGCCCGCAGTTCTTAGTAGTTTAGTATTGTGTGCATATTTCACTTCTAGACTAGCGGAAGTTTCTACGCAAAGGCTGGGTATCCCTCAACGTCCGGAACTTTAGCAGTTTCTGTCAAGGGTGTAAAGGTAACCATAGCTGCAACTGTAAATTTACTGGATACTCCACGGATTATACTGCATGAGCTGGAACTTGTGGATTCTAGGTGATACAGGAATAATAATAGCTGCTGGTCGCCATAATCTGGCCACAGCAGCGAATTACGCACTTAAGCTCGAGAATACCGAGCGACGAGCGATTCAGTTGCAAATGCGCTGGATGACATTCAGTGGCATTACATAGTAAACTTTGATATACAGGGTTCGCCACCTAAAACTCCCCAGGCTCGTTTTTTCTTTATTTTTTTAGGTACAACCACGGCCACCTCTAACAAGGCCAACAAGGCAACAGGGCATTTCTTGTAGCAAAAGGCCGACATACCGGGATCCGAAGGTCGCGCGCGTAAAATATATAACGTTATATCTACTTTATTGGTAGGGCTTTTGAAGTGTTATTTTTTCAAAATGTTCCTCAAAGTTCGTAAATGATGACACCCCTTTTTAAAATAAAAATCAATTGCCGTATTCGCTTCAAAAACGCTTAAAACCAAGCGAAATAAAATTGAGGTAGGTAGTGTTTATTTCGAGGTGTCGAGGTATACTATGTATATTTTTGAAAATCAGAAAAACTCTTCCAGTGACAAAGTTATATAGGAAGGGTGAAATTTTATATTATTGAAGGAATTGTCGTGATAACTTGAATAGGAACAAAATTACGAATCAGAGGCAAGCACTGCTTTAGCGAGACCCAGATGAATGCTATAGCATGCAAACTTCGCCACGAAAGCAGTATTTTACAATTCTAGGTTTATTCAATGTCAAAGTATTTCACCCTGACTGTCCTATGTATAGTATATAATATCTTGGACTATCATGCTTTTTGACAATTCTAGCAGGCACCTACATTTTATCCTTACAAACTACTAGATTATCTCCCTCTCTAATGGGTTGACATTTTTGTATTTCTATCGTAGTAATGCTTATAAACGTTTGGATTGGATTGTGTTTTAACAATGTCTTCTAAGAATTTATCAAACATATTTTTAATGTGATAGCTAAAATCCATTATTGTATTATAACCACCCGCTCCACGTGTATAAGCAAAAAATGTTCTACTACCACTTCTGCCTACTGTCTTGGTGCGTACATTACTCAAGCCCTTACACTGCAGTTCTTAACAAGTTTATCAGCGTTTCGTGTCCACCAGGCTTGGGATAGGCATATATGCCTATAAGAATGCACATTTTATATTTATTATATATAAATGCATATCTTGGAATGTAGGATTTGTAACGGCATACTTTATTTCTATGTAAACGTCTATAATTTAGGGATTCCTCTAATTCGGCCTTATCCTGCCCTGTTATTTGATTCTTTCTTGTGTAATTAACATCGTAAAGTATGGAAGGGCTTTCTGAAAACTAAGAACCTCTGTATAGATAATTAAGGCACTGTTATCGTAATATGGTGTTAAAGGTGCACAGCTTTTTTTTCAAATTAAAAACATTGTATTGAGACTTCTGATGCAATTTCTGTTGATTTAAAAAAGCCCAAGAAAGAACTGCTGTGGCATATTTGCTTCTTTAAAGAAACACTTTTTTTGCGAGATAGTGTATTTTAAACGATATACTATTTCTAGGGTTTGTAAATAAGCCTGCATTACAGCTAAGGTACAAGCTTCTCTAACAAAATCTTGCCTCCAGAAATTAAAAACCAATTACGGTCAGAAATCTATTCGCTCTACAAAAAAAAGGAATATTTACATCAGAGTTACTTGCCGAAACTTTAAAAACTTTATTAAAATTTATACTCAAATTAAAATTGAGGATGGTACTTTTCGGTAACACCCTTACCAACCCCCCCAGCCTTTAGTCAGTAATGCTGCTGAACCCCAGGTGAATCGCTCGTCACTCAGTATTTTCGAGCCTCAGAGCATAATTCGTTGCGGTGTGCGTTGGCCAGATTATGTCGACCAGCTGCTGGCAATACTTTTTCATTTCATACTTATGCTTGTTAATCCATTAAAATATCATTTATGTTGATTAAAACTGAATTCAGGCAATAATTATCTTTCAGCATTTACATATAGATTACTGACTAACTTACTCATAAATCAATACGCTAGCAGCTTTCTACTGTTAAAAATTAGTTTCGGTTCCCACAGAAAAGTAAAAAGATGCTATTAATTAGAAATATGAATATTTTATCATTTTCGTGTATTGATACATTTTTTTTACAGGAAAATAGAAATAGATGTCAAATTGGACGTTAGTGTCTGGATTAATTGGCTAGTGAATGCAGTTATAAGTACCATAATTTATGTATTTCATTCAATAATAATAAGTGAGGTATTTAATTTAATAAAAAAGCTGGTGAATAAAGCGGTAAACGACTTGAACCAATAAAATTTAGACTTGTTAAAGATATTTATAGAATTCCTTCAATAATTGACAAGGGAAAGAAATATGCAGGAATTACAGTGTGGATGATACCATGCCATCTAGTGGCAATACGGCATCATTCAGTCGACTCTGTGGAGAACTAATTTGAACGGCAGCCCACTATGTCGTGGGCGTTTAAAAGCCGGCAGACGTTCTCCAACGACGATTTCTGCAACGAATGCAGTTCTCAAACATAATAATTTATGTCTATGCCATGTCGCCTCAAAACAATATGTGGGCAGCTGTTTCGGCTTATAAAGCCTCCTCAGCACAGCTATAGTTCCAACGCAAACAACATGGCATAGGCGCAATTGTTATGCTTGAGAACAGCATTCGTTGCAGAAATTGTCGTTGGAGAACGTCTGCCGGCTCTTAAACGCCCACAACATAGTAGGCTGCCGTTCAGGTTACTTCTCCATAGAGACAAGTGGATGATGCCGTATTGCCACTAGATGGCATGGTGTCATCCACATTGTAATCGCCTACTTTGGCGTATATAAGGGAAGCCAGATCTATGTCGTGTTGTCTGTGTTGGGACTATAGCTGTGCTGAGGAGGCTTTATAAGCCGAAACAACTGTTCACAGATTGTTTTGACGCAGGTGACATGGCATAGACGTAATTATTTAAGATACTGGAATGCAAAAATGTCGACGATACTATATCGATTCTTCGATCATTCTTTGAGAACACTAGGTATATACGAGTATAATAAAGAAAACTCGAGGGTAGTAGACGTGCTCTATTTTCGCCAAAAACGATTTAAACCAGAAAAAGTACAAGTGTCCTATCCTTTATTATAAAAATCTGTTAATTTACTGTAATTACTAAAATAGCCTGGATTTTAATGGGTACTGCTTCATAAAACAAACGGATGAATGCAACTTTTCTCTTAGCCCTTCATTGTTTCCTATTTCATAGCCCAGGTAACTATCGTAAACACAGTCAGCCTAATTATACAGCAGCAATACAAAAGGTCTCACAGAGAACTACTAGGTAAGTAGGTACTCAAAATAACTTAAAATTTATAAATTCTTGTAAGATGACGTAACTGGCACGATTGCTCTAGCAACTCTAATATTTTGTACAATGAGCAATGCAGCATTCCACTATCAGTCAGCGATCCAAATGAAAAATCTGTCTAAGCATCGCAAATTTGGGTACTTGGCAACGCCGCAACATCGACGTGAAGTGTTCAAACCTAGAAATTACGTAGAAAAAGCAATTTCTGATGTTGTAAAAAAAAAGAGTTGTAATAAAAAATTAAAGTTTTATTATCTTGAGCGTTACTCCCAAACTTAGATGAGGCTGGAAAGCAGGCAACAGCATTAGCTCCAGAAGTTTCTGGAGGATTTTGCAACAGACTAGATGACTAATGTTGTAAATAGCAACAAAAAAACTTTGTTGATGGTATAAGAGACGATACCGTAAGGAACGCGCTGGTCCTGACAACTTAGCACACGACAAGGGAGGCTTAGAAGAAAACAACTGCCAATTGAAGCCAATGCAAGATACACGAAGAAAGTGGCCCGTTGAAAGAGTTTATAAAGAAGATAGTAGTCGCTATAAAACCTGGCAAATACCAAACGTGTTACCGCTGTGGAAAACCCCTTGTCCAGGAAACCTCCATGAAGTAAGAGCAGCAGTTTGATTATTAATGATGCCAATGCAAGATACGCTGCAAAGTACTGCTACCAGAAAACAAGGGCAACAGTATGACCATGAAAAGCAGCATCGGTAATCAACACGGTAATCATAATAACAACTGTGATGATGTATTCAGATCTCCATGCCACTATAAACTTGTGGAACGACGAGAGGTACGGTCAACATAAGGAATATCACCATCAAGGAGAGCAAGAAATGGACCGCTGAACGCTTTAAAAAGAGAGAGACAAAGTTGTTGGTCCTGAACTTTAGTGGAAAGAAGGCACCAGACCACWACCTGAATGTAAACAMAKAACGGCCTACAAAGAGAGTGTGAAAGGGCGTCGATAGGACGCATGTTACCATAATATTATTAGTGGTACTTAACATGTATGTGCCACGGGTGTTTGAAGGTGGAACGGGCGCCCACTTAGAAGCAAAAGTACGATACGATTCTACTGGACAGGTTATCGAGAAAAAATAGAGAAATGATGCCGAAGACGTGAAAGCTGCACAGCCACGAAGGGTCCATTAACAGAGAAGGGCAAATCGGTAAAACATTGGAACTCCAATAGGAAAGGTTGCCAGTAATTGCGCAAAGGCTATGAAGGAAAACCCACTCACAGACAGTTTAACAAAGGAGATTTATTATGACTATTAACACACAAATAGGGAAGGGATTTTGGCCTAAGTTGTCGCCATCCTTCGAAGTACTGTATAGTGAAAAGGTTTAAGAACGTAGTGTACAGAATCCAGCGCAGTTCCAAAATCAAGGTGGTACATCTGAATCATTTAGCAAAATGATTCAAACTTGTCACCATTCCAATGTGAACATGCCTTAGTTGACATTTTTGTTTCTTTCGTTCTGTTATCCGACGGGCACTTGAGTTTATTACGAATGTGTTCATAATGTCCATTGTTCCAACATTCCACTGGTAGGTTCGCTGTGTTGCTGTATGGTTGTTTATATGTATCGGAAGTAATGATGCTATATGAAGACCATTTCTATTGTTCGTACGTTTCCTTTTATCAACTCGTTGTGAAGAAAGCAAGAAATAACTGTTCTTTCGGCTCAAAAATGTGTACCCGGGCTACTCTGTCTTTGTAGCCTTGAAAAAGTGGGAAGGCACAAGTAACAATAAGGAAAAAAAGAAAACACGACATTAAAATTAAACGTAAATTGGTTAGATAAATGAATCATGACGGATAAAGGTTGTAGTTCACATTCAATGAGAATAGAATGCTCGGATCAGCAATCACATGATGGACTGCGTTTTATTAGTCTGTTTTTGAAATTTGTTACTACCAGTAATTGTTTAAATACATAATTTATGACCTGTTATTAAGGTATGTATGTAACTATTGAGCCCTAAAATTAGTTTGTATTGATATCAGTAATAAAATGGTACATAATTTATATTTATTATACTAATTCTATTGTACAACGTTAAACCATTAACAGTAACGATCTACAGAACAGCATAAATAAAAGGAAGAGAATTTCAATCTTTTTTTAATTTGCCGTGAAGAACAACCAGGGTAATCATGAACCGTATAACATTTGCAACACTGGTGGTTTTAGCTTCGGTAGTAAGTTTTTCAATACCCCCTTATTACCAGACACAAATTGAATTGTGGGGTGACGAAAATGAAACGATGGTGCCTCCAGACTTTCTTGCCAAACGAGTTAGGAACAGTATGCTTGGGTAAGATAATATGTAATTTCTGTAAAATACCTCTTTACAAGCAGTTGCTCCTGCTGTTCGTAGAACTACCAAAAACCAATGTGATTTCTTTTTGAGAAGAAGCTGGTTGTATTTGTTTAGTAAAGTGAACCAAACCATACATTCAAAACTGTTTTGCTTAGCTTCTATTTGGTAAAAAAAAGTCCGTTCTTCAAAGACCAAAACACACTTTCATTAAATTTAAACCACTTTGGACTAGAGAATACGAGGGCAGAGGCCCTCACTGCAGGTTGCTATCGATGGCGTCGGAGAATGCTCCGAAAGCAAGATGATGTAAATAAATCATCTGCCCTGGTAATTTCACTCTCACCCTACGACCAGTTTCGCCATGTTGGGGCTCACCAGACAGGGGTAGGGAACGAATACATAATAAATAAGTAATAAATAGTTGCAAAAAATGTTTCAAAAAAGACATCCGTCCCAAAATGAGCTAGCGCTGCTCCTACCCGTTAGTGCTTTGGGTCTGCCATGGCATTTTTTTCAGTTTCTACCAAAAATTGTAGGTACCAAGATATAATTTATTTACAACCCAAAAAATTAAAGAGACGCATATGAAATTTTTTGAGCTCCGGAATTTTTGGCTCAGGTTATTCAAATATCTAAAACAAAAGCTTCAAACCCGGTATCCTAGTATTAAATTTTGGACAAACATAGGTTTGGTTAAATCACGTTATTTTTATTTATGATTACGCTATGCGCAATTACTTATTAACAACACTATTTAGAACACTATTGAGTAGATATACGAATACTTCATACATTTCGATTGTTTTAATCGGTTATTTACCAAATCGTACATAGGCATGCCGTACGAAGGTAGATGTTGGCTTGCTGTTACATGCGTGGTATATAAAAAGTTTCAGTGCAATAACGGCAAATATAAATAAATATATAAACACTAACAGTACAGTAATGTTTTCTTGCAGGCATTTTCGGTCGTGCTCAATCACCGATATTAATGCTTATATAGATGCGATTTTGAAATACATGGCTAATTTCGCCCTCTCATATGGATACGACCCATATAAGCTTAAGGACATTATAAAGCAGCGTGAAACCGTAAGTATAGTAAAGGGTTAATTAAATGGTCATCGCTAGATTAACTAATTATACATATATGTGACAACCTCACAACCAACAATACAGAAGAACGAAAAAAGTGTCTGAAAAGCGCAAATATTTGCAAAAGTTATAAATGGAACGCAACATAACAGGATCATGGATCTTACGGTTATATAAAATCTAAAAATTTGATTTTTCGATCACAAATTAAAAAGTATAACTCTGGCGGATTGTGCATTGTTGAAATTTTAGTCGTAGGTACATACCGAAAGTAACATTGAATTCAAAATTAACAGCACATATCATTCAAATTCTTTTTGAAGTTTAAAGTGCCAAAGTGATTTTTTCTACTTATTGATCCATGATCAAAGAGAACGCATGATGATTATATTTAGGGTAAGTCGATTGAACCGTTATAATACAGAGAGCTCTCTATTGCAAACAAAAGTTTTTAAATGTTTAAGTGCTACAACCTGAAATTATTTTCAATGCACACTCTCTAGGTTTTTTTTTAATAAAATTTCCCACATTTTGCGCTTCCTACGAAATTTTAATATAACTTAATATAATAAATTGTATATTATTTTGCGTATAAATAACGTTAGCAATACTTACTGGATACATTCGCAACTGTTAAAACTGATCCAGACAAAGCTACGGAGTTATGACTGCAACCCTAAATAGAAATAGGAATTTACTTATTTGAGAAGTTTTCAAGGGTGCTATACAACGCACTACTAAGAGGAATGACAAATAACTTAGGACTTAGCGGAAGATCGACATTACTTTCAAATATATCACTAGGTTACCGAAGAACAAGCTTTGTAAAGCTCACGTAATTTCTCGTGTCGCTTGACTTTAAATGTGCAGTAGACGAATTTTTGTCTTCTTTAGAGAAAGACGTTTCTAAAAACATTTGCTTTGCGCGGTTGTTGGTTGCAACAATTTATTGCCGTACTAAACAACTTCGTTACGAAACAGACTTATTTATGGATTAAATTATAATTAGACATTACTTGGCCACTACTATTCGTGATAAGTAGTTTGAACAACAAGACATAAGTAGCTCTCGCGCTTCATGCATGCGCGGATGTGCTTCGTTGTAGTTTGTTCAAACAAGTTTTAATGACCTCTGAACAAATTGGTCCAGGGCTAGATTTTACTAGTTAGTTTTCTATAGAAAAGTTATCAAGACAAACTGAGTGCAATCTTTTCTGAGATTCAGGCCTGTTCATATTTTTATTGGGCAAGGAGTTGATATTTTGGGAAAGGAATGGTTGTCAAACGTATACAACTGACAGTATTTGGGAAAAAAACCTATGTTTTCATATTTGCTGCAAATCACCTCCTTCCAAACATCGAGCAAACGTCAGGAAACAATTTGCTTAAAGCCACAAGACAGATATAAATATACGAGGCATGTTTTTTAAGTAAGTACCGTTTTGGAATTAAAAAAAGACGTGCAAAGGTATCGCAATAATTTTATCTTACATGAAAGCCTGTACCTTAATCTACTTTTCTACATAATTTCCGTGAATATTGAGGCACTTGTCATAACGTGGCACCAGTTTTTGAATACCCTCCTCATAAAATTCTGCCGCCTGACTTGTTAACCACTGTATCACAAATGTTTCGACTTCGTTATCGTCTTGAAGACGCTGACCACCCAGGTGTTTCTTCAAGTGCAGGAACAAATGGTAGTCGCTGGGCGCCAGATCAGGGCTGTATGGAGGATGATCTAGAGTTTCCCATTTAAAAGATTTGATGAGATCTTTGGTCCGATTAGCCACATGTGTACGGGCATTGTCATGCAGCAAAACAATACCCTTACTCAACTTGCCACGTCTTTTGTTCTGGATTGCACGACGCAGATTGTTCAATGTCTTACAATAAGACACTGCATTGATTGTCTCATTACGAGGCAGAAACTCCACTAGCAATACTCCTTTTCTGTCCCAAAAAACTGTGCACATGATTTTCAGGGCAGAAATTGTTTGCTTAAACTTTACTTTTTTGGGTGATGATGAATGTCGCCATTCCATGGATTGTTATTTCGATTCTGGTGTGACGTAGGCCACCCATGTTTCGTGACCAGTAACAATTTGGTCTAAAAAATCTTCACCTTCATTGTGGTACCGCTCAAGGAAAGTCAATGCACTGACTAAACGTTGGGTTTTGTGCAAATCCGTCAACATTTTCGGAACCCAACGTGAACACTATTTCCGGTAATTCAAGTTCTCGGTCACAATGCGATACAAAACACTACGAGAATATTGAGGAAAGCAGTCGCACAATGATGAAATTGTAAAGCGTCTATTTTCTCTCACCTTTTCGTTCACTTTCTGCACCAAATCTTCATTAACGACCGAAGGACGCCCACTCCGTTCTTCATCATGCACATTTGTGCGGCCATCTTTAAATGCTCTCACTCATTACCTTACCATTCCATCACTCGCAATGTTTTGTCCGTAAACTTCACAGATCTCACGATGAATATCGATCGGTTTTACGCCTTTAGCACTAAGAAATCGTATAACAGCCCGTACTTCACAATCGGCGGGACTCACGATTGTCGGAGGCATCTTAAACACTCAGTAAACAACGTATACAATGAAGAATCAAACTGTAAGGGCGTCAGTGCGTAGACAAGAGATGTAGGTAACCAGCGCGCATGCGCGGAACGCCGACCGTAGCGCTGCGGCGGCGGAATCGCAAAACGGTACTTACTTAAAAAACATGCCTCGTACTAGAGAAAAATGTTCCAGAAATATATCAATAATAGAGCACCTCTTTTTAACATGGAAAACTGTAAAAATATAAAAGGTATGAAAGTAAAGAGATACGCTGCCTAAGTGACACTACTTGATTGTGATGGAAACTATTACAGAAAGAAAGCGCCAAGAAGGATAACAAAGAGAAAAAGTAACAGCAAATGATGAACAGCCAGGTGAATATCAAAAGAATCGCAAATGTTTATAACAAGACATATAGAAAAAACTAAGGAAAATTAAAGCAAATAAGAAATATACCTACGCACATAAACTGGATTGCAGCAAACAACTAAGACTGTAAAAAGACAAGCATGTGAAGGTTCTCGATAAAAAATTCACAATTTAAATGGTACGCAACTGCCATCAGTCTAGCCAACAAGTTTCTAGAAGTGCAAAATGCAATCGTGCATGCATAACCGTTATTGGGCCTGGTGCAGCCGAAATTTGATCAGATATTTTATGCCAAAAATAAGTATCACATACGAGAGATATGGTTTAATAAAACGATGCCTACAAGGCGAACCATTCGATGAATTTCTAACTGCTCTAAGAAACAAAAGTTAGCATTGCAAATTTCGACCATTTTAAGAGAGAATATGCAAAATTAATAGTTCCTTTGTTCCTAAGCATGATTAAGGACCGGGTCATGCTAGTCCAGCTTTAATATTAATTAATTGATTTATAGTTGTTCTTATGGATAGTGAATTGAAAGTGACATCAATCTCTCGTCACAGCATACTATAAATACGATGTGCTCTCGTCGCGTCGTCTCGTCAACCGTCAACCATGAACGACGCTGGTTTATTTCCTGTGTGCCAAACAGGGTTGGCGTGATTAAAACAAAATATTTAAAACAGAATGTTTTAAACTTGTTTAAAACAGAATATTTTAAATTTGTTTAGAACAACGCTTCTGTTTAAAACAAGGTTGTTTAAATCATTTGTTTTAAACAGTGTTTTRTTACTAATGTTTTAAACAGTGTTTTTTAACTATTATTGTATGTCATTCATTAATTATTACTATTAGGCTCGTTTACCCTCCACAAATAGATAAACAGGATTATTAGTAATTATATATCTACATAATATCACCTTACATTTGCATAAAAATGAATTGAATTCAAAACCAGGCCCAGTTCTTTATGGCCACAACAGTTATAGAAATTAATAATAAACTTAACATTTTTTCTGTAGCTATAAATTACAAACATTTTAAAACAACAAATAAAAATCTTAACCTTATTATAACATAAAAATTTGTATTTCTGGTCCAATACAACAAAACAATAAGTAAGACGTTCATTCAACACTTACTAGATAATTATATATTTAGCGTAATAGAACAAATGGTTATCAGAACTTGGGAATATAAAAAACAATAAACAATAAATAAAATATTTTTACTAGTGCAAGCATATCTTTTTTGCACTTCTTGCATCGAGCTCGCATTGTACTATTTTGCACCTTAATTTTGTCGAAGTAATTCCACCCTGCATTATTTCTCCTACTGGTCATTGTAATTGTTGAACTAAAATCCACCCAGTAACCAGTGTGTGATTGGTCTGGATTTTAAGAACAGAGTTGATTTTCGCTTAAAATAGAAAAGAAAAACCACCTCATAATAACTAAAATTGTAGCGTAAACGCCGTACACATCGAATACGAATGACAAATGGCAACAGGCAATCGTAGTCACCTAGSGATTTTTAGAAAACTGCTACGCTTTGCGTCATCTACTCGTATTTATTTTCACTAATACACATAGTAATTTGCATGAAAGTGCATGTTTAAAACAGTGTTTAAAACGTTTTAAACATCTTTTAACTAAGTAAGAAAAAACATATTTAAAACAATTTAAACAGAATTAAATTTAAAAAAAAACATGTTTTTGTCAACTCTGGTGCCAAATCAAACGAATCAAGGCATGAGTTGTTCAATTTGAACGACTTGGTCATGATCGACCCAACCCTAACAGCCTACGCTCAATGAAGCTATGTTGGATGTCCTACTCCTAAAAAGCCTAATAAAAGGAGTTTATAGTAAAAAAGACATATTATTTCAGTTGCTACTATTGTTATACTACAAAGTTAATGGTAAATGGTAAAATTTATCATTTGGAAGAAAAAAGTTAGGGACTGAATTGGCAAATACACGATACTTGGTATTTACAATAAGACAAATAGAAAAATGGTTAATCAGAAACAGATAAACGATACATGATACATATTTACAAAAGACTAGTGCTCTAGGCAGTAGAAGTATAAAAAGGAAATAAAAACTCTTAAATTTCTATATAAGAACAACAGAAATAGAGTAAAATGCATTATTTCGAATAGGATGTCTTTCAACTAAAGGAAAGACTAAAACGGGAACGTGTAGTAAGACCATTGCTATTTACATTATCGACTGATGATGCGGTAACGAGGTGTAAAACGAAATGTACAACGAACTAGAAGATGAATGGAATGGCACTTCAAGAATTATTCTTGCAGATTGTATGGGACTGGTTCAAACTTCCAAGGAAGGTTGCAAAAGAATTTACAATACAAGGAAGAGCTAGTAAAGATATTACAAGTAGAAAGACATATACAATTAAACTAGAAAGAAAATTACTGAAGAAATGGTCTCAGGAAGTTGGCTACCAACATGAAGCACGAATTATTTTACATTACCTTATGCTTAGTGCTTCCATTGTGCTTCATAAAAATCAACAGTCTCATCTATTGTTTTCAAGCTATGAAAGTGATGACTTTTTGCGGAATACTTCGTACTTAGCCACTATTTTCTAAATTTAACATCTTTATTATCACCAGCTTCATTGTGCTTCAAGAATTACGTTCCTTAAGTGCCCATACCAATTACTTTACAGTTATTAGGTCTAGCCACTGACATGAAGCAAAAATGTCAGTTTTTCTACTAATCTTTAATGCTTCGATTAAGCTTCATTGTGCTTCATGTGTTAACTTAGCCACATGGCTCCTATTTAGTAAAATAAATAGTTTTATATTTGGAAGTTAGCTACATGTTTTTTACACACTACTGGCTTTGATTCTTTTTTACTTTTTAATTTTTTAAGAGCCCGTTTTGATACGTTTTATGCATTAAATAAGAAAAAACAATTTACCTAAAACCAGTCACATGTCATCTATGATATACTCATATGCTGCAAACCTTAGTTGTAGATAACATGAATCGAGCTGTGACTGTGAGATAACCAATAACAATAAAAATAGAGGACGCCACTTAATGTAGGCAACAAGTAATAAATTAGACCGAATTCTATTTCTGGCAATCTTCTGAAAATATCTTGACCGTCAGTAAATTGACAGAAATACCCTGTTTTACACTTGGCAATTCAAGTTGCTTAACTTATTACGCAAGTAATTGCTCAATACATTGCCAAGCGTAAAGCGGATTAATACATCTTAGCTGATTATATTTGTTTAACAAATTTATGGTTCATCACGACATGGGTTGATATCACGCTCCCTATTTGACAACCTTTTAACCAGAGGTAATTTCACCCTTTTGCAGAATTATCATTCAAATAAATAAAAACTGTTACTAACAAATGCAGAACCCGCTTTGATAACGCCTTTTGTCTTTTAGCTGTAAACAAAATTTTTCACAAAATCTTGTTATTAATTATTCATGCACAATAAACACCAGGTCATTTCAAGGATGATAAAAGCAATACATATCCGCAAAAAACACAAACATAGAAAATACTCTGCCATAAAAATGCGTTGACGTACAAAAACAAAGAGTATAATGTACAGAGTTCATACTTATGTAGCATCCAAAATAGAGATGGGCGTATATTAGTCGTTATTGGTTAGTGTTAAATAATTTGTATATTATTCTTATATCACATTCACGCCCTTTCTTATCACTACCCCACTCGAGTTCCGGGTGACGGACAAGGCTAGCACGTTTAATTAGACCAGTCGGGCAGCCAATCAAAACGCAACATGGAAATACAAATAAATGACGCATTAGCGAGATAATCACACAGAGATGGATAGTTAACTTACGGCGGCTGCCCTGCACCTTGGCGCTGAAACTGGAACCGGATGAAGCACACGTAAGCCGGCAACCTGTAACATGTGATTAGCAGGGATTGCCACCCTTAGGCCCCAGTCTTTCAACCAGGCATTCCATACATTGGCCGAATGTACGGACCCACTAAACCACCTAAAACCCCTGGTGGAATAACGGTATACAGAGGTTTCTGTTCCATCTGCGAGGAACTCCTGGCACTTACACTGGTCAGGTCACTGCCGCTAGCAGCAGGTCACGGACAGGATGGTCGAGACCACGCCGTCCAGGACTCCTATAGCTATAGGGTGGAGGAACTGCCATAAACCTCCGCAGCCACTTGCTGCACAGACCCACTTGGTCTCGTGGCCACTGCCACCGGACTACTAATTAGTCCTGCGCCCACCGGCGCCCACACAATTACAATAATGGCCAATAGGCATAGTACCCCTTTCAATAATAAGCATATACCTCTATAAATACCTGTCACACAGGTAATGCAACTTATCCATAATGCTCACGTGGACACACCACTACCATTGGGCACTACATCACACACACTTATACACAGAGCCATACTCTCGTGCTAACCTCTAGCACACTCTATGCCCGACTGTCCCATTTCTTTTACAGCCCTTGCCTCTTGCCCTAGCCCTTGCTAGCCTGTTGTTTTCTTTAACATTCGAGTAAGACACACCTCTCGTTCGGAGTAATGGCCACATGAAGTGACAGATTTACCCATTTTCATTAATCTAAATTTTGGGTTGCTACACTTACATAAATAAATAATATAAATAAAATATGTATTTTGTGTATACTTCTAGAACTGCACGCATTTTTTTTATAAAGCTATTATCACATTAAATCAATTCCACAGTGGATAGCGACCATACGTCTACACATGTACCAAATTCGATTGTACGGCATATCAAAACTCTTCCGCAAAGGCAACGCCGTCTTAATAGAAAATGGCACTAGCGGTATCTACTTGAAGGCCACAATAGGCGTGCGTCCTATGAAGGTAAGAAAACAGTTGTATCGTTAGTGTAAAACACAATCGCTGAATATCTTTTTAAACTTTCGCGAATTCGCTTTAGCCGTAATATTAAAAACAATAAAGGCATCTATTATTAATTTTTGTTATAGTGATTATTACTATTACAATTATTATTTGGTTCTAAAATTCTTTGATGAAATCGGCGTTGGGGATTTGCGAGGCTTGTTAGTGGACCTAGGCCTGCAGATTTAGAGGTTCGTAATCTATAAGGTGTCTGACCGTTTCATTTTCTTAATCATTTTCTATGCTCGTGATTGTGTTTACTATAAATGGTAGTCCTATCTACTCGCATCGAGCATATTCGTTATTTAAATATAGAGAATGAATACTCGTTTAAAATTTTTTCGAATATAAGGATATTTCTATTCCTTTTATGCGAAAACGAATAACCGAATACTACATTCGGTTTATTCGCAGACGAACAAACGAATATAAGTAATCATTTTATTCGTAATTCGAATTCGTATTCGTTTTATTCGAAAATAATTGAAGTGATTTTACCGTTTTATAATGTGTCGATTTTAGTCTCAGGATTTGATATGCTCGAAGGGTTGCGTCTTTGTTCAGTTCATAAGGAAATGATGCTATTGCTTTCTTACGATGCTGTCTGCCGGCATAACGCTTGTGCCACACACTCACCTAGACAACTACACGGCCCAGCTGCGGTTGCTGAGTAATGGAAATTTTTCGAGATTGCTCTACAAATGTGATTTTAGCTAGTTATTAGTTTTACGGCTGTTTCATGATGTCTGAATATAATAAAACAAATTGGAAAAAAATAATTTCCCTGATTTAAATTTCGGCTCGGCAGTGCCGATCCTGCCGACGAGCTACCACCATAGTGCTGCAGCAGCTTAGTGAGGTGGTGTTACTAAAATGCCTGATATTGCGTTCCCAGCTACGATTCGGTCAGAAACTGGTTTTAGATTATTTCGTTTACAAAAAAAAATCAGAAGCGATTTTATACTTAGTGCGCCACTTGTGAGTTTCAACACTATTAGCAGTGTAAGTAGTAAGTTCTCTGTAATTTTTCGGGAGACAATATGGCGGTAATGACGGGAATACTAAAGAAACGAAACATGCAGAGCCACCTCTTGAACACCCTTTTACTCAATAACTGTAGCGCACAAACAGCCTTAAGAGACAAATAATATTTGTTTAAATGTATTAAACCTTTCATCTGGAAGAACAATGGATAAAGTTCTTTACTAAATGCCCGCGGATTTTTAGTATATTGGTATCGGACTGATATTTCACTTTCAGGTTACAGCAAAATTCAAAACACAGGCTGGGATGCTGCACCCATCTGGATCCATGAAACTCTCTATTAAGAATGTAAAGGTACGAATAGGTACAACTGTAAATTTACTGGCTTATCCCCGGATTAAACTGCATGAAGTGAAACTTGTGGATACCAAGTAAGTTTGTGTGCGTGAAGTAATGCTGCAAGAACGCATTTTTCTGACAAAAAAAGCTATCTTTCTCAGACGCAAAACCAACTGCAGCCTGTACGTATATTTTAATACACTTCGAGACTAAATTGTACAAACTAGAGTGGGGGTTTGGGTCATAGTTACGGTTAATAATTACTTTATTATACAGGGTTCGATATACCTAGAACCCCCTAGGTTCAAAAAAACCTTGCATGTTTATTAATTAAGTTTAATTTCACATATCACTTAAGGTTGTACTTAAACAAAATGCAAACTTGGGGAGTTTTAAGTGACATGTATGTGGTATAATAACTATATTTTTCTTATGTCTTGTACGACATTTAACCTCAAAATCGAAGAAAGGAGGAGCTGTTTTTGCAATAGCTCCCTGTGTTTGCAAGAATTTTAACAGTATTACACTTTAGTTCATATGTTCTCAAAGTGACAGGATTTGTGTTTTTATAACGTCCTACATTTGGTGGTACACGCTGTACTTAACTCTTCAACTTCTAAAACATTTTGGATTTTCTATTTTTTTTCTAAAATAACATGCTCTTACTAAAATAAGATATAGCCAATCATATTTAAAAAGTTTAAACTTAAGCAAATGATTTCGTCTAAGCAGGGCTCCAAATGTGCAACGATTCAGCTTGTTAAGATTATTACCCACAACGTAAACCTGCAGACCCGGGTTCGAATCCAGGTCAAAGTGAACATTTTTTTTCGACTAAGTACTAAGTTCTTTAGTGTATTCCTTATATTCGCTCTGTTCCATAACAAATCTGTTTTCTAATGTAACTAAATCTTAATCGTGGAGGAAACTAACCAAGTAAAGTTTGAATTTGAAAAACTAGGACAACTCGAAGTTGTCATTGTAATATTAAAATACCTCAGAATTATTATACGAAAACTACTACCTAAAAATAAGATAATATTTTGTCGGATAGATCGCTGTCACTTGAAAACACTGACAAAAAATTAATAGTCTGACGTTTCGATTACACCTGTAATCTTTGTCAAAGACGAAGAACCTCAAAATTTGCCTGACACAAGTTCAAACAAAATTTTGAAAGTAAATAAACAAATCACCAAGGATGCGAGACGTCATAGAAACAACGTGCCAACCTGATAAAAAGGGAACCTAACGATGAAAAAGGAACTACCTACCTACTAGATATACACGAACTACTTGATAAAAGATAACTACAAAATAGCCTTCCAAATGCAACCTAACTCATAATTTCCACAATCCCTATTAAAATTATTAGTATTCCTACAAATTTCTATAGCTTCTTTTATTAGACGTTTGTGATAATATTTTTCTCTATGTAAAATTTTTGTTTTATCAAAATCAATCATGTGTTTAGTCAAATATGAGTGTTCAGCTACGGAAGATTTACCTATCTGTTGCAACCTAGTAGCACGTATGTGTTCTTTCAAACGCGTACCTACTTTTCTTTTAGTTTGACCTATGTAACACTTTCCGCAATAACAAGTAATTTTGTAAACACCTTCACTTTCTAAATGTACTTTATCTTTAGTAGAACTTAAAATTTTATCTAAATTATTATATGTTGATAGCAACTAAAATATCGTGTTTTCTAAGCATCCTCTTTAATTTTTCCGAAAGGCCTTGTACATAAGGCAAACTCAACTTCAATTTGCTTTGTCGTGGCTGGGAATTTACTTGATTTGGATGAGCACTTTTATTAAAAACTGACCAAATATTCTTACTACTATAACCATTTCTCACTAGCGCTGATTTAAGATGATATATTTCTTTTTGTACAGAACTTTCATCCGATATCCTTTGTGCTCTAACAAATAACGTCCTAATAAGACTATTCTTTTGAGAAGTAGGGTGGTGAGATGTGGCATGTAAATATCTGTCTGTGTGGGTTGGTTTTCTGTAAACCTTGTGTCCTAACTGTCCAGTGTTTGTTCTGTAAATTTGGACATCCAAGAAAGGTAAACTACTTCCGTAGCTGAACACTCATATTTGACTAAACACATGATTGATTTTAATAAAACAAAAATTTTACATAGAGAAAAATATTATCACAAACGTCTAATAAAAGAAGCTATAGAAATTTGTAGGAATACTAATAATTTTAATAAGGATTGTGGAAATTATGAGTTAGGTGACATTTGGAAGGCTATTTTGTAGTTATCTTTTATCAAGTAGTTCGTGTATATCTAGTAGGTAGGTAGTTCCTTTTTCATCGTTAGGTTCCTTTTTTATCAGGTTGGCACGTTGTTTCTATGACGTCTCGCATCCTTGGTGTTTTGTTTATTTACTTTCAAAATTTTGTTTGAACTTGTGTCAGGCAAATTTTGAGGCTCTTCGTCTTTGACAAAGATTACAGGTGTAATCGAAACGTCAGACTATTAATTTTTTGTTAGTGTTTTCAAGTGACAGCGATCTATCCGACAAAATATTATCTTATATTTATGGACGCTGAAAACATTCACCCTCGTATACTACCTAAAAATAATCTCTAGATCATCTAGTTCAGAACTAACTTTTTCTACAATGATTTTGTAGGTTTCGTTGGACTAGGTTCCAAAATGATGACTTATTGTTTGTCTAGCTAAGTTTAGGCCCTTCTTGTAGGGCCTTCTTCAGGCGTGGTGTTTTCATTGTTCACTGTTCACCTGGCCTAGTACCATGAAACCTACAAAACCATACACTAGAAGGGGTTGCACAAAAAAGAAGCAATACAGATTTTTCTACTGCACAATAACGGCTGCGAAATGAGGCAAGCTATACTCACATTCAGTTTTATTATATGTAGAAGAGCCAGTCAAGAATGTTTCGTTCTTGATATGCCTTGAAAATGAATGTTACATCTGAAATAATTGATATATCGTGTCGTTTTTAAGGTACTTATGAGTATCTGAGGATTTGCTCACAATACTAACGTCTGCAAATATAATAACACAAACACTGTCATTTCAATATAAATTTTTCTTTCTGCTGCGCTGATTAAATCATTGGTATTTAAAAGCGCCTCGCCTAAAAGGCAAGCATAATTTCGGTGCACGAGTAAATATTATTAAATGTAAGTAAACATTTCTTACTTCTTAGCAAAGAAATCTAGCTAACGACTAGCTGATCGGACGCGGGAAATTTAATTTAAATCGCGAATACTAGTTCATATATTTGTACGTTAAATATAACAGATTTTGATTTTTTTTCAAACATCGCTTGCTTTTGTTCACAACTTTCGAAATTATGTTTCGCTTATTTAAGGTAATATAATGTACGTTCGGTAAATTACAATCAATTGCTTTTTAGGAAACTAGTCTTCCTAGTTGAAGCTGCGCTTCCTAGAAAAAGTTTTTTTTACTTTATTTTCGTGTGCAAGAAACCAACTACCGTCTATGAAAAATAATTTTATCGATTAGTAAGACAACTGATCACTAGGGTGCAACTACATATAATTAGAAGCAAATGTGAACCGAGTGAGTTTAGTACCCCAAAATACCAAATCGTTAGACAGCAAGAAATTGAAAAAGGGTGGTATTGGTTTCATGTTTAATGACTAATTTAACGAGTAGGTAGTACTTAGCTAAACAGCTTTCTCAATACGCTGATTGAATTAACACACTGTCACGCTAGACAATTTAAATTCATTACATTTGTGCAGTAAATCATCAAAATTATTTTTTTTTAAATTTAGAAATCTATTAAATTGTTAGCGAACAAAATTTTACTATTTTAAATGATTCTTGTAATTTCAGTTGTCCTGTTCTAAACTATTTATTTGATCTATATTAATATTACGTTTGTATTGCTGGCATGTAGATTACTTTTGGTTTACGAGGGTGAATGCTTTCAGTGTCCATAATATAATAAGATAATATTTTGTCGGATAGATCGCTGTCTCTTGAAAACACTGACAAAAATTAATAGTCCGACGTTTCGATTACACCTGTAATCTTTGTCAAAGACGAAGAACCTCAAAATTTGCCTGACACAAGTTCAAACAAAATTTTGAAAGTAAATAAACAAATCACCAAGGATGCGAGACGTCATAGAAACAACGTGCCAACCTGATAAAAAAGGAACCTAACGATGAAAAAGGAACTACCTACCTGCTAGATATACACGAACTACTTGATAAAAGATAACTACAAAATAGCCTTCCAAATGCCAGCTAACTCATAATTTCCACAATCCCTATTAAAATTATTAGTATTCCTACAAATTTCTATAGCTTCTTTTATTAGACGTTTGTGATAATATTTTTCTCCATCTAAAATTTTTGTTTTATCAAAATCAACCATGTGTCTAGTCAAATATGAGTGTTCAGCTACGGAAGATTTATCTATCTGTTGCAACCTAGTAGCACGTATGTGTTATTTCAAACGCGTACCTACTTTTCTTTTAGTTTGACCTATGTAACACTTTCCGCTAGATCAAGTAATTTTGTAAACACCTTAACTCTCCAAATGTACTTTATCTTTAGTAAAAACTAAAATTTTATCTAAAGTATTATATGTACTATCAACAACTAAAATATCGTGTTTTCTAAGCATCCTCTTTAATTTTTCCGAAAGGTCTAGTAGGTAAATAAGGCAAACTCAACTTCAATTTACTTTGTCCTGGCTGAGAATTTACTTGATTTGGATGAGGACTTTTATTAAAAACTGACCAAATATTCTCACTACTATAACCATTTCTCACTAGCGCTGATTTAAGATGATATATTTCTTTTTGTACAGAACTTTCGTCTGATATCCTTTGTGCTCTAACAAATAATGTCCTAATAAGACTATTCTTTTGAGAAGGAGGGTGGTAAGATGTGGCATGTAAATATCTGTCTGTGTGTGTTGGTTTTCTGTAAACCTTGTGTCCTAACTGTCCAGTGTTTGTTCTGTAAATTTTGACATCCAAGAAAGGTAAACTACCATTGCTTTCTAAATCCATAGTAAATTTTATGTCGGAATTTTGACTGTTCAAATGATTTAGAAACCTATCCAGCTCTTCTATACCGTGGAGCCAAATAACAAAAGTGTCATCTACATACCTATACCAACATTTTGGTTTAAGCTGAAAACTGTTTATCGCTACATGTTCAAAATTTTCCATAAACAAATTGGCTACTCAAGTTTGCTAGTTTCTAGATTTTTTTACTTTGTCAATCGAATTATAAAAGTTTCTTTTTTCTAAATTTTGACCTTTGTTTTACTAAGGATGACTACCTTGTAGTCGAATACGTTTTACAATAAAAGAATATAGTAGATTACACTTGAAGAACAATTTTCTTAAAGAAGAATTCATCAATTATAATTCCACATTAAGAATATGCATCATATTTCAATTTTTACACTGATTAAGGTTTTCATAGCCTGAGTTCGTAGTGGTGGGTGATTTGGGATCAGTTGGCACTGTTTGTGTTTGCTCGACGACAACTACGTTTACTATAAACTCAGCTCTAAAGAACAATGAAAGATTGAGATATATATGTTCTGCCATAGTTTCCTTTTCGGGAAAGGAAACCAAATGCGTTTACCGGACCCCATTCTTAAGTAAAGTGATTGTAAACATCGTTAAAATAAGGTTAAAAAGCATTTTTTAACTTTATTTTTCCAAATTATCAAACATATCATACACATATACTCGAAGAAGTAAGGCTATCAAATGCTTAAGCAACCCGCAAGTATGACGTATGTCTGGCGGCTTTCCTCGGGAGAACTATGTATTACTTATCTAGTTTGAGTGTAAAAAAATTCTTATTTGCACACCATTCGGGTTGTCAGACACATTATGGACGCATGGATGATATATGTAATATTTGGTTTTACGTCTCTATTAGCATTATGCTAGTACATTTTGCATCATGCAACACCCAGGTGTTTCTTCAAGTGCAGGAACAAATGGTAGTTGCTGGGCGCCAGATCATGGCTGTATGGAGGATGATCTAGAGTTTCCCATTTAAAAGATTTGATGAGATCTTTGGTCCGATTAGCCACATGTGGACGGGCATTGTCATGCAGCAAAACGATACCCTTAGTCAACTTGCCACGTCTTTTGTTCTGGATTGCACGACGCAGATTGTTCAATGTCTTACAATAAGACGCTGCATTGATTGTCTCATTACGAGGCAGAAACTCCACTAGCAATACTCCTTTTCTGTCCCAAAAAACTGTGCACATGATTTTCCGGGCAGAAATTGTTTGCTTAAACTTCACTTTTTTGGGTGATGATGATGTCGCCATTCCATGGATTGTTGTTTCGATTCTGGTGTGACGTAGGCCACCCATGTTTCGTCACCAGTAACAATTTGGTCTAAAAAATCTTCACCTTCATTGTGGTACCGCTCAAGGAAAGTCAATGCACTGCCTAAACGTTGGGTTTTATGCAAATCCGTCAACATTTTCGGAACCCAACGTGAACACTATTTCCGGTAATTCAAGTTCTCGGTCACAATGCGATACAAAACACTACGAGAATATTGAGGGAAGCAGTCGCACAATGATGAAATTGTAAAGCGTCTGTTTTCTCTCACCTTTTCGTTCACTTTCTGCACCAAATCTTCATTAACGACCGAAGGACGCCCACTCCGTTCTTCATCATGCACATTTGTGCGGCCATTTTTAAATGCTCTCACCTATTTCCTTACCATTCCATCACTAATAATGTTCTGTCCGTAAACTTCATAGATCTCACGATGAATATCGAAAGGTTTTACGCCTTTAGCACTAAGAAATTGTATAACATCCCGTACTTCACAATCGGCGGGACTCACGATTGTCGGAGGCATCTTAAACACTCAGTAAACAACGTATACAATGAAGAATCAAACTGTAATGGCGTCAGTGCGTAGACAAGAGATGTAGGTAACTAGCGCGCATGCGCGGAATGCCGACCGTAGCGCTGCGGCGGCGGAATCGCAAAACGGTACTTACTTAAAAAACATGCCTCGTACTATTCAAAAATTATGAAGAGTAATAAATGCTCTATTAACTTCACTATTATAAAGAATTTTAAAAGATAAATAAAGATTGTAGAATATACAGAATCCCCACTTTTTCTAGACGTCACCAACTTTACTGTTTTCCGTTCAAATAGAACACCCCATGTATGGGCTCTGATCGTATTTAGAACAGGAAATTCTATCGATTCCTTCTAAAAAGGTTGTGACTGCTATTTTACAGAATTGCTAATTACATTATATCTTACAAACAACTGAAATATTAGATAAAACATGCATCAATAAAACTGATCTGCACAAGCGTTTTTATTCAATACTCGCGAGATTGATCTTTCTTTTAAAGTAGTATTTTCACTGATGTATATGTTCTATTAAACACATGCATACTTAAATATAATATATGTATGTGTGAAAAGTTGAGTTGTGTTTTTCACTATAAAGCACCTCTGTATTTTATAAAGCAAGCTGTTAGGCTGTCACTAGTTATTATTCATTAAGTGCTATGATTTCCTACCATTTACATGTACATAAACAGGTAGGTGGACACTGGACAACTGGACAACTGGACTCATTAAATGCATTAAAATACACCAAAAGCATAAAATAAATAAAAAGTAGATAATTTTGCTTGGATTAGGTTTAGATTAGGTTAATTAAACATGTAGATGGTTAGTAGCTATAACTTGATTTAACATATGCTATATAGTACTCGCGCCTCAGCACATTCCAAACTATTCCTATTTGAATAATTTAGCCATTGCTTTATAGCACCTATATTGCAGTGAAACAACTTTGATACATTCGATACTTTCAATACTTCAATATTTTCGATACTTCTACACTTTTGATGTCTTCGATACTTTTGAGTAGTATCGATACTGTACCGGTATCGAATATCGATACCTGTGTAATGGTATCGCCCAGCCCCAAAGCCGTCATACAAGGAGCAGTTTCCCAACAAGGCAAAAATGATGACACCGGTTCKCGTGTACAGTTTAATAAACAATTAATAWAGGAAAACGCAACKGATGGAACATATATAACTAATTAGTTTCAGAACTTGATCATGTTCCTTTGAACAAATCACAACTCATATAAGTAAGGTAGCAAGATATCAAAAACTTTTTTATGTAACTATGCGTTACTGCAAGAAAATTATGTAATACTCGTATTTATTACATTTTAACAGAGAAAACAGATATTGTTTCGCTTTAGCATGCTATCGCATAGCCTATATACGAACCCAAATAATTGTTGCTTCTAAGCCGTCTCATTTTTATTGTCCGCAGCTGTATATTTTAGGCATATCAACGTTTGCGTATATCAGTAAAAATCGGTCTCTGTTTCTACAAAAACAACGTAAAAAGGTGCTAATTGTTATAAATATTAAAAATTTATTATTTTCGTGTAGGTACTGATATAATTTTTCTAATTCACAGGAGAATAGAAATAGACCTTACACTGGACGTCCATATCTTAGTCAATTGGCTACTGAACGGAATTATAAGTTTAGTATTTTATATTTGCCATAATATAATAATAACAAAAGCATTTGATGTCATAAAAGCCATGGTGTATAAAGTGATAGAAGATATAAACAAGCCATAGAAGTTGGGCTTATTAAGATATTTTAATATAAAAGTGATTTCAGATAAGTAAAGCGTTTTAAGTCATAAATCTATCATTCCTGTACCAGATACTGGTGATACTTTGTAGGTGCGAGTATTGTGCTAGACCTAAATAAGTGAATGCAGTGCAGTGTGTCCACACGAAAAAAATACAAGGTGCAATGATATCGAATGCAGTCAGAACGCAAAGCGCATGCGCGTAGGGATGTCAAAGATCAACCAAGCGCCATAACCTTCCATCCCCAATAAGAAGCATCACTAGTTGCAGACCAGTCAAGCAGAAACGGCGGCGTAGAGGAAAATGCGCTATCCCAATTTTTTTCATCCGATACGATTCTCGTCCAGCCCACGTCAATTTCTTTTCTAGGAACAACCTCAATTGACCAACCAAAGGCGGAATGTCACTGAGCAACTTCAATAATAACTGATGGGACAATCTACCAGCCGGTAATGTATCTGCTGTTACCGCTAAAATGCAGATTATCTAGGTAATTCATAGATTACTTAGATAATATGCACGTTACCTACTAGGAACAAATTAAATTGAAAAAAATATCAGCTGGAATAATGCCAAATTTATTTTTTCGATATCTAATTAAACAATCAATCATTAGTAAATTAAAAAACTATAATGCAAAGAAACAAACAGCCTAAGATTTTATTACATTTAAAGAAAATAACATAATTTTATTTAAATATTAATCAAATTACTATATTTTCCCAATTTTTAAAGGATCTTAAAAGTTCAAATAGTGCTTGTTTCGGATTTTATGTTCTTTTAAAACCCACAATAAAATGCAGTGGTTTAATAAAATTTAATAACATGTTAGAGTAGCAGTACCGCTAAAACAAAGTGTTGTTAACTAAATATTGATTTTTAATTCCCCAGAAGAACCGCAAAGCAAAGGGCAGTTGTTAAATTTAGGAAAAGATATTCAAATGTGAATTTTTGAACTTACTTGTCTTTTTAAGGCGTTTTCTTAATTCCTAATTTTGTAGAATTCCCAAGAAGGTTTGACATCCAACAGTATGTAACACTTAGTACTTTACTACTATATAAGGAATTATGAGTACGAAAAGAAGTGACATAAACACACTTTTGAACTTTACCGATAGGGAAGCCTCTAATGTGCACACTACTTAGGTAGTAAACCCTTGATTGTTCATATTAAGGTAGCAAATCAGTTAGTCTGTAGATTTACCGGGTAATGTGCACATTAACGGCTTTCAAGTTTTACTACTAACGTATCCGCACCTCTAAAGTATCTAAGATATTTCTTTGCAGCCTTGTTCACAGTTATGGCGCTTTGTGGCAGATTGTATCTTTTGCTAGTCCAGTCCGACCATGGATCTGGAATGATTCAGTGGAAGCGGTATTTAGACCATTTATAAAAGCGCTGGTGATAGCTCCAATTTTTCGTCAAGCCAACCCAACCCGGCCTTTACGTTCACAATGCCTATTACGATTGCTCTATTTGATGGAATGTGGCGAGCGACTAGTGCAGTATAACAGTCGATTATAGAGAAGCATTCGATACGTCGATACTATCGAAATATCGATACGTCGATACTATCGAAATATTAATAATTGCTCGATATTATATGCAGTGTCGCAGCAAAAAGAATGACATTAATAAAGTCCCTAGATATATAGAGTATCCATGGGCGTGCCCAGCTGCCCAGCCTTTGGTCTTGGCAGGGGGTGAGTGAAACCGGTATTCCATGGAATAAATACTTATTAATTAATTACTTAATTAATTATTCCATGTGCAATCCTCGTGGATTTTCTTCAGGTTGACTTAAAACATCTTATGTACGCTGATCGGACAAAGCTCGTTTATTCCTAATGGACTTGTTTCACATTCCGGGAATTAATGAAAACTTTATGTAGAGCTAATGTACAGTGGTCAAAAATGTATGTGGGCCAAGTTATTTAGTGCCGTTCCTTCACATTTTTACGAATTTTGCTAATGAAATTTGACTGTTTAAAATTAATATTGCCCTTCGTACCTAATAATAGGCACGCGCCGCCGTTTAGGCGTCATCGTAAGCGTGAGGTGTTGCCCGCAGGTTGCCGGCTGTTTGTTTAAGATTTCGCGAAGGTGTGTGTCTGTGTGATTAGGAACAGAGTGATTCTGCGATGCCTCGAAAAAAAGTGTGTTTTGTGCCAAATTGCGGAAATAATAGCGTAAACTGCCCTGACAAATTGTTTATCAGATTCCTGCAATATTTACAATCGCGTTAGTAATGGTGGTTAGCTTCTAAAACTACCAAATCAAACCAAAACAAACAATGTGTGACAGCGTCGCAAATTGACGCACGTGTTGCAGTTTGATTCGATTGCAAAGCGCGACTGCCAATCTACACCGCTTTGTACAACCCATATTTAACCGAGAAGTTAACACAAAAATACAATTTACGTCAATTATAATAGACAAAAACATATATTAGGACTGCAATTATATGTATATTTCGTTTATCTTGCGCAAAGTAATTCGAGTTGGAGTCATGTAACGCCATTATGATGTATTATGCCGTACGTGTTTGCCGAGAAATAAGGCGAACTGACAGTGTTGATTTTGGAATTTCGCGCAGGCGCCGTTAGGTTTTGTACGAAATGACGTAATATTTTCCAGCCTTTAAAAATATAATATTATTTTTCTGTATAAACTGACTCATTCTAAAAATAAAAATAGTCATTTCTGGTACAGTTGAACACATAATTTATTTTTTTAATAAAAAAAATGTATGAAACAGGCCCATTCAATTATTGATGATCTCAGTTAGGTGATATCTCGCGCATTCACATAATGTATAATAATATCAAAAGAATTACTAAAGGAACCTTAAAATCAACTAATGAATTAACCGATGCGCTTTTAGTTTAGTTTCAATTTCTCACACCAAAAGCTGTGGAAATTTAAGCTAGGAGTGAATAAAGATAAAATTGTGCTAACTGTTACTGCGCAGGAAAGGAGACTCTAAGGAAAACTAATATTAATTAATTTTAATGTGCAGCGCTAGTGTCTGCATGGTGTCCCGGTGACAAGCAACGTCTACTGTTACCTAAAAGAGTTTTGGGCACTCTATGCATTCGCGAAAAGCATCACCGTACACATTCAACGCAGTTTCACACACAGTAGTATAAAATTATGAATTTATTGCTAGTCTGAACATTCACTTATTAAAAAAAAACGAACACAGCTTTCTGTCGTGTGAGTAATCAAGTAATCAATATCTATGACGTCAATATTGTGTGCTTCAAACTACATTTTTTGTAACAATAAAGACGATACTATTATTACTACTATCATAATTATTCAATTTAGTTAAAAATGTTAAACAAAGATTCTAGCATGATTAGTTACCAAGATATGTGCGCTATCAACCAAACGTAATTACTATGTATGACGTTGGCAACAAGTGCAAGCCATAGAAGTGTCAACTACGTCAAATTTTCCTTACAAACCAGACCCGATGGATCATCTTGTGCCTACACAGCGAATCCTGACCAGGCTTTAAATATTTTCATATCTCTTTATTAAACAGAAAATCCCCCGAAACGCCTATATATGAAACGGCCGAATGAAAAGTAACGGCTAAAAGAAAATCACGGAATACCACATCTCCTAGGGTACGCAATATTTTTCTTTTATTTCCGGCCTGTCCCTTCAAATTCGACGGCCAACGCTCGTAACTTCCGCGTGTTGGACTTCGCACAGCGTTCTATCGCAATATACTTACGTTAGCGCCGGACCAGCCGCACAAGTATCGCTCTGATAAGTATGACGGTCACGTAGGATGAAAGTGTAGAGAAAATACAATATTGCTTGTCCGATGTATCATCCTTCGGATATATCAGAATATAGTAACGAGGTCAGATGTAACGGCTGTCGTTTATAACCAAAATGGCCTTTATCCTGTGATTCTAACCGCCGCGGTGGTCAAAACTGCATTTTTGCATTTCAAATATTCTGTCTCCATTACCTATTAGTTATAATTAAATTAGTTACTTTAAATGAAGGAAAATTTTTGTCTAATGACAGATTATAGTAACCCACATTCTAGTTGTCATTCATTCCTACACTATATAACAGTACTTTTCTTTGTGATTTGGATGTCAGTTTGATTTTGATACTAGAATAAAAAATTGGGGATCTTTTATTCAGGAAGGTTGAATATTGGCGGGTATGATGTTGACTAGGTAACGAACAAAAGGCAGGGATATAACAGATTTGAAAAAGTTTACTTTCCATAAAAAAAGTTGTGAGTAGAGTTGAGTAAAAAAAATGCTCCATCTTCGCAATTAAATTCTTGCTTTGATTTGATTAGCATATAATATAAACAAGAATGAGTTATTGAATTTTTCCTGTAAAGTATAACCAGTGGTTAGACTTTTAGTATTGATGCTTGCCTTTGATTATTTGATTATTCTTGTATAGGCTTCATTTTTGTACATTGATATGCTTGACTCTTATTTGTATATGTAGGTTTATAGGTGAAGTTTTGGACAGGATTAGATTTGTATTGATAGATTTGTGTATTGTTTTAGTTTCGTGTTGGAGAGGTTTTAGTAGTTAAGTCCTGATATTATTGTGTTTGTATTTTATTTATATTTTTGCATACAATCTTTGGCGTTGCTAAATTCAAATCTTGTATACCAAAATTCATTTAGTTTTCCTATATTTTTGTCTGTTCAACTGTTTGTTTATAATCTAATTAATGATTGCAAAATAATTTTAACTATTAACTTTAGTACTCGGAATTCTTAACTTCCCTTACATTACTTAGATTTGCCACATTTACCAACATGAACCTGTCATATGTGTGATTAATCTCATGATGTGTGTTTGATATCTTTCTTATGTTTTGAATGTTGCTTATGTTATTAACCTTTGCCTGTGTCTTATGTTATCTGTTTTAAATATATTTCTGATGCATTACATGTCTTTCTTCCTGGATATATATTTTGAAGTGTTTATATGACTTTGATATTCAATTTTTGATTGTATTTGATGTGTCATGTCCTTATTGTATTACATGTATATATGTATATGTATATGTATGTATTGTATGTATATACTATGTGTTTATTTACAATAATAAGCATATAAAGATGTCATGATAAAGGAACATAATTTTAAACTCTTGAAAGCATTGTTTAACATCTATAAAAAATAATCCTGTAGAATTTCAAGCTGTATGTCAAATCCGTTTGGCAAGTGTTTTTGGTTTTTCTTTTAATGGTTCCTATTATTAATATTGCTTGTAATTACGTTTTCCTTTTGAATTTAATTTTTGCTTTTGAAACTTTACTACTATTGTAGGTAATCCTGAGTAAACATATATATTTGCACAGGAAATACTTATGTAAAATGCCTTGAGTCGTTCAGTTTTTTGACCTTTATTTGCCTGTAGTGAAGACCAACATTTTATTATATCCAACAGAAAGTAATGCTGAATAAATTGCATTAATTACTGCACAATGTATTTGTAGTTTTATATACCTGCTTTTAATATAGTCCATAGAATCTTTAATAGATAACTCAGATGTGCTTTTTATCAATGAGGTCTACATATAGGAAGTAGGTACAGGAATATAATATTTAAGCAGACCTCATCAAATGCCTTATTGTGTGATTTTCTTCTTGAAGGTGGTGTACATTATATGTATATGGTAATTAACCAACCACTTCAAACAAACCTGAGCCACATATACCTTATTGAAACTGATCCAATTTCCACTAATACACAAACTTCTGATATCATAGGTAATTAAAGGCTGTGAATATATTTTCTTGAACGCCATCCTAATAACTTACAGATTACAACCTATATTAATAGTAATAGTTCTTTGGCTGTTTTGTGATAATTTATTTGTCAATTTAAAAGAAACACTCATCTGTCAATACAGCAAAATCAAGTCGACCAGGGTGACATCAAACCTGGCGCCATCTGAAACGGGCACGCGTTTTGGAGCCGGAGTAGTTAAGCCGAGCTGTAACACCAGAACCTACCACCTTGGTATATATCAAAATTGACACCTATTGGCATTATGGTTTAATTTAGGTTATTTTTTAAAATAATTTAGGTCCTGCCTGTTTGGCAAATTACTTTTGTCATATTTATTTAGAAATTGTCTAGCATTACATATATAAAACAAATACACAAACACGCATGCCCTAAGCGGGACTCGAACCCTCGGTATCCCTTGACAACTTACCTCAAAAGTTGTCTCCCGGCAGACTAAAGCTTATCGGTTTAGTTTTCTTCCATTTAAAGAAAGTGCTGTTAAAAAATTATCCCATATAAAACAATGCCAAAATTAATGGTATGTCTTTCCGAAGAGGTTTTCATAACAGTATCCGTTGTTGTATTGCTACAAGAGAATAGTGGCTAACTATCGAGATAGCCGCTCTCTCAGTTACCAATATGCACATTTAATACTTTAATCTTCCTTTGCACAAGCACGAACTACAAATAGCGACATTGATGGTCAATCTTAGATCGTCCCAAAAACAATATGGTCTCATATACGGACGTTGAAAGCATTCATCTTCGTATTCAGAAATACTGTTTTACCGTAAAATACAAATGAAAAAGAAATATTTTTCTGGATACTGTGCCCCATGTTACCATGACTTTAAAACCTGCCCTAACGCATATTGCGTGTTGGTAAAGGGCACCAAGCTTGACTTGACTGCATACCAAGCCTGAGCGGTCTGTGGAAATCATTTTCCTAACGACTTACAATTAAGGATTAATGAAGAGCTTCCTTTTGAGCTTAATGACGCGCCTTGGAAATGCCGGCCGAGAGAAAATTAGGGCTATTTTTCCCTAGCTACATTCGGGACTCTGATGCGGTATGCGGTAAACATGGGAAGAAATAGTAATTACCATGAGAATTCCAGAACTAACCCTTTATATGTAGAGTGCTGTTATATTCAGGTACTTTCTTGTGTCCATAATCTAAAGCAACGTCATGCGACAGGTATACATATGTAAAATGAATTAATTTAGCTAAGCTTTTAACGTGGATACTATGTAACTAAAGGTTATTTGATTTTTAGAACACACATAGTCAGGGACTACGATATTCACCAAATCATTTTACTTTTACGTGTTTTTATTAGCATTCAATATTAAATGGTTAAATGGCTAAAGAACACTGTATATTGCTTATTCAGCATGTAAGTTACTTGCTTTACGTTGCCGTCCACGTTATATATAAATATTAAACCTCAATTTCATTTTCTAATTGTCACAACAACAGCACAATGTGAAATAATTGTCCTATAATTAATTCAATAGATGATAACTGATTTTAGAACGCTTTATCCTTACAGTCCGTGAAAGATAAATATCTTCATATTGGTATAAGTTTTTTTTATCATTATTGTATTATTATTGATCTATTAATAATTCTAAACTATAAATCTCGGGCGCCTTGAAAACAATGGGATAAATACTATTTTTGTGGATTTCTGTCAATGTTTAATGATGTAGCCGCTACTAGCTTTAACTAATCATATGACCATACGTTTAAAAAATAGTCACATGCAGCAAAGAGGGAAATATATTTTATTATTTTTGCTGGCGACGGATTTGCGACTGTCGGTGTTCACGACAATCTGTCACGATATGCATACTAATTATTAATTAAAAAATATAATAAGAGAATACTTACTTTTACTCCTGCTGGTGTGCAGCTAAGGAACTGAGGTGTAGCTGTCATCGTCTGAAAAGAAGTAATAATAGGTTAACGCATGTCTTGCATCAATCCATTGGTAGAATTAGAATTATTAAGTATAGCATCACACAAGAGCCAATTAGGGTTTTACGCAGCTCATTTACCAGAGAAAAGTAGTCAGAGATGGGCTTTTTTATCTCGACATTCGTTGTAGACATCAGCTTTTCATCATTGGATTGCCCACATGAAATCGGTCAGATATATCAACTATGTCGACAATATCCTACATCGATATTTATGGGAAACACGAAAACGCAACACGAATTCCTTAGGCGGAACTCAAACCCGCAAACTCTCAAACCAGAGAAAGACACGCTATACAATGGGCCACCTATGCTCTTTTTCTAGATACCTAGTGCCATCTATACAAGTAAGATACTGATACTTAAACTAAACGTTCGTCCGTTTGTACTGATTTGTGTATAGTGCGTTACACGACTGWATGTAACAGAAGCAAATAAAAGCAATATCACGAAAGTTCAATTGTTGAAACCGGGTACTAAACTGGCCATTATTAACAAACTACGCGACATTACAAAACTCCACCGTCAGATATACAATTTATTCAGGTCGAAATGTTGAAAACATTTAGTATCTTTTTGCCGAAATAACAGTATATATTTATAAAAACTGTTCAAAATAGTAATATGCGGTAATATCTAGTTATCGTTGAAAACAATTACTAGAGTTTAGATATACGTACACAGACCTATATTCACATTTTATTATCGCTTTGCTAAAAGTGCTGCTTGCGAAAGTAAACAAGTCATGGAGATAAAGTGGATTTTTAGTGACAAGTAGAAAAAAGGTAGTATGATAAACAAAGAGTATTGCAAGAGGTAAATTTTCTAAGTAGACATCATTGCATCATTGGTCTGATGAGACCGTATTTGCAAATTACGATCGATTCAATAGATTCAATGATCATATTTGGGCCGTTCAAAATCCAAAAGTAAATCACCCTCAACGCAACCAGGTGAACACTGGTTTCAATGTATAGGTAGAAATTTTACGATCTACTGTATATTTAACATAACACTTAATGGAGATAAATATTTAAATATTTTATCAACGTCTGTTCTAAATTATATGGAAGATATTCCACTGAATAGATTAAAAGATATTTGGTGTACCCCCATAATGTTTATCAAATGCGAGATTTATTAATGCTACATTTAGACAAAAATGGATTGGTAATAACAGTGGCTCAATCGGAACCTTCGACAGTCTAACGAGCCTGGAACTGCATCGTCGGACGTCACAGTAGTGCCCGATATCGTTGTATAGCGGTAAATAGGAACAATTATTTAAAGAATAATTTATAATTCCAAACTTAGTAATAATATAATATAATATCATATAATAATAATAATGGATATCAGAAATTTCCTTCAAATTTGGAAGTTGCTTGTTGCGGAATAGTAAAGCTGTTTATTTTTATATTTACTGTGTGCATATCTGTTCTTCTAGATAACAATGTATATAGCTAGCAAGGACAATGCGTTTTGACAACGTAATGCTTTGATTTGTATTGAGTTCTTTTTGTATAATTAGGTAAGGCGTTATATGTTAGGGAAATTGAAGACTACAAACAAATCGAATAGAAGAATTTTGAATACGTTGCAATTTTTGCAGTTATTCTGCGTCAAAAAAACGTAATATATATAGTAGAACAATAATCTTTCTGTGGATACACCAAGCTTCTCACCAACTTCAATTTTAATTAAGAATCTAGTTGATTTCTGAAGTTATATAAATACTTCCATTTTTGCATAGAAGACTTGTGCATATTGTGAACGTGGTCATCAAAAGTCAGTAATCCATCTAATGTTATCCCTAAATCCCTTACAGCTCTTGCATGAGTAATTGTTCATCGTTATGAGATGAAAGAAGAATAATTCAATGGCTGCTCATTTCTCACAGCGTGCGCCATAGCTTTTGTAGTGCCATGCTATGTTTTTTGAGATAAACACTAATGCCTTGAAGTACATTGTCTACAAATGACGGAGTAGAATAACTGGATATCGTCGTCATACAAATGCACCCCACAGTGCCACAAATAGCTTGGCAAGTCGTACGTATATGTACAAAATAGGAATAGGACCAGGACGCTGTCTTGAGGAACACGGGAATTTATTATTTGTAATGAGGATTCAGTTTCAAGCTGAATTACTACCTTTTTTTTGCTTTTTGAGTAATTAGAGAACCAATTTTAGTATAATTTTGTCGAATTCTATATGTTTAAGGTTTGACAGATATAGTGCACAGTTTACTAAATTAAAAACCTTGCTACGATCTAACAATACTAACATTGAAGGGCATGATTTATCCAATGCCGAAGCAAAACTATCAGACAAAATACTAATTGGTCTTAGCTGCTCAAACCGCTCCGGACCCGGTTGCTTTGTAGGCGGAACAACTCTAGCGATTCTCCACTCCTTCGGAAAAACTTCTTCATGAACGGACTCGTTGAATATGTCCTTGAGAACATCGAGAATGTACGGAATTACGACCACAAATATTTTCATCGGAATTCCGTCTCCGCCACAAGCGTTTGTTTTTATTGATTTTAGTGCTTTATTGATCTCTTTGTTTGTTATTTCCACAGAGTGTTTGTATGAGTTAAGGTGTTTAATGAATAAAATAAAATAATAATACTTTTGGAAATTCATAAAGTATACGACATGAAAGCTGCCAGTATCTTAGTTAGATAGACAGTACTTCATAACATCTATGTACAAAATCCCAACATAATCGATTAACAGGTTTCCATAACTCTTAATAATAGGACACTCTTCGTGAATGACTGACTGAGAAACTGGAAGGTACCTTACACAGTACAGCAAACTTCAAAGCTATTGGACAAGACTTGGCAAAGTGCAACAAAAACGACCGCTGCGAGCAGGCCTTAGATAGGCCGCTGAATGTGGTTATTGATTATTTGGTGAGACAGTGTGCGGTGAAATCGTAAATTTAGAGCCCCATTTAGGAACACGGCTAATTTATGCGAGCCTCCATGAATTGCATAATTATTTTCAAACACTTGGCGGTTGCGACGGGAACGACATCGATTGTTAAGTAATGGGGCTGGGTGTTTGCCCCTACGAAGAATAGTTTGCATGCTAGAACGCTTCCTAGCACATTCCGAAGTAATATGTGTTTCAGCGTATGCAAATCGCGGTGCGCCCCAAATTACTGTACCGCTGGCTAAATTCTAGCGTTTCCGTACGGCGACTTGATAAGATGAACTTCCTGGCAAGCATTTTAGCTTAGGTAACTTCTTTGCTAATTAATTACTTTGCGTGTACTTTGCCTGTGCCGTAAGTAAATCGGGGTTTTTTGTCGATTAATGCGTTTTTGACTTCCGATGGCGCTTTCAGAGGTAGGTACTAATTCTTTTAGTACAATGTTCCAAGTTTCTAGTCACTCGTTGATTTCTTCTAATGTAACCTAACGTTTCGCAGGCGTCTGTATCCGGCATCTTCAGAGGCACCATTGACAGCTGACAATGCATTGTGCAGCGTTACCGCGTCAACTGATCCTGTACGACTAATTATAGGTGAAGGGCCGGAGTTGCCGGGTTGCCGGCCGACCGATCACGTCCGTTCTCGCGACGGATACGCGTACCAAAGACTAGATATTGTGTAAAACTGTATGCCAAGCGTGATTTCCTTTCAAAGCTTCTTTCTTGTTGAAGCTCTATGCCATATATGTATTTCGATGGCTTCTCTAAACAGCGACGGATAAAACTGTTCCGTTTTTGAGTTGCTCCGCCATCGCCGATTTTTCTATGTGATGTAGCCTACAGCATCGTTCGTGCTCGGAGATGCGAGTGCGAAAACTTCTCTTGATGATCCTGATGTAGGTACACTTGACCACAGCTACGTAGTATTTGATAGACACGGGGATTCGTGACGGAGCGTTGGTTATCCGGTAAATCATCTGCACTCCATTGCTTTCTAACATGTGACCTATTTTAACCCATACTCCCTTAATATATGGTATGGTATGTATACACTTGTATACTTTCTCTTCCATGGGYGTGTGGCGTCGTCGTGAATGCATCGWACGGTAGATCTCTTTAGCAMAATAGCCGTTGCCTCGAAAAGCWCCCTCTAGMTGTTTTATCTCTTTGTCGAGATTTTTATAGGTTCGCATATTTTTCATGCACGCTCAGTTAGAGTCTTGACTATGCCTAATTTTTGTTTCGGGAGGTGTAACCCGGTGCGAGTATCGATCTGTGTGTGTTGGTTTTCTATAAACACTATAACCCAAACGTCCATCCCTTTTTCGCGTCACGAGAACGTCCAGAAAAGGTAGTTTGCCCTGCGATTCACGTTCCATAGTAAATTTGCGCTTTATCCATAATAGATACATACATGTATGTATTTATTCTGGATAAAGAATTGAAGGAAACCGCAGAAAACTCCAATCAGATCTCTATAGTCTTAAGCCAGTCTTTAATACCTTCATCAACACGCAAACCCACCAGGCCATGCTGTACGGGGGCATCTGTTGACCATATGTCCAATTGTTTGGAGGGGGTCTCCACATTCACAAGAAGGGTTAACAGATGAATCCCATTTATTAAGAAAGAATTTGCATTTTCCATGACCAGTGCAAAGGCGATTCAGAGTGACCCAATACCTTCTTGGAAGGTCAGTTCCTCCTACCTCTTCCGTAGGATCGTTTATAAGCTGCTGATTGAATATATCATGTTTCTTAAGTTGCCAAACAGAACACCACCCATTTTCAATGGTATAAGGAGCACGAAGGAAATTTTCTGTCCACAGAGGTTTTCTAGAAGTTAGCCGAGTTGTAGGTAGCTCTTGCAGATCTCGGGAAATCAGAAACTCATTAGGAGCTAATTGATATTTTTGCAAAGCTTTATATGTAGCAAACTGTCTGCTAAATACCGACGTTTTCTAGATGTTTCTTGTACGTGGTAGACGTATCTAGGGTCACTACAAGGTATTTTGGCAAGAAGTTATGTTTAAGAATTATGTTATTTGACATAACTTGAAGCTGTTTCCTCTTTTGGTGATTGTTGAGATGAAAGCAAGTTACTTCTGTCAATGTCAATGTATTAGAGCACAAGCGCCAGGTTTTAAAATAGCAATTCATAATCTCGATGTCACTTGAAAGGTTTTGTTCAAGTACCGAAAAGTCTTCACTTTGCAAAGCCAATGCCATGTCTTCTGCATACACAAATTTCCTCGATTGAGTTACTGGAAGCTCACTTATGTAAAGGTTGAAAAGAATGGGCGACAGAACCGATCCTTGTGGAAGACCATTATTCAAAATCCTGAATTTGCTATTTTTCTCTCCCAAAAACACTGAATTGACGTTGGGATAGCATTCGTTCGATGAGCTTCACAGTCTTTGCACATTTCAAAGTAGATATGTAACCAAGACACTGCCAAGCTATTCATGAACTCATTAAGGAGATGAATCTCAAGTGAGGAGAAAAGGCATAATAAGCAATAGTGTCAGCATTGTAATCATCGTGTTGGAATATATCGTGTTGGAATATCCTCATCTTTTAAATGTGTAAGAAATAATTTTCTTACAAAGCACCTACTTTTGACTCATTAAAGCCAGGAGGGGATAACAAAATGGTCATACAAAAAATATAGAAAATGTATACTTCATCGAGGAAAGTAGTGGGAACTTGGAAGATATGCGCACTTGACAGACTCATAGTGCCAAGAGAATGAAAGTGACAAAAGCATTGTAATGGCAAGTTTTCGGTGCCTCTGTTGCATCCATAATCTTACTGATGATTATACAGGATGTCCCATTTTCATTGTAATTGCAGGATATCTCGGTAACCATTGCTACTAGAGAGCTACGGTTTCCACGTAACTATTTTGATTTTTTTTTAGTTCAAATACTGTACTATTGCCATTTTTATATCGTCTTTGGTTAAAAATTTTTCAATAAACTAGCATATATTTTGTTATCAATACCTCGCTTATGTATACAGATCCAAAGAAAAACATGTAAATACACTTTTAATTTGAATTCAATGGCATACTCAGTATGAAAAAGAGAGGGTCTCAGAAATGGAGGATAGGTTGGCAAAAGAAAGGAAACTTGCTGCAAGCGTCAAACACAACTAATACACAATGCCAAATACAGACAACAATTACAGTCTGATGTGGATCCTAAATAAAATAGGAAAAATGTGCAGAAGTGGAAAATATTTTGAGGAAAGGTTGAATTTTACACAAAGTTATTGATTAACTTTTATGATTAAGCAAACAGAAAACAAAAAGCAGAAGACAAAGAGACTGTCAGATGCTGATATGAATAGCATAAGAAGAAAGCATAGTTCGAAGCTACTAAAAGCTCGCTAGGTATAGGAAACTATAGTGTTATTATAAATGTTTCGTGCATTCAGGTTGGCGATGATATGTCCACTATTTATGCTTTTTTGAACTGCAATCAAGCTCGGTACTGACCAAATTCAAAATTATTTTAATAATTGAATTTAATTATCCAGCAAAAACCCACAGCATATGTTGAAAATGCCGCCTTCTATGTTTTATACACACTGCCACCCGTCTTCTTATATTAAAATAACAAATAAGTCGACAATCGACACACGACAATCAGCTGTTACCAATGTTCACTATTTATGCCGCCTTTTTTGAACTGCAATCAAGCTCGGTACTGGCCAAATTCAAAATTATTTCAATAATTGAATTTAATTATCCAGCAAAAACCCACAGCATATGTTGGAAATGCCGCCCTCTGTGTTTTATATAGACTGCCACCCGTCTTGTTATATTAAAATAACAAATAATTCGACAATCGGCAAACGACAATTAGCTATTACCAATGTTCAAGTCCAACAGAATTTAAATCGTAATTAAATTTGAAGCAGTCTATAGAAACAAGCGTATTCAATTAAGATTGCATCTCTAAAACCACTGTTTTACACATTCTTAAATGCATGTTTTTGACGTGGACGCGTCTTATACCATACCTTTAGGGTCATTTTGTTAAAACGTTTTAGCGCCATCTAGCGGTAGCTTTACGAATTACAACGTAGCTTACTACGGTCTGTAAGTACAGAGACCTAATTGCCGATTTCCCGGTCATTTTCTGAAAATTTCGATGTGTTGGTAAGCAAGGGAAAAGTCCAGCGAACAAAAATCCTGTGAAATAAAATTACTTTGAATTATTATTTTTGTCATATTGATTTTACTTCGAAATTAACTACTTCCCTTATCACATATTGAAAGTACACGTGTTCATGTCAAAGTTACGTGTGTATCAAAGGTCTATCCGGGACTTTTGTAACTGATGCAGGGATACATGCACATTAATATATAAGCCTCGTAGAGACAACTATAATCGCAAAGCACACAGCTAGAGAAACTTTTTAAATGCACAAATTCGCGTCACCGAAGTGTAAAATAACGCCCATGCAATACCTGAACCCCTGTCCTGTTCGGCTTTACCCAGGCTACACTTAGTAAACATTCAGGTCAAGTGTAGGGGTCAGAAAGTAAACAGCAGGGCCCCGCAATTTCAGGTTCCGGTGCTTCAAAGCCGTTTATTAATAGAACAATCACACGATATGAAAGTTTTGGCAATTCAACGTTATCGATTACTTTAACGCACTCAAGTAAGAGAGGTTTAGTGAAGTAGTGGATTTCGCAACTTTTAACTAGAATAAATTATGTTTTACTAATAATAATTTTTTAATTTAGCATATCATTATATTGACATAACGATAACATCAGTAGGATACCATAGAAGTTCTTAATATTGCTTTTCTCGTTATTGTTATGCCCCTTTTCGTATCAAAAATATAAGGTGTATTTAACGATTTTAACTTTAAACAAATTCCATTGTGATGAAAACTACTGCTTTAATTTAACCCCAAGTCTTTTTTAGTAACTTTTTCAGTGTACATAATGTTTTTTAATGTTATTTAATGTTTATAAACGCCCCGACGAAGACAAAAATAAATTGCAGAAAATTAAAAAAAAAGATCCTTGAACAGTCTTACAATCCCTTGCACGACAAAGTAATACCTAAGAGTTCAACAAAGTACTCTACTTACATAATTCATTCGCTACACTCGCAGTGTGAATTTCTCAATAATATTACCTATCAGTATGCTGATGATACGCAGTTTTATCTATCTTTTTCCCCTGCTGAGGTTGCTATCGTCAGTGTCCAGCTCACTAGCGATCTCGGTCGTCTTTCATCTCTGTCTGCGAGGCACAGCTTGACAATTAACCCAACTAAATCCAATCTAATTTTATTTGGAAAGCCAAAATATATTCCTAGCGTGCGATCAAAGCTAGATGTCCGGTTGGATGGAACTGTTTTATGTTATCAAAAAGTGGTTAGAAACTTATGACTTTATATGGACGAAAATCTCAGGTTTAGAGAGCATAACAGTAAATGCATTAGTAAAGCTTTTGGGAACTTGAAAATACTGTATTCGAATCGTCACATGTTAGACGCTAGGTTAAGGTTATTGTTGTGTGATGCACTGGTGCTTTCTCATTTTAATTTTTGATTCTGTTTACAGTCAGTGTCTGGTTCAAGTTTTCTGCAAAAAAAAAATACAGCGCGTGCAGAACTCCTGCCTTAGATTTGTGTATGGCATTCGGCGAAATTCTAGAATTACGTATAAACTGAAGGAAGCTCTTTGGTTGAACATTGAACGTCGTCGTTACTTTCATTCGATAGTCTTATATCATAATATAGTTTTATACAAAATGCCTCAGTACCTATGTAAATTAATAATAACTTTTAGAACGGACGTGCATCACACCAACATTAGAAGGAAAAGTATTATTACCGTCCCTCAGCACAAAAGCGCTTTTCTTCCAACAAAGCTTCTCTTACAACATTCCCAAATTTTATAACAATTTAGAAACGCATTTCAAATCTATGTGCCCTATTAACATAAAGAAGTTACGTGAATTTTTGTTTGAAAAGGTGTAACCGGAGCGAACATGAGTACGCATAGCTTTGTTTTTCTGGTGCTGTCGACGACAGATCTGTTCCTCGTGGGATCGCTTGTCGCATTACCGCTGTCCGCTGTTTTTTTTCTTTTCCGTTTTCTTTTCTGTTTTCTCATCTCTTTTCACTTCTTCGCTGTCCTATTTGTTGCATGATATTTCTTTTACTATTGTGTTGTCCCTTGTGTCTTCCGTACCCTCTATTGTTGCCCCTTTAATTTTTTACAGTCTATATTTGTAAATTTAGCTTCACGTACATAAATATTTACTTCCTTTATATATCCCGGGGTCGGGCGGAAGAGCAAAAGTAGCGTCATCTTGATGTTACTTTCTGAGTCACGTTCCGCTCTRACTCAGTYATTTCWCTTGTATAGTACACAAATTTTATTATATTACAATTCTAGTMGCTGGTGAGGATAAAATTATTATTATTATTATTATTATTATTATTATTATTATTATTATTATTATTATTATTATTCAAACTTGTCGCTGCACGCGGACCTTATTTGCGATCTGGAAATAAAATCTCAAATTGTCCACTGGGATATGATTAAAAGTAACAACGCTTCTATAGATTTTAGCAACAAAAATTGTCTCCACAGGCAAAAATTAATCCCACGGCGCGCTAAATGCAATTTAAACTTGAATTCCTCTCAAGTTTGGATTGCGAGTTTAACTAAACGGGGCGGATAGACGTTACTCTGTTAACACTTACGTTTTTAATTTTCTTCCCTATGAAATTTTAGCCTTGACGGTCTACATGTCGACGCTAAACAAGATCACGAATGGGTTTGATTAAAATTTTATGAAATTCCGCAATACCGGCTGCTGCGGCACAATCGGGCGCAGAAATGACTCGTTTTGCTGCAATCGACGGATTCATTTAGGGAAAACACCTTTGAAATTCCTATTCCCGTATGCATTCTTAGTGATTCGAAGCCTGCCTTGAATGCTGATGTGCAACGGGTGCAAAATCCCCACTCCGCCCCTTGCAGTTGCATGGGGTCTACTACATTCGAATTGAAACGGACATCTTATATTAGAAAATCTCAGTGTTTGCACTAAAACATTTGCACCTCTGATTTTGTCCAAGATTACAAAAAAATTCCATATAGGTTGTATATTGGTTTCAAGATTATTCCTTTATCTTTCAATTTGTAGCTGCTTTCATTGTCTATGCAACAATTTTTTGTCTCAAACGTTCCATTTTTGAGAACGCCAAGAAGAAAAAAAAATATGTTAGTTTAAAAAATGTTCACCTTTTATACAACGGCACAATCGATTTTGAAAAGCTTGCTCAATGTTGTGCAAATATCCAGCATGATGAAATACTACTCTGCAACGATTTTTTTTTCTCGAACCACTTGAAGAGATATAAGTGGTCCCACAAAAATAATTTCAAATGTTAAATTGGGCGACCTAGCTGGACATTTGTGGGAGCTCTCCGGCCTAGCCACTGTCCGCGAAAAAAGTATCTAGGCAACCAGATAGTTGTACATGATAATGCGGAGGAACTCCATGGTGCTAAAATAAAAGTTGTTTTTTTTGGAGACTGAAATCTTCTTCCGGTGCTTAGGCGATGAAAGGGTCAATAGTGTCCTCTATCAACTAAAAATAACTGCATCAGTGAAATTGCCTAATAACGAGTTCGTCCAGAATGCCCACCCAAAAGTTCAGTTTGCAACGGTCATGCTTTTTATATTGCTAAGAGTCCGTTACGTCAAATTTTGCTTTGCGGTTGTAGCCTATATACTTTTTTATTACAGAATATTAATATCTATCTATCTATATATATATATATATATATATATATATATATATATATATATATATATATATATATATATATAATAATAATTAATACACTGTGTTGGGATCTGTGACGTCATAAGTCCCAGGTAGCAATCGGTTGGCTGTGGTTGTGTGATGTTGCGATCGTGCAAAGCGTAAAGAAGGCGCACACGTATTCAGCCGCATCTATTAAACACACAACGCCGAAATTTGAATGTGTTACCTTTTACTCCAGTGGACCCAGGCAAGGCCTCACGTATGTTATAATAACGATTTGTGGTCAAGGGCTACAGCCCGATTAAACTAGTCACGAACTCACGACTAACTAGCTGTTACACATGTTTTTAGTTGACAAATATAGCATCAGTTACACTTGTACATGTGTTTCATGTTTTCACACTATACTTCTACTAGTTCAGTCTTTTTTGTACGATTTTAAAAATTACGTTTTTTTCACTTAGTTTTTGAAGGACAATAATTTATAAAATCAAGTAAAAACTGTACCAAAAAATACTTTAACATCTACGGCCGAAATGCGCATAAGATACGATTTCTTACATCATCCATGCCACAGGAAGCTTGTTTACTGTTTGAGCGAGACAGCGAGAGTGATCCGGATTGACAGTAGGTTGTCACAAGTAAATCGAACACCATCTGTTGAAAAAGTGTGCCTACTACCATAAAGCGTAAACTTAATCCAAGCTCAGTCCAAGCAAGTGGTGTGATTTAATACTTATGTGTTGTGGTTAATTGTTGTACACACCAACTGTCAGGACAAACTAAAATAGTCGCACAGTGTACTGCATAAATGTAGAGTATTTTTCTTTTATCATTATCTCAATTAAATCTACTCACTCCAAGCTATAAACCTGAGCATAAATAAAACTGTTAAGCGCACAGATTTGCCGGTAATATATATATATATATATATATATKTATATATATATATATATATATATATATATATATAATAATAATTAATACACTGTGTTGGGATCTGTGACGTCATAAGTCCCAGGTAGCAATCGGTTGGCTGTGGTTGTGTGATGTTGCGATCGTGCAAAGCGTAAAGAAGGCGCACACGTATTCAGCCGCATCTATTAAACACACAACGCCGAAATTTGAATGTGTTACCTTTTACTCCAGTGGACCCAGGCAAGGCCTCACGTATGTTATAATAACGATTTGTGGTCAAGGGCTACAGCCCGATTAAACTAGTCACGAACTCACGACTAACTAGCTGTTACACATGTTTTTAGTTGACAAATATAGCATCAGTTACACTTGTACATGTGTTTCATGTTTTCACACTATACTTCTACTAGTTCAGTCTTTTTTGTACGATTTTAAAAATTACGTTTTTTTCACTTAGTTTTTGAAGGACAATAATTTATAAAATCAAGTAAAAACTGTACCAAAAAATACTTTAACATCTACGGCCGAAATGCGCATAAGATACGATTTCTTACATCATCCATGCCACAGGAAGCTTGTTTACTGTTTGAGCGAGACAGCGAGAGTGATCCGGATTGACAGTAGGTTGTCACAAGTAAATCGAACACCATCTGTTGAAAAAGTGTGCCTACTACCATAAAGCGTAAACTTAATCCAAGCTCAGTCCAAGCAAGTGGTGTGATTTAATACTTATGTGTTGTGGTTAATTGTTGTACACACCAACTGTCAGGACAAACTAAAATAGTCGCACAGTGTACTGCATAAATGTAGAGTATTTTTCTTTTATCATTATCTCAATTAAATCTACTCACTCCAAGCTATAAACCTGAGCATAAATAAAACTGTTAAGCGCACAGATTTGCCGGTAAAGTTGTAATTAGTTATAAATAATGAATAGAGAGGACCACTTTTGCCATTAATAAGGTTTCACTTCAAGCAAAACTCGGTCAGTTACGATTGCCGTAAGTTGTAAATTTATCAGAAACTTAATTTAATTAGGCAGACGTATTATGATCTTTATTCATGAACGCCCGCACGCAAAGTCAAGACATTTCGCCAAAGTTTGTGTTTAAAGATGATCATTTTCATTATCTGGCTACTAATTGCGTCATTAGCATCGTAATTATCATCGTAAGCGAAAGAGGAAACGGCCTCAACTTTTCCGACGAGAATACATTCCGCTACAGTTAACTTTAAAATGTCTCCTGGTTCCGTGGCTGCCATCTAAAAACTCATGTTAAGCTGTTATTACAGTAGTATCATTACACGTGCAAGTTATATCTCCACGTCGTCCTGGTTTGCATTACAGCAACTGCAGTTTACTCCTTAGTCTGTTAAGCTTCAACCTATCGTGATGCGGAAACGTATTTTCTTAATTAATGGATATTATGTTTACCTTGGCTTAATAAACGCAGTATACGAATGGAAAAAAACAAATAGTGTAGTTTTCTACCTGATCTCAAACTTAAGGACGGTTTGTAGAAGCAATCAGAAAAAAATAGAACAGAACACGAAAAGATACTAAACTACTTCAAGTTTAGTCGATTTCGAACTGTCGATACATTGAATATTATGAATACTTTTGATATTGAACTGTGGTGCTGATTTGGGTCTTAAGGCCGTCGTCGGTTGGAATTGTTTCCTAAGGTTTCGCTAGCGCAAGTGGCGAGCTTCTTCAGAGCTCCTTCCATCTCCGATGTTGGATGGGACGTAGACTGACGATTCCTCCTGCCCAGGTTGTATTMATGTAGGTGGGTACGGGACGGAACTTGTTCCGRTTCGGTTGACCTCGGTATATCGATCGATACTTCTTGGGCGTTCCTGAGGATCGGGTACTAGATGTGGTTGAGCTTGAGTGTCTCCTCCTTTCCGTTGAAATTACCTGGATGTTTGTTGATCTCGATGGCTTCCTTGACCAGTCCTTGACTGATACTAGCAACCTACACCTTTCATAGTGTATTCTGTGATCCCTGTTGCTCAATGCGTGTTTGGCTACTGCAGACTTCTCAGTTTGTCTTAGCCGGCAGTTTGCTTTATGCTCCTTGAGTCTCGTTCCCTTGATCTCTTGGTAGTTCCAATGTAGACCTTACCGCAGGAACACGGTATGGGATAGACTCCAGCAACTGAAAGTGTGTCCCTCTTGTTCTTCGCTGATCTGATGATCTGCTGGATCTTCTTCGTAGGCCTCAATATTGTTCTGATGTGGTGTCTCTTCAGAACTCTGCCAGTAATGTCCGTGACTCTAGGACATACAGAAGATATGCTTGAGAGGTGGTGGGTAGTTGTTCAGTTTTCCGTGACCTTGATGATCTCGACCCTTTTGATTTCTCGATCTCCCTCTTGCTGTAGCCATTTGCCTCGAGCGCAGTTTTTCTTCAGTTCGCAAATCCTCCTCGAGTTCGTTCTGCTAGGGTTCTGATGACTCCAAACTTCTGACTCTGGTTGATGGTTGGATGTACTAGTGCGGAAGCGAAGTAACAAACGAGGTAACAGGCTGGGTCATACAGCGTACAGGAAACTAACGTCCACGAAGCTGCACGCTTCATCCAACCATCACCCGAATCAGTACGAAGTCATCAGAGCACTGAAAGAACGAGGTCGAAGGATTTGCAAACCGAAGAACCTCCAAGCGGAACTTGAACACCTGAAATGTGTTCGAGGCAAATGGCTACAGTAAGACGGAGATCGCGAAATCAATGGCCTCGAGATTATCAAGGTCACGGGTCAGTGAATAGCGACCCACTACCTCTCAAGCATATCCTCCGTATGCTCCTAGAGTCACGGACAGGACTGGCAGATTTTTGAAGAGGCACGACATTCGAACAATCTTCAGGCTTACGAAGAAGATCGGCGAAGGGCAAGAGGGACACAGTTTCAGCTGCTATAGTTTACCGCAGATCTACATTGCAACTATCAAGAAATCACTGGGAACGAGACTCAAGCAGCATAAAGCAAACTGCCGGCTAGGACAGAGTGAGACGTGTGCAGTATCCGAACAAGCATTGAGCAATGGGGACCACAGGATACACTTCGAGAGCTGTAGGTTGCTAGCATCAGTCAACGACTATCACAAGAGGCTGGTCATCCAGATAATCTTAACAAGGAGGAGGAGATCCTCAGGTTCAACCAGATTTGGAACCCGATCCTGAGGAAAGCCCGAACAAGGGGTAAAGACCCATGTGAAGACATGTTTTCAGTTCAAACGTGTTTCTCGCGTTAGATTTGGACCATATTCCGTACTCCTTATTCCTGTCCTGATGATGCCCCTTGCAAGTGCGGGCGAAACGTCGACCTGGTCCCGAAATCAGACGTGATCTAACCAAAAAAAGATTTTCCTTGTTTTCATTACTTTTGTAAAAAAAAATGTCAATTCAATTATCAAATTCAGTGTTTCTTCGTCATTATTTTTACCCTTGCTAAATCAATTCAACTTTTGCCAATATTTTAAATTTTGGTACTAAAACTTGCAATGCAATAGTATGGCATTGAGGAAAACGTTCCGTTGTTTAAACTGAAAAAAATGAGCATATTAGAACATTTTGTGAATACCGATGTATACTGTCCCCGCAGCTTTTCTTATGTAAAATATATGAACTGTTACTTTACACAAATTTATTCACTTTAGGGAGAGAGGACATACACTTCCCGAATATTAGAATCTCGAGATGGCACATTGTGCACGGCATGCCGACATTTCCCGATATATTCACTAATGCATCCCATTTTAAGATGTGACAGTTACAAATTATCCCTCCTTAGACACAGTTTAATTCGGGAAATATAAAGATATCGTTCTGGGATATAAAACGCCCTGGTGAATAAGCGATTCAACTTTCGCAACCCAACACTTCGGAATTTGAGACTTTTCCAGTAAACAGCTGACGCGAAATCCCGTTTTATTGGGGGAGCTACGGCAAAGTTCGGTTTTTCACATTTGCAACGCAGTAACTTGTAAGCAAGGGGAAATGAGCTAGATTATTTTGCAGCATCCGGTGAATGCAGCAGCCCCAAAGTTGTGGACGTCTGGCCTCGTAATTCAAGTTACGAAAATTCCATTAAAAGTTCTGGTTATGTGTGGTGCTTTTTACAATTCAAGTAATTACAGCGGCTTATACATTCCTATAAATTGTCTCGTTTGTATTCAGTCTGGTGTATGGCCGTATCATGACATGTCATGAATTTGAATTTAACTCTTGGCCACAACACGTTCCTGGATAACGCTGTMGCGGAGACTGTGCTTTCTATACTGGATATCAATTCTAAAATATGGCAGTGAAACTAGTGCACGCAAAACTAGCGTAACAGATTTATAAGTACTAGATAACGTTGAAATAATTATACAGGTTTTTGTTTTTCCTCGATCCTATAAACATAACTTTTCCTATTTATGAGAAACAGCTAGTAGTAGCAAATAGGAGCCGACCGCATAATTTCAACTCCCATGAGATTATAGAACGAAATGGTGTGTAAAATATAAGGAGTATATTTGTTTACTTAAAACAGATGGGTTTCCTCGATTACCAAGGGTCCGATTAGCGTTAATTAAATAATAATAATAATTTATTCTCGAGAAACGTTTTACATAAATAGATTCAACAAAATACAAATAAATAAATATATGACATCCTGCAAGAAAAAATCAAGGTCAGATTCTAAAAATCATTGCAGACCTCAGATTCCGATCTTCCCCAAAATTCCAAAAACATAATAAAATAAATATTCTATGAGCGTACAATTAATCAAATATTGTAAATAAAGATTTGATTTGTATGGTGACTTGAATCGTAAAAACTAAATGTATGAATGTTGAAAATACAAAATTAAATTTGAGTGTTCCTTTAAGAAACATATTCCTAATAATAGTTAACTTAGTATTCCGCAAGTTACTTGCATGAAGTATATTAATATGTTTTCTCGCAACATATAAGTATAGAGCACAGATCTGACATGTCTAATGTCTGGAAATTGTAATGACATTAAGGCCATGAACATTTTTTGTGGGAACTAATGTAGTGTTTAGGTAAGAATMATTTGCCCTCTTTCGCAACCCGCAAACAAACCGCGCACAGGAATTTTGTATCCTTTGGAGCCTTCTACAATTATATTTTGTAATACAAGGGCTATATACTAAATTGCAGTAATTTATGTGCGACGTTACAGGTGCTTCAGATAAAATGCGCTTATATCTAGATTTAATATTGTCCTGCTTTCATGCAGAAGCTTTAGACAGGAATATGATTATTTCAAAATATGATTGACATGTCAGCCATAAATTTTTTGAAAACTCTACAATAGGAAGACTTTCGTTGTCAATGTTAATATTTTGCCTGATTCTTATATTGCATGCGACTCTTTCTACCAAATACCATTACTTTAGATTTATTACGATTAAAGGATAAGAAATATTTTTTGACGTATTTAAAAAGCGCTGCTAAGTCATTATTTAATTTATAAACATATTGCTATACAAAATATTATTGGCGTACAACTGAGTGTGGCCCGCGTAGAAGTGATACTTACAGTATTTGAAACATTCTTTAATTTATTTTTTTAAGAAATCTACTCACATAAGATTTTAGAACGAAAAAAGTACCATTGGAAAGAAGAAGGGCCATTCGTTAATCAGACCCATCACATTAGCAACTACCACTAAAGTAGTAATGAATCATTAACTTTTGCACTTGCTGTAAGTAATTAATAGTGAAATAACTGCAAACGTACCGACCTTAAATTAAATTATAGCCAACTCGATAAACAATGTACTGTTTTAAAGAAAATTGTTTGGCTCATTTAATGATTTTGTGAAAAACCTAGAAAATACAAGCTAATGAAAGCACCAAGGTATCATACGAGGTCTAGTGTTACAAAACAGTAAAAAAAGTAAATAGTCAATTTCCAAGAAATGATAAATTGAATGCACTGGATTATTGAAAATCCCTATATATTGTGTGTACTTTTTTATATAGGAAAAACAAAAGTAATGTTACTGATATCAAATTATCTCATATTGCTAATTAAATATAAAGGAATATGAAAAATAAGTTCAAATATGTATGTGAATATGAATTGAAATAATGTATAAAATAACTAACGTTAATTCATTGCATAATGCATTAGCTAACGCTATGTCCACACCCAAATTTTGGAAAGGCTGGAACAAACCTTAAAGAAATATAAATAAGATAACAAAAAAGTGACTTATGTCATTAAAAAGTATATTTTTAATTTGCTAAGGTTAGGTAATTGTTTCAATGTGTTTTGTTTCACAAATTTATTAATACTAGCAATCGCTTCGACAATAACGGTCACTTTCAAACAGCGCCAAAAATATACACAACTTAGATTGCAGAATTTTTTTCATCTCCCTTAGTTTTATACGGGTGTGAAATTAAGTTTAAAAAATTTGGTCCGGACATGTTTAGATCAGAAAAAATATTTGGCAAATACACAAAAAAGAATTCCCAAGTCCAGCCTTTGACATTACCAAAATTATAAATTTTACAACCCCTGTCGAAATAAGGGACGTAAGCATAATTCTGCACATTTTTAGTGAATAAAGAGATAAAAGATAAAAAGATTTTAACACGCCTGTGTCGTCAAAACTTTGCAATGTTGTAATAACTGTTGATCACCATCTTCATAAACTGCATTGTAGAGTGCAACTACTAACTTCGCCTTTTATCTCCATAACCAATCATCAACAAAATTTCTGGAGTTTTTGTTCTTACTTAGCGATAACGAATACGGTTTTATCCAAGTTTTTTGCAAGACCCAAGTTTGTTATAACACTTTTCTCAACTCAGAAGCAATTAATTGTACAAGTGTGATACATTTTTTATATCAGGAGAAAATATCCTTTTCAAAGATATGCCTTTTGACCCAACATCCCATTAAAAATGCAACTTGCGCCTATAACTCGAAAATGAGAGCTGACACGGAGTTGAAAAATTTCAAAAAATGCATTTTAATTACCCATAGGCCCATGCACAATTTCAGAAAAATCGGTTAAACAGAACCTAAAATATCCTACTGGTTCCATACTTTGTAGCGACGCGGTATATTTCTTCTACTTCTGGATGTAGATAAAGGTACACTAAGCGCAAAAAATTACTTTAACTCCAGATCTTACTCCATTGTGTGTATGGTTCCTATTTCACAGAATTTACAAAATGCCAGCTATTCAAAGATAGAATTATCTACCTAGACTTTAAACACTAATCTGGAACATTTTACATTTTCTACAGATGCAATATAATTCAATGATTTCTGTGATGTTGGAGTACTGTAAGGTGTTAATTTTGACGAGACCTCCTCCAGTCAGCTATAGTTATTCCTCATGCTTGCATATTGCAGTCGAGGTTACGCAAGAAGAAAATTCCTAATGAACAGGTAGTTAGCTGCCTTAGGTGCCTATAACTTTACGCAGAACTACAGCGTTTAATTCAATAGCGTCACGAGAAGGTGTGCAGCAATCTAACCCAATTAAGCCAAAGGCGAAACTGGGCTATAAGGGCAACCACACGCCCACCCTCAAATCTTATTAAGTGCTGATTTACACCTTACACTTCCTGGAGGGAGTTAAACTCCCATTGTGAAACAAACCGTTAGTGCCACGTCGGCGTAAAATCGAATGTATATTACTTGTATAGCTCAATGTCATAAGAGAAACTAATTATATATATGGAGGTACGTTTATTAAGCAGTTAGTGAAGACGTCGTCTAAATATCACTTTTACTTTTTCTTATCCTTGAACTTTTTGAAAGTAGGTCAACCTGTCAAATCTTCAATTTCCCTAAAAATTAAGTGGCTAGCAAAAGTTTTGGTGTCTTTCGACTAATTTTAATTTACCGATGATGTAAATGGTATTTTACTGTTATCACTTATCGCAAACTATACGAATAGATGACTAGATGTGAAACAAATATTTTACACAGACGGATTAACGTTTTATTTTTTATTTTTCCGCCTCCTATATTTCCCAAAAGACTATGACAAGAATTATAATTTGAATTATTCTACTTACAGCACTGTCTTTTTTGTATTATTCTTGGTTTTAGCTATCTTTAATTTCCACCGTCCTTTTCGGATTAGAGAGTTTCTATTTTGTATTCGAAATACAGCAGAAACACTTGGATGCTTCGAAAAAATTAACGACAACTTCCAACTATTCGATACAGCCTTTTAAGTTATTATTAAATTATGTAAAACAACCAAACAGACACATCTTACGCCTCACTTATGAGATGATTTTGTAGACAACGGTAATGCGTCATCTAGTGCTGGATTACGAACTGCGACATAAAGTTGGTACGGTCTGTAAGTACAGGTACCTATACGCTAGCGATTGTCCAGTCATTTAATAAAAATCGTTACATCACAGAGGGGTAAGAACTTGTAACTAAAATACATTTTAGTAACTAAATTACACTTGGTAACTTAGTTACAGTAACTTAGGTACTTTTAATTTGGGTAAAAAACAAACTAGTAACGTGTTTGTCGTAACTTAGTCACTTTTAATCTAAAAAAAATATATGCATTATCAAAGAAGAGATTCAGCAAAATATAACAGACGAAGCTTTGAAGCTGACAAAGGAAGAAGAAGTAACACCAACTCACACTAAAACATCAACAGTATACCTACATTCTAATAATATAAAAAGTTTCTTTGAATTTGACGATGACAATGTATATTACATGTACATCAGAACATTACTTCCGCAAATAAACGAAGTCGTATGGAATTAGGAATTTTTCAGTTTTTACAGCATGTTTAATGTTTGTTTATTTTGTTGATGAAGTTTACATAGTGTATACATAATGCATACATTTATGATTTTGCAGTTTACCAACAAACAAAAGTTTTAAACCTACAAAAGGATAACCTTGTACGTAGGACTAATCTTATTGTAAATCAATTTTGCCGAACTGCAAGACTGTACATAATAAACATTGTTTTGGTTTTCTTTATTATTTGTTTCAAAATCAATTTTTCGATTCTACGAGCCGATGAATATCTACTACTGGAGTGCTATGCAAAAACTGCTTTATATTCGTTGAAAAGAGTGCTTGTGATTTTACACTTTGGATATTATGCAGCAAAAAGTTAAGGAAATCTGGTAAGATACCTGTGATCTACAGGTATGAGCTGTTTTTTTATTATTAAATTGTCTTGTATAAGCGATTAAAAAGTACAATTGCCTGATAGCAAATAATAATAATAATAATAATAAATAAATTTATTCTCGAGGAATGTTTTACATAAATAATTACAACAAAATACAAAAATATTTTTGATTCTTTATACAACCTGTCCGATGGATAAAACCTGTCCTTATGCATCATAATCTTTAACAATGCCTTTTGAACAGTCTCTAAATGTGGCTGTAGTTAGCACTACCCCAAACAAGAATATCTTAGTCGTGACTCAACCAATCCATAATAAATTGACCGTAAAGCCATTTCATCCAGTATTTGAGACAAGAACTTATATTTATAACGTAAACTATGAAGCGTTTTAGCCACTTTATTTGTATGGATATCCCATCGCAAATGCCTATCTATAGGCATTAGGTTGAAAAGCAGCCTATAGCTGAACCTCGCCTGTACAAAAGCGTGTAATTATAATTTATTTCTAAATTAAATAAAAGACATTTATTATTATTATTATTATTATTATATAAACTCCAAGATATTTGATATTGTCTGTCTCGTCTATTACATACTTCGAATTGCCCTGGTTTATGTGATGAAAATGCTGGAGTGTTTCTTCTAAACAAAGCAAAATAAATATATTTAGTTTTCGCAAAATTTATGGTAAGAAACCTTGTATCAAAGAGATTCTTTATATTTATCAAATCTTTTTCCGCGTTATTCTTCAAGTCTTTCCAATTATTACCTGTGTAAACAACTGCTGTATCATCTGCAAAGCTAACTATCCTACCTGTGCTTGCCATCAGTAGTAATGAGTTTATATACAGAGAAAAAAGCATAGGTCCTAAAACAGTTCCCTTCATTCGACATAATTGAAAATGTTAAAAAATATCCACGTTTTTCGAAAAATAATTATACCCGTGGCTTCTTCAACACCAGTAGAACGACTTTTTTCATTTGCCACATTTTTGTAGGCATCTAGAAGGCATGCATTGGCGGATGTCAGTTTTGGCCGGGCAAATTTCTGCAACTCACTAAATAAAAGCAACCAATGATTTAATTGAAAAATAAATTTTAAGAAGTTGTCCGCAAATTGCGAATAACTACTGCAAAAATGGTAAACACAAACCAATCCATTTACTGTATTATAACAATATATGTATATATAACCTCATGAACAAATTCGTTGTAATGCACAGTTATTCACTAATCGAATAAATGTATTACAATCTGAGAGTGTCTTTCTACGTAATAGTTATGTAGGTATCATGTGTTTAGTTAGCGACATGAACAATTTCCCCCTAAATCTAAATGCGAATTACCCCACATCAGTTGTAATTTGTTTTACAGTATTCTGCACAGAGTTGCAGTCATTGTTGCTCACAGTGGTCCATTGTTTGACACCAGTGTTTAGTAACGAAGGCAAAATCTTCAGTCCGTTTTCACATTCGTAAAATTACAGATTTTTGTTTAACACACGGAAACAAGTTCAATTATGAAATAAAGCATATTTGTTTGCACTAAATGCTCTTATCCATGTGGCTAATTAGTCATAACAAGCATCTACAGCATTTTGTATATGCATAAATATAATTAATTGGTAGATTAAAATATGGGTTTTTGAATTTCCGAAAATATACATATATCTAATTAAAACAATGATAATCTCCTCCCTTTCTAATTTTCGGTTGAAACGAACATCCATTTAAATTTGTTATTATAAACTAAATATCAAGGTATACGCGATGTGGTTGCAAGGTTGCAACCGCATAGCTGCGATCGCCACTAGTCACAATCAGACCGCATGAAAAAGGAACGATAGTGCAGTCAAAACTCGGAAATGAATACTAGCAAATCGAATATATTCGTTTATTCGAATACATATGTTCAATTTACCCTTTCAGCTGCAAATATAAGCAGACAACTAAAATCCGTATCTTGGACCAATCTATTCTAATTTCTTCTTAGACCTCATAAGAAAAGAACGATGACTGAGCAAAAAGCTATTTTCAATTAATAGACAATGCGGGATTCTTAAAATCGCTAAATTAAATATACAACAAATATCCGATGCCACTAGAAGAAAAGCTTTTAGTAATAAGGAAACAAAAAGTGAATAAGCACAATTTTGTATTAATGGTAGATCAGTAACTACATGCAATAACTCGGTACTCTTTATTTTCAGTGGATTCACTCGGATAGCAGTACTCTTTTATTGGCACGGAGGCAAAATCGCCAATTAGAGCTAATTTGATCATTGCTATAGGACATGTCTGCTTATTTACATACGTCTGTATATTATCACGTATTTACAGTGAGATAATCACATTTGTCGGTGCTGGACCCACATTTATTTTGTAAATCATACACGTATCTGGATTTGAGTTGCGGCCTGTTATGCAAATCAAACTGATGACACATCTATACCGACACCGGACAAAATTCACCCAATGCAGGGGTTGTGGTAAGCGTCATAAATACATACATACAATATTCGAAGTACCCTTGTCTCGCTCTTTAAAATTACAAGTATGCTGAGTAGTTCTACCACCATACCAATAAAATTTTGTGTGAACTGCAAATAGTTAAATTACGCTTCTAATTGCTGCAATACAGAGTCGTTTATTGCATTTGTAGTTTATGATGTACCACAAATAATTAATAAAACATTCATTTACATTAAGGTTTGATTAAGTTATTTGCACTACATGCAACACCCAAGCTTTTGACCTATGACTTCGCTAACTTCAATCTAACCGCCCACATATCCTTTACCAAGCTCGGGAGTTGAGAGAATTCAATCAAATTGCATTTGTGTTTGATAAAAGATCCATCGTCTCGTTCTACAGGAGCTGTCTACGGTACCCAGACTATTGTATCTCAAGAAGAGCAATAGAGAGAAGGAGTTACTTAGCAAAATGGGAGACATGTTATGAAAGTGGCTTATACAATTTTGTTGTATTACATAAAGCTAACTGTACACAGATCAATAAAGATATGGACAATATGATTAGGTATTACTGAAGCACCTTATTGCCAACAGTCCCTGCCAATTCTCTTGTTCAAAACAAACGGTGTGTGTCGTGTGGATTTGTAAAGTCTATGAAGTAGTACATCGTACAAAAGATGTCTACTCTAGTTCAGTATATTACCATTTGGTTTGCCCATTAACCCTTTGGACCAGAATTAGAACCCTATGTAGTTTTATATAATATTGGGCTGATAATCGTTACGCATGTCTATGAGGGCAATTTATACTTTCCGTGAGAAGTACTTAAGAGAGTTCGGGAGGGAAGTTTTACGTCTGATTCATAAAAGTTTAGTTCTGCGTGAGCAGATGGAATGCTAAGGTTACGTTGTGGATACGCGGCTAGCATGTCGATCCCTCAGAAGTACAAGCAATGTTAGAAATGCCGTCTTCCAAGATTGTGCATAACGTTCTAGGAGTATTTGAGATATTTGGCTGGTTCAGACATTTCTTTTATTGCTTCTGTAATTTTCTTTATATCGTGATTATTCATCCGGGGAGACTTATGAACGTCATACAGACCCATGTATCGATATATGATATAAAAGTGGTAATGTTAACGTCATATTCTGACGAAGGTAGAGTAACTGGATTTCTAAATCAACCGTTGATTAGAGAAAAAACGAACTTTACCACTTAAATATCTTGCACTACTGCAATACAATCTAATTCATATTTCGAGGGAGTTCTATTTTAAGTAGCTTCTGACCATTACGAGTTGTTGCGATTTCATAACCTTAAACATCCAACTGGTCGACTGGCATGATCGAACTCAAGCAAAGCTTTCTAATCGACCAGTAGATAAAGGCCGATTTTTTTAAATCATGTGTAGTTAGAGAGATTGCTGCGAAGAGCCGGTAGCTGAAGGATGGATGCTTATCTTGAACCAAGTCTGAGAAGTAGTATCAACTGACTATGGCCAACTAACCCGGTCCGTACGAGATCATCAATACATTGGGGACTAGAGATAGCTGACCTAGGTGTGATGTATACCGAAGAATGGAAGAGAATATGTTCTTAGAGTATGCAATGCCTTGCCCACTATTATTTCCGTTATCTATTGTCATCTCTATGCATGGTTCCATTTTCGTTGTCTTTGAGATATGAAGTTCAAAGCAAAATCGCAGCTAGAAAGCTAGTAACGAAGCAAACCAGTTTCAGAAAAACAAGAGGTGTATATGTGATGGTATCGATTCATTAGTAAATATCGATGGTACATTGAAGAAAGAACAGTATCATTGCATTCTACAGCATCTGGCATCAATTTGATAGAAGGGTTTCTGTTCCAACAAAGAAACTAGCCAAAACACACATCCACATTTTCCAAAAACTGTGAGATTGACTTAATCAAATTCATGGATGTATTGATTTAATATGGAAAGGACTGGACCATAAGATCAGAATGTAGACAAAATAAAGTGGTCGCCGCCAGTCCGGTTGGAATAGGGTTTTATTTTACGCCTKAACTACAGCTTGATGATAATAACGACTCTATATTTATATGAATTTGTATAAGGACAATTGCGGTTTTCCCTGTCAAAGCTTTGAGCGGGCTAACATTTCACTCACCGTATAACTAAAGTATTGACAAAAAACAGGGTAAGTACTGACTGATGCGATGTTATATACGAATTGAAATTAGCTGTTTTGTCCAGATGCTGAAGTTCGCAAAATGGCTGGGAACCGAGAAGTGGTTCTCCTAGATGGGACTGCTGCTTCGAACTCAAACTAAATTTTGATCTTCTAGGTGATAAGTGCTTGATAGAAAAACTATACTGGATGTAGATCTAGGCCTCTACCTAAAGACCCCATTACATTTTAGATGTAAGTTATTTCATACAAGATTACGTCACTTGTTGAAGACAACTGCAAGCAGAAACACTCAAGAAGTTAGTGGAAAGAATGCCTAGAAATTGTGCGGCTATGATAAAAGCGAAGAAAAAACCTATTGACGAAGATCACATTTATTTTATGAATAAAAAGATCACAATACATATAAAACGTAGTTTTACACGCACTGAATAAACTGGTTAACAATATTAGCATGGTCTTTAATTTTTGCATGGTAGTTTATGTGTAGGTTCGTCTGCAATTTTTTTGCTGACATTCTTATGAAGGGTACGAGTGGGCAGAATCATCACATCCGAAATGATGAAAGCATAGTAGGCTTGAAGACAATACATTCTGATAAGAGACAGTCGCGGTAGATAGATCTCTGAAAGTAGCTGTGAGAAGTAATATCTGAAATTATTATTCGATAAATGTTGAGCGTGCAATAAACATCATTTAAGCAAAGCATTTCTTCTGCAACTTAACTTCATAACAACCCTTGGTAATATAATAACTGTTTGAAAGTAGTGATTTATATTTTACTTCCATGTTTGTTGTGGCAGAGAAACTCTTGCTTCCGCAGTTACGCTACTGCGGGGATAATTGAATCCGGTTTTCCTTTGATGTAACTTTAAAATATAGCTAGACGCTTTCTCCCAGGTACACTTAGGCGAAAGGAAACCACCAGAATGCAATTTATTGAGTTGCGAACGATCAAAACTTCAGAGAGACAGCATTATATCGCAGCTGGCACGTGTACATCCATGCATTTCGTCTAGCTAACCCATTGTAGTGCTTATTGATTATGTTCATAAAGTTTGCGCTGTTCGGGGAACAGGGGACCAACGATAGGTGGACTACGGGAGGCGGCATTTATTCCACTGTTGACGGCACCGGTTAACTGCACCAGTCATGAAATGCTACGTAATTAACTGAATCACGTGGGAGCTGGTGGCACGTGGGGCGCTGGAATCCTGCGTTCATGGACTGGTGCACGTGCCCATGACGCAATCCCGATGCTCTCAGCGGGATAAATAAGCAGATTAATTTTAAGAGGGGCGTTTACCTAGAGCGAATCGGGTTATTTTAAGCACCTACTGTTTTACATTTTACCGAGTTATTGGAAACTTCGAATTCGAAAAGATGTAGCTACAACGTAGAGTTCGAGTTTTTTCTGAATTTGGTACGGTAATGTAAATATTTGTTGTTATATTTTGCTTAAAAATGCGTATTTTTGGCGAGCTATTTCTCGAAAACTAAGGCACAGAAACGAAAAATTCGAACTCCACGTTGTAGCTACATATTTCTTGGTACACTACCAAAAACATGAGCACGATAAATGAGTAAAAACGTCCAAAAAATCTAAAACCTCAAACTCTTTCGCACGAGTTCGTCACGAGAGCGGAATGCGAATGCCCATCCCCACCAGGTCCGTCGCGTGGTATCCAGTGAACAGTGAGGCTAAGATACAATCCTGTCGGGAATGATCGAGCGGTATACGATCTATTCCGATATGACTGGATTTCTAAGATTGTATGTCTAATTACACGTGACACAAGTTTAATGTTAAAAGCTCTTTCACATTAATTTACTGTCTGCCGAAGCAATGGGGAGGCGGAAGGAAAATTATTATAAAAGTTCCTCCAGAAATCATAGTCGACATGCAGTTAGAATGAAATGTTATATAGTTCATATTTATAGAAATAAATGGGTTATTCCATATTTTGAATAACCTGGTATAATATCATAAAAAGTTACTAATATTATGCTTACTTTTTTATGCACACCCTACAGTCAGCAATTTTCCGAATATAGTTTAGCCCGTCTGTTGCTCGTACGATCTTTGCGTGATTTCAACCTATCGGCTACCCTCTTACGTCCCATGTCCCGCTGGTAATATGGGTTGCATACTTTACATTTCTACCCGATCGCTCCAAGTAAATGCCCCTCTTAAATAAACATAAACCTTGAAAATAAGAGTGGGTGTAAAATATTGACATAACTAAACCCAGATACCCAGATAAAGAAGCTTTCATAAAGATTGCGCTWAGGGMTGACCTATCCGGACTTGAAGTAGACAACAAAGGGATGTAACAACAACAAAAAATTCTTTAGGCGCATACTAGTTCGCTCCCGCGGTTAGGTATCCTCGTTTGACCCTATTATTGATTCACGCATAGCTAATCTTCAAATGGTGGATTCATAAAATGAAATACCGATAATTCTAATTCCATTATTTTTTCGAACTGATGGGTGATTCCCTCATAGCACATTGTGTCTAATTATTTATTATTAATTATAGGTTAAGTACCTATTAGTATATTTATTTAAAGCTCTTTTTAAAATTATGAAGAGCACATTAATTAAACTTTTTTTTAACTACCACAGTCCATATAGTGGTAAATTCAAGAAGCAGAATCATTTTTGTTGATATGCTTTGGTTTGGGTCAGTATCATTTAACAGTATTAATGTTTTATTGGAGCTGTATCTAGTGTCAGTGTTTTGTCGAAATGACTTTTACAATGCTGTAACTGTAGTTACAGTCGCATAAGTTAGTGTTGGTGTTCATAAAATTATTCTCTAATAGAGAGAACCAGCAACATAATTTTCATGTCAAAAAAATACTGTGAATACCGCCAAAATTCTTAGAATTGTTACAGAAGATGAACAAGAATGGAGCTGAGAATTTACCATTTGTTAAAAATGTAAAAATTAGCGAAACTGTAGATGAAGAAGAAGATGAATATGAATTGGGCTTATACACCCAAGATATTCAATAAGCTCCACATATTTTTTTTAATATCTGTAGGGTTTATAATGCCTATATATCAGTGCGTGTTAGTGATATATATTTTTAATTCTACTAATCGCTGAGCAACAAGGAAACGACTTGTTTGACAACAAGCAAATTCCATCAGACGATGAAGATGCTGATGATGATTTATCTCGAATTTCGCTATGGGGAAAATAGGAAAAGTAGATTGCCCCACAATATTTTGAGAATGGTAAATTTTGAGAATTAAATTGGGCGACAAAAGTACTATTGTCAAGAAAAGTTATTTGTGCTGGTACCTAAATAATAGAACTTAGCAGTGATCACCTTCTACATATAAAAGGAGCCATAATGATACCACAAGTTTTCTGAAATTCGCGAAGTTCATAGAAGTGAAGACATATGGAACAACTCAACTATGGTGTGTTTTTACTATGAACATCTTTCAACTATTTTAAAACTAATAGAGAAATGTAATGCTCGCATAGCAAATCACCCCTAAAAGTTTAAAAAAAAAGTGTAAAAACGCCTGTGCATCTTCTATGAGCTTAAAGATAATTTGTTTCTGGATATAGCCGATACGTTCCATACTTTTGTCGACTTTAAGTATTATATCCGTTCTGTTCCTGAACCAAAAAATAAAAATAAAAGACAAACACAGAACAGTACAAAAAGCATTTTGAGGATTCAAACAAAGTACTACGTCGGGAAGAGAACTTTGACATGATTTTTATCAATGATAATCATGACACAAATTTAAAATGTGTGAGCTATAATGAAAGGGGAACCAAAATATTACAAGTTAAGTACCAAAATTTTATGCTGTATTATGATATTAATTGTTAGGTACACTGGGTAGGTTAGAGAGATTATTAAGGACACGCAGAAGAGAATAAATTTCAAGTCTTTAAGAAGAGAAGGCATCAATTGGTCAAAAAAGAGTGGAAGAAAAATTAATTTTTTACGGCCCAATAAAATTAGTTTCTTCTCAAAAAAATAAGGTTTCGGATGCTGGGGTAATGCTTCGGTACGTGCGTTCTCTAAATGCTCAATATTCCACCACCGCTTTCCTCTAGGATTAAGGCGTAGTCAACCTTGACCGATAAACTGACTAGACTTAGGACCTGAGCGATGGGCTCACTGGACTTGAGAGATGGTCAAACCTGACCGAAAAACTGACTAGACCTAAGGGATGGCCAGACCTGACATAAGCTGACTAGACTTGAAGGATGCCCCGACCTGATCGATAAATCGATAAACCATTTGAGGGATGACCAAACCTGACCGGTGTTGGCCTTGGTGGAATCTGTCAAACATACCGAAGATTGACCATTACCCCAATATATAGAACCATGCGGCATTACCACAATATTTGTAAACCTTATCTTGGGTTAGAATCAAAATTATGGCTTTGCAAACAATTGGACAATATTTTCAGAGTTTTGTAATTAATCTACTACATTTACCGCATTCCTTAGCCAGCTTTGAATGAAAATATTGCAAGTAATTAAAAGTAAGTAAAAAAGTCACATGTATTTGCTAACTAAGACTTCATTAACAAATTAAGATAGACACATTAAAACATTTTTCTTTTTAAATTTACTTTCGTTAAACACAGTCAGACCTTCAAGTTTACTGCAGTTTGAGGATAGTTATGAATGATCACCAAAATAGGCTGCTTACATGAATTTCATGATATATGTATATTTCAAACAAATATCCCTGCTATTTACTCAGTATATTTCATTCACAGAAAAGCAGGTTGGTAATTGAAAAAATTGCACACGCATAAATTAATAAAGATTGCTTATGACTCGTTTTTATCAAAATTTAACCTTTTCTCGCCGGCTAAACTAAACTAAAAATCAATATGTCCTCCTATTAATATATCCCTGGGCGGTACTTATCGATATATCGACATACATAATACCCATAAACTATGTAAATTACAAGTAAGTTATGTAAAAAGTTTAAAATATTACGTCATCTCCTGGAAAAGAGCAGGTGACGACTGACAAGTGTTGAAGAATCATCATTCAGCAGCCTTCAAATGTTTTTACAATTTTTAAAATATACACCTCATTTACGTCAAACTTTATAATTTTTTACTTTTTTAATATAAAAAGCTGCTATTGTTATAGGATCTAAGGGTTGCATGCATCCACATTTGTATATTTGTACAATGCGCTGATATACAATTATTAATATATAAATTTATCGAGATATATCGATATGTCGGTACATCGATATTTTCTACAAAGAAGACAAATACATTTGTCTTTTGAGATTTGTATATTGCTTGTTTGTCCATGCGGTTTTCTTGCATTATTGTAGCCACCATAGCAGCAAAACCGTTGTCGATAGCAGTATGGACTCTCTAACTTCTGTAGTCGTCTTGAACGCTTACTCCATCAAGTTACTATTAAAATATCCACACACGACTCCTGGCAAGCCTCTTGTAAGCCACCGTGAATTTCGGTAACCGGTTGATTCGCGCAGTGTTTCAATTTTGATATACGCACACTAATCAGCTAAAGTGACACGTTCCATTGTATTAAACCACCCCGATTTGGGAATTTTATACACATAAATTAAGTTAACTACCCGCACTCTATATATAGCTAAATGATGGCCCAACGACAGACTTTTATGATTTGACAGCGCTTGTCTTTTCACTATTGCCGGTTCAGCGCCAGTTTGATATGTGCAGAAACAATTATGACATGACTCTCGTATTTCGCCCAAGCAATGCAGCACGAGCGAAAATATTTATGTCATTCGAAGTTTAAAATTTTCACGCGCCGGCACGAAGTTGTTAATGGTTCGTTATCCTGGTAACGCGACCCCGCACACCGTTCAAAACACTCGTTAGAAGCTCCACACTGCTCCTCAATATACAAGCAATATGCAGCTTCCCTCATATTATCACAGCCTGTAACATAACGCAGGTGCTTCTCATTTATCCCCGTCTCGAGCAATACAGATCGCGGATATTGCAACACTGACAGAATATTCAGGGAAACTGCGCCTTCTGATAGGCAATATGTATAAATGAGCCTTTATGAGACCCTTATATTTTATTTACAATTTAAAAATATTACACTTCGAGAGGTAGGCGGCATTCGGATGGCGTGCGAGGGAGAGAAATAATAAAGTTTTAGAGTGTTTGGGCAATGCGATTCGTCGCCGGGAGCAATTTTAAAGTTCAAAAACTATCCTCACTGCGGAAGTTTGTATCACAACCGGCGGCAGCAGCCGTTGCAAAGTGATCGTCGAAAAATTTCGAACTTCGATTGATCCGATAATGCAGGCCGGGTGCATGCCGTTAGCCAGGTAGTTGAAACCGCATTCGCAATTTCTGCAATTGCAGTAGAACAATATACCTAAACACCGATATCCTACTAATAAACAAACTAGAAATAAATATAGGGTGGAACAATTTTTGAGTTCTCCAAATTCCCTTTTGCTATTATCCTTTTTGTGATAATAATATAGTTCCACTACCAGATAACTAACTCTAGACAAAATGGACAGGCATGTACAATTACTTACAAAATTATTGAATAGAAAACCCTCTTTATTAATATTGTAAAATCTGAACCTCACTGAGCAATGTTTCCTTTTTACATATACAGGGTGTCCTCGAAATACACCGACAACGTTTGACAGTTGATAGATATCAATTTCAAATTTGGTGGGAATCATAAAGGCATAAGGTACAATAAAAAAAGTCATTGAGAGGTTTCTAAAGCACCAGTGGCGTGCGTTGGGGTAATGCGCACACCCTCTTTATGTCTGTGGATTTTAGTAAACAAAGCTAATACAGTTTTGTAATCTTTAGTGAATTCTAAATAAAACATGTCTCTTTGAAGTTTGCTGTAAAACGACTCATTCGTCACTAAAAATTGATTTTTTTGAATGAAAAACACCACACCGCCATTATTTTGTGAAATCACAGAAATGTTATTGGAACTGACAACGCTTGAAAAGTGATAGAAAATGAGATTTTAAAAACTCTTTTCGAAAACAATTTTTTATAAAGCGCTTTATTTTTTATATACAGGGTGCTATTATTGAATTTTAAAATATAATTTTTTTAAATGCAATTTCAACACCCTGTATATCTAAAACAAAGCGTTTTCGTAATTTTTTATTCCAGAAAAGTTTTTAAAATTGTATTTTCTATCACCCGTCACACGTTGTCCGTGTATTCTAAGGACATCCTGTATACCGGAACTACGGATGTCTAAAATCCTGTCGGAAAACAGAATTCGTTGATATCCATGTTGCCTAAACAAACATCAGTGTAATCAATGTCGATACATCGGTTGGAGATAAAAATGAAATAGTAAAAACTAAAAATAAATAGTTGTAGTAACAGTATAACTGTAAATAAGTACGAATGTGTGGCAAAATACCTCACGAGCTGTTTAAGTAAATAATCATTTTTTAAGTTCATTAAATGGAATTTGCTAGACGCCGAGCGCAAACGTTCCTTCCAAAGGCGTTTATGCGCACTGGAATATGTCACCTCTGTCATCTCTTCGGTGGCTTACAACTTAACAGACACCTAACTAAAAACTCTTAGAATTCGAGAAACGTAGCCGCCATATTTGACCCATCCTGTTTTGACAGTCGTGTAATATCGGTGTATGAATATAGTCTTCGGACCAATGTTGTTAAAAATATTGGTTTTGTGAACGTTTTCTTTTGTAGCGCCTGAATAAAAACTCACACCAGAACCCAATATTAGAGGTGGTAACAGATTTTATAAATGAATAAGTAGCTATGTCTTCCTGCAACGGCAACATGAATGCAAAATATCCAACGTGACACATTTTATTCGCGTTAAGTGTTTGTAAGGTAAGTACAACAGATAATATTATAGTTTAAAATAAAAACTAGATATGTTTTGTGTTATTGGAGTGACTTTGAAGAGTCTCAGTTTAAAAATAATCGGCAGGATGGGTGGAAAAAAAAACAATAAAACCAAGTACAGTTCCAACATTATTTAATGCCCCAAACCTAACTCCTATGATCAATCCACCTTTACGAAAATCATTCCATAAGCTTAGTGCAAAATGGCGGAACCACTGCTATCACGTCAAGGCCGTACCGCTTCCTACTTAGAGGGGACCATCGAAGTTCGTTATTATTCAATCGGTTTGACGAACTTAGTTATAAGCGAACTCCAGGTCAAATGTTCCAACTGAATAACCAGGACAGATGCCATGTTGACGTCTACGTCCAGAGCGTTGTCATGTAGGAGTGTTGATGTATGTAACTATAGGTCTAATGAATGCAATATGTAATGACATGTTGTTTTCAGGGCTGGTTCCCACGTTGGTTATTAGACCTTGACGTTTCGACACTCATGTCGGTGTCTTCCTTGGAAGTAGTTCTGAAACTGAAGTGTCCTAGCCTACTCGGGTATTTATACTCGTCCGGGTCACTGACGCGTGGGCGTTGTTACGCATGACCGGTTTCCAGATTACAGATAGTTCGATGCCCCGGTCTCGGTTGTAATTATGCGGGTTCTTCTGGATTTCGATGGATTCCTTGTACAGTCTCGGCCAGATTCTCGCTTCCATCGACAGCATTTGTGCTTCCTCGAATTTGATGATGTGGCCAGTCTCCATTCGATGTTCTGCTACAGCCGACCTATCAATCACCTTGCCGGTCTCTGGTGTCCCTCGTGTGCTCCTTAATTCTCGTGCTGATGTGCCTTCCGGTTTGGCCGATGTAAACCTTCCCACAGCAGCATGGGATGCTGTACACACCTTGTGTTTGTAGCTCCTCAGTGGTCGAACGATATTTCGGAAAGGCGTTAGCTATCTTTCTCGGGGCGGTGAAGATAGTGTTTATATGATGTCTTCTCAGCAGCCGTCCGATCTTATCTGTACATCCATTGACGTAGGGCAGGTATGCTGCAGCGACGTGCTCCTCTGGTTCCTTCCTCCGTGGTTGCTTGTTGATAGCCTTCTCAATCTGTGCCTTAGGATATCCGTTCTTCTGTAGTGCACTGCGTAGATGTTCTAATTCCTCTTCTAGATGGTCTGGTTCGCTGACTAGCTTCGCCCGCTGTATCAGCGTGTTGATGACTCCTTGTTTTTGGGCGGGGTGGTGGTATGAATCTGCATGCAGGTAGCGATTCGTGTGGGTTGGCTTCCTATAGACCCGATGTCCTAGCGTGCCGTCTTGTTTCCTTGTCACCATCACATCCAGGAAGGCACAGATTGAGAAGGCTATCAACAAGCAACCACGGAGGAAGGAACCAGAGGAGCACATCGCTGCAGCATACCTGCCCTACGTCAACGGATGTACAGATAAGATCGGACGGCTACTGAGAAGACATCATATAAACACTATCTTCACCGCCCCGAGAAAGATAGCTAACGCCTTTCCGAAATATCGTTCGACCACTGAGGAGCTACAAACACAAGGTGTGTACAGCATCCCATGCAGCTGTGAGAAGGTTTACATCGGCCAAACCGGAAGGCACATCAGCACGAGAATTAAGGAGCACATGAGGGACACCAGAGACCGGCAAGGTGATAGGTCGGCTGTAGCAGAACATCGAATGGAGACTGGCCACATCATCAAATTCGAGGAAGCACAAATGCTGTCGAGGGAAGCGAGATTCTGGCCGAGACTGTACAAGGAAGCCATCGAAATCCAGAAGAACCCGCACAATTACAACCGAGACCGGGGCATCGAACTACCTGGAATCTGGAAACCGGTCATGCGTAACAACGCCCACGCGTCAGTGACCCGGACGAGTATAAATACCCGAGCAGGCTAGGACACGTCAATTTCAGAACTACTTCTGAGGAAGACACCGACATGAGTGTCGAAACGTCAAGGTCTAATAACCAACGTGGGAACCAGCCTGGAAAACAACATGTCATCGACAACAACCACGGAAGCCTTCAAACCAAAATGCAATATGTAGTTGATAATTTGAGATAACCGCACGGTAACTGCATTGTTGTGTAGTATTTACTTTGTAGCTAAGCTGCAGTGATAGAATCTTCTCGTCTTATCGTTTGTTTGACTTTTTAGGCGAAATTATTGACACCTATTTATTCTTGAAGGTGTTTTCCCGAATAAATTCTATTACCCTTTTTTGGAGTAAAATAACGAACTTGTACGTCATATCTCCAGAAATATTAATTTTCGCTACTAATATGCTACTAAAAAACCGATCTCAACGAAAATATTTCGCTCCGTACTTGTCGCGACTCCGTCGTGTAAAAAAATAAGAATACAAATATTCGTTGTGAAATATACAACCAGTTAGTAGTACACGAAAGCGCCTTATTAGTTGTGAATGGCGTTCGCTTCTAAATAGGAAATCGTATATATCACACGGAAATCGCTGGCACGCACAAATTAATAAAAGGGAATGCATACCGATATTGATTTTCATGCGGCTTGGTATACAGTTCCGTCGCTTTTCAAGTGTTAGATTGGTTACTGTGGAGAAAGACGCATTCATCTGTTATGTAATGGCAATTTTCACTTCAACAGCGGAAATTAATTATTCGAAAATTAGTACTGACTACAGGCACTAAGTCTAATTAAAAAGAAGTTCACATTAAGAATATTTTCTTTTGAAGAATTAATTAAAAAGAGGTGTTCCGTGACCAGGTTATATCAATTCATGTTGCTTATTACAAGTTGTCAGGAAAAGTTTGGCACTCTGCATGCAAAAATGACAATTTGCAGGCCGCGGTAGCGAAGCTAAATAAATGTGTCGTACTACACAGCTCATTCACGTGTGATTATTACAAGTCAAAGTACCATTTTACTCTGCAACTGCTGATGTAGTACAGACGTAAATAGTTTTAAACTACTTTCATTTCCCCGGATTCGCATGCACAGCCTTTGTATTATATAACTTCCGGACAGCCTAAGTACCTTTCCCCTTTCAATGTCAAATTTTAAAACCATTTACTTCTTCTTGGGTGTAATCTCCTAGTTCAGAAAACCGTGTTTGGCTGTAAAACAGCTCCTTTGTGACAATGTATGATCCTCAAGTCGTGAATGCATCCTACTATAAATTCTCCTTGCTTTAAAAGCTGCTTTTACAACGAACTTTATGGCGCGTGGTTACATCATGCACTCTTATTTTGCCCTGTAGGGTTCAAATCAGATATACGTTTAAAAACTACAATTAAAGTTGAACAGTCTTTAAATCGCAGTAATACCGTTTACAATATTTAAATATTTATAGTAAGCTATAAAGAGCGTCTGGATTTATAGCTGTAGAAGTAAATAAAACAGGAATAACAGGAGCAGTTTATTGATCGGGCTAACTACTTTCTCAAAGAGCATAAGCGACTTCGAAATACACGTGATGGAGCAAGACAACATACTTATATATTTATGGTAAACGGTGAAATGGGCGTAATTGCTTAATTTGTCACAAGTAACATGTATATTGTTGCCTCTATCACTTTCTTGCTTAGTGTGCCAGACATCTGCGGATATTTCTTGTATACATATTATGAATGCTTGCTATTTAAGGGAGTTTACTGTCAAAATATACAAAAGCAAGTTAACATCACACCTACATTCATTAAACGTTGAAGATCAATCAATACACATCAAATTATTTAAGGTATAACAGCCACAGTATTGCGCCATCATTATTCAGTTTTTAGATGCAATGGAAAATTGAGGAAAATTATCTTCTCTAAGGACGGAGGCGCTCTGAGCGATTAAAAACCTTTTTTTTTGTGTATGGAAATTAATTTTTCTAATATTACTACCGAAATATCCCATATTAACCTCGTTGGTGTCAAAATTTCGTTGTAAAATGCATACGCTTTCTTGTATTTGCTGTTTATATTCCTCCATGGACAGTATCCAGGTTCTACAATAATAATGTCATTTTGATGGAAGAATTCAACGCCACTCATTTCTGTACCAAAGCTCTAATAGCTTAATGATTTTTAAACTTGATTCTGACCTGGTGTTTGCATGATTGCCTAATTTAAACCCTCTAGACTTAATTTTTGGGATGTTTGAAAATATTAATCTATAGTACTACTACAAGTAGCCTTGCGAACCTGCAGCTACGAATTAATAAAAAATGCCAACAAATTCAAGCCAATGCAATGGGGGATTTAGTTAGATTTCGAAAATCGTTCAGGTAGCTTGTTTGGAAATAGCAGAAGGGCATTCTGAACATCTTATGAACCTTTATTCCTTATCTGTTAGTTTGTACAAAATAAATAAGTAATAATAATAATAATAGTAATTTGTTTAACTAAACGGATTATTTCTTACATAACATAAATTGTGTTAAATAAATTAAAGGTACAAAGCAGAATCCTAGAGGCTTGCAAGGGAGTAGAACATGAACAGGAAAAATACTAATCCTATATCATAATACGTATCAAAAAAGTTGAAGGTGCAAAAATATGAAAAATACCTTTGATATCTCCGAAACATTACTTTGCAGACCCATGTTTATTAAGACTTTTGTGCTTATTGTGATCAGTACTATTACTTCGTTAAATACTTTACACTCTTTTTTAACACCCTGTATATATTTTTAAATTATTTTGTAATATACCGGTTGTATAGTCGCTTTGTCGCAATTGTAAAAATGTGTAGCGCAATGGTCTGATTTTTACTGTTTCCCAACTTTATCGCACTTTTACGCCTAAAAAGATTTTCGTTTATCTCTCACAGGAAACTATTAATTCTACCTTAAGCCCGAAACGGCTGCCCCAATTCTCAGGTGTTCTCGACGAATGGCTTCACTCTACATTCTAATTGTTCCCCCATTATCCAGTCCCGCTAAATAATTTGTCATAATTACAGTTTGCCCAAATTAACTGTAGTATATTAAGGGAATTAAGCAGCGTACGAGTGCCCTTTCGCAATGTTTAGAGGCGGTGCAAAAGTCATTACGTTTGACTTTCCTTTCTACGGCGCGAGTACACCGAAAACAAGCGCTGACGAGCTGCACAAACTAATAGAGTGCTTGAGTTAGTTAACTTTTTCTTTAATTGGAGCTCAAACCACCATCGGAGGTCTGCTTTTTTACGGTCCTAACGGCGGCGATGTGGCAGTTGCACAGTAAACTTCAGTAAGCCGCTTTTATTACACTGGTTACAATATTTTAGAGTTGCTCTTTACGATTTGCATTACAAAAGGCATAAACAGAATTTGCTACGTATCTAAGCATGACAGTAATTATAGCAATAGTTTTATGAGGAATATATAGTTTATATAGGTATAATAATTTTCGGAAATAAACTTTAGTCCTAGCTATTCGACTTAACTTTTTCCAATTTGAGGATTTAGATTACAATTAAATGACGTTTGGGCGTTTGGACACAGACACAAGCTTTTATCAAATACATTTCCTTACATTTTTTATACATAAAATATCTGGGTCCCCAGAACCCAGGCTCCCKCAAATTCACGGGCCCTGCGGCAAATACCTGTTACCCCTTCTTTCTACAACCCTGCGTTTAGGTCATTATGTAATGTTCAGACACGTATGCGTAAAAACGGACTCTGGAGCAGGGTTTTAACCGTAACTTTCTTTACACTGCTTGAGTTAAAAATATAATATCGGTTGAGTTTTATTTTTCATTCTGGAAAAAAGTAACATTTACCTGCAGTTTCTGATTTTCGGTTCAGCTATTATAATTAGTTCTTAAATATTTATTTGTATTAAAAATTACTTGTCACTCCTAATGAAGAAAAAAATGGCAATTGAATTTTAAACTGGAGGTACGATGTTGTGGAAAAAAAGCAATATTTTGTCGGTTTGATTTTCCTTCCGGAAAAAATAACGGTTTATCAGCAATTTAGCTTTCAATGCAGTTCTGGTTTTAAGACATACGTCTCTCTACGTAAAATGTTTTCTATTCACTGCAAACGCTTTGTTGTAATAATACAGTCACTAATATTTTGTACTCATAAAAATATTAATGCTATTTTCAAGTAACATTTATTTTTAAATGTATGAATTATATTATGGCTTTCTTAGCTTATGCAATGCATTTCGGTAATCTAACAAATTTCGTAGCTGCACGTAGGGAACTAAGAATGTTTTATTTCAGACTAGATTAGTATAATTTACTTCTAATGTAGTTATTTCTTCTTCCAAATTCACCGGACTTTGATAGAGGTCTTTGGAAGATGGTGTACGGTTCAGGAAGTGTGGTAAATCGCAACCCTCTAACGCTTCATTTGATTTTATATTTTATATAAGAAAGAAATATAAGAAATGTGTTCTGCATTGCAAACAACAATGGAATAGCAGCGATTAAGATGTGGAGTATGGTAATGCCACAGTTCACTTAAAGCAAACACTTACTCGAGTTGCCTTAGTTCTAAAACAGCAACGCTTTTTTAAGCATTAAGTCATTTTTTTTTGATTAAGCGAAGTTCATAATAATGGCTCAATTTGGTATAGATTTTTTATAAAAGGAGGTTGTCCATGGGAGAGACGTGCTTTGAAAATTTTGCTGAATACAGTGAAGTAATCTATGTCCACCTTAGGAATAAACTTTATAAAATAGTAGAGAAATCGAAGATCTGGATGAATAGTGTGGGTCTTGTAAACAAACTACCGCCTTAATCATACAGCATGAAAATGATTTTCGTTATTGATTTAAAAACAACATTCGCGTTAACTGAACCTATATGTATAAAGCTTCATTCAGTTGTGAAATAGCCGATGTGTCAAATGTACCATTTTTTATCAACATGGATCCACCTTTCAAAATGGATGAAACTTCTAAGGTAKGGTGACCAACCGTCCGGATTTAGGCCGGGCAGGTTTGTACTTTTGTTTATGAGTCCGTATTCAATGTGGTATCCGGATTTTTCCGGATTTTCTGAATTTTGTTTGGATTTGTCCGGTTTTTTATAGTTTTGGCTAAAAATGTGCACGTGGTACTCTACTTTTTCATTGTTGCCAGTGGTCTTTGTTGCAGTCAGGTGTAGCTATCTTCATAGTTTCATCTGCCACATGAATGTCGGCCATAGATAATTGTTATGGCATACGCGTGAAAATATTGTAACGACCCGTAAGTCGCCATATTGCTCGTTCGTAGGGCAGCAAGTCTGCGCAATAGCTCGCTGGTGTGACAAAGTGAATGGCGATTGGCGAGATGTGCTGCAGCTCCTGTTGTCTGTTGTGACGTTGCCAACGTCGTTTCCATATTATAATATTCTTTACTGTGCATGCATCTGGCCCTACTTGCCCGAAGATCATTTATCACAAAATCTTATTACATTAAACTTCTAAGTATTTAGTTTTGTGGTATCAGCACGCAATTGCGTAGCCGGCACAACCTAATGTCTGGCCTTTTATCCTATATTAAAAATAGCACCATGAAGGCGTCCCGATATTCTAGTTTAGGAAGTTGGTCACCTTATTCTAAAGTCGAAATAACCGCGCTAAGCTCCTTCACGTCTTAGAGTCCACGTAAATTTTACTGGACCGTTTCCTTTAAAACATGAGAATGGTGTGTTCCTAGTTCGTTCATTAAGGGTGGACAATGGGGTCGTCTCATAATTTTTTTTTATTTTACATTTAAAACGCACATAAAAATTGAAGCGCAAAGACATTTTTTTTCGATTTTTTCCGGTTCTTTGCCGAGAAAAAAATTTGAAAGTATAAATTTTTCAATACCCGTTTCAAATGCCTCGATATTCCGCCACGGAGATGACGTAAAGCTTCTCATGCTGACGAAAGCGAGAAACACCAATAATAGCCAGCGCTCTAGAGGCATTGCAAGTAATATTTGTTTACATTTTTTTTAGCTGCGTCGCGTTGCCAATGTGGGCAAATTTTTGCGATACCGTGAGGAATGTACTCGTAAACTGGCATTGTGACATTGATACCTAGGTCATCTTAAGGCGTATTTCTGAAAATAACTTAAATCATCCTTCAGTCAGTTTATTCTATAATGAACAGTTCAATAAGCGCATTCACCGGCCTTTTGCTGAAACACGAAAGCACTTTTGAACTAATGTTTTTATTATGAGGAATTAAACGACGCCTGAAACTTGATAATGTTTAGTTTGTATACTCTCATATGACAACGATATGATAAATTTTGAAACTGTCAGGACGATATCTGGCCGTCGTTAGGAAGAAAACGGTAAAGTACCGCTGACAACATCGCACGTTCGCACGTGCTACATGTGTCACGTGTGCAACGAATAACCCTAACAACTCTAGCCATGCCTTTTTTATTTACATAGTTTGGTCAAACTTTCGACTTTCGCATTTGTCAGATTAAGTGGTAGAGCAAGATGTTGTCGAAGTATTTGGGTAATCTGTTGTTTTTTTAATGTAAGCATGGCTTACGTTAACAAGTGTTTTGTTCCGTGTTCTAAGACTACTAGTGCTGATAAACAGTTACAGGTTATTCCTCTGTTTACATTATAATATTGACGTTGATGGTTATACCGTCGCCCCTCTCTCTCACTCCCATTGCATTATTTGTATTTCTCTGGCTATTTATAAAACTGACAACAGTGAGCACCTAGTTACCTAGGGAGCTGTAACAGTGCGCATGACAGAAATTAGGAACCTTTTGCGTAGTTGTTGGCGGATTTAAGAAGATGTTTGAAACAGGGTAATTTTTCTACCGCCGTTTGTTACGAGTTGAATTAATCTAAAAGCAAAATAGATGCGTAGCACGAGTACTCATGACGTAAGCAATAAAAGGCATATGTTAAAACTATCAAATTTTAATGTACGGGACGACCCTATTCTTGATAATCCTTATTGTTAGATAGAAATTGTGTTAACTAATTAATCATATCTGTAGAATTCTTGTTTTAGAAAATTTAGAGGCAATTATGAAATGTGCCTGCACGATACGCTTACAACTGCAGCAATATAAACTGAGGTGTTACAATAATTTCGTTAACAGCGGTTTACCGCACGAGAACGTATTGCATTCCAAATTAAACGTGATAAAGTTCGTAAACCGTTAAAACATTAATTCCGCAAATTGCTACTACCAATTACTCCTGTAAATAATTAATTCGCATAAGTAATCAGTGCCATTATTATATTAGGGTTGTAGCAGGGTATTCAACTACGTACACAGATTTATCACAACCAAAACATATTTAATAGATGTATCCCTGACGCCGACCATATTTATCATCTATTAGAGCATTTTAACACTGATATATACCGTATCTGTTTGGGAGCAATAGTTCACAACTGAACAGATTTCTCTCTAAACCCCGTTGCCGTCGAGATTTAATCAAGGGGTTATAAATGAGCTTCAGATATTTTGTTGTTTCATGCGTCGGGTTATAGATTAACATACGCGATGATCATATTTTATCCCCCTGCGTGTATGTGCAAGCACAAAGCAGTAAATTTGCATCAGAAGCGATACCGGGACCCGGAAGCCTACCTTACTTTGAACTGTGTCGTTAGTGTCATCTGCAGTGTTTGAATGTTGCCATTTGCGAGCCCTCCAAGTCCTGGGATTTCGCACCTGTCTTTGTCCCACAATAATAGCGAAAATATGCATTTACATGCACAACATTGTCAAGCGCAAGTAGCACTAATTAGTTATAAACACCAAGCACACATGCTACCTATTTATAGCACATCTTGCAAATGTTGTGACAAATGGCACATAGGACATACGTGACCATACTTTAACGAAAGGATTTTTAATCATAAGAGAACATGTATCGACAAGTAACAAGAAAACGGAAGCAATACTAAATGGGCCTGTTGCCCACTTTTTTTCTTATTTTTTATTTTTCGCAAAGCGCTTAGTTAATGCTTAAAAAAAGATTGTTTATGTTTAAAGTTTGAATCTCTGACGTCACCGTTCACTGGCGCGCTTAGTGCGGTGTAACTGTGTGATGTTGCCACGCCATTTTCTGACCTTGGCATTCCTGTCGGCCGAGATGAGGTTTCTGAAACCGAAGTCGCAGCAGCGTTGACATTTTATTCCAAACTCGCAACCGTAATTATGAAAAATTAAAAACCTACACGCGAATGGATGTGTTAAACGCGATTCGTTGTTAATCGTTTTCACTGTAAATATTAAATGTAAAATATATTTAATTAAAATATTAACTTGTAGCGGATATATCGCAAACAGAATTCATTTTATGGCAGCTGCAGGATAAGTCCATACTTCAAGTAATACTAAAAGTGGAACAATTATATATTAAGTAGGTATACTCGTTTAAACCTGAATTACATCGTGTATAGCTGCCACTACATCATTTTATTCAAGTCGCAACTTTTAAATAGCAAAATCGCCTAATTTGCGTAAAATCGAACGATCTGGCCACACGAGTTTCCGTTCATGTAAAATTCGTCAGTCATGTGTAAGTCAATTTCTGGTAAACTGTCCGAAGATCCCTTAATAATTGCACAGTCTATGTTTGAACAACAACGTATCAAGTAAATAAAAACAAAACTTTAACGCGTCCTCCGTTCTCAAACCAAAACGTAAACAAAGACACAGAACCACAGAACATACGCGTGTTCAACAGCGACAAAGGTGTCAAGCATGCAACATTGCATCCGGCGCATCGGCGCAATAGCGGAGTGCGTCTCCAGGAACGGTGACGTATCACGAAATATTTGAATTTGGCGGAAGACCTTTAAAGGTAAAAATAAGACACTAAAACATAACAAATATTTTTTCTATTGCCAGCTTCTAACTCCATTAGGTCCAGGCAAAGTCGCACATGTGTTATAATAACGATTTACTGTCAAGGGCAACAACCCCACCCCATTCATAACCATCGAACAAAATAGATACAAAAAATAAATTCTCTAAATGTTTTAGAAAAAAAGGATGAACAACTCCGTTAACACCATACTAATATTAAACAACCTAGGGCCGGTATTTCAGTCAAGGTTTAAACCAAAATTGTCAAGATAAACTAGTTTACCAGTCGCGCAGCGTATTTCAGTACTCGGTTACGAGTAAAACGGGATTAAATTCCTCCGCAAGTTAAACCAACCCATCGAGGAGGGTTAAACCCGTTTTTCGGATTAAGCCTGCGCACTCCGCGAAACTGCTTTCTGCTAAGCTTGAAAACGTCTATCGTAAATCTGAACCCCTTCGAGATCAAAGGTACCAACAAACAGTAAACATACTGTGCCCAAATGTTTAATAAATTTATCTGAAAAGAAGAGAGGTGTGTGGCATGTGGATTTTCATTATACTTCCTGAGTATAAGTTGTGAAAATTTATCACACCATTTATTGTGAAACATGCTTCGTCTGTGAAAAATATGTTTTGCAAGAAATACACATCAGCTATAAAGCCATTCATGAACCACTGGCAGAATTCCACACTGGCGTTGGTGCRCGCACCTTGAATCTCTTGCACCGGCAACAGACCGACTGGCCGTAACGACTGTTCTTGTAGTACTTTGTGAACAGTAGGTAGTTTTGGATACATTCAACTGTCTGGAAATTCTTCGCACACTTTCTTCGGGACTGTTCTCGACAGTTTTCAAGATTTCTTCCTCGACACAAGGATTTAACTGCCGATGACGGCCATCATTACAAGAACTCTTGTTTAAAAAAAAAACGAAAACCTTTTATTCAACTTTTTTTGATAAATCATGTTCATTCGGTCCCACGAATCTACAGTTAGGCGGTGAAGAACTCATTTCGGGACACTCTGTATACTTTAAGGTATCTAAAATCTTGTTTAATGTCTTATACTTATACCTAATACTAATATTTACACAAAAGTGTTTGTTGTTTATTAAAAAGTATATAGAATTTTACCTCCTCCGTAGCTGGTTTTTCTTTTTGTCTAATATCCACCCGTAAGCTAATTAATTGCTATAGTATTAAGTGATATTGGGTTTAAAATAAGCTGCGAGGCAACTTAAATCTCCCCACTCTTATTCTGCCACCATAAAATAGAAATGTAATATCGCCAGTTTGATCATAACGTGAAATACGTGTGTATTTACAGAGCTACTACTGTGTCGGTTATCTTTATAAATCATCACCAAGCGCGTAGAGGTTCGACGTAGTTTTATTAGCTGAAATCTTCACTATAGGCGAAACCGGACAGCATTTGACATATGACTTCCATTCCATCTATGACAGGCCTAATATGATTTTATTGTTCGTCAAAACCATTGGTTGTGATTTACGGTAATGGAAACACATTAGTACCATACGGCAGTGGCGGTTTTGAACGCTAGATTGAAACGCAGTAAACTGTCGGTTCTTTATATAACACAGTTTTGCTTACTAATATAAAAATCTATTAAATTCGGATAATTGCGTTTGGATGCAGTGTTTCAGACAAAAGCAAAACTGGATAAGTGTTGATGAAATCGATTACTTTAAGCAAGAATGACCTACAAATAAACCATTAAAGTTGGTTCGTAAAGTCACCTCATTTTAAAGCACTTAAGCAAAACATTACATTGTTTAGTGTTTAGTTAGCTGCTGGTGCCTCTACCCTTATGGTTTCACAATAAGCAACTGCCGAGCTTTATATCCAAATACAATATACGCAATACAGAAGAATCATATTTATGGTAACATACCGCCCGCCTTAAAGAACTTATAAATTTAATGGATGCTACTTACCGAACTTGATTATCTATTCCCTTTGGGAGATCTGAACATTGTTATACTTATAAACGTAATACAGCAAGCTCCGCATTTTGATAAAATGTAATTCGAAACTTCTTTCCTGGCCGAGTAAAATCAGTCAGTGGTCATCTTCCAGGCGTGACGATCTACAATTGCAGGTTTTAGGTATTTTAGAATATTTCGAGTTACTTTAAGTATCAAAAAAAATCATTCATTCAGTATTCAGGCCAATCACAGATATGTTTAATAGTATATTGACACAGCCCGATTATTAAAAAAAATTGTTAAAAGCTCTGGTTAATCAATACTCAGTGGCAAAGTTAACTTAACATAGCTATGATTGTACTATCTTTCTGATGTAGATAGTATTGTACTATCAAATTACAGACTCACTTCCCTAATCACTTGTCTGGCAAATACATTTGGAAAAACTAAGTTACTTTCAGGTGTCCTAGGTAACAAAGAATTACTTACCGAAAATCAGTATAACGCGTTAATTAACAGCTAAAATTATAAAACCTGCGAAAAGTAGTCATGAATTGCTGAGTTCCCTAGAGCACAATTCTTGCTCTCTATCATTTTTGTGAAAAAGCTTCACGTGCGGAAATAATTTATATAAAGAGGGCTTCCTGTGACTAGTTGAGGGACAGTGATAAAAGCGCATAAATATTCTAAAGTAGTACTAGAGAAAATATATAAATGGTAAAAACTATTAAAAATGTAAGAGTTCTCTATTTAAAACGCAGAATAGAATTCTGTATCTAAGACAAATATATTGTAGCACAGTAATTTCAAGGAAGAACATTCAGCTATATTTTATTCAATGAGAGATAAGGGAAAGAGCACTGCTACTTCAATGACTAACAAAAACACGTTTTCCAAAAGTTCAGTATACATAGGACCACATTTATATAGATGACTTCCCAGTTGTTTCAAAGGAAAGGTTGTAACGTATGTGCTTCGTTTAAATACTGTGAACATTGCAACGAATTCATTCATGGTATGGTATCATGTACGTGATTTCACAATTACTGTTTACGTAAAATCAAATCTGCATAAGAGTACTACTACCCTTTTCTTATTGTTAATCATTTCTTGTGATGCTAAAATAAATTAATTATTTACTTTACTGTAATAAACATAATTAAACATAACCCTATCTTATGCTATCTAATGGTATTTTTATTGGACTAGAATAATCGGACAGGTTTTATGGATAAAATTACACAAATAGAAACACTGGGCTCTGATTACAACGATTTCACTTGAATTTAAATAAAACCGTATACCTAGAATATAAACCTTTCTGTTTCATTGAATATATAGTACAAGTTGTATGCGATTTCCCGTCTTTTATGTTCCTAAAACTTCATAGTTATATTTATGTTGTTTTCTAGATAAAGATCTATGTTACTATCCGAGTAATTACAAACTACGTAGCTTTCTTTTACAGAAACAGAATTCTAATGAACTATAAACGACCTAATTTATAACCCTCAGTTACCGAGAAGCACTAGCCTAACCCTAAAACAGGTAGATGATCACTCTGTAACCACCCATCTCGTTAGAAATAACACCGTTTTAATTAAACTGGGAATGAATGTTTTATCCCTGTCATCTTGAGCAGGGAGCATAGTAAAATAATTAATGCTCTCTGATTACATCCTAAGTTTAATAAAGAAGTCGAACTTTGCATCTCACTCCATGAAGCGCGAGGCACCCTAAAATTCGAATCTCAAATATTAGAGTTGTTGCCACGGAAGGTGGTGAATCTTTACGTAATTCTAATTATGATACGGATGTGTAATGCCGTGCTGTATAAAGGGATTAAATAGATCTCTACATTGTGCAATGAGTTTAGAGGTATAAGAAACGAGATATATTAAATTTTCTCCTCCGAAAAACCTTGCTGCAATCAGTAAATACATAATCAACCACAATGTTTGAAGTTTGTTATTTCACAGTAAGTTTTTTTTTTAATTAAATATTATGATTTTATGTATTTGTGTATTCTTTAAACTTGAAATTATTTTATCATTCTTTAATTAACGGGATATCTTTAACACATGCAAAGCAGGAGAAATTTTGCGTTGAGTAATTAAAAATTATTAACAATTTGCTTGCTAAACAGCATTTTACTTAATCATCGCACAGGTTAAGACATGTTTAAAGCCGATGCAAAGTTTTAGTGTTGCATGCAAACCTGATAGTGCGMTGCGGTTTTTCTCTTTAACACTTAGCTAGAGATTTCATGCKGGTGACAAACCTGAGACTAAGGGCAAATATAGTGACCAAAAGTTGTCTTATGCTTTTCTAAACACGGGGTTAACTGACAACAGCGAATTAAGGATAATTTTAAACATACATTGAATACTTACTAAGAATCAGCATGAATCTAAATTTAAATTCATATTTTTCGATTGACTATGGAAGAACTACTTGGTAACCTTCGCCAGACCATTTCTAACTTTTCACTATAAAATGGTCCGCCACCGCTAATTTCGAAAAAAAAACTCTTGATTTTTAGTGAAAAAGATCACATGCTATAGCTAGCTATATTGTCGAATTACGTACTATTTGTACCTACAGCTTACGAACTATTGGCAGTTGAATTTTATCACCGATGATCGCAATTCTTAGGTACTTCTAGCAGGCACACAAGCGTCAAATTTAGCATTCCTTTAGTGTTTAGCCTTCAAAGGAATGAAAAACTCAAACATTCCTAAATTTCAATCCCGTTTTGTAAATTTCATTCATACTTTCGGAACGCTAAATATAATCGACTTAGAAGAACCATCTTCCCATCGTCCCATACGTATACACTTGTCAAAAACTGTTACATCAAGGCCTCTGAGAAAAACTAATAGAGATCGGGAGTAGGCTTTTAAGAAAATACGTAGCTGACATACCAGAAATATTACCAGTAAAGAAAAAAAGGCTGTCTACAAAAATAAGTTCAAAAACATAAAATGTACAAAACAGCGCCTTAGTTATTTCAATTAATATCTGTAGAAGCGAATATCTAACAACTTTGTCATAAATTGTTTCCCAATTAGTTACCTGCATATAATGTACACGCTCATCCTTATTTCTATAATAAATATAACAATTTGGCAATCCCACGGCAACATAATCACAGAAGAATAGTCTACTGTGTTATTACGTTGCCGTGCCATTCTTGTTGCATAGTTTGTTCCATAGATACTAACTAAAATAACTGTATTAGTTCTATAGAACATCTCAGAACATTTTTTATTTCGGATGGGGTTAAATTTAATATAAGGAAGTTGAGGTTTCGATAATTTTAAGCAAACTCTTACACTAATCCTAGCATTTAAAATTCCAAAAAAAAGCGCAGGATGAGCATTTATAATACCGAAGCTACCAGCTACTTCCCGTATAACCGGAGGTTATAACCGCTTGAGGATATTTTAATTCGAATGATTTATATTAGCTGTTGTGTTTATCGTTTCCCTGTATGTGGCCCTAAGTGATTATTTTGTTAAAGTGCTGTTTTTTGAACAAGTAGCATAGTTATTTGCTGAAGCTGACTACTGCTGCATAAACTGTAAGCGCTGAGGCAATTAGTCAGCGCTTTTTTCAGTCCGTGTGCGCTTGCGCTGTTTTCGGTCCGTGTAATTCAGAACGATGGACCCACTCGTTTCTTTATATTTCTAATCTATCTCATATATCAAATACTAAATATGTCAAACAACCAACATATTCAAGCGCTTAGTAGTTTGTAATTAGGTTGGCATGCGTTTGTACGCTCGCCAATATTTGGTTTTCAACTCAGTTGCTATGTCAAAATGGCTATCGGGTCTGGAAAAGCACACAATTGATTATGTACCTAAATTATTTAAAGTAAATTCCACACACGAATGTTTAGTTCCTTTATAACCATTTGTAAATGTGCATTACTAAGACTGTCAGCAGAAACGGCTTCCAGGATTTGTTTAATCGCGTTTTAATTTTGCAGCATTATTGTTTACAATACACTAATTAAATAACTTTTTTTTGCAAATGTAAGACAACACCTCGTCAAAAGTCTAAGTATCATCTGGAGTAGACACATAAAGTAGATGAAACGAAACATGCCGCATCTTAACTACATTAAAACCTAGTTTGGAACCGGTTTTAGGCAGTTTTGTAATAAAAAATGTTTCCCAGCACTAGTTTTAAATGGTTGTTTTTTTCATTTTTAAATCAAAACGAAATTAAAATGAATGAAGTTAGAGTATTGTAAAATTTATATTTTCGTATAATCTAATGACGATGAACTAAACGTAATTGTTGAATTACGACTAAATATTTGAAAAGCAGGAAACTCATTTTTAAAATAATTTTTATTACCACTTGCATTATTTATTTAAATGTCGACTAAGCACAGCAGAGGCAGCCTTTTCGAAACCTTCACACGAATTCAGGTACCTCAGAAAACGTATTAAGGTCTATGGTAATTTTTCACAAAATTATTCTACAAAAAGTATTGTGTATTCACGGACAAATATTACTTACCAACGAATCTAATAAAGCAACTTGTAGAATATTAAATATTCTACTCTACATCATTACTTATTTAATCACATTTTTGGCGGCAGCATTAGAATCTCTAACAACCGATAAAACAGAATTTTCATCAAATAAAACTGTCGCCTGTTTCAAACACGCTGCTATAAATTAAAAGCTCATATTATCCTACAATTGCACAAACACTGCCGCCGCAAAATTTGTACACAACTATGACTCTGTTCATACTGTAACATATGCTAGTGACTAAAATTGCCGGTATATTGCAACTGTCAATAACGACATGTACTTATTTTTTTATGTACGTACCTAGTTAGACTTAACTATTCCCCAGTACGCTGAAATTATGAATTATTCAATAAAGGTAATTGTTGAGAAAACGTGTCACACTGTTTTTTTGTGTTTTTTTTTGTGGAATCTTAAATGGCGTGATTTTTGGGATATATTTCCTTGCGGTAACCCTCCCATCAGCAGTACTCACCTTCGGGACGGGGAGTGAAATGGGGTGCTGGGCGGGGTAAACAAAGACGTAATAGTATGTGTAACATATAGATGTAGCATTTAGATGTAAATCGGATGAAACAGCACGAAAAAAGAGTAATTTTCGCGTAAAATTATTAAGAATGGGGTCTAATATGACGTGTTGCTGACTTAATCACGTAATGGTATGATTTTATGACGTCGTATATTGAATAGAATAGAAAAATGTCATCATGATGACGTAGCATATATGACGTTGTAATAGATGACGCCATGAACGTTGAGGTTGTTGTTGTTAGATGAAATATATGGAAAATAATGTCGTCAAAGATGAGGTAGAGGGGGAGAAGCTGTAAAGTGAGGGGAAGGGTAAAAAAACATGGAGAAATGTAATTAGTAGAAAAACAGCAATATATAAAATAGTGAGTAATATATAAGATGAAATGTGGGGGAAAATTTTGAAATATGAAGTATATAGGGGTAAAGAACGTACAGAAATATGTACTCACCTATGCAAGTGGATGATCTTGAGGAGGATATAATTGAGACACAGTTTGCTAAAAGGCATGCCTCCGAAGAGGTGTTTTTGTACCAGTCCAGCCCTGGGTACATGGCGTCGCACAGTGGAGCCAAAAAAAAATTAGCTGGCCTAAATTCCAATTTATGAATAAATTACAGTTTTCGAGAGTTCCGAATTCAATTATGGTGTTTTTTTGACCCAAAAAATACTTTCCAGCTCTCCAACTCTACGTCGAGATCTTCTTTTAAGTATTGCTTGTCAGTTTCTGCAGTTCATCTATTTAAGTATTCGGGCTACCTCTTCCGGTAAATTTACTGATTTTTTTGTAGTTTTCCTCCTCAACGTTTAAATGAAAGGGTCTGATGATACCAGGAACATGTTTATCAAATCCTGATTAGTATGTATTCGTGAATCTTTGCGGGCTTTCCCTTCTATAATTTCGTTCACAAAAACAATTTTTTCTCAAAAAGGGGCAAATTGGGGCAAAATGTGATAAAAGCACATGAAAGTACGTGCTTTAGTGAGGTAATCCGCGTTTAAATTTTTGTTTACGGTTGTTAACAATTTGTTTCAGAGACTAAAATATATAAAACAAATATCAGTACTGATCTTAATCATTGATAACAGGTGGAAAACTACCTTAAAACTTAAAAATATGTAGTACACCAGAAAGTGCACAGAAAACCCTTCCAAATAACATCTACTACGCCTTCTTTAGCAAAGTACTGCAGGTTTAGTGCACGTCTGGATACCACCGACAAATGCAAGAATCTGCCAGCCAATGAAGCTCGCACTTCCAGACGTTGTCATAGCAAGGATGGGCAAGTTATTATTTCATTTTAATTTGCGACATTTTATATTTTCGACTTTTGGCCAGCTAAATTCTAATTGGTCCCACTGTGCGTCGCACTTCCACCCATGAACGTTCAATCAACAAAATTGATGGAATGATTGACAGACAGGTGATTGAAACTTTCCTCGGTAATTATTGTTGTGCCAGGACGTACGTAATCTTTTATTAGGTACCCTAAGTAAAGTTTCAACGGTTCTGTCTTCAATGGGTACTAAAAACTTGTTTCGAATGCCACGTTCGTCAGGATCTCGCTGTATCCCGCCAAGTACCCAACGACCTTTCATAAGCCTTCTTCGATTATATTTGCGCTTTCCGAATTTGGCCTCGTCAACCTCAACTATTTTCCCAATGCCACCATTTTTTGTGAATTGTGTTCTGCATAGTACATAATAACTTCCCGACAAAAGGAAAACCAGTCGACCGCTGTGTTAGTCGGCAATCCTAATTCCCGTTGGGCATAAATTTGCCTGGGAGTAGATCTTGAAATATAAATATTGACTAGCAGAGCCACGGTCTTCAAAGATAGATGACTGTTGTGGAAAAACGTTCCACCTAAAGCTTTGCTCCTGAATAGACATCTCTCCTTCTTCTATTTTCTATAACTAATTTTTTTTAAGACAGCGATACATGAATCGATTGTCGCACCGTTTAAGCACTGTACGAGCACCACATTTACTACACAGAGCATGATACACGACAGCACCCCATGCTTAAAAAGAAAAGACAACAATTGTTGTTCAGTTTCGCACAAATTAACAAAATCCATGTCAATAATTTTACACATCGCACAAGTATTATATCCGCAGGAAGTAACCGTAGGAACATTGTCCAAAACACCCGTCATATACGCCATTACGAAAGAAAATATAAAACTGAACTGATCTCAGTAAGATTCTACGAAGAACTAACAGTGGAAGGGTAGGTAGAAAAGTTCCCCGAATTCTCAGTTTGTAATTCTAAAGTAGCGCGAAGTAATCACGCGATACACAAAAAAGGATGATAGATGGATATGAGTGTGTCGAGTACAATAGAACACAAGCATATACATGGGAGAAATACCCTTTAAATATAAAGGTTTAATGTATATTAAATGTAGAACGTTGTCAGATCTATGTAACGTGAATATAATGAACCATGTCCAATTTGTGGAAATACGTACGTTTATTATAAGGTTATTAAGTGAGGAATGTTACTGAAACAATAATTTTATTAACTTTGAAAGAATGGAACATTTAATAATGTGAAAATGGGAAGGGATCTGTAAATCCCCGAAACATTGAGACCATCGCAGAAGAGATGAATTTCACAGTTACTAGTGGGCTATAAAGCGGGGATTCCCGTAAAGAGTGGTGCACGATCAAAAGGGACAGGTGTTGAATGTTGGAGAATTAGAAAAACGGGTGAACCCCCTAAATAGTAATATAATATTGTTCAGTAGATGTTTGTACGCAATATTCGCAAATGCAATAGTGGTTGTGCAGTAGCGTTAACAAAATGAGAGAAATAACACCGTCGAGAAGTGAGGCTGCAATATCCTGGATTATTTTTATGGACGTAATCGTAGACCGAAATGAAACGCGTATGAATAAGGTGCATGGTGACGTATGAAAAATCATAAATTAATATATTCTGGATAAAAGGAGACGTTTTCGCAAGAAAGGAAGTGGTTAAGGTTTTCAAGTAAGGTACGTAGAATGCCATGGCGAGTAAAAAATTAAAATCGAAGTGTGACACGTTTTCTCAATTATGACCAAATCAAAATACAAATTCCCTCCTTCTTATCTCTACCTATCATTTACGGACTGGCCAGTAGCAAAAACTAACTTATTATTTACTCTGACAATATTAGACTGCAAGAGCAGTGCAACCGAACAAAAATTCAATGATTTCTTAATAATGATCAAATCTCCGTAGCTCTACTAAGTACACGCTAATATGTCCATAAAAAAGTAAGCATGATATTAGTAACTTACTATGATATTATACCAGGTTATTCAAAATATGGAATAAGCCATTTATTTCTTTAAATATGAGCTATATAACATTTCAGTCTAACTGCATGTCGACTATGATTCCTGGAGGAACTTTTATAATAATTTTCCTTCCGCCTCCCCATTGCTTCGGTAGACTGTAAATTAATGTGAAAGAGCTTTTAACATTAAACTTGTCACGTGTATTTAGATTTAGACATACAATCTTAGAAATCCAGTCATATCGGAATAGATCGTATACCGCTCGATCATTCCCGACATGTTTGAACCTTAACCTCACTGTTCACTTGATACCACGCGACGGACCTGGTGGGGATGGGCATTCGCATTCCGCTCTCGTGACGGACTCGTGCGAAAGGGTTTGCGGTTTTAGATTTTTTGAATGTTTTTACTCATTGATCGTGCTCATGTTTTTGGTAGTGTACAAAGAAATATGTAGCTACAACGTGGAGTTCGAATTTTTCGTTTATGTGCCTCAGTTTTCGAGAAATAGCTCGACAAAAATACGCATTTTTGAGCAAAATATAAAAACAAATATTTACATTACCGTACCAAATTCAGAAAAAACTCGTACTCTACGTTGTAGCTACATCTTTTGTCATTGCCATGTCGAAATTTCACTTCGAAAAAGTTTCGAATAACTCGGTAAAATGTAAAACGGTAGGTGCTTAAAATGACCCGCTTCGCTTTAGGTAAACGCCCCTCTTAAGAACGTTTTAAAAGTTTTAAATAATGTTTTTGCGATCGAAAATAAATAGCTTTCCCAATAAATATATGAAGCATATCGCGAGCAGTACTCGTATAAAAGTCTTATAATTATTTGAACAATTCATTAGGTTTCAAATTTGTAAGGTTACATCGATGTGTTAAACAGAACTACAATTCAAGAGCACCTGCCAATGTGAAATTGCCTAACATGTTATATACCCGCTACATAATCTATCCCTAATCAGCACATTATTACAGTCGGTGTAAGAATAGTTGTATAATAGGAAATTTTATATTTTCACCAATACAAATAAAGCAACCGTTGCTGATAACTTATGCCCCATTCTTGAATACTCGGTTATAATAATTAATCGTACTTACTGATTCTCCGATGAGGCAATGTCTAGTCTTGGAAACCTGAAATTAAAAAGATAGTTTTTACTCAGATATAAAATGCAAAGGAATCGTCGAGAAAGAGAATGGGTAAACACCTACCATAGTAAAGATAACKTCTCGTGCATAATAGTTTTTTTGCGATCCACGAATGATACTGTTTTATCCATATTATTCAGTTTAATAAAATATTTATGTACAAAGCCATTCACGGATAAAATTAGTAGCCACTAACACTTTAAGAACACCCTTTAGATAATATAATGTTCATAGACGTATCTATTAGCAGACTGCTAGCGCTAGCACCATGCTAAATATTTAATGACTTGTTAGGTTATGATTAAGGGTGTTAATGAGTCACGAACTAAGATAAACCCCCACTGTTTTCACTATTGCGAATGCAGACGTATAAACGTTATTGTTCAGAAATGAATTGACAAACATTTTCCCATATTTATAACACATGAATAATATTTCAGTCGAACTCCACTTCAGGTCAAAATATACCAAATTTGCTGGAAACCTTTTTGTTATTAATATAGTGGTGCAAGTCTGACATCTATTGGCTCATACGGACGTTCTTAAAAAGGATTTGGAAATTTCACCCCATTACATCCACTACACCCACTGGCGTATAAATACACACCACAACCTCAAAGCAGCAGATAATGTTGAAAGACAAAACGCGTCCTGGCCATGCAACACAGAAAGCATTCAGAAGGAATAAACCATTCAAAAGTTAAAGAAGTTATATGCTTCCCTATCTCAGTTGAGGAACTAGCTGAAAAAGAAATTTGTCTTCTAAAAAACAGATTTGCAGTTGCAGAAACTTGCCTAGCCCGTCGAGCTGTCAGTTACGTGGATTGTAGTGGATTCAGATGCTGAGCATAATATCAAAACAAAAAATGGAGGGATCTAGTACATCTTGATCATCATTGGGCTAACACCTATCTAATAAGCAATCAACGAACTCGATCCGTTGAGCCGTCTTCGAGATATCTAAAAACTTGAATGGGGTTGAGGGCGACAGGGGCGGAATTCCAGGGGGTGAAGTGGTGAAGTACACGATGATGATCACTAAGTCAAAACCTACACAACGAGCCATCAACGAGCCCGATCCGTTGAGCCGTTCTCGAGCTGTGAGTGTGACAAGCAGACAAAGATGGGTCAATCTACTATAATTTCTTCAGGAATTAAGTGGAAACTGTGCAAGAAACAAGAAGTTGTGTTTTATGATGAAGCTTCATAACCCGTCATATTTATTATCTAGAGGGTGATATTCTCATTCTTTAATGATAGCTTATCAACAATGACGCTCTCTTATAGTCTGAATGTTTGGAAATAATTTTCTTCAATGGCCAGGTACTTTCTAGTTATTGAGAAAAGAATTCACCGATTGTTATTTGATATGCCAGTGTAGTTTCAACAAGATGGAACTACGTAAATCTGATGTTTACTAATTACCCAACTACATATGTCTGAAGATGTAACCGGGTTGCTTCCGGAGAACTTGGCCCAGAAATGTTTCAGAAGGTTGAGATAAATGTTAAATAATGAGTTTGCTCGTGTGTTCGCAACAGCACATGTCACTGTAAACAACTTTTTAAAACAATTTTCTTTCTCTTGTACTAATTCTTTATTTATAGTTGCAGAGTTCTTGCCCAGGGATGATCACGTCTCAACTTCTGGGAGTTGGCCTTTATATTTTCATAACGCAATTTTTAAACATTCCAATATATAAAGGAACAACCATGTTGCATTTTGAGCATGGCAATTTATCTCTGAACTTGACTTAATGAATCAACAAAAACATAAAAGCAAGAGAAATTCGACAAGAGGTACTAACATGATTTTTTTTTGTAACTGTAAATATCTGTTACTTTTGATGTCAATGAAAAATGGTCAGTTCAAACCATTAACGTTCTACATCCAATTAAATAAAAAATAGTTGTTTGTTTTACAAAAGTTGGAGAGCGTTCTTTTCCTGCGAGTGCTTTAAGTTGCGCACGAGGCCGCAGCTCGAGTGTGCGATAAACATTGTGTTTTTACAACTTCATATTAAATATAGCAAGAAAATGAAAAAATAATAAGTATAAACGTTTTTTTTTTAGGTTGCGGGGTGCAGATTACAACTGCTTGCAAACAAACGTAGATAACCAGCAATACTGACAGGTCAACTACTCATTAAGTGAAATTATGCCAACTAAATTATGTAAAAGATTTAGTTGTTGTTTTTTTTACACAGATCTTTCATTTCATTACATCTAAGTATCGCAAGATGTCAAATAACTAAAATTTCAAGAGCATACAAAAGTATAATAAAAAATTAACTGTTTCATTAAAAAAATCCGAGTGCTAATTTATTGTCGGAGCAACTGGTACTTAAAAATCCAAAACACCTTTATATAAAACAGTATCTAGTTATAAGCATTATGTCCAGATACGTTACGTACGTATACGTTTACATTTGTATGATATCTTTATAACATTTACAGCCATAAAATATACTTGTTTAGCTAGGAAATTTAAAAACCAAAAATAGAGAAAACAAATCCACGGGAGACAATTTGCGGCAAAATATTTGCACACAATAATTTTACTGAATAACTGTGTATTACATCCGCTAACATCCCAATCATAAAACTATTACCCAGCCGGATTTTTAATTACCGCAAGATAAACATTTAATCCAAAATCAGTACGTTAAAAATACGACCCCCATTTGTTGTACAAATATTTTCATAAACATGGGCATTGATGACCGGACCCTGGAAAGCAGCCTCGAGGGATGTTTCACACAAAATAAAAGGGTTTAAAGTAATTGTGTTGACCAAAGTCAGGGAACCGAATGGACGTGCATTGCATACATTTGTTCTCATTAATGGCGTTCTGGACTGTCAGTATAATTACTACTGATGAATGTTTGAACATGTAGCTTTGGCACCGGTGTTCGCTGGCGTAGATATTACTGAGAACGGGTTCTGTGATCTATGACCGTTCCTAAATCATGCCCAGTCAATCAGTGCAATACTTTGTTCCAGTTACAGGGAGACAATACTAACGTCCGTCGCAGAGATCGCAATAATATGGAGTTCTATTTATTTTTTTGTTGGACCCTGTTTATGTTACGAATGAAAATACGGGTACATATTCCTGAGTCAGAGGTAGCCTTGACTTGGTTATTCGGAGCAAGCTTTGATGCTCAATGTTTGATCAATCTTTCGATTCTATGTTTATAGGCAAGTGCATAATAGTACTGATAATATAGGTACGCAGAGTATATTGTAAAAATTCAGTAACAAACGAAATAAGTAATTTTTGGCATTGCAAGCACAAGCTTAACGATTACTTAATATAATATATTAGTTAGTGGTTTTACTAGCTTCATTGTATTGCGAAATAGTTTCCATTGTAAAAATATCAAGATAAAAATAGCGTTTTATATCATTTTTTGTATTTCATTATATGGTGTGTAGCAACCCAAAATTTAGATTAATGAAAATGGGTAAATCTGTCACTTCATGTGGCCATTACTCCGAACGAGAGGTGTGTCTTACTCGAATGTTAAAGAAAACAGCAGGCCAGCAAGGGCTAGGGCAAGAGGCAAGGGCTGTAAAAGAAATGGGACAGTCGGGCATAGTGTGCTAGAGGTTAGCACGAGAGTATGGCTCTGTGTAGAAGTGTGTGTGACGGAGTGCCCAATGGTAGTGGTGTGTCCACGTGAGCATTATGGATAAGTTGCATTACCTGTGTGACAGGTATTTATATAGGTATATGCTTGTTATTGAAAGGGGTACTATGTGTATTGGCCATTATTGTAAATGTGTGGGCGCCGGTGGGCGCAAGACTAATTAGTAGTCCGGTGGCAGTGGCCACGAGACCAAGTGGGTCTATGCAGCAAGTGGCTGCGGAGGTTTATGGCAAATCCTCCATCCTATAGCTATAGGAGTCCTGGAGGGCGTGGTCTCGACCATCCTGTCCGTGACCTGCTGCTAGCGGCAGTAACCTGGCCAGTGTAAGTGCCAGGAGTTCCTCGCAGTTGGAACAGAAACCTCTGTATACCGTTATTCCACCAGGAGTTTTAGGTGGTTTAGTGGGTCCGTACATCCGGCCAATGTATGGAATGCCCGGTTGAAAAACTGGGGCCTAAGGGTGGCAATCCCTGCTAATCACATGTRACAGGTTGCCGGCCTACGTGTGCTTCATCCGGTTCCAGAGGGGCAGCGCCAGGGTGCAGGGTACCCGCCGTAAGTTAACTATCCATCTCTGTGTGATTATCTCGCTAATGCGTCATTTATTTGTATTTCCATGTTGCGTTTTGATTGGCTGCCCGACTGGTCTAATTAAACGTGCTGTCCTTGTCCGTCACCCGGAACTCGAGTGGGGTAGTGGTAAGAAAGGGCGTGAATGTGATATAAGAATAATATACAAATTATTTAACACTAACCAATAACGACTAACATACGCCCATCTCTATTTTGGATGCTACAGGTGTTTATTGTATCAATAATAAGAACACACGTAATGAGATTAGTTACTACATAGTCACCTTACTGTCAAAAAATAAACTTACTCCCTGCCAGTTCTACCGTGCCGTTGTTATACCTTTCTGGATAATTCTTGCTGTAAGACAGCTAAAAGATACTCATCCAACTAAACTAAAGACTGATAGTTGTAATGTCATTTTAAATACAATTTGCTGTATACTACTGATTTCCTAGTATTTATTTCGTCTAACTATAACCGTTTCAAACGAAAAGGCGGGTGCATTTAAAGCTTTTTGATTACAAATTACGCCCTCAAAAAGCATAATATTTTCTTTGGTCAAATTTTTTTGCTAAGAGATATTCCTACATTAGTTCCCTACGATGCCAGGTTTATGCATAGATACTTAATWAAAGAAATTGCCAAAAMTTCCTTATAATGCAGTCACTCCAACAATTTCTAAATACCTCTCCATTTAACTGACAATTGGGCATCGTACAAAACTCTAGCAATGTGTAATGTACATTGTACAAACATACTCAGTTTTTGTGACAACATATATAGCGGTGTTTACGCAATTTGAAACCAAATATAGCAGTTTTGTGACTTGGTCTAAACACTCAATTTCAGTGTCCTTATCTCAAAGTTCTCTCTCCGGCTTTTTCTTTAATTGAGAAGAGAGAAGCTGGTAAAAAAATCATGACAAAGACCTAGCGGTCCAAAGATTTTCGTAAAAGAAAATGAATCTAATACCTTGTTTCTCAATCGACCCTAGACTAAACGGGTTTTCTTATGCTATAAAAACCGATTGCTGAAAATGTTTTATAACTGCCTGTCAAAAATTGCACAATATCTTGGTTATGAGGTTTTGTAAATGCGAAAGAATACGCGGACCACTACTTAAATAGAACATCGGCAACCCTTCTAGTGAAGGTAGATAAATCCAAATTAATTGCTGTAAATGATAGCTGAAAATGGTGAAACTTCTAAATCGACTACAAATATAAGTGCACAACCTTATTCGYCTGTAAATGAAGATAAAACGTCTAATTCGATTCTAAATATATAATTTTGAGCAAACCTTGTTATAAAACAAACCCACTTGTYTTTTTTAGAGGATTTAACAAAGGGTGTTTTCTTTGATTCTTTGTTCGAAATAATGGAGGAATTGCTGACAATTAAAACGGCATTGCCATGCAATGTATAGGTAACTTTCCAATAATATGCCAATAGCTGAATGATTGAGAAAGTATATGCTACATTGCGCCCGAGATATTTTCTACACTATAAACAAAAATGCGTCTAGAACACAACCTTTTTTTAAAAAAACCAAGGGACAATCGCAGAATGACTTCAATCATCAAATCTAGAGAACTCCGTGTGGATTTTCCAAAAACATCGGCTACTCTACTACCTCAGAAACTAAACCTGATACTATATGAGTCAAAAGGCATGTACAATGGCATAGTTTTTTCCAGAGTTAACTAGAAGATAAATGGGCGAAAAAAAACTAAATTGCCCATCTGATTGTCGAAACTGAATCACATTAATTTTTAGTAATTAATACAACAAGGCATTCTTTTCCATTCTGCGACACGCCAGATCTTTTCGTTATATTTTATATCCTGCTTGGCATAAGCTATATATAAAGAATATATAAAGAAGCAAACAACTAAATCTTTAAAATGAAGTACATCTGCTATTTATTAATGCCATTCAAAATTATGCACTACAACTATTTAAATTTGCAGTACGTATTTTAGGCGCCAATTCACTGCTTTAATGCAAGTAATCTTGGTATCACAGGGTAATATGAGAGACCCTGTTTTTAACATTCCAAATCAAAATCCACCAACTCTGCACCGTCAACTTTTCAAATGCGCTTGTTACGGTTAAACCGGCACTATGAAATATCAAATTGTGTTGGTTAACAAAGATTTAAGAGACGTCTGCAGCTGCAATAAATAATCCTATTCATGTGTGTCGGACACCGCAATAGCAATGCAAATTCATGCTAACCGACTTCGTTTACGTATCTGACAGCTTAGGAGTTAAAAACAGTCGGTTATACGAAGCAAACTTTCACAACTGGCAAAAAAATATTCGCACAAGAGGATCAGCTCTGAGCGTTGTACTATCCACGTCATGTTTATATTTTTGTAGAAGTTCACAAAGTCGCAGTTCTAAAGTTTGTAGTGCAAAAAGCTTAAAAATATAACCATATTCCACGAACTGTGAAGCAAATATTTCTTTCCTACGAATGATAATATAACGATAGTTTCCAGTATTATCTACATCAGTGAATCTGAACAAAAGCCCTTGGTCCTCTGATGACCAAACGAAGTTTTTGAGGAGTACCAGATATAGATTTGTATCTAGGCTGCCCTGCTACCTATTAAGGGGCAACAGAAATAAAATAGATACAATATAATTGAACAACTGAGCACAGCCGAAATATCTAATGAGGGTCGTAACTGGTAACGACGAATTTTGGGACATCTGTTATAAAATCGTTTACGACAGTTTGTGATGAGACGGAAGGACCGAGTGGGAAACAAATCTGCGTGCTGTCAGGGGCGATTTCAGTTCGTAAGCAAGAACAGACCACGCAGTAGGAAAAGTAGGTAACGCAGTTGTGCGCAGCAAAGGTCTACTCTACTCTATAGTCTACAAGTTGCATCAATCGCAGTGCGACCGTTTTTCAGTTTCTGCAATATAATAACCGAATGTATAAAAGACACTATAAGGCTCTAAAATCAACAATAAATTGTACTAAAATTTAAAAAATTTGTTATTTATACTATTTAATATTCGAAAAACGTTAAATACGTTTAAAGTTCACACTTTCCGAGTAAGTGTGTTAACTCCTTCACTCGGCAAACTTTTATAATCGCTATAATATTATCTCAGTACCGCAAACAAAATAATAATAAATGTTTGATAATAGGAAGAGGGAATCGAACCTTAAACCCGACAATAGAATTCAAAAGATTGTCAGATGTCAAACTTATTTACAAAGCACATTGCCAATTACATAATAAAAGCTCAAGCAATACTTAAAAATCAAATTATGATTTAATCTGACAATTAAGTGCTAAAAGATATTATTGTTTAACTGAGGAGCTATGAACCGAGATAATGCAATAGTTTTCAGGATCAGTGGATATAGAACTAGTATTCTCTTTGATAATTTGATAGTTGCTCAGAATGTATCAATTTAGTACTGAAAATACAAAAAATGGCCGCACTGACAAATCGGTCGGTTTATTGGAGCAGTGAAAGTGGGGACGGACATAAGAAATGACGTATGCTGGCGACTCATGGCATCRCTGTCGCAATTGCATATTGCGTATAACCGTCTCTGTTGTACTTACACGTGCTTACGCAGCATGTCTGGATCTTGACAAGAACTGATAAACTTCAAATTTTGATGCGAATATATATTGGTTTTCGCAATTTTACTGTAGAAATAATCAAACTTTATAAGAGATCAAAAAGCTTCCGGAAACGCAAAATAAAAACGTGAAGTAATAACTGGTAAAAATGAGTGGGATATGAGGGTTCAGTGTCTTGATGTAATCTTGACAATAACGATGTATATTTTTTTGCAAGCACTATATTTATTTTTAAAGAAAAACATTAATAAGAATATGTTTTGTTTCATTAAGGATTTCAAATATAATCTGCAGTAAATAATGATAGGTATGGCGTAATAATTACAGCATTAGTTAGGTATTAAAATGCATGTCTATGCTGTGCTGTCTACACCTCAACCAACTGCAGATAGTACTATTTCGCTGTCATTACAGCTCATCAGTGCAGTTTAGGTCTAGTGTAGACAACACGGCATAGAACTGGTTTAGCTTATATACCAAAGCAATGGTATGAAGAAAGTAAGAATTTAGGACGGCAATGCCATCTGTCAGCATTACACTGGCATGATGACAAAGCCACCTAGTATATTTATACTTCACAGGATATGTAATTTCGTAGTTTTTTGTTTAATAATTCAACATTCATAATTTTCTTTCGGGAATTGAATATACGAGAAGAAAACAAAAAAATATAAAATATTATGGTGGAAGGGCCAAATATAAAACGTGTTATTAAGGTGGGCCCCTAGGTTGAGAACCACTCATCTAAATGACAGACTTCATCAAAGTATGTAAGTGCATTTGTGTCTACAAAACTTAAAATTAGCAACACCATTCCTCGCTAGTTTTATGGGAAAAGAAAGAATTAACTGCATGGACGTGTTGCAGGGGATAATTTAGTGTTCTCCAGAAGGAGTGAAAATATGGTGCGCAAGTTTAATTAATACGGGTAAAGTGTCTTAATTTAGTAAACAACTGCATCGTCTAGACACGTACACCGTAGAAATAATGCAGTACGAAATTCTTAGGGAATTCTCGTCCCACGGAGATTCCTGGGATCAAGAAGTGGAAAAGAAGTAAACGAATAATTCTGCCATTCTGATAGATAAATTAATTAATTATCCTCCGGTGTTCCAGACAGGTAATTCAGCAAATTTCCAAGGGGAACTTCTTCGCTCTTTCTTTTCCAACTCTAAACGATTTCGTCGAATGAATAAAGTGTGGAGTTGGGATTTTCAGCTTCGTAACGCTGCTGTAATTAATAACAATTAATTATGTTGCAAACCCTGTCATTGCCACTTGTACGTGTGCAATCTGTGAATTCGTATAACCTAACAGGTTAACTGATAATTCATGTAATTAATAGGCCGCTTGAAACGATAACGCTAATTACATGCACATATCAATTTAATAAAATTTACTGCCATTATCAAATTGAACACCATGGTTTGGAATATACCATTTAATTTCTTGTTTATTAGTGTCAATTTTTACGACACTGCAGTTTTTGTAAACTGATACGCCTTAATAAATAATGAAAACCTACCTCTATTTTATCTTTCTCTATTTGATACATAAATACCGGGACACACTGGGCTAGCTACAGGTGCCCATTGAAATAAGGAGAAAGAGTAACAGAATGGGGCAGACAGCCGGACAGTGAGAAAAACGAATTAGATTTGTTAGCCTCGTCAGCACAACTTGCTCGAAATGCCCCTGGTTTACACAAAATCAGCAGAACGCTGGATGTGGGTTACCTACTCTAATTATATCACCAAAACAGAAATTATTGAATTGCCTAACGTCCTGTAGATAAATGTGTTATTAGATAAAATGGTAACACCAACTGCGAGAACTGACTTCTAAGTTACACACCCGCACCCATGAACGCAAACGCTGACATGCTTCAGGATTAGAGTTCCTGGCCAATTGAGTATTTGCCATGTATTTATATTTTATTAAATTGCATATTAATAGGTATCATCTAATCCACAAGCCAGCTGTGACAGCTTATAAATTCGAAAAAAATGGATCGTAAGGTGTATTTTTAATATTAAAAATGTGAATATTTAAAGAAACCGCCAAAACGCGAACATATTGGTCGTGACGTCAGGTCTCTTGTAAATGGCCGCTTGTTTACATATGGGGTCAGCGCGTCACGCGTCAGCCTCAGCCCGTCAATTTATCAGTTTGTAGTTTGCGTTCATTTTGTGACAAGCGAATTGAAATACGTCAAGAAAAAGTGGAATACTTATGAGTTATGACTTCTGAAGGCATGTTCATTGTTATGGAATTTGTGTACAGTGACGTGCGACGAGCGGTTCAATGCGGCGGAGATGAGGAACGTAAAAACAACAGCATAAGTGAACTTTTTATCAAATTAACGTAGCATTGATAATTTGATTACAGTGGGTTGTTGGAAACATACTATTTGTAAATATAAAAATGTAAGAATCAAAAATGTACCCTAAATTTGACATTTATTTCAGAGGTCAGAATAAATATAAATTGCATTTATTTTCGGGGCTCTTGCGGCTCGTTTCCGGTCTGGCTAACAGTCGAATATATGGAGAACAACGTCGTGATTTATTATAACATTTCCCTCTATCAACTTAAAACGCATATAATTTTTCATATCCTCTTCAAGCTATAACAAAATGGAAATTGAATGGTAAACACTTATATAACCCCCAAAAAGAATAATAAAACTATAATAATTAAGATGATCTTCACAACAGAAAAACAAACTTTGCGATTTCGGCATATCACGTCACAACTTTTTCATACGTTGATAATCTCGAGGAACGGTTACAAAAATTTTGTTAGCTGTACTGACTGAAGTACTTTTATAACCATGTACAAAACAACACTTGTTTTGTTTTCCATACATAAGAGATACTTGTAAAACTACACAAATTTTGGTGCGACCTCTTACACCGTCCTTTCAATGAACACCACACAAAAGCTTTTCCAATACAAGAATGATAATACACCATTAAACAGCACGCTCCTCGGTAATGTTTACATGATACTTGACGTCACGAGTTGAATAACCTTAAATGGAAGCGTTTTGGCGGTGATTTCTTGTTTTTTTTAACATGGCGTACGATATATATGCACTTCAAGATTCATTTTACGTAATTTTCAAAAAAGTAATAATACGCAATTGGCAAAGCGTATTTATGTAAAACACCGCCCATGTGAGGTATATTCACAGTCGCTTTCATAATTACCTCCAAAACAGTCTAGTGTGAAAACAGGTCCCTTAGAGGGACAAATCGTACCTATTGTCTTTTTTTATGTACATACATGATGTCCCGCGACTTGATAAACAATTCTCGATTATCCTAAAATATACAGAGTCACTACAAAGTATGGAACTAGCAGGATATTTCAGGTTCTGTTCAACAGACCTTTCTGAAATTGTGCATGGGCCTATGGGTAATTAAAATGCGTTTTCTGGAAGTTTTTCATCTCCATGTCCGCTCTAGTTTCCGAGATATGGGCGCAAGTAGCATTTTTTAAATTGGAAAGGGGGTCAAAAGGCACATCATTGAAAAAAAATTTTTTCCTGATTTCAAAAATGTATAACACGTACAATTTATTGCTTCTGAGTAGAGAAAAGTGTAAATACAATAACTGAGCCTGACAAAGAGCGAAAAGGATGAAAACTCTTTTTTATTGAAAAAAAGCCAGGTATTACCGTTTTTCCTTGGCTGGTGATAATTCTCCTCTAGTTTGATCAATTTATTGCGAATCGGGTACCCAAAAAGTAAAAAAGTAAAACATGATTCCGTGTAAAATGCAGTATTTTTTCAGATTTACATTACAGAATATGCTCAAAATGTTCTCCATTTGCTTCTTGGCAGTAATGCAGCCTCGAGTAAAAGTTTTTTAATTTTCTTTGTAGCATATTTGGAGGTAAGTTTTAAATTTCTGCCCTGGTTCGTCCTTTTAAATCTTTTGCATTATGTGGCCGATCTACTGGAAAAAATTAAGCGGCATCAGATCAGGGGAACGTGCTGGGCATTCTATTGCTCCGCGGCTATTTATCTGTCTGGAAATATTTCATTCAAATATCAACGAACGTTGACTGCAAAATGGGGCGCTGCACCATCTTGCTGAAACCATACGTGCAGCATATTCCCGATTAGGGAACAGGCGAATAAGTTCTGGTGTAATGTGTTCGCATAAGAGCTGTAAATACTTGATCCCATTCAAATTTCCATCGATGAAAAAAAGATCAATAATGTGCTCACCGATAATGCCACACCAGACATTCACTTTCTGAGGGTGTTGTATGTGGACTTGTTCTATCCAATGTGGATTTGTGTCCGACCAATATCTGCAATTATGCCTATTCACATTACCATTGAGGCAAAAAGTCGCTTCATCAGAAAACATAATCCAATTTAAAATGTTTTTAACTTCTTCTCTCATGTTCATGGCAGTTTCGCAAAATTCTATCCTACGATCAAAATCATCTTCCCTAAATTCTTGTAATAAGTGAATTTTCTATGGATAGGACTCTTTTTTTCAAAATTTTCTGAACAGATCTTCTGCTAATATGGTGAGTCAGAGCACGCTGTTGTACGGAACACTTGGGATTCTCTTGCACATCTGAAAGGATATTCAAGCTACTTTCCTCACTCGTAGCAACCTTTGGACGTCCTGGTTTTTGACGATTTTTAACACCGCCGGTTTCGTCAAAACGTTGCAATGTTTTAATAATAAGTGTTGATTTGGCAATTGGTTCATGATCTTCATGAATTGCATTGTAGAGTGCAACTATTTCCGAATAAATTCGGCTTCTATCTCCATAACCAATCATCATCAAAATTTCGATGCGATCATGTTCAGTTAACTGAGGCATTGCGATTGCAAATAACAAAGTGAATGACAATTATCACCAGTTACGAGGCAAATGGAGACACCTGGAAGTTTACGTTCTTACTTAGCGATACCGAATATGGTTTTTATCCCGAAGTTTTTTGCAAAACCRAAGTTTGTTATCACACTTTTCTAACTCAGAAGCAATAATTTGTACAAGTGTGGTACATTTTTGACCCTTTTCCTATTTAAAAAAAATGAAACTTGCGCCCATATCTCGGAAACGAGAGTTGAAACGGAATTGAATCTTAATTACCTATAGCCCCATGCACAATTTCAGAAAAATCGGTCAAACAGAACCTGAAATATCCTGCTGGTTCCATAATTTGTAGCGACCCTGTATATAAAACTGTTTGTACGCAGAAAAAAGTTGTGAAATATATAAATTAGATTTAATTCTCGATTTTGGCCCCGCAAGAGGTCACCTACAATCCTCAAAATAATTACTATATCGTTAAATGTCGGCAAGTTGTTTTAATTCGTGTGTGGTCCGAGACTTCGAGTTACCTCTTCTAATGAATTTCTCCGGAGATGTCTCATCAAAAATTCTTAATAGAATGTCGTCAAATATTTTTGTAGCGTAAGTTCATATCATATCAACCGTCTTTCAGTGTGCTAACATTTCGTCGTCAGAGTTTCAAGAATTTAATTATTGAACTAGTTTTTTGGTCCCGATTGGTGAATGTAGTAGTTGTAGTCATCCTATTGTACACTTCTAATTTATTTATTTAGGTGATTACGCGCAATAACGCACTGAACTGAAAGACATCGCTTAAAAGCCTGCTATTTAGAAAAATTTCTCGTAACCTGATAAGAGCTATTTAGTCTGTTTGCCGTTAATCGATCTGGGCGCGATTGCATTCGGCGAACAAACGAAGCGGTTTGCTCCTAAAACGAAAACCCTTGAAAACAAAGTGCCCAAACCGAAATACAATAACGAACGGGTGGAAAACAGTTAAAGCGCGGCGTTCGCGCTATGGCTGGATATCTCGTCTTGCCGGTTTGCTCAAATGACGATTTACCCGTCTGTTTACAGCGCGATACTCCCTCCGCGAAGGGCCGCAGGCGAACATAACCTCCCGACCATATGACCGACCGCGGAATGGAATGGCATGCAACGATCACAATATTTTGATACTTTACCGCACTTTTTACGTCCCCCCGACAAGATGAGATTACATGCGGCCATAAAACTATCCTTGTGCATGGCCCTTGAGCTTTTGTGTGCGGTATTCGTTTCTTATTTCTCTTGTCGAAACACCGAGATTCTGTGCAATCTTAATAACCATTCGCGGAACCAGACATCAGGGAAAGGGAGATGCACTTGTCTTTTAACCTCGCTGGATCCCTTACAACATCCGATTCGTTCGGAACGAGATGTCTGTGGCAAAATTAAATAAAACAGAACGACACTCGGGTAAGATAGAAACGCTCTGCGCAATCATCGTTTACCGGAACTTTTTGTAGTGTGATAATGGTCTCTTCGCTTCTCTAATGCCCCGAGAGAAGTCAACTACACTTCAGCCATGGGACCGACTTTTGTCACATCATCCCTGATGAGGGGTAGAAAGCGATTAGTATACTTAACAATCGCGCGGTGAAATAGTAACTTTGGAAAGGTAGCTTAGTAACTAATAAGTCTAATTATCTACACAACAATATAATCTTTTTTTTCGGCTACTACATTCGAAAGTACAACTTTATCCTACTCGTCCAGCGCGAGAAAGTGGCTCTATAATTGCCTAGGCAGTAAAATACTTCACCTGACTGGTAACTTAAGTATTTTACTGCTTAGATAGGTAAAGAGTCACCTTCTCGCGTTGGAGGAGTAAGATAAAGTTGTACTTTCGAATGTAGTAGCCGAAAAAAACATTGTATGCGCTACGCCAGTAAAGTGTCTTTATCTTACTCGTCTAGTTGATCGCCTTGTCTTCGCCTCGGCTTTCAATCTCCAAACTCGTTCGACAAAGTGCCACTTTACTGCCTTGTTACATAAGTAGCTATTAATAAATAAACCGAATTTTGCTGAATTAATTGTCTTCTGTTTTCAGTCCTTTATCGAATAGCCTGGCAATGATTCAATCATTATACTTCCATTCTGAAGAGTGTACAAAATTGTGCATGATCATGTGTTTCAAAAATTTTTGCCATACAGTTAATGGATATTTGTGTAATCTCCTTAAGTTTCGCAAATGATAGCCCAAAGGAAACTTGTCTTTTCTCCACGAGTACTGGGCATTAATATGTAGAATATGCCAGGAAGCTTCATTCTCCTTCACGCATTTTCATCATGTAGCATCTTTAGTTACACCAATTCTAGATAAGTTTTTTAACATCAATATCCAGTAAGCAGTGCGATCACTATTCGTTATTGAGGTCTGCTGACTTGAAAAAATTCTGTAGCTTTTGATGGCGGCGAACTCCCTATGAACACAAGTTATTGTCGTAGTTTGATGATGTGCAATCAGTAAAGTTGATGTTATCATCTCATAAGTTCTCTGACTTCCCACCGTGCAGACTGATACCACTCCATCGGTAGATTTAGCCCTACTAAGAACCCTTTAGCTCTCCTTTTTGCTTGTCCTGGATACGTTGATGTCTACGAACTCACTTGCTAATAACTCTCTTGTATGCTTCAAGACACGAAGAGCATATGGGCATTCATTTACTACCTTTGAGCATATATTTCTAGCTTCCGAGTCTGTCAGAGCCGCCCGGCTGTCTGTCGTGATTTGGATCCGCCTATTATTATAGGCCCTCCCTATCATTGCCCTAACAAACGCTGTGACTACCACAACTTCGATTGGAAAATGCATGCAAGACTGCTTAGATTTATGCTTTCGACGAGAACTAGTTCGTGACATTGAAAGTTGGTTGTTCACGAACAACCAACTATAGTAGTGTAGTAGTGTAGTAGTCTGTAGTAAAGGGATAGATCCTAGAGTAAGTTATAATGCAAACGGAGACACTGAATACGTGAACACTGATTCAGAAGCGACACGATCAGGATGGGTTGCTAACTGGGACGGAATGCGATGCTGATTGAAATTGATTAAATAATCGGAATGATTTCAATTCGTAGTGTTATAATATGATTTTTTGAACGCGTGAGTTTTAAAATGGCGGTCGCAGGGCAGATACATAAAACAATGCAATTTCCAACGCTCTGAGCTCCATTACTTGATACTAACATCAGTCACGAGAGCTGATACATTCGAATCGATACAAATCGTTCAATGAGTCGCGTAGATTTTAATAATCCAAATCGTTTACGGATCATTACCGAGAATGAGCTACCGAGCTGTTCGACCTACCTAAAGATAGCTAGTTAACAATTGCAAACCTCGTTTTTGATTAGCATGCGATATAAATTATACGTACGTATCCAGGTACACCAATATTTCGGATTTCGCGAACATAACTTCTTAAACGAACTACTATTTTTTAAGTTTGTCGATGTGTTATACCTATGTTTGATTTTATAATAGAAATTAGAAGTAGAAAACCTTGTTTATTTTATGTACCCTTATCTTAACGATAAAAATAATACCTAACTAATCAGTAATTATTATAATGACCTGATCTGACCTGACCTTTGTTCTATACCTACATTTCATAAAATATGCAAAATTAAAAGTTCTTAACTATGATTCACGACATGGTACCAATAATCGTTCACTTTACTTGCGAGTACAGCTTTATTATTCGTTGCAAATCGCAATTATTCAAATCAGGTCGGCATAGTTTTTACACAAAACGAGTAAGCAAATCCTACGAAATCTCAAACGGCACAAGTCGGTTCTTCTTTATTGATATAGAGTTGTTTTATGCAACATGGATTAAAAGTAAAAGCGGTCTCTCCTGACAGCACATAAACATTATGCTATGCTATCGTCGCTTCGTCAACCATAATTCGACTTAGAACGATCAACGACGCTGATTCATTAGCTGTGAGCCTTTCAATTTTCCCCAAAGATTATTTCCAGTATGTATATATAAAAGACCTATATATCTAAACGTTTTGTTCTAGGATTACCTAAAAATACTCAACTCTAAATATATACATTTCTTTAACAGATTGGTGAATTTGTACATAACACCGAAGTTAAGGCATCAGCAACCATAAGCATTGTGCGAAACATCAGCGAAGTCAACATGACGTAGGAAATCCGATAAACCCCAAATGATCTGCTCCTTTTAGAGCGCGTGTTCTGACAAACGCCCGAATTGCGTGAATTGGACGAATCGGAAATTTGCTCGGAACGCTACTGCCCCACTATAAAAGCATTTACGATTATGGGATGCCATGCCGACAAAATCCACAACCTCATCTGTCACATCCGACCCCAGCAAGATTTTTAGTAGTCATTTCATATAGCAGGGCTTTGCCTTACCACCGTTTAGAAACATAAGACTATTAATGCTACTGAATTATTCAGTCTGCAGCTCGCGTAACAAGCGAGCGGGGCCTTAAAGCTAGCTAGGTATAGCCTATATCGGATTCAGAGCGATGTCTATATTTTATCGCAGTTTTGGACCGCTTAAATAATAGTTTGCAAACTATGGATTTCAAACGTACTTCAGGTTACCTGATGTTTTCGAGTATGTTGCTTCTACAACGATGCAGTACATCATGACGTTTTACTCATTAAAATGCATTATTTTGGGTTAAGTTATTCTCTACTTACACTATTTGCTTCTTACGTATCTGACAGGCGTCAGTATGTCGTGTACAAGGGGTCAAATTCAAAAGTKTTTGAAACAAAATCGGGTGTTCCTCAGGGGTCTAACTCGGGACCATTGTTGTTTGTATGTGTGATTAATTCCCTTCCGGAGGTTGTCAAGTACTCCCAAACTCAACTATTTGCGGACGACTTTAAAATTTATAAACAAATTAACACTATATCAGACTGTATCTCACTTCAGAAAGATTTGGACAGCGTAGGTTACTGGTGTGAAAATAATTGCTTGAAAGTGAACATCGAGAAATGCTTTTCGATAACTTATAGTAATAAAAAAATGTATTTGAATATTTGTATAACAGTAATGGCTGTAATCTAAAAACAAAAAATGAGGCTAAAGACTTGGGGGTTATATTTGATAAGAACTTGTCATTTATAGTGGCCACATTCGAGGTAATGTGGGTAGGGCATATAGAAATTTAGGATTTATAATTAGAAAATCATATAATTTTCAAGGTATTGGCACTTTTGTAGTTTTGTATAATACGTATGTGAGAAGTTTATTGGAATTCAACTCAATCATATGGTCGCCTTATTATGTGTTACATTGACGAAATTGAAAGGGTGCAAAAAAAGTTTTTAAGATTTCTGTATTATAAATTGCATCGAGAGTACCGTTTTGATATTTCTTATGCTTCAGTAGTAAGTGCATCTGCAACTTTCAATATTCTGAAATTGTGCGAACCGCGTAAATTAAATGATAATATAATAATGTTAGGGTTATTCGTTACACATGTGACACATGCAGCACGTGCGAACGTGCGATGTTGTCAACGGTACTTTACCGTTTTCTTCCTAACGACGCGACGGCCAGAGATCGTCCTGACAGTTTCAAAAAATTTATCATATCGTTGTCATACGAAAGTATACAAACTAAATATTATCAAGCTTCAAGCGTCGTTTAATTCCTCATAATAAAAACATTAGTTCTAAAGCAGGTTCGATGGTTAAAGTGCTTTCGTATTTCAGCAAAAGGCCAGTAAATGCGCTTATTATATTGAACTGTTCATTATAGAATAAACTGACTGAGGGATGAATTAAGTTATTTTCACAAATACGCCTTAAGTTGACCTAGGTATCAATGTCACAATGTCAGTTTCCGAGTACATTCCTCACGGTATCGCAAAAATTTGCCCACATTGGCAACGCGACGCAGCTCAATAAAATGTAAACAAATATTACTTGCAATGCCGCTAGAGCACTGGTTATTATTGGTGTTTCTCGCTTTCGTCAGCATGCGAACCTTTTACGTCATCTCCGTGGCGGAATATCGAGGCATTTGAAACGGATACTGAAAAATCCATACTTTCACGGCAAAGAAGAACCGGAAAAAATCGCAATGTCCTTCAATTTTTATATACATTTTAAATGTAAAATATAAAAATTGTGGGATACCTCATTCAGTAACAATGCTACGTTTTCTGCATTTTATAAAGTGGAAATTTTGTTGAAAATATGTTAAAAAAATTCAAGTCCATGAGTTGTAGGGTGTCTTTAAAAGTGCATTTGTGCATGCTCATTTAGATAAATTGAGAAGTAACATGAAGACGTAATTAGAAGAGCAAGGAGAACGTTTCCATCAAGATATTATGAACTTCGAACAACGTTATCCAGGCCAATACGGTGAAAATATGATGGGAGACTATATGTGGGATGTGGGGTTTATTGAGAGAAAGTACTTATAAACATAAAAGAAAAAGTATATTTGATAGTAAAAATTAATGAATAAAGTAGAGAAACATATTTGTATTGTTTTATTACAAAAAAAATCATAGTTACAGATTTTCAAAAATATTTGTTAAACTGTCTCCTGGACACAAAAGCAAATTTTTCATGCCATATGTTTTTTTCGTTCAACTATGATCTAATCTACCAAAATTTTATACTCTCACATCATTGTCAAATTTCGTATTAACCGGTCTAATTATATGCTGCAGTATGCCATTCATGTTTCATAATAAACCAAATTGCGGGTGGGTTCACCAAGAACTAGCAGTTGCTAACCGCATACGAGTGCATACGAGCTCAACGCGTTTTTGAAAAAGTGCTGCAACTGGCGGCTGCCGCGCACTGTTAGCTTCTGGCCTCGTGATAAATTATTGAGGTCGAGCCAAAAAATGTGACAGGATGAAAGGATTTCAGGACAGCTTGCAGTCGGGTTTTCAGTCGATATAATTTCATGGCAATTTTACTAAGTGTACCGTTTTAATTCGCGTGTATGTGACAGGAAGTGGTGACACGGGTGCCGGACGCCCGAACGAGCAATTTCGGAATCGGCGAGTTTCTCAGTCACTCTACCGTGCAAAAAGGATGAACAGATGGCCATTCCATTCCATTCCATACCATCTTTCTGACGAGATGAATGCGATATCAGTTAAATCGTGTTGTGGGCTGTAATTTATTAAATGATGAAACAAACGAAGAACGCTAATGTTTTTTTGGCAAATTGTCAAACCTGGGTAAATACGAATATGTTCGCTCCGATCAGAGTGCGCATCGCCGATGGTCAACTAGCGGTAGAATTAACAAATGGTTTCTCCACAACATTCTGCATCTACTCTAAGGTCCTTATATTAGGGAAAGTTATTAAAGTTATTTCAAGTTATGAAAAACTATCCATCGCAATGTTTTCACTTAAAACTTTGGTTTGGTGTCTGTTCCGAAAGAATTTACAGTTTCCGGGTGGAATTATCTTTTATATTTAACACGATATTACGGATTTTACATTTTCTCCCATATCTTTTATGGAATCCATAATCTTTAGAAACCGTCTTTCTCTGCAATTGCTAAGGTACGTAACTATCGAGACGAAAAGAGTAAAACATATCTGATGAACCGGAAACCGGACCAGCGCAAGGAATTAGTATCTAATTTATTTCATAATCCGCGGAATGAATATGTATATACAGGGTCCGCCACTTAAAACTCCCCAGGCTCGTATTTTCGCTATTTTTTTTAGGTACAACTTAAGTTATATATGAAATTGTAGGTCTTTGTAAACTAAATATTGGGTGTCCAAAAAATTTTTTTGTTAATTATCATATTTTGCAAATAAAGTTAATTTTTGTAAATATTTTTAACCTTACCCCGTATAATAAATATTGCTTTATAGTTGGATGCCGCCTTTTATTTTCTTCAATTTATGTGTTTACCATGTTTGCGTAAAAATAATCCTTTTTAGTGAAAAACAAGAAAAACTATTCGCCGCCATTTTATTATTATTTACTAGTTTTTCTTGTTTTTCACTAAGAAGGAGTAAAAATTACGCATACATGGTAAAGACACAAATTGAAGAAAATAAAAGCCTGCATCCAACTATAAAGCAATATTTATTATACGGGGTAAGGTTAAAAAATATTTACAAAAATTAACTTTATTTGCAAAATATGATAATTTGCAAAAACAAATTTTTAGACCCCCAATATTCTATTTTTAAAGAGTTTAAAAAGACCTACAATTTGACATATAACTTAAGGTTGTACCTAAAAAAATTAAGAAAATACGAGCCTGGGGAGTTTTAAGTGGCGGACCCTGTATATCTTATTTTGCAACCAACGAATACTGAAGCTACCGTAAACAGCACATCTGAGATTAAGCAAGAGCGTAAAGAAGCCACGATTTGACTGAAGTCCGGTGATAGACTTCAGGCAAAAAAGCCAATACCCTTTAAGCGATTTTTACAACAATCACTAGCACATATTTATATAACTAAGTAATATCTATACCGCCTGCTTGCCGCCTCTCGGGAAAGTGAACACAACTATTGTTTTGACAGATACTTGTCATCTATTAATTGCCCATTTATTTCATATATTTTAATATGAAAAGGCGCGTGGAAGGGTATATGTATTTCAACACATGCTGCAGTGTTATCTAGGATAATTAACTTTATAGGGTTGGACAAACCATTTCGTATAAATTTTAGGTTATGAATCGTAACTGTGCGTTTATGACGCACTGTTAAACTGTACGGTGATGAACTAAAAGATGTTTTTAGCCTGTGGCAATGGTACAATTTACAGTTAGGAATGATGGTCTAACGTATGTAACAAAAGTTTTGACAAGAGTTTTTGCGGGATTTTTCGAATTTCATTAGCATTATCGTATCACCATTGCATGCAAAACAATAATTAATGTCAATACTGGTGACATCTGTACTGGTCTGGCTTTAAATTACTTTAAAATGTCTAACAAAATAGATAGACGTAAGGGTATTTGTACGTTAGCTGGCCAACTTCCCAAAAGGGAAATTGTGCGCATCATATTTCAAAATCAAAGTATTTCCATCAAAAGTTAAGTCGGCGATTTCAACTTTCCCATATGATCATCAGTAGGGAAATTACTAGAAATGGTTTGAAATTTCGTAAAAGACAAATATGTGTTAAATATACGAATGCCCAATTACAAAGGACCCCACGATGTTGTCGAATGCTACGGATAGTTCACTTTGCAAGCAACAAAGTGATTGTTATGAACGACGAAAGGTATCTTGGGGAACGCGGAAATGATGGTTTTATACACATGATATTGAGAACACTCCGGATAATGTTCGATTTAATTGTAAAGCAAAATTCGTAGACAAAATATTATTATGGTATGTGATTTCTGCAGCTAGTGTTTCACCCCCCTATGTTGGATATGTTAGAGGCGAAGCTATAGATTTATGGGCTAAATCATAATATGGTATGTAACCAAAAATGCATGAGAAATACAGGTGTACGTAGATATGCCATCATAGTTGTTACGAATGAGAGCAATATGGACGATAGTGCCAACATATCTTTCACAATAAAAGCAACCAAGGAACATTCAGTTTCGATAATCATTAAAATGAACCCCCATAATCCAATTTCTTTAAAAAGATAGTAAAACAATAAATCCAGCAGAGGCAAATTCTCAGATAATTCTTGCTTTTAAAATACCATACTAATCAATTCACAATTTGTTGATTTCCTAAGGAAAAACTTATGATAAATTGCGAGTTGTAACAAAGACCGGTGATCAAAAAGTCATTAGCGAGCGGCCCAACTTGCAGCCTTTGTCTCAACCCTCAACAAGCCCTCTGGGAAGGTGGCAATCTCGGTTGCCGAAAACGTCGAGCCTCGCTTCTTGTTGACGGTTTCCACAGAGTTCTTAATTTCACATCGGCGTTGGCGTGAACTCTAGTAAAGCTGATAGCGTAAGCTGCAGCTTTTTGTGTTTCTAATAAAATGTTTAGTTTGTGACGTCGCACACTTGGCTAGAATTCGAAATTTCTGGTCAAATCACAAAAAGTGGATATTTTTATATCTATACCCTGGGGCTTTTGAGGTTCCTGATTACGAAAATGAAACTAAAAAGTCATAATTCAACATGACGGACTTTCTCAGAATGAAATTAATATTTTCCGCTCTAACCTCATATGTGCATTTTTAACGTCGCTTATTACGAAAATGTGATTTATTGTGTAAAAACGCACCGCAATAGATTATGGGTCGACATTTAGTCGACTCATGATAATTTGCGGCTTATATGGTGCCTAGAACTTTTTGATGCACGCACTGTAGATGGTCATGAACTATTTGGAAGAGATGTATATTTTATAATACTTTATGCAGTGAAGATTTGTTAGAAAGCCTGAGGACTTAATATCAGAACAGAAAACAACTTGAAATCCTTTGTTTATGATCCATATGAAGTAGTTCGGTTGTACATACATAAGTCTCAGAACATTCAGTTCAATATAATGATGCCCTGTAGCAAGCTACTTCCTTTACTACGACGAGCGAGTCAACAACGTAGATTTTAAATTACTGCTCGAAATACTAAAATTTCGAGTTATAATGTATTAGCTAAAACTAACATAGAACATTTTACAAATTTTTAATGGCCCTTCAACGCCTTCGTAACACAGTAATATTACTTAAAATATTGTAAAGTATGATATTTAAAATTTTATAAGAAATGTATTGTAATACGCTCAAAAAACCGCTGCAAATTGAATCAATACTTCCACATCCAATTGTCAAAATGACATTTACGTTTTTATTTCTTATTCTATACGATTAGTAATCAGATTTTGAGCATTTTGTCTCTCTATACATTTTTTCTAACTTAAAGTCCTCGTGATATTAGCAAAAATATATAAATTTTAAAATCGGTTTTTTCCAAATAACTCGAAAATTATTAACTTAACAAAAAAATTACAAGAGTGCTTTCTGATCAGAAATTTGATTTTATATATAATACCAAAATTTAAAAAAAATCGTACGAGCAGGGACCAAAATAGGTTTTTTGAAAATATTTCGAAAATGTCAAAATTTTGAATAAATTTTCTAAAAAACTTTTTGTGTAAAATTTTATTTCCTATCTGGTGGCATTTTCATTTTTTGAATATATTAAGTATATTCGGAGATATTTAGGAATAACCGTTTTCTTTAAGTGACGGCTTTTTTGCTAATATCTTCTAAACGGTTTGCTGCACCGAAAATTTATAAGAATGAATAATACTCGCAGTTATACTACTAATCACATACTAAAACGAAAAAAAAATTGTAAAAAGGGTAGTTACCCCCCAGTTTTGCCCCCTTCCCGATACCGTACTTACCCCACAAATAGGTCGCTTTGGGCAGTTGAGGTTTATACGTTTGCCAAATTTCAAGTTCGAAAGTTACCGCGTATACAAACAAAACCACAGACACACAGACACACAGACAAGAAATTTTTTTGCTCAAATTTTGTTCTTTTGCGTTTTCGACCATTTTAAAGCGAATGAGCAAGTAAAAATTTTTGAAATTTTTTTCGCGATACAATACTTCCCATCCGTTGGATGTGGAAGTAATTAAGACGACAAAGTTATTTTTACCTGTATGACATATAATGATTATAAGAGATTTATTTGGGTGTTTTGAAGGTACTTATATTTACTAGCTGTGATCAGGTTTGAAGCCGGGACATCTTGATTACTAGATCGGATGTGATAACCACATCCGGACCCTATCCAAGTTCCAGGTCAAAGTGGCATATATACGTCAAAGTATACAAAATGTAATCATAGGTGTAKTAGTCTCTAGATAGATTAAGTACCGCAATAGTCCGACATTTTAGGTCAAAATAGTGGCGGGAAATTTAAATATTTATAAAGAAGAGTGGGATAGGGACCCAAATTATCAAACCTGACCTTGAGGATTAGAGAACTGGCAGATATCAGCCTCTGATGCAGTGTCGTTTGACTTTTTCTAGGTAATTGGCATCGCGTATTATGCATCAGAACTTTATATCTGACTGTTCTATAATATTTAATGTTAAATTTGATTTGTTTGGTTACCTTTCCCACCTTTTGCTAATATTTTGCCCTAAAATGGCGGACAATTGCGGCACTTTATCTATCTAGAGACTTTAAAATGCAACGCTACTGAACGCCATCTGGTGTCGTTCGTTGTTTGTAAACTTCTACTATGGTGGCTAGATTCTGACGACAAGTATTGTCATCCAACCGAAATAGTGAATTTTGACTTTAGTTGTAAATCTTGCCAACAATGCGGGATGAGACAGACGAGACCATTAGTCTGCAATAAAATGCAAATTTGTATATGCATTTGTATTTGTACCTCGTAGTACTGCCGACTAATCATCGTCTGTCCCATCTTGCACTTTTGGCAAGATTCACAACGTATAGTGAAAATTCACCATTTGGGTTGGAGAAGTATAGCTAATTACAACCCAAATTATTATAACGACAAAGTTATTTTTACCTATATGATATACTATGTTTATGAGATACTTAGCTACAAAAGCGCCACATAGAATTCAATAGCGTTACATTTCGTAAACTTTGACTTATGTATGCCTATCTTACCTAATATTTGAATAGGGACTTGATGGCGCAGTGGTTAGCACATTTGACTAGCAATAATTAAAAGGTCCTGGGTTCAAATCCTGGTCAGACCGGGTAATACTTTTTCCATAAATATATCTCTCTACAAAAAAACTCAGGTTAATCGGTTCAAAAATCCACCGACAAATTGGTTCAACAGTACTAACATAGAATATCTACCTAGGAATGGTAAAAGTGCGGGGAAAACGACACTTGCGGTTTGTTAAAATATCATTCTTAAGTGTTGCTCGATAATTAACTTGTACAAGTAATGACGCAGCAAATTCTCATGTGCGCGTCAATTCCGGGTTGTCCTTCTTTGAGGACGTCTTATCTAGTACTATTAAGTATTCTAGGGCCTTTAACTAAAAAAAATGTCCGCAAAATACCGACCCAGGTATCTTTAACGAATAATCCCTGGTAGACAAAAAAAATAAAGCGGCCTTAATACAATGATTTATCGGCACGCGTCAATGAAGACTGAAAATGGTAATGCTGAGATAACGTGGCTAGATACTGAATAGTTGAAGAAGACTCATCATTCAGCATAATCAAACGCGGTGACATTGATAAAATTTGGCACTGGAAAGTAAGAAGTAATTACAGCAATAAAACCCAACTCAGGGACGCTAATCACCTCGTACTTGCACCTTGATTAGGAAGAACGTTTACGATAAATGTAATACATAAAGAAAGAAGAAACTTTAGCTAAATCTTCAAAAGAAATACTTGTCTCTCTTATCGGACGATTTTAATTGTAAGTGCTGTTTTGAAAATGTTAATAATGAATAAATTCATGTGTGAAAAAGTGAATTGCTGAAAACAAAACTAAGAATGGCAATAATAAGATGTTGTACTTGAATGTTCTGTAAAAACGTACATGCACTATTTACGAATTAACAGAACTGCAACGAGCCCTTATTAAATTACTATGTTAACCTCATCAGCGACCGTTGCAGCAAGTTTGGTGCATATTAATAATGCTTGTCTAATTTTCATAGCTGCAATCAGTTGATGCAAGCACACAAGGAAAACCTAATTTCGAAAATTAAGCGCGGCCATTAGTGATGCAGGTCACAGTAACAAATGAAATGAGGCGACTGCGATCGATAAAATGAGCTGCCTGTGGGGAAGCCAAGAGTCCAAGAGTTACAAAATATAGCACGATTCATATAAAATTTAATTTGCGAGACGGTAACGTTGTAGCACGCAGCACGCTAGCCCGGTTACTTATTTAATAAACTATTGTACTCCAAATCAATATTTGGTAATACGATTCAATTGAAGCAGAAATTGTATCCAGAATGGGTGTTACCCTGCTAGATCGCCACCAAAAGGACCCCACAGAAACAAAAGACGAACACGGTCCAAATGCAAACAAAATGGTCCCTAGTTGGAGGCATGCGAGCTTGGTGCATACATAGATGACGGGCCAATTTGTCGTCAAAACGTTACAGTTGGTCAGGAGAAATGTCGCAAGCATACTGCGGGAAAAAGGACCAGTTTATGGCTTTATAAAAAAATTTCAACAATTAGCGATTCTATTTTTTGTCAAATGTATAAGAAATTACAATAATTATTGGTATAGTAGGCTTGTGGTAACCTTTAGAGCCTACATCCATGCACTGTAGGAGCTTTGTGTAGTGTAGCTAACCTTACTATCACTTAGTTTGTGAATTTTACCATTGAGGCAGGGTGAAAACATCTTTCAGTCCATCATAGTACAATTATTTGACAGGCTTATTGTAGCCACAGCCCCACAAATGCGATCCATAACCTAAAAGTTATACAAACACTACAGAATATGTTGAAAATACACACTCCACGCGTTTGTTCTTATTGAAATGTATCAAATAATTAAAAAATCGAGAGATGACAAGTATACGTCAAAGCAATAGTTTTGTTCACTTTCCTGAGAAGCGGCAATTTGATTTAATCGATAATTTCCATAAGCGCCCTGGATGCATGAATTATTTATAGCTTGTAGCATATTCTGGTTTGTTACCAACGCCTTTATCAGATGGTCATGAACCGCATACCGCGCATAAACTAAACAACTTACAGTGTTGTCTGTTTTACTATCGGATAAAATGACATACGAGTGTTCTTCTTAAAGTGATCAAGTGATCTCTTTGACATAAAAATAGAAGGTAAGTTCGTTTATTAACAAATCCACCAGTTAAGAATTTACTTGCGCTTGTTGAATAAAATTGAAGTTAATTGTGATAGACTTATTAATAAGAAAAATTAGATTATTGGTGTGCCCATTTTCTAGGCGGAACTCGAACCTGCAACTTCGGGGTCCATTCGCATACAGGGTATCCACTTGACGGAAGAGGGCGACTTGCTTGCAGTGGCGGTTCGCAGGCTCAAAACTAGGTGAACACCTAACACGAAATAAGTTCATTTTGAAACGTCCGAGTTACCAAAATTAAATAAAATATTTTTCTATTTAAATTTATAAAACGAAGCAATAAAATACATAGCAAACGCAAAAATATTTATTATTACTGTTTTGCCTAATTTGTAGGTATATAGCAAATCGCTTCTTCTGTCTTTTAGGGACGCAAATTTCTTATAATATCGTCATAAACAGCTGGGCTCTTCGTTAACTGGCCCAAAAGTTCTGAATAGAAATATCCAATAGACTGTACATAATGTGTTTATTTTATCCCGAAGATTTAATATAAAGTTTTTAAATTAAAAATTTTGAGTCTTGCGTGGTCATCACTGTCATCAATTGTCCCAATACATGGTGATTTTTTTTTTAAATTTGACACAACAGCACAAGCATCGATGCAGGAGAGGTGCTCTCAGTTAACACTTCACTTGTATCCAACCTTAAGCGATCTGGCACGCTACAACGCTGTACTCCTGCAAAGTCACTTGGGACGGTGTTACTGTTACTTTGGAATAGCGGACTGTGATATATAGTGTAAAAACGAAGATAATATTTCTTCGCAATAAATTTGAACATATTATGTGTTTGCTGTATTTTTCAATGTTGACATAGTCCATTAGAATATATTATTATCATCTTAAATTATGAAGTATCACCTACTTCACCTGGCGAGTCGCCACTGCTTGTTTCGGCTTTCATGGTATTATTACTAAATCGCAATAATTCTAACGTTATAAGATTATCAACCTCATTAGTAGCTACTACTGACAAAAAGATTACAAGTGATCTTTTATATTTACAATAAATCAAACTGTATAAAATACATTTTACAAGGTCAGTACAGTCATTAAAAATAGTTACCTGCAAAATAAATTCTAGGGGACTTGCTTCTACTCCTTAAAACTAGAAAGATTAGCAAATTGTCCAATTTTCAACGAGGGATCAACTTTCGTATATTGCAATAAAAATAACTCATTCGGTGTGTCACTTGCCATAAGATATTTATTGCATTGAAATTAAACTAGAGATAATTCTTTTTGTGTTTGTATTGCTTTGATGTATGAAATCGAGCGCACGCGAATTAGGCAACCAGAAAGCCATTCGCGCAGTTGCCTAAGGCTTCTTCTTTATCATACGTTCTCGAAGCTTCCATGCCGAACAGGGAGATGGCTCTGGAACATTGGAACATATTCCTTGGTCGGTATATTGAAAAGCGTGAGCAGACAATCTGATTTGAAAAGCGGTTCAGTGTTTTAGAGTGACTGTAGTGAAATGTAGTGTGTTGAATAGTGGTTAATTGAATAACTATAGTATTTGAAAGGCAGTGTCTTGTAGTAGTGGTGTTTGAATTTATTGTATTTCGGTACCAGTGCGGGGTATATTTTACATCATGGGATACAAAATCTTCACCAGTAGGTCAGGTAGCGTTGAGTACCTCAATTCACTCCGAAGTTATGATTTAAATTTTATTTTAATAATATGTTTAAGTTGTCTGTGATAGAAACGACTGTCTTACGTACTATGCTATTAATGAAAAAAAGTGTGCCTCCATTAAGATCGATACCAGCTCCATTGCTTTGTGGATGTATGAAATGCTGACAGTGCAAAAAGTGCTAACATTTTGCAATATTGCAGTATAATTTCGATATTATTGGCACACATGCTGTCTACTTTTATAGAGTTCTACGATGTGTATGTTTTTGTTGTAACATATATTCGGGACGACATCCTTGTATGAAAACGGACGAAAACCTATTGCTTATAAGCAATGGTACAATAACAGACACAAAGTGTAAGGGAAGCGAATGTTTCTAGTTCGCTGGTTTAGAATAACAGAGGAAATTCGCGGAGAACTACATGGAATCGGAAATGTTTAGGTAGACAACAGGTGAACCTATACGAAAGAATCATGACCTCGTCGGTAAAGGAGCGAAAATCACATGAGCAATCGAAAGTCTATAATTTATGGCCCTCTATCGCTTTTCACGTAGATACTTATACACACGTGAACTTTAGAAAATAGGCGTATGCCCACAAATTCCCTTCAGCGTCCATAACAAAAGCAAGTTCCATTCGAGCATCGCGAACTAAACTAAACTTCGTAAAGTAATTAATCCCAAAATGCCATTCGAGGACGAGGATTGCATTCGCTTCAGACAAAGTTTTAGGTAATATAACAGCAACAGCACGTTAGTACCACAGTTCTGTAGAACCCCATTGTCGACTTTACCTTTTACTGACACTTCAAGTTCCAATTTAAACTCACAATTACGCTAAGTAAGCAAAAAAGCGTCGTAGTCGTATTAGCTACAATTAAAGCCACTTTCAGAATGGTTTGCCAAATGTTTTGCAAGTAGAAGTGAATGGGATATGTGGAAGTGGTATCAATTGCGAATATACATAGAAATTAAGTGAAAAATTTTGCCAGATACTTATTCTGTTGCATTGGGAGGTATTGCTTTGAATATGGAAATAACTTACCGTAAACGAATGCTGCCTTCTTGGGATAGTCTGTAACAAATACCAAATAAATCAGTTTTGTATAAATATTATAGCTGTAGTTAAGTTAATATATAATTCGATATATTGCATTTGATTTGAATAAGTTAACAAATACAAAACGAAAGACAGCAATGAAAATACAACTATTACTAACGATCATAAAACATAAAATAGGATTCCAGATATCAGCGTGTATTTTAAAATTTGTTATAAAATATGTGAAAAATACTAAGATACTGATATAGGCTAAATACTTGAACACTGAATAAAATAAAAAAATTCTGGTGTTGGCGTTGTCCAAAATACTTCATGTGTCCTTTTTTTTCTTAAGAAACTGGTTGAATAGCTGCATGATTTTGATAATTGTCATACGACATATACGAGTAGGTAGTGTATTGTTTTTGGTGAAGATTTGGTGGTTCCTGTTTATGTGAGTTTCATGTTAAATACAGTTGCAGCTGTTTTTCATATCTTTTGATCCAATTTATGTAAGCAGAAAGCGCTTTTGTATAGCTTCTCCCATTGAAACTTCTAAATGGGCAGTTTCCAACTTTTAACAGTTCTTCATACATGTTTCATATTTTAGTGTCCTATTAAACGTTATAGAGGTAGTTTATAACGGAATTTTTTACTAGGTAATAGTCTTTTAGTTTCGTCAAATAGGGGCGGATTTCTTACGCATATCCAAACGTCTTGAAAAGAACGCGAGATTTCTGGCCAATCAGAGATGAGGTCGAATACAGCTGGCAACACAGCATTAATTACTAAGCACATTAACATTGACAATGAACAGCTGATTTAAGATCTTTTTAGATTATAACAAAAAGGTTAGTTGCAAGGCTGTAAATATTCTAAACCAAATACCTACAACTGCATTATTAACGTTGATTGCGGGATAATTAATCTAATTTGTTCCATATTGATAACGATATGATTGATACCTGCTATTGAATTAAATAATTCTTAGGAAGCCATATTCGCTATAATTTCAATAAACTGTACCATGACTGTATTATATTTTGCTATCAAGTGTGTACATAAAGTCAAAACCGGTAAACAACGGTTTTGCCAGATACCGTTTCCTGATCTGGTATCTATATTGAATACTGCTCACGTTTGACGTAAAGATCTACACAAACTTAAACCGACGTTAAATAAACATAGTAATAGCAAAATTAACGCTACCATGATTCCAAAGCACTCATAATGGTGATGAATTAATTGATTGGTAGATAGTATATGTAAGTAGGCACCTTAATAATCCATACTAGGCCATTTTGCCTGGGGAACTAAAAAAAGTCCAACCAATCTGGCAACCTTGGTAAACCACAGTTGCATGCTTAATGCAATGTTGTCAAATCGAAAAATAAAGCTAGCGTTGTGGGCAGCTCTTAGATTTGGAAGTGGACATTGCCCCATAATTAACATTCAATAATCTTCACGGCGTTATCACATAAGGAACTTTAAGAATTTTTTCTGAGCTCTGTGTAACGACAGTCTTAAGAATAATTTTGTTATTGAAAATAAGCCAACTACGATATCTAGCCTACCACTATACACTATACAGGGTGATTTTTTGAAAACTTCACACCTTAKATAACTTTAAATATAGCAKAAATTTKAAAATTTGCAAAAACAGGTAAACTTTTGTTTGCAGGGGGACAACTTTTGAGAMAAGTTTTTAATGGATAGCGCTTACTCTCTGAGCAGGGTAGASACCCCMTTAAAAATTTTAAATGGAACTATCCATCTTGTGATACATCATTTGAAAGCTTAMTTCACAAAGAGTCTGGCCATGTAATTAGTTTTACCACGTTTAACTTATTGACGGGGTAATAGATTAATAGTACCTACGAAACAGGTTGCTTATTAAATTGAATATTTTGGACTCTTCAACAAAATGTGTTTTATTTTAGAGCGGAAATAAAATTTGTCCTTACAAGAACCCAAAATTTAAACAAACAACTTGTAAAAAATATGACACTTAAAAAAACTCCCAGAATACTGAAAATTTTCTTTTAACATTATTATTAACATTAAAGTATTTATCATGTAATTTTTTAGAAAGTCCATGTCCACGAAAAAGAAAAATTATTAAAAACAGTGTGAACAAAACCATAGAAATTCAAACCTTACAATAGATTCTCAAAATGTGCACCACCTCTTTCCGTACAATAATACAGACGGTTCTCGAACTCCTGCTGCACTTTTCGGAAAGTTTCAGGTGGAATCATACTGCACTCGTTAATAATTCTTTCTCGCAGATCGTCCAGGCTAGTAGGTTGTGTTTTGTAAACCACAGATTTTAAATGACCCCATAGAAAGAAATCTAAAGCAGTCAAATCGGGTGATCGTGGCGGGCATTCAATTGTTCCACGCCTACCAATCCAGTGAAGAGGAAATCTATGATTTAACCAATTTCGCACATTAATGGCGTAATGCGGTGGGGCTCCATCATGTTGGTAAAACAATTCGTATTCATCCAACATTGGATTTCCTTCAGGGTCACGTTGGTTTTCTAATTGCTCTGTGATTAAAGGATCAATAACGTTATCAAGTAATTCTAAATACATTCCCCCATTTAGCGTCCCATCAATAAAAATTGGACCTACAATTGCGTTGCCAAGTATTCCAGCCCAGACGTTCAGCTTCTGAGGAACTTGTGTATGACCTACTCGAAAAATATAAGGATCTTCGTCACTCCAGTACCTGACGTTATGTTTATTTACAGAGCCGTTCAAAAAAATGTGCATTCATCACTGAAGCAGATATTTTTAATTAGATTTGGATTTACTATAATCTTTTCTGTCATAATTTCGCAAAATTGCAGTCTTCTATCGAAGTCATCTTCGCCGAGTTCCTGGAGAGTTTTCATCTTATACGGATGGAATTTGTGCGGTTTTGTAACTTTCCTTACAGATGAATAAGAAAGTCCAGTGGCTGTAGAAATGTTACGCAAAGAGTTAGTTGGATCCATTGCAAAATGACCAAGTACTTCAAGTTGGGCCATTTCATCAACGACTCTATTCCCTGCCCTTTTTTTGTTTACTACAGATCCAGTGTCTTGAAATTTCTGCACGAGATCGAGAATGTACCTAGCGTCAACATTTTTATCGGGGTGCCGTTCGTTAAACACCCTTGCTGACGCATGAGCACAGCTATGCTCAGCACCGTAAATAAAAATTATTTCTACCCTTTCGGCAGTTGAATAAACCATTATCACTTGGACTCTCACTTTAAAATTTCAAGCGATTTATAAAAAGGAATGTGAACAAAAAGATGGTCGTGCCAAAGAAGTAGCCAAAAAGTTGAAACAAAAAATTGGAAACACAAAGTAGATAATTATTTAGCCAATTCAGTATAAACTGTCGAGTTGCAATATCAAGTAATGTCGAAAGAAAATTTTAAGTATTTTTGGCATTTTGCTTAGGTGTAACAATTATTTTTTAACAAGTTTTTTTAGGCTTAAGTAAGGACAATTTTTATTGTAACTGCAAGACAATAAATTTTGTTAAAAAAAGTCCAAAATACCTATTCCATCTTATAAGCCACTTGCTACAATGCACTTTTTAACCCACTACCCCGTCAATGGGTAAAAAATAGTAAAACTAATTACATGGCAAGACTCCTTGTGTAATAAGCTTTTAAATGATGTATCGTAAGATGGGTAGTTTCATTTAAAATTTTTGAAGGGGTATCTACCCCGCTAAGAGGGTAAGCGCTATCCATTAAAAACTTATCTCAAAAGTTGTCCCCCTGCAAACAAAAGTTTACCTGTTTTTGCAAAATTTTAAATTTTTCCTCTATTTAAAGTTATTTAAGGTGTGAAGTTTTCAAAAAATCACCCTGTATGTGGATCATATCTAACCCGTTCCACGCTATGCAGAATACTCCAGCTGTTAACGGTGAGAGAGAACGAAACCATTTGCTTCAAATTAAAATAGCAAACGACATACTCTTACGAAAGCTATCTCTCTCCTCAAATACCGGTTTTAAAGAAGCATTCTATCGCAAAAGCTATTTAAAGGTACTTTTATTAGTAATATTATACGTTTAAATAAAGCATTAGTCATTAATTGTATGTACTTTGGAGTTTTGCTTGAATTTGTAAGCCGAGCTTGCTACATACGAAAATAATTCATCCGTAGCAGACTGAAATTTATTATTACTTTTCAACACTTATTACAGTAGTTCTTTCTAATGGCAGCCGTGTCGTTGTTATCTCACGAGCAAATGTGGCTCCAGCGCGTTACGCAAACAGCCGAATGTTTATACAAGAAAAGGTAGATAAAAAGATTCAATACGCAGACCAAAACAAATTCATTTTGTTCAAATATCTCGTGGAGAGCAACTTTCTGTTCAAAGTGGAAAGTATTGCAGAACCCGGGGATTCACGTAAGTGTTCTAAAAGGAAGAAGTTGAAGTGGATGCCGCATAGGGCCGGTCGGAGTAACCGGAGGAAAGCTGGGATAGTGCCAGGTGCTTGAGATGTGCTATCGAGTTATGAAGCCTGGGCATCTGATGGCGTATTAGTTTTCCTATTCTCTTTCAAGACATATATTATATAAAGCCTCTTTCACAGTCAATTCCCCTGAAATGTTTTCGTAATATAAAACTGTTTGTCCAACAAAATGGAAAATTATAAGTGAATTTGTGTTGGGGTTGGAGCGCACGCTAGAGATATTCGAGATGGTGGCAATGAATGCCGCTAAAATTCTATGGCTTTATTGCCACAACAGGAAGGCAGCTGTATACTCAAGACTATCTTGATGTTTATTAGTGCGCGGTATCAATTTACGAGGGTGTCTTGATATAAAGCGCCACAATTATTGCTGATATCTCTCATACAGGGTGTCTCCAAAATACCACTTTCTATCACATCAAGTATATCTTGCCTTTGAGAGTTCTGATCGTTTATTATCAGTCATGCACTGCTACTTTTTTTATTTGGTTAGTTACTGCTAATCCGTCTATAGTATCGCTATTAATATGAATCATAACTGACCTGACATTTTAGTGAATTTCATCAAAACCAACACGCCATTTTACACTTTCGACACTTGATAATATTTATTACATCGCGAGCTGATCAAAACTTCCGGCTTGTGTGAGAGCTGATGCCAGGTTACAGACTTTGAATTTGGTAAAAATACAACACGTTATTGGGTGATTGATTAAACTGGGTGTTGCCGACCCCAACCATTTGTCTACGAGCAAAAGTTATCATGTACCCGCTTTTGCAATCCATTATCCAATATCAAATTGTCCAAAATCTAAATCAAAGCTAACCAAAGCTAATCAAATTCCCTCTAACCAGCTCGTGATATCCCGAATCTGGAGTTAGGACGTGCACCACGCAGATTGTAACAAGTCTTTTTCGTAGAATGCTCACGCCTTGCTTTTCTTCAGATACGGTTACGTCGAATTAGTTTCTAGTCAGTCATATTAAATACTCACATTATACCGACACCAAACCAAACACAAGCGACTGCACATACAAGTTTAACGACTCACGCACAGACTGTTTGGAAACTTCGTGCTGACCTTCCACAACAAAGATGGCTGTATTTACCATACGGTGACGTGTAAATAAAGGACCGGCCGTTTTCGCGCGCGTTTCTGGTATTCAAACTTCAACTGTTTTTTGCGCTGTTGCTGTAACAATTAAATAAGAAATATTTTCACATATGAATATTGAGGAACTGGGAACGCCGGAACATGTGGTGTACTCGTGCCCGTTGGTTGATCTACGCACTCAGCACCTCAGGGAAAGACTGGGGGATACCAATACCAGTGAGGCATTGGGGAGCCCTGAGCAGTACGAGATTCTGGATGCGCTCGCAGATGCCATGTCCAAATGACAGATGGAAATGTACAAGAGGTGTATCTAAGTGCGGGCACCGGAGGGAATGCTGGAAGCCAGCGGCTTCTCCTGGAGAGCCCGGACAAAGGGAACACATACTGGCGAGGTGGCATGCCGGACCGATCGGCCCCTGGAAGCCAAGGGTTGTCAGAGCGGCCGGAATGCCACCGAGAAGACAAGTAGTTTAGTGTTAGTTATAAGGTAGATGTAGAATAGGTCAACATACTCGTAGATTAGGCAAGTAAGAACCATCATTAAATAAAAAGGCAATAAGTAAAAGCAGTGGCGGCTAGTCAATAAGTGCTAATGTGCCATGGCATTACCACCAAAACTGTAGAAAAATATTTTTTAACAATCAAAAATTGAATTATAATGGAACTCAAAGTGGTTGAATTTGTGGGAACACCGGCGAAACTGCGGAACGCACCCACTCATGAATGGTTACCTCTTGCGCTCACCATCGGCATTAAATCCAACTTCACGTTCGTGCCAGCTTTGAATTGGCACGGAATCGCAGCAGTATTACGCAGGTTTAAGTGGACGTTCGTGCCAGTGAGTCGACTGGCACGGATCAGCGTTGCCAACTGAACTAACCTTAATCATCGTACCAACCCCACAAAAATTATCGTTTATAAGAAAATATTATCCTACACATAATATAATATAAAAGTAGTATAATTTAACATTCTTTATTTAAACTTACTCAGTTATAAAGGTCGAGAAGTCAGTACATGTGGTGATGAGGTTAACGAGCGGGAAACGTGTCAGAGAAATCAGTTTAATTTTGACATTTGACTTGACAGCAATTCTATCAGCACAACGCAAACATTGAGCGCCTTGGGAATGCTGTCGGCTGAGAAACAATTCCTAAATAATATTGACAATTTTAATAAGCGAGTGATTGACAATTTTGCAAGCAGAAAAGAGCGCCGAATGGATTTTGCGTATCAGGCAATATAAAAACTACATAGTGACTTAAGACACATAATTGACGAACGCGTTGACAATGCAGTGTAGGTTTCTAACGTGGTACCTTACTTATTTTGGATGAAAACGTGTGATTCTAAAATGATAAGTGAGTTACGTACATGTTTTATAAATTGGATACTTTAACTACCATATTATAATTGATATCTTTAGTTTTATAGTCGTTTGTAACATATCGAATTTTTGGCACTGCCTTGCGATACAGTCACGAGCCGCCACTGAGTAAAAGACAGGGCATAGTGGTAAATAACAACTTTAAACGCCACCCCCTCGTTGTGGGGACGGGCAACGATCCTAGGTTCCGTCCTTCAGGCGAAATAAAAATCCTAGGAACGGCTAAGAGCGCGAACCACTACTAAATTTAATGAACAAGTTGATGTTTATAGGACCCATTTTAAAGATTTAGGCAATAGGTCATGTCTGGATTAGTAAATGAAAAAAAGGATATTGAAGACAATAACGATGTTATAAGGTCATTAAGAAAGTTAGTCATCTATCCTATTGCATATATAAACATAACAAGAAGTGACCGACATGCAAATTAAGTAACTTGTTTCACCCTTAGCAGCAACGAAACTTACTCAGTATGGACATACATAACTGTATAAAGCGCTAATGTTCAGCTATATACCATGCATGAGGTTATAAGGATTCATAATTTACGTGTTAATAGCATGCTGCATTTTTAAATCTTAGTTGTGAATCCCCAGCACATCGTTTACACAATACAATTAATACTCCCATATTGCATAGATTAAATAAATCACATTTTCAACAAAATCTTAGCGGTAGGGGCCTTCCCTCAACAATGACGACAAGCTAATGTTTTTTTACCCATTCCAAAAGTTTCCAATCCCTCGGGTTACTCCCATTTGCGTCCCATTAGTATACTCTCTACCTTCTCAAAAATTCTTGAGAAAATCATTGCAACACAAGTAAACAATTATCTTGCAGAATTTAATGGTTTGCTCTCTTCCCAGTCAGGCTTCCGTAAGGGCTATAGTACTCACAGTGCCCTTCTGAGTGTGGTGCAGAGTCTGGCTTCCTCTCTGGGTCTATATATTTTTGATTTACCTCAATGCGTTAAAAAAATGTTCCATATATTTATATGCAGACGACATACAACTTTATTAAATGACGAACTCGATAGAATATCACTTACACCTTAAATGACGGACTGCGTTTAAATGCCGCTAAAACAAAAGCATTATGCATTGGTTCTTTAAAGAAAAGAAATTTCGTAAATACAAATTTCCAAATATTTATTGACAATTCATTAATTGAGAGGGTGGATCAAGTCAAAAACCTTTGTGTCATTATGGACAACTCCTTAACGTTTAGTCTACATGTGGATTACGTTTTTCGTCTCTCAATGATGAAACTGAAACACCTATACAACTACAGGAACTTTCTAGATATAAAAACGAAATTAAAACTGGTTAAAACGTTAATTTATCCACATACAGATTATTGCTGTGGGGTGTACTATTTTTTTTAAATCAGTGCGATAAAAATCGTCTCCAACGTGTTCAGAATGCATGCATGAGGTTCGTTTGCAGAATCCCATTTGGCGAACACGTCACTCCCTACATCAATCAGTTGGATGAGCTGAAAGTCGAGGCTCGCATATGTCAGCTAATGATTATATTGTCTTATAATATTGTAAGTTCTGGGAAACCGAATTACTTAAGTGATCTTTTATCGCGGAGATCTCAGATCATAACGTCATTATACGCAATTTTAATATGTTTAATACACCTCATCATTACACTTGTAAATATGAAGGCTCTTTTTCCTATATAGCTCCTAAGTTACTTAATAAGTGCATATCTATCCGCTTTCCCATTGTTTATAACAATAAAGCTTATCATTATTATTATTTTATCTTTTAACAAAATGAAACTAAAAAGCAATAGATACTATAATAGCGCCTCACGCCAAAATTAAGTGTTTTAAAGGATAGGTAAGTATTACATTTATGCATTTAATATTATAACACGTTATCTAGGAGATTTTGAGTTAAAAAGCTAGAATTGAAAATGATTAAAGATTTTTTTCCGTAAGACAAGAATAAGCTAAACATTGGTTATCAAAATTTTCTCTCTGTACATGATAGAATCCGGAAATTCAAGTAATACTAGCAAACCTTAAATATCCGATAAAATAGTTTAGTTGTTCATTTTGAAACATTATCTTGTGCATTACCCTTAACTAGAAAAAGACTATATCAGTGTCCTCAAGCTTAACATAACGAGACTCCCAAAAAATTGCAGCGCTAAAAAATTCATTGGACTTCACAATTTTACATCTACATCGGAATGTTGATTACGTAAAAACCCTAATGTGGATAGCATTTGCATTCGGGAATTAAAAGGTTCGGTTAATTGTCCTGTATCCAGTGAACCCGCAGTGCAATCGAATATTGGTTGAACCTTTCCCTCCACAGTTGCGTTAATTGACCCAATAAAAAGAGCGTAATGCAAGTTTATGGGCATATCTTAACGCTCCGCTATCTGGGCAAATAAAAGTTGCATGGCTATATCAGGCTTTATGGTTCCACTGTGTTTATCTGCCCGGCTTTGCGCTATTAAGCGTTGTTATCATTCCCTTCGTTTTGGAATACACTCCCATTGCGGCTCGCAGACTTAGTCGATGCTTTTATTAATTACCTACGGCACTGAACGGTCCAATTTTTGCCGGTATTTATATATGAGGAGTAAATGTAAAATGGAGAAAATCAACCGGCAAAGTTTATAAAAGAACGGTAATTAATTCACGAAAAGATTACAATCTTGCAAATAGTAGTGCTATCGACTTAGACCAACAACTTTATTTTCGTGCATACGAGGCATGTTTTTTAAGTAAGTACCGTTTTGCGATTCCGCCGCCGCAGCGCTACGGTTAGCGTTCCGCGCATGCGCGCTGGTTTTCTACATCTCTTGTCTATGCACTGACGCCATTACAGTTTGATTCTTCATTGTATACGTTGTTTACTAAGTGTTTAAGATGCCTCCGACAATCGTCAGTCCCGCCGATTGTGAAGTACGGGCTGTTATACGATTTCTTAGTGCTAAAGGCGTAAAACCGATCGATATTCATCGTGAGATCTGTGAAGTTTACGGACAAAACATTACGAGTGATGGAATGGTAAAGAAATGGGCGAGAGCATTTAAAGATGGCCGCACAAATGTGCATGATGAAGAACGGAGCGGGCGTCCTTCGGTCGTTAATGAAAATTTGGTGCAGAAAGTGAACGAAAAGGTGAGAAAAAACAGACGCTTTACAATTTCATCATTGTGCGACTGCTTTCCTCAATATTCTCGTAGTGTTTTGTATCGCATTGTGACCGAGAACTTGAATTACCGGAAATTGTGTTCACGTTGGGTTCCGAAAATGTTGACGGATTTGCACAAAACCCAACGTTTAGGCAGTGCATTGACTTTCCTTGAGCGGTACCACAATGAAGGTGAAGATTTTTTAGACCAAATTGTTACTGGTGACGAAACATGGGTGGCCTACGTCACACCAGAATCGAAACAACAATCCATGGAATGGCGACATTCATCATCACCCAAGAAAGTGAAGTTTAAGCAAACAATTTCTGCCCGGAAAATCATGTGCACAGTTTTTTGGGACAGAAAAGGAGTATTGCTAGTGGAGTTTCTGCCTCGTAATGAGACAATCAATGCAGCGTCTTATTGTAAGACGTTGAACAATCTGCGTCGTGCAATCCAGAACAAAAGACGTGGCAAGTTGAGTAAGGGTATCGTTTTGCTGCATGACAATGCCCGTCCACATGTGGCTAGTCGTACCAAAGATCTCATCAAATCTTTTAAATGGGAAACTCTAGATCATCCTCCATACAGCCCTGATCTGGCGCCCAGCGACTACCATTTGTTCCTGCACTTGAAGAAACACCTGGGTGGTCAGCGTCTTCAAGACGATAACGAAGTCGAAACAGTGGTTAACGAGTGAGGCGGCAGAATTTTATGAGGAGGGTATTCAAAAACTGGTGCCACGTTATGACAAGTGCCTCAATAGTCACGGAAATTATGTAGAAAAGTAGATTAAGGTACAGGCTTCCATGTACGATAAAATTATTGCGATATCTTTGCACGTCTTTTTTTAATTCCAAAACGGTACTTACTTAAAAAACATGCCTCGTATTAGAAAGTCTAAACGAGGAATGCGGTTGTCTAATTTATTTATCAGTTAAATTCTTCCGATAGGTCGTAGAAAATTCTATTCTTTACCGAAGATACATAAACAAAATTTACCTTTTAGACCTATAATTTCTTCAATAGATTCTCCAACAGGTTTATCTACTCTTATAACAGAAGTTTTATCATCAGCTTATAATTATGATAGCCCTCATTACGTAAAAGATTCTTTTGTGTTTTCAAATAAATTTAATAACTATTGTCTTCCTGTCAACTATTGCATAGTAAGTTTAGATGTTGTTGCCCTTTTAACTCATATTCCTTTAAATTTATGTAAAGATGTTATTTCTAAAAATTGGGATAGTATTAAACAACACTGTAATTTTAATTTAAATACCTTTTTAGATATACTTACATTTGTATTTTTAGTTTTAATGGAATTTTTTATGAACAAATATTTGGTACATGAATGGGTGGAAAAGTTTCACCTATTTTGGCACAATATGTAATGCATGATGTAGTTTTAAATTGCTTAAATGCTCTAAATTTTGATGTTCCAATTCAAGTTAAATTTGTTGATGATATTGTATTAGCAATTCCTTTTGATAAACATGATGAATTATTAACAGTTTTCAATTCATACAATAAAGATATTCAATTTACAATTGAAATAGTAAATAATAAAACTTTACCTTTTTTAGACTGTTTATTAATAAGAATTGATCAAAATTCTATAATTGTAGATTTGTACATAAAACCTTTTTTTTCTTATAGATATCTAAACTTTCATTCTTATCATAATTTCAACACTAAAATAAATTTAATTTTGGCAGTTCCTTTAGTAAAAATTTTTTTTAAATTGATAGAACTGATTTAGGATCAAGTGAAGAGGTTTTAAATAATGTTTCTCCCACAACAAAATATTGTGTAATTCCCTACATAGAAGGTCTTAGAGACAAAATTAAAAAATTAATGTTAGAAATAGAAAATGTTCATGTTTGTTATCATGTTTGTATAGCATAGCAGCTAAAAAATAGCCGACTGCTATATAGCAACTCATCACTAAATCACATACTAAAACGAAAAAAAATTAAAAAATAAAAATTTGCAAAAAGGGTAGTTACCCCCCCCCAATTTCGCCCCCTTCCCGATACCCTACTTACCCCACAAACAATAAGTCGCTTTAGGTAGTTGAAATTTATACGTTTGCCAAATTTCCAATTCATATATGTCTTTCGAAAGCTATCGTGTCCACAAACAAAACCACAGACAAGAAATTTTTTGCTCAAATTTAGTTTTTTTTCGTTTCCGACCATTTTAAAGCGAACGAGCAAATAAAAATTTTTGAAAAATTTTTTCGCGATATAATACTTCGTATACGTTGGATGTCAGGTKACATTTACCATATACGTAGTACACAAATATTAATTAATTAATTTTTGAATAAATAATAGTATGATTATTCTTGACATGTACTATAATATTAACTTGGAAACAAAATTATTAGCATGAATATAAGTTTTGATGTTATATATGGAGACTGAAACCCTCACTCTACTCGGGTTGCGTGGTATCATTGCAGGAACTATAAATCTAAAATCAGTGTCGTTATCTAGAAATTGCCCTTTCCAGATGTGTCGTATGTGCCTCCCATAAGCAGTGCCATGCATGTCATAGGTATGAACCAAGACACAGTGTAAGAGTCATCTGAAGTGTCACAAGTAGTGCGCTGGAGATCCTCACTCTGAAGATAAAAAATGTGATACGTCTTTCTACAGTCAATCCCCAAAACTTCAACGTCAGACTATCATTCGTCACTCAAAGGCCTTTAATAATCTGTCGTGATTATGATGCTCCCCAATTATACCATGTCACATGTACAAACCAAATCAATCTCAAACTATTCAGCCACATCCCTTGGCCCTCCCTATCCTAATAAATCTTCGCCCTCGTAGCCCAGTGAGATCACAATTAGTCAAAGACGTATTACAGAAGCTGAAGTTCAAAGAATTAGGAGTAAGGCTTGGAAGCAACAATACTACAAAAATTACAGGTCACAATAATGCAGCTTCAACAGTACTCCGTCCCGGTAATTTGGAAGAGAAATATCCTCTTCGTCTACTAGTGCCACACCCAATAGTCAAACTACGCCAGACTTCAAAAAACTTTTTAGTTAGTTTCTACTGCTATCACCTATATATATGACGTTATAGATAGCATCATCAAATATTTTAAAGTAATGGATAGTAATTACCTTATGGCCTACAAAATAAAATTTATGTGTGCAAAATATTTTAAGTTGATGATTAATGTTTTCCTGGTCACATCAACTATTGTTGTGATGATTTCCATCATATTGTGTACTTTTGTATTGTTTATATGGTTCGCTTCGTTCCAGGCTCTCGCAATCAACAATAAAGACTGCATTAAGAGGAGTCACATTCGCTTTTGTGAGGTCAGTACCACGGACCATCGTTACTAGGGGTTATAACACTGAACTTATAAGTTAAAAATTTGTTCCAGTATTCTAAATAAATAAATAAAGAATATAAAGTAAACAAATAATGAGCTGACTAATTGTCACTTCCTGACTGAACCCAATAATTTAGACAACAGTAGCAATAATCCATAATTTTGTGTGGTCAATATCCGAATAATAAAGTCTGAGGCAGGCTTCAGCCGAAGCCGAAACATTAAAACCGGAAGGGCTGTTTTTTTTTTAATTTACATTGGGTGCCCTATCACTCGCAAAATAATGCAGAAAGTACACAAATTTAAAACATACTTCCTTCACTCTAGCATTACTGCAGCAACTGTAGAAGAGACCTGTTGCTTTAATGAAAGGATCTAACAGAAATTAGGGCCCTTTTTGTTTCCCAAAATTAACCTCAAATTATCCCCCTAACTCTTCCTAGGTATAACTAAAATTTGAGGAAAACATAATTTTAAAATTTAGTCCGTACATCACTACAATTATAAAACAAAGTCCTCCGCCGCGCGTGGCTGTCTGTCTCCTTGTAATAAACTCAAAAACGGATTTTCATGAGGTTCACCAATAGGCAGTGAGCGAATGCCGCTTTGCAGCGTCTCGCAGCAGGTAACTCACACATTTTTGGTGGATAATCCTAACCTACAGCCTGCTTCTGTCAAAAGGTGGTTTAATCACGGAAAATAAATACAGTGATATATTTTGGGTTACAAAGCATAAAATTTGATCATTGTACTGGCGGGACGTATAAAAATAGTAACCGGCAATATTGGTAATTGTACGGAATACTGTACTTTCGCCAAATAAAGTGAAATTTTGCACACTTCTAGAAACTTCTTTCGAAACATGAATATCCGCTTCTTAGGGTCACATCTTATTTTCGAAATATAAGGATTTAAGTATCTAGTGTTTTAATTTCCAATTATTTTATACACACCGTGTTTCTCCCTGTAGGTACTGCATAGTGTTGCATGCTTCTTTAATGGTTCCTTTACGTCCGGTCGTGCTACGCAAGTGTTTTCACGCAAAGAAAAACAAGGCCTAAACACCAAAATCTGCTTGAAACCACACTCTCGAGTCGCGACACCACACCGCATAGGAACAACACGAMGRGTTGTAACGCAGGTCCACGACAAAAACTCATTTTTCAAAAAKCAGACGCAACCGCAGGAAATTCATTTCAGATTCATCTTCAGAAGGCAATGTTTTAGTTGTGTGCAAAACTCAGCGATGGTCTGATATTCTGCACAATTAGCGCAATAATTAAGTATAATGCCATTCCTACTCATTTTCTCTGTGGATGCTACTAATCCACAATTTGCGACGTTCTTCTTCATGAGGTTTTGATGGAAAGCAGTAAAATTTAACCAATTTATCTGTTTGCATAACTGTTACAGTCCACAACACAGCAATTTTGTTTACTTACACGCAAAGAGCATACATATTTTTCAACATTCATGTTGATTACTGTCAAAGAATGTATCTACTGGTGTAATTCTTTGATCACTAGACAGATATAAATAAGAGAATTAGTTGTTATGCTACAGTAATTGCAGCATACAGCATACAGCTGACAGCAACTGACAGCAAATGTGTTTCCCCTACAGTAAACTGTAGTTTACCCACCAAAAATGCCAAGTTTCACCGATGGTGGCGCCAATTCGCTCATTGCCTATAGATAGAGTGATTCATGATGAAGGTTTAGGTATATAATTTGTCAAGGTTTTGTGTAAATTGGATGAAACATAATAATAATCGTTGGAAGTGTCGAAAAAATCAAGCCGCCTGGGAGCTTTCATCGAAAATGTTGCCTAATGCCTTTGAGATATAACAAAATAATGCATGGCGGAATATTCCACTTTCATATATGCCGCAATGGCATATATCTATCTTTTAAGAATAGCTTATTATACCCATTCTATCTTCTAAAGAAATGGTCACGTGGAATGCAGTAATTGGAAAGCTATGTAGACGGATATAATATTAATCCTTATCAAGCTTAATATGTCAGTTGCCATAAGCATTTCATGTACACTATTAATGAATATTAATTAAATGAATATCTTAGAAGTTATGGCAAAATATTAACGCGCTCGAAAATGAATTCAAGCGCGTTCCTCACACTGATGACGGGACTCGCTTGATGCGATCTCAACCGCGCACTCCGCTGTCGTCCCCTGTTTCTATATAAGCCGAGCGATAACGCGCGTACTTCTACAATAAACAGACTTTTGGAGCGAATGGAGGTGACGACGGGAAGGTATTTGTGGTAGGTGTAATGTGCTCTATACCCGTGCGAAGCTAGTGTTCATTTATAAGTACTCTTTTCCCGTTTTGGTGCAAATGTACCACTTTGCACTAAGCCAACAACAAACAAATACTTAAAAGACGCGGTCAAGTCGCAACTAAGCGAAAGCACTGTTCCTACTGACGTCTTCGAGTGCAGTAAAATTATTTTGCAGATTATCTGCGGAAACATTTACTCGGAACTCCGTAATCCTCCGTTCGCGGTACGGAACAATTTCTGTTCAAATGCGAAATCGTAACACTTTAAGCAAACAAAGCGTAATTGCGGAGAAGCCGGTAATTCCTTGTGGCTATCTGTGAAACCTTAAGGCATCTAAGCATTATAAGCTCTAAAGATCGCCGGGCGCGTCGTCATCGACCAAAGTGTCGGCCAGTTAATCTACACTCTAGACACCCTCGAGTTTTTCTCATCTCGGCCAGGATTAAATTGATATCCACAACAGTTATTAACTTTATTTGTTGATGGAGTAGATACAATTAATGTCCGAGGCGTATTCCTCGAAGATTTATATCACGACCTCGTACAAACGTCATTACTAAGTTTTAGATGATATTTATTGCTTTCTTCCGATGGAATATCATGTTCGCTATGTTCATATTTCACTCAAACACAATTTTCTCGTTTAGAGGAGTTATGAAAGATGCTATATTTTGTCTGTGGCGCTACAACTTTTTTATCAATAAAAGATCAAAGATAATTTTTATTAGAGATTGACTGCCGACGTGTGTCATACATACAACTATTAGTAAATAAATACTTTTACTAACATAATATAAAGTATAAAACAATGATCTATTACTTATATGTCTAATCTGCTAAGCTGGTGATAACCCGCTTCGCTTGGTCAGTTAAGATATTCAAAAGATTAGAACATTCCATGTAACTGTGGACGATTACATAAAGTTATAGAAAATCTGGTAACCTTAAAATGACTCCCAACACGTCGATTTCCAACGACTCCATACACTTGGGGAAGTTCGTTTGTATTATATTGAATTTCTAGAATGGTCGAAGACCGCCAAACGTCGCTTTTTGACATCTCACTGAGGGCTCTAGTCTGTGGACCTTGGAGTTGTAGTGAAAAGTGAATAAACTTTTTAGGTATAACGGTAACAGAAATTAAAAACAAAACATAGCAGATGCAATAATGCCGGTATCGTCATATGAATCAACTCGCATAAAATACAGTGCACCGAATAGCTATATACACAGCTTTGAGAAATAATTTAATAGTTAGAAACAATGGTTATAAGCATATAACCCAAAACAGTTTCCAAAAAAAAACAAAAATGTTTTACACCTCCACCAGTATCACTATGCCGAAATATAATTACAGCTATAAAAACTATTACAACTATGCATACAATTTACCTTAGTAAAACCTAACTAAACTATCGAGCCATTTATACAGGCCAAACTAGAAAAAGCTTTGAAATTAAGATAAATGAACATAAAAAAGAGATACATATAAAGACTTATAGATTTGGTTTTAGGCAACACTGGTTAGAAAATAATCATAATCATCATAGACTTTCACCTGACTTTAACATATTACATATCTATAATAAACAAAAAACGGTGCCATTATTAGAAAACAATTTTGTGCAAAAACATCGTAAGTGTTCAAATTGATTGTAATTTGCCGCCAGTTTATAAAAAAATCTTAGCAACCGTGTACACACGTCCTACCCATACAGTATATACTTATAGACAAAATATTGTAAACTTTGGTAATTACATTGTCTATAATTAAAATGCTTGTCTATGCTGTGCTGTCTGTACCTTAACCAACTGCAGATAGATCTATTTCTCCGTCATTACAGGTCATCAGTGCAGTTTAGGTCTAGTGCAGACAGCACGGCATAGAACTGGTTTTGCCTATATACAAAATATGCAACTGCATATTTCAGACAGCAGCCCCCCCCCCCTCGGCAKTTTTTGCTAGGGCAAGAACCGACATACATTAAAATGCATGTCTATGCTCTGCAGGCAGCTAGGTGGCTTTGTCATCATGTCAGTGTAATGCTGACAGATGGCATTGTCATCCTAAATTCTGACTTACATCATACCATTGCTTTGGTATATAAGCAAAACCAGTTCTATGCCGTGCTGTCTGCACTAGACCTAAACTGCACTGATGAGCTGTAATGACAGCAAAACAGATTTATCTGCAGTTGGTTGAGGTGCAGACAGCACAGCATAGACATGCATTTTAATGTATGTCAAATCTTGCCCACTAGCAAAAAGTGCCGTGGGGGCGTGCTGTCAAATTGGAGTATGCAGTTGCATGTCAATTTGTCAGGCTACAGGTCACTTCCTTTAGGAAGTAGTACCCGTTAAGGTAGCTAGGTAGCTTTGTCATCATGTCAATGTAATGCTAACAGATGGCATTGCCATCTAAATTCGTACTTACATTGTCTATATTCCTGATACTGGTCTATCTACCTTAAACGATCAGTTGCATTAATCCCCATGACGACTACTACAATTAACTAAGTGTTTAGATATCTTGGTTCGCAGAAAATTATGCTTACAATAATTTATTGTTGTCAACTGCTATTTTTAGTCGAATATTGCTAAATTAAACGTTTTGCATTGTTGCATTGTATAAATACATCCAACGATTAATGTCGTTATGCTGCATGAGGACATATCGAAGTAGCTAGGCATTAATTGTTTACGTAATATAACGCTTTGGTTAGAATAAAGTTATTTAAATAGTTGTTTTGTAAATGTTTTTAGCTAGCGCAGTCAGCAGGATTATCAGGAAGCCAGAGAAGAACAAAAATCGTTATTTTCTTGTCAAACAACCTGGGACCTGAGGACCAATGTCGCCAAAGGGTTCACGATCCTGAGAACAATAATCGCCCACTGGTGTATCTAGTCGAACTCCAAGCCGACGAAGAGTTCCAAATATAGAGGACCGACGGATCAACCTAGTTCGTAGATATATGTCAAGGAAACCAGACTTTTTACGCAATAACTTAGACATAAACATTCCGAAAATAGAACCGTGTGAATTCCAACTTCTATAAAGAAAACCATATACAAACTGCAAAACCATTATTGTCAGACAATCCTGAAAAATACAAGAAACCCAAAACAATTATCGGCTATACTTCGAATCTCTAGGAGAAATTGGAAGATTACAATGTTTAAATCTAATTAATAAAAGTTGAATTTAAAGGCAACTATGTTTCTTTGATTTTATTACCTCGAATCAACAGACTTTAAGAAGGAACCAATTAATATCACTTTGGACGATATCCTCCTGGACAACCTCCATCAACTTAAGAGTCAGCTGCTCAGCATCCATAGCTCGGAAAAACCACTGCCATACACTCGTGGACACGTGGACCACTTTTATAGATTTCTGTTAATTCTGGGATTAACTATGGCCTACAGATCTATAATTCGGCATGGCAAAATACAACATGAAGGCTCCACGCACTTGCAAAAGAAGCCAAATTGGCCAAAGTTGTTATTCGTTAGCCATGGCCTCCAATCTCGCCGGAAGGGTTACATGGGTCATCTTGACCCAAGAAAGCGTAAACGTTAAGACGCTTAGTGTTTAAATATCTTAGTTAGCACAAAATAATATACACTTACAATATTTTATTGTTGCCCACTACTTTTTTTAGTTGAATATTGCTAACTTATCAATTTTGCATCACACAATCACTTAGGAATTATTGCAACATTCAACATTTAGTGTCGCTAAGCTGGTCGAGGACATGTGTAAGTAGCAAAGATTAATTGTTCACGTAAAATAACGGTTTGGTTAAAGTTCAAAAAAACCAGTTTTGGCAAACACTGTTGACCAGCTAAAACATGCAGTGTGTTTTCTAGATTATAATTAATTAGCTTTAGGTATATGTACCATGTGGATTTTGAAAATTAAGAAAATGAAGGACGATTTTTTTGGGTTTGCAGTAAAACTTTTCTGGACTTAGAACAATAGTTACAAAACTATGTAAGTATTATTCTTCACAGCTTGACACTATTACGAGAGGGCAATATTTGTTCAGCTAATAGTGTTACACTATCAAAAAATAAATCGCAGATCATTTCATTTTCTAAGCCTACTGATATCTAAACAGGTATCTATTTTTAATGAGTTGAGCTTTGTTCTGGGTTAGTTAATTCATTAATGGGCTTATATCCTCTTATTAGGCATATTTCACCTCCCGGTGTAGTATTTCTCTAGATATGTGCACGGGAATGAATTAGGCGTTATTTTAGTCATTTTTCTGGATGGGTCGATTAAATGCTATAAAGTCATTACAGCTTTTGCGCCGACATTAGTAAACAGATATTGTAATATTGTACTTATTAAAAAGTCAGTTTTAGTGTTTTACGCACTCGTTTACAGTAAAAGGAAGTAATTCTTAGGATTTTATGAGGATATATATCTTGTTTTTTAGACATAACCTTATTCGGTTACAAACTAAATCAACCAGTAACAGATGAACTGCTAAGCGTGTTGAAAATAACACTGATGAATAGGTTTCATGTTAAATGCATTCTGGTTGCTAGTAATAAACAACTGAAAGTATACTGACAGACACAGAAATAAGAATAACCAGTAACAACTCCTCAGTTTAAATAAATTTTAGAGTTTTAGTTTAGGCAAATCTGAAACAGTTGGCATCCTGTTACAGAACTGTTAATTGTTAATAGAACCTCTCATTTTAAGTATTAGGAATGGTAAAAAATGGAATTGTATGATATAATATCAAATAAAGGCCAAATATCACAAAGCAATCATTTTCAACACCCTGTGCATATATGGTTAACAATCTGACGCCAACGTGTGAAATGCGTATAATAGACACGCAGTCCACATAAATATGTATTAGTGAGCATGTGATTGGATTTGCAGCGTCAAAGCACTACTGTACAGTTTCCGACTCAATTTGCATTATATCGAATTAGGTCGCAAATTTCCGATTTCATTTATTTCGGCTTTAAAATTTAAACGATTGCACAAAGATAATACCTGATTGCACAACACCATACAAATAAATTGTAACAAACCAATTTAAATATTAACACAATAAATAATATTTACTTACACCTGCATATATTATACAGAGCGTCCCCAATTTTTGTGTTCTATATATAATATTCTGTTCGATTGTTTCTTTTAATACCTTGGTTTTCTTGAGATTATGTCGATTTGTCCTTTAGGAAATAGTTCTCGTTCACACTGCTAGATGGCTTTGTCATCATGTCAGTTTATTGCTGACAGATGGAATTGCCATTTACTTATCTACTAACATTAAAAATGTGAATTACTCGCGAAAAAACATATATCAACTTCTATACTAATATTTACTGCAGAAAAAGCAATTACGTTATTGATTAGGAAGTAGGTTAAAATCTGACCCTCCCAGCGGAAAAACACTACATCATTTATCACACGGTTCAATTAGCAGAAGAGATTTGGAGGCCCTGTATTCATCCAAATCGATAATAGACTGTCACGAAAGTCTGGTATTAAACAAGTAATCAACGTCACATTCTTAAAGCTCGTACTTGGATGCGAAAGCTGATTTCAAATTAGAATTCACTTAAGCTGCTCCTTTCGCCATTAATGATAAATTTACTTCTCTGTTTCAGTAGTAAATGGTACCCTGGAATGACGTAGTTCCTTCGATGCGATTTGATTATAAAATCTGTGTAGCGATTCCTTAAATATGAACTGTGAGGTCTCTTACCGAGCTGATAAATTATCAGTTCTCGCAGACTTTTTGAACTTTTTATGGTACATTAACGACGTGACGGCAATCAAGTGAATTTATGTTCCTGACTCTCAGGTGAGGTTCCACGCTTTATCGCAGAGTAAAACGCGGATGCGGTTTTCTGCTAATAGCGTCGACAGTGGCTGTTCAGAAATCAGTTTGCGAATTGCTAGCGGTAGTTTAAGAGCGTTGACTGAATCGTTGTGGCAAAAAATATTTGAGATCGAGAGGTAAATGCCTACAATATATTGAGCCGCTCGTGTTGCAATACAGTTTTCGACATACATATGTGCCACGCGTCCAGATAATAACCTTATCAGACCATGTTTTCCAATGACTAAATTAGTGAAGAAAATATTTGCAAATTCATTTAGTTTATTTCGGAATATTCGCTCAAATTTGTATATTTACGAATAAACAAACATATAACTAGGATATTCGTTGTAATATTAATCAAACTTTTTTATTAATTTTATTTATCAACTTTGAAAAAGGGAAGAGAAACTGACCCTAAGATACCTATTAGAGAAACTGCTTCAGTTTACATGCAATTTTGAAACTCCATTGACCATCAATATAAATTCCTTGATTCTTTTCATACAATTAGAGAAAATTCAAATTGCGAGGACTACAGTGTGGATGACACCTTGCCATCTAGTGGCTGTTCACAGGCGACATGACATAGACGTAATTAAAATTCAAATTGTTCTTATTTTGCGATGAATACCTGTATTTGCAAAATCTTTATTTTTATGTAGCTATACCCAAGAATTTTAATATTATCACTCAAAATAGTTTATTTAATATGGCATACGAATCACTTATTATAAAGATATCTTCACAAACCCATTCATATTTTCTTATAGTAATTAACACTAGCCTGTAAGAGTGTATACCAGAAGCGAGCTTCTCTTTGCTTTTTTTGCAGTCGATTATAAATGCAATGACCTTGTCACAAATAACGTCAAGAAATAAATAACGATTAATTTTGTGATTACTTATGTGAAACGTCTTTTAAGTAGTAGTATAAAATAAAAGAAGCTTAAGCGCCAAATAAATTGAAACAATACATTTAAAGACAACTATGTAAAGCTTATTATCTTAGAAATAGAATACAAAATAACACAATGCGATTCAAAGTAATCAAATATGCAGTTAAGAAAGGTTCCTTGTGCATCCATGGTATTTCACATACCCCAATAGTCTGTACAAAGAAATGAAACATTAGTAAATTGTGAATGCATGTCTAAACTGTTCATGTCTTAAAAGCTAAATGTGCTGCCGAAAATGTTGTCCACTAAAGTAATGAAACTGTTTGAACAATTATATCATAATATAATGCGAACAATTATTAATAAGCTTTCAAGACACAGCTGAAATACATTTTGCTCTGGACTTTACTTGCTCTATCAGTTTTCTTTGATAGATTATTATTGTAAATTATTAAAAGTGTCATTTGTCAGCATTACGCTGGCACGACGACAAGGCTATCTTGCTCTCATTATGGGAACTATTGTAATTCCTAAAGGAAGTGACCTGTAGTTTGACAAGTTGGCAACAAAGCACCTGCATACATTAGTTTGACAGCAGGCCTCCAAGGCATTTCTTGCTGACCAGCAACAGCCGACATACATTAAAATGCATGTCTATGCTATGCTGTCTGCGGATAGATCTATTTCGCTATCATTATGCCTAGTCAGTGCAGTTTAGGTCTAGCATGGCATAGAACTGGTTTTGCATATAAACCAAAGGCTTCGCATGATGTAAGTAGAAAATTTGATAGCAATGCCACCTAACTGCCATTATAAGAACTACTTCCTAAAGGAAATGACCTGTAGATACTAAAAGTAGCGAAATACATCAGACAGCGTGCTATAGATATGCATTTTAAATTAATAAAAAGGTTCAGTTCAGTAAATGTGGAAATAACTATGACAACCGAAAATACCTCTCAACGTCACCGTTATTTGTGCATAATTATTCAGAAGTGAAATATTACTTGCTTGGACCTACTAGAACAATGTCACTATTGGATTTGTTTTTGTATAGATTTATAGCATTATATTTTAACATATATTTATAGCATTATTGAACTCTTCGTATTTAGGGGGAATTCGACTTATCTTAAAATTATGTAGACCCCTTTTTCTTTGCCGAGCTTTCGATTTAATTTTAAATCTTCATCGGGGCTTCTATAAACATTTACAACATATAAACTTATAACAATATGTAACTCGTAACCTTGCTGAAATTGAGGTTTATGAAAGAGGGCCAATTGTATTTATCAAATCATGCATAATATGTAAAATTTTATTTGAATTTAAAGTTTCATTACAGATTTGATAGATGATATGTATAAACGTTTCATGTTATTTCTGTCCCATGCCGTCCAAATTAAGACTAACCGTAGGCCATACCGGATAGCAAATTTTATAGCTTATCAACATAGCAGTTGCAACCGTAAACCGAAAAGAGGGTTTGTTCTTAGCCCCAAGGATAGATTAACTTTTTCAGTTGTTCTAAAAATTGTTTTAAACGCTTAGTGAAGCATATAATGATTAATGACAGATAAAATAACTTTCATGGCACTGTCGTAATGTCATACTACTAAAATACTTTGCTGTAAAATTGCTCATATTCAAAATCCATAAATAGGTTCAGCTAGAGAGGCAACGTAAGTATTTATTCATCAATCAATCACAAAAATTAGTACATGCCGAAAACAAATTTTTATCTATTTTAAATATGATCAATTGGTGTATAGTAGCAAAAAACCGAGAATGTAGGATAGCAACTATAAATGTTTGGCGTAAAAGAGTCAAGTTTTAGCTGTAGCTCTTGGACAATCAACAATATTGTCGGTCCCAGTTGTATAAATAACGAGGCATCCTTTTCGTACTCCCCGAGGGATGCTTTATGTCAGGCGGCCAAGGCGGTCACCAAAAATATTAAGCGAAAACTCAATATAGKAGAAAAATATTTACTTAYGCTGTTGGAAAAGCAAATGCGACTTTATGCAACATCGCCGAACCTAAGCGGCACGCAGGCAAGATATGAATGCACATATTTAGGAATTAATCCTCAAGGCATATTGCTAAAGAATTATGCCTTAGTATATAAAACTAACTGAAAGAACGATTTCGATCTCGTCAGCGCTTTCATGTGATCTTAGCACATTCACAAGGACGAAATTATTGTACGGCTCTTTTCTATATGAACTGATAATGTAAGAATCATAATAGGGTTTCGGCAAATGCATACTAATGCTTTCGAATGTAGAATAAAGAAAGTTCGTGATCAATGGTGGCTAATTTTATTTATTTATTTATTTCATAAATGAACACTATGGGTTATATCCAAATGGTACCTTAAATTGAACAGCAGCATAAAACAACAAACGTATCACTGAATTATACATCATAACATTAAGCTCTTGGTTAGTTCTTTATAGCTGGTTACGAAAATATCGCAATCGGCAGCATTAAATACGTAATAATAATAATAATAATAAAGGTTTTTATTTGGTCTCATTAATACAAATAAAAAAATAAACATGATAATTCCATTGCAGGCCCGAGACCAGAACGGCGGAGTTCGGTAGCTGCAGCACAAAGATACTGCAGGTACATTCAACCGAGATATGATTTAAATAGACAAAGAATATATTATATAGTATATAACAACAACAAATACAAAAAATAATACAAAAAATGTACGAAAAAGTAACAAGGTAATATGACAGGCAGAGATCGAGATGCCGTTAGCGGTTAAGTAGGAGATGTAGCAGGCGTATTTTAAAGGAACTGAGAGGCAATTGTTTGATGCACAATGGTATAGAATTTTAGATATCACATGCCTGATCTATATAGGCTAAGTCTAAACCTCGGAACAGAAATCAAATCTTTCCGTCTAACATTGACGTTATGTAGATCAGTTCGAAATCTAATTTTATGATATAGATATGGAGGAGTCCTGTTTATAAGTATACTAGGCAGAAGGCATCCATAATGAGGTGTTCTGCGTAATTTCATACTCAACCAACCAATGGGTCTCAATTTGTGAGAAATAGGCTACCTCCTGGGTACACCAAAGACCAATCTGAGACAAGCATTCTGTAGTACTTGTATTCTGTTACTATCTCTATAATTTAGACATGGACCATATACACAACTGGCATAGTTAAACTTCGATAACACCAGAAGATCACAGAGGATAATTTTTGTACCAAAGTTTAGGCATAAATCCTTTTTAAATTAAGATAACTTTTTTTAATAATAGACGTTACATGTTCGGTAAACCCGAGGTTACTATCTAACAGCAAACCTAAATTCCTTCTACACTCTGTGAAGTTCAAAGCTGTATCATTGATTTTTATATCCAAACTATTAATTACGTCATTCCTGATGTTAGGATTACTACTTCTACCAAAAAGAATTAATTTGGACTTCCCAGGATTTAAAATAAGTCCATGACTTTCGGCAAAAGCACTAAGGTCATCATTTACTTTAGCAGACATTTCACTTACTTCATCAACAGTAAAGCTATACTGTAATTGACTGTCATCAGCATAAAAGTGAAATGAACCATGTTTAATAACTTTGGAGAAAGCATGTGTATAAAATGAATCCGGTGCCAATACTGATCCCTGAGGGACACCCGCTAAAACTTTTGTAGGTTTTGAATGGTTATTATCAATGTTTACTATTTGCATTCTGTTTTTTAAGTATGATGACATTAGTTCCAATGAATTATCTGTAAGACCAATATGTTGCAGTATTGCCAGAAGTATATCATAATTCACAGTATCAAATGCCTTCGAGAAGTCTAATAAAATTAATAATACAAACTTGTTTTCATTAAGGGAACTAAAGATATTATCAGTAACTTCCAAGAGTGCTGTTTCACAGCTAAAACCAGCTCTGAAACCCGATTGATACTGAGAAATAACATTACATTTATGAACATGAGCTTTTAATTGCATTTCAAGGACTTTTTCACATATTTTTGACATTGCAGGTAAAATGCTTATAGGCCTTAAATCAGACATAGTCCTAATTATTCATATGAGGACGCGGGACCAGAATCGAACCCTGATTTACACCAGTGATTGCACCAAATGCTTGGACTTTATTCCGCCATGCTCAACAAACTCCTTCCTTCCTACCAGAAACTTAACAAAAGATACAAGTTCCTCGCAAAAACCAAAATTCTTAAGTTTATTCAACAATGAGCAGTGAGTAACACGATCAAACATCTTCCTTGAATCTGTATATGCAACGTCCACCTCTAAACGGTCATTAAGAGATTTAGAAATTAGATAACTAAACTCACAAAGATGAGAAGTCGTTGATTTTCTCTCTACAAATCCATGTTGCTCTGCCACTAAATAACGCTCAATATGATAAATAATGCCTGACAAGATTATTCCAAATATTTTAGCAAAATTTGACATAAGTGCTATAGGTCTATAATTAAATACATTATCTTTGTCACCACCTCTAAATACTGGAAATATATGTGAAGTTTTCCATGCATCCGAAAATACAGCTTTTTCTAAGATCAGATTAAAAATATGACACAGCGAATACACAATCACGTAATACAGTCTATCACAAAGAAACAACACAGAAACAATATTACACCTTATATTCTTCGCAGCCCTCAAACAACCTTCCTCATCTATACTAAACAATGCAGTCTAAAACAATTGTTAAATTAACAGAATTTTTAGATAAATGGACTTCAGTGCCATTACCATGCGAACTGCGAACACATGGACAGACAGCACCCACTACCACAAAATTCACAAATTACGTTGTTACCACAGATATCATCACAAATGTGATTTGAATTGCTATCATTCAATACACCAGAAAAGATGCTGCCAAAGGCATCAACTATATCTCCCGATGTTGAAAGAAGAACATTTTGATACATTATAGTTCTTGGAATGGCTCCCGTTCTCTGTTGGCATTTACAAATGACCAGAATTTTCTAGGTGATTGTTTTACTGAGTTTTTGGTGCGATTGACAAAATTAGTATATTACTTCAGAATTTTACGGCTAACATCCCGCCTTAAAGATTTTAATTTATCAAGGTGAAGTTGCAATTTTAATTTCTTGTAAAGGTTCCGCCTTATACCTTCTGCATTTATTAATTTAAGGACAGACCTGGTGAACCACGATGGACGATAACTGGAGTTCCTCGACCACATCGATTTTTTGGGATCATGTTCGTTATAGTTGAATAACACAGATTTAAGCACCAATGATGCAAGTCCTCCGACACTGGTGGGAAATCATGCCTAGTGACCTCCAATTCAACATGGTCTGTAGCAAGAACTAAGTCCAAAAGCCTGCCGTTACAATTGGACACTATTATATTATTATTAAATTGTTGAGAATTAAGTAATGGCTAAAAGTATTAAAGAGAGTACTGGCCCTAACACCAGACAAACAATCAACAAACTCGGGGATGTTAAAGTCACCTGCAATCAGTATGGGACTTGAATAGTCCGCACAACCATCCAAATATTCTACAAAATATGTGTACATGTCAACAGACAAAGCTGGTGGTACGTAAACTGTTATTATAGTCAAAAACCCCACTAAATCAATTTCCGGGACAAAAGAAACTAAATTGAAGTTCATAAACAGAGAGTCTGTCTTTAGTATAGCAATCATCCTCTTCCGATCAAGCGATCACAGCGGAACGCAGTTCACTGAAGAACACGCCATCACGCAACCATGTTTCGGTCAACAATATCACGCCAACATCAGAACCACAGATGTTGCTATAAAAGACACTAACTTTTGTATTTAGACCACGAACATTTTGATAAACGATGAAGAGTTGAGATGAGTCACTAAATTTATTATTCTGCTGGGTTTGGCTTAGTTTCTTGTTGAGACTATTTTTGGAATATCCTGAAATATCTAAGCTTCAAATTAGTCTCGCCATTAGCCAGACGGATTTTTGGTAAAATCCTTGTTAATGTGTAGTTGCCTATTCTGTACTTCGACACTCCTTCTTTGCTTACAGAACGGACGAGAAAACGACTCTAACGGGACGTGTACGGAGAGAAGACTGTCCACCAATTCGCGTATATGCAACAACATCAAATTTAGGCATACCGGATTTCGAAATTATGTTGACCACTCTATTGAAGTCACCGGCATTTTTTTCTTCAGCTGTATTGCTTTGGGACTTCGGCAAGCCACAGGCAATAACATTATACATATACTCTCTGCTGCCCATCGTCTATTTCGCTAAAAATGTCAATGGGGGTTGAGAAACCAGGATCGGTAAGATCAGCCGAAAAGGTTTTGTTGAGATTTGTCGCAGAACTCTTCAATTCACGAATTTCACTCTTAAGCAGCTGAATTTCGTTCTGCATACTTCTTACGGTATCGACCACATTGCAGATTTTGCAATCGGTATTCCTCGGTTATATGTGTAGTAGGTTTATAAAGTCCGTTAGTTGGACTATGTTAAAAGCTTGAATTGAAAAAAATATATTGGGGATTTAACTAATAATACACGTCGAAATTTATCAAAACTTAATTTAGTGAATGTTTATGAAAATTGACTTGCGCATTAAAAAATTATGAGCAAAATGCAGACGTTCCTGGAAACAAATATTAACTGACATCCCTGCGGTAGTGTCGAAAGGAGCTCTCCGGCTTCCTGGTTTGTAATACGATTAAACCGCAGCCGTGCAAACTCTTCGACTTTTAAAAATGTGCACGGCCTGGGGCTCGCATTTCGCCGCAAATATCAAGTCGAGTCTCGGACTTTTCCTCGGGGGGATCGTAACATGAAATGGAATCCCTTCAACAGCACCAAGTATAATAGATACAATCAAATCTCGCAACCCCGTCACATGTCAATAACACACACGTCAAACAGGGTCAACCGTATCAATATAAAATATAGCGATACTGACGTGCGAAACCTTGCGATCGTATAACCTGCAACAAAACGAATCAGTGTTTCTCATAAGAGGGACGCCAAATGCATGAATTTCGATATCCCCGTCGGGAGCCTACAACCGTCCTTTGATAGCGCCAGCTTTCCCCTTAAAGATATAGGGATTTGTCGGCGATCGCATTATAGCGTTCGTGGTCAAAAGTCTTTCTCTCGCGGAACATTTGGACCCAACCGACTGGGCTTATTCGGAGAACGGCTGGCTAATAGTGTGTACACTTCGTGGCAGACTCACCGATTGCACAGGTCACGCTATAATTTATACCGTTTTACTCTGGAAATTCAACGCTAAAACAAAGGACAATCGTGCGGGCGAAACTAGACAGCACACAATGAGAAAATCACATCCCAAGGGAGGTTTAACAAAATTATATGTAAAGGTCCGAATCACGTCTACGCAAAAATCTTGTTTCAAATATTGGGAGTACAAATATTGTCATTAGCGCCATTTATCTTGGCACACCATGTTTTGACGTAGACACGTCTGCTCTTTCCTTTTTGGGGTACATTCTGTCAATAGTTACTATAGAGTGGCGACATTAAGGGTGTAGGGTAGCCCGTTCCTGCCCATGCTATTACATGTAAAACGATTTTACGTCCAGAGAAGCCAATTTTAAAGCCACTGCCCCAATTTTTTTATATGTTGTTCTGTGTAGAAATCTCTAGGGCACTGCATTGGGTATTTTTAATTTTTCTCTAAAATTTTTGCTAAAAATCGACTTTTGTTTTAGCTTTTGCGTAATATGCGTATATTTCGGTTCATCAATAAAATTTTGGAAAAAATAAAAAGCAGTGCCCTTGGAATTGAACAAAAGAATGTGTAGACGTAAAATCAATTTTGTATGTAAAGCATTGTAGGAGTTAAATCCAAAAAACATTAGAAAAATGCATAATTTCACGCCCCACACAGATAACCGTCCTTAGTAATACCTAATTACCTGTCGTAAAGTAGATTTCGTCCCATCCTGAGAGGTCTGCAAAGAACTTGACCCGAGGCGTTCTCTCATTGGTGAATTATAAGATTTATTGCACTTGACACTTAAATACATTGCAATTTTTGGTTGCTATACGAAGAATAAGGCGCTTTAAATTGGCAATAAAAGTAAAAAACACTGAACGTTGATAATACGTCGTCTAGCCAGAATTTAATGTTTAAGCTGTTAACTTAAAATTTGAGGATTTGATTACTTTTACCCTAATATTTTTATTTTTACATAACATGCAAGCTGTTGTGAACACAATTTCATGTTGTTTACCAACATACAATGATTGGACCGTTAGTGACACGAGAGTAGTTTCGGGCAAATTTAATATTGCATTAGTTCTAGCTGCTATTCCATAAAAACACCTAATTGACGAAGTTATTATACTGTTTGTAAAAACGTTGTAAAAAAATTGTCTGACTGTGTCGTACGGATTTTTCTAGGGTAATCTTTGATATAGATTGCAGGTGTGACCGAAACGTCAGTGCCATTTTTACAGCGTTTTTACCGATTTGTTTAATTATTGAATGTTTACCGTTATTGCTATTACTTCTCTACAGTGTAGATATACCTTATCTTTACAACCCTTTTCTAACTGAAATAATTATTGTCTTCCGAGAAACTTCTAATACATTGTCGATGATTATCCCCGAAAGGACGAAATTCTGCAAATCTTTTGAGCGGCATCAAATATTTGTATACTTTGAGTATTACGAATGTGTCTCGGTATGTCAGTTTATTTGGCCCCAGGATCAGTGTATTAAAAGCCAGGTAGCCCCAGCCCGTATAATAGTTCTAAGTTACCTACATTATTGTTACCATTACTTTTTGCAATTCTATACGCTCCAGTAACACACTAAAAAATACTTTTAGTGCAAACTTGCATTTTTTTTAATGAAAACCATAGCTGGCTTTACCATGGTCGAAAAGTCCTGTTATTATTCCATATACACCATATAGTATACATTCAACAGTAATATAACAAAATCTTGATAGATAGTCGACTATTTGCTGTTGTTGTCTTTAATTATTAATGCCAATTTGGTCGAGTTAAATTTTGGAGCACTGCAGTCGAGAAAATTTCAGACAATGTAAATAGTCGCTGATTTATCAAGATTGATTTGCATTTGTTAGGATTATTTCCTGAATAAAATTTTAGAATACATTGCCGATCTTTTGATCAGGGACGTTACCGAATCGACTGGATCTTTTTGTCTCTGACATTTTAATTTATTTAATATAATAGTGTACCTACTTGATTTGAGGTACTTATTAATATAGTCGATTCTGATATTCGATTTGTTATAGTCACTGTTATCCGCGTCTGATTTTAAGCAGTAACTACAAATGTGATTCGCCAAAATTTAAATCCGACAGATGAAGGAATTAAACTCAAAGAATAATTTCAAATCTATTAAAAATAATATGTCCCTATTTGTATAATTAAGACCCGTAAAGAGGCGCATGTAGTTCCTTCGTTACTAGTTAAGGTTGCCATATAAATAATGAAACTTATTGTTTGGAAACATTATTTTGCATCCATTTTAACGAAAAATAAGACTATATTAAAGCATATAAAAAGTTGTGTTAATAGCTGATATATTGAAAATAAATCTAACAATATATTTGCTTAATAACGAAAAATATGTAGGTACCTATGTTCGACCATAGCGATACGACTGTGGCCCCTTTAAAAATTCTGGGTGCAAAATAACAATATCTGTAAAAAATGTATTAATGTTTTTTTGTATTTACATACCTTAGCGTGGTATTGAGAACTGAGGGAATATTAGGTTATTTAAAAATTCGCTACAGCTTTAAAATAAAAGATATTATAAAAACGACGATTGTACGGTACAACTAAGAGTTCTTAGTTGAACCGTACAATCGCGGTTTTTATAATGTAATGTACACACCGCATAAGTCTCCAGTACTAATAGTTATCGATATACCCTGTAATTACAACGAAAATTGCACACAATGTACCATAAATGAATAATCTATTCCTGTACACAAATAAGTAACACTTGTAAATATAAGCAAATCTGAGCATGAATGGGGGTTTTCAAAAAGAATTTCGCTAAACCAAAATAAAATCAGATATGTATATGTATTGTATAATTATCGTACTCTGCAAAAACTTTGGATAATTATAATTGATATCAGTTCCACACTGTCTCACCTTTGAGTATATTAGATATCAATTTTTAGTTATCTTCTATGCAATACTAGTAACAATTAATTTACAGGTTGACTTTTTTAGGTGTTTTACATAGATTCTATCCTCATCATCTCAATATGACCTTTAACCTCATGTTCCCAAAGTAACCGTTTTATTAAAAAATAGTAAGGACATCTCAGTTATACAAACTCGGTCTGCCTGCTCTTTGAACGGCAGGGTTTGTCTAAACCTCTATTAGAACGAAATTCGATGAAAATAACCGGTGGCGGTCCCTAGCGGAATTTGAGTTTCGGCTCAACCTACCCTAGGCCCTTAAGTTATTTTAGTGATATGTTGGATACTTATGAAAGCATCTCGAAGTTCAGCTAATTAAATAATAATGAACATAACGCCTCTGATGCAACAAATAGAAAAACTACATAACGAACGAGAAAATCAATTATGCGACTAGAGTTTATGTCTTCACCTTTGACCTACTTCGTGTAGCAATTACGAACATCGAATTCAATTAATTAGTTCAGATTAATGAGGTAACTGCTCAAACTAGAACAATTCGTCACACTTTGTCATTTGTAAAAATAGTAAAACAGGTCAAACCAATAAGGTTACGTACATAAGAAAATTTTCTAATATGCATCTAAAGTGTGAGAACAGTTATATCGACGAGCATACGGTTTTTTTATTAGAACGAATTTAGAGTTTCCAGTGTAGATGTAATCAAACTATGAGAAATATTGACCATGTTCATGCAATTATTGCAGTTTAGAAAGCTGTTGCCAATATTTCAGATTGGCCACTTAGTAATGTGCGCCCCAGGACAGATGACAGACGAAAATTGTTACGACATTTAAACCGTTTAAATCGCTGGCGTGCCCGCCATTATTCCTGATCGCAATTTCAAGTTAGTGCAGCGAATAAATTTATTAAATCGGCCCACCCATGCAATTCACTCAATTCAAATTGTGGACGATGTTACATTCCTAAAGGTGCGACTTCTTTTCTGACGCGCATTATACCTAATAATTGTACTTTTTACAGAACTGATTTGTAATCACAACCGCAAAGCTCATTTTATATGAAGCCTGTTAAATAATAATTAGAAAAGTTTTTTGTTGACTGCTTCTCCAAAGATATGAAAGATATTTGTGGCAGGGTTTTACTGTTGATACACTTTTTTAGCGAATATAATGGAGTAATTTATTAAAAATGGAAAGTCCGGGTTGTATTACTGTGAATATTATATATTATATCACAAGAAAATTTTATAAACAGGACTACCTTGAATTAAAAAAATTGATAGTAAGCCCATGAAAACCTGAAGGCAATTGTTTCGAGACACTTAAAATATATAGATGATTTACAATCTACAAAAAAAAATATTATTTTTAATTTATGAGTTAAATATTTGTGTAGGCCTCCTTGTTTGTCACACAACGTAATGTTTAACTAATGTGGACGTGAGTTAAAAAAGTTGCTTTGCTTTCACAGGTAACAATAAGTACACTAGACACGTGGTTTTGATTATATTCAGTCCAATAATGTATCATGAAATGTCTGTTACAGAGGTTTAAAGTGGCTCTATAGTTTGTGCTACAGGCTGGCTATGTGATTACGCGATTGTCAATACTAAACACGATGACTGCAGAGATATCCGAATATGACACATACAGTGGGGGCAAATTCGGTGAAGCTATATTATTTTAAGCGATAATATAACGTATGCCATGCTAATGCATGGATACACTACTGGTTTAGTGCTGAAACATATTTTTTTACGAAAGAACAGACCAGTTATTTTTGCTTCAACTCAACGGCTTTATTTCTGATAAACCGCTGTCATATTTTTTGTATGTAATAGAGCCCATTTACTCAAATGTTACAACTAAATTAGCCACGTTCTAAAGAGACTAGCATATTGTTCAACAGGTTTTTGATTGAAAAGTCTACAACCACATTGTTACTTTATTACCAATAAGTTCCCAGCAGTTACAGTACTGTCAACCTTTTAAGATAAGCGAAAACATTTAAAACGCAAGATCAAAACAGAAATATTAGCCAGATATAGGGACAAAGCATAGAACTGACTTGCAAGAATGTACTAAAGTTAATATTCAGGTTTCACCTAGAAATTGGGGCAGTGGGACTATTTTAAAAAGCTGGGCGCTCCAAGATTGTATATTGTCAAAGCTGATGGGCAGGAACTTAGACAAAATTCTTCTATGTTGAGAGCAACTAAAGCTCAAAGTCAACCCCCCATAGAGATTCAGCCTCGAATTCAGCACTTTCCATCTACGATTGATGATGGTGAGGAGACTACAATGATAGATAACGCACCAGATCTTCACTCAGACTTCAAGACAACTCCATCAAAAGAAGACTCAACACTACTTGCTGAAAATCCAGACCACACACAGACGACTACGACTATAAGGTCAGGAAGATGTGTCAGAAAACTAATAAAATTGGACCTTTAGCGATTCATCAGCTACAAATCTGGCAAATTCTTGAATTTACGTTTATCAGAATTTTAATTTTCTGTTATTGTATTTGAATACGAAAAAGGGAGATATAATGATATTTGTAGAGACATAGTTAATACTTACTTAGCTGTCAATAGATGTCTCCATAAATAATCTTACAAATCATATTGTATTAAAATGTCAGTAATAAAAACTACACATTATCTGAATGTTAATAATTATTAATTATTATTTAATAATAATATTAATATTAATATTTGTTCGGATATTTCCTTAATTTTGTAAACTTGGCATACACTACAATGACATTTTGTTGCCAAGTAGAAAAACAATAAAAAGTATGTAAACGAATAGAAAGAAATTAAAAACTGATGAAACTGTCAAGTCTATTCAATTAATGCTTCTAGCACAGTAGTAATATTAAAAACCAAGTAATACAGTCCACTAAATCGAAGCCACCCTAACAATATTAATAATAATAATAATACACCTTTCAATGTAAAATTCTTTCGAAATTTTCGAAGGTTATAATTCTAATTGTGATAAGCTGTATATGAAGGCCAACCCGTTATATTCTTTTAATATAAATTATATAAAATATACATGCCATATTTGGAGACAAATTTACCAAACTGGGATGGAGTATCTTGCTAAATAAAAATAATACTAATTTTATACAGAGGGTGGTTCGTACAGGTCATATTTTCGAGGGCTATTTTTTTTCAACCCCTGACGGGTTATAAAAATAAGATCTTTTTTCATAAATAAATATTTTGTTAAAAGTTAAGTTAAATTTCTACAAAATTGCCCAAACAATTGCATCATTTTGTCATACCGTGACACAAGCTTTTAGAGACCTCTTCAAGGAACTGTGCCAACTCGATCAAGTACATTTTGACAGCCACTGGGATCCTTCGTTGCTTACGAAGCGTTGTTCGCCCAAAATTTCCTTTAATTCGCGAAAGATATAAAAATTACTGGTGCCAGTGCTGAGTGGTATAGTAAAAAACTTTACACTTAAATTTTTTGAAAATATTGTCACATGGGCACAGTGCAGCCGTGTATTGCCGTACATCAAAACAATTCCGAACGAATGCATGCCTCTTCGTTTATTCTACTCGTAAATCGTTCCTCACAGACAAAGTAATCAGTTAACGCTTTGTCACCAACGAAGAGCTCAAGAAAATGTACTTGACCAAGTTGGCGGCACTGTTCCTTGAATAGGGCATTTAAAAGACGAATGCTTCAGTGGTTTTGGATATTTTATAGAGCAATGCAGCCATCGTATTAGATGGTTACATGCAGGGCATATAAAAGAGATATCGGCAATGATATAAGTAGGTCCTATGAAACTACCTTCCAACAGATAAAGTAAGTTCACCATTCTAAACGAAGATGAAGGCAAGTGACTGGGGCAAATACATACAAAACAAAATTGCTAATGAAATCATTCACGAATTACGACCGGCGAATTCTAATTAATTAAAAGTTATGCGATACAATCCAATTCATTTGCTTGCGCAAGTAACCGCAACGTTAGTTCCGCGTTAAAATTGAATTTCTGCACACGCAGTGGGTCGCTGCCATTAAAAGAATTAAAATGAACGTGGCGAGAACGCAGATCATCGTGTCAAAAATGTAATTAGACTACAAATAGAGGACGAATTAGGCTTGCTGGATTGATTACGCCCGTCACCGCTTCACGCCGTTTTCATTTGTGTCGTTCTTTATGAGATAAGCCGCCGTACACCCCCCAGTTCCGAGCAGCGAAAGAACGGAAACGTCGCCATTTACAAAAATGCTTTATTGTACGCGCAACAATTCAATATAAGTACGATGGAACTTCAAAAGAAAGGAAAAAAGAGCGTGCAGTTAGAGCACGGGAGTTAAGGGCTATGGAAGATAATGCCTTCCCTAAATTTGCATTGCAATTGTATTTTTATACTAAAGTGACTGACGTCAAGTTGAATCGCGGGACCTTAGGCTCAATCTAACTAAAGGGGATAGGGCTCTTGGGTGAAGTGCGTCTGTTTTTCCCCTTTCAATCTCATATTAATTCGTTTATGTCATCTATTTTATTCTAGTTGTACGCCTGACTGCAACTGTCGAAGTCCAAAAATTTTAGATAAATTCAGAATCAGAAAAATGCATGACTGTAACTCCTAAAAAAATGTTTAATTAGAATGGACTTTATCTCATATTTGATTGTTAGTTAGAAGTTCACTGACATACTGGTTACAATTTCGTACTTCCCAGTTCTTGAACTCTTTCCTCGGTACACGATCTTGTTCATCGATTAGAGATTGCAAAAGAATAACCGTTTTACCCGCTAAGTTTCTTTGGCCCTCTAACAGACCAAAGGCCTTTCATCCCTCGTAGCGTCCTAAGGAAGCCAATTATCAAAATTGTATAATATAGTCGAGTTACACAAAAATACTTACGCAACCCGCGTTAGATATAGGGAAKACACAAATATGATGTGAGAAAATTTCATTAAGGAGATAAAAATTATCGATTAATTCAGTTTGCCGCCTCTCAGGAAGGTGGACACAACAACTGATTTGACGTATGCGTGTCATCTGTCGACTGTTGAATTATTTGATATATTTTAATATGAGAAAACGCGTGGGAGTTTGTATTTTCAACATATTCTGTAGTGTTTTGTGCAATAATCAACTTTAATGTTGCAGAAAGCTTACACTTCTGACCTGTGGGCTGACACGGTTTCGTATAACTTTTAGGTTATGTATCGTATTTGTGCGGTTGTGGCTACAGTAAGCCTGTTAAATAATTGTACTATGATGGACTGAAAGCTGTCTTTAGCCTGCCGCAATGGTAAAATTCACAAACTGGGTGGTAGTATAACGTTAGTTGCACTACACAAAGCTTCCATAGTGCAAGGCTCTAGACTGTAGAGGCTACCACAAGTCTACTATACCAGTAATTATTGTTAGAACCGTAAATTGTTGGAAGATCTTTATCAAGTCATCAAGTTCGTGGCTATATCATTTATAATCATTTATAGAAACCCTATAGAAGATTAAATACTTACACCTCCGTGATATGTGCGAAACATTTAACGTTATCTAAAATGCTTTGACTATTTCAAGTTCTTTCTTTGTAATCCTTCTCTTAGGATTTTTCACAATTTGTCCTTTAGCACACCATCGAATGTTTTCTCGGTATCTGCTAGGTATACATGCATTTCGATTGCTACAATTAGTTTTTTTCTCAAAATGTGTGCAAAAAACGTATAAATTTGAAAGGCTATCTCAGTTTATTGGCAGTAATATAGTGCTATACGTACATTCAGCTTTGTGTCAATTTATAACAAGCAGAAACAGACGTCTATCTTTAGAAAATTTCTAAGATTTTTTAATAGATTCGGAATGAGACGCAGTGTCATCCGTAAAAGGAGATCCTGCGTGAGAACATAAGTTAAAATCCACTACGAAATTCATGCATACAAGCATCGGTTTACTGCTCAATCAATTGGACTGAATAACCTTGAACTTTTGTTATAACTTAGCCTATACAAGATCCCAAAGACGCCAAACCCAAAGGTATAACAACCTTTTATTATTTTGCACTAATAATATTCATTATTTTCATTGTCCAGTGGTTAAAGTTGACAGAGTTAAAACTACTTTCTCGAGCTCGATGAACGTCGCTCGTTGAAAACACATTATTGCAATACTATCGTTAAGAAACAAAAATATGTAGCCAAGCAATATGCGAAGTACAACCCACAGTATAAAAACAACGAATCATGAAGGGAAATTCGTAGACTATATAATAAATTTTTTCGTGAACTTTACTATTGTAAGTACATGTGAATATTGCACTTTTACTAAGAGGAAATCAAAACACTTATTTTAACTTATTGTTGTTATAATATGTTAAAAATGGAAGGTAATACACATTCGAGCAGGTAGATAATTTTAAATTCGCTATATGGCCTGGGTGTAATGTAGAAGTTCAGGCAAAAATTCAAACAGGAAGTAATTGTTTGCGCGCAATGAAAAGAATGCACAGAAGTAAAAAAAAACATCCTCAGGGCTCTAAAAATAATGCTTCCGATAGTAATTGTTGCAGGCGAGTCTCTTTAGAGGTATGACACAGAATAATATTAAGCAGAGTGTGCTTAATGGGAAGCTGGCAGTAGCTATTATTATATCAAATTGTATGCATAAACAATCATTACAGACAGATTAACATTTCTATATTGATTTTATCACTTTTATGTTGCAGGCGCCTTACTGTTGTAACATATTTTACTATATCTACAAATTTCTAATTTAAGCAGCAAGGTACTTAAGCTAATGTACCTTGAAGTCAAGTTTTCTTTTTTAGAAAACTGAACAAATGTATTGACGCACGAAATACGAAATAGAAGCTCATCCTTATCCACCACTGGATACAAGTGGGCATCTTAGGTCCTCCCCTCCCCACATACACAACATGTTAACATTTGTATGCGTACAATTGAAGAATTCAGGCAAAATGCGGGTGAGATAGATGAAAAATGACCTTCTCTTACAGCTTCAGAAAAATTTTGACTAGTATGAAGGGTTATGTTATAGTTCATTTGAAAGCCACTATCATTATCTATATAATCGCGTTTAGTAAATTAAATTGTATTGTAAAACCATCTTAGCTATAAAAAGGATTGTCTAATTCCAATTGACTAAGCGTAGATTAGGAAAATCGCTTTCAAATGAAGTGTCAGATGACCTCTATTGTTATTTAAAATTTTTGCCTGTGGCGCCATCTTGGATTTTGAGGAAAGCATGCCTTAACGCGTTCAAGAATTAGGAGTTACTTAAACAGAAATGTGCAAAAATGAATTTAGACTGACACACCCATAACTTTAGAATAAATTGTTCTATGAATGAAAATAGCTTTCAAATTAAATAAAACTCCAGCTGCTAAATGAAATGCTTGAGTTTAATGTGACTGCGGCGCCATCTTGAATTTCTAGAAAATAGTATGACCTGTAAAAAGAACTAAATATAAATAAAGCATTTGAAGTAAAGGTTATATTGTTTAATTCTCCAAAGAATGAAGAAAGAATGAACCCGAAAAGCGAACCTGTCTTTACACCAAACGCATATACGTGTCATTTATAAGTGATACCAATTCCACCTAAATAATTAACACAAATTTCATCACTTCGTGTCAAATTGGAAGCCGACAACTCACGCAAGTTTTTCGGACAAACCCGCATAGATTTTCCGTTTAGAACACGCGGTCACAACGGACCCTGCCTGTTCTATAAATCTGCCCCCAGGTTTAAAAAAAAACCTCAAATTAAGGTGATTAAAGCGAGGCGATTAAAAAAAGCGTGAAATATATTGTGGGCAACATTGAAATTCAACAATACAGTTTGCGAGACACCCTCAGTATAAAATGGTATACGGGCACACTAATAATTTTAATATATATTAGATCTATCATTTACTTTTTTAACAAAGGACCTCGGCGCATTGAAGGTTACCAAGACATTAATATGAAAAAAAAACAATTGCGCGCGATTCTCTTTTATGATAAATAAAAAAGGCGTGTGGTATGTTGTATACATCAAAAAATTCCAAGGACAGCTTTAGTTTCGCATGCTGACATTGTTTCTTTTATGAGTTTAAACTGGATCGCAAAGGAGCGAAATCAAGTCGTATAATTTAAGCAGGGCTTTGATCGAAGGAAAATCGAAAAAAAGTCGTCGTTTTGTAGTGGTGCCGTAAAGTTCCACTATACATTTAACAAAGTCAGAATTTCACTAAAAGTAAATTATAGTTCTCTGCGACTAGTGCGACTGGTGTTGTTAATCGCAGCTTCTTGAATCCAAGCAAGACGATTACGGCAAAGAAGTATTGTCATCAAATCGGCGAAAAGCACCAGAAAATTCGACTTCATCAGCCACTTTTGATCAACAGAAGAGGATTAATTATTTACCATGATAACGCTAGGCCGCACTCTCACAATCGACCATGCAGAGGTTGCATAAGTTAAACTACTAGATCCCACCCCTCTAATAAACCTCTCGCCCACCGAGTTATCGTTTTCTCTATAACCTGGACCTCTTTCTCCTGAACAAACGCTTCAAAAACTAAAGAGGATGCCTAAAGCGCCTTCAACAAGTCCGTCGCCTTTAAAACTTGAGCTACTGACAAATATATACATGTTTCTCAGTGGCAAAAATGTGTCGATTACAATGGTTCTTATTTCAATTAGTAATGTTTTGTTGCATTTAAAATATATGCTTTCAAAGTTTAAGGTTAATAACCGGCATATATCCAAACCCCTCACTATCCTAATCGAACATTTTAAAAAGTAGAAATCTCAAAATTGTTTTGTTGATTCAGCATTATTCTATTGTTATCGCGTTGTAATTTATGTATTTCCGTAGCTCTCAAATTTAAAAGACGTCTATTACTGTTTTCCTGATGAAAGATTAGAAAGTTACTGTTAATGTCAAACGTATGATTTGTATCCTTTATACGGTTAGCAAAATAAGAACTCCTATTTCCTTTGGTTCTAATTGAATACAGTATCTTCTTTGATATTTTTACCAAAACTCCTATAGGCCTTACCCTCGTAAGCCGCGGGACAGCTAGCACAGCGCAACTCGTACACCCCACATTTGTCTAGAGGATCCAACGGATCCTTGTTTCTGACAAAATTTGGTCTGATACTGTTGATGGTTTTAAATGCTATTTGTGATTTGGGAGAACAATGTTCTAGAAACTTACGAATCTGGGAAGAGATATTGCCAATAAAACTTGAAGAGATAGATTGACCACAGTCATTAAATTTTTCTGCCTTAATGTAAAACTTGTTTTTCATTGTAACCGTTTGTAATAGCTATGCTCTTAATGTGCTCTCACTCAGAACCAAAATCATGTTTATTCATGGGGACCTAAGTGAAAACTGCATTTGTTTATTAATGGTGTTAATTTGCTGTACATATTTTTCTAAATGCTCTTGTCTAGATTATTAGTAATTATAGTTGTTATCCCTGCCACTATAAGAAAAACAGGTATTCTGTATTGCTAGGAGTATTGATTACCAAAACGCTGAACCAAAGTCATAAAATAAGTTGTTAAAATCTAGTTTTGATAATCATTTCGAACAAACTTAAATTACTTAACTATTAAGCTTTAAGGAGTTTTGTTACACATTAACGCAATAAGTTGATCGCTACTTCGCTAAGTATAAAAATAATCTTACTTTTGTTCTTTATAGGCTTAAAAGAAACGTTGGTGAGGGATATTGCTGCTGGCAACATTGCAATACAGTCAATTGCGATGGGCCAGAAAGAGCTCCGGGCCTTTAACAGCTTGTCAATCAGGACATTTTGTAAAAGCATTCTCCACCGCACAGTGACAAGCTAATTAAAGCTCGTTGTTTTGCCGTTCGCTGAGTAACAAGTGTCCTTGACACTCAGGATATTGCATAGTTTACCTTGCAAATTGATTATTAAACGCCAGGTTGATGGCTATTTTCGTGTATAATAATTACGGCCCTCCTGTACGTAATCTACCGCCTTTACAGAAATGTTGCACATATTCTACTTTTGCGTTTGGGGTTGAGGTAAATATACGTTTTTGTTTAATTGTTAAAATAGTTTCTGCTTGTTAAAAGATCTGTCCAATTAAAACTAATAGACTATGGAATTAGTAAAACTGCACATTTGCAATGGCGGATCCAAAGGGGGGTGTTAGGGGCGATGGCCACTCCCAAGAGTTCAAATATTTAAATTGTTTTTTTAGGGAAGGAATACACACACTTATGTTAAGATTATGTCACTTTTTTAAAAAGCAAATTGGTAATGTATCAAAAAAAAGATAAATTGATTTTGTGTTATAAAAAAAATGGACACCACAAATAGTAAGTCAGAGTGTAACAGACACCGATCAGCAGTAGGAAATCTAGCTGACAAAAATAAGGAAAATTGACCTGCGGAACTGGAAGCATATCGTTAGTTTTTTTATGTATTATTTCCCGTGGAAGGTGATTTTTGTTCACTCCAACTTTTACACTTATAAGCTGCATAAAAAAATGTTGCATAACTCGTTCTATTTGGGAAAAGCCTTTTATAACTGCACAATATTGGGCAAAATTTACCGTGGTAAACACGGTGGTTAGCGTTCGTTTTTTAGTAACACATTCGACATTATGCGCCAAATTCTTAGTATACATATTCCTGCCTTTCCTTATCTGAGACTACAGCATTAGCAGTAAAGTAGAATGGATTAGTTATTATGCCCAAATCAATGAGAAATGTTCAATCAACGTTATTCGAACAAAGCAAAGAAAGTTGCTCAAAACTGGGCAAAAGTGGTTGAAAAAGAATTGTACAGTTATTAACCGTTGATTATAGATATTTTTTTAATATGATAGGTTTCGGTCTTCTAAATAAGAATAAAACTCCTTTTATCTCAAGCCAAGCTTTCTGAGATCTCTTTTCTCCTTAATTTTAAATACTACAAACTATTAATAATTACAATCTTGACAAGTATCAGAATATCTGTCAAAATTAAAAAACTGTCTGCCAATAATATGAAATCTACATATGAACGCGAAATTTGGAGAGATAAAACTTCTGTAATAAGAGTAGATAAACCTTCTGTTGGAGAAACCCTCCAGAAAATTATAGGTCTAAAACGTAAATTTTGTTTATGTATCTTGTTTCTTCCTTCAGTGCAAACTGGGTTGCATTCAGTACAAAAATAGCATAATCAATGGATTTTGAATTCGACACCAACAGCCAGCAGTCTACCAATTCTGTTTAAATAATAAATTGAACCATAAAAAAACACATTTCACTGGACAATGAATATTAATATAAATATAATTAACAATCCACTACAAAAACTGGATTAGTTAAAAAAATGCAAATTATTAGATTGAAGATTGAATGGTAAGTAATAATATTATCATAAAAAGTCATGACACGGTAGAGAATTTCTAAAGGGTTGATCTAAAAGTAAATATTTTATAAAGCTTGTTTTTGAATAAAACTTCGAATAAAGCTATGAAAAGGAATGGCGGTTTCTAGAAACTTATTTCAAATATTCGTAGTTAGGTATAGATATATCTGTATGATAATGACTTTGATGCTGTATTTGTAAATTATTTGAATATCATTTTGGTATAGGTAGAATTAGCAAACATACATTTTATAGAATAACCATGCTTTATCCAAACCTTATTTAAAACGAAAGAAACTATGCAATACATCAATACTCTTACATTATCTGTAACTACTTAACTGCCTACGTATTAAACCTGTGAGATACAACTTTTGCGAAGTCATATTCGCTCAAAGTTTTGATACTATAATATTCTATTTTATCAGAAACAAATCTTTTGCCATCCTATAATCTCTAGTCCTATTTGTTCTTGCACTTTGAATCTTTTACAGTTGAAGTCAACACCGGTCCTTGTCTACAATAAGTTTACTCTCTCCAAGATTCCACGATCAAAGGTTGTTTTTTTTATAATTTTATTACACGGTGCAGTTTTGCTTGTTGGAAGATCAGTTCCAATTTAAAAAAAATTACTTAAAATATTTTTTGCGTGCATGTTTTCCACTTAATAATAGTGACATGTTGTTTTCCGGGCTGGTTCCCACGTTGGTTATTAGACCTTGACGTTTCGACACTCATGTCGGTGTCTTCCTCAGAAGTAGCTCTGAAACTGAAGTGTCCTAGCCTGCTCGGGTATTTATACTCGTCCGGGTCACTGACGCGTGGGCGTTGTTACGCATGACCGGTTTCCAGATAGGTCTCCCCGGTCTCGGTTGTAATTGTGCGGGTTCTTCTGGATTTCGATGGCTTCCTTGTACAGTCTCGGCCAGAATCTCGCTTCCCTCGAAAGCATTTGTGCTTCCTTGTCGAGGGAAGCGAGATTKTGGCCGAGACTGTACAAGGAAGCCATCGAAATCCAGAAGAACCCGCACAATTACAACCGAGACCGGGGCATCGACCTACCTGGAATCTGGAAACCGGTCATGCGTTACAACGCCCACGCGTCAGTGGCCCGGACGAGTATAAATACCCGAGCAGGCTAGGACACTTCAGTTTCAGAGCTGCTTCTGAGGAAGACACCGACATGAGTGTCGAAACGTCAAGTTCTAATAACCAACGTTGGAACCAGCCCGGAAAACAACATGTCATCGACAACAACCACGGAGGCCTTCAAACCAAAACTTAATAATAGTGTTACCAAATTTCACTTATATATAGGTACTCGTATTCATATGACGATGAGTTAAAATTCTCAGGTGGTGCCCACTTAGCCTATCATATATAACGATAAAATTTGTTATTTGGTGCATGTAATAAATTTAATATGTACTAAATTGTTATAGTAAATTATACACAACACAGCACAAACCTCTTTTTGTCTCGCCACTGAAAAGTATGTGTCTTGCATTGGAAAATGCTGTAGAATTTTTGTAGGTTTATAATAAGCGATATTTTTTTCAATTGTCATTGTTTTATAGTGACGGCGATCTTTCCGAAAACATATTATTCAAAATAACCTGTTTAACTAGTACACAAAGAGCTTTAAAAATGTAAAATTGTGCATAGTGTAACATTACTAATCAATACCGCACACACATTTCCTTTCTTATTTAATTTATAAAATGAAATTCACCGTTAATAGTAAGGTATTATTTGATCCATTAAACCTAGAAAGAGCAGCATTGCATTTAGACGCGGCACTGAAACCTATAAATTCTGCATATCATCAGATCCGAGGATCCATCATCAGTGAACGTACCAGTTCTCGTTGCATAACCAGTTTGTTCAGTTCCATTACACTAGTTTATAGTTGTAAAGTTTGACATCGAACAATTTAACTTCACATCTCGGTGCAAAATATGGAAGTTTCCAAGCCAGGATTTAAACAATTAAATTAACGAGTACCTGCATTCGGGGATCTGTCGTCGTAACGATATACAGAACGGACGTGTCGGTTATTAGGTTATACATTCCGCAAATTTACAAAACGCAGGACATTAAAATATGGATTCCTTTGATCCCGTTAATGACGTTATTCGAGTGTTTTCAAACACAAAAGTATATATTTGTTCACAGTGGAATTGCGTAATTATTCAATTCCACTTTGTATATGAATACCGCGTCCTGAAAAAGAAGGGGCACGCGGAAAGCGCTTTGGAAAATTCGGGTTATGCCTCAGCATTAATGAGGAGGCTTATGAACGTGACTTAAAATAATGACATTTACTTTAATTTTATTCGCAATATAGCTTCCCTAATTTTCAGATACGACAACTGAACTGAATTGTATACGTCAAATGATAAAGCTTGGACATGTTTAGCGAAAACGACAGGCAATCAATATAAAATTAATGTTAATAAGACATTTTCTACTATACATTTTTGTAATTTCAAATTAACGTGAATGTATGTTTAAGTTTACCGTCAGTATAGTAATAATCTTATATTTATGGAATATATTCCATTTTTCAATACAATTTTACTCCTGATTCTTTTAAAATTGTGATTTTGTAATTTTAAATGTAACCCAATTATAGATTTATCATTCTTACAACCTTCTTGTAATCTTACTCAAGCTTACATTACCTGATTTACTCGTTTATTTTTATCATATAAATTTTTTGAGTTAGTTTATTTAATGCGTAAAWCGTGATATGTGTGTGTTGATATTGTTTCTGTAATAACCTTTTAATTGTAAACGATTCATGTCACTAGCTTATAATTATGTATGTTTTGCAAGTGTTTACTTCTTGAATATATTTTAAACTAAAGGAATATTTGAGGAGTATTAAATAGATTTTGTGAGACAGTTTGGTGTTTTAAAACAGTTTTCGGTGGAAATTATTTTTAACTCAAAATCGGCATACTGATGTATTTTGAGCTCCAGATTCCAAAACTGCAGTCAGAAATGAGCTAGGACGTCCGGAAATTTATTTTTCGCAAATTGGCCCTTCTACTCTAGGTCACTTTTCAGACGAACCGTTGCAGCTAGAGACCAACTGACACTACTCCGAAATAAAGCAGGTCCACTTTAGTGAATGAACATAATATTAGCTTAATCGGAGACCATCAAGTTTCAAGATGAAAAAACAACAAAGGGGTTAGTTAGTCTTTGCTCTTTCGTAGTTTTCGGTGGAAATTATTTTTGGCTCAAAATCGGTATACTGATGTATTTTGAGCTGCAGATTCCAAAAATGCAGTCAGAAATGAGCTAGGGCGTCCGGAAATTTATTTTTCGCAATTTGACCCTTCTCCTCTAGGTCACTTTTCAGACGAACCGCTGCAGCTAGAGACCAACTGACACCACTCCGAAATAAAGCCACTCCGAAATAAAGCAGGTCCACGTTAGTAAATGAACATAAAATTGGTGTGATGTATGTGCAAAAATACTGTATGAAATTCCTTCTTTTGTTCAAGTTAATGCAAGCTCTAGGAAGATTAATTTATTGTCTTTTTGTTTTCAGATGATACATTTGGAATTCAAGAGTTTATTAGGTACTAATTGATTGTAACAAGTGGTTTAATTTAGATAGATTACCCTTCCATATCGTCCGGCATGTATATTCCACTGTAACATGTTGACTAAATGTATTTTTTTTGCAAAAATCGCATTTTCTATTAAATCCATAGATATTTCAGCCAACATTGAAGATAATGAGTTGGCGATACTCAAACCGTTCTTTTGTATATCAGTTTCACTATTAAAACAAAAGAAATGTTTTATGTCAATTTGTCCATTATAATATAAAAAGTTTGCAACTATTTAAAAAGATCTAAATAAAGAACGAAACGTTACAAAAATACAAAACTTATTTAAATTAATATAATTATTGGGAGCCTAAACCTACAAAATTAACACGAGCAAAAAGAAATGTTGTTCAACACAGGTTTTTAAAAGGTTAATCATAGAAATTGCTGTAGAAATTTATTAATAACCTTCAAGGTCATAAAGATTGAAATGTTAATGAATAATTATTTGCTTCCAATGAAACTAGTATTAATTCGTCGTTTATTAATATTATGTATAAGTATAAGTATAAGTATTTTTTATTGGCCATTTTAATTCAAAAATTCATTCATTCATGGATAGGAATATTACAAATGGATGACATGATACTGCTGGTCGCACTGAACAATTTTCGTTTTCAGGTACGATCCGTTACTTCAACAGGTTATGAACTTTCAGCAGCGCTGCTTACTAAAACGTGATAGTCAACCAAATGCATGCTAAAAGCAAAAATTTCTTTTAAATTTAAAAATGTCGCAACCACTTCCTCTGATAGTTACATTATTTTACGTAAATATTTGGTTTTAATTGCAATCTTGGCAAGAGCCACTACCAAAAGAAGGAACGCATTTCTTTTGTTTAAAACAAGTACCTACTGAAGTTTCTAAGTACTTCAATAAAATTGTTGCGTCAGGTACCTGCCAATTTTCTAACAAAAAGATAAAAATAAGAATTGCAATTTTAAAAAACTTTCTGACCACTACGATAAATATAATATTTTTAACGTCAGAAGGCGATGTGCCTGCGAACACTTTAAAAAACATTAAACAATATAGTTATTATAATAATAATAATAATAATAATAATGCGTCTTTATTCGCAAGCATTTACAATTTTCATAATTTCAAGCATAATACGAGTACAATTACAGTGGTGCTAACACTTGCGAAACGGCGAAGTTCGGCGGCCACTTAAGAGAAAATGGCAGCTGTTTTTCCACTTAACCGAAAGCAAAAAAACATAAAATGAAAGCCTTATTAGCTGTAAAATTATAAACAATTAAAAAAAGTGTTATTTAAAAGGCAAATGAAATCTGGCCGAATTTCAGAAAAAAAAATATTGTAAACCAAGATTCACAAAAAAACAGTAATAGTATGACATATTGGACACGCAATAAGAAAAGGAGCGACGAAAAAAGCTGTGCTTATGAGTTGTAATCAACAGAATATCTTTTCTGCGTATATTGATACTGTGTACATCTGTCCTAAACGTAATTTTATCATTCAAATAGGCGGGAGATTAATTTAAAATCCAACTTGAGTTGTGATTAACATGGTGTACTCTCGTTAACCCAAAAATTAAACATAAACAAGAATTTTGTACGACTTGAATCCTCCTGCAATCGGCATAATCCAAGCAAGGTCCATAGACACTATCAGCAAAGTTAAAAAAGAAAGGACCATAACATCACACAGATATACTTTTTGTTGTAAATTTAGTAGGTGACGGATATTATAAATACAGAATTCCTTACTAATAAGAGAATTAACATGCGTACTATTATCGATTCATAAATCCAAACTTTTAGCACATCTGACAATTTCCAAGTTCTGACCGTCTACCTTAAGTTCGTAACTAATTCAGTGTACCAGGGAAAGACATACAAAATACGATTACTTTAGACTTAGACGGATTTAAGGACAAAGAATGGTCCATAGAAGTGCGATATCGGTTCCTTAGATCCACGTCAAGTTTTTGCTTGGTATCCAAAATAGTATTTTTCTCGAAATAATAAATAAACTTGAGAGCAAGAACTGCCGTATATAATGTAAAAAGTATAGGATTCAGAATAGATCCCTGTGGGACACCACAAGTTACATCAAATGGTTCCGATAGAACGTCACCAATTTTAACAATCTGAACCCTATCCGACAGATAACTTTTAAATAAATTCAATGCATCGGTCCCTATGCCTAGATGATGCAAGATAGCCGTAATTAGGCAATGGTATCGTCTAGGGCTGATAGGAAATTATCTGTAACGATCAAAAGTGCAGTCTCACAACTATATCCCTTTCGGAATCCAGACTGAGTCCTAGGGAGCAATTTAAACTCATCAACATGCTGTAACAACTGGGAAGCCATAATCTTTTCAAGGGCTTTAGAAAGAATGGGTAGCAAGCTAATAGGTCTAAGATCCTTATATTCCGAAGGTTTTTTAATTTTGGGGATGGGAACTACTATGGATTTTTTCCAGCTACTATGAGTTTTGTTCGAAAACCTAACTGCGTGCTGTATATAACGTGACTGTGAAAGTGATGTGTCAGCTTAAACCCATAATACCTCATAACATTTTAAAGAAAATGGCAGATTTCTTTATTTATTGTCATTTAACTATTTATAGATGCTTTCAGGTTGGGATAGGTTAGTGTAGTAGATTATTCTTCAGTTATATCCTATAAACGGTCAGGCGCGGTCAGCGAATTTCGAGCGTTCTATTAAAACAAGGATTATACTACCGATATGTTGTCTGAACGGAAGCTTTCGCGGCCAGAGTTAGATTACTAAGATTTTTGGGTTAGACCGCGTCTGATTTCGGCAAAAGCTCGACGTTTCACCCGCACTTGTAAGGAGTATCATCAGGACAGGACTCCTCATTTCTGTCCTGATGATGCGGGCGAAACCTTATTCCTTATTCCGAAATCAGACGCGGTCTACCAATATATTGATTTCCTATGTTGTTGAGATGCTGCAGTTTAATCGAAGACATCACTTTCTAAATCACGTTTTTACAACATATTCTATAGTTATTCTTATATACAAGTAACAGAACATAACTATGTAGAAGAAGAAACATCCACGTTTGCAGAAATCTCACCATCGACCGCGAATTTCATCCTGTTCTTGAATATCCAAAATTGTTTTGTTAAGCGGAACAGATTTTAGATGTTAACGTATTTTATCCCTATAGTCGATTAAATGGCAAAAAGGTGTCCCATACTATGGAAAAAAGCATTTAATACAATTCTATGTATTTGAAGACCCCTCGGAACTGGTATCATCTTACACCCTTATGTGCATTACACCCCTAGTCGAGTATGGCTAAACGGCAACACAGGGAGGAAAAGCTATTCACCGCAAAAATCCAATTAAACCGGTGCATACCTTTCGTCGGAGGAACAAATCCCTTCGGGATTTAGACAGCTTTCTGCACTGAGTTCTACATTGCTAAAACAACTGGGCATAAATGACGACTCACTGGCAAACAAATGCGATCGGGAATTAAACACTTGTGGGTCGAAAACGATTGCAGTAGCAGCTTTGTATTTGCCGCAGTGAACTCGTCTACAACTCACACCCTGAACGTTCAACTCGTTGTCGGCATGATCGCGACATCGATTCATCGCCCCGCGGGACATGCGTCTACATTACGGAAACGTCTTTTCGAAATGAGAAAACACTCTTATTACCGAAAGTGCTACAGAGACCGATTGAGTATTTGCATACAGATAAAAGGAGATTCCAGGAGCATTATGAATTTAAAACGATTCGGAAATGACACTGGGATTAAGTATTTGCTCCAAATGCATCATTTCGAGAACAATATTATGGGTAAAATAATTAATAATTAGTTCTTAACCTATCTAAGCGGAAGCAATAACACTTTATTTCAATGAAACGAATGTAATTGCGTTTATAGTTTTGAAAAAAAATATCGTACTTTGTGTACTTTATTAACAAGATTATAATGACACTTATATCGTTGCCTGCACCTAATCGTATTATCATTAAATTTCGTCGATACTATTTTAAAAAATAATTCGCTCCGACTGGATTTGAACCAGGACCTCAGCGTGTACGCACTAGCACTCTATCGCTGCTGCATCAAAAGCCCGCTTCAGACCTCGGTTAGACAGTATGTCATTCCAGCGAATTTTTAACATACGGTGTGACATATAATGAGGAGAATTAGTCTCGTCCCTTACATACGAAATACAATACAGTTTCTTGTCTTACGTTTCATCTAAAGACTCCTGAAACTAAGAACGGTGTTTCGTGAGCATGACACTAAACGGATACGTTTGGAAGCTATATTTAGAGTACATTTAATGTTGAATAAAAAAAAATCCGTTTTGTTAGTAAAAATGGTTGTAATAATTATTCAATAGAAGGGTGTATGGGTAAAAGAGTATGCCAAAGAGGTTTGTTGTGTTCATCATTATTAAATAATTTCAATGACCAATCTTGCCTTTTTTTACTATTCTTTACCTATTAGGTGCCTATTTAAAGTTTTACGTCATTCTTAAAAAGTAAGTATCGTAAACTCATTTTACATATTAATATCAAAATACTATATCGAAGCGCAGGACGCCCCATCAAGATCATATGCACCCAACAACAGAAACACGAAACTTGCGAAAAGTCTACGGATATGCAGTTCTCCTTTTATTCTAAAACAGTCATTGCTTATCATTGTTTACTGCTAATTCGTTCTTACATGTCATTCAGCACCTTTATTTGGAAGTATGCCAGTTAAGATTTTATCTCACATCAAAGTAAAAGGTGGCTTATGGAAGAAATCGTAGCTTAATAACTAGCTCTTTGATATCTCCTGAATAACGAACAATTATCAATGCAAGCTTAATAAAGAAAGGTGTAAATTAAGAGCTGTACATAGCTGTATGCTATACTATCCCATACAAGTTGGAAGGGAACACCAACTGGTAGGTATCTAATGAATAAAGCTAAACTTGATTAAAGAGTTACACGAGAATTGCTGCTCTTGAATATTTCTCAGACTTCATAATTAAGACCGTGAGAGCTGGAAGCAGATGCTGAAGTTAAACTCACCGAAGGGCAAGAGGCCAGGTAGAATTTCAACAACGCAAGGCCTTCGGCGTTCTGTCCTAATAGTGAAACAATGACAAACTATTTCAAAAAATATAATCCTGGTACATTTACATCCATACAGATTAACTTGTTAAAAAAGTGTATAGGGAATTGCAAAGTAGCTAGTAAGCTAATTATTTATGAGATATGGAGATATGGATAAGTACCGTCTAGTATACAAAGTTAAACATGTTTTTGAGAATATATAAATGTGTACAGACGTTGCATTAATTTTAAATTTAATTTTAAAACTGGCTATATACGAGCACTGCTCCTCTTCGCCTGATAAAGCATTACAATCAGCAGTTTTAAGCCAGTCGTATGTTTTATTATTCTTAGGCAAGAACACACTAATGTGAGCATTAAGCAACAATATTATTTAATAAAACATATGTCAGGAAAAACAGTCTCTCAATTACGATCAAATGTTCTTTTAATACTACGAGCTGCTTTCCCAAACATCGATAAATGCTTTTAAAGTTCAGTTTTACCATGTTTACGATAAGGTGTTTGACACCACTGTACTCTGTATTTATCTTTAAGGAATTAAAGTCTGTTTTTAATTCACAGTGATTGTAAATAAACATCGCAAAGAAGTCTTAAAATGGGGTTTGCCTTTTTTTAATTTAAGATTAGCAGGTCTAGTTTTCCCCTAATAAGTAATAGTAAGATATTCATTTCTCCGATATACGAATGCAGCAGTGCTGCATTTATAAGTTACTATAAACACTTGGTTATTTACTTCAGATAGACGTAATCATTATATTTCAAATAAATGTGACTATTTATTTTAACAGTGCAAAAATTGTCATTTGAAGGTAACAACGGCACAGTATGTACTAACAATAAATATCTACGTCATCTAGATTTACATTTAGTAGTTCAATACTGGAATTTCTAATCAACGAAATCGACGACGAGATCAATAATACAGCATAATATTCATAAAAGTTTTTCGTTTTAACATTAAACGTTTTCAGTTAAGTATACCACAACTTTAGTCACTACAGGAAAAGGACAAACTTAAGTATCAACTTCATTCAGTTTCCATTACACAATAAAAAAAAAACACCAGAACTAGCTGCCAAGCAAAATTCAGGCGCATTGAACATGAACATAGATGGTACTGCCACTACGTTGTCTCCTGCAAATCTGTCAACACTGCCTGGTAGATATTTTTATAATAGACATACAGTGCATTACTACTTGGAGCGTGAGTTAAAGAACAGAAGAAGAGCACTAGGTGAACAGCTTTATATCATATTTTCCGAATCCCGCCGCACAATATCTTTGCTTTGCGATAGTTATACAATAAGTAATTCAAAGCTTATAAACCCGAATAATCATTTGGTACGAGTCTCGTCTGCGTCATACGTAGGTATCTGGACCATATGATGTACCTACCTAGAGATTGGGAAGGCACCGGCCTCCTGACGTAGGCGCTTGTACGAACGCTCAACTTAGAACAGACCTGCTGTATGGAAAAAGCATTTATTGCTGTTACTCATGCCTGGTGCAAGCCTCCCATATGAGATGGGATGGGACCCTAGATTACAGGGCGGACTTGCAAAGAGACATGGAGCACACCGTCTGTCCACCGAAACCACCGTCCTTGGGAATTGAACACACCCCACGATGTATAGGTACCTGGAAAAGTGGGTGATCATGCACCTGTTAATCTGGAAATCCTACCCCCTGATGTTCTGTTTTATAAACAACAAAGCAATTATGTCAATTCTGCAACCCTGTTCAGCAGATGTTTGTATTATAGCTAACAACAAGAAGTTACAGCGGCCTATGACCGTGTTCTGTTGGAAAACTGAAGGAGAATTGGTAGCCAAAAAAAGTCAAGCCTCTACTCCATAGTTAGAATGTTCCAGGAGGTAGGTACACTATTCTCGAATGACGATGGCGGACTGAAACAATAAAAACATTTCAGGGTCCGTCTACTCGTGGGTGCTATATCTAGGAACCCGAAGACATGACCTGTGTGAAGACAACAACTACGAAAAGAAAGTGAACCATGTATATTACATTTTTAACTCTTTCGGAAAATTGGAAAACAGCGAATTCCAATATTAAAATAAAGAAGCTCGCAATCTAAACTTTTAAAAGTACGAGACTTCATATTTAATGTTTGATGTTCGTTTATTGTCTAACAGGTCTTAAATCCAATTACAGACAACAAGAAACCATATAAAACAAAATATAATAGTACATACTACATACAACAAGCTAGTAATGAAAAATCAGGCATCGCAGCCATATTTCGACAATAAAACTCTCTTACACTAGCTTTAAATTTCTGCTCTAACTGCTAAAACAGGTCCCAGCCCGCTCACTTCATAACAGTGTGTACTTGACTTGAAACAAATGTGACATCCACAGCACATTGGTGCTGAAATTAAGCAAGTTAAAATACCCGAACAAGATACTCTAAAGGTGAGCTGCCCCAACAGTTTTGAGCAGTCGATATCACCATTTAACAATTTAAATAGCAAACCTAACAAGAACACTATCCTTCGAATTCTCCTAGACGTTATATCAAATAATGTTAATAGAAGGGTATATTCCGAATTAACAGGTGGATAAAATCCAAACTGAGAGTAGTGTAAAAATTTTAAACATTTCTTGTGAATTCACTCGATTTGATGGACGTATTTTTCGTAACATGGATTCCATACTACCGAACAATATTCGAGTCTGAATACAACAAAAGCAAGGAAAAGGCACGCAAAGGCATCAACGCTGGTAAAATCTGTGGCGTTTCTTTTTATACAGCCCAACACTTGAATGGCTTAGTTTTGAGTCGAACGTAATACCTAAATCTTTAAAGATTGAGCATCGATGTAGTGAAATGCCCCCTATATTGTACTGAAAGTCTACCTCAGAAAAATTCATTGAGTATGACATCACATGACATTAGGCTTTTTAAGATTACGTCATCCAATATGGCGTCCAGGGGGCAAAAAGCGCACGCATGGAACGCGCCTGCGAAACCCTGGAAACGGACGCGTGGCTGATAGAGTTGGGTTTTCATTACCAAGTCGTTCAAATTGAATAACTCATGCCTTGATTTGGCTCACAGCTAATGAATCAGCATCGTTCGTGCGTCGTACATGGTTAACGGCTGACGACAGCACACGACGAGAACACAGCATGACTAACCATTACCCGTATTTGTATGCTGTGGCGAGACAGGAGACACCGCTGTCACTTTCAATTCACGATCCATATGAACGACTTGAATGATCCGAATCTACGCGATTGATTGAACGATTTGAATTGAATCGAATGTCCCAGCTCTAGTGACTGACATAATGGGGTTTCTATGACAGCACGCTAGAAGCTGCATCGTTTTGACATGTGCCCGCTGGCAGTCGCTCTGAAAGTCATGTGTTCTAAGAAGCCTAATTTATCAATATTTAGGGATAGGGTTACGGTAACATCATTGGCTGACGTTATTCAGATCAGTCTGTAATAAATTACACTCAGAGACACTGCTTACAGCTCGAAAACATGCTTTTATGTAAACCGCAGTGAAACGGAATCTTGAAGATGCGCACAATCTGTAATATAGGTATAGTTACCTTATAAGCACTAGATATTTGGTTATCTCATGCGGTGGTATACGACAACGACCAGTAATGACTGACTTTAGTTATACGGTAAGGACCCGTGGAACTGTCCGAAGTAGGTAAAAGCACCAGCAAAACAGCTCACATAAATACTACAGACAGCTCTGAAAACAGGAAGCGAATTTAGAATAATACTGCAAACGCATGTCCAACGCGGGTTGCAAAACATCAAACTGCATGCAACTCGTACAGTCGTCAAACGTCTGCCGCTACGCTTCACTGATTCAATCAGTTCGATTGTTCAATGCTGTCGATCGGGAGTTCAGTACGGCAAACGGGAATTGAGCGGACAGCATGCAATAGTTGGAAACTAACCCGTATATGCATACAAATGTATCTTGCCTCAATTGAAGTAGTCGACGATACACTTGCGAAGTTGGAAACTCGGTACTGAATTATATATGTCGTCGTTTGATATACCTCGCAACTCCGCACCTTTCAAATGATCAAAATTTGAATTTAAAATTGGATTTGCCGACACGCCAGTTTTTAGTGCTGCGATGCACATTGCAATTTGGTGCAAAACCGCACTACCTATATGGAGCAGAAATTTATGTTGCGACAAAAGTAGTTTATTCCCCGTGCATTCCGTCTTGCAATATTACACAGGTAAGTGAGCCGGAGGGGATTATATGTTTGAGCCGAGTAGCTACGTAAGGTTCTGATGTAGACAAATTGTGCATTTCCGCAGTAACATTCTTCAGCATCTGACCTTCCTGTGTTGAATGAGAACGCGATAATTGTGGAAAACTAAGTGCAATATTTTCTTCCTTTTGTAAGAAATTGATTTTATGTACCAACTATTGAAAATTCAAAATAAATGTATAATTTTCCTAATAAAATGTATTACATCACCGCTGTTGTAGTCCACAGATCTATCAAAAATAAAAGAGAAAGACTGGGTGACGTCTAATATCTTACACGTCAAAAAATGATTCTTAACAAACAAATACTGCTAGACGGTTTATATAATAAAGTAAGGTGTAACTAGCCTGACGGAACTAATAAATATTGACTATAACCCCCCGCCAGGAAGTGCAATAAGTATTATTGGGTTCACAGCAAGGGTTATTTATATTGTTATGGTTATGCTAAATAAGACTTGGCATAACCAACCCAAAGGTTGCAAAAATGTAAAAATTGTAAATAAACCCGCGCTGTGAACCCTAATAATAATTACTAAACTTCTCAGTGGCGAGTTATAGTCAATGTTTCTTAGTTGCGTGAAGCTACTATACAAGGTATACTGAGGAAATATAATAAAATTGAACTATACATCCAGATACCAGGTACCAGGTATCTATATGGTAAGGAAACGGCATATGACTGAGAGATTTGCATAGTTTCCCCATTTCAATTGGATATTATTTATCACAAGTTAATCCGCAACTTACTGAAGAACTGATAATGCACCATAATATACATACAAACAAACCCCGCATATAAAAGGTTGAGGATACAACGCAGAAGAGATTGTAATTTGAGAATTTGTACAGGTTTAAGATTATAATGAATGAAAACTTCATTGGATCATATATATACTTTTTTAAGTAAGAGATTACTGAGAGAGACCATTATGTACTAGAGTAAATGCTGCTCTAAATTTTAGAATCATAAATGCTTCTGCAATGGTTGACCCTGGTGTCGACTTTTGATATAATAAGCGATTGGAATTTAAGACAACATGCACTAAGTACAGTGTTACATACCATTGGAATAATATTTTGTCTAGTTCGATTTTTTTCAAATAAATGGATGATAAAATAAAACCTTTTGCTGTAGATAGACTAGCATAATTAATAGTGTTTGCTAATTCCTACGCCTCATCGCAATCAGCGTCTAGCACCCTCTATAATATTAAAATCATATACGTCACCCAGGATATACGAGGCATGTTTTTTTAAGTAAGTACCGTTTTGCGATTCCGCCGCCGCAGCGCTACGGTGGGCGTTCCGCGCATGCGCGCTGGTTACCTACATCTCGTCTACGCACTGACGCCATTACAGTTTGATTCTTCATTGTATACGTTGTTTACTGAGTGTTTAAGATGCCTCCGACAATCGTGAGTCCCGCCGATTGTGAAGTACGGGCTGTTATACGATTTCTTAGTGCTAAAGGCGTAAAACCGATCGATATTCATCGTGAGATCTGTGAAGTTTACGGACAAAACATTATGAGTGATGGAATGGTAAGGAAATGGGTAAACGCATTTAAAGATGGCCGCACAAATGTGCATGATGAAGAACGGAGTGGGCGTCCTTCGGTCGTTAATGAAGATTTGGTGCAGAAAGTGAACGAAAAGGTGAGAGAAAACAGACGCTTTACAATTTCATCATTGTGCGACTGCTTTCCTCAATATTCTCGTAGTGTTTTGTATCGCATTGTGKCCGAGAACTTGAATTACCGGAAATTGTGTTCACGTTGGGTTCCGWAAATGTTGACGGATTTGCACAAAACCCAACGTTTAGGCAGTGCATTGACTTTCCTTGAGCGGTACCACAATGAATGTGAAGATTTTTTTAGACCAAATTGTTACTGGTGACGAAACATGGGTGGCCTACGTCACACCAGAATCGAAASAACAATCCATGGAATGGCGACATTCATCATCACCCAAAAAAGTGAAGTTTAAGCAAACAATTTCTGCCCGGAAAATCATGTGCACAGTTTTTTGGGACAGAAAAGGAGTATTGCTAGTGGAGTTTCTGCCTCGTAATGAGACAATCAATGCAGCGTCTTATTGTAAGACATTGAACAATCTGCGTCGTGCAATCCAGAACAAAAGACGTGGCAAGTTGAGTTAGGATATCGTTTTGCTGCATGACAATGCCCGTCCACATGTGGTTAATCGGACCAAAGATCTCATCAAATCTTTTAAATGGGAAACTCTAGATCATCCTTCATACAGCCCTGATCTGGCGCTTAGCGACTACCATTTGTTCCTGCACTTGAAGAAACACCTGGGTGGTCAGCGTCTTCAAGACGATAACGAAGTCGAAACATTTGTGATACAGTGGTTAACAAGTCAGGCGGCAGAATTTTATGAGGAGGGTATTCAAAAACTGGTGCACCGTAATGACAAGTGCCTCAATATTCACGGAAATTATTTAGAAAAGTAGATTAAGGTACAGGCTTTCATGTAAGATAAAATTATTGCGATATCTTTGCACGTCTTTTTTAATTTCAAAACGGTACTTACTTAAAAAACATGCCTCGTACTAGATACACATATGCATCAAAAAAGAACAAAGAAATAAAGGTACGGATTTAGTTCATGAACGCCCTAAAGCATGCGGAACGTAAAATACAGAATATATTTGCGATGATTAATACAAAAAGGAAAAACCTCAACGCCCCAATCGATTGAGCGTTTTCGAATTATAAACACTTTCCATCTTTAAAAAAAACCTAAAGTTCGAGCAACATAATGCTTGTCCTTATGTATTAAAACCTCTTCCAAGAATTCCGTGTTTCATCCAAATAATGGCGGATATTGTCGTAAATTTCCAAATATGACGTTTCAGCTAGGCGGAGCAATATTATTGGACGTTGCAGTCTTTCATTTAGCCCAATATTAGTTACCTGGTTCACATATGAGCGACCGTACAAAACGTTATTGACTCTGCGTTCGCAATTGCGTTCATTAACGCAAACTTAATAACGGGATACCTTCACAAGGCGCCACCACATTAATCTCAAATTGTACTTACACCAAATAAAACTAATACTCCCAAAATAGGCCGGCTGAAAGGTTATTTTGTCGTCAAAACGCGTATTCTGGTCGTACCGGCTATAATGTGCCCCACGTCAAAACCCCTCCGTGAATATTCTCGTACGCCAGCAGAGCGGCTGCGAGGTTACGTGGTCGAGAATTTCATCCAGAATATGTGTGGCCTCGAACACTGCAGTCGGATCGTTAGGGTGATATTCCTACGCCCTCCAATCTCATTCAGTAGTATATTATCCTTGGAGCTTTCAAAACATTTCCTTAGCGAAATAAACGGCGGCTTAGGCTATGAATTCGCAATTGTGGGGAAAGAAATAGGCTGGTCTATTAAAAAATGTGTCAAACTGTCAGATGCGTTAGCGCGCCTGCAGAAAAGAGATACCTTCTCTTACGGCAAGAACTTGAATTCAGATAAGTTCAGCGAGTAAAGTAAAGGCGATAATATTTATGTACGCTGTTCAGAAACATCCCAACATGTTACACTATTAATTTTGAACTCAGTTCCACTGTGTTTATTCAGGTTATAGAAGTACAACATTGAGAATGCTTGAAGAAATACACAGAAAGTATCAAGCATTTATATAAGTTTCTAATTATATTATATATTGGTATACACTCGTATAATACTCCGAGTGTTGTACTGATAACGAGCCATTCTCAATAATTCCCATGGAAGACAATTTCGAGTAAAATTCTAAACTAAAGATAACAATTGACAACTGGCCCCAAGCTTTTTTCAGTTCCAAAAAGATATTAAAAAAAGAAATAAACTGTTTAGGTCTTATTTTTATTTCAAATAATAATAATACTGTAAATACCAACCATTGAATAAAATGTTACAATTATAGAAGTTCCGTATACTTATAGTAACATTACAACAATGAAACACGGATTTGTTGGTTTAACTGCCCTAAGCGACGCTAAATTTCATCAAATTCAATGTTAAATAACGAATTAAAAACTAATTAATTTCCAAAACATTTAAGAAACTTGTGATAGAGTAGTTAATTAAAAAACAGAGCACCTAACCCCTATTCAATAAGAGAATAGCATGTAAAAATGTAAAAAAGACGTAAAAATTATACATATTTAGGTGACAGCAATACAAAGAACCGCTGCAAATTGAATCAATACTTCCACATCCAATTATCAAAATGACATTTACGTTTTTATTTCTTATACTATACGATTAGTAATCAGGTTTTGAGCATTTTTTCTCTCTACACATTTTTTCTAAGATAAACAGTCCTCGTGATATTAGCAAAAATACATACATTTTTAAAATCTGTTTTTCCAAATAACTCGAAAAGTATTAACTTAACAAAAAAATTACAAGAGTGTTTTCCGATCAGATATTTGATTTCCAATATAATACCAAATTTAAAAAAAACGTACGGTATTTTCATTTTTTGAATATATTAAATGTATTCGGAGATATTTAGGAAAAACCGTTTTCTTTAAGTGACGCTTTTTTGCTAATATCTTCTAAACAATTTGCTGCACCGAAAATTTACAAGGACGAATAATAGTCGCAGTTATACTACTAATCAAAAACTAAAACGGAAAAAATAAAAAAATAAAAATTTTTGCTAAAAGGGTAGATACCCCCCAATTTCGCKCCCTTTCCGATACCCTACTTACCCCAAAAACAATAAGTCGCTTTGGGTAGTTCAGATCTATACGTTTGCCAAATTTCAAGTTCATATATTAAAAAGTTATCGTGTCCACAAACAAAACCACAGACACCGACACAGACAAGAAATTTTATTTTGCTCAAATTTTGTATTTTTACGTTTTCGACCATTTTAAAGCGAATGAGCAAATAGAAAATTTTGAAAATTTTTTTCGCGATAAAATACTTCCCATCCGTTGGATGTGGAAGTAATTAGCTCTAATACGCGGGGAAAACTTGCTACACAACAAGTAAAGTGCGCTACAAATGAACATTAATGGAAAATATTATTAATCTAAAGCCACGTGTTCCCGATGAACATAATTCCACGAAAGCATTGTGTTCGCCCCTATTTTTAGCGCCTAGCCCAGGTGGGAAATACATTCCCGATCGAGCGAAAGCGAATGTGTGAAAATATAAACCGCAGAGAAATCTTTCCCAGATTTATACGTAAATGTGTTACTTTCATACCCCACGTATAAAGTAATGATATTTCAACCCATCTGACTTATATTCTCCCCAATAAACACGGACGCGTAAGCAGTTGGGGTTACGGTTCCGTTTCTTTTCAGGTCACGTACTTGGAAATATTTCTTTATCCAAGGAAGAGCAATATACGACCTCGTATTGCAGTAACATAACGGTTGTTTACTCTGCATTATAGATATACATAGGTATGAATGTGCTGTAAGTGACCATAAATATTTCAGCTACTTCTTTTTTTAACTAGCAAATCGGGATTAATTTGTTACACTGCGTAATAATTAAAGAATCGACTGTCGTGGCCTAGAATATTTGTCTTCGAGCATTCAAATTCGACGTTTCCCTACGCCTCTACAGATACAGACGTGTTAAGTATATAAAAACAAATCATATTCTAAATAATGATGATACACTAACGTCCTTCTTTAAATTTTAGTCTGATAAAAGGTAAATACATAAATATTTATATAATATAGTGGTCATAATAGGAAACGGGGACAAAAGGATAGATAACAATAAATGGAAAACAAATAGAATAGATTAAAAGTTTTAAGCACCTAGGAGTTAGAATACAAAGCAATAGAAGAATGGATGAAGAAATAAATGAAAGAATCACAAGTGCAAAAAAATGGAGTGGATTAGTGCAAGCGCGCGATATGTTGGTGGGGGCTGAGGAATCTGACGTCACACTCGTAAATTCCCATTCTTTAACTATTTTTTTCTGCCTTCACAAGCATCACACCGAAAAGCGAAAAAATACGGGTCCCTTTATTTTCGATGTAGATTGATATTTTGAATTCAAAAAAATTTGTGGACTACCTCATTTTTAATGTCCTGCTGTACCTACTTAAATATCTAAGGAGGTACTGGTACATATCTGACTTATCAACAAAATTGACATTTCCTGTTCAGCACATGATTAACCGGTTTTGCAGTTTAAAGAATATAATCGCAAATTTTGTAAGAAATTAAGAATTTACCAACATTAAGAAATTCATTTTAAGCTGACCTTGTAGAAAGCTCTGATGATGCCTCAAATAAAGAAGAAAGCTTGGCAATAGAACACAGAGTGTACTAATTCTCCTCGAATGACAAATTCCTCCAAAATACGTTGTCCTATATTCAACAAGTAACAACCGCTACTTCTAAAAGATATACAAAGTGGGAATACAGAGGCTGAAGCCCTCGCAGTGCCATCTAAACGGAACTCTGCGAGCTGGGCGATCTATAAACTGTGAATAGACACTCAGTGCAGGTTCCTAGCTATGATGGCATAGGAGAAGCTACTCCGTAAACAGATCAAAAAAACCAGGGCAGATAATTTTTATTTCCTTCGCTAGGAACCTGCACTGGGCTATTCACAGTTAATAAATCGCCCAGTTCGCAGAGTTCCATTTAGATGGCACTGCGAGGGCTTCAGCCTTCATATTCCCACTTACATCAGTCTGCCCGCCACAGTTATTGGCGACGCGACGGTCTGCCCTGGTCGGTCTACTCRCTATCTCTGCCTGATGAGCCCCAACAGGGCGAAACTAGTCGTAGGGTGGGAGTAGACTGACCACGGCAGATGTTTTTATTTTTTTTAATTTTTAATATACAAAGCGCACTGGAAAATCTTTGACGCCTGGCTTTAGTTTTCTATACATTTTAAGCAACAATTACTCTACTTGTGTCCATTATAATATATTTTATTGTTATTTTATTTATTTACCTATTTATTCACTTATGTATTTAAATATTTTATTATCTGAAATTAATTACTTTGAAAAACCATAAAGCTGTCATAACGCAATGCAAAATTGACTTTTTCATTTATTCCATGTCACAAACATTGCAATTCTTATTGTTATTGGTATTTGCAAGGAGGAAGATAATTAGAACCAGTTGGGTCATAATCCAGCAGTTACGAGTAATAAATTTCGAATCCACCCTCTAGTTCATTTAATTCAGGCGCTGGTGGTTTATTGCTTTCCTAACATAAAACACAATTAAAGTGCAGAAAATATCCAGACATTGTGCAGCGGCTTTAATCAATTACGATATCTAAATTGAATTATCCGTCGTACATTGGATCGGTTTACCCTTATGTTTCACTCTCTGAGGAAATATGGTAGATGAATATGGTTATTTTGCTTCTAGCTCGCTACATGTAATGACGGAAAATGCGCTAAATATACCTCCTGTTGTAATGTAGCAAGACTATGTGATAAAAATAAATAAGACTAATTCCCAGCACCTGAATACAGCAGTTGCTTTGGTGATAATTACACTAAAGTTGTAGAAAACTACAAAACTTCTAACCTTGTAGGTTTATGCTATTTTTACAGGCTGCATGCAACTTTTTAAAGAATTGTTTCTCGATAAGCGGTTAGGTAGCTTTGCCATTCTATTCCTGTTTATTATTATTATACTATTATTTTGTTATGCTATTAAATTATGAGATAACGTGAATTTGTATTATTTTAAGCCCAACACCTAACAACTAAAACCATGATAAATATTGTAGGTATGACGCATATAGAAAACTTGATAGGTGAGATACAAGTACCATTTGCAAACTAATTAGACAAATACCCTTTTAATATAGCTACCTTCCTAACAAATGCAGAATGTAATACTTTTCCGAAAGAGATGTAAATAATTTTTTCTACGATTAGCCATTTTTGCACAGTGACAATATCCAAACTAGAAATGCACGATCATAAAAAAATGATTAAAGTGTGTCTTTAGCTATTTGGAATTTAGAATAGAATTATGTTTACAGTGCTCTCCCGTATGCTATGAAGATAACAACATACATAGGGCTGGTTTCTCTTCTCAATTTTAAGCTAAAATCAATCCTGTTCTTAGAATCTAAACCAATCACATACCTGAATTAAAGATATTGTCATGGTTACTGGGTTAATTTTAGCTAACATTAACTTTAACAAAGAGAAGAGAAACCGAAACTAAACGTTGTGCGTAAAATATAGGAATATTAGTACATTAAAATGGCAAAAAAGGGCTAAAGTTCATACAGCATTTTATAGACTATGTGATATCACTTATATAATAAAGACGATGGTTGTATTCTGTGATGAATCTCTTTCTATACTAACCAATAATCATTCATGTTAGCTTGTTTTGTAACACTCCAAATCATAAATCAGTTCTTATTAAAATCTTGATAACCCGTCTCTCTCTCTCTGTCTCTCTAATTATTTTAAAACCTGGCGTTTAGGTATAAACAATAGATCAGCAGATTAAACTTTCTCCTCTTTTTCTTCCATGAGAAATTTGATCGGGGCGTGATTCTAATAATGGCAACATGAAACATTAATGAGGTAGTACGTTGCCCCATGACTGCTTAGTAGCATCGCTCTACAAAAGTGTATCTTTAACACCTATACATATGAACTCCTAGCTTAAATTTCTAATGCTTCTGGTGTGAGAAGTTGAAACTGTACTAAAAGCTCATCGGTTAATGCATTAGTCTTTGATATGTGTTAATTCTGAATCAGAAATCGTGCTCCTATTAGTAGAACTTTTGAGATTAAATTTATGTTCCTTTGGTACTTCGTATGATATCATTATACATTATGTGGATCACGGATCTTTATTCTCGCAAGTAATATGTATCAACTCATTTTTTGTTAAACGCGAGAGCAATGCAACTGAATGTGCCTCACCTGAATTCATCAATAACAGAATTAGTAATAAAGGGGCTTTGTATGATGAGTGTACATAGACAACATATGAATAATTTGGGTCTTTATTTCACAGAAGATGTTTTAAATTGCCTTGCAGAAAATCCACGAAGATTATTCATGGAATAAATACTTCATTAATTACTTAAGTACCTATATCTTATAAACATTTATTATTTCTATTTATGTTGAATTATACTCTGCAGGACGTTCCTGTTTTGCCCCCCCCCCCCCCAGACCAAAAGTTGGGTATGCCCATGGGTGCGAGTTATGATTAATAAATCCTTTAGAGGTTTGAAATTTGCATACTGTATACTTTTTAAACATTCGCTTCACTTTTAGATAATCTGTCTTATAATGCTGTTGTGTACTGATCACATGTTTTGAGAATGCCTTCATGTACGTAGATGCTGCAATTAATTCATCAATATCGAAAATGCCTGCAAAGCAGCATTTCTCCACATTAACAAGCAAACCAATCTAGAAGGCCGCCTAATAGATTTGTGATTGTGATATTGCACTTTGCTCGCATCATGCACTGCAGTTCAAGTGTGCGTATGAACGCTGCAAGTTTACAAAGCAGGTTGTGCTTGTTTGGAGTTAACCCAAGTCCCCAACTTAGTTTGTTCGCAGCAGTTACATAAATTCAGCAAACTAGCGTAAACTGTAACACAAATTTAATTTGATAAAACGGACGTAAATATACGAGAACAGCTGCATCAGGAGTGCCACGGCATATGAAACAAGTGAATCAAATTTCCGAAGCTCGTACCCTAACATGACCATTAGCCGCTTATGTTAATAATGCGGTTTCGTCAAATAATACTTGGAAATGTACCTGAAGTGTTAGGTCATTTTATAATATTAGGTATTCTTAACACTAGGTCTATTAATAGCTACTAATAACTTCAAACGTATGAATGATGCATTTGAATGCGTTGAAAATAAAATAAAAAAACTCCAAGAAAACTATACTTACATCATATTCAAACAATTTGTTCTATTTACAACAAAATTGCATTTAACTTAGCAAGTCGATATTTGTTCTCCAAACCATGTCATCGCCTTTCCGCTTATATTGTTGGAACATGAATTAATTGTTGCAGTTCTCATTTAAAAATGGCAATTCTTCCATTCATCCGTATTGTTGGATAATACAAATTCAAGTCCCTGTTTTGGTAAAGGTTCTCCATAGCATGAGAGTACCGGCTCCAAAACTCCGCTTGATCAGCAACTGAGGCTGTTTACACAAACCTTGCCAATAGTAATTAAAACTATTTGGACCATTTTTGTCCGAAAAATAACCTAGAAAGCATTTGAAGCATGAACCCGGAAATAGTTATAAACTAAATTGATGTAAATGCCGCAAATTACATTATACCAGGTCCTGTTCATATTCCCCTGAGCACCTTTCTATCTTACATTTATGCGGCGCTGTAAAAGCCTATTTTAATTATTGTCGCGCAATATAATAATAATAGTACATCTTTTATTTATCACTTTGCTATTTACGCAACAACAGCAAATAGACTTACACTTGCAACTTATAATTAATAACAAAAATCTCGATACTAACGGTAAACTAACTCTGTACACTAAACTTTAAACTCATTAATATATGCACTTTTGAATAGTATTTTTTGCAGCTATGAATCATAATGAGTTTTGTTGCGATATCATAACTAAAGACGTGCATGGAGAAAGAACATAACACCCATTTGCTTTATATTTGGGTTATTGGATGCCAAATTTCTTTATTCAAAAAAATTACAATCATAGAAACTTGCATCCTAATCTTTCATGCATGCATGCATGCGTCTAAAACCTGCGTTATTAAGCAGTCTTTTTGTTGCATAGTATTCGCAGCTAAAAGATGAATATTTTTTTATAATTATTGTTTTTATTGTTTTATTCGTAAACTGTAATAATAATTACAGAAATGCAATATAACAATAAAGTTATCTTGGTTGACAAAGGATAGAAACGTGTCAAAGAGTACAAGATAAGATAAGAAATATAGCACTAACGATTTCTGTTGATTGTTCTCAAAAAAGCACGAAAGCGCGAATTTAATCTGGTCTAGAAGCGTATTCCATACCAAGTTCGGATGAGAATATTGTAAGTACCACTAAATATTAGTAAATATTACTATTACAGAGCGTTTTTTTTTGTTAAAAAAAGATTTTAGGAGCATGTTCCGCTATGTATTAATTTTGAGCGTCTGACTTCTGGACTAATATATCAGTTACCCCTAAAATTAGCTGCGCACTGACGTGTTTGTCCTTTTCTAATGCTTTCGCGAATATCATGGCGTATTGTGCAGAGAATTCTCGAGCACAAATAGACTAACAACTCCGGGCAATATAGTTTCCTTGTTCTGCCGCTCCGAACTTCCAAATTTTCATAATACTGTAGGCGGGCTGTAAGCAAGATTATTGAATTTTGCAGAGGATTCGAATATACCGTTTACAATAAGCTCGGGTTCACGTAGGTTCACGTCCACAGAATTATCTGCTAAAGGATTAGGTGGTTGTGAACTCGTTCGTTATTGTTTAATAGCTAATTGGTCTTGATTCAAAATTATTAGGATGTCGCTTCGACACTTTTTATTAATTTTAGCAAATCCTTTGAAATAGAGTATGCTCTGAACAACATGGTTTTGTTCCTAATCGTTAAACTGTAATGTTAATATCAAGCAATTGGGTTTTTCAATGAAATAAAAATTACGGAATTCAATATAGTTTCGCTACTAATTGTAACATATGCAAATAATTCCCTACGTTGGTTAGTATAAAAAATGTATTTAAGTACATGAATATTCAAGTCAAAGTTGAACTTTGCATGCTTTTGTGGCTGTCAAATCACGGTCAGATGTCGGGCGTCAGACAAGCTGATTGTAAACCCACGTGGTTTTGTAAACTTGTGCCGGTGTTGGATTTGTTGTGTTTGTGTTTGATGATGCTTAATTAAAGTAAGCACAACGAACGATAAACAAAAGAAATAAACACAACACATAAAAYACACATTTACAAATGATTCAGCTTAGCTGTAACTGTACTGTCAGTGGTCAGCTGTTGATAATTGTAATCGTTTGTACGCGAGTTTGGTTGCTTTACATCATTGGAGTCGTATATTATACCGTGACTGATCTGAGTGTAATATTTGATTCCAAATTGTCTTTTATTAGCCACATTGATAGAGTCGTTGCACAATCATCATGCAGTATGTATGGATTCATCGTACGCTCTGGAAAAAAGTAATGATGTTTCTCCATTAAAATTTCTTTATCACGTTTTTTTACGTGAGATCCATATTAGAATATGCTTCTTTTGTATGGTCTCTGTTGTATTTGTTTCATATAAACAGCCTCGAATCTGTTAAAAAAGATGTAGGTTCAATATTTGTTTTAAGTTTATTGAAGTTCCGTTAGGCATCAACAATATAAATTTTGATTCAATTATGTTTAACAGTATGGTTAGATGTACGCCGGCGGTATTTACCAATGCATGATACAAATCCGACTTAGGGTTAGATTTGACGCAGTTACTATGGATTCGAGCAGGAGCGATCAATTTTTATAGTTAAGTTGTATTCATAGGTACTCAACCTATGTGATATAAAAACAGTACTTCGCAAGCATTCACACTGAAGAAGAAAAGAGGATTAATAAAGGGTTATAACTGTGTAATCTCGCTCCATTTTGTTTGTTCTAGATAGATGTCGTGTGGGAATTTGACTTTAAACAGCTTGAAGATGACAAATGTGAAATGTGGAAACGCGTCGCCTGAGCTTGATTTACAATAACATATAAAAATATTCTAAGAGTATAAGGACTTCTCTATTCGACTTTTCAACAATTAATATGACAATATCAGGTTAAAACTGCATATTAAAAGCCTGGGTAGTTGAGATTTATACGTTTGCCGAATTTCAAGTTCATATATTAAGTCTTTCGAAAGTTATCGTGTCCACAAACAATACCATAGACAAGAAATTTGTTTTTGCTCAAATTTTGTTTTTTTTTCGTTTTCGACCATTTTAGCGAATGAGCAAATAAAAATTTTTGAAAATTTTTTTCGCGATACAATACTTCCCATCCGTTGGATGTGGAAGTAATTGATGAGTCTGTACATTGTACGTATTCTTTTAAAATGGATTTGAACGATATTTATAGGAAGGAAGACTGCTAAAACAGTGTTTATTATTTTTGTTTTCGAAAAGCCCACAGTGGTAAAATTATCAGAAAAATTTGTATTTCCCAAAAACTGTACATACGTGAGGTAGGTAATATTTGTTTTAAAAGGACCGCACAGAAATCAAAATCGACACGTTTGAAACGAGAATAGTACACTTACTCTTTGCTTTATACTTAAAGTAGTTATATAGGGTTGTCAAATAAAATACCCTCGAGGACATATCTAAATGTTGAAGCCTTTTTTCTAGGCTATAAATTCGGGATAAAGGGAAACCAAACAAGCATGTAACATAGACCAACAATTGTTTTTTGTGCAAGACGTTTTATTTAGCAGTTATTGTTAAAAATATTCATAACGACATCTGCAAATCTAAATTTTCTGTTTTATCTTGCGTAGGTACAGGCTTATTATAGATAGAAGTTACAAGCAACATACAGAATTTTTTTTTTCGATACCGCATTTTGATTACATGATTAGTCCTGAAACACATCTCCCGTTTCATCAGTACTTAGGCCAGTAAGCCCCACGAACGGGTTTGTATTTAGTGGTCACTGGAGTGTCCTTAATTTGCATCACATACGTTTTCAGTGGGGTATGGCTTCATTTATCTGCACGCAGCGGTAGCGTTACACACGGAAGAGCATTTTATTTTCGCCGACTATATCGCAACGCAGCATGAATATCGAAAACGGTTCCAGTACGTGGAAGGACTGACTAAAAAATTCAACATTATGCCTTGTAACGTATGGCTCTTCTAATCTCAAATCTCTGTGAGATAGGGGGTGTAACATATTAGATCATGCTAATGCGGAACGCCGAGTGGAATAAAATGCAATGATGGAGCAGCCAATTCATCGTCGGAATGCGAAAATTGTGCTCGTGTGACGAAAATTTAGCAGTTGCAGACAGCCTAGCTTTAGAATCCGTTAGTTTCGACACTGACTTTGAAAAGTGCATGTCGTGAGCTTGAAAGTACGTTGGCGTAGACCAAAGCATATACTTCTCATAACGCATTATCTTAAAATATGTAATATTCAATTTAGCTGTACACCTKTATAGTGGAACTGTTGAACTACACTAGCTAGATAGCAATGTGTCATCTTTATCATTTCATCTTCTCAACAGTGTAATAGTAGCAGTAGCTGTTTTTTTAATATGTTACACCTTCACAGCGTGTTAAATATTGATTTAAAGACATGTAAGTCACTTCTTTCTTACTTCTTCCACAATAAGTTGAAAACTGTTAGTAATAACACAAACCCGCGACATATATTTTTTTTCTGAATTCGCATTGAATAATATAAAATTATATTTAACAAACTTCGTTATTTTAAATGGGATACCCCATAGCATTACCTAAATATCATTTCGAGAAAATGACCTCTCCATAAAAATTCAAGACAGCTCCAAGCTTAAAAATATATAAGGCTGCAAATCTTACCGTCTTGAAAGGTATTGAATTTAATCATTAATTTTTTTATCAGCAACGGTACTGATAGTTTGTAGAAAACACATAGTAATTTTAAACCTATATTAAAAGTATATCAAGTTAGGAACTGTAGTATGATCCAACTGACATCGCGTTGTTTCTTCGCTATATGATACCGTAAAACGGAGATACTTTGTCACCGGAGGTAACTTTTTCACCAGTACGCAGCAGCAAAATTTAATTCGTTTGCTTGAAGTTATATTGCCATCAAGTGAACATTGTTAGTAATGCGTACCCCCAAAAGGATCCCAGGGAGCCTGAGGTACGATATACATCGGAGAATTTGGTGCAAGCAGTGAATGCTGTTTGGGCTAGAATGAGCAAGAAACAAACCGCCGAAATGTGTAGAATATCACGTTCAACGATAGTCAACAGATATTTGTTGGCCGCCTAACCATCCTCATTGCCCAGGAGAAGACCACCCAATATTGTGCTAATATTGCTTGCTACACGGGCAGAAAAGTCAATTCAATGGAATGACCGTTTACTTCACTGGGCTTTTTTTGCTGTTCTATTGCAATAGGCTCAAATACTCATTGAGCAATCGGTGATGTAAGCCTCTGTACATACTTACTCACCGCACAAACCTAAGTCTTAGTTTGTAAAGCCACAGCTATATGACAAATTACTCATTTTCAACAAATGACCGGACAACATTGGATCTTTATATTTCCAGACTGTACCAACCTATGTTGCAGTTCGTAAAGGCACCGCTAGACGACTCATTGCTCAATTTTCAAAAAATGCCCCCCCCCCCCTAAATTGTGGCACCAACCGTTCTCATGAACGACCACATATTTCTAGAAGCGTACCACTCTTTGAAAACATAACTATATAAAATCAGGATACCCACATGGCTTATGACACCTTCGAAGGATAACTATGCTTACATGGCAGCAAAAGTATCGTAATCTTCATCAGATATACCTATAATTTTTTAATAAACTCAAATAACTGGCTTATGGATCTCACACTTAGGTGGGCAAGTTTCGAAGACATAGTTTTCACCTATTATAAAATAGCTTTAAAATTACACAAGAAGTATACTCTGGTAGGACACTCAGTATACCTCATGATAAAGGTACTTACATAGTGTTTTTTTTGCGAAATGAGCATATTTTGTCAAACAAATGTATTTCGAAAGATTTCCTAGTTTTTTTGAAGCACTCCAAGCAAAACTTGTACTCAAAACATCAAGACGTAGTACCTAGACGATACAGAATTATAAGAGGGGCTTTGATTTTATACATAGGTACTCCGAAAATGCAAACTTAAAAAAAACATCAGAGATTTGAAGCAAAGCTTGTTAAGGGATAACGGTTACAAATTAATCACAATCCGTTATGTGAAATACAGATACCTACCGGTCACTAAAGGGCATGCCAAGTTATAACTCTAATTTTAACATTAAAGCTAATCCCTCGCCCACTCCTGTTTCATATCAATTAATTACAGCATCCCTATCTCGGTTGAAACGTTGTTTCCATACATTTAGGTAGCTAACATACAACGGAAAGGTATTGTAAGTCTACACATGCTACAAAGCCTAATAGTACCTAAATCTTTACGCCACCGTCGCCAGATTTAATATTCAGCGGTTAACTATTTGCATTTATGTAGTACATGTAGGTACACTGCGCGTAAAGTCTTTCCCTCGCGTTAAGCGCTGTACGGGTTCATTCTTGCTAATAAGATAATTAAAAGAATTACCTTCTCTTGCAAGCCAAGTGTTTTTCTCAAAATTTAAAATGGGTCCACTGTCGTTGCCAAATTGAAAATTTTTAATAGCATTTCGGTTGAAAGCCATTTTCTTTACCCAAAAGGCGCGCGTTTGAAAAATTACAATCGGACAATTCATTCTAAAGTTATTAAATAATGAAAATTTCCATGGAACAAACTGTAGTATTGTTGCCTTGCTATTTAAAATTTTCCAGTTGGTGATAGTGACGCTAACTTGAATTTTGAGAAAGACACCACTTGTAAGAGGAAGTCATTTTTCAAGAATCATATACACTTTTCAATGGTATATATTTCGTAGGTTCTTAAGGCAAATATTTACGAAGAAAAATTATCAGCTCCCACCGAGAATCGAACTCGGGACCTCCAGATTTAGCCTCTGTTGCTCTCTCACTGAGCTATGGGGGCCGTGTTGGAAACTTGGCGGGAGCGTGGTATTAACTGACGTTTTACTTTGTAAATGTGAAGACTACTGCTACGCCATCTATAGTCAATGTATGTTGCATATTAAAGCGATTTGTTCTCTCGCGCAGACATAAATAAAATAATACTTTTATCATGTTGTAATTCATAAACAGCAAACACTTTGTGATCCGACCTCGCCGAATGTACGAGGCATGTTTTTTAAGTACGTACCGTTTTGCGATTCCGCCGCCGCAGCGCTACGGTTGGCGTTCCGCGCAGCGCGCTGGTTACCTACATCTCTTGTCTACGCACTGACGCCATTACAGTTTGATTCTTCATTGTATACGTTGTTTACTGAGTGTTTAAGATGCCTCCGACAATCGTGAGTCCCGCCGATTGTGAAGTACGGGCTGTTATACGATTTCTTAGTGCTACAGGCGTAAAACCGATCGATATTCATCGTGAGATCTGTGAAATTTACGGACAAAACATTATGAGTGATGGAATGGTAAGGATATGGGTGAGAGCATTTAAAGATGGCCGCACAAATGTGCATGATGAAGAACGGAGTGGGCGTCCTTCGGTCGTTAATGAAGATTTGGTGCAGAAAGTGAACGAAAAGGTGAGAGAAAACAGACGCTTTACAATTTCATCATTGTGCGACTGCTTTCCTCAATATTCTCGTAGTGTTTTGTATCGCATTGTGACCGAGAACTTGAATTACCGGAAATTGTGTTCACGTTGGGTTCCGAAAATGTTGACGGATTTGCACAAAACCCAACGTTTAGGCAGTGCATTGATTTTCCTTGAGCGGTACCACAATGAAGGTGAAGATTTTTTAGACCAAATTGTTACTGGTGACGAAACATGGGTGGCCTACGTCACACCAGAATCGAAACAACAATCCATGGAATGGCGACATTCATCATCACCCAAAAAAGTGAAGTTTAAGCAAACAATTTCTGCCCGGAAAATCATGTGCACAGTTTTTTGGGACAGAAAAGGAGTATTGCTAGTGGAGTTTCTGCCTCGTAATGAGACAATTAATGCAGCGTCTTATTATAAGACATTGAACAATCTGCGTCGTGCAGTCCAGAACAAAAGACTTGGCAAGTTGAGTAAGGGTATCGTTTTGCTGCATGACAATGCCCGTCCACATGTGGGTAATCGGACCAAAGATCTCATCAAATCTTTTAAATGGGAAACTCTAGATCATCCTCCATACAGCCCTGATCTGGCGCCCAGCGACTACCATTTGTTCCTGCACTTGAAGAAACACCTGGGTGGTCAGCGTCTTCAAGACGATAACGAAGTCGAAACATTTGTGATACAGTGGTTAACAAGTCAGGCGGCAGAATTTTATGAGGAGGGTATTCAAAAACTGGTGCCACGTTATGACAAGTGCCTCAATATTCACGGAAATTATATAGAAAAGTAGATTAAGGTACAGGCTTTCATGTAAGATAAAATTATTGCGATATCTTTGCGCGTCTTTTTTTAATTCCAAAACGGTACTTACTTAAAAAACATGCCTCGTATGTTTAATTGTCCTGTTCTTGTTTTAATGTCTTTTTCATTTTACTTAGTTAATTTGGTGATAGATAACTACAGTCGTCAACCTTTACAACAAACTAGAACGTCAGTGTACATAAATACTGCATATCCAGCGAGCAAATACTTTAGACTAAGAAAGTTATGCATAATATATTTGGCTAACATAATTCCATGGAAAACAGATGCTAATAATATTTTCCCGTAAAAACACAGCAGCCAGCTCACAGCGGAGCTGAATAAGTAAGAACAATCGTTTATTTCTCCTCCGCGAGCCATTCAGCGGCAGAGATCCGCGCGAGTAGAAAACTACGCAAGGTTATAAATAGCGCACTTTTTTCAACTGCTTTGCGACTGAAATTAGGATCAAAGCATAGAAGTCATTTACAAATGACGCCATTTATTTCAAGTGGCTGTATCGTGCTCCTCTTCGGGCCGTCGTCACCGTAAAGTGGCGCAGAAACCCTTGATATCGTTTTAAAATCTGCTAATGACACTGCAGTTCAAGAGACTTACCTTCCCACCATGCGGCATCTGTAACAAAAAGAAGGTTTGAGTTGGCAGTAGCACTAATAGACTGTTTTAGATACGATGCTGCTGGTAATGGGTACTTTATGATATTACCTTTAGGACACAAAGTGGGCGAGGCGTTTCAGTTTTTCCGGGCTGTGTGCGAGCACGCTATCACCATTACAAGGCCCATCGTTCCATAACATGCCCTAACCGGATATGATGATGTCCTGACTATAAAGTAAAAGCGAAAGTCTTTTCGTGCGTATTCGTATTTGTGCCCTTTCTCCACGCGTTTGTTAAGGATCAAATATATCGATCATTTGTACATTTCCTTCGAGTACAACTGTTTGTTCCTTCAACTAAGTAGATAAAATCTAGATGAGACCAAATACTTTTTATTTATTTTATTTGTCGGGAACGTTATTGTGCTTTAATGTAAATGCAATAAGTAGTACCTTCGAGCACAGGAAATAATCAAAGAACATACAAATGTCGACTGAGCGGTACCTACCGCAATGATCAGCGCATCTGTTACTAGCAATAATTAATATTTTCATATACTTCTCAAATCACGTGTCGTTAACATAAAAACTTGTATTGTACCAAGAAGTTATTGACAAAGCCTAAAAATTCAAACGATCTTGGCGCTTGCTAAATGGTCAAGGCTCTTGTTGACGTCACAGCTCGTATCGCTTTGCTTGCCCGGTATTACCTTCTGTTTCTGCTTGTTTGTGTTTGGCTAGTTTTTTGATAACGTTTGTTGTGTTGTGTAGTTCGTATTAGGTGTGTTCATCGAGGATGAATAGAACACGATTTACAAAAGCCACGTTGAACAATTTACCGCGCTTTGACGCTTACCTAATGGTGGCCGAGTTTTTATGTAAAATGGTCCTCATAGCAGAAAAACACAATTTTGCATCATTAAACAGCTTTAATCTCCTTTTTTTCCTCTTTCGTAAAAAAAGAGTTATTTAAGAGTTAACCTGACTCCTGACTTCTTTCCATGTTATGTAGGTGTCTACGGAGAATGCTGCTAATTTAAATTTATATAATAAATATATAGAAATGGTTGTGTTATACGTAAAGGGCTGAAGCTAGCCGATATTTTTGAAAAGTATAAAGATTTCGTGGAAGCTCTGGATAACTATTCCTAGCAAGTATTCGTATTTTTTTGTAAGAGAGATGTATACCTTTTTCAAAATAAATATACTAATTTTTAAGATTGGTTTATTATTATTTATCCTACAAGGCAATATTGCAAAAACAAGGTAATAATGAGCTGTCGAAAAAACTTGGTAAGGAACTAAAATTACTGTAAGGTATGTAGTAGCCCAGGGCTTGTTGAACTATGCCCCTCAACTTCTTCCGGTCCAATTTTCAATCCTCTCAGATCTTCTTCCACCTACCACATCCACTTCTCTATTGGTCTGTCTCTGCCTCTATTGTCATTGTTTTTATCACCTCTTTCACTACACTCCCGTCTTTCATCCTCAAAACATGACCCAACCATCTCGCTCTATAAGATACATATGTTGGTTATTTTGGCTTATTTTGGTCCAAGGATGCTACTTCTAACGTATGAAATTATTGTTAGGCAACACTTCCCAGCCTAGTACTGTAATGTGTTAGTTCCCGGACTCAGATTGATGAAGTATTATGGACAGTATTAAATTTTTCAAAAAGATACGAATTCTTGCTTGGAATACCTTCCACAAAATCTTCATACGTTTCAAAGGTGTTCTCTAGCTTGATCGGTTCACGTATGTGTAAAACAAATATTTATTTAGCAAAAAATAGCTTCACGTGATTATACGGGTTTAAAGAAACAGCACGTTCACGTGGAGATCTATAACAATCTTCAGCAGTCTAGTGGGCGTCTCGTACAGCAGGCCATCAACCGGCGACATCTATCGACACCCTAGTAAAACACCGCCCTTTAAAAATACCGCCGGCGGTCGATTAGCCAGTGTGATTACTCCTATCTAATACTGAGTATTCACTCAAATAATCAGCAGGTGAAAACCACATAAATCTGCGAAAACAAGTCAACAATGGAACAGGCTTGCCATTTTTAAACTTTAACTGAACCAGAAACTACAGTGGGCGACCAATGTACACATTTTGTTGGCATAACCGAAAGAGAGGGTCGCCCATTTTATTGTCTGTCGCCACTGCATAAACTTTGTCATGAATAACTGGCAACTGCCTGTCAAGTTCGAGCTGTTACAGATAATCGAAACTATTGCGTCAGAGATCACGTGACCTAATGGSTGCCACTGCCGAGCATTCAAATAGACGGAAATTTTCTAGTTTGGTAATTATTTATTTTTAAGATAACAGCTACGAAAAGTGAAGCATGTAGATTACATTTTTAACTTATTTGAATGTCTGTACAATAAGAAACGTTTTAATTTGAAGAATTTAAAGTTTTAGACTCGTATTGTCATCTAAAACCTCTTTCTCGGGTTTTATTATTTCTTCTTCCTTGAAAATGACGTAAATGTGTATGTGTTCTTTTATTCTAACTTCATGGTGGTGTTGTAGAGCAACCAAACTCCACCATTCCACGATAGCCATATTTAATTTTATTATCTCTGTTTACAGGTTAAGTTAATAGGCAATGTTTGATTAATGCCTTTCCGTCTTAGAGGTCCATACAATCAAGACATCTATATCTACTCATTGAAGTCGACAAAGGGTCATGCTTTGCTATCCCATTCTGGACTACCTTGTGTTGAATAATATATAAATAAACTGTAATACCTACACAATGTTGAGATCAAACTGTTTCAGAGCTCAGAGCGAAACCTTGACGCCGAACCAAACAGCGTGCACATGCTACAAAAGTTTCATCTGCAATACTGTTCGGTCATGTTATATCTGATTCTGTTGGATATGGATACCATTTAGCTGCATAACAATTACATAACACACCATCAGTGCTGTATTAAACAGTATTGAGCAAGCGTGTGAGAGCAATTCCAAATACGCTGATTAGTGAACTTTGACACCAGATGATCTCTAATAATCAAACTTGTTCAAACAATCTGAATATGCAAATCATTTTCGTCGCTCCGTGTATTCAAATAACAGCGTGAGCAACATGAATATTTGATATTAGATATTAAAGCGACTAATACGCGGATTGCAATACTTGCAGATCGATCCATATACACGATGTGTGGACTATATTATCCCCTTCCAAATTCATCACAATTAGCTAGAGATAAACATAAAGACAAATTTAATGGCAAATTTTTTTCTTCACGTTATCATTGTACAATTAGACGAATAAGATATATGGTTTAAAATAATTTCTCTAGTGGGTTAATAGGAAGAACCGAAGATGCAAAGGTTGTAGATCGTTTACATTGGCAAGAGAAGAGCACTTAACAAATAGTGGAGATTAAGGTAAATGCGTTCGGTATAAACTTTCTTCAGGCGCAACTTTGCCTTGGGAGGTATTGCATACCTTTCCATTAAAAGTGAAGTGGCGTAATTATGTTTGGGTAACTTCGTTTTCCGCCGAAACTTCCCAAATTAAATAAACTAGGAACTTATTTAGGTCTGACTGATTTTTCCGGTGCACTAGTAACAACAAAGGGAATACATACATCAAATGGCACGTCGAAACCTCTCAGAAAACTTTATAGTATCTGTTAAAGCGTGCATTAGCGCCCCTTGAGTACTGTAAGCTTCTGCTGCATCTACGGCAGACTTGAAACTCTACTATTGGAAATATAGGACAGCTTCGCAAAAAAATTCCTTTGGGTTGAAGTGTAAACCAATACTTTTCGATAACGAAGTTGTTATAATTTTTGTTGCAATTATTTGTTTTTGTTTTTGAGAATCTGCGTGACCACGGTTGGTTGTTGATGAAAGTGAAGTCATTTATGTGTTTTTGATTACTCACTTCTTAAGTGATCCAACAATATGTCATATATGGTTATTTAATGGCGACGTTATCCCACTAACGTCCTGAACAAAATTGGAGGACACATTGCAAAGCTGTACAATTTTTATAGTAATAATTAGGTATCAATTTTAATAGTTAGAAAACGACAAAGGTTTACAAATAAGACAAATATAGATATGCCGGTTCTATAACACCTCCGTTTGAAAACTCGTCAGAATAAATAGCACACTCATCGAATATACTTTTATATCCTAGAAGACTATCTCCTGCGGATTAGGCAACCAGAATGACGTCCGAGCGGTTGCCAGCGGGTTTATTGTGGTCGAACGTTCGAGAAGAGTTCCATGATAAACAAGGAAATGGCACTGGAACATTTGAGTATATTCATCGGTCAGACGTCATATCTTTTATCTAGGTGGCTAAATCTTATAGCTTGTACGAGAAATTTTTATTACGACATATGTGCCATGTTGCTCGTTTGTAGGGCAGCCAGTCTGCGCAGCAACGGAGTGAATGGCGATTGGCGAGATGTGTGGCAGGCTGTGTTGTTTGTTGTGACGTAGCCATGACGTTCCCATATAATCTCTACTGCGCATGCGTATGACCCTCTACGTGCGATTATCATTTATCGCAATATCTCATCATTGCTTTAAACTTCTAGGTAACAGTGTATTTCTATAGTAGGAAACCACGCTGATTTTAATAATACTGAAGCAAGTTAACAAAGCGATGCCAGTGTTCTAAAGTGTTTTAGAGTGACTGTATTGAAGTGTAGTGTTCTAAATAATAGTTAGTTGAACTAGTAGAGTTGCAATACTAGTGTATTGTACTAGCAGAGCTTAAATAAAGGAATTTAAATTAGAAGTCCAGATTTTTAGGTACTGTACATGTCACAATGCTTTTGTAAATAGTTTGACATAATGGCTATTCAATAATCTAGGACTACGGTTGTTTCTGTCTTTGCCTTTTTTGCGAACAACATAATAACAGTATTATCTTGAAGATCCTTGCCCTTTTGTTTCCGATTAGTGCTGACATTCTCTGGTACTGACTAATAACTTCATAGCAATCGCACCTGCATATTAGGAATTTGACCCAGCGACTAACGCAGAAGTATACTTTTTGCTTCAAGTACGTGTAATAGTAGAGGTGGGAGCAAGTAGGAGACCGCGATGTCAGAGTATTTAATATAATGTTATTAGTCACAGCAGAGACACGATTGACGATATAGCAAAGTTTGTTACTAACTAAATGTGAGTATACAACTTGTGTTTATATGAAATTTACATTCCTACAAAACAAAGAAATGTATACAAAGTTTGCTTTAACTTCATATTATGAATTGTATCAACAAGCTGGCACTACTATAAGGCATTAACAATATTTTTCAAAACACCTACCAAAAATACACTAAGTAAGATATGCATTTGAATACATTCCCCAGCTTAACAAGTGCACAAGTTAATAAAATTACGTCTTGCGTCAAAACAATCTGTGAACAGCTGTTTCAGCTTATAAAGCTTCCTCAGCACAGCTATAGACCCAATACAAACAACACGGCTTTCCTTATATACGAGTACGCCAGGGTAGGTGATGTGTATGCTATTATTAAAATGTTGATAACACCATGCCATCTAGTGGCAATTTAACGGTATTATCCACTCGTCTCTATGGAGAACTAATCTAAACGGTTGGGGTAATGGCTGTACTGAGGAGGCTTTGTAAAATGAAACAGATTGTTTTGATGCAGGCGACATGGCATATACACTAATGTTGTTATTATGCTTGAGAACTACACTCTTCACAGCAAAGGCTGCTACCGTTCAGATTAGTTCCCCACAGAGACGAGTATGGATAATACCGTTAAATTGCCACTAGATGACATGGTGCTATCCACATTCTAATTCTCATAACTGTATCAGTTGGTTGTAACTTTGCCCAACCTAATTAAATTCGTAACAGATTTAAAACAAATCGCACTTATTCGCTACGCAAGTGCATACTTCATTACGATGTCACATATATCACGGGAGTTGTATGTCAACAGCTTATTTGTGAGACGTAAATCTGCGAAAATAAAGATTGGTGGTCATGAATATGGAGTAACAGTAACATGATATGATAGACTGGATTTGCAGTAACGAACTTACAATAGGATCGTCTTTGCTGTAACATAAAACGTATTCTACCAATATGCGTACCGTGTTATCGTGTTCCAGGCTGCATAAATCTCCTAGTGCAGTAAGTTAGTAACTAATATTTATTTTTACCTACCAGGGAACTTTAATTATCGATTTATAGATGAATATGGTTGGTAGAGTTATGCTTGCACATCATTTCGTGGGAGGAAGAGTTCATTAACAAGCCTATTATAGGTAGGTACTGAGAGTGCGAAAAGGTGTTTTTTTTTCATAAAGGTCTCTCATGGCACAACGGTTAACGTGTCTGGGCGTAAAACAGAAGACCCGGGTTCGCATCCCGGTGAGAGCAAAGACAATGTATTTTGTTTGGTCGATATAGTACTAAATTGTTTTAGTGAAGTTTTTCGTTGTGTTTCGAACAGTATCATAGAAGCGAATCGCCTTGCTGTAAGACAAGTGGATTTTTCAATTTGGTACTGAAATATACTTGTGTCCGGAACTGTAATAAATTCTTTATCATAGGCTCATTGACAGCCTATTTATTACTATTAAGCTTATCAACGTATATTTCATTTTGCATAGAGTCTAAACGGGAGTTTTCGATGGTGTGTTGGAAATGCGCATCAGACCGTTTCTCTATAGATCCTGGGCGCGATTCCCGGTTGCAGCTAGTAACTTTTTTTTACTTAACTTGCATGTTTCTCCTATTAGCTTGAGTTATGATAATATATCCACATGTTTATCTTTAAATCCCCGCAATTTTACTTGGGCGGGCATAATTTTATTAAAATGTAATTTACAGACCCACTTTTTGTTCTAAAAAAAGATTCTTCTTCATTCAAATACCATACGCTCAATATTCTCAAAGTAAAAGACTAGGTTGCGGCCATAATTGCACAGGACGCTTAATCTTAATTAGGCTAGAAGGTCCTTCTAGCTTTACCTATTCAACTATTATTGGGGTGATTAAAACATTCCAAGACGTGTAGTAAAAAAATAAGGCAATGTGAAACGGGCAGGGTTATTTTCCTTTGTTTTGTAATTCCGTAACAGATTACATGTATGCACTGAACAGCTTGTAAAATTAATGATATGATAATAATTCATTGGGTTGACTGACGAGGTTAGCTTTTGCACAATAAGCTAACACATATATCCATTAAAAATATCCTAGAATATTTCGAGTAAAAAATATAATCCACACATGAATGGAAATTTATATCAAAATATAAGCGATTTGTCGTGAAAAAGTTGTAGTTTCGTAAAGTAAGGTGTAATAGTAAGCGTATTCAGCAGTGCTCAACACTTCTTATTGTAATAACTATGATGCTTTTGCATGGAATAGTTGTGGCTTGTTTAAACAAATCATGGTTTCAAAAAGCAAAAACTTTTACCTGATACCTTTATATACCGAATATGTATACAGGTGTGCGACTTATACAGACAAACTATTCTAATCATCGGCATTGACGCTGGGTGCTGATGTTTAAAGTACTTTGTTCTGCATACAAATCACGTAATCTTGCAAGCGCCTGTGTAATATGTAGAATGCAAAATATTTTTTGTACAACACGCCGTGTAATTTGCAAACTTTTCCCCCCTTATCTTGGAACCTGTCAGAATCTCGGCTTTTGGCGGACTTTATACCAGGGGAGCGTTATACTAAGCAGAGATATTGCAGTAACTCCTTGAAATTTATATGAGGGTCTACAAAAAAGATAATAACCATAAATTTGTTTTTATATTAGATCAGGCCTCGCCAACAAAATACGTGAAGGTGCAAACATGTGTACAAAAGCTGCATCATATGTATGTATATAGGTTACTCTGAATCATAAAAGTAAAGCCTTCCTGTTGCGTGCTAAAAATTGCATTATACAACTGTATTAAGTTAAAAAAAAATCATTTAKGAAAATATACGACTGCTTATGTAATAAACAGCCTTCTAGATCATGTAACTGCAAATGTTTTAAACTATCCAAAGAACATACAAGAGGCTATGTCAAAAATTTCAGGCTTGTTATCTTTGTAGCCAACGCAATATAGAATGGAATATTATTTACAACTTAGAAAGCGTAGATGTCGTTTCCTTTACTTTTTACAAATTAAATCGTATATTTAAGGGTACTGAGGCAAATTCATGAAGAAAAATGTAATGACTCCCACCCAGAATCGAACTCGGGCCTCCAGATTTAGCCCCTGTTGCTCTGCATCTGATCTATGACGGCCGTGTCGAAATATCGGCAGAAGCGTATTATTAACTAATGTTATTTTATTAAAATCGAAGACCTTTGCCACGCCATCTATTGCTAATATTATAAATACCAGTGGGTTCTGGTTTGAATCTTAATTGCTGATACCTGCTGCGGCAGATAGATTTTTTGGGGGCAGTAACATTATTTTAACCCAGAGAAACAAAGGCTAAATCAGGAGGCCCGGGTTCGACTCTCGGTGGAAGCCACTACAATTTTCTTCATTAATTTGGAAATTAGATGCAGTTAAGTTATAATTGGACATTCGGAAGGTTTTGGGCAATAAAATGCAAGGCTATTAGTGCCAAAGTTTATATTTCTGGCCTAACTTGTAGCCCTTCCTCAGAACTACTACAAAAACCAGTGTGATATAACATATTAAAAGGATATAAAAAGCTTACAGCAACAAGCCGATGGTTGTAAGATGCAAAATTATCGACATTTAAAACGATAGCAAATAATTTGTTTAAAAGAGAAGATAAAGGGCCTATTTTCTGACCCGTTTTCTTCTTCTCTTTTAAACAAATTATTTGCCAACCGCCTGATGTCGATAATTTTGCATTTTGCAACCGTAGGCGGTAACTGTGGCAACCGAAACAACAATTACACGAAGCACAAAGCGGGCTTAGAAGAAGGCGAAGCACGATTAAACAAATGGAAGAAAAGAGACGGAGAAAAAGACTCTGTTTGGAATTTGTAGACCTAGATAACGCCTTCGATAACCTCCCTGTAGAAGTGGTGTGTAAAAGTAAAAAGAAAATAAAGTAACTAGCTGAGAATAAGCATACAGGGTCTATATAGTAACATTAAAAAAATACGTTAGAACAAGTATATGGAAATAAGGTATCTCCAAGTTGTGGATGGATTAACGCAAGGGGGTGTGAAACCCAACACTATATATCATGGCGATGGACCATATATTTTGATATAGTAAGGTCAACGAAGTCAATTAAGTACATGAAATTAAAGTCGGTAAAGCTGGCAGAATGAGCATTTGCAGAAAACGTTACAGACCACACTTTCGAAATTAATAGCAATGTTGATAAACATATATGTCTACGCTATGCTGTCTACACCGCAACCTATTTCGCTCTCATTACTGCTCATCAGTGTGGTTTAGGTCTAATGCAGACATCATGGCATATAACTCAGGGCCTGCTGTCAGGTTGGTGTATGTAGGTACATGCAAATTGTCAGATTACAGTCACTTTCTTTAGGAAGAGGTACCCATTAATGCAGCTACGTGGCTTTGTCTTCGTGTCAGTTCATTGCTGATAGATATATAGATCTGTGTTTCTACTAAGAACTATCGATATTCAAAACGGTATGTAAATCCAATTTTAAATGTTAGTTGTGTAACTTTGGAACGTTTTATTCTATTCTAAATGTTTTCCAAAACATTAGAGGAAAAAGCAATAGATATATCATAAGAAACTACACCTACATGCCAAATTTCATTCCAATAGTTCAAATAATAAATAATAATTAAAAAAAAAACACGAGAATCTACCTAGGATCTTTACCAAACTTACAAACGTTAGCAACTCAAAATCTCAATTTTTATAGACAACCGTGGATAAGCTAAGTAAAATGCAGTTGGTTGAGGTGCAGACAGCACAGCATAGATATGCATTTTAATGTATGTCGGTTTTTGCCCGCTAGCAAAAAGTGCCGTAGGGGCCTGCTGTCAAATTGAAGTATGCTGTTGCATGCCAATTTGTCAGGTTACTTCCTTTAGGAAGTAGTACCCGTTAAGGCAGCTAGGTGGCTTTGTCATCATGTCAGTATAATGCTGACAGATGGCTTTACCATCTAAATTCTTATTTATATCATACCATAGCTTTGGTGTATGGCAAAAATAGTTCTATGCCGTGCTGTCTGCACTAGACCTAAACTGCACTGATGAGCTATAATGACAGCGAAATAGATCTATCCGCAGTTAGTTGAGGTGCAGACAGCTCAGCATGGTAATGCATTTTTTTTATTATTTATCCAGAATAATTATAATTATAGTCACTGTACTTGTTACCGACGCTCACTTCACGTCGAGTTGCACGCTTAGTGCTGGGTACTTGAATCTAGCAATGTAGATTCGGAAATACCGTGGTTTTGAGTAGAAGCAAATTAAATTCTATTTTCTTACTGACTGACATTTATTAACTCTAAAAGGCAGCTAGGTGGCTTGTCATCATGTCAGTGTAATGCTGACAGATGGCATTGCCATCCTAAATTCTTATTTATTAACTCTATTTTTTACACCGCCTACCATATTAATATTACAAACAGAACATCAAGTACGCTGTAAGTAGCAACATCACCCGCGCGTGCGAACTCCCGTCATCAACAGTACTTATAATCATGAGCAATTAAAACCCATGTCTCCACACGCTTCTAACGGCGCAAAAGGTAGCATAACAGGGCGTAAATCTGGAAGCCCAAATTCGAAACATAATAGAAGATCTTTTTCAATAAATTTCTGTTGTACCCACATTGTAGTCTTATTTTCTCCTTAACATTCTCCAGCAATAGATTTCAGCATATAATAAATAAATGTGGTTACGTGCAAGTATAATCTGGTAGGTCCTTCGTGATTTGAGCTTGTTCCAAAACTGGTATTGAAGTCGCACGAACCCAAATGAAGTACAGGAACTCTCAATAGGCAGAGTTAAATTGCAATTACGAGTTGCTAGCTGTACTCATCGAAATTCGTCAAACGAATGCGAACAAGCTGCACAATCTGAAGCTCTTGGAGTGGACACGAAGCTAAATGCCGCTTGCACCAGTTTATAACGCTTTGCTTGAAATCAAAGGTTACAATTTGTGGAAATTTTCACCCGTCGATGTAGTCGAATTATAATTACAGCGCACCCCGAGAATTAGATGTGCTAGGAATTCGCAATTTGGGGGCTACAGGAATGAAACCAGAGAACGTGGGTTTACATACCGTACTTTGTAGCACAAGGTAGTATTCCCCACATATGATTTTCTTGCTAGAGTATGAATAGGATTATAAAATAAAATAAGCAGAAATATGTTGATTATCTTTATAAATAAGGATTAAAATTAATTAATTAACAACCCAAGTGGCTGATATAATATTATAATTTAAACTCTTTAGTGACATTTTTTAACAGTCCCTGTTTTATTCTGCACAATGAAACGAGAATCCTCCACTAATATAAATCTACAATATTTAACGCAGAAGAAACTACATCAACGAAAATCACGCATGCAAATGAAGAAATAAACATAAAAGACCGTGAACATTTTAATGTATATAATGAACCAGCATGGAAATTTAATTATCTGAGAACCAGGCGCTTTGAAAAAGGATGTTCTTGGTGAAGTAAACAAGCGAAAAACTTTTTCAATAGAGATAGATTTGTATATAACCGAGGACAGAGATTGTCAGAACTTCATAAAACAAATCGGGAAGAACGTTGAAAAATATATGCTTTCTTCCAAATTACAAGATGGCGCCACAGTGTCTATTAACTCAAAAATTTTAAGCAGCATTGAAAGTTACATTTACTCTCTGTATGCTTGCGTTTAGAAATTTAAAACTGGACAATTATAGTTATAGAGGTTTCAATCCGATTCATTTAGAACAACTGAGGCAAGTGGAAACGATCTTTATGAATTTGGTCGACAAATGCACCGCACAAAATTATATCGAACTACGTTAGTGAAGCATATGTCCAATGGACGCTATCAGTTGTCCACGTCAATGATTATTACTATTGTGTTGTTTTCTTATAGTGTTCTCTTGTTATGACTGCCAAGAGAGCAATCAGAGCGAGCTGTTCATAAGTAGTTGCATTGTCTAGGTATAACATACACCTACACCCAAAATTTTATTGCACTAACAAACCCGAAATCTTATGAATACTGCCGAAAATGTTCATCTTAGACCATTTGGCAAATAGATCTGCGGTAATTACGGGACGTTCTCGATTTAATAGGAACGCATTCTGTCATATGCCTCTGCTGCAGTTCTTAAAGACTTTCCAGTTTACTGGCGAATATTTTTGAATCGAGTTATCCCACATAAGAAAAATGAGTCCCATGGATTTCATCGAAACATTTTCATTTTTTTCTTGATGATTCCTACTCTGCCTGCGGCAAAAGTTGGTCTACTTATTCGACTTAAATCTTGTGTACAGTACAGTCATTAAACATTTTGAAATCGACTCTGTTATGTATTTATAGCCCCTAAGCCCTTCTAATGTGTCTGATTGAATATTAATTTAGCAACGTGACAATTTTACTGCTACGAGTATGAAAACTGAAAATGCAGGAGAAATTTGAATTACAATGTAAGTGGCAACCACGGAGGTAATAAGAAAACAGCTCAAATCACAATGCAACAGTTTGAATTATCTATACGGACAACTGACATCGCCAACTGGATAACTTGGCGCATGCGTCACCTTACCGATATAGGTTCAAAATAACCTAAAAATAAATAACACTTGAACCGATAACTAAATTTAAGACTTTAAAATTGATTTTCCTTTAGAATGTCCGAACATATTGGGCCTCTATTATAATCTACGAGGCATGTTTTTTAAGTAAGTACCGTTTTGCGATTCCGCCGCCGCAGCGCTACGGTCGGCGTTCCGCGCATGCGCGCTGGTTACCTACATCTCTTGTCTACGCACTGACGCCATTACAGTTTGATTCTTCATTGTATACGTTGTTTACTGAGTGTTTAAGATGCCTCCGACAATCGTGAGTCCCGCCGATTGTGAAGTACGGGCTGTTATACGATTTCTTAGTGCTAAAGGCGTAAAACCGATCGATATTCATCGTGAGATCTGTGAAGTTTACAAAACATTATGAGTGATGGAATGGTAAGGAAATGGGTGAGAGTATTTAAAGATGGCCGCACAAATGTGCATGATGAAGAACGGAGTGGGCGTCCTTCGGTCGTTAATGAAGATTTGGTGCAGAAAGTGAACGAAAAGGTGAGAGAAAACAGACGCTTTACAATTTCATCATTTTGCGACTGCTTTCCTCAATATTCTCGTAGTGTTTTGTATCGCATTGTGACCGAGAACTTGAATTACCGGATATTGTGTTCACGTTGGGTTCCGAAAATGTTGACGGATTTGCACAAAACCCAACGTTTAGGCAGTGCATTGACTTTCCTTGAGCGGTACCACAATGAAGGTGAAGATTTTTTAGACCAAATTGTTACTGGTGACGAAACATGGGTGGCCTACGTCACACCAGAATCGAAACAACAATCCATGGAATGGCGACATTCATCATCACCCAAAAAAGTGAAGTTTAAGCAAACAATTTCTGCCCGGAAAATCATGTGCACAGTTTTTTGGGACAGAAAAGGAGTATTGCTAGTGCAGTTTCTGCCTCGTAATGAGACAATCAATGCAGCGTCTTATTGTAAGATATTGAACAATCTGCGTCGTGCAATCCAGAACAAAAGACGTGGCAAGTTGAGTAAGGGTATCGTTTTGCTGCATGACAATGCCTGTCCACATGTGGCTAATCGGACCAAAGATCTCATCAAATCTTTTAAATGGGAAACTCTAGATCGTCCTCCATACAGCCCTGATCTGGCGCCCAGCGACTACCATTTGTTCCTGCACTTGAAGAAACACCTGGGTGGTCAGCGTCTTCAAGACGATAACGAAGTCGAAACATTTGTGATACAGTGGTTAACAAGTCAGGCGGCAGAATTTMATGAGGAGGGTATTCAAAAACTGGTGCTACGTTATGACAAGTGCCTCAATATTCACGGAAATTATGTAGAAAAGTAGATTAAGGTACAGGCTTTCATGTAAGATAAAATTATTGCGATATCTTTGCACGTCTTTTTTTAATTCCAAAACGGTACTTACTTAAAAGACATGCCGCGTATTTATACCCTATAGAGAGGTACATACACCGCACTGGTTGGGAAGTGCTACGAAATGTTGCCATCACTTCTGAATTCTCGCGGAGGAATTTCTTTTTAGGATCAAACAGTCAGGGTAGGAAAGCGTGGGTTTGCCTACGAGTATACAAAGTTTCAAGGAGAATACAGCATGTTCAACATGACGCCCACGTGATCGTGGAAAATTCTGCGAATGGCCGTATCAGGAAACGCCGCCATTTATGCTATTTCGCTCACTTTTAAACGTTTATTGCTAGCTTTAATTTTTCTCGTCGACATTTTCGTCACTTTTTCCGTTCTGTTCATTAGAAATACTTACAGTTTACCTTACCTCAGAGAATAACAACGTTTCACTATAGGCTTGTTACGATACCCCATTAGAAACACATTCGCGAGTAAGGAAGTTTTCTTGTAATTTCTAACATTGTAGTAAACCATTGACAAGACTCATTTAAAAAATAATCAATTTTACTTGATAGAAATGTTTACACTTAATCAATTCACTATATAGGTTATCCCAACTAAAAATCTAAAATACCCGATTTCGTCTAAGTTTGAAACAATGCTGAAACCGGTCAATTTTAATTTGAAAGGGGTCTAAATAAGATTTTGGAGGTTGCAAATTCTACTTGGAACTTGGGAATTCATGTAAAAAGTGTTTTAAAATTGACAGAAGCTACAATAATAAGCATTTTGTGCATATGATGCCTCGCGGCTAGAAAATAGATGGCTGCATCTTTCGTAGACTTAAGATAGTTGCTTACAGTTTTTCTTTTAATTTTTTTACACAACTCCGTTAAAGCAGGGTCGTGGAATATCATATGATTTAAGAGCGCCACCAATTTTACACAGAGACCAAATATTGGAAATCGTAATGTAGACAAAATAAAGCGATCGCCGGTCCGGTTGGAATATTATTTTATTTTACCGTGCAACTAGAGCTTGATTATAATAACGGCTCTCTATTTATGTGAACTTGTGTAAGAACAAACGCGGTTTTTTCTGTCAAAGCTTCGAGTGGGCTAACATTTGATTCACAGAATTACCAGTATACAATAGAAAGAAAAAGTAAGTACTGACTGAAATGATGTTGCTATATGAATTGAACTTAACTGATTTTCCTGTCCATATGCTGAAGTTCGAAAAATGACCGGGTAACCGGGAACAGCCACGAGGCTGTTACTTCGGTCTCGAACAAATTTTGATATTCCAGGTGATAAGTGCTTGATAGAAAAACTGTACAGGATGTAGCTCTAAGCCTCAACCAAAAGACCCTCACTTATTGAAGGTCTTTCTCATGTAATATAAACAATTTGCAAGAAATTGTTATTTGTTAAATTATGGCGTAACTGGCAGATGCCCTTAAAAGAATGATGACCTCAAAATGTGCACCACAGTTTTGATTATTCCAAGAATGCGTGCTCTGTCTTTCGATGTTTTTTGTGAAAAACAGGGCCAAGCCAAAATGTGATAATAAGAAGCAAGAGATACAAGTAGAAACCTCACGTAGGCAACCCAGGTTGCTCATACAGGTCAGTTAATTATTTCTACCTAATATAACGTAATAATAACGTTTTATTTTCAGTAAAGACAAAAAATGGCGATAGTGGGTGCGTTAATATTATAATGCATGTATAATATTTGTTTCCTTTAATTGGGTATTTGCCATGTATTTATATTTTATTAAATTGCATATTAATAGGTAGCATCTAATCCACAAAACAGCTGTGACAGCTTATAAATTCGAAATGGATCGTAAGATGTATTTTTAACATTCAAAATGTGAATATTTAAAGGGATCACCAAAACGCGAATATATTGGCCGTGACATCAGGTGTCTTGTAAATGGCCGCTTGTTTACATCTGGGGTCAACGCGTTACGCGTCAGCCTCAGCCTGTCAGTTTGTTGTTTGCGTTCATTTTGTGACAAGCGAATTAAAATACGCCAAGAAAAAGTGAAATACTTATGAGTTATGACTTATGGAGGCATGTTCATTGTTATGGAATTTGTGTACAGCGACGAGCGTTTCAACGCGGCGGAGATGAGGACGTAAAAGTAAAAGCAACAGCATAAGTGAACTTTTTATCAAATTAACGTAGCCTTGATAATTTGATCACAGTGGGTTGTTGGAAACATACTATTTGTAAACATAAAAATGTAAGAATTAAAGATGTACCCTAAACTTGACATTTACTTTAGAGGTCAGAATAATTATAAATTGCCATTTATTTTCGGGGCTGTCTTTAAACGCATATGATTTTTCATATCCTATTCAAGCTATAACAAAATGGAAACTGAATGGTAAACACTTATAACCACAAAAAGAATAATAAAACTTACAGTAAAAATTAAGATGATCTTCACATCAGAAAAACAAACTGCGATTTCGGCATATCACGTCTAGGGGCCTTAAACAACTTCTTCATACGCTGATAATCTCGAGGAACGGTTACAAGAAAAAAAAAAGAAAGATACTACACCATTAAACAGCACGCTCATCGGTAATTTTTACATGACACTTGACGTCACGAGTTGAATAACCTTGGATAGTAGCGTTTTGGCGGTGACTCCTAAGATTTGAATTTAAGACCTGAAATTTTCTACCTACAAATTTTTTTTTGCTTTTTTTAACATAGCGTACGATATATATACACTTCAAGATTCATTTTACGTGATTTTCAAAAAAAGTAATAATACCCAATTGGTAAATTATGTAAAATGATTAAATAAATGTTATAGCTTCATGTGCGTATTTATTATGAGAATAGAAAAAAAAGAGGTGTATCGAGTACAAGCACATCTCACTAACCATTAAGAAGTCCACAGTGTTGTGTCGCTGTGAAGCTGAAAAGGKAATGAAAAGACACAAAATAAAGGACCACTCCTGTAAGTAGGCCTTCGAGATGCGGAGTTCGATAACATTCACGGGAAACCGGAAAGGGAAAGTTAATTTTAAAGAATAACTCACCCACCCTTTGTTCCTCAGTACTAAACTTTATATGCGCTGTATCTTCCGGATAAGACCAACAACAGAGGGCAAAGGAAAGATTATGGTTTTCCACTTATCACAATAATGCGGAAGGCATCCCTCATCTATTTCTTCCGTTCCCTCTGGACACTCGCCTATAAGGAAATTTATGACCCATAACGAAAAAACAAGTAGGCCGGTTTACTGTTTCCTTTGATAAATGGTATTTTTTATGACGAGCATTTTTAAGCTGACTGATTACGAGACGGAATCTCGGCAGCAGAACTAACACGACTGTTCTCACTCTAGCACGTAGGCGGTTAATCCGATTATCACCGCTGTAAATCCTATTTCGCCGATTGCACTCGGACGTCCTTTTTATTCGCGGTAATAATTTAGCCGCATCCGAACCAGCTGTAAGTGCCTTTACAGCAATAATTTATATTTCGCATGATCGCAGACGAACATTGGAAACTGTCTGCCAAATACGCCGTTTCATTGGAAGAATCTGTCACTCTAAAAAGGCGAAAGCTTCGATTATACCGTCATTCTCGGAGGAAACCTGTTGGGTTTAAAATAGTAGTAGTAGTCGAAAAGTATAGATTTAGATTAAGTAGTATACGTATTGCTAATCTAATGAACACGACAGTTAGTATACACTATCTTATCATCGCGTATCGGTCATAATTGGTTTGAAAATAAATGAGAAAACGACACCCTATTCTACAAGTACAAAAATAATTTGCTCTATAAAAGGTTTCCCCAATAGACATGACAATGGGGTCGTCCCACAACTTTTTATTTTCTATTTAAAATGTACATAAAAATTGAAGCACAAAGACATTTTTTGCGATTCTTTCCGATTCTTCTTTGCCGAGAAAAAAAATGTGAGAGTATAGATTTTTCAGTATCCGTTTCAAATGCCTCGATATTCCGCCACGGAGATGACGTAAAAGGTTCGCATGCTGACGAAAGCGAGAAACACCAATAATAGCCAGTGCTCTAGCGGCATGGCAAGTAATATTTGTTTACATTTTTTTTTTAGCTGCGTCGCGTTGCCAATGTGGGCAAATTTTCGCGATACCGTGAGGAATGTACTCATAACTGGCATTGTGACATTGATACCCAGGTCAACTTAGGGCGTATTTGGGAAAATAACTTAAATCATCCTTCAGTCAGTTTATTCTATAATGAACAGTTCAATATAATAAGCGCATTCACTGGCCTTTTGCTGAAATACGAAAGCACTTTAACCATCGAACATGCTTTAGAACTAATGTTTTTATTATGAGGAATTAAACGACGCTTAAAGCTTGATAATATTTAGTTTGTATACTTTCGTATGACAACGATATGATAAATTTTGAAACTGTCAGGACGATCTTTGGCCGTCGTTAGGAAGAAAACGGTAAGGTACCGCTGACAACATCGCACGTTCGCACGTGCTGCATGTGTCACATGTGTAACGAATAACCTTAACAACTCTTGCCATGCGTTTTTGTTTACATAGATTGTTCAAACTTTCGAGTTTCGTATTTGTCAGATTAAGTGGTGGAGCAAGATGTCGAAGTATTTGGGTAATATGTTGTTTTTTTAATGTTAGAATGGCCTTACGTTAAGAAGTGTTTTGTTCCGTATTGCTGATGAACAGTTACAGGTTATTCTTATGTTTATATTATAATATTGACGTTGACGGTTATACTTATACCTTCGCCCCTCTCTCTCACTCCCATTGCATTATTTGTATTTCTCTGGCTATTTATAAAACTGACAACAGTGAGCATCTAGTTACCTAGAGAGCTGTAACAGTGCGCATGGCGGAAATTAGGAACCTTTTGCGTAGTTGTTGGCGGATTTAATTTGAAACAGGGTAATTTTTCTACCGTCGTTTGTTACGAATTGAATTAATCTGAAAGCAAAATAGATGCGTGGCACTAGTATTCATGATGTAAGCAATAAAAGGCATAGGTTAAAACTATCAAATTTTAATGTGCGGGACGACCTTATTTTCTTGAAGTAAATTTTGTCACTAGTTCTTTGTGCAGCTAGTTATCGTAGAACCTGTGTTTACGTAACTGACACGTCTGTTGTAATAGCGTATATCACTGTACACTGTGTCCACGATATTTACCTCTTTTGGGGAATGAGTATAGTGTTGTGGTGTTGGAAACCAGGGCCTATAGATTAGGCAACCGGACTGAAAGCTAGCTCTGGGCCAATGGGAAAACTCGGAGCCTCCCGTATATAAGCGCATTGAACAGCGCGCGAAGCCAAACTGATTTGAAAAACAATGAAACAAGCAAACAAAGCGACCCAAGTGTTCAGAGTGTGTAGTGTTTTGATTTAAGAAAGTTAAAATGGAATTGCACTCTGGTGAAGATGGAGTATCGCGAGTTGCTACTGTCAAAACCCAACAGGGTATCTTTAAACGGCCTATAGTTAAACTATGCCCGTTACCTTTGCAATAGTTGTTAAAATGTACACATTTTGGTGGGCGGTATGTTAGAGAATTTTATAGTTTTTCGTATTTGTTCGATAACAAGGATCAACATTTTGTTATTTTTCAATTAATTGGCTTATTTAGTTTGGTTTTTCGGGCACTTATTTAGGGTACCTAGTTCCATTCCTTTTTTTTTCCTGACTCCTTCGTCGTGCGCGAAGAATCACGGAGCATCAAGAAATTAGTTAGTTTTGAGTTGTTTTGAAGCACACACGTATACATCGTTCGATCGCATCTTCGCAGCTATAGACGTGCCAGTTAGTGCATCAAGTCCACACACACACGCATGCAACAAACACACCCTCACACTCACCCCATCTTACACTAAGGTAAGTGCCTGAGCCGATTTGTTGTCATTTGGTAAGCGTTAACGGAGCTCATTTTGAGCCCTACGTGAACATAAATTTTGGTCCTTTATCGAGCCGGATCTGATTGCACTAATTGCGCTAATAGTATTCGCTATTTGATTTCGTTGTTGTAACATTCGCACTTATTATTTGTTGTACATCTTGACGCTATTGCAAAGCTATTAGAAATTGAATTGAAATCCTGTTAATCGTGTCGCCGTGCTGTCGTCCGGGCCGGCCAAACCGTATCGCTCTCTCGTTTTATCTATAGTTTCTTGTACCCCGTTTTTTGAATGAACACCGGTTCTGTTTACTCGATTGTTTGAATTAGTAAATGCAATGACCGCGAAACAATTACAATTAGTAGCTTGTCGAAACGTTGTTGTTAATCGGATGGAAGAAACAAAAAATCTCGCGGAAAATGCAGATGCCAATCCTTTGAGTAAAAGCTTGTTTAAGGCTAGATTTTCTACTGTTAATTCATTGTATGAAGAATTTCAACAGTTACACGTTTCAATTTTGACAAACTTATCAGCTCAGAGGGAACCTGACTTTGAAGCAGAAGATAGAATTCGCAAAACGTTTGATAACGATTATTATTACGTTTTGTCGCGGTACGAACAACTTTTTGAAAAAACGCGTCCAACGCGACATGAAATCGAAAGAGTAGCTCCAAACGCTGCTTCACACTCAACTGTAAAATTGCCAAAAGTTAATTTGCCGGAGTTTGACGGTAACTTGCGAATGTGGCCTACTTATCGAGATATGTTTTCCTCAATGATACATAATAACGCTTCTCTCTCAAACATTGAACGTTTTCAATATCTGATTTCTTCTCTAAAGAAGGAACCATTAACGCTTGCAAAAACGTTGCCAATGACCAACGATAACTATCCAGTTGTTTACTCATCGCTGTTAGAACGCTATAACAATACTCGAAGCTTAGCAACATTTTATTGGAGGGAAATTCAAAATTTACCCACCTTGAGAGATGAATCTGCCAAAAATCTTCGTAATTTAATTGATTCGTTTTCGGAGAATATTCAGGCGCTTAAACTAATTGGTCTTCCCACAGATCAATGGGATTTTATTCTGGTTACGCTTTTACTGGATAAGCTAGATAATGAAACCCGTCGGCAGTTTGAATTGACATCTTCCTCTGAGGAAATTCCAAATTTAGCCCTTTTGATAAAGTTTTTGGAAAATCATTGTAAATCTCTCGATTCGTTACCCTCAAGCAAACGACTTTCGTCACCTTTGAAAGGTCACTCGCACGTTTCGACTTTGGTAACCCAAAGTGTTGACTCGTCACAGAATTGTTCGGTTTGTTCTTCAGATCATTCGATCTACAAATGTCCAATCTTAAAGAAGAAATCCCCCTTCGATCGATATCAATTAGCTAAACAGAAAGGATTGTGTTACAATTGTTTGAGATCTAACCACATGACAAAAAATTGTTCTTCGTCGTCGTCGTGTAAGGTGTGTCACTCGAAACACCATACCTTCCTTCATTTCGCACCTCAATCACCACAAGAGCCGATACCAGATACCGTAGGTCCTAGTGAAGTTTGTTCTGAAGCGGATCGTCGTATAGATCCTCCCACCAATCTTTTTGTTTCTACAAGCACTCCATTGCAGTGTTCTTCGAATGCATGTTCAGTCATCTTAGCGACAGTACAATTGGAGGTTCTTGACTCGCAAGGGCACCCTCATGTAGTAAGGGCCTTATTGGATTCTGGAAGCCAAGCAAATATTTTGACTGAAAGATGCTTTCATCGTTTAAAGTTACGCAGAAATTCGATTGATGTTCCTTTATACGTAATGGGACAAGATACATCCGACCTGCCTTCGTCAATACCTCGCGGTCAAACCACATGCATCGTCCGTCCCATTGCTCAAACTGATCCATCATATCGTATGGATTTTGTACTCGTTCCACAAATTTGCGGTTTAATGCCAAATACTCGACTAAATACTTCACAATGGAAACATCTTGTGAATATAAAATTTTCGGATTCATCCTTTGATAGACCAGGCAAAATCGACATGCTTTTAGGCGCATCGATTTTTCCATGGATTTTAAAATGTAGTCGAGTTTTCGGGAAATTCAGTGAACCGGTGGCCATGGAAACAATATTTGGGTGGATCTTAATGGGTAATTCGTCATTGTATTCGCATTCGTCGGTAAATTCTTTTCACCTTACACTAGACAATTCGCTAAACAAAACGATGCTAAAATTTTGGGAAATCGAAAATCTACCAGATGTCGCGATGTTATCTCCTGAAGATATCGAATGTGAAAACATCTTCAAAAAAACCGTGTATCGTAATACATACGGTCGCTATGTAGTTTCGTTGCCGTTCAAGACTGAACAAAACTTCGTTGGATCTCGTGAAATAGCCCTCCGTCGCCTCTATTCGTTGGAGCGAAAACTAGCTCAAAATCCGCCTATTTCTGAAGCTTATACAAATTTCATGCAAAATTATTTAGATTCTGGACACATGGAGATCGTTCAACGTCCAAAAAACTTTGATGGTTATTATATACCGCATCATTGCGTCGTCCGGCCTGAGAGTACAACGACAAAACTTCGAGTCGTCTTCGATGCTTCTTGTCGCGACGCAAATGGTGTCTCATTAAATGATTGTTTGTTGGTGGGTCCAAAGTTGCAAAAAGATATCGTCATACTCCTGTCACATTTTCGCCTTCACAAAATTGTTTTCACTGCTGATATCAAACAAATGTACAGGCAAATACTTGTACAGCCATCTCACTGTGACTACCAGAGGATAGTTTGGAGATCGTCTCCAGATCAACCTGTCCAGGACTTTCGATTAAAAACAGTCACATACGGAGTCTCTTCAGCACCTTTCTTAGCACTTCGTACCATTAATCAGTTAGCTTCAGACGAAGCTGTTAATTTTCCTCTTGCTGCCGAGGTTTTGAAATCAGACATTTATGTTGATGACATCGTTAGTGGTTCTCCCTCAATAGAAGTTGCGTTGGCCACACAACAACAGCTAATTGAATTGTTTGCTAAAGGAGGATTTGAATTGAGGAAATGGGCTGCAAATCATCCAAATTTGTTAAAACACTTGTCGGAAGATCAATCTCAAATTCCTATACCTTTTGATAATGATATTGCAGTAAAAATTTTGGGTTTGCAGTGGATACCTGCGACTGATTCGTTCTCATACAGCGTCTGCACATTTAGCAGTAATTGCACCAAACGTTCACTTTTGTCGGACATTGCCAGGTTATTTGATCCCCTCGGATTTTTGTCGCCTTTAATTATGGTGGCCAAATCTATCATACAGCAGCTGTGGTCATTGGGTCTCGATTGGGATGACAAGGTCCCTGAAGCCATAGAACGTGTGTGGGCCAGATTTCAGTCAGAGATGTGGCTAATATCTCACTTAACAATTCCCAGAAATTTGAACCTCAATTCACTTGCTTTCTATGAGCTTCATTTGTTTTGCGATGCATCTGAAAAGGGATATGCTGCCGTAGCTTATCTTCGCATTCACTGCGGCTCTACAGTTAATGTACAGCTACTAATGGCAAAATCGAAGGTAGCGCCCTTAAAAACTATTTCGATACCAAGATTAGAGCTGTGTGGTGCATTCCTGTTAGCTAAATTAGTTGCTACACTTCGTCAGATTTACTCGGATGAATTAACCTTCACGAGAATTGTTGCATGGACTGATTCGATTGTATCTCTGAGTTGGATCAAAACAGTTCCCCATCGTCTAAAGACATTCGTGGCTAACCGCGTTAGTTATATCCAAGAAGTTCTACATCCTTCCTCATGGAACTATGTTCCCTCTACAGATAATCCCGCGGATTGCGCGTCTAGGGGTTTATTCGCTAGTGAGTTGGTCGAACATTTATTATGGTGGAATGGCCCTAAATGGTTACTTTTGGATTCCGAAAACTGGCCTTCTCAAGAACCTGCTATGACGGCTCAAACAGAAAAGTACTGCCAGATCGAAAATAAACAAACTACACTGTGTTCGTTGGTATCATTAGAATCGTTGGATGCATTACTCGTAAGATATTCATCTCTAGATAAAATAGAACGTATTATTGCTTATTGTTATCGATTTGCTCGTAATTGTCAACCGAGTAACAAAAAATTGACAGCGCACTTTCATCAAGAAGAATTGTATATGGCATTGATGCTTCTTGTGAAAAGAGTTCAAGCTATCTTTTTTGAAAAGGAAATACACGCTCTTTGTTCAAAATCATTGTGTCCTAAGCCTCTTCGTAAGTTAAACCCATTTCTTGATGAACGGGGAGTCCTTAGGGTGGGCGGGCGCTTATCACATGCGGATATATCTTATGAGAGTATGCATCCCGCCATTCTTCCTCGATGCTCTCGTTTAACAGAGCTGATAATCGAGAGAACTCATATTCAAAATTGTCACCCCGGTTTGAAAACATTGTCACATTTGCTTGCTCAAAAATTTTGGATTTTATCGTCAAACCGCGCTATTAGATCATGTTTATCACAATGCATAAGGTGTTTTCGCGTTAAGCCTTCAGTTTCAACACCTTTAATGGGAGATCTGCCCTCTCCTCGTATTCGTGAAGTGAAACCGTTCAATTGTAGCGGTGTAGATTTTGCTGGACCTTTTACCATTACTATGAGCAAAACGCGTGGAGCTAAAACTACAAAGGCTTACTTGTGCCTTTTTGTCTGCTTCGCTACAAAAGCGGTGCACCTAGAACTGGCATCTGATTTGTCTTCGGAATCATTTCTCGCGGCTCTTCGTCGCTTCATTTCTCGAAGGGGACGCTGTAATTATATTTACAGTGATTGCGGCACAAATTTTCGAGGAGCCTACACTGAGCTTTGTAGGCTGATGCAAGGGGCGTCCGAGAATGAAAAACTGAATTGGCATTTTAATCCACCTTCCAGTCCTCACATGGGCGGCCTCTGGGAGGCAGGAGTTAAGGCAGTAAAAACTCATCTTATTCGAGTGGTTGGTTCGCAAATATTAACTTATGAAGAACTTTACACGGTCTTTACGCAAATCGAAGCCATTTTGAATTCCAGGCCCCTAACGCCTTTAAGTTCGGACCCTAATGACTTGACGCCTCTAACGCCAGGCCACTTCCTGACGTTGGAACCATTAACTGCTCCTCCTTGCTCTGACTTGACTAACCTGAATATCAGTAGACTCGATCGTTGGCAACTGCTTGTTCGTTTACAGCAAGATTTCTGGTCTCGATGGCATACAGAATATCTGCATACATTGCAACAGCGTCATAAATGGAACAAGCCAGGTTCACCTATTTCTATTGGAAGTTTAGTTTTAATTAAAAATGAATTGACGGCCCCACTTCGGTGGCCTTTAGCTCGCGTCATGGAATTGCACTCTGGTGAAGATGGAGTATCGCGAGTTGCTACTGTCAAAACCCAACAGGGTATCTTTAAACGGCCTATAGTTAAACTATGCCCGTTACCTTTGCAATAGTTGTTAAAATGTACACATTTTGGTGGGCGGTATGTTAGAGAATTTTATAGTTTTTCGTATTTGTTCGATAACAAGGATCAACATTTTGTTATTTTTCAATTAATTGGCTTATTTAGTTTGGTTTTTCGGGCACTTATTTAGGGTACCTAGTTCCATTCCTTTTTTTTTCCTGACTCCTTCGTCGTGCGCGAAGAATCACGGAGCATCAAGAAATTAGTTAGTTTTGAGTTGTTTTGAAGCACACACGTATACATCGTTCGATCGCATCTTCGCAGCTATAGACGTGCCAGTTAGTGCATCAAGTCCACACACACACGCATGCAACAAACACACCCTCACACTCACCCCATCTTACACTAAGGTAAGTGCCTGAGCCGATTTGTTGTCATTTGGTAAGCGTTAACGGAGCTCATTTTGAGCCCTACGTGAACAGCATGTATATGCTGTGCTGTCTGCACCGCAACCAAAATAGTTAAATTAGAAATCCGCATTTTTGAAACCATACACTTGACAACTAGTATAAGAAGTGGGCTTGTGAATTTTTGAAGACCGAGAAGAAATTAAAATCGAACTATCAGGAACTAAAGAAAGAATCAAAATCAATTAAGGTAGAAGTGCGAACAGGCCAAGAAGAAGTGAGAACACCACAAAAGAAAATCAGAATTAAATCACTAAGCAGAAACGAAATTAGAACAAGGAAAAACTGAGAATGAGATAATACTGCTGTGCAACAGCAGATGAAAACCGATATGGCTGGAATCAAAGCAGATTAGGGTATGGTCGAACACAGAATCAAGACAAGGAGTTGACACAGTACTAGGTGAGTTAGGAATAGGAAAAAGCATCAACACAGTAGAGCATGAATTAAAGTAACAGTCGAAGAAAGTGTTTATAATATCGGAGAATGAATAGATTGCGTCAAAACGAAGTTGGAAAACGCAATCTTGACTTTGAAAATGGATGAGGGAAGTGGAATATCCGGATCTACGTTMTTTCCAGGAGCAGCAGGGTTAAACGCATGATATTCGGGCGCCGTTTGAGACCTACAAGGTGCAGTTTGAGGCGGTTGGTAAAGTAAACAACTGTAAGCTAAGACTTTGATGATTGTCTGCGTGAACCAGCACTAGATCTTTTCGCACATTAGCTGCAACTGACAAAGAAGATTATCACAAGCCTTCTATAGCTTTGGAAGTAGACTCCGAAGAGCAACACGTTTTCACGTGCACCTAAGGACTCGCGAAAATGACAACAAGAAGTTTTAGCGATGAGTGCGGAACGACGTTGTAAGCAAGGGTCTTCTGCTGACCACCTACTCTACGACCAGAGAAGTTTTAAGAAAAGCTTTGGAAATCGAGGCAGCATTTATGGCATTGGTTACCAATTGAAGCCACTACAAGGTACGTGGAGATTCACACGAGCTAAACCTACTTCGACGTAGCAACGTTGATTAAAATAAATTACCTTGGATAGTGGAGACATGGCTGCCAAAATAAAGAAGACCGTCGTAACCAGGTTTGGCAGATCATGTCTGACTCGAGTGGATAGTTGTTAGTGGTAGTTCAAAAGAAGGGGGGGGGTAATAAAAAACTAGTGAAGGCTATCATAGAGAGCGATCTTGGGAGCTTCTTTGGATTGATCAAACTGGCTAAAGTCTCCAACAAATACTTATTAGTTGCAAGAACCCATGTTGTCATCGAAGACAGTGCCAATGAGAGCCGCAAATATAGGGATAATGGTAAAGAAAGGAAATCTCTTTGCGTCATGTTTTCCTTTGATAAAAATTAACACCTGTGAAGCCCAGGAAGAAATAATTGAGTCATCGGGAATAAGGCCAAGTTTAATTTCAACATAAGACCCCTTAGTAAACAGGAAACAGGCAAAACGCGAAAGTTTGCTAAACYAAATAAACCCTTGATAATAACTGACTTAGTCTATCACAGAAACAACATCAAAAATGTATAACTATTTTACATGCACCCAAAAGAACACCTGCAGTAAGACAAGAGCAAGTGGAGAAAATATCACAAACTATAAATGAGGAATCTAGCAGTCTGTAATCTTCACCGGTAGTGCTGGCCACCAAAAAGGATGGATCACTTCGATTCTGTGTTGACTACTGCAAGCTAAGTGAAGTCACAACAAAGAAAGAGAGGTATCCGTTACCTAGAATTGAAGATTCGTGGACCACACTCTATAGATCCATATGATGCGGTTTATAACTTTCTGGAGGTATTCAAAAGAAGAGAAAGTGGTAATTCCTTGAACACATTGTTTCAGTGGACTGGATCAAACAAAATTAACAAAAAAAAATGGCTATCTTGGAATGAGCTAGACCATGCTGCGTAAAGGCATAATTTTATCAGCTTTCGTTTATCTTAGGAACGGGAATATAAATAATTTCTAATATTACTGCTTGAAGCGATATATATTTGTAAGCTCCCTTGGAAACCTAAAATTGAGCATTCACTATGAGTATTCCGGCACGCCTACATAGCAATAACCCGCTTTTATTCATGTTATTTACATTCGATGCTTCATACGGCAGGAAGCTCTTGCCATAAACAATAGTTAATCAACTCGTGTTCGCTTCTCCCCACATTAGCCTGTACATATTTCCTCCGCAGGCGTGGAATAATACCGTAAATGACCTAGTAGGCAAGAATTCGCACGAGATAATCGTTTATTCTGACTGAACCCAGACCGATCACGTCCTCACATTTCTATTATAAACTTCAACGCGCGTCCAGTAATTTGCAAAATAAAACAAAAATTGCGTTTCAGAACACGTTTTTGCTTTAATTAAATCTAGAATGAAAGGGGTGGAAGCGGGTTATCGATTAAGCCAGATTAATTTCCTTTATTATGGAAAGCCTTTTTGTATATTACCCTCGTGTGCTGAAATCCTCCAGAAGCACATTGTTGGCTGGAATGTAGGTTTCTGCTCGCTAGACCCGGTTCCTTATGAAATAATTAGCGAAATTTATTACAAATCAGATGAATTTCGGTACGAACTAATAACTGGGTAACTATGAATATAACTTTCAAGCCTGTACGATATTCATTATTGAAATTTGAGCTGTAGGTATTTATTATTTGTTTCTGTTGTGGAACTCTGGATTAATTATGTTTGTGTTTGCTTTTTGTGACTTTTTGCTTTTGTATTTATCGGGTGGTTTAAGGCCTAGAAGAATTAATAAATTATATAGTCGTTAAAATATACGATGAATCCCTTGGGAAGTAACGGTCGTTATTTGTGTAGAACATATTTAGGGGGATTTCGACCTTGCAATAGAAATTATTACACTATTCTTTCTATTGCCAAGCTTTCGTATCTCTTTAATACATAATCTTAATAAATAGGTACATTCTTATACTACTTACAGATATTTGAGATTATATTTTTAAACAGACAAAACCAATTTAACATACGTTAAAATGTCAATTTTTATGGTATCAGATGTACCAGACCATACTAGATTGAAAATCCTATTTTTTGTCACACAAAAAAACAACCTATTAATTATTAGATTTTTATTGTAACTGCAAGACAATAAATTTTGTTAAAAAAAGTCCAAAATATTCCATTTTATAAGCCACTTGCTACAATGCACTTTTTGACCCACTACCCCGTCAATGGGTAAAAAATAGTAAAACTAATTAAACGGCAAGACTCCTTGTGTAATAAGCTTTTAAATGATGTATCGTAAGATGGGTAGTTTCATTTAAAATTTTTGAAGGGGTATCTACCCCGCTAAGAGGGTAAGCGCTATCCATTAAAAACTTATCTCAAAAGTTGTCCCCCTGCAAACAAAAGTTTACCTGTTTTTGCAAAATTTTAAATTTTTCCTCTATTTAAAGTTATTTAAGGTGTGAAGTTTTCAAAAAATCACAGTGTATATTCGAAAACATTAGTCTATGGTACTAAAAATAGCCTGGAAGAGGTGCAGCTAGGAATTATTAATAAAATATGCCAAAAAATCCGAGCCAACGAGGGGGTTTTAGGAAGAATGCGGTTATTCAGACAAAGATGTCGTGCCTGATTGTAAATGGCATGAGACCACTTTGAACAAGTGCGATATTATTTTCTGGTTTTAATAGGAGCACCTTTTGCTTGTTTGCTTGAACTTAAGAAATATATAATAAATAATTGTAAAATAGAAATTGGTGCCTTTCTTTGCGGACTGATATTTAATAACACCTCTCTGCTTGCTTTGGTCCATACTGTTACCTCTAATAGTAAATATATTACACTCTTTTTTAACACCTTGAATAGTTAAGAGCTGAGAATACATTAAACAATTATTTATAAATTTTGCAGTAAGTAAATGTTGCTAGGTTTGTCTATGTAATTTTCTCTTGATCTCGTTCAAAATTTCCTGTTCTAAATGCAATGTGACCATTTTTGTTCAATCGTTATTGTCCATGTGAAGAAAAGTCGAAGACAATATCTTTTGCAGCTCGATGAATATCTGTTGGTGTTTTGATGGTATTTTTTGTAGTAAAACACGTGATTTATGTAGCTCATCCCGAAATTCGGAATATCAGTGTCATTTCTGTAAGAATCCTTCGGTTCTTTAGTTTAGAGCTTTGCTTTTTTATTCAGTTGGGAAAGTTCGGTCAAAAATTACCCTAATTCAAATAATAATATTCCATATTGCACTTTTTGTGTTATCTTTTATATATGGAACCCAAGGTTTGGGGCAATTGGAGCCAGCCATCGCCCGCTCCACCAGCAGCTTAATCCGGCATTGCGTATAAAGTATTACACCAACGAACACCCCAAATTCAAAAAATGAAATTGTATTAGACTTTTTATTAATGTGCACCGGATGTATACGAAACCATTCATCGCCATTCACGCACAACACTGTCTGAGCACTTATCACATAAAGTACCCATCCCCTCTGTCATATTTAGGCCCACAATTCGTACTCCGGTTTAGCGACGCGTTCGAAACAATAGGTTTCCATCTCTATCGCTACTGAAGCGGAAGGGCATTCGATTAAACATAATAATAACTGATTAGTTAAATAACTGTCCAAGCACATTGAATTATCGTTATAATACCTACGAAACCGCTTACGCACAGTAACAGAAACATCCGTGCAGTCGAGCAAACGCTGTATCTATCAAAGTCCGGAACCGCATCGTGAATTAATGATATCCACGATTCAGGTAAACGTGATTTTGATGGCGGGATTCGGATTATATTGATTCGTGTTGTTATTGGTTTTACCTTATAGTTTATGCGCTCCATAGCCGTTCTATCTTTTCCGGGCGTTCAGACAGCCCGCGGTGATTTTTCTCTTTTAACGATAACCGCGGAGTTTTTACAAACATCTTCTACTTCACATTTTCGCGCGCTCAGCAGATGGATGGGTTTTCGCGCATTGCCAGATAACGCCATTCCTGCTAGTTAGAAATGCCTCGCTTGCTTTTTTTTGAAAAATTGGACGTTCCGCGAGATATGTTCAGAKAATTCGTTTGAAGCAGGTTACATATAACGCTGCCAACGCACAGTTCCACATGAAATGTGGTGAKATAAGTGTGCGTGACTGGAGGATGTGCGTGGCGAATTTTGCAAGACGAAAATATGGAGTAAGCCGGGACGAAAAAAAAAAGTCACAATATAATTGACATTGAAGTTACAGTCCACTTATACGAAGTTCGTTTTGTCGTTTTCCTTGTTATCCTTGCCCGCGAATAAAGTTCTACCAAGAAGTAGCTGCGTATCATTTAAACGCACATTTGGTCCTTCGGGCCGGATTTGGATAACCTGAGTATCGATCAACCGAGTGAAGTTGTGATTCGCCGCCAACGGAGTGGACACAGACTTCCAAGATCAAGCGATCAAAGGTTTAAAGGGCAGGCAGTCAAGGTAGAAAACGACGAAAGAAACGCAGTCAGCAAGTACCACAAATCCAGTAATAAACTGTCATAAGGTCGGTACACTTAGTCATACTATGCTTTCAAAGAACAAAGATAGTGCATTACCGAAATTTGTTTAGTCAAATCAGCTCTGTTCGGTTCGTAAACTGTTTCAGTTCGCCTCGTAAACTGAGTTAGATTTGTTGCAATATTTCCGGTCTTGCCAGTCAGTCCAAAATGCCTTCGAACGCGGTAACCAAATTGTTACTAGCACGGCGCCAGTTGTATACCGAACGATTGGAAAACATAAAAGAATTTGTAGAACACTTCGAGACAGGTGATAATATCTGTGAAATTCAGAACAGGTACGATGATATGCCTCGCATAAAAGACGATTTCGAACGCCTAAGCCTCGAAATCATTGAAAATAAAATAGAAAAAGAGTCAGACTACACGCCCGATTACAAGGATGTGACAGCGTTTAATTCACTTTGGTATAAAGTTCGTAGTCAGATGCAAACGTTTATTGCGGCAGCAATTGTACCTCAAGATCAAGTGTCATTTAATAGTAATACCCAAGCTGAACCCCATCAAAAGGTGCGATTACCTGAAATAAGTTTACCAAAATTCAGTGGCTCATATAGGGAATGGTTACCCTTTTATGATGCTTTCAACAGTTTAATCCAAGAAAATAAGAGTTTAAATAATTGTCAGAAATTTCATTACTTGAAATCTTGTCTAAAAGGAGAAGCTAGTCGCTGTATTGATTCCTTAACTATTTCGGATGCTAATTATACGTCGGCGTGGTCTTTATTACAAAAAAGATATAAAAACGAACGCCTAATCATTCAAAGTCATGTGCAAGCGATAATGAATACTCCTGAAATAAGTAAAGCTTCATCTGACGCGTTGCGTAGACTAATCGATGATATTATAGCAAATATCGAAGCATTAAAGGTTCTAAATATACCTGTAGATTCTTGTGATGCATTCGTGAACGCTATAATATATACTAAATTGGATTACAACACCAAACGCGAATTTGAAAATACATTAGGGACAACTCTTCCAACTCGTAACGAATTAACAGATTTTCTAGAGAAAAAGTGTATTATGTTAGAATCGATGCAACAGGAAGGCAAAAATAATAAACCCTATACTAATAATACTATTTATAAACCTGTTAAACAGCAACAACCTTCAACACACCATAAGGTAGTTCACCAGGTGATTTCAGCAAAACTCGTATGTCATTTTTGCAAACAGCGGCATGTAATAACAAAATGTCAGGAATTTTTAGCGTTAAGCGTTCCTGCAAGACGTAGTCAAATAGAAAAACGAAAATTATGTATTAATTGTTTCCGCGATAACCATCAGGCGTCGGAATGTAAAGCTATGACTCCATGTAAAATTTGTGGAAAAAACAGTCATCATACCTTACTACATCAGGACAATTCTGCTCCCCCAGAAGTTGTTCCATCAACATCCCAGTCTCCAGAAACTCAGTCTAATTCACTTACTTTAAATGCATGTCTGCAAAAGTTTGAACCCAACGTAATACTATCCACAGCGGTAGTATTAGTAAGAGATTCAGAAGAAAACTGGCTTGAATGTAGATGCTTGTTGGATGTAGGATCACAGCTGAACCTTCTTTCAGAAAATATGGTAAAAAGGCTTGGTTTGAAAGCAAATGCAGTTAAAATGTCGATCTGGGGAGTAAGTGGCACCTGCAATCGTATTTCCGAATCAGTGGATGTAGAAATTAAATCTGTCCACAGCCCATTTTCAACAAAAATTCGGTGTTATGTTACAGACTGCGTAACTGTGGATTTACCAACGGCATCGTTCGAAGCTTCGAAATTTCAAGTTCCGAATGTATGTCTAGCGGATCCTCGGTTCAACATTAGGTGTCCAGTAGACTTAATTCTTAACGCTGAAATATTTTGGAGCATTGTTTGCACCGAAAGGATCAAGCTCGCAGAACCCAATCTGTTTCTTTCCGAAACACTCTTAGGGTGGATAGTAGGAGGCGCGTATGGCCAAAATCGAAATAATGCCAGGTTTACGTGTAATAAAGCCGTCAGTATCAATAGATCTGATGACAAAGAAATCAAAGATTTAATGGAAAGGTTTTGGAAACAGGAAGAATTGCCGGGAATAAATCAGAGATGGTCAACAGAAGATATCAACTGTGAGAAACAATTTCTGGAAACGTTTCAATACGACAGTTCCGACGGCCGGTTTGTAATAAAGTTGCCCTTCAAAGATGGGAACATTAAACTGGGCGATTCACTAAAACCTGCATTGAGGCGGTTTATTTCGCTAGAATCCAAATTCAGGAAAAGTCCGGAGTTTAAAAGAATTTATTCAGATTCATTCCTCGATCTTATTAAATCGGGTATCATAGAAGAGGTTCCGGAGAAGGAGATACAAAAAGATTCAGTTTTCTTCCTACCTCATTCTGGCGTATTTAAGAAGACAGCAGAAACTGCTAAGCTTAGAATCGTCTACGATGGTTCTGCAAAGTCTAGTAATGGTCTAAGTTTAAACGATATCTTAATGACAGGTCCTAATTTACAGAACGATTTGTTTGACATACTAATACGGTTTCGCACACATCAGGTTGTTATGTCTTGCGATATGGAGAAAATGTTCTTGCAAATTAAAGTAGACCAGTCCCATAGAGACTTCCAACGCATACTTTGGAGAAATTCCGAAGACGAGGAAATAAAACAATACCGAATAACTAGATTGGTGTTCGGGTTAACTAACTCTCCCTACACAGCTATGAGATGTGTAAGGCAGATAGCGGATGAATGTTTTGAAAAACATCCGGAGGTCAGCAATACCCTAAAGAACGACATATTTATGGATGACATTCTAAGTGGAGCGAATGAGGTAAGAGCGACGGTTACATTACGTGATAATTTAATATCAGTATTAAATAGACACGGCTTTAGTTTAGCCAAATGGGCTAGTAATGATAAACATGTCCTCCCTTCCACATCCGAAACCATCAGTGCAGTAATGAATCCCGCAGTTACGTTAGATTTTGAAAATCCAGATAGGGCCAAAGTGCTCGGTCTATGGTGGAAGCCTAATGCTGACACGTTAACGTTCAAAGTAAATAAACCAATGATTCCAGACAAGCTAACAAAACGCATGATACTTAGCTCCATAGCTAAATTGTATGACCCACTAGGTCTAATTTCTCCAGTTATCATTAAGGCTAAAATTATAATGCAAAGCCTCTGGTCACTTAGGTTAGGTTGGGACGATGAGGTCCCAGCGTCTATTAAATCAGCCTGGGAAAAGTACCTTCTCGAATTGGATTTATTGAATAATGTAGAGGTACGGCGAAAAATTATACCGACTCCCGAGTGTGAAAATGAATTAATTGCATTTTGCGACGCATCACTGAAGGCATATGGTGCTGCCATTTATCTCAGATGTAAAGATAGAGAAGGTAAAATAAAAACCAGTCTTCTTTGTGCGAAAACACGAGTAAGTCCCACTAAGGTCTTAACTTTGCCGCGTTTAGAATTATGCGCTGCAGTTTTGGCTGCAACATTAATGGACAAAGTTTCGCGCGTTCTAAATATTAAAATTCATAAAAAATATTTCTTCTCGGACTCAACCATTGTCCTGCATTATATTAAATCAGAAGCTAACTTGTGGCAAATCTTTGTTGCAAATCGCATTGCTCAAATTCAGAATTTAAGCGACAGTTCGGATTGGTATCACGTGGAAACAGCCCTTAATCCTGCAGATTTGTTATCACGGGGCGCATTTGTCAAAGATTTCATTAATTATGATTTGTATTGGCACGGTCCCGAATATTTGTTAAAAGATGTGCAGGAGTGGCCCCTGAAATCACTTTCGCCTTCAGAAGATTTGCCCGAAAAACGAAAAGTAGCTTTAACGGTGATAAGTAATGCTGAATCGATAGATTTAACGAGATTCTCATCTTTCTTAAAGATACAGCGAGTATTCGCATACGTTTTGAGAGTTGTCAAAAATGCTAGATCAAACGATAATGTACGTTATGTTGATAAATATCTTTCAGTGAAGGAACTAACGCAGGCACATGACGTCATTATAAAAATGATACAAAGGCAAGAGTTTAAAACCGAAATCGATAATCTCCAAAAGGGTCAAAATTGTTTAAACACGAGCAGAATTCTTAGGTTGGATCCTTTTTTAGATAATTCAGGTATATTAAGAGTAGGAGGTAGATTGAGAAACATATCATCATTGCCTTACTCGCACAGGCATCCGATAATTTTGCCAGCTAAGCATCACGTCACCAAATTGTTGATAATTAAAGAACATTTATCTTTATTACATGCGGGACCTTCCCAGACTCTTGCATCATTGAGAACGAAGTACTGGCCTTTGAGGGCAAAAAATGAAATCAAAAAAATTATACATTCATGTATACGATGCTTCCGCGTGGCCCCCAAGATGTTACAACAAAAGATGGGTGATTTGCCAAAAGATCGAATTGAACCCTGTCGTCCCTTCCTAAAAATCGGAGTCGATTATCTTGGGCCAATTTACTTAAAAGAAGGCAATAAGCGTTCGAAAAGGTCTGTAAAGGTTTGGGTAGCTTTATTCGTTTGCTTAGTTACTCGTGCCGTACATTTAGAGCTCGTTAGTGATATGACTTCAGAATGTTTTGTTAATTCTTTAAAACGATTAATAGCTAGAAGAGGTTATGTGTCAGTTATATACTGCGATAATGCAAAAACATTTGTTGGCGCAAAAGCTGAATGCAAAGAATTTTTTAAATTTCTTCAGAGTGATAGAACTCGCTCCGAACTTGATCCGTTCCTATCGCAGTATAATATATCGTGGCACTTTATCCCGCCAAAAGCACCCAATTTCGGAGGCATTTGGGAACGATTAGTAAAATCGGTGAAGTTTCACTTTAAACGCGTGACCACGAATGCACTATTAACTTTTGAGGAAGCATCGACTTTACTAAGCCAGATAGAGGCAGTCGTTAATTCACGACCGCTGACTGCCCTAAGTAACGACATCACAGACTATGAAGCTCTCACACCGGCTCATTTTCTTATTGGGGAATCGCTAATGAACATACCTGAAAGGGATTTGAAAGATATACAGTTAAACCGGCTAAACCATTGGCAGCGGATACAAAAAATGAAGCAACTCTTCTGGAAGCGGTTTTACGGAGAAGTGGTTTCCCAGATGCAACAACGCCCAAAATGGCATCAGAAAGCCGAAAAAACACTGAAGATAGGTGATCTGGTTTTAATCCAAGAAGAATCTCCACCTTTGGTGTGGAAAATTGGCCGTATTATGGAACTGTTTCCGGGACCTGACGGTCTTCCAAGGGTAGCGTCAGTCCGTACCAACCAGGGGATCTATAAGAGATCTATCCGGCATCTCGCTCCTCTGCCTATTGAAGAGGAAGACAGCGAAAGAGAGAAAAGTGAAGTGCGCGAATAAAAGCAGAGCAATTCGTTTTTGTGAAATGAGTTTGCGCATGGAAAGTTAATAATGATATGGCCTTTGGTCCTAATATCTACTTGTATTTTGTTTACTTTCTGTTTTGTAATACCTGTAAAGGCAATTTCTTACTCATTTAATGTATTTTGTAAAAGTCACGTGTGATTACCAATATGTTGACATACTGTCAAAGGGGGGAGGATGTGCGTGACTGGAGGATGTGCGTGGCGAATTTTGCAAGACGAAAATATGGAGTAAGCCGGGACGAAAAAAAAAAGTCACAATATAATTGACATTGAAGTTACAGTCCACTTATACGAAGTTCGTTTTGTCGTTTTCCTTGTTATCCTTGCCCGCGAATAAAGTTCTACCAAGAAGTAGCTGCGTATCATTTAAACGCACAATAAGCTTAATAGCATCCCTGCTTTGCCATCGCGTTGTACCGTTCTTAGAAAATGCCAGTACAACTACTCTGGCCAGAAGGATGCGGACGGTGGATTATGAACCTCCCGCTGATAGTTATCGATAACGAATCCTTATCAGATCCTGCTACCTGATACTACTTAGAAAAGCAGGTAATAGATCACGAAAATATTATTGCACACTTGTCCATAATCTCCTAAATAATTTGTTAAAGAGGGTGGTTACCTGCTGAAATGAGTTTATAAATTCTGAAACGCAAGTCAAATTAAACAGATTTACTAAAATTTCTAGCGCACATTCATACCGGCGAAATGGAAGTTGTATTCATGCAAAGTGAAAAAGGCAAAAAACTGTTGGTGGTGAATAACTACAAGTTTTGCATCGCAAGCGTGCTGAAAAACGGAACTGTGCGTTGGAGGTGTACAAATAAAACATCGAAATGTCCCGCAAAAATCTACACGTCGGCTGGAAATGAGATCTTGGACTCCGAATTATCTCACAATCACAAAGAAGACATAAACCTGCACAGGCAGATTGTCGACAACAGTGTGAAAAAGAAAGCTCTAGAAAATTTACACGAAAAACCTGCCAAATTAGTGCACACGGAACTTCAGTCTAACCCTGGCATAAGCAGTAACATAACGACTTGCGATATGGAATTTGTAAGGCATAATATATGGATGTGCAGGAGAAAGTTAACTCCAAATCTACCCAAAGCGCAAAAAGACGTTTTCGAAGCAGTAAACACTTTGGCACCTATGACAGATAAAGAAGAATCATTTGTCTTGACCAATAATGCAGACCAAGGTATCATCATTTTTGCTCCTTATAGCAATCTTTACTTTTTATGTTGTACTGAAACTGTGTATATGGACGGCACATTTGATTTTGTCCGAAATTTTTTACACAACTCTTTACAATTCATGTATACAAGAATGGACATTACATTCCATTGGTATTTTGTTTGCTTCCGGATAAAAAGCAATCCACATATCAAACATGTTTGAATATGTTGTGTCAGAAGTGCAGTGAAAGTGGCTTACAATTTTATCCTAAAAGTGTCGTGATTGATTTTGAAACTGCAATCCACAATGCTATTATGGATACGTGGGAGGAAGCTAGAGTAACTGGATGCCGATTCCATCTTTCACAGGCATGGTATCGAAAAATTCACTCGCTTGGACTGTCACAAGATTATAAAAACCACACGGAAGTTGGCAAAATGTTAAGATATTGTTTTGGACTTCAGTTCCTTGGTTGTGATGAAGTGGGTGACGCATTCGCATTCGATTTAATTCCAATCATGCCAAAACATTCGAAACTTCAAGAGTTTTGCGACTATTTAAAGGACAATTACATCAGCGAAAATGCCAAATTTACTCCAAATATTTGGGCAAGTTCATCTGCCTCCTCTTGCAGAACAACCAATGCGTGTGAGTCATTTCATTCAAGATTTAATAGAAAGTTTTTATTCGCCTCATCCAAATATTTTTCAATTTGTTGATAGTTTGTTAAATTTTCAAAGTGAAGTTTATGTTAAAATAAACACATCCGACAAATTCCAAAAAGTTGTTAGGCGTACTGTAAAATTAAAGCAAGATTATCTTGAAGTCAAAATTAATAACTACAAACAAAATCTGACATTTGTAAAATTATTATTGTACATACATATATGTAAATATTGTGTTATTACGTATAAATATAGGTTCGCATTTTTGTAAATTTGTAAATATTTTTATACTTTACTGTACATACATACATGTTATTATTGTAACGTATAAATATAAGTTTGTATTAAAACTTGAAAATTGTTTTATTTTATTCCTTTAAGCGTGTTTACTAAGAAAAAAAACGTAGCAATCACATTAATAAGTTACACACATCACATAAATTAAGGTCTTTCCTAATTTGCTAATAATAGTCCATCACCCGCTGTTCGGGCAAAGCAGATTCTTGACCCAACTATATTGCGGGATTAGTTGACCCGCTCAGTCAGAGAAGGGTTAGGTAGACTGGCCCAACTATACGACTCCGAGATTTTTGTACCACAGCTCAGGTCTGTTGTTTTACGATGCTACTAATACCCTTATAAWAATAGAAAAAATATTCATAAAGCCCTAYTACGACTATTTTTCAACGGGCTCGGTACAGACCTTTTTATTTTGGCTGGTAGTAAATTTTCGTAAGGGTGCATTTTAAAATGAAGTAAACGTGACAACACCAAACTTATTCTCTTATTAAGTCTTCTTTTGTCTAATACCTAATTATTCCAGTACAGGAAACTTCGGTGATTAGCGGTAACATTCCGTACACTGACCAAACTTCGGATTGATTGATCGATTTACAAAGCAGCGAAATGTATTCTATCAGAGGAAGTGTGTATAACTCAATTTTGAAACTAAAAATGTTTTATCTTTTTGACATATTTCTGTTAATACACAATAACTTTGTGGAAAGGTATGGAAACAAAACTTTACTCATTTAGTTTAATATATGGCAGAAGTTAATCATTATGTAGTATTCTGCCTAATAAAAACATGAGTACTATCCAAAATACGTTTACCTACAGGCAGCCGCACAATGGTCATAAAACCGGAAAAGCTGGCAAAAATATGAAGGTGGTATTGGAATTATATAATTTTTGGTAATGTCAAATATTGAATTTATTCCAAATTCATTTAACTAGACCGTTGCACATTCTATAACAGAACATTTACTAATTATGTCAGCATTTTTGTGCCATTGCACTTCCCGCTAGCACCGAGTATAATGCCAGTGAGGTGTAAATACGCGGATAAATCAATCGTGAATAACTGGGGAATAACTTACAGTACTGTACAATGTAAAACATCATCCCAATGGCAGGAGCTAGCCCTCCTAACACAATGTAAGCAAAAAGGTAAACGCTTAATTCTCATTCTAGAATATTTCTGTGTGCTACAATTATTAACGTCTGTTTTATGTTACTTGCTTTACAGATCTCTTTAAATATATATTAATTTGTTTAGAGCCTGTCGTATCTTTCCTGCCTCCGCCCCTAGTTCTCTGTTTCAGGTTTTTTTCAGTTAATCTCTAGCAAAACGGCGCACAATCTAAGTCCGTTTTTGATTTGGCTGACATCACTTTATCAAAATTCAAAATGGCAGATCCAATAGGGTGTACAAATTTTGGTAAACGCGGTGAACGACTCCATCAAGATATAAGAACAATGAAATACTTTAGAAAGAAAAAAGAACAAGCCCGATCCGTTGAGACGTTTTCGTGATATTTAAAAAAAATGCTAGGCCAAGACCTGTACAACAAGCCATCAGCGAGCCCGATCTGTTTAACAGTTCTCTAGCTATGAGTATGACAGTCATCAGACATCAGATAGACAAAAGTGCGTTAAATGTCAACGTAATATCATTTATGTAACGGGATTAAAAAAACTCTTTTTCAATAAATTTTAAAGTGCACAGTTCTATACGTAGTTTGTCTAATGTAACAAGAAAGCCTTACGTGTAACAACTTTTTTTGTCATATTCAGATGTAGATAGGTTTGTTCTACTACAATATGCTATTCAGTTTTATGTGACATCAAAAAAGGTTTTTTTTGTCAATCAGTGCTATTATCATAATACTGTACGGTTAGCTGATAACTTCAGAAATATTAATTTTTAATTGTCTAATATATTATTAACTACTTGAATATCTCAAGTGGTTCATACAATTAAGCTCAAATTAGTAGGTACCTGAGATAAGTCTTGTATATTTTTGAACGCCAAACCTTATTAGTTCTTTTCATGCTTCGGCGCTATTAATCCTCTAATTAATTAATTAATTAATTAATCAATCCTCTAATTATTCTTTCTTTTTCGCATTTTGATTGCCAGGGAGAAAGCACCATATTGAATAACATGTTTTTAGTTTCTCTATAATATATACTCATACCACTCATCCCCCATTAAGGGGAATTGTCCCCCATTTTGGACGGTGTCCCCTAAACCAGGTTGTCCTCCAAAACATCCCCCATTTCATATTGGTAAACTGGTACATATTATTTTCCATGGTTGGCTAGACCATAACAATTTTTGCACAGGTAAATGAAACGTAAACGGTATAAAGATTTTGTGTTTTAAAATATCCAGTCAACCTGCGCATACTGCGCAATGGACATATAATAAATCCTTGCGTAACTCTGTAATAAGTAACGCAGTACAGGGTCTCCGCAACGAAAAGAACTCTCGGACAGGCATATAATATGTAGTGATAAATAAATAAGCATCACTGAAAAAGCAAACTTATTGTGTGCATATATGGTTGGCGAACACTCTGATAGTTATCGTAACCATACGGTATACCGCGATTTGCAGACTTTATTCACAAGTTTACAGGTAACAGTAAAAATGTCCTTATTTTCATCAGCACAAAAAAAAACAATACGTCAAACATATTAAATGTTTTTCACTTTCACTGTCAACGAACACTTTACTGTGCAATGGACAGCACTCCGTGAGCACAGTTTTCACGACGAAAACATACAGTCTACCCTCATGTCAACGGCGTAGACGTATTTTAGGTTAAAACAAACATAGAGTACCTATGATTCTTGGTATTATGCACCTTGATGATAAAGACCTAAATACACATGATTTTTCATTGTTAGTGCTTTTTACGAGTATTTTGGAAGCGCGTTTATCTTTGCTCCTGAACGTGCGTCAGACTTTATGGACAAAAGTGACCATCATTTTTTAAATTTTCCATACTTGATGTTCTTAAAGTCTTTAGGAAATAAAGCTTCTGTTGATCCTGACAACATTTCTAAGCTATTGCAACATATTTTATTATAACCTTCAGTATTTCCCTCAGACTGAACAAAAACAATGGTCTATCCCGTTTTTGTATTGAAGATTCCTCCGACATTCGCAGCTATTTCTATGCTGTCACATTCTTTTTGGCAGTCGCTTACTTGATACACCGCAATTGTAGAGACTAATCTAAGTTTACTGCATTAGTATAAAAAATTATTGAGTACTGGTCGCTGGTGTGGTCTTCTATGCAAAAAGGTTATTTTAATGACAGCTTAGAATATACACAAAGAAAATTCTTAAAATTTTTAATTCTACCTATTCAAGCTGAATTCCCTCCTAGAGGTGTTCATGATTTTCTATCGCTTTTGCTTCTTTAACATTCAATCTCTGGAAAACCATCGAATATTATCTTGAATATCTTTTGTGTAGAAACTTATCCATTCTAAAATATATTGTTTAAAAACCCTTGATATTATAGTACCCCCAATTATTACAAGAAGATAGGTAACGTTTGCTTTAAGCAAATGTAATAACAACGTCATGTATTAGCCTATTAATTTTGCTTGTCATAACTGTATTATTATTTCTGCAATTCTGCATTATGCTACATATTTGTATTTTTTCTTGTTTAACACAGGCTGCAGTTTGTATAGCAATTGAACAATACGATATATACGAGTACAACAAATCCTGGCAGTCTTTGAATGCAATCGATCATGTCCCTAAAATTAAATCTATAGAGTATCTCGTAAATTTGGTGTATTTCACTTAAAAATTTTTGCTTGAATCATAGCACATTTCTCAATATCTGTAAAATATCCATTATCAACCCCACATTAAAAATTAGTCTCGTCCCATCCACGAATAAGTTGAATACAAGTACAAGGCCAATAAGTACATTACCATTGCTAACTACAGGGTAATACATATTACAGGTAGAGAAACAATTTTACTCTCATTAGACAAAAATATGTGTTTTTACTTCTATTGCTGGATTTATGTAAAGCATTCGACACGCCGGGTCATTCTTTACTGTCCTCAATTTTACATTAAGTAGACTTAGTTCCAGTGCTAATAGTTCTAGGAGTTCACCTGATTGGCTCTATTAAAAAAAGCCAGTACTGCGGGTATCCATTCTGGATTCATTGATGTTTGTCTGTATCCTGTGGCTCATACATTTTGCCTACATTATGTGCAATTACTTACACCCTAAAGTAAACAACTCCATTAATGATATACTATATTTTGTCATGTAACGCTCAACAAATTATGTCAATAGTCTACCTGTACAATTCGTATTATTACGTGTTTAACTTTTCTCTGCCTTGGAAGTTCATGAATATTGTAACTGTTAAAAACTCATTTATTAATAGTAATATTTATATTAATATTGACAGCGTAATATTGCCGATTAGTTATCGACCTAGCTAACAAACAAGTTGAAAGTGTGTTGTTAGAGATTTTTTCATAATAATACATTTTTTATTCCTCTTAATTTTGGTAATTTAACATTATCATTTGTTAATTAATTACGACTACCCAAAAAATCGAAAAGGACCTTTAAAAGGCATTGTCGCAAAGAGTAGTATTAGATTTCGCAATTATATCAGATTTGGTGTTAAACGAGCGTTCTTTAGTGGCATTACCAGACGAATACAATTAAAAAAGCAGTATGGAAGACTGAAACGAAGGTCGAGGAATTTGAAAAAAGTGGGCAGACGTCGGAGGAATTAAATTTTCGTTAAAAGTTACTACCGGCGAACTAATTAAAAGAACAAGCATTCGAGTGAATTTAACATGAGATCGAGGAGGTCGTCCAGATTAATATTAAAACTTCTACGCCATTAAATTTACACAAACAAAAAAAGAACGGACAGACTCCAAGTATTTATACAGCTTTTCCGTAATACCTTATGAAGTTCTAAATTTAACGTCCTTTCATCCCTAAGAATACCGAATTCCACCACGATTTGCTTGCTATGATAAACGTCCTTGCGGCTAATGAAATCTGCTTTTAGCGCATAAATTAAGGAAAAACAGAATGCACGTTGCGGAGCTTTCTAATTACCGACCATAAAAAGCAATGGAACGATTGTAACATAAAGAACTGTAGCCTACATTTACTTAAATAATATGAAGCGAATAAAAATTGATGAAAGTCCCCCCTGTGAATAGATTTGCATACTAAACATCCATCGTGAAAAGACCGTGAAAAGAAAGAAACATAAAGGAGTCTAAACCACCGCGATGGTTAACTTGAATTTTCTCTATTAATATGCAAAATAGCTGACTAAAACTGCAACATGGAGACACGATTACTTACAGCCAGAACTTAATAAACCGCCGCGATATTTTCCTAAGCACAAGCGTTAGATGAGAAATAAGAGCAAAATGTAGACTATGAAGAGCTTATTGTAGCCATAACTGCAATAAATTACCTACTAGACACCCATATTCTAAACGATATCAGCTGTCAGGCTTATTTCTTTTTTGTTTATGTTTTTTCTTCAGAAGTAGTGAATGAAATCGTCCCTTAGTATTCCATCTTGGAATATTTATTTCCTAGAGCCAATTTTAACTAGTCTATAACCCACACTAAATATTCCAACCTTTTTAAATTTAACTATAGGGGTTAAATATGAGCATTATCTGGGGTGAGGTTAGAAAACTAATTGAGCCACAACTACAGGTAAAAAGTGCATTTCAATCAATCATGCGGTTAGTAAATATTATACTGCGTTTTGTTAGTACCAGTAACAATATGTAATGCGTTTACTATTAATTATTAATGAACATCAAAGTTTTAATTCGCTGCTACACGGGTACTAAATTTCAATTTTGGGCATGAGTATGCAAGTATTAAGTTTGGGGGTAGCCCATTATTAATTGTTTCAATAGAAGTGCCGTTGTCAAGAAAAACCATTTAATGCAACGTTTCTGACTATTTTTGTGGTGCCTATATATATAACTAAAACGAACCAAACATAGAAAGCTCCGCCAATGAAAATTGATTCTATATAAAACTGAGAGTTACTACACACATAATGCATAAATTACGCTTCTTGTTCTTGCTGTTATTATTGATATTTTTCGTACGTTTATTAGAGGTTGTAAAAGACCCATAACCATCTTCGCATGACGTTCTGCAGATATTTCTTGTAAATTTTAAACTAAGATGAAGAGGACATATCTTACATGCTTATTATTGTAAAATGAAGGGAATTTCATGAATGTGGGTATGTGACCTAAAAAACTAGTATGGAATATCAACAGTTTTTGACGAAAGAATATACAAGGAAAGCCCGGTAGGTTGTAACAGAAGTAATTTTGAAACTACAGTAATAAAGTGACTGTCAAATCGCCGAATTTGTCCGTATGGTATTTTCTGCGGGGTTGTCTTAAAAATGGAGCAATAAACAACTAAAAACAACATTTCCCAAGCTGTCACAGGCACTAGTTGATTTTTTTTAATTTATATCCTAAAGATAAGTGAGTACAACTTGAGAGCAAACATATTTATCATCAAAAATTAATCAGTTGTCCCTACAACACACACCTTAGTGTACTATACACGTTGTTTTACGAATGATTTACAGAAGTTACATAAATAACCGATTTTCATCTTAAAGCGTGAAACATAGCTGGATCAATTTGTAACCTTTGACGTAAACTTCAATTGTTTGTTTTAATTAAATTAAAATTGCAAAAGAAATATTATTTTTGAAGAATGTTTATTTATTAACATCTCTTACTGTTACAAGTTTGCATTCATGCCCAAAATTACCTTTTAACGTGTATTAATATTTTTGTGGCGGCAGATTATTATCTAAATGTCCCACACTATCAATAGCTGTTTGATAAACTTGTTCCTTTATCATTCTCCGTGGACAAAATCCAGAGAATTAAAGCCCGGATTTCTCGGTGGTCAAGAATTAATTGAACCTCTTCCTACTTATAGGTTATGTAAAACCAAACCAAGACGATCGTGCACTATTCTTTGATAATACGCTGGTGCCCCATTGTGTTGGAAGCATACACTGTCTCGCTTAAAAATTTGTGTTTTCAAGAAGCAGTGGTAAAATATTACTTAAAAAGACAAATTAGGGCATGATTTGCTTCCCGATATTCCGCACCAGACATTGGTAGTGTAGACGGTCTGGAAAAAACCTCGAATCAGATTAGCGTTTTCTAGCGCATAGTAATGCATATTGTTTGTTAATTCCACCATTATTGTTTCGATTTCCTCGAAAAAACATTTTTTAAGTAAAGCTCTTCTAAGATAATCCGTTTCTTTTACAACTTGACCTACCAATACATTCTATCCCTGTATGATGGGGATAGAATGTATTGCCTTTAATGAATCAGTGTACTGAAGAGAAACCAATACCGATTACTATGAGGATTTTCATCCATCATTTCCAAAACCCTAATTTGGTTGTCATTTGACATTTCCAGTGGTGGCCAGTTCGCCCTTAAAGTTAATTCAAGTCTATAAATCTGTCTCTATAGGAACTCTTCTGGAAAACGCGCAACAATACAATTATTGCATTTACCATAAATTAAAACCATGTCTGGTTTTTTTTTTGTTWTTTGAWTACATTTTGACTTTCAATAAATACAGTGAGTGGTAGCATAGCAGCCATGGATTTAAATAATATCGTAAATAATATAATAACATTGGCTTAAAAAAGGAATTGTGGGTTGTATTAGCATTTATGTCGGCCTCATCATCGCTCGTGAAACACCTTATGTAACTAATAATTGGCTATTTTAATCATGATGATTTAGGTTTAGTGTTACACAACCCTATATTGACAAAATCATATATATATGTATAGATTAAGAGAATATGTACTCAATGTTTAATACGTGTTTCCAACGTTTCCTAAACAAATACATTTAATTGCTCAGTTAGTATCCCTCGCGCAATTATCAAAATCGGAAACAATCTCTGCGGAGGTTTTATAAATAGATTGTCATGATTAGATAGCAAGTCGCTAAACTGCTGCTGAGGAGTGGGAATTCTTTACGCGCTCTTCAAAACCAAATTGTGTCTGCCCTCGCCGCAATTCGAATAATTGCGAATTTCTCTCTTACAGCGCGAAGTGCGAATTGGGAGAGCCGAAGAGGCCCAATAATACGACGAGTGCGTGTTAACGCCATTAGGGATGAATAAGGGTACTCACCAGCAGTTCTGAAGACGACACGACATCGTGGCAGGCACTGGATCGCAGCTTCGCGCCGCGTATCCACACCCCGAATGAGCGGCAACCGGAATTCAAAGGCTCATTAATAATTTCTGCCGGAATGCACGAGACAATTTTGGTGTATCCTGCGAGCAACCCCGATCTGTGACGTGGGTTGCGTAATTCAATAGGCGGCGGGCAGGGCGAGCGCCGAATGGAAAACTGAAGGTCTGGATGCGGAATGACGGCGGCCGGCTCTCGACGAGACCTGCTGATGCCGCCCCCAGGCGGAGCGCACGCCGCCAGCCGACCAGACCGACTGTGGGGTTGTGTGACAACGGGGGCAGCTCGTGGATTCCAGCGCCGACGCGCATACTTCCCGGATGCGCCCCTCACCACCCCGAAAAATCTGTCTTTTTATGCTATTTATCTCCTCCTCCGTTTCGTTTACATGTTCCTCTTTCATTTCAAATTTCCACTTTGCTAAATCTGCTTTCTCAGATCGTTTATCATCAGTATCGCTCCTGGTGGAATGTTTTAGATGGGGGTTAAAAACCCGGATATTTGACGCCCGAGATAAAATTAAACCATGTGGTCCGTTACACGTCCTAACAACTGCTGGAATATTAAAGTATTTCGCTCGAATGCCTTTGGCTAATAGAAAACTTTTAACTCCTGTCTATAAACGATGGTGAACTTTTTTAATGTAGCGTATATGGAGCTGAGAAAAACAAGGCATCAAATGATATCAGTGGTTGATTGGTGGTCTCGGAACAGAAGGAGCAGATTTCCAAATCCTGTCTTAAAAACGAGTATCGGTCCAACAGGAATAAAAACGATCTAGTTCGTATACCAAACTTGTGGAAATATATTACTCCTTCTTGTGGGACTACTATCATTTATTATAGAGTTTAGTTGCATGAAACAGGGTGTACACGATTGAGGATGGAACTATATCATATAAGAAAAGGTTTCATGAAAGTAGGTAAATAAATCGTGATCAAGGCTCTTTTCATTTATTTTTTTATACTTAAACATTTATGTTACACTATTCTACGTAAATCATATCAAATTTGCTCCAGCAATTCCTGCATAACCTACTTTTCTCAAGTTTATTGCTGCTCTGCCCATTACCTCCTTTTTCGACTGTTCACTGTCTTTTCTGCTGATTCGAGTCCACCTATTTTTAAATGCACGCAGATTCTTTTTAAATTCTTTTTTACAGACCAAAATTTCTCGATACCTCGCGCTCGAGGAACATTTTAGACGTTGTCCTTCTTTTCGACAAATTCGATTTCTTCAGAGCGCAAAAAGTCGGTAAGTTCAGCTGTGTAATGGCATGTTGCCATGTCAGGCCAAAAAATATATTATCTTTATTGCAATGTATATTAAAAAAGGAAATTAATCGCTTCTTCACGCACCCTACGATAAATCTTTGAGTTTATAGAACCTTGGAATACGAAAGCGTCGGAACCGTTGCTGTTTTCGTCAATAGCCTGCTAAATAGGATATTTTTTGAAAAATTTGCCTTTGTGCTTCACTCTGTTAGAGTATTTTACGTCTTCTTACATGCATGAAAATATTGCTTGCCAGGAAGATAGTTTGGATCGGCAGCCACATACGATTCATCGTCTATGATGAGAGTTTTTCGTAGCGTTTTCTCATACACTTTTCGACATCCTCTTTTGGCACGTATTTCTTGCTCTTTGAAGTATTTTGAGGTTGATAATTTGGATAATTCCTTCATTTCCAGATTCTTTAATTTTATCCGAGAATCTGTTGATTTGTCCAGATACAACTTTGTAGCTGCATTTATCATAGAAGTCGATGTTTTCGTGAACACTATTTTTACCCGTTTATAGTCCTCGGGGTTCTTTGAGACCTTGGACGTCCTGGAATTTTTCGGTATCTTCACACCTTTTTATTATTCTATAGATGGTGGGTACACTCTGATTTACCATAATGTTCATATTGCGGAACAACACTTTTTGCAAGGCTTTCGTATTCTAATCGTTTCATTGTTTTAAATCTTTATTGATAAGACAGTCCCTTACCTTTGGTAAAATACAGTTTTGTTACAGTCAAGTATTATGTTATTAACATGTAACACTGGCTTAACAATCAAAGTGTGACAGTCAGTCATAAAAAGGTAAGAAAATAACAAGGGCGCAACATTGGGATAATCATCCACTATTAGCTTTTAGGTGCTTTTCCAGTATGCATCCCGACACAGCAAAATGCGCATCCAACTAATTGCCAGTGTATTATATCAAAGATAGAAATTATTTGAGAACGTACCGACGCGTCATGTAGCGTTAGACGATTTTCAACAAAAGCTAAAATCCTTTTCAATTAAATTTCACCTGCAAACTATCAACACTATCAAGTACGTAATTAGTTTGTAATCAGTAGAGCAACGCTCGTCCCTTCATAGCAGTCGTCAGGCTAAAAACGTTTAAACTCCCAAGAACGACAACGAAGGGTTTTACATCTTTAAGCTTCAGTTACACAGGTCGACACCCGACAAATCCTTTTGAATATTAATGTATTATAAATAAAGGTTCATTCCCTCTACTGTTAGATTCCAGCAGATTATAACTACACTATTCATAGCAAGCACCATACTTTGCGTTTAGTGTAAAACTGTAGAAGTATGAACTAATTCATTTGAAACTGGAATGTGTCGACATACAACAAGGGGAATAGGAAACTGAAGTCTAGTTTCAGTTACTGAAGCGGCAGAATTAGACTTTATTAGATTTTAGTTTTATAGGGATTACGTATGTACTTTTAGTTTTTTTAGTTGATTAAATTTTGAAAGAAGAAATGTATTGGGGTAGAAGATATTTTGTCTCGAAAGTGAGAAGAGATAATGGTGACTAGAGTAATATATATCGAATGAATATGTGATAGTCAATATTGTTAAATGTCAATTTTTGTATCTGCGTTGTTATTAAAATAAAAGGTGTTTTTGTGCGTTTATTAATTTCTTGCTATGTTTAGAATCGCTGTTAATAAGATAAATACTAATATCGAAGCGAATGCGTATGCATGCGATTAATTGTTTTGGCGAGAAATATCAGAGTCGCGAGGAGATGCAAAAGTAGGCAATGAGTATTGATGTATCATTTTTGACAGAGAGAAATGTTCTTGATTTTGGCTCTGAGAGAGCGAGGTCTTTGGCCATGATGTGCCTCAGGCAGTGAGAGCGAGGTCTTTGGCCATGATGTGCCTCAGGCAGTGAGAGTAAGGTCTTTGGCCATGATGTGCCTCAGGCAGTGAGAGTAAGGTCTTTGGCCATGATGTGCCTCAGGCAGTTTTAAACCCCTAGCGCAGAGTGCCCTGTTAACAGCCGTGGTTCCTTCGAGTGGGTGACTTGCATTCCGGGGGGTAATGCGGGCTGCTCGAATGACATAGTTCTGGTGGAGAGGGTAGCCTTATTAGGTGCCCCCGATCCGGGCTATTGGAATGCGACCCTATAGGCCTTAGGGTGAGCGTTCGGGGAAGCCTCTACTATTTCAGGTTGACACTAGCTAGTTGTTGAAGAGAGAAAACTAACAAGGTATTCATAACCACCATTGACTAATGATGTAATCTAAGGGATAAAGCCATGGACTGGATAATGATGAAGCCCTGGGGTGAAAACCCCTCTGTGAGTCTTAACTGTATCTGTTTGAGTTTAACGGATGAGTAACTTATGTTTTGTTTTTGCATCTCCCGCGCATATGTGAAACCGCCTTGCCTGTCCACCGGAGTGACCGCATTGTTATGACCCACGGATGAAGGCGGTGATAATGTAAGTTTTTCTTGATTATTCCCGCATTAGTTTTTCTATGTTTTTCAATATATCGATACATCGATATTAAATGATAACTACCCCCTAGCGATATATTATTCAACGCACTGTGCAAATTGCGTGTATGTTTCCCGTAAATCCCAGATCACGAGCATACAGTTTCCTATACGAGGAATGTAGTTTACTTAGACCTTTAGTGCAGCCTTATTTGGTCTTTACGAAATTAATACAATATTTATGTGCAATTTTGAAAGTTGAAATCTTATATAGTACATTGAATTTATCAATTACAAGCAATCGGCTATGATAAATTTCAGAATTATTTTCATTTCCTTTTTTGTTTAAAAATAGTATATATTTAAAATCAGTTATCGCCCAGCCCTCATGATGATCTATGGGTGCATGCTATATTTGTCCTTAAAATGACAAAAAATTCCAAAGCTAAAGACGTCAGCGACAGCATGATAAGCCTAATATTTGATCCCAGAAAGCGATTTAAATTTCTAGTTAGAAATGAATAATATTACGCTTTCGATCTAAAAAATACAGGATGTTTTTTCTATGTTAACAATGGAGATCTCGAAAAATAGCAGAGATACGAGTAGAAGCAAAGTTAAAAAGGGAAACCTTTGTAGTTTCGTGAACCTAATTTAATTTAATGCAACTTTTGGACTTTTGAAAAATTCCATGGCTTACTAAATATTTTGAAGAAACCAAATTTTCGCGATATCTTCTTATTCTTTTAACGTAATTTTACACAAAATGTATAAGTATAGATGTTGTGATCAATGCGATCATGTCATTCAATTTTCCAAGTAAGCTGTCGTTTTCGAGATAGGTACTTTGAATATGAAACTAAACTGTCTTAATCACCTCAATTTCTGTAACAATGATTTCAGATAAATAATTCAACAAATGGGGTCTTGTAGTCAACTAATTTTGTTCGGTTTTAAAGAAGACTTAGTTTTATACAACTATTTGGCTACATGAGAAATTAATAGTAATTATTTATAATTCAGAAGTCGAGCTTTAAGCTTTGCTAAATAATACTTTCGCATTTGAGATGTCCCCATAGGAGATATAGGCGTAACGTCAGCAACTTCCTAAAAAGCGACCACCTTGTAGAATCAACCTTTTATTTTGTTTAATCATTTAACGGTGGTTTGGCGTTTGACAAGATGACAGTTACTGACATGTTGAAGAAGAACTGTTTTTGGGACTGTAATCTTGTGAAAATGGTAAATTGTGGCATTATTGGTTGGTCGGCAATATACCGAAAGAATAGCATTTCCGTAAATGTATATGAGTTACCGTCTAAGAGTGATTCGAAATTAGTGCGACAAAACCAAATATCTGTCGACGAGAACACGGCCAACTTGGTTATCACAAAATAAATCGACCTTATTATCAAACGCCGGAAACATGGAAGTTTGCAACAAACACTTTATTTCTTGTAAAAGGTAAAAGCTAATATATGAAGGCTAACTATAGCTCTAGTAGGCTGAGATAGATAAAATTGGTCAACAAATTCTTAAACTCTACCAAATTATAGTACTTTTTACTTGCCCGCATTAACACTACATAATAATACGAGAATAATTACCTAGAAACGTAGCCATAATTATAAGTTCACAATACAACCCTTGGTTTACGCGACACATCTTTTACAATATGGCTGCCTTTCGCAGCAGTTCGGGTACCATCCGCTAGATGGCGCTATCACCGATACCGCCTTTAGGTGGTACATACATCCTTTCGGACAACCAACAACCAACAAGGCCACAAATTACCATTTTGATAAGATTACGGTACCATAAGTTGCCATGCTTGTTTCAAAACCTCATAGATATAACGTTGTTCATGCCGTTTTTTAAATTCAAACAATGCGCGCCTCATCGATTCGTTAGCTCTCGCGAAACATCGCGATCGATATTTTAGTGTGCGGTTTTGACGACTGGTGGCGCGGCCCGGAAGAGAGGTTACTACAGTGTTGCCATCCATACCATAATTATGGTATATATACCATAATGGTATGACAAATACCATATACCATAATAAACTATTATGGTATCCACATTTTACCATAATTTGCACAGAGTCAATTTCAGTTTTTTTTCTATAACACAAAAATTACATCATGGCAAGCTTGGTTTTCTACATCGCGTACTAGCCTCGCCACAGGGTTTCATTTCCTAGCCTCTCTCTCTTTAGAGCAAACTTTGTACTTAATTTATTCAAAAGTTACTTAAAATTTCGGGGTTTTTTGTACAGCGATGGGTATGAAGGCACAACTTGTACTGTAATAAGCTACTAAACTAACACCTAAAAATTCTGAACAACCCTATTTAAAGAAAATGGCGGCGACTAGTTTTTCTTGTTTTCCCTAAGAAGGAGTAAATATTACGCATACATGGCAATGACACAAATTGAAAAAGACAAAAGTCGGCATTCAACTGTGAAGCAATATTTATTATACGAGGTAAGGTTAAAAAATATTTACAAAAATGAACTCTAAATACAAAATATGATAATCTGCAAAAAAAATTTTTGAACACCCACCAAGCTATCTTCAAAGAGTTTAAAAAGACCTACAATTTGACATATAACTTAAGTTTGTACATAAAAAAAATAAAGAAAATATGAGCCTGGGGAGTTGTAAGTGGTGGACCCTGTATATGTCGTTGATCGTCAACCAACGATAATGCATATACCATAATTTGTGCCAAAATACCATAATATTTTGAAGTTGATACCATAATTTATGAAGCAAGGCCTGGCAACACTGGGTTACTACTTACTAGTTGCTTTACGAATGTATCACGTTGTGTAATGTGTACTTGCCTACCCGGAAAAGCAAATAAAGCATCATCTTCAAAGTTGTAATTTAATCATAAAACAAGCGTACATCTAAAATTAATAAAATACGGGAGCAATTCCCAACAAACGTCTTTATGTCTTTATTGATTCTTCCTTTTACTATGACTTGATATAAATAATTGAAGTGCTTGTTACCCGTAAAAAAGGTAATTTTGCTATACTTGCTTTAGCTTTAGTATAGGTATTTGCAGCCCGTTATGCCTGGAAAGCGTTAGAGGTAGGCAAACATTATCAAGAGATAAAACATCTGGCAATTACACCCCGTAATTACTGCAACCGCGCTTTCGATTAGGAATTTCTAAACAGCTGCAGTACCTACGTATGCCGTGCGACGTTCAAATTATAATTCGTAATGTAAATATGTTTTGACTAAGTTACACCCTCAAAGCGCGTGTAGTTTAGGTCTCCTTAGGCCCTCATCGCTTATGCAGTCGTTAAAGTAAAAGCACCAGGCAGCCAAGCGGTTGCTATTATAACTGTCATTTGTGACGTCAAGGCGGAGATTTGCATGCATTCGCAAGTTGTTTATCGTCTCTTGTCGCAGAGAAAGCTTGCATGTCATTAACTTACAACAATAAGAAATTGCTCTTAGTTCAGATATGATAATGCTCCCAGCATTCAACGAGTTACCCGGAATGTGCTGGAGTCTTAAGTCTCTCGGCTTTTAAGAAATATATAACGGCGATGACCTCTCCGTTTAAGTATTACAAGATTCGCAACGTATGCGTAAAACATAAAGATATACCGCAGAGATGTTCACTTGGTTTACTGATATCTGGTAAATTTTGTAAGCGCTCCAATTTTTTGACTCTGCCGATGATTCTACTTTAATTTCGTCAAGCCGTACTAAAATATCCGCTACCACACTGGATTCTTCTGAAATCTGGAGAATCTTCGTTATAAAATGACCCATAAAATCAAGAAGTCGTGCTTGATGCGGTAGTGCTTTATCAGATTTTTTAACGTAAACGTAAATTAACAGTTTATAGTTAGTGTTCAGGCATATTTTCTTGTTCTAATTATAACAATACCACGAAATGCAAATCTCCTTTGCAGAGCCGCTGCTCGGATGCGCTTTATTGGTTTATAGCTTTACGGCACCCATCTGTTTTGCAGCTTGGGCTTAGGCCGATTCATTCATTCCATTGCAGCTCGCCGAAGGGCGATATGTATTTTTTGTGCGGGGCTGGACTGATATATTTTTTCTGTAAAGGTCGTAATATACTCTTTAAAATTTATAAGTGGCGTTATTAATCCGCGTCATTCGCGGTGCTCATCCGTGACAGTATGGTAGCGGGAGCATCGACACTAACAGTTAGTTTGGCTTCAACCATGCATAAAAGAAAATTGCATCATATACCGCATATAATTTTCGGTCATAAATATTTCGAAAATAGTCGGTTGCCATTCTTGATTGCAGTATGTCTTCAAGAATGCTCCTAGAGCTGTTTCTGAAGTATCGGTTGTGAATGCAAGCTCTGCATCTCTTTCGGATAAGCCAACAAAGCGGAATTGCTGAGACCTTATTTGGTACCTTGAGAATAAATTTTGCACCTAAGATATTTCATTTGGTTTTGATTCCATATTGCTGTAGGTAATCCAAAACTCCGAATCTTCGCAATTATGTACCATTGTTGACGAAGTTACTAGGTTGTCGTAAATGTAAAAGTAACAAATATACAAAAACGTGAAACAAAATTTGTCATTCTTTGAAACGTTTGTGCAACATTTCGTATACCGAATACCATAATAAAAAACTCTAATAAGTCTTCTATTCTTTTGATGTCTTGCTCTGTCTTACTAGACCCCATTTAGAAAAATCCTTATACCGCTTACTATGCATCCAAATTTCCAAATCAATTATTGTCTAATGATCAAGAACAGTAATCTATTTAGGTATTGACAAACAACACATGACCTCCAAGAGCCAAAATTACCATTAGGAACGAGATGCAAAGGGCTCATTAATGGGCTGAGCAAGCTAAATTTCTTCTTCAAGAAAGTCGGCCAGCTTTTAATTTCTCGGGACAAAGGCGACAAGCTTTTTCTGTCACTGGTCGACCATAAGACCTATAAATGAATGCTTGCTGCACGACTGATGGAGACCTGCTCCAGTAACGTCCAAATATTGCGATAAAAGGGCGTGAACTTCGGTACCGTGGTGATACCCTCCATTGACGAGAACTATAGTTCCTGCTATCGCTGAAAGCTGTGTTACAGTATCGACAAGACGACTACCTATGTCGAAAATCTACTAGCAAATCATAGCAGCGAAGCACATTGATACTAATGGTKAATGAAGAACTTTGATGTAAATATGTCGCCATGACCTCTATTCTGAATAAGGCCCTGATAGCTCACTGGTAGCAGTGTTTGGCTAGTATTCAAAAAGTCCCGAGTTCAAATTTCTGCCAAGACTGGCAATACTTTTTCATTTTATCTTATGCCTGCAAACCCATTAAAGTATCACGTATGCTCATCTATCTAACTAGAAAGCTGTACAAAGCACAAAACTAGACGTTTAAGAGGGGCATTTACTTGGAGGGTTCGGGTAGAAATGTAAACTATGCAACCCATATTACCAGCGGGACATGGGACGTAAGAGGGTAGCCGATAGGTTGACATCGCGCAAAGATCGTACGAGCAACAGACGGGCTAAACTAATATTCGGAAAATTGCTGACTGTAGGGTGTGCATAAAAAAGTAAGCAGGATATTAACTACTAACTTACTATGATCTTATACCAGGTTATTCAAAATATGGAATAACCCATTTATTTCTGCAAATATGAACTATATAACATTTCATTCTAACTGCATGATTTCTGTAGGAACTTTTATAACAATTTTCCTTCCGCCTCCCCATTGCTTCGGCAGAGAATAAATTAATGTGAAAGAGCTTTTAACATTAAACTTGTCCCGTGTAATTACTAATTAGACATACAATCTTAGAAATCCAGTCATATCGGAATAGATCGTATACCGCTCGATCATTCCCGATAGGATTGTATCTTAGCCTCACTGTTCAGTGGATACCACGCGACGGACCTGGTGGGGATGGGCATTCGCATTCCGCTCTCGTGACGGACTCGTGCCAAAGGGTTTGCGGTTTTAGATTTTTTGAATGTTTTTACTCATTTATCGTGCTCATGTTTTTGGTAGTGTACAAAGAAATATGTAGCTACAACGTGGAGTTCGAATTTTTCGTTTATGTGCGTTAGTTTTCGAGAAATAGCTCGCCAAAAATACGCATTTTTAAGTAAAATATAACGACAAATATTTACATTACTGTACCAAATTCAGCAAAAATTCGAACTCTTCGTTGTAGCTACATCTTTTGTCGTTGCCATGTCGAAATTTCACTTCGAAAAAGTTTCGAATAACTCGGTAAAATGTAAAACGGTAGGTGCTTAAAATGACCCGATTCGCTCTAGGTAAACGCCCCTCTTGACTTTTACTATTTTCTTCACAACAGTTGATGCTCTTATTCGTGCTTCTGAATTTTTTCTGGCATTCATGTGGATTGTCGGAGATTGTGGAAGGCATGTTGGGATCACCAAGTGAAGTGCTTCGTAAAACTTAGAAGTCAATAATTTTTATTTGACAATACTAGAAAAATAATCTTACAGCAACTGAAATTAAAAATTCGCATTGATGTCCTGTAATATAACGTAACGCCGCAGTGACTTGAGATACAAGTCTCCCAGTCTTTTCTAGAGGGTTCAAATTTAGCATTATACTCGAGATTCATAAAAACTGGAAAAGGCGGTCGCGCTACCACACCGACTTTATAGGCAATCGTTTCGATGCCGATCACATAATGAAAGCTTGTATCGACAGCCGGTTAGCAAAGACCAATCGATACGGAGACATGCACGCAATGCGGATAATCTGGCCAGTCATTCCAGACCATCAATCATGCAAATCTTGCGAGACACTCTTCTTATAGCGGCTTCGAAGTATTATAGATCCATCTAGGCTGCTTTGTTTCTGTCTAGCACACGTTAGCGCGAGATAGATGACGCTATAGGCGAGCGACCGGGACGAGGGCTATAGACGTCGAAGGGGCGGCAAAAACTCCAGATTATGCACCGACCTTGCCATAATTACTCATTGTAATTTGTCACCAACATGTTTCGGGTTTTACCGGTATTATTGGTGATTCCCATTATCCGAAAACAAAGGGTTAACGCAAGCAACGCTGCTTATCTTGGATTCGGCAATACAATGAACATAATGGCTTTATGTCACATAACTAATAGGTCGCATTGAATTTCTGATACAACTACATGCGAACGAAAAGGATGTACTTTTATGTTATAGTATATTTGTTTTTTTCAATTATTTTTGAATGCAGATTAAATAGCCAAACGGAAGCATTTTTATCATTACTACATCCGTTAGTACACAAATATCTTTACCATTAGTAAATAGGTTAGCAAAACAATCTTAGTTACAGTTATGCAAAAACGTAAGTATTATAAAAACAAAAAAGGGAAACAAAAATTATTATTGAACTGCAAAATAATTATACAGGTGTATACCGCTCACGCAATGGGCAAATACAACTAGCTGTAGGAATGGGCTGGGTTCAAACTTCACAGCTAATTTCAAAATTAAAAAGAGAGCCAAGGCGCCAGATAATTTTAAGCCCAACAAAGTTGTCCGATTAATCACTGACAAAAAATTATCAAAATAACAGTGACAGTAGGTTTGCGGAAATACAAAAAAAAACTATTACTAAGCGTTTATTACAGAAGTAAAAATTAGTGACACACTTTGGTTGATTTAAATTTGAATGGATTTTTAGAATTTAAATTTATTAGATATAAAGCCGGATGTACTAAATCAAGTGAATCCCAGTGTTTACTGCAATTTCCAAACATATGAGTGCGCATTCATATTTACAATCGTTGGAAAACCAATATCACAAGGCTTCGAAATAAAGTTAAAGTGTTATCAATTAGTACAAACGCCACAAATATATATTTATATATATATATATATATATATATATATATATATATATATATATATAATTGATATATATATATATAAAATG